>OV281364.1:12633010-13949516 GCA_923062675.1 Marasmarcha lunaedactyla | reverse complement strand
CACAGTCTCTAATGATGAAATCTTGCTTCTCATTAGAAATCAAAAGTCCAAAAAGGCTCCGGGTGCGGATGGAATTTCCAACCACGCACTTAAGCACCTACCGCAACAGATGCTTACCTTGTTAGCTATCATTTTCAATACCTGCTTCGACCATAGCTACTTTCCTAAAGCTTGGAAAGAAGCGACAGTCATAGGCATTCCCAAGCCGGGCAAACCTCTGAACGTCCCGGCTAATCACAGACCCATCAGCCTCCTCAAGGCAATGTCTAAACTTCTCGAGAGAGTCATACTTTCTCGAATGCGGAACCATCTGTTTCCAACGGATGGCGACCCTCTCATTATTCCCCATCAGTTCGGCTTTCGCGCTAAACACTCCTGCCCTCAGCAAGTCCACCGAATCGTCGAGTATATACTTGACGGTTTCTATCCGCGTCGTTATAAAACAGTCGCGGTTTTCTTTGACGTAGCCAAGGCTTTCGATAAAGTCTGGCACAGCGGTCTCGTTTATAAACTCTACAAGATAGGCTTATCGGATCGCCTAGTCAGGATAATAGCGTCGTTTCTCAAAGACCGTACGTTTCGATTTAAACACGAAGGCACGCTTTCTGCACCTCGTCCCATAAAGGCTGGAGTCCCTCAAGGCTCAGTCCTCGCCCCTCTGCTGTACACCGTGTACACCAACGACATTCCCATCCCGCCGAAAGGCGTCGAACTCGCCCTCTTCGCTGACGACACCGCACTCTATACCAAAGGCCACGGTGTTCGGCGCCTTGTAACCAGACTCCAAAAGGCCGTAAACGCCCTTGGTGCATGGTTTCAAGAATGGCGCATCGATGTGAACCCTGAAAAGAGTTCTGCGATGCGCTTCGACCACAAACGCCGTCGTCCCGCTGGCGATCCCCACGTTCGAATGTTAGGCATTCCCTCCTGGAAGTGCAGTACTAAATACTCAGGCGTCACATTAGATCCGACGCTTTCTTTCAAGCCACACGTCGAAAGAGTTTCGAAACTCGCTCGTCACTACTTAGGCCGCCTAAATAGCATGTTAGGTAGAAAAAGTAAAATGTCTTTCAGAAACAAACGTACACTTTACAAGGTCTGCGTTAGACCCGTCATGACATATGCCTCGCCAATCTTTGCCCACGCCAAACCCTCCCTCCTGCACAAACTGCAGGTAGTTCAAAACCTCTTTTGCCGCAGGGCCACAAACGCACCGTGGTACGTGCGTAACGCGGACTTGCATAGAGATCTTGAACTGCCTACAATACAACAACACCTCAAAACACTCTCTGAAGCGTTCTTCAAACGCTCCGAAACCCATCCCAATCCTCTAGTTCGTGATTCGGTCTCATATACTACTCCTGTCTTAGATTCGAAGTTCAAAGTCGCTAGGCCTAGGAATGCGCAAGCGTACTCATCCACCAGACTGTCAGCCGATCTCGAAGCCCTTCTGGCCGCAAATTCTAATTCAAACGTAAATTCTAATTCTGACGTAAATCCTAATTCTAACGTAAATGCGAATTAATTCAATTTTATTTTGCAATTTTTTAATTTTTGTTTTAATTACTGATTTTCATTTTGAGCACCTTCAGTGCTATGTATTCACCTTCAGTGCTTTGAGCACCTTCAGTGCTATGTAATCCCAGCGGGTGACCCCTTCTGGGCCCCGTTAGCGCGGCCTCTTTCTCCAATTGGCCGTCGCTCAGATGAAGGCTGAGTGGCAAAAATGCACGAGCCGACAGGGGGTTTTTAGTGGGTATGGTTCTGGTAGGCGTCGGGACGAGTCCCACATAACTCTGGAATCGCGCCAGAGTATGCGTCAGGGCATTTTTATCCTCCTGCCCTTCCCGCGGAGGGGAACAAAAAAAAAACGCACCCACCTCCCAACCCGGTGTTATACGGTGTAAATACGGATTTATTTACAAAAAATAAATCCGTATTTCTTGCGGGCTAAAAAAACTAAAAGTTGCAGTATCTTTTTAAATGCCACCAAAATCTATTTTATACCAAGTTTTATAGTTTTCCTGACAAATGACAATGAATAATAGCTTTGTAGAATAGAGAAAAAAATTTAGGTAATAATTAATCAATATTGTTTTCATTCTTTCAATATTTGCTTGAAATCTATTTTGATAACTATTACTTTTTTGCATTTTACAAATACGTAAGTAAATAGATGTATACATTTGAAATTGGAATTCTTAACCAAAGAGGAGATAATACAGTTCAAAGTGGCCAGTACGACAAAACGCCAATTACATATGTAATGACCTAATATTACGTTATACAGGGTGTCCCAGAAATGACACGTAAGGGTGACACTGGTGGTAGATGGACTTAAGGCCTATCAGATAACACCACATGCCTCCAGTAAAAGTTTTCTGGTCTTCGAGATATTGCCACTTTTGTGATTTTTTATGAAATTTCCACTTTTTGGTCCTTTTTGCCTACAGCTGCAATAAATATCTTTTAACTCAGGGGTTTTTTTTACCAAAACTATCGTTATTAGTTAGTTGAGACAACCTAATAATAATTTTGATGGAAACTAGCACGCTACGCTAAGAAAAATAGTTAAATTGTTTTATTTGATTTCATTGCGAAAAACCTGACTCAAGTTTTAGTGATAGCTGTGAAAAAAAATGTACGGCGATGATACTGCACATCATCTTAAAAAAATTCTTGTTTGATGAGCTTTTTAAAATAGCCTCACAATAACCATTTTTTAAAACCAAATCTCGAATGGGCAGATAATAGGCCCGTTCGAAATGACACGTAAGGGTGAAAAAAATTGATAGTTATGTGCTTCTTCAGTTTTGTTTATTAATAATTTTGCCACAAAAGACACCTGGACCTGTCATTAAGGATTATCATGCAGTTGTACTATTTTCCAAGTAGCACGCATAAAAAAAAAAAAATTTCTAAGATTTGGTTTTAAAAAATGGCTATTGTGATGCTATTTTGAAAAGTTCATTAAACAAGATTTTTTTTAAGATGATGTGCAGACATCGCCATACAATTTTTTTTTCACAGCTATCACTAAAACTTGAGTCAGGTTTTTCGCAATGAAATAAAATAAAATAATTCAACTCTTTTTCTTAGCTTAGTGTGCTAATTTGCGTCAAAATTGTTACTAGGTTGTCTCAACAAACTAATAACGATAGTTTTGGGAAAAAAAACCCTGAGTTAAAAGATATTTATTGCAGCTGTAGGCAAAAAAGGAACAAAAAGTGGAAATTTCATAAAAAATCACATAAGTGGCAATATCTCGAAAACCAGAAAACTTTTACTGGAAGCATGTTGGTGTTATCTGATAGGCCTTAAGTCCATCTACCTCCAGTGTCACCCTTACGTGTCATTTGTGGGACACCCTGTATATTAAATATAACGTAAATAACGTATCATTACATAATTCCACTCTTTTTGTAGTAATTGAAAAAAAAACATTTGCACAAAATGCCGTCTTCATCAATCACAAAGTTCTTTGATGAGTAAATAGGCGGAGATAACATGAAAAATGAACACGAATATTTTGATGACAAATTACATTATTTACCACAAAAAAATTATATATTCATATAAAACAAAATATATTTAAATAGTTAAATACCGCAAATACCTAACCAGTTATTTGAGCAGCATAATTTTTTAATGTTTAATTTGTAATTTTTTTATCCTTCCTTGATGATAAGCCCGTCCCTGAGCTATGACATTTCGATTAACATCCTCTATTTAAAGGAGCAAAAACGGTTAGAGTCTCGGTCTGCGTGCGTTCTCGAGCGCACGTCGATCGCAGACGCCTTCCCGCTCTTTTAGCCCCCGCGCTAATTGAGCACCCAAATTTCATAGTTGTTTACCGTATTAAGTTTCTAACGCCGTTTTCACGGCGTACAGTGGCTCGTTAACCGTACTTCTAATAAGTTTCTAACGCCGTTTTCACGGCGAATAGTGGCTTGTTAACCGTACTCCGTGGAACGTGAGCTTCGTTGACGGGAATTCGTTGTTCCAGGACTTCAAGTGCCGTGTTCGAGTAAGTTATCCGCGTCGTTCTCAACCGCCCTACTGCGTGTAGGGTGGTTTTAGGAAGTTAGTCGTCGTTGTTAGGTTCATATATTGTCCCTCCCCAACCCCTCCGCAATGGCTTCCCTAAGCTATGATGAGATTAGGAAGAAGTTAGCTGATAGTATCGGTGCTGAAGGCATATATATATAAATGCTGACAAGTTCCGTTTCCTTGATTCTCTTATCCCGCATATCATGGCGTTAACTCCACCAATGGCCCCTCAGGCCACCCCAGTCCCCCAGACCCCTCAGGTCTTAGGCCCTCCCGCGTCCCCTTCCTCCAGTGACATGGAGTGCGAAGAAATCGCCCCTCCGCGCCGCAAGCGCGCACCCGCGACCGAGTCATCCTCGGATGCCACCCCAACTGGCCCTGATGAGCCTCCCTCTTTCACCCTTGTTAAGAAGCGCTCTAAGAAGCGCTCGAAACAAGACCCGGCGCCCTCGGCGCCCGTCCCTACACCCCCTGCGGCGTCTTCAACGCCAGCTGCCCCGGTGTCTTCAACACCCGCTCCGGCCCCGACTTCTGTCAAGGCCAAGGTCCCACCACCCATTTTTCTTCGGGAAAAGGGTAAATGGACTGAGGTCTCGACATTGTGCAATGAGCACAAGATCCCTTACACCCGAGCGGTAAACTCGGGTGAATCTATTAAAATCACTGTCTCGTCGATAGACGGTTTCCGAGCTTTGACTAAGCTCCTCACCGATAAGCAATATGCTTATCACACTTATGCTCTGTCAGAAGAGCGTAAGATCAGAGCGGTACTCAGGGGAATCCCGTTCGAATTATCGAACGAGGCCATCCTGGAGGATCTGCAGTCCCAAGGCTTCCCGGCACTCGCGGTGCATAAAATGCACAGCAAGTACGGGAGGCAACACCCTCTCGCTTTGGTGATTCTCGCCAACGTCCCCAAGTCCAGAGAGATCCTGAAAGGGGTTAGCTCTATTTGCGGCCTCTCTGGGATCTCAATCGAGGCGCCTCATCGCCGCGGTCATCCCGGCCAGTGCCATCGGTGCCAGTTGTACGGGCACGCGGCAGCCAACTGCCGCGCACCGCCCAGGTGCGTCAAGTGCCTGGTCCCGCACTTCACTAAGGAGTGCAATCGCACTCCTGAAACTCCCTCTCCTCCCGATTGCGTGCTTTGTGGCCAGTCCGGCCACACCGCAAACTACAGGGGCTGCCCTCGTGCACCCCGTTGTATGCGCTCCAATTTCAAAAGGGCGGCTCCCAAACAGGCCCCGCGCCTTTCTCAAGAAAACTTTCCGCCGCTGCGTAGCCGGGTTCCTCCGGCTGCAAAGCCTACTCAGCCCAAGCCTGCTCCAGAAAACTGGAGGCAGCGTCCCGCATCGAATCCCATCCCGGCTCCTCGCCCATACAAACCCACTCCTCAATCCTCCGTAGCAGACGATATGCGTATCGTCTGCGACGCCATTAAAAATGTCGATGTTAGTGAAATCGCAGTCTTAGCCCGTAAACTTAGGGCTTCACGTACTCCGACAGAGCGTTTGCTAGCTCTGGCGGAGCATAGTTCCCTTCTCAATTCATTGTAGGTTCATTTAAATGAATTGATCCCTAAATCATGCTTCGGCCGACCTCTGCCCAGCCCCGGCTTCACCGGAGGCTGCCCAGAACGGCCACCAACTCATGTCCCTTTGAGCACCTTCAGTGCAACTTTCACTACAGGCGGAAGACCCGCTAGCGGGTCTCCGCCAGCGCGCCCAACTTCCCGACGGGTGTCGCTTCCGATGAAGGCTAAAGGTATACGCTTACCACAGCCAACAGGTGGTTTTTAGTGGGTAGGTGCCATTCTGGTGAGTCCCACATAACCCCCCCGCAGAGGAATTTACCTGCGGGCGGGTATGCATGACGCATCATCCACCTCCCTCCCGTGAGGGTGCCTCGGCAGCAAAAAAAAAAAAAAAAAGGAGCAAAAACGCAAAATGAATATTGCGAATTGATAATCATCACCAATCATTAGTTGCTAACAAAACCGGTTCTTTTTCGCAGCGAAATTTGGCCTTCACATCAATCTTGGGTGTGGTACCACCCTTACTCACTTTTCTAATTTGGCTAATCACCTCCACGGTGTGATAATGCCAGAATCGTGTTTACAAGACCCATCTCGAGCTATCGCCAATAGAACTTGCTTATCTGTACCCCGGGATCGAAGGTCGCATACCTCAATACAACTAAATTCAATTTTTATAGTGATATTGAACTCTTGTTTGGGTAGGATGATTAATTTTCAGAAGATAGAAGACTAATAGATACTTTTTTACAGTATTGTTGATAACAATAAGTTGTAATAGCAAATTAATATTGCAGATTTACTTTAACAAGGAGTTGGTATACTGGAGTAGGAATACATTTAGCACTCACTGTTACTTTAATTCGACTCTAAAGTACTTGATTTAAGGGTATGTATTCACAAGCGTTCTGAAATTTGGAGTATAAATTAATACTTATTGACTTCTTGAAGATATAATAAATATCAATTAAAGCGACCTCTTAACTAATACAAGTTATATACCCTGAACCACAACACTCGAAACTTAGGTCTGGCCAAAATGGCTTACGACAATGTTTTGCTGACATTAAGCTCACTATAGATGAATATAATCCCTTTCCTTAGGACCATTGTGTACCACTATAGATGAATATAGACCCTTTCCTTAAGACCATTGTGACCATTGTGCCTGTAAATTTTCATACATAAAGCCATAACGTCCACTCCCCCCTCCGTAAACATTTCGATTTTCATAAGTTTGAAAATAATGTAGATATAATGGGAAACTAGGTCTGTACGTTTTTGTTCCAGAGAAATATTGCTTACGATATAAATTATTAGCATCTAAATATCTACATATATTTTGTCTTTAAAACTTCCTCGAGCATAAATATTATTTAATATTTTAAATTAAACTAAACTGAATTACTAAAAAAGAAATACGTAGAGACCTAGATTAAGGAGTATGCAATGAGTCCAAAATTGTCTTATTTCGTAAAGGTTTAGGTGGTTGCAAATGAATACTTTGTAGTTCATTAGTTTTAAATAATCATTCTTCTACGCAATTTATGTACTAAATCTGCTCAATAATATTGCATTCGAAATATTCTTATAATATGATACACATTCAATGTAAAGGTATGTACATAATTTTAATTACCCATGTTATTAATATACACCTACTTCATAAACTTTTTTAATATAATATATTATATTGAAATACCCACAACGTATAGTCATCGCTCATCTAAAGTTATTCTGTACCACAGTAAAATTACAAAGGTTTTGACAGAGGGATGTATCTATTATTCTAATGAGCAACATCTCTTTAGATTAAGACACCTATTATCTTAATATCTTTTCATGCTTTGAATTTCAATTAACACTAAAGGATAGTATTACATTAATTTACCAGCTTCTTTTCTTACCTGGATATGAACTCGGGTCTTCTTACTAGGTAGGCTTCCCCTTTATCTCTATCTATATCCTTAAAATAATAATATTAAGAACTCATAGCAAAATACCTCCCCCTAAACTTCATAAACGGAGAAGCTTTATACCCACAACGAAACATTCTTCTACCTTTGCTAAAAATCAATTCTACGTTATAAGTACCTTAATTTATAAACGAATTAACAAAGAACTTAAAATAATCTACCTCAATGTGTACGAAATAAAGAAAAAACTAACTAAATGGCTTAAAGAACTAGATTACCAGAAAACAGAGGAAATACTAGAAATTGTGACATAGTGGAACACACACAATTACACATAATACTCAGATGCACACATACTCACGAACATAATCACTCACTGAAGCACACACACAAACACTCACATTTTCAAACAAGCGCACTCACACTTATACAAATATACTAGGACTTAATGTTCTATTTTAAATATAACACGCTGTTTGCAGAATATCTTATTACTATCTTTTCATACATGTATATAAATTTACATGGTCGAAAACTGTTTCCTAAGATACAGGATAACCTCCTAGTTTAGGAAGCAGAGCATCAACCTCAAAGCTGCTGCTTGTACATACTTCTGCAACGTTACTTGAAATCTTACATTAAAATGTTAAAATGTATGTTAACACATATTACAATTAATCAGTAGTTTAAGCTTTTGTGTGTAACTTTTTCTCAATAAACGATTATTATTATTATTATTATTATTATCTCGAGAAGCCAATTAAGTTAAACTAGTTTAAGCCACTGAATACACTTTTTTATACGTAGCTTAGTTTTTTCAGTTCTAAGGTAAGTAATTTACTTTTGATAAAACCTGAGGTGAGATAGTGATGTGGAGAAACTTTAAGAAACTTCATAGGTAAGAAACCTTGTTAGAGTAAGTAAAATGAGATAATCTCTCTTCGTGTCCAGTGATATATAACCAATTGCCATTTGTACCTTATTATCTATCTAAGTACGTTTCTTTTTTTTTACAATTTAAGTCAACCTTTTGGTGCCGATTAGCCGGGATATTCAGAGGTTTACCCAGCTTGGAAATGCCTATGACAGTAGCTTCTTTTCAAGCTTTTGGAAAGTAACTAAGGTCGAAGCAGACATTGAAGATGATAGCTAGCAAGGTAAGCACCTGCTGGGGTAGGTGCTTTAGTGCATGGTTGGAAATTCCATCCGCACCCGGAGCCTTTTTCGATTTTTGACTTCTACCGAAAAGAGAGATTTTATCATTAGACACTTAGACGGGGTCGGCGGTGATGGGGAGAGAGTCCCTGCGGTGGACTTCATCCTCCACCTCCTGAATCTGAGAAGGATCCGCGGGTTGGGTGCTGGGCGAGCAATAGATTAGATCACTGATATAGCTATTCGAAAACTTTTATCCAGAAGAAGAAAAAGGTTATAGTTATTTTGGCAATTAGTTAACCAACGCCTACCAACAATTGACATAGTTTTCAGTTTTGCCTTTCTTTGTGGTTGTTATGTAAGTACTACGAGTTCTCAACGGATCCAGAAGATCCGAAAAAAAAATTATATGAAGACACCAACCTAAAAACCCAGTTAATGACAATAAATAGCTTTAAGCAAGGGGTGTTTTAAAAATCGGTGCTGTCTTTGAAACATCACGGGGAAAGTCACGTACTATTTTATAAAAGAATTTACCCGCTTCGAGCAAGCTTCTTGAATTATAAGTGGACTGAAAGATTGCTTTAAGGTTGTTGGGGCCGCTGTCCCCGCAGTTAATTATCCTTTATTAAGACTGTTGAGGAAATATCTAAATGTAGAATAGGGCTAGTATTGTAATCATAGTGGCAATAGTATGTCTGCTCCAAACGACTAGACAAAGTTCTGTAAAGTAGAGCAACCGCATGCCTCGAACGTGTAGCATTCCCGCCTTCATCTCGACCAGGTAAAATAGTCGAACATCCGCCATTTTCAGGCGGATGTTGATGATAATGTCACACACGCCCTTATCATTAAAAGTCACCCACCAAGTATTCAGTTAGTAATAATTATTTAAAGATAAAAAAATTCGCGAGTCTCATGTTCGGCAAGTGAATCGTCACTTTTATCGCAAGGTGACACTCGGAAGGTGTGTGCTTGTCGTTTTGTCTCTAGGGTTTAATTAAATGTTTAAATAATTGCTTTATTGAATAGGTAATATTGAATGTGCGTATTTGCCTACAGCGTTAAAACTGTCAGTATTTGCTCATATTTGTAGGTTAAATGTGAAAGCGTCTTATTAACAATGTCATTGAACGACAACTTTAGGAGATTACTAAATTATTTGTTTTCTTTGATGTAGTTTTTCTATACAGAGAAGTTACTGATATTAATAAAATTTGAAAATGGAGGAAATACAAACAGGTGATGGTGATGTGCCGTGGTTACTCAGGATAACCGGCTCACCCTAGAGAATGGTAGACAGGCTACAACTGAATAATCATTTTATGCAGAATTATTTTCATTGTGATAAATTATCTTTCTTACATATAAAACATCATTTTATCTAATCCAGACTTTTGGATATAGATTTAGGCACAGATTCCACCTATTGTAATCCCAAAACACAAAACAATTAGAATACGTTGTGATCGCAGAGTGGAAAGAACTTGAACTCAAAGAACTAAAAATAAATTGGCAATGTATGTATTATTATATTATTTGCAAATCTAGCACAAAGTCACCAGTTTTTATTAATGTTATAAAGGGTGGTCCAACCAAAACGCACGATGTTAATTGTAAATAAAACAAAAAGTTTTCAGTAAATTATCTTAATATTTTTATTATGATAGAGCGATATATGACAATTATGTGTGAAACAAAATATCGTCCAATTGCTCCCCACGGCTTCGGTGGCATACCTCTATCCGATTGTCCATATTTTCAATGACTCGGAGACATAATTGAGGTTCAATGTCACTTATGAGCCGAATTAACTCATCCTTTAGCTCTTGAATTATTGTTCTTGGCTTATTGACGTACACTTTTTCTTTTAAAAATCCCCAAAGAAAGAAGTCCAACGGTGTCAAATCACACGATCGTGGTGGCCAATTAACATCGCCATGACGTGAAATAACACGGCCATTGAATTTATCGCGCCAAAGAGCCATTGTGTCGTTGACTGTGTGGCAAGTGGCACCATCCTGTTGGAACCACATATATGGCCACAAGAAGTGCGTTATCATTTCGCGATAGCGAGAACTATTCACGGTAACTGCTTGGCCGACCTCATTTTCGAAGAAGTACGGCCCGATGACCCCGCCCGCCCATAAACCGCACCAAACACTTACTCTTTGTGGATACATCGGCTTTTCAACAATCACTCCAAATGCGGCAATTCTGTTTGTCAACGAATCCACTGAGGTGAAAGTGTGCCTCGTCGCCAGAGATGATTTTCTTTGTTAAGTCACCATTTACTTTTGTCTGTTCAACCAACCATTCGGCATATTGAAGACGCTCGAAATGGTCAGTAGGCTTCAGCTCTTGAGTGAATTGAACCTTGTAAGCGTGTAAATTCAAATCTTTATTCAAAATTCGCATTACTGCTTTTGTGAGATGTTCAATTGTTTAGCACGACGACGAGTCGAGGTTGACGGCTCTTCTGCCACACTCTCGCGAACAACAGCAATGTTTTCCGCAGAACTGGGCGAGCATGCAGAGGTGTTTTAACATTTCCTACAGACCCGGTTTGCTAAAATTTGCGCACGATACGCCCGATTGTGGACACATTTGGTCGATTATGCGGACCAAATAAATCACGAAGTGCACGAAATGCATTTTGATGTCAACTGCCATTTTCGTAAAAGGCTTTAACAATATTAACGCGCTGCTCGATTGTGTACCTCTCCATGGTTGGATTTGTCGAACATTGAAACAAAGAAACGTCAACTTAAGTTTGACAAAAAACTTGACATTAACTTCACAAATTAATATCGTGCATTATGGTTGGACCACCCTTTATATAAATATTTTATAAATCTGTTATGCTCCACTTTAGTCGTAAAATTAACTAAAATTGCGTCATTCCCTAGTGTACTCTAGTAAGAATTTTAGTTACTTATCAATAATTATTCGTATAAAAATAAATGGAATTCGTCTTATACAAAATGGACGTAAAAAGTATCCCGCGTTAACCTAGGAAGTTGATTTTTATATCACCTTATGAAGCTGCAACTACTTCAAGCGTTCAAACTTTGACAGTTTTCACCTAGCAATATGTCAGTTGAACGTGTTGGGCGGCCATGCAAATCAAAACTGGTATCTGGATATCAATCCATTCCATTTATGCTCGGACGCTATTGAACACAGATCTAAATGCTTCTGTGAATGAATCTGTCATTGCTTATCAATCAAAACTTAATATTGGGCGTGGTCAAATTCTAGAGTCCTAGTTACACCTTAAAGAATGTTTAACGTGATAGCTTTAAGTCTCGTGCCGAAATCTCATTTGTATGTGCACGTATTGTATAAGTATGTATGTATTCGCACAAAGGTTGTCTGTAAGAGATCGGGCTTTTTTTTTTTTTTGGTTCCCCTCCACGGGAAGGGCAGGAGGACATAAAAAATGCTCTGACGCATACTCCGCGCGCGCGATCGGAGTTATGTGGGACTCGTCCCGACGCCTACCAGAACCATACCCACTAAAAAACCCCCTGTCGGCTCGTGCATTTTTGCCACTCAGCCTTCATCTGAACGACGGCCAATTGGAGAAAGAGGCCGCGCCAGCGGGGCCCTTAAGGGGTCACCCGCTGAGATTCACATAGCACTGAAGGTGCTCAAAAATGAAAAGTAAAAATAAAAACATTAAAAATGAAAAATAAAAATTGCATTAATTCGGATTTACGTTAGAATTAGAATTAACGTTAGAATTAGGATTTGCGGCCTGAAGGGCCTCGAGAGCTAAAGTTAACTGCGTAGGTTCGCCCGTGTGCGCGTTTCTCGGCCTAGCGACTTTGAATTTCGAATCTAACACAGGAGCAGTATATGAGACTGAATCTCGAACAAGATGATTGGGATGGGATTCGGCGCGTTTGAAGAACGATTCTGAGAGTGTTTTGAGGTGCTGTTGCACTGTAGGTAGTTCAAGATCTCTGTGCAGGTCCGCGTTGCGCACATACCAAGGTGCGTCTGTGGCCCTGCGGCAGAAGAGATTTTGAACCACCTGCAGCTTATACAGGACTGAGGGATTGGCGTGGGCAAAGACTGGCGAAGCATATGACATGACGGGTCTAACGCAGACCTTATAAAGCGTACGTTTATTTCTAAAAGACATTTTACTTTTTCTACCTATCATACTATTTAAGCGGCTTAAGTAGAAACGCGCGAGTTTCGTTACTCTATCGACGTGTGGCTTGAAAGAAAGCGTCTGATCTAAGGTGACGCCTAAGTATTTGATACTGCGCTTCCAGGGGATGGGAATACCTAACATTCGAATGTGGGGATCGTTGCGGCGATTACGACGTTTGTGGTCGAATAGAATGGCAGAACTCTTTTCTGGGTTGACATCGATACGCCATTTTTGAAACCAAACACCGAGGGCGTTTACGGCCTTTTGGAGTCTGGTGATGTTATACGGGATCCTTTTACCTTTAGTGTAAAGGGCAGTATCGTTTGCAAAGAGGGCGAGTTCGACGCCTTTCGGCGGGATGGGCATGTCATTAGTGTACACGGTGTACAGCAGAGGGGCGAGGACTGAGCCTTGCGGGACTCCAGCCTTTATGGGACGAGGCGCGGAGAGCGTGCCTTCATGTTTGAATCGAAACGTACGGTCTTTAAGAAACGACGCGATTAATCTGACTAGGCGAACCGGTAAGCCTATTTTATAGAGTTTAAAAACGAGACCGCTGTGCCAGACTTTGTCGAATGCCTTGGCTACGTCAAAGAGAACCGCGATTGATTTTTTACGATGCGGATAGAATCCTTCGAGAATGTACTCGACGATTCGATGGACTTGCTGAGGGCAGGAGTGCTTAGCGCGAAAGCCGAACTGGTGGGGAATAATGAGAGGGTCGCCATCCGTTGGAAACAGATGGTTCCGCATTCGAGAGAGTATGACTCTTTCGAGAAGTTTAGACATTGCCTTGAGGAGGCTGATGGGTCTGTGATTAGCCGGGATGTTCAGAGGTTTACCCGGCTTGGGAATGCCTATGACTGTCGCTTCTTTCCAGGCTTTTGGAAAGTAGCTATGGTCGAAGCAGGCATTGAAGATGATAGCTAACAAGGTAAGCACCTGCTGTGGCAGGTGCTTAAGTGCGTGGTTGGAAATTCCATCTGCACCCGGAGCCTTTTTGGACTTTTGCTTTCTAATGAGAAGCAAGATTTCATCATTAGAGACTGTGACGGGGTCGTCGGTGATAGGGAGAGATTCTCTGCGGAGAACTTCGTCCTCCACCGCCTGGATGTGGGAGGGATCCGCGGGTTGCGTGCTGGGCGAACATTGTGCCGCTATGCTGTCGGCGAAGCATTCGGCTTTCTCTTCGACTTCGAAGGCAATGGTGCCGTCGGGACGAGTGAGAGGAGGAACGTGAGAGGCGGTGTCTACGCGTAAAGCTCGGGCCATTCGATAATACGCTTGGTGGGACGGGGAGATATTCTCCATGAGATCGCTAAACTGAGTGTCACGGAGTTCCGCGAGGCGAGACCTAACTTTGCGTTGAAGCTGATTCGCAGCTGTTCTATATGCGGGCGTGGGATATTTCTTGGCTCTCCGGAGAGCCGCGTTCTTAGCTTTAATGAGATTGCTAACGGCTAAGGGAAGCGCGGGTTTGCCTTGCTTAGCAATGATTACGTTGTCGCTGATGGCTGAGTTGATAGCATCAGTGAGATTATCGACTATCGAATCTATTTTAATCGGGCTGTCTAATTGGTCGGGCGAAATCGCGAGCGGAGAGTTCGGTGCCTCTAAGGCTGAAAGTAACGTATTTTTAAAGCCTTTCCAGTTTGTAAAGGTCTTAGGAGATGTGACGTTATCGTTAGGCGCGCCTAGCACGAGGGAGACGGGGCGATGGTCGGAGCTTAGGTCATCGAGCGGTTCGATAGACCTTAGGTCAAGATTGATTCGCTTGATAATTGCAAAGTCGAGGATGTCAGGAGAGTAGGTCGGATTGTTGGGATAGTGAGTGGGAGTGATGGGGGATATGACGTCTAAGTCAAGGGAGTTAGTGATGTCGAGGAGAGCGATACCGCTGGTGTTGGTCGATAGGCACGTCCAGTCAGTATGTTTGGAGTTAAAGTCTCCGAACATAATGACTGAATGGCCGAGGGCGAGAATGGCCTCAAAGTCGCTGCGGATTGGTCTGGTACCACTAGGTATGTAGATTGAAGCTATGATGATGGTCGGATGACCAGTCATAGCCAATCTACACACAGTGGCCTCCATGTTGAGGAGAGGAGGGGTAGGGAGAGGACAGCAATGGAAGCCTCTTTTGTAATATATAGCGGTGCCGCCGTAACCGTCGGAGTTGGGCCTATCGTTGCGAGTAAACGCGTACTTAGGAATAGCGTATCCCCTGCAGCGGTTTGGAGTAAGCCATGTCTCCTGGAGAAGGAATAAGTCAGGTTCTTTGTTCTGAAGGAACAGTTTAATCTCGGGAAGGTTAGTGCTAAGGCTACGAGCGTTAAAAGATACTAGGGATAAGCCCTTGGGTTTAATACGACTGGACGCGGGATTCGCGGGTCTAGACATTAAATTTTATTTATTTACGAATTTATACAGAAATAAAAGAATTTACAACGAACTTAGGAGCGAGTGATGCTCGGCTAATGCGAATAAGCGCTCTTGAGGAGAGCGGGCGGCTCGCAGTTTGCGTGCGAGTACGGAAATTTCGTTAATGTCGACGTTTTGGATGACGTCGAACACGGTCTTCATGTCCTCAGCCAACGACGACTGAGGTGAAGATGACAAAGTGGGACGCGGCCCTACGGAAGCTACGGGAGCTGGGGTGGGTCGAGAAGGTGCAGGCGGGACGGCCGGACGCTGCCTCCAAGACAGAGCCTGAGTGGGCGTCGGCTGAACGGGCTTTGCTTCCGGGGGACCCCGGTTGCGCAGCGGCGGGAAGTTAGCGGAGGTGAGCGGTGGCGCCGGTTTAGGCGCGACCCTCTTGACGGTGGAGCGCGGAGCGCGCGGGCAACCCCTGTAGTTTGCTGTGTGGCCGGACTGGCCGCACAGCACACAGGCAGGGGGGGAAGTGGATTCAGGATTGCGAGTGCACTCCTTTGTTATGTGTGGATCCAGGCACTTAACGCACCTGGGGGGAGCTGAGCAGTTAGCCGCTGCGTGGCCATAGAGCTGGCAGCGGTGGCACTGCCCAGGATGACCGCGGGGGTTGGGACGCTCGACGGAGATGTTCGAGAGTCCGCAGATTGTGCGAGCCTCTCTGAAAATCTCCTTCGAGTTGGGAGTATTTGACAGGATTACTAATGCTAAAGGAAAACGCCTACCGCGGTTGGAGTGCATCTTGTGCACTGCTGTGACCGGGAAACCCTGAGACTTAAGGTCCTCGAGGATTTCTTCGTTCTCGAGCTCGAACGGGACGCCCCGTAGTACTGCGCGGATCTTACGCTCCTCCGGGAGGGCGTAGGTGTGATAAGCTATTTGATTTACCGAGAGTAACCTGGTAAACGCGCGGAAGTCGTCGACGGTCGCTACTTGGATTTTGATTGTATCGCCAGCGTTGGCGGCTTTTAAGTAATTAATTTTGTGCTCTTTGCACAAGTTTGAAACCGCGGTCCAGCGCGCTTTTTCACGCAGGAATACGGGCGGAGGGAGCTGAGGCTTCGGCGGGACGGGAGCGCAGCGCGTCGCTGGCTTCGATGTGACCGACGGAGACGCGGTTACTACGAGCGATTCTAACGGCGCGGGGGCTGGTGTTGAAGACACCGGGGAGGGCTCGGGTATTGAAGATACCGAAGCTTTCTTAGAGCGCTTCTTGGAGCGCTTGGCGACAAGTTGAAAGGCGGGCTCAGGAGAGCCGGTTAAGGTGACGGCATCTGACGACGTGTCAGACGCGGGTTCGGAGTCGCTCCCGGGAGCGGTACGCTTACGACGCGACGCGTGAGAGGATGCGACCGATTCGCAGTCCATCTCGGACGAGGCGGGAGACGAGGAAGAGCTGTAGACCTGAGGGGTCTCGACGTTGGAGGCCTGAGGGGCCGGGGTTGAGGCCTGAGGGGCCGGGGTTGAGGCCTGAGGGGCCGGGGTTGAGGCCTGAGGGGCCGGGGACGCGATTGATGCCTGCAAGGCCTGCGTTATGATGTCATTCGGGATGTAGACGCCTATCGCAGCAAGCGCCTGGGTGAACGCGTTAATAGCGCTTAGCGGATCCATTAGGGAGGGTTGGGCACTAATATTAATAAATAAATGTATAATAAAAGATGCCTAGTTCCTAAAAACCTAGCAAAATCCTAGCGGCTAACCTCCCTACCAGCGGTAGGGGGGCTGGGGAGGAAAAACTTAAAACTAACAGTAGTACGCCGAAGGCCGCTACCTAGAAACCTAAAAAGGGTACGCAGGTAAAGAGTTGACCGCGTTAGGGTCAACCTTTACCGACAGAAAGGACAGATACACACGAAAACACACAGATATGATAAAAATAAATATGAAAAATAGAAGAAAAATAAATAAAATAGAGAAGAGAAATAAAATAAAAATAAAAAGGACTGGTTCAGTACAAATTCGTTGTCACCGTTAAGTATCCTTTGCACTGAAACCAGACTACTTACGCTGGGCACAACACTGCACTCAGCACAAGCACAACACTACTTAGCACAGCACTTTGAAGACTAAGGGGCTTAGTCGCAAAGAAAAATCGCACTTCGAAAGCACTCAGACGGAGTAGAAAAACCTTGTAAACCGTAGCACGGAACCAACACGCTAAACTGTGACGTCAGTAGACTGAGCGCCACGGAATATCGGGAAGGGACCAAACAACGGAGAACGGGGTCTTGCACGTCCACACTGGGCGGCGGTCGGAGCGAGAATGAGAGATCAGGCTGCCTTTGCCCACCTAATATTTAAATATGCTTGAAGTTATAATGTATGTGAGCAATAAGGTGTTTTTATTATTTATTTTTTTATAGTAAATCGCAATTTATTATTATAAATTTTATAAAATGAGCGTCAGTGGCTCGGAGGTAAGGCAGTAGCTTCTTGATTTTGAGGTCACGCATTCGAATCTGGTAAGTGCCAAGTGATTGATTTTTGCAACATAAATACATAATGCCAAAAGCTCTATGAAAGAAAACATCCTGGGGAAACCCACAACCTAAAAAATATTTCCAAGGCATGTGTAAAGTCTGCCAACCAGCAGTAGGCAAGCGTGGGAAATTGCTTGAAACCACCCTGAGGGTCGGATTAGAGATAAACAATAATTAAAATGTATTCAAAAAATAAAGTACACATATAAAAATTATTTTGTGCTGGAACATCAACACATGAAACGGTTTTGATTGACTAAGTTTTAAATGACGTCACAGACAAGTCAGAATCTTGTTCCTGTCAATGCATGCCGTGTCTTGACGCCACCGTGTGACGTCACAGGCAAATCAGAATCTTGTTACTGCCAATGCATGCCGTGTCTTGACCCCACCGTGTGACGTCACAGGCAAGTCAGAATCTTGTTACTGCCAATGCATGCCGTGTCTTGACGCCACGGTGTGACGTCACAGGCAAGTCAGAATCTTGTTTCTGTCAATGCATGCCGTGTCTCGACGCCACGGTGTGACGTCACAGGCAAGTCTCGACGCCATATTGCTGGAGCATGCGTTTTGACAGCTTAAGTAATCAGTGTTCTTTGTAAATAGTTTTTTTTAACGAAATACTTAAATTAATTATTCTATATTATTTCTAGGGTCCTTATACATCATAAAATAATGTGAGATAGTTTTCGAAAACTAGTCAAATAGACTATTGCAAATTTTATCAAAGTATCCTTCAAAAGCTTCTCATTCCACAGGGTGAGCAACACGCAATGTCGTCAGCTGCGGCAACCACAGCCATTAACGATTATTTTCGTGTAAGTACAGATTCTTTTGTGCAGATCTCGTCTGGGGGGGGGGGTACTATAGTCCTTCCTATTTTGACCGCCAAATAATCACGTGACGTGGTTGTGTTCAGGATAAAGAAAAGGAACAGCAGGTGAAATTACTGGAACAAAGGCTGAAACCAACTGAAACCTCCGTCCGGCAACGCATTAATCGAAAAAATCAACAAACAAATTATCACCCGTCAAAATGACAACGAATAATGGTGGATCGCCTGTTCGTTTGCCGGCTGTGGCGAAGTAAAAAAAGAAGTTAAAATATTTCAGTATCTAGAGGTGAATAAACGTAACTATCTCTAACTGGGTCATATGTTACGGAATTTGATAACTAATTAATAGTAGGTAAAACTCGTGTGAACTCTGAATAATAACACACTTGTAGTATAACTGATCCTTTGTTCAACATACATGTTTCAAGTTCAAGTTGGGATTAGACAGTTTTAATTACAAACAGGAATATGTATAATACAACAATAGAAAACAGAAAAACAAGGAAGGAAACATAATTAACCCGTCCCGTGTCGAGGGCCAAATTAGCTCAAACGCCGGTAGTGTCCAGGGATTTTCGACAAAAAATTTTTTTTGCGACTTAGGTTAGAAAACTTAAAATAATTCCTAGATTCTTACAAGTATGTGCCACATTATATACATCGTTAAAAAGCTAAGATTCCAAGCTATATGAACGTTTAATAATGTTATTTAAATATATGCGTTATGTTTCCAAAAATACGTGGTTTACGTGAAGTTAGCAATTTTTGTTTACATTTTTTGAAATACTTTGATTTATTACAGAATACTGTTAATCACCCATCACTTTTGTTACACATTATTTGAAACTCTACTATTTACTCAGTCTATTTCATAAATTAGTTATTATGTAGACCAAAAAATAACTTCACAATATTAATTTATTCACGGAGTATCACAACGCGTTGCGCGCTAGCTGCCGTGGTTGATTGCTAAGAACCGTTGACAAAAAAGAAATTAATATATTTTAATTTTGATTGATAAAAATTATAAATTGAATTTAAAAAACATAATCAATACTATTAGATACTTTAGTTACGTTTACTACAAAATTAATCCTTATCCTATTGAGATAATAGTAATTTTTACGTTCAATATTATGAAATATAGCCGAATAGTTTTACGGAAATGCGATAAATAGCGATCTATTTGCTGAACTGTAGATTGTGCTGGATTGCATGCCAAAATTATACAAAGGACTTTAATGTTGTTTTCGGCTATTAGTTTTGCAAAGAGATTTAATATTAGAGTGTTTTTATTGTATCTAATTAATTAATTTATAACTTTGTCGTTTCTAAAATAAATCGAAATCACACTCTTGAAAATCTTTTTATGCCAGTAGGAATGAGAAACTTTTCTGCTTAATTTTTTAGAAGTTGACTACAACATATTTTATTTATAAGAGAAACATACAAAAAAAAACAAAACAATATATTTATTTACAATATTTTCACTTTAAGTTACATTTAAAGAGCCTGTTTCTCTTTTTCTTATACAGGGTGAAAGGAAATGCGAAACATACCGTTTAAGGAGTTGTAGTTGAGCTTACCTGCAATAAATTTGGATAGACAACATGCGGTGGAAATTATTATTTATCAAGTTGTACGTATTTTTGTGTTTTTTGAGAAAAATGTCCGATTTCAAATTTCAAATTGATGTATTTTCTAGAAATATATAAACAATAAGACTTAATGTTGTTTTTAAAGTAAACAAACAAGAAACTTATTTAAATCACAAATCTAGTTACGAATGGTACTAAAAAAGGTATTATGCCCCTAAAAGGCATAATACCGATAAACTAGTTTCTAAGAAACATTTTTTTTTGTCTACAATTGGCAAGACTTAGTAAATAATAATTTCCGACCACATGTTGTGTATCCAATTCTATTGGAAATAAGGTCTACTACAACCCCTTCAAAGGAATGTATTGAATTTCCTTTCACTCTGTATAAAGTATAGTATGAGTTACAAGAACGTATTAACCAACAGCTGAGCTGGAAATTTTCTAAGTTATAAACATATATAAAAATAATTTATTATGTGGTTGGAGTCCTCTTCCAATACAAACATCGCTCTTCCTCGTCAATTCCACGGGCAGCGGCTCTTTCTATGGCGGAAATGCTGGCATTCTCAATCCTGCTCGTTCCCCTGATGGGCCAGAGGTCACGGAACGTTGACACCGTTGACGCTTCTTCTGAATTCTATTGAAGAAATGCGTTTTTTCAAACTATTTTTAGATTCAAGTTATTTTTTATTTTATTAATGCCATTATTTCGTGAAAACAATTCGAAACGTAAAATATAAAATTTCCTATTTTATAATTTAAAAAATATACTTTCATTCAATCTATCAATCAAACATATATTTTTTTGCTGTTAGTACTTTGCATTACTTTTTAGGTTGTTTTTACTAGAAATCGTAATATTGCTAAAAGTATTCAATATTACGTAAATATGAAGTCGAACTTAAATTGCTGGATAAGTTTCCCACTAACTTGTCTATTTTTCTCAATGTATGAACATAATAAAGTGATATTTTAACGCAAATCAATGGCGTCTGCTTGCATTATTTCATAGCAATATCAAAGTTAGACACTTTTTTCACTGTAATACAACTATAAAAAGGTAAAATGAATACAATTCACACAATCTATATTATATTCTTAGTAAATTGGTATAGAAAACAAATCACAAATACTTACCGTTTCAAATTCCAGGACATTTTTATTCACTAACTATTTTCACTCGCGAATGCAAAATGGCGGAATGGCCTTTTTTATGAACACCGAGAAAAAGACTTAAAACTAAAAGAGTATAAGGTAAATACAAAAGTTACAATTATTTAAAACAAAGAGTACATAGATGAGAGCTTCAGAGTGAATGCTTTTTTTTGTCTTTGGAAAAAGAATTATGGCCGTATTCGTCATTCATTTTCAATGAATGCGTTAGTGCCAAACCTTGGCACTAGGACATTGTAGGTACGAAATCGTTAGGCACAAATGCTGTGCCTAGGACACGGGACAGGTTAAAGTTATAATACAACGTCTGAGTTACTTTGTACATACGGCAAAGTGGCCAAAATGCTGGCACAAATATTTTTCTGCTTAATTAAACTTTAGTTCATAAACGTCAAAATAAGTATTGATAACTACTGCACTCATAAAGGGTTAAAACTGCCCAGAAGCCACAGTATGCGTTAGCTGTCAAGTGAAAGGTTGGCCTGCCCTGGTCAAGATCGATGCAGGCAGTGATGAAGAGATGAGAGAAAAGAAAACCAAAAAAGTTTTACTTTAGATATTAAATTTAATCGCATCTTTCCAACAAAACCTACAAGAAAAGGTTAATGTATATCTACAATTATCTAAAGTTTTTTTTGGCCAGAATCAAAATATTTCGTGATAGTTACTATCCAATTAGTAGGTAAGTTTTTTCAGCTCGGCTAGTATGATGTAAGTTACCTAGTATGTACATTATTGACACAGCGGTTTAGTGTAAAACTCGTGCCAGGCCAGGCGCGGCAATCGATATAAGTCATGCGTCCGGCGTGTGCCGAACGCACTTTGCCCCCAACGTCTTTTTTATTTTCAGCTTGTGGTGTCAACATTTATAATTATCTATGGTATTTTTAGATAGTATTCGGGTCGGAAGTACTCGGAAGTAAGTTATCAAGGCGATACATGGGCAATCTTTAAGTTTACTTTGTTTACAATTTGACTTTGATAAGATAAAATTAATATTCTTTTTATTTTCATTCTTATGTTTAATATTTTACTATTGTATGATCATTCAAAAGATATAGACAGTTTATTAGCTTTGAAACTAGGTAGGTGTTAGGTAGTTAGTTTGGCACTACTACTTTTTGCATTTATAGTAATATTTGCAGGAATTCTAAACTTAAATTTAAAGTTCCATATACAGTCAGAAAAAAGAGGTTCGTTACATTTCGAAGAAGAAAATATATTGACAATAAAAAGTCAATAATCAATGTGAAATAAATAAAAATTATATTTATAAACATTGCTAATTGTTGTGAGGTCTGACTATTTGGTTTTAGTTAATAAATGAATGAATTTATTTTATTTGTGGTTTATTCTTGTGGTTTATAATATTCATTGTTCAGTGTTATTTTTGTAAAGTTGTTAATTAAAAATGGTTCCGATGTTGAAACATGTTCGAGGTTAGCCTTTGACTTCCCAAACTAAAGACGTTTTGTAAAAATATTTTTTTTTTTTTTTAAATATAAAAGTATTGGTTTATTTATTTATATGCTCATCCGAAAAATTGGCAAACGTTGACTGCGCAGTCGCAAACTGTATATAGACGACAGCTTCGTAATATTACTTGTTTTTAAAATTAAAATGTTATTAAAATTAGTAGTAGTTTTTTTATTTTTTGATGAATTTTCTATTAATATTCACTGTTAATAGTTATTTTAAGTGATTACTAAATCGAAATGTTGGCTTTTTCAATTTAATAACAAGTAAATGTTTGTTTTAGGACTGGAATTTAAATAATTTACATAATAAAGTGAAGATGCATGTACTAATAATTCAATATGTAAACAGAACTTGTACGCCTGAAAACCGGGAACATACTGCTAGGTTGCTATTCGTTCCAGGTCATTGAATTCATCGTCAATACAAGCACTATCTACTGAAGATACACATTATATCTAAGTAGGGAGGTACAGCGAGCAACTAAATGCCCCCAGTACAGACCTTACAATGGAGTATTTTTGTACGGTTTAGCAGTAATTTTATTTTACTTCTACGTAGGTACCTATATAATATTAATTTCATAAAACTTACGTGAGACATTTTAATTAGGTATTTTATAACGCGGCTTACTCACGGTACACGGTCGAATACGTCTGACTAGTTTCGGATTCGTCTGGAGTCCATATAATATGTCCGGGGATGTAGTAATCAAACTTTAATGGTGTGATCTAACGACATTTTTATAGATGAAAACGCCTCAAGTCAAGAGTCTAGCCGCCCCTTTGCTGAATACCTAAAACTTCATATTAAAGGACTTAAGAGAAAAAAAAACTAAAATTCCGTGCATATTTATTAATGGCCTATAAACTCTTTGACAGATAGTAATAAACTAATATCTGATTTGTTGAGACTATGGTCAGGGTCGCATCGGCTCTTCGGTAAAATGTTAAAACGATTGGTGAGTGACGCTCGGGGCCCTAAGGCCAATAGGTCCATAAATAAACAGTCCATTTCGAAAAAAAGAAAAAAAATCGTGTTCCCAAAGCTGGGTTCTAGGCATATCATTATATGTATCTCTTCCTATTTCGGTATGTTATGATTTTGATGTCTGTATAAATGACTGCGGAAACCCAGAAATACCTAACAAAGATTCGCTTTGGTACAATTAGACTTGAAATCTTTCTTCTCTACTGCAAATGTTGAAGCTCAAAAGCATCTATAAAGACTTTGTAAACAGTATTCTTCTGTTTGTTTCACATTAAAAGTTTACCTTTTTATCGAGGAGGTCAAACTCCGTCAACTGCAACTTTGTAAGTAGGAGTTCTTGCAATATTTACTATGAGAGTTATTTATAACCACATGGGTAGTAAGTGTGACACATTGGTTATCATTATTATCTCAGGGTAACCTTGTTACTAAGGGTAGTTAAAGCAACATGTTAAGATGTAGTTATTTTTTTTTAAAGGGAGTTTCTTTTTGTAGTTGGTGGGGATGTTATTAGGTGTACCTAATTAAAGGTAAGGCAGAAAGAAACCAGAAAGTTAAATATTTAACATTAAATTCGTTTCTTTATAATACTTATTTTTTAAGGGGAATACAGCTAATTACAGGTCTACACCTATTTTGTATATATGTATATTTAATTGAAGCTTTATGATCGCGTAGCTGCGTGGGTACCCCATTTTTATGTAATGTTTACGAAACTTTTTTCATCAATACGTCACGTGTCAACTGGTAAAGGAAATTGTATATAATTTTGTTGTATTCCATATACTTACACAAATACAATAAATTTATTAGCTGATTTAAATAATTTGCATAAGTATGTGATGGTATATAAGTATGTCAAATTTACTAACTATTCTAAAAACTCCTAACATAAGTACGCCCTAAGACTAATATCGCAAAATTCAATTTCGAGGAACACCTCCGGCCGTGTAACATGAGGACATACGGCTATTAGCCGTGAGGTTTATAATTAGCGGTTTAATCACGCGGGTCCGAGGTTCATACGCGGCGAAGCTATAAGCCACGGGGTGGCAACCGGCGGGGCAGTCGCGCGCCGCCTCTGCCGCCGCCGCACGCATGCTCGCCCCCCGCGCCTCCTGTCTCCGCCGCCGCACTTCACCTCCACGATGGGCCAGCGCCTACTCGTGCTCCTCTTCGTCGCCTCCTACCTCAACCTCCCGTCAAGAGGCGGAGAAGTCGTCGGCGCCTGCGCTAACTGCGTCAGCGGAGACATGACAGTGACGGAACTGACAGAAGCGCGGATAGAGTTCGTGAAGCAGCAGATCTTGAAGAAGCTGCGCTTGAGCCGGAAGCCGGCTGTCGGCGTGCCGGTGAACAGCCTGCCGATGCCCGTGGCTCAGGGACGCACTCTCTTCGAACGGACGGATAAACCACCTGAATTCGATGATTACTACGGAAGAACGGAGCAGAAGATTATATTTCCTGTTGAAGGTAAGTTTTTACACTCATTACACCGAATGTTTTAGTGATATTTTATCAGCGTAATGTTTAATAACAGAAGTTTTCGTGACAATTAAAGTAACTTTTAATAAGTGAGCACGTATTGGCTGAGTGTTCTTTATCTCGCGACCTCTTGTAGTATTAATTGAGTCGTTGTCACTGTATCACGCTGACGTGGACACGCGCATGAACTGTACATAAGTAGCGGCGAGTTCAACTCGATTGCTATAATTCGCGGTGGTGAAGAGCACTCGAAAATACACATCTACATACATACCCTCCTCATAATATTTTGAATTACACGAAGATCACGGAAATATCTAAATTTTGTCGCGTTACCCGGATCTAATACTCGGATGGTACGAGGACGTTGATTTTGGTATCGTGATGAAGAACCGCAAAATGCTGTTTATCCAAACAGCTTTGTTATTGTTTACAAATATTGTTTAAGTGTTGTCACACAGTTGCCTGCGGAAAATGGTTGCAAATTAACGTATTTCCGAAGCATAATTAATCTTACAATCAGTTATCTTAACTTAAAATGCATAAAGCTGTAAGTAAGAAGATCAACAAATATGCATTTACTAAACTGTCGACAATCAACCTGAGACCACCAGAAATACCGGAAAGCTTAACATAATTTGCCTATAGTTTTTGTAGAATTCATTTTACATCAAGTGTTAACTGTATGTTCATACTTTGTTCTTTTGGCTTACTGGATCGCAAAAACTACACTCCTATTTCTACATCTTCACTACTTAATACATATATACAGAACGAAACATTTATTGGTCTGTAGGTATCATCAGAAATAGACTCCGAAACTAATTAAGCAATTAAAAAATTATCACTCTCATTATCCAGAAATGAAATAGGCTATATTTTATCCTGGATTTCCTATAATAATAATAATAATAAATTTCTTTATTTGCTAGTATATGGGTACAAATGGGTATTAAAACATATTGACGATCCTTACATATACTGCTGTATAATGCAGCGTGCAAATTAAGTGTCATAGAATTAGCATTATCATATTTTTGCATAAAACAACTGTAATTATTGTATAATACAAGTCACAAAAAAAACTAAACTAAAACTAAAATTAAAATTAAAATTCGTGACATACAAAAATTTATCATCTACAATTATAACCGAAATTCTATTACACATGTCAGAAAAAAAAACAAAATAAAAAAATGTAGTATGGTAGTGAAGTAGTAATAATAACCGGCAAACAAGCACGCAGCCCACCTGATGGTGACATTCGCCCCCATGGACACCGGTCGAATGCATTTCATTTATCCATATTGATTGTGATTATCATATCGACTGATGTTGCGCTGCCGGCCGTAGGCTGCAGCTGGAATTGCCCTGTATCGCTGGTCAAATCGCGCAGGACTTTCTACTGTGTAGATGATTTAAAAAGGTCCATCATTTTTCAAATTCAGACTAAGAAATTCTAGATATATATTTTTTTAATTCTTACAACTATTGAATCTAGACTAATGAATGTCCCATCTTATCATATTATTTACAATGGTAACTATTTGTATAACGTGTGCCAATAGCCCAATGAAATGAAATGCTCTTGTATAACAACGATTGCAACGATACTGCACGCAATCAGAGCGTTTGTTATTTAGTAGCATTTTGGACCTTACTGACTTGTCAAAGCTTGAAGGTGACTACTTCTTGTCAAGCGGTGGGTTACAGTAGCGGTGGGTTATACCAGTACTGCGTGACCACTTCCTTCCGTCGCCATCTTTCAGCCTCTTCACCCCTACGAACACCCGGCGGAGGCCCAGAAGGGTGAGAATCGCATGCGCATTGTTCGGTGTTTTGTAGGCGCACCGCATGCTGGGGTACGACAACACTATAAGGGATTCGAACACGACCCTGAACCTGCTCCAAGTCACTGGACTGTACCTCCTCGTTAAACGCTCCATCAACCACGAATCGTCTAGGCGTCTCCTTCTACCCATAATGTGTTTATTTATTATACTTTTCTTTAAAAATGTTGAAGACGTCTGTGCATTTGTCTATTTTCGATTTTGCTAACCGTACCAGTTACAACTAGGTACAGTACACATATTTTTCATTACCACATAATTTAATTTAGTAAAAAAATTACAGTCAATGTAAATAAAAACGGTAAACCACCGGCAAAAATGCTTGTTTATTTTTACTCAGTCATAACAAAAATATGATATATTCACAGTGAGAATTTACGCGTAAAGAGTAACACATTATCTAAAATAATAGTAAGCCCAGTCATGTTATCCTGTAACTCAGGTTAGTAAAAGAAAATGAGAATTAATTCGAAATCACAGCCGAATTCAACAGCTGAGTTAGTTGATTACTAAGTCAGGAACAGCTTACATCAATATCGGTTATTTTTAACTTTTCAATTAAAATCACAAAGCTCTTCAAACTATTTTGTGTGATCGATATTTTCCGACTTAAGGTGAAGGAAGGAAAAATTTAATTATTGAATTATCTACATTATCACTGGCTTAAAGCTTAAATGTACAGGATAAAGCTGCGTGGAATTCAAAAGCCTACAACTTTGTTCTCCACCATTTTTTTCGTAGACTTATTACTTAGGGTCCTATGGCAACCGTAGCGCAACTTAGCGGTCTGACATGTATTGTCCCGTTGCCTTGAAAAAGGTCCAAGAGAAACGTACGTTCGACGTACGAGTACCTTATATCAAAAGCTGCGTTAGCCGCCATCTTGAATTTCAGATGGGAACTGGTTTTCCTCAATATCTTGGCCATTTTCAACATCTCAAGAAAAAATATTATAACCAAAGTTGTAGCGATTTTTATTAAAGCAAACCTTTCCGTGCTTTCTCATATCTTACGAGTTAAGGAGAAAAACGCTGTGACCATGGGAAGACCTGAAGAAATATTGGGTCTAAAATAAAATGGTGGGGGTCAACGTTGTATTAATTTTAATTTCAGTTACCTTTGTTTGTTGTATTTAGGCTCTAAAATCAATAATAAATAATATAATGTGTTGGTACGATACATTTTCTCAAAAATTAAAAAAGTGACAGCTAATCAAGCAGAAGTCTGGCCATTAGGCTGCGCAAGGGTTGCCTTACACTCGAGACCCTAAAAATGGTGTCTACGGAAAAAAAGGTAGAGATCAAAGTTGTAGGATTTTGAAATCCACACAATTTAGGCCCTAAAGTCAATAATAACCGAAATATTTCAATAACTACATTTCCCCCGTTAATAGGGAAAATAGAGACTTCACAAAATAACATGAAATATAGGCAATTGAATATTGAACGTCTTTAGTCCCTATGATTTTTCGTGAAGATGATTGAGACATTGAGGGAAACAGTTCCTACCTTAGACCTAGAGGGCAGCTAACGCAGCGGTAGAATTTGGTCGCGATTTTTAATCTGTACTCCCAGCGATACCCTATGTCTAACCTATAGGCTGATGAAATAAAATTTTTGTCTACAATCATTTCGGGGCATGGCCCTTTTAGCCCTACTTGGCTGGTTCTGTTTATCTGGGAGTTCGTGGTACGATTAAGGTAAATAGTTATTTATAAAATTACAAAATAATTAGTCATCTCACGGACATTAGATTAGTAGTTGTCACTTACAAGAAACGTACTCTGATATCTAAGAATAAACTATGATTCCAAAATAAAAAACACAAGGCCAGTTAAAACCAGTTTTAACCAAATGAAACTTAAAACTAAAACAATCAGTAACTAAGCAAAATATATAAAATAATTCGTGAAACTCAGGATCACGTTTCCAAATGGTCATAGGGTATGCAAATATTTGAACTTTTTGAGAATTCTAATTAATTTTTAGTCATCACTAGGTCTTTGCATGAACGTGACAGATAACGTTGTGAACTTACTGACCTGGCCCATTTTGGGAAGTTCGTAAACCGTAGTAATTAGCTGTATAAAGTAATACTTAACTTTATAACTTAAAGTGCGCATCTCAGAAATATTTGTGATAAGTGTGGAAAACAAGTTTTGAGGTGATTGGCACAAGGTACATTATCTAGTTTGAATCAAATTCAAATACGTAATAGATAAAGAAATTGGTGTGAATGCTTTCTTTTGTTGTTTCATAAAAAAGATCCCGACGTCTAACATTTGCAAACTGTACCTTCATTGTAATAAATAACTAGCTGCGGCAGCTTTGCTGGATAAAATAGATTCTTTCGGCTGAAATATTGTTTTTACTTTTCCGCACCACTAAAATTATATAGGCATGCTCAAAAGCAGGTAGTAAAAAAAATTACCTACTAATAATCAATATATCAAATTAAAGGCCAATAAATATAGATTATCATACGTTCATTAGTTTGAATATATAGTCCTTCCTACCATTGTAAGATATTTTTCAAAATATATCTTTTCCCCGATTTTTTTATGACTCAATCAAGGTAATTCATGTGAAAAAAAGAACTGACAGATTGTCGTTTGATTGTCAAAACTAATCCGTCAATAACGTCAATTACTTGTGAATTCGTTTGACTTAATTATGTATAATTTTTTTATAGTTTTGTTACTTTTTTTGACATTGACATTGACTGATACATTCAACAGAAAAAAAATGGTAACTTATGATTGATTTTTCGCAAATTATTTGATATTTTTTACAAGATTTTCAGATTTAAAATTAGAGAAGTTTAAGGGGGAAAAGGTTACTCATGAGCTAATCTTGCATGTGTACTACTGACCATTAGCAGGTCCGATATTGAGTTTGACCATCACATTTATAATTATATTTATACACAAATTTTCACAGACAAGCAAAGTTACAAATAAACCCACTATCGCGTTTATAATATCAGGTAGGATCCGAGATGGTGTTAAAGGAATTGTAGATCGCTTTAGAAAAACGAAGATACATACTAAATATGTTTACTGAGAAGAGAGATAAAGTTTTAAATCACGAAGCCTAAAAACAAAACGCCAGTTCTCAACGAACTTGAAGCACTAACCGTACCTTCACAACAAAGTTCCATTAGAATCTAGAGGAGAGATGAGCGTATGGAAAAATCTAGAGTCTAGATTATTCCATACCTTCATCTCTTTCAGTATCTTGAGGCGCTAAAATTCATTGTCAGTAAGATGTAGCAGTGGTAAAATTTTTTTCATTAAGATCTCTCGGTACTGCAGACTGCCATAATAATCACGTCACGTGGCTGTGTTCCGTTCAAAGGGAAGGCACAGCCCGTGCCATTACTGGAACAAAACCAATTACAACTGAAGTTTACGGTCGGCAACGCATTTACTCGATATAATAATCACATTTAATATTGATAAATATAACACCTACGACTCACGATGTCCACGGGCGTGGACACCACTTACCATCATATAACTGGGTCACGTGCTCATTTGCCGGCTATGAAAATAGTAAAAGAAGAGGTTAAAATTTTCATAATTATTTAGGTTAAATATAATAATGTAATTAATAATTTACGTAAAGTATAACTCCAAAATAACCTTTGATCTGCAAATGAATTAAAATTTGTTAACTATTAATTAATTACGGAAATGAGTATATTAATATCAGCGTTACTGTAAATTGCAAAGCTCAGCGAGTGAAGCGGCTACAAAGGTCATGCTTGTATGTGCGATGCAAACGTTGACAGCTAGATATACGATCTCATACCGTTGGCCTTATTTGTGAACATTCCGTTCAATTACTAAAGGATTTATTTATTTATTTAACGGCACAACTAACAGAGTAAAAGCTTAATATTAGGTTAGAACTATACATATTATTATAATGTTTTCTAAATTGCACTCCAATTATTGCTATGCACAGCACAGCTAGAACAGTAGCTCTTGTCCATTATGAAGTTATTCGGATCGCCCTAATTCCATGTATATAGTATGAGCGTTGTATATACATAAGTAGAATACTGTTTGAATATGTTTCACATGGATTTTTTTTTTCGAAATGGATAGTTTATTTCTGGCCCTAGAGCTGTTTTTTTAATGATTTTAATTCAATTTGTTTATAATTAATTTGATCGAGGCCTTTTTTAGTCAGTGAAGCTTCGAAACATACCTCGCACATTTACGAGTGAAACCTGCGTAATAATTCTACCAACTTTTTGACCACATTTTACTTTAGTATACTTATAACAAATTAAGTTTGTTTATACACGACTGTCAGAAGCAGACTAAATGTATGTATGAATTAATTTATGTATTTCTTATTAGGTGTAATTAGGTTATTCTCAGATGTGGGAGTGACAAAGGGTATATTATTCCCATGCTGACAGGAATCGAATTGGAAAAAAGCTTGAGCAAACTTTAGAAAATATGTTTTTTTTAATTTCGATGTTTTTCTGTGCTCCTTACATAGAATAATAAAATATAAGTTGCACAAACCCAATAAGTCTTGAAAGTGATAGGACCCCCCCCCCCCTCCCAGATAGTACCAACGAAACCCAACGAAGCTCATTCAATGACAAAATACTGTGAAACTTTAGAAATGTAGTAATTACATAATTTTGTTTACATTCACCGGACGGGCACGAGTTTTATCGAATGACTAACCATTTACCGATATACCGATATGTAACATCGCCTTTACTTATCTCAAATAACTGGAGATCAAGTAAACTTCGAGCTCCAACGATAACTTACTTCGGGAAAATGCGCATTTATCTTTAAAAAATGTTTATTTTTGTCTCTTATCCACTAAGATATTTAGAGGTTCACATCCGCATGTTTCTTGTATCTTTTGTTTGATTGTATGAGTATATGAAGATTCCTACATAAATCTTCCTAATAACTTTTGACTAATTTATTGTAATTAAAATAAATAAAATAGAAGAAATATTCTTTTAGCTTAAAGTAGTTAGTAAACATAAAATTAACATATTCCTATTATTTATAATGTTTGTCAATTTTCGCTTGGGGCAGGATTTGGCTGTTTCTCCAGGTTTCAACCATTGCTATGTCCGTTTCCGATTGTCGTACAGAATTCACTATTTCTGCCGGTTGAGTAATGTAACGCAGCAGTCGACGCGCGTTTGTCAGTTTGCTGCACCCAATTCATGAGGTACCCACCTCTCAAGCTTATCCACCTTCCCAATTTGCTTCAAGTGGATCGAAACAGTTTTGTCACTAACACCTACAGCTAACTCGGGCGTGGCTTGCGATGGATCCGCTGCCACAATAACCTTCAATTCTTCATTATCAACTTTGGTCTCCAGCCATCCATGGGGCTTGTTTTGCAGGTTGAAATTTCCAAAACGAAAACGTTGGAACCTAAAACGCACTGTGTTTTCTTTTGCGAGACCGTCACGACACGGGAAGGGCAGGAGGATAATTTCGTGCAATTTTTGCCACTCAGCTTTCATCTGAGCGACGGCAAATTGGAGAAAGAGGCCGCGCTAGCGGGGCCCAGAAGGGGTCACCCGCTGGGATTTACATAGCTCTGAAGGTGCTCAAAGCACCGAATGTGAATACATAGCACTGAAGGTGCTCAAAATGAAAAATAAAAATTGAATTAATTCGATTTTACGTTAGAATTAAGAGTTGCGGCCTGAAGGGCTTCCAGATCTAATGTTATTTACGTGGGATCGCCAGTGTGCGCGTTTCTCGGTCTAGCGACTTTGAATTTCAAACCTAAGACAGGAGCAGTATATAAGACTGAATCTCGAACTAGAGGATTGGGATGGGTTTCGGCGCGTTTGAAGAACGATTCTGAGAGTGTTTTTAGGTGCTGTTGCACTGTAGGTAGTTCAAGATTTCTGTGCAGGTCCGCGTTGCGCACGTACCAAGGTGCGTTTGTGACCCTGCGGCAGAAGAGATTTTGAACTACCTGCAGTTTGTGCAGGACGGAAGGTTTAGCGTGGGCAAAGACTGGCAAGGCATATGTCATGACTGGTCTAACACAGACCTTATAAAGCGTACGTTTGTTTCTGAAGGACATTTTTCCCTTTTCTACCTAACATACTATAAAGGCGGCCTAAGTAAAAACGTGCGAGTTTCGTTACTCTATCGACGTGAGGTTTGAAAGAAAGCGTCTGGTCTAGGGTGACGCCGAGGTCGTCTGGTCGAGGTTTGAAACCATGCACCGAGGGCATTTACAGCCTTTTGGAGTCTGGTGGTGAGACCCGGGATTCTGCGGCCTTTGTTGTAAAAGGCAGTGTCGTCGGCAAAGAGGGCGAGTTCGACGCCTTTCGACGGGACGGAAATACCGTAAGTGTACACGGTGTACAATAGAGGGGCGAGGACTGAGCCTTGAGGGACTCCAGTCTTTATGAGACGGGGCGCGGAAAGCGTGCCTTCGTGTTTAAATCGATACGTGAGGTCTTTGAGAAACGACGCGATTATTCTAACTAGACGATCCGGTAAGCCTATTTTGTAGAGTTTATAGACGAGGCCGCTGTGCCGGACTTTCTCGAAAGCCTTGGCTACGTCAAAGAAAACTGCGATCGTTTTAAAATGCCGCGGGTAGAAGCCGTCGAGTATGAACTCAACGATTCGATGGACTTGCTGCGGGCGGGAGTGCTTAGCGCAAAAGCCGAACTGATGGAGAATAATGAGAAGATCACCATCCGTTGGAAACAGATGGTTCCGCATTCGATTCCGGATTCATTCCAAGCTTTTGGAAAGTAGCTAAGGTCGAAGCAGGCATTGAATATAACAGCTAACAAGGTAAGCACCTGTTGAGGCAAATGCTTAAGTGCGTGGCTGGAAATACCATCCGCACCCGGAACCTTTTTGGACTTTTGACTTTTAATGAGAAGCGAGATTTCATCATTAGAGACTGTGATGGGGTCGGCGATGATGGGGAGAGAGTCTCTACGGAGAACTTCGTCCTTCACCGCCTGGATGTGAGAGGGATTCGCGGGTTGCGTGCTGGGCGAGCATTGAGACGCAACGCTGTCAGCGAAGCATTCGGCTTTCTCTTCGACTTCGAAGGTGATAGAGCCATCGGGACGAGTGAGAGGGGGGACGTGAGAGGCGGCGTCTACGCGTAAGGCTCGGGCCATACTATAATACGCTTGGTGGGATGGGGAGATATTCACCATGAGATCGTTCATCTGAGCGTCTCGGAGTTCCGCGAGGCAAGACCTAACTTTACGTTTTAGCTGATTCGCAGCTGTTCTATAGGCGGGCGTGGGATATTTCATGGCTCTCCGGAGAGCCGCGTTCTTAACTTTAATAAGATTGCTAACGGCTAGGGGAAGCGTGGGTTTGCCTAGTTTAGCAACCTTTTCGTTTTCACTGATGGCTGAGTTGATAGCATCAGTGAGAGAATTTAATAATGAATCTATTTTATCCGGGCTATCTAATTGATCGGGCGAGATCGCGAGCGGAGAGTTCGGGGCCTCTAAGGCTGAAACTATCGTATTTTTAAAGCCTTTCCAGTTGGTACAGGTCTTAGGAGAGGTGGCGTTATCGTTAGGTGGTCCTAGCACGAGGGAGACGGGGCGGTTGTCAGAACCTAGGTCATCGAGCGGTGCGATAGACCTGAGATCGAGGTTGATTCGCTTGACAATTGCAAAATCGAGGATGTCAGGAGAGTAGTTCGGGTTGTCGGGATAGTGAGTGGGAGTGATGACGTCTAAGTCGAGTGAGTTGGTGATGTCGAGGAGAGCGATAACGCTGGTGTTGGTTGATAGGCACGTCCAGTTAGTATGTTTGGAGTTAAAGTCTCCGAACATAATAACTGAATGGCCGAGGGCGAGAATGGTCTCAAAGTCGCTGCGGGTAGGTCTGGTGCCACTAGGTATGTAGATTGAAGCTATGATGATGGTCGGATGACCAGTCATAGCCAATCTACACACAGTGGCTTCCATGTTAAGGAGAGGAGGGGTAGGGAGAGGACAGCAATGGAATCCTCTTTTGTAATATATAGCAGTGCCGCCGAAACCGTCGGAGTTGGACTGTCGTTAGGAATAAACGCGTACTTGGGAATTGCGAATCCCCTGGAGCGGTTTGGAGTAAGCCATGTCTCATGGAAAAGCAATAAGTCTGGCTCGTTGTTCTGAAGGAACAGTTTGAGCTCCGGAAGGTTACGAACTAAGGCTACGAACGTTAAAGGAAACTAGGGATAAGCCCTTGGGTTTGATACGACCGGACGCGGAATTTGCGAGTCTAGACATTATATTTACTTATTTAACGAATTTATATTTAAAAAACATATAAAAATTTATAACGAACTTAGTAGCGATTTGCTCGGCTAACGCAAATAAACGCTCTTGAGGAGAGCGGGCGGCTCGCAGTTTGCGTGCGAGTACGGAGATTTCCTTAACGTCGACGTTTTAAATAACGTCGAACACGGTCTTCATGTCCTCAGCCTACGACGACTGAGGTGAAGACGATGGAGCGGGACGCGGGCCTACGGAAGCTACGGGAGCTGGGATAGGACGGGAAGGTGCAGGTGGAGCGGCCGGACGCTGCCTCCAGGACAGAGCCGGAGTAGGCGTCGGCTGCACGGGCTTTTTCTTCCGGGGGACCCCGGTTGCGCAGCGGCGGGAAGTTGGCAGGAGTGAGCGGCGGCGCCGGTTTAGGCGCGGTCCTCTTAGCGGAGGAGCGCGGAGCGCGTGGACAGCCCCTGTAGTTTGCTGTGTGGCTGGATTGGCCGCACAGCACACATGCAGGGGGGGAAGTGGATTCGGGAGTGCGAGTGCACTCCTTTGTTATATGTGGGTTTAAGCACTTGACCCACCTAGGGGGAGATGAGCAGTTAGCCGCTGCGTGGCCATAGAGCTGGCAGCGGTGGCACTGCCCAGGGTGACCGCGTGGATTGGGACGCTCGACGGAGATATTCGAAAGTCCGCGACACCACCGCCATACACAGCATAAATACTTCGAGCTGTTTCTGCAGTACGGAACTCGTACTCGTTAATAACGCGATATTTCAAGTTTTCCATTTTGTAAAATAAATGACGCAAAGACAAACCTAAAATAAGAAAAAACAAATGAATTACGGTTTTCGAAACACAAATGCATGAGCAAATAGCTGTATAAATTTGAAATTAGAATTCTTAACCAAAGAGGAGATCCTCATCAAAATGACCAGTATGACAAAAACGCCAGTTTCATATGTAGGGACCTAATATATTATGCATCAAGAAAAAATTTATTTAAAAAAAATCTTTATTCTCGCTGCATTACATTCAAGTATATTTATTTGCATTAACCGAAATGCGTTTTACAATAAATTTAATGTACGTACATCTCAAGATTAAATCAAATGTGTATAAAATCTCTGGGTTTCTTAGTATAAAATAAATGTTTTGGTAGGTACCTACACCGAGGTTTTTTCCTATCTTTTTTGAAGATTAATTAAGTATTTGTGAAAACGAGGGTCAACACGGAACTACCACAGGTCTTCTTTTGCGATAACTCTATTTTATCGCAAATTTGGACACAATGGTTGCCTATTTTGTATTATGTTGAAAGTGACCTCTGGCAGTTTATCGTGGATGTTGGTAGTCGTTAACTCGCGTGGTAATGCCGTGTAGGGAAAATGTTGAGTACCTTCTTTAACATTTAACAAAATATGCTTTTATGATAAGCTGTTTTGTGGGAGTAATGTTCTGGGTGTGTCCCCGCTGAATGCCTTCGTACTCAATTTTAATATGTACTTTATTGAACATAATTGTACACAGAACTATAAAAGCAAAGAAATAATCCCAAAAAATAAATACAACACAGCGTTCGAGGTGATCTGTGCTCTTCAAGGGTTAAATTAGAATACATCTTTTTGGTTATCCAAATATGAGCCCCAAGCCATGATACTTACAAAATAAGTATATCTAGATGGCTTCCGTCTTAAAATCGGCAGTATTTGCGAATCAGACAAGGTCCCTCCACAACGCAATTCGTTGTGCGTTCGTTTCTCGCACGTGTATCAAATAAACTGTTTCCCTGCATACCACTATCAGTCGGAACTAGGTACGCACACATAATCTATCGATAAATATATCAAAATGGGACATTCATAGTCCCCACTAGAACCTGCCCTAGACGATTGATCCCTCCTAATTAGCCAATAAAGTGATCGATAACGGCCTAATTATAGGCGCTTAAATCTGAACATTAGAAATTCGTAATTGCTTAGATCCATATATCAGTGACTTGTTACATATTTATAGTTGTTAAATGTTTGTGTATATTATGTTTTATCGACCTTTAGTCAATTTCAACAAACGTCTGTAATTGTTATATTTTTGTGAAATAACGCGTGTTTATTAGCTCACTTGTTCTATCGTATTTTATTAGAATGTAGCCATTCGGTATTGGTGATAGATCTTCTTAATTTGCTGCTTACAGTTTTGCACTATTATTTACATTTCAATTATATAAGAAAAACGATTTGGGTTTTAAAGGTTGTACTTATTAGGATTGTATATCAACTTTATTCAAAAGTTTACAATTGTACACATAGGACCAATTTAACATTAAGTAGATAAGGGATAAATGTTCACGTACAATTTTACCAGCTCAGGCTGCTGTACTATAATATTTGATCAAATTTGTATATTTCAAGTGTAAAATAACCGTTCCTTCCTCTAGTCAATATAATTCAAGGTGTTTATAAATAGTTTATCTTTGCGACAACCCTTGCTTTCATTCATCGGAACGATGTCGGTAGTTCATGTCAATTAAAAAAAATCTTGTAATTGTACTAATTCAGATGGCAAGAATTCTTAAACAAAATTTCATACCTAGTTATGCGTTACCTAATTGTCCCATACATAATTATACGTTGATAAGTAGAGCTGCTAACATTTTAGTAATAAGTACTTTATAGAGATAGCTAGGTAGGCACGTTAGCACTCACAGCTAATATGACTTACTAAGCATGATATCCACTCGGTTTCGTCATTATTTACAAATTCCACGCTTATCTTAAACTTAACAATTATTTTTTAATGAGATGAGTCCTTGATCACTTATTTATCATGCTTTAATTACTTGCATTATTTATTACTTTTCTTAAAGTAATTTTGCAGTAATAACAGTTATTTATATGTTTACTTTTTATGAAATGCGCTGCAGTTTATTTTTAGCTCATGATCACAGTGCTGATAACCTTCTTTCTTCTACTTTTTGTAAGCTTAAACTCTATCGATGTCGATACATTGGGCCTATCACAGACATGAAAAAATATTTGAAAAAAAATTGTAGTAACAATTCATTTGGTTCATGTTTTTCTCGATAAAGTAAAACGCAGAAAAGGTAAAGGCAGTTGAATGGAGTATATTCCCACAGCGATAAGCAGCTGTAGTATGGACCGAGGTGTCAGCCGTTATCTGTGACCTCGGACCGCGTCCGACACGCGATCTAAATACTACAGTGTGAGGTGCGTTTTGTTCTGACGGACTTCATTGCACACGGAACACAAGGAAATCGCCTAATTAAGAGTCTTAAGTTCGTATTAACGGACAAGAATACATAGCAATGTAAATATCGCACCGAATAATATTTTTATATCGACATCGATTTTTACCCCACACTAAACTTAGTTTTCCCACGATTTTAAGTTAAATCGCACCTTTAAGAAAAGGTTGGTCTATTTTAGGTTGTCACAATTGCAGTATTTCGTTTTGAGGTATTTCGAAACAGTAACCTGGTAGGTTTTCGTTAAGATTAAAATTTTAACCTTTTGATAGCTTTTTACACAGACGAAATATTATGTTTTATTACATCATCCATACAACGCAGTTTGCGATTGCTCTACTTTATGGAAATCTAAGAGGGACAGGTACTTTATGGAAATCTAAGAGGGACAGGTACTTTATGGAAATCTAAGAGGGGCAGGTACTTTATGGAAATCTAAGAGGGACAGGTACTTTATGGAAATCTAAGAGGGACAGGTACTTTATGGAAATCTAAGAGGGACAGGTACTTTATGGAAATCTAAGAGGGACAGGTACTTTATGGAAATCTAAGAGGGGCAGGTACTTTATGGAAATCTAAGAGGGACAGGTACTTTGTGGAAATCTAAGAGGGACAGGTACTTTATGGAAATCTAAGAGGGACAGGTACTTTATGGAAATCTAAGAGGGGTAGGTACTTTATGGAAATCTAAGAGGGGTAGGTACTTTTGGCAGTAAAAGGAAGATCCATAAGTTAGAGGCAAGTAGAACATTGTATAAGGTATTATTTCGTGTTTTTTTAAAACGTGTTTTTGTTCGGTAAATTTCGGTACTTTCCCGTTTGATTATTGCTTTGATATACGAGTAGAACGAATTTTACTTCAGTTATTATACGGAGATACTTAACTAGACTTAGGTAATTAATTAATTACACATCACGTATAAGCTTACTAACAGCCGCTTCAATTGCATTTTTTTAAACGTAGTAGGATTAGTGGTGAGTGTTTTAAATTATATCTTTTACAAATACATACAATATTTACACATCATAATAATACGCCCATACCTCAATTTAGCCAATGACAAGCTGTCCCTTTTTTGAAATCTGTTAAATATTATGGCTCTAACGGTTTTTCTTAATATTAGGTCTTTACCTATGAAATTGCCGTTTTTCACTAAATAAATGAAGCGTAATTTTTTTATATATTTTTTATTTCTATTAATCAAAATAATCACCCATGCAATCAATGCATCTTTGCCAACGCATTGGTAGCTTATTGATGCCTTTCTTGAAGAAATCAGCTGGACGGGAGGCAACAAATTCTTCAAAGGCATTTTGTACTGCCTCTCGGGTATTGATTTTTTTTTCCCGCCAAGAAGTTATCCAAATTATGGAAAAAGTAGAAGTCTGTAGGCGCAAGGTCTGGTGAGTACGGCGGATGACGGAGAACTTCCAACCCCAACTCTTGTAGCTTGGAGACCGTCTGCTGTGCAGTATGAGGTCGCGCGTTGTCGTGCAGGAGCAGTGGAGCTGAACGATTGACCAAAGCTGGTTGGAGACGTGCGAGCTTCTCCATCATTGTGTTCAGTTCTTCACAATACACATCTGCAGTAATGCTTGTCCCGTTTGGCAAGAAGCTGTGATGAATTACACCCGCGTTAGACCACCAAACAGTGACCATCACTTTTCTAGGGGTAAGTTTTCGTTTAGGGCATTGTTTGGGTGCTGAACCAGGGTCCAACCAACTTGCTGAGCGCTTACGATTGTCAAACAGGATCCATTTCTCGTCACAAGTAACAATGCGGTTCAGAATTCCTTCATTTGTATGCCTACTGAGCAGTGCAAGGCACGTCTCCACGCGTACTTCGCGCTGGCGGTCATTGAGTTCGTGGGGTACCCATTTGTCAAGCTTTTTTACCTTGCCAATTTGACGCAAATGGACCAATATTGTTTTGATGGTAACTTCGAAAGCTGCTGCTAATTCAGCCGTGGATTGAGTTTCATCAGCTTCCACAATTGCCTTTAATTCGTCATTGTCGACCAAAGTTTTCGGACGACCACGGGGTTCATTTTTCAGGTCAAAATTTCCAGAACGGAAGCGGGTAAACCAATAACGGGTGGTGCGTTCGTTTGTAGTGTTCGCTCCGTAAACGTCGTTGATGTTGCGTGCCGCTTGTGCCGCTTTGCTGCCACGACGGTACTCATACTCCATAATTACTCGAGTTTTTAACTTATCCATGATGACGAAAAACGTTCGAATGCGTTGAAAACAAAACACTAACTATTAAAAAAATTACGATTTTAGAAAAAGAATTCCATGTTTGTCAAATAAAACTAATTTGAAATTATAATTATCAGTCAAAAAAAAATATTTTCATTTGAAATGGCCAGTACGGCAAAACGGCAGTTTCATAGGTAAAGACCTATTATTTATTCAATCAACATCTCTTCCAAGTTACTCTCACCTACGTCCTCTGTGTTCCAGGGGAATGTCTGACTTCAGGAAGATATCCCTTCACATGTCTGCAGTTTGAGCTACCTCCGGACGTGGAGCCAGAAGAAGTCACCGTGGTGGAACTGTGGTTCTTTAAGGTAAGAAATATTGTTTAGCTGCTTTGCGATCTTTCCCGCCAAATAGCAATGGCACCTGCCTCCACTCTACGAACGCAGATTGTGGTATTTGTTTACTTTCACCTGTGCTCTTACCACAATTTCGTTATTTGCAATCCGAATACTTTAGTAGCTAGGTCCACTTGATTCTATGCATTGTTATTAATTAAACTTACCTATTTGAAAGAGAACGGTTATGAAAGAAAGAAATAAGTAAGTAAATAATAAATAAGTGGTGGTAAGACCCTAAAAATCTAGTAGTACCTAAATAACTCGTAGGCATCCCGAGACAAACAGAATACATCAACTGAAGCATCCAAAACACAAGCTGTACATATCCGTGGTTGCCTGTAGACCCACGGGTGTCTAATTCATGTCATCTACTGACAATCACATGACCACACAACACTACACATGAGAACCCACTTTTCATCTTCCAGGAGCCGGACCCGATGGACGAATACAACCAGACCTTCGTGATCTCCGAAGCAGCTCACTGGGACAGCCAGCAGCAGTTCAAGAAGACCAAGCCTATTGCCATCAAAGAGACGGACACCAGCGAGGGCTGGGTCCGAGTGGAGCTGGCATGGGCAGTGCGCGTGTGGCTGGAGGGGCGCCAGACCAGGCATACGTTACATGTGGCGTGCAGGACTTGTCAGGTTGGTTTAGCAACGATTAGCTTTTATATGTTACTTCAGAAAGATAATACTTTAAGGTAGAGAAGTCCCTCGAGAATCTCCCCGTCGTCGCTCTACTTGTGGCCGACATTTATTGTCTTCCAGCGACTTTGTCTGGGCTGTCTGTCGACCTTGTAGGGAATGCTTTACTACCCCAAAGGCCATCTGTACTTCGAGCTATGTACCCCGTTAGCACTTCAGTTTTATTAACGGTACCTTTGGCTTAACCCAAGTGTCACAATGATGTCACCGGTTCGAGTACATAAATAAACCATCTAATTATTATTCTCAAACTTATTAATTTACTACCACAGCTACGCCGTCCACCGCTCTCGTTCCATGAAAAACGCCGACCATTCCTGGTCCTCTACACAAAGTACGCCGGCAAGCGCCGCCGCGGGCGCACGCTGGAGTGTGGCGCTTCCACGAGTGATTGCTGTCGGGAAAGGCTGTACATTAACTTCAAGGAGTTGGGATGGAGTGACTGGATCATCCGTCCCGCGGGCTATCACGCGTACTTCTGCAAGGGAAAGTGCGCGCCGATATCGAACCTGCCTTCCACGCAGAGTAACCACAATAATTTTATCAGAGTGAGTATTATTTCATGACTTTTATATTATTAGCATCGGTAATAGTCTCCATTGTGCACCCAATTCTGTGTAGATACTGTATAATTTTTACTGCAGTACGCGTCACATAGCTCGGTGGCTCTGAAGTTGCAGCGAGCCGCTGAGCGGGCGGGGGGCGCGGGCGGCAGGCGTGGCATCAGAGCTGCCGAGTTATTTGACGCGCACTGTAGTAGGTAGTGATAATAGTAGGTAAGTAGCGCATAGTATTTGCTTGCTTCATATTCTCGCTCCGATCGCCGCCCAGTGCGGACGTGCAAGACCCAGCTCTCCGTTGATCGGTCCCTTCCCGCCATTCCGTGGCGCTCAGTTTACTGACGTCACAGTCTAGCGTGTTGGCTCCGTGCTACGGTTTCCTAAGTCTTTCTACTCCATCTGAGTGCTTTCGAAGTGCGATTTTTCTTTGCGACTAAGCCTCTTAGTCTTCAAAGTGCTGTGCTAAGTTGTGTTGTGCTTGTGCTGAGTGCAGTGTTGTGCCCGGCGTAAGTAGTCTGGTTTCAGTGCAAAGGATACTTAACGGTGACAACGAATTTGTACTGAACCAGTCCTTTTTATTTTTATTTATTTCTCTTCTCTATTTTATTTATTTTTCTCCTATTTTCATATTTATTTCTATCATATCTGTGTGTTTTCGTGTGTATTTGTCCTTTCTGTCGGTAAAGGTTGACCCTAACGCGGTCAACTCTTTACCTGCGCACCCTTTTTTAGGTTTCTAGGTAGCGGCCTTCGGCGTACTATTGTTAGTTTTAATTTATTCTCCCCAGCCCCCCTACCGCTGGTAGGGAGGTTTGCCGCTAGGGTTCGCTAGGTTTTTATTTAGGAATCCTAGGCATTTGTTATATATTATAGGCATACATTATATATTTATATATTACATTTTATAATTCCAAGTCCTCCAATGGACCTTGTTAATATTCTTAAGTCGTTCGCCCAGGCGCTCGCTGCGTCCGGCGTAAGCATACCCGCTGACGCACTAACGCAGGCCTTACAGGCATCTATCGCGTCCCCGGCCCCTCAGGCCTCAACCCCGGCCCCTCAGGCCTCAAACCCGGCCCTTCAGGCCTCCGACGTCCAGACCCCTCAGGTCTTCAGCTCTCCCGCGTCTCCCGCCTCGTCCGAGATGGACTGCGAATCGGTCGCATCCTCTCACGCGTCACGTCGTAAGCGTACCGCTCCCGGGAGCGACTCCGAACCCGCGTCTGATACGTCGTCAGACGCCGTCACCTTAACCGGCTCTCCTGAGCCCGCCTTTCAACTTGTCGCCAAGCGCTCCAAAAAGCGCTCTAAGAAAGCTTCGGTATCTTCAATACCCGAGCCCTCCCCGGTGTCTTCAACACCAGCCCCTGCGCCGTTAAAAGCGCTCGTAGTAACCGCGTCTCCGTCGGTCACATCGAAGCCAGCGACGCGCTGCGCTCCCGTCCCGCCGAAGCCTCAGCTCCCTCCGCCCGTATTCCTGCGTGAAAAAGCGCGCTGGACCGCGGTCTCAAACTTGTGCAAAGTGCACAAAATTAATTACTTAAAAGCCACCAACGCTGGCGATACAATCAAGATTCAAATAGCGACCGTCGACGACTTCCGCGCGTTTACCAGATTACTCGGATTAAACCAAATCGCGTATCACACCTACGCCCTCCCGGAGGAGCGTAAGATCCGCGCAGTACTACGGGGCGTCCCGTTCGAACTCAGTAACGAAGACATCCTCGATGACCTTAAGTCTCAGGGTTTCCCGGTCACAGCAGTGCACAAGATGCACTCCAACCGCGGTAGGCGTTTTCCCTTAGCGTTGGTAATCTTGTCGAATACTCCCAACTCGAGGGAGATCTTTAGAGAGGCTCGCACAATTTGCGGACTCTCAAATATCTCCGTCGAGCGTCCCAACCCCCGTGGTCACCCTGGGCAGTGCCACCGCTGCCAGCTATATGGCCACGCAGCGGCTAACTGCTCAGCTCCCCCCAGGTGCGTTAAGTGCCTGGATCCACACTTCACAAAGGAGTGCACTCGCACTCCTGAATCCACTTCCCCCCCTGCCTGTGTGCTGTGCGGCCAGTCCGGCCACACAGCTAACTACAGGGGTTGCCCGCGCGCTCCGCGCTCCACCACCAAGAGGGTCGCGCCTAAACCGGCGCCGCAGCTCACCCCTGCCAACTTCCCGCCGCTGCGCAACCGGGGTCCCCCGGAAGCAAAGCCCGTTCAGCCGACACCTACTCCGGCTCTGTCTTGGAGGCAGCGTCCGGCCGTTCCGCCTGCACCTTCCCGACCTATCCCAGCTCCCGTAGCTCCCGTAGGGCCGCGTCCTTCTCCGTCTTCCGCACCTCAGTCGTCGTTGGCTGAGGACATGAAGACCGTATTCGACGTTATCCAAAACGTCGATATTAACGAAATTTCCGTGCTCGCACGCAAACTGCGAGCCGCCCGCTCTCCTCAAGAGCGTTTATTTGCTTTAGCCGAGCATCACTCGCTCCTAAGTTCGTTGTAAATTCTTTTATATTTGTATAAATTCGTATATAATAAATTATAATGTCTAGACCCGCGAATCCCGCGTCCTGTCGTATCAAACCCAAGGGCTTATCCCTAATATCTTTTAACGCTCGTAGCCTGAACACCAACCTTCCCGAGATTAAACTGTTCCTTCAGAACAAAGAACCTGACTTATTCCTTCTCCAGGAGACATGGCTTACTCCAAACCGCTCCAGGGGATTCGCTATACCGAAGTACGCGTTTATTCGTAACGATAGGCCCAACTCCGACGGTTTCGGCGGCACCGCTATATATTACAAAAGAGGTTTCCATTGCTGTCCTCTCCCTACCCCTCCTCTCCTCAACATGGAAGCCACTGTGTGTAGATTGGCTATGACTGGTCATCCGACCATCATCATAGCTTCAATCTACATACCTAGTGGTACCAGACCAATCCGCAGCGACTTTGAGGCCATTCTCGCCCTCGGCCATTCAGTCATTATGTTCGGAGACTTTAACTCCAAACATACTGACTGGACGTGCCTATCGACTAACACCAGCGGTATCGCTCTCCTCGACATCACTAACTCCCTTGACCTAGATGTCATATCCCCCGTCACTCCCACTCACTATCCCAACAACCCGTCCTACTCTCCTGACATCCTCGACTTTGCAATTATCAAGCGAATCAATCTTGACCTAAGGTCTATCGAACCGCTCGATGACCTAGGCTCCGACCATCGCCCCGTTTCCCTCGTGCTAGGACCGCCGAACGATAACGCCTCATCTCCTAACACCTTTACCAACTGGAAAGGTTTTAAAAATACGTTAGTTTCAGCCTTAGAGGCTCCGAACTCTCCACTCGCGATCTCTCCCGAACAATTAGATAGCCCGGATAAAATCGATTCATTAGTAAATTCTCTCACTGATGCTATCAACTCAGCCATCAGTGACAACGAAAAGGTTGCTAAGCAAGGCAAACCCACGCTTCCCTTAGCCGTTAGCAATCTTATTAAAGCTAAAAACGCGGCTCTCCGGAGAGCCAAGAAGTATCCCACGCCCGCCTATAGAACAGCTGCGAATCAGCTTCAACGTAAAGTTAGGTCTTGCCTCGCGGAACTCCGAGACGCTCAGATGAACGATCTCATGGCGAATATCTCTCCGTCCCACCAAGCGTACTATAGCATGGCCCGAGCCTTACGCGTAGACACCGTTTCTCACGTTCCTCCTATCACTCGTCCCGACGGCACTACTGCCTTCGAAGTCGAAGAGAAAGCCGAATGCTTCGCCGACAGCATTGCCGCACAATGCTCGCCCAGCACGCAACCTGCTGATCCCTCACACATCCAGGCGGTGGAGGACGAAGTCCTTCGCAGAGACTCTCTTCCCATCACCGCCGACCCTGTCACAGTCTCTAATGATGAAATCTTGCTTCTCATTAGAAATCAAAAGTCCAAAAAGGCTCCGGGTGCGGATGGAATTTCCAACCACGCACTTAAGCACCTACCTCAACAGATGCTTACCTTATTAGCTATCATTTTCAATGCCTGCTTCGACCATAGCTACTTTCCAAAAGCTTGGAAAGAAGCGACAGTCATAGGCATTCCCAAGCCGGGCAAACCTCTGAACGTCCCGGCTAATCACAGACCCATCAGCCTCCTCAAGGCAATGTCTAAACTTCTCGAGAGAGTCATACTCTCTCGAATGCGGAACCATCTGTTTCCAACGGTTGGCGATCCTCTCATTATTCCCCATCAGTTCGGCTTTCGCGCTAAACACTCCTGCCCTCAGCAAGTCCACCGAATCGTCGAGTATATACTTGACGGTTTCTATCCGCGTCGTTATAAAACAGTCGCGGTTTTCTTTGACGTAGCCAAGGCTTTCGATAAAGTCTGGCACAGCGGTCTCGTTTATAAACTCTACAAGATAGGCTTACCGGATCGCCTAGTCAGGATAATAGCGTCGTTTCTCAAAGACCGTACGTTTCGATTTAAACACGAAGGCACGCTCTCTGCACCTCGTCCCATAAAGGCTGGAGTCCCTCAAGGCTCAGTCCTCGCCCCTCTGCTGTACACCGTGTACACCAACGACATTCCCATCCCGCCGAAAGGCGTCGAACTCGCCCTCTTCGCTGACGACACCGCACTCTATACCAAAGGCCACGGTGTTCGGCGCCTTGTAACCAGACTCCAAAAGGCCGTAAACGCCCTTGGTGCATGGTTTCAAGAATGGCGCATCGATGTGAACCCTGAAAAGAGTTCTGCGATGCGCTTCGACCACAAACGCCGTCGTCCCGATGGCGATCCCCACGTTCGAATGTTAGGCATTCCCATCCCCTGGAAGCGCAGTACTAAATACTTAGGCGTCACATTAGATCCGACGCTTTCTTTCAAGCCACACGTTGAAAGAGTTTCGAAACTCGCTCGTCACTATTTAGTCCGCCTAAATAGCATGTTAGGTAGAAAAAGTAAAATGTCCTTCAGAAACAAACGTACACTTTACAAGGTCTGCGTTAGACCCGTCATGACGTATGCCTCGCCAATCTTTGCCCACGCCAAACCCTCCCTCCTGCACAAACTGCAGGTAGTTCAAAACCTCTTTTGCCGCCGGGCCACAGGCGCACCGTGGTACGTGCGTAACGCGGACTTGCATAGAGATCTTGAACTGCCTACAGTACAACAATATCTCAAAACACTCTCTGAAGCGTTCTTCAAACGCTCCGAAACCCATCCCAATCCTCTAGTTCGTGATTCTGTCTCATATGCTGCTCCTGTGTTAGACTCGAAGTTCAAAGTCGCTAGGCCTAGAAATGCGCAAACGTACTCATCCACCAGACTGTCACGCGATCTCGAGGCCCTTCTGGCCGCAAATTCTAATTCTAACGTAAATTCTAATTCTAACGTAAATTCTAATTTTAATTAATGCAAATTTAATTTTTCAATTTTTAATGTTTTCATTATTTACTTTTCATTTTTAATGTTTTATTTTACTTTTAATTTTTGAGCACCTTCAGTGCTATGTAAATCCCAGCGGGTGACCCCTTAAGGGCCCCGCTAGCGCGGCCTCTTTCTCCAATTGGCCGTCGCTCCGATGAAGGCTGAGTGGCAAAAATGCACGAGCCGACAGGGGGTTTTTAGTGGGTATGGTTCTGGTAGGCGTCGGGACGAGTCCCACATAACTTCGGAATCGCGCCGGAGTATGCGTCAGAGCATTTTTATCCTCCTGCCCTTCCCGCGGAGGGGAACAAAAAAAAAAAAAAAAAAAAAAAATTGCTTGCTTCGAAAATGTAAAAAAATAAATTGCATAAGATATTATGTAACTCGTAAGTACTACAACTACGTACAAACGGCAATTATATTAATGCTACTCAGATTAGCTCGGTATCTCAAAACGTTTATGTAATCGTTTATGTAAGATCTGAAATTTTGAAATATTACCGACCCCTTTGACCTCTGTCTTTTTGCAAAATAATCAATAGCAATCGTACCTACATCATATCATAAAATTATTTTTGCCAAAACATTGTACTGGGGCCGACATAAATTTAATTATTGCCACAGTTTAATAGACGATAATTTTTTTATAACATGTTCAAAAAAGGCTAAGTTTTGTAACCACTTTTCAAATTCAATAAGGTCTCTAAATTTTAATGTATCTTTTACAGAAATACTTCTACTCCATATCCAACGAAGAGTTCAAGCCTTGCTGCGCGCCCACGACGTTCAGTTCCCTACAGCTTCTATACATGGACTCGAACAACACTGTGACGCAGAAAACCCTACCAAACATGGTGGTGGAGTCTTGTGGCTGCATGTGAATTATTAGGGACTCTCCTGAATTTAGCAGGCTTAGAACAGTGTGTATTTAGAAAATTTTAATAGGATTATTAAAATTCATATCCAGAATATTTAAATTAATTTTGGTAAAGTTGTACATAAATGTGATGCATTTACATAATTTAGTAAATTGGTCCATGTATAGTGAAATAAAGACTTTTCAGTACGTGTCACATAAAGCGGCAGCTGTGAAGTTGCTGCGAGCCGCTGCGCAGGATAGGAAACTAGGAAACTAGGCGGGGGGCGCGGGCGGCAGTTCTTCGCTCAGAGCCGCAGCGCTAATTGACTGTTATTAATTTTTAAGAGTTTAACCATTAGTTGTGATATGAAAGGTTTATTGACTAGCAGTTGGGTGGATAATGTTGATATTGCAAAACGTTTTCTGTATAATATTTTAGAAATTTTCATACACTTACTTTTTTTAGTTGCAGTAATTATTGTAAGCCAAATTGGCTTGTTGGCAGGTTATTAGAAAAACTAAAATATTAGTAAAACGAATTGTAATATGATCGAAAAATATGTGATTTTTTTGTTTAATGTGTAGTATAATAATGATTGATGTAGGTTAATAGGTATAATTAATTATTTGTAGTTCGCCAAAAAACACAGTTCCTATACCAAAATATGACAACAATGTTTGTGAAATTAGTATGAATCAAGTGTAAATGCTTTTATGAAACAGAACCTAAACAAAAGATGCCTTGTTTGGAATATTGTAAAGTTTTTTTTCGGCCTAAATTATTAAGTTTGTAGATAATTTCTTAGCTATTTTATTTTTATCTGTTTCAAAAAACACTCACACTTTTATTTGATGATATTATTGTGATAGCCTATCATTACACTAGATAATTTATTGTTTTTACTTTAAGTATCAACAAATAATTAACACCAAATTTCGGTGTTTTAATAATTTTTTATAAACCAATGATTTTTTGAATGGTACAGATTTCTAATGGTGAATAATTTTAAAATCAGTTCGATCGTTTCAGAGTTTGTCGACAACAGACAGACAATCGTTCCTATTTATACTAATAGTAGCTATACTAATATATGTCCAGTGCATTTAGTTAGGTTATTTTAATACAACACGTATTGAAATGAGAATGTAAACAAAACGTTTATTTGTGTAAATGTTAGTATGATAAATTATCAATTTTTTTTAAGTTTAGATAATGCCTTGTACCCTTTAATTTAAGTAATATAGCTGAAGTTAGGCGAGAAGCTCCTGACGTACGGACCTCGTAAATCTTGTCCCCATCGCGTAATAACTTAGTCGCAATCTGACAGTCTCCAGGCGAAAAGAACCGAGGCGCTACATCCGTCTTGCTCGCACGCCACGTTAGTATCATGCTGCCTCTTTCTCAGTTTCTCAGTTTTTGTGAGTTGGTACTCATACTGCATAATCATTGGATCTGGTGATCCAATGGTCTAGTACCTCGCGTAAGAACGGAACCCATCTTCCGCTTTTTAATTTTGATCAAAGCATGTACAACGTATGTTAGATTTTTTGGATGTCACATTCCAGTGTATTAAGATATGGATAACTGGGAAGATAATGCGACATTAATTTAAAAAAATCAGCATTTTAATATATATATCTAAGTTACGTGATTCACAAAAGAAAATTGTAAATATAGTCCTTTCTTTACCAAATTATATTTGCCGTCAAAAAAGAGCTAGATTACCTACCTATATGTTTATTTTAAGAACTATAACGACGCCCGTACAAATCTTTTAGTTCTAATTTATAAAACGCACTGAAAAGTTGTAAGCTCTCTACAATTGTAGAACTACATAATAAGTAATTTAGGTGCTCCGAAAGATCAACAAAATTATTACAAATTAACATAAAGTTAAATACTAAGACATCCAGAATAGAAGGAAATAAAAGAAATATTTGTAACTGTAAGTGGGTAAACTAATAGGTACAAAAAATCTAGGCAATGATTTAGGATTTCGTGTAAATATTTTGTCTTAAGTACTTAATTATGTAATTCTAATTTTTTACAGTGTTAAGTATTATAGATATTAAGATTATGCTATGTTGTATCAAATAAGGGTGAAAATACATTCTTACATTATATTTCATGTTTTTTATTTTCGCGACTACCCCCTTTCTAACTGGTATGTGGATGTAGAAGGACAGTTTTTTCAATAACGATAGTATAAAAAGAATTAGGAGCTGATCATAAATCTGTTTTTAATTATTAAGTATCATATAAACAAGGAACTATTTGTTTTAAGAGTTGTGGACACGCGCCAATAATACAATAAATATATGATAATAAAGTGCACCGTATGCACTGGGGCTTTATTATTCATATCTAAGCAGGTAGGTAGTTGGAAAATCATTCCCAGACAAACACAGGATCTGTTTGACCAGATTTAAATATTTGCTATAACCTAGTTAAGTCATCCGGCTCTTCCCACTTTGGTTTACCCATTCATCCAAAGATTTCATTATTACAGTATAATAATAATCCCTAATCACACCAACTGTACGCTCCCGAAGTAAGCAGAGCTCGTGTTATGGACGACCATACAGCGAACTCGGGGGAGCCATAGATCCATAGATGTTGCCACTTTAATAATTGGTATTGGTATAAATCAATCCGAAAGTCCTAATACAGATTGCCAGCTATAAGTATGACCGTCAAAGTATGCCAGCTCTTCCGATCTTGAAAGATTGTAATTCATATTTTGCTATGCATAACAATGTTAATTTTTATAATATAACATTCCCAAGGAACTTTTTAGCTGCGAATCGTTTTTTTCGAGAGGTACAGAGAGTGATTAGCGTTATCAGATTCAGAAACACAGGTGTCGTCGGGAAATATCCCCACTCCCCTATTCACCCTAACAACAACATAATGGAAAAGTCCAAAAAGAAAAATAAGTGCCTACAGCGGATGCAATCCCTCTCCCTTAAAGTACACTTCTCTAACACCCGAGGAGTGCACTCAAATCACCACGATGTCCACCACCGCCTTGAGACAGAGAGGCCGCACTTATTCTTTCTGACAGAGATGCAGATCTGTGATCGTTCGGATCTGGCATACCTGCATTACCCAGGCTATATCCTGGAGACCAAATTTCACCCCAATGCGAGCGTGTGCGTGTTTGTCAGAGACGAAATCTGTTGTCGGCGTCTCCGATACTTGGAAGTTCCGGATTTTTCTGTTTTATGGGTCTATGTAGATACTGGCCTGGACCGAATTGTATACGCCAGTATTTACCGATCACACACGGGAGCTCAGGAGACAACTCGACTTATTGAATATCTTAGTGATACTGCAGATAAGGTCCAACGACGCTATCCCTCTGCGCAATTGGTGTTCCTTGGGGACTTTAATGCCCACCATGGAGAGTGGCTGTACCCGTTCAAGGACACCGATCACGTTGGCAGAGAAACCTATCGGTTCGCAGTAACTCATGGTCTCTCCCAGCTCGTCCACGAACCTACGCGCATTCCTGACGTTGTTGACCATACTGCGTATTGCTTGGACCTTCTGCTGACAACCGATCCAGACAGATACTCGGTGTCCGTATCTCCGCCATTAGGGACATCCGACCACTGTCTGGTGAAATCTGTGTCGCAATGCTCGCCAACCGATACCAGCCAAAAGGCAATAGGCGAGTAAGGCGGTTCAAGTCAGCAGATTGGGATGAGATGCGTCACTTTTTCGCCTCTTATCCTTGGCGGCAAGCTTGCTTTACTTCCGATGATCCATTATGCTGTGCTGATGCTGTCTCCGGCGTGATATGTCAAGGTATGGAGTACTTTATACCATTCTCTGATGTATCCCTGGAGTCCAAAGCCCGCCCATGGTTTAATGCTGATTGCCTCCTAGCTGAAAAGCGTAAGCATGCAGCATACCAAGCCTGGGCTAGCGCTCGCAGAAGCAAACCTATGGATCTCCCAGCTAAGAAGCAGGCGTACAATGCTGCTGCCAAGTCCTGCAAAAAGGTGATCAGAAGTGCTCGTTTCGACCACATTGGCCGTATCGGGGACAAGTTAGCATCCTATCCCACACGGAGTAAAGCTTTCTGGTCACTTGCCAAGTCGGTTGAGATGAACTTCTGTCGCCCATCACTGCCACCACTGCAAAGGCCTGATGGGTCTTTGGCCCACAGCGCAAAAGAGAAGGCAGACTTGTTTGCAAATCTCTTCGTGGAATGCTCACGTCTAGATTCCAAAGGTAAAAGCCCACCCACGTTACCCCCATTCGGCCCCAAGATGGAGGCCGTACAAATTCACCAGAAAGAGGTACTCAAATGCTTACTAAGTCTAGACGTGAACAAAGCCAGTGGTCCGGTTGGCATTCCCGCAGTGGTTCTAAAGCACTGTGCAGCCGAGTTGTCTCCTGTTTTGACACGCCTATATCGACTCTCTCTAAGGACTGGAAAAGTTCAAAAATCATGGAAGTTTGCAAACGTACAGCCCGTACCAAAAAAGGGCAGTCGAGCCGACCCAGTCAACTATAGACCTATTGCAATCACTTCCATAATTTGCAAAATTATGGAACGTGTATTGAACTATCGTCTCCTGACGTACCTAGAGACCAATGAGCTCCTCGGTGACAACTAATATGGTTTCCGCGGAGGACGCTCAACAGGAGACCTTCTAGTGTACGTCACGCCTTGGAAGGGCACGGAGAGGCAATAGCCGTATCCTTAGATATCTCCAAGGCCTTTGACCGGGTATGGCACGAAGCCCTCTTGAGCAAGCTTCCTGCGTATGGCATACCATCTGGACTCTGCGACTGGATTTCTGATTTCCTGAGGGAACGGTCAATTCGAGTTGTCGTCGATGGCTTCTCATCGGACCTAATGGCGATCAACGCCGGCGTACCTCAGGGATCTGTTTTCTCTGCAACATTATTCCTGCTGCACATTAATGACCTTCTTTTATCGGAGGGCATTATTGGTAACGCTGATGACAGCAATGTTGTAGAGAGATATGTGTCCAATGCGCGAGCGAGTCCAAACCAGATCCAATTTCAGAGAGACTCGATGATCGAACGGGTTGATTTGACACTATGTAGGGTTTCCAATTGGGGTGAAGCCAATCTTGTCAAGTTCAACCCTTCCAAAACCCAGGCATGTCTCTTCTCCGGTAAAAAGAGCACATTCAACTTGACGCCCACTTTCCAAGGTGTATTTGTACCGATCACAAACCATCTAGGGCTTCTAGGCATGACCATCACGTCGAAACTTAATTTCGGACAACACATTGAAACCATGGCACAGTCAGCTTCCAAAAAATTGGGAGACATCGCAAAGGTCTGCGGTACTTCAACTCCGAACAGTTGCTCAACCTGTACACAGCCCAGGTTCGATCCTGCATGGAGTACTGCAGCCATCTTTGGCATGATTCCGCTAAGTACCATCTTGAAGCGTTGGATTCTGTCGACCGAAGGGCCCGTAGACTCATAAGTGATGACAAACTTACTTCTTCGAGACTGCAAAGTCTCGAACATCGTTGAAAAGTTGCTAGACTATCGGTTTTTTACAGATTGCACTTTGGAGAGTGTGCAAATGCTCTTTTTCAGCTGATCGAACCTTCCCCCTTTCTCCACCGATCAACCAGACGCAGACAGAAGTTTCACCCGTTTGTGCTTAGCATGCCGAAGAGCCGAACTAAACGGTTCGATAGCTCATTTTTGGTTCGTGTTGCCAAATAGTGGAACGTATTGCCTGCGTCTGTTTTTCCAGACAAATATAACCCTGGAGCTTTTAATTAAAAAAAAAATCCTACCAGCTTGTCCTCCATGATGTTTTGTAATACGTCATACGTGAGGTACATCGATATGCGAATTAACTATGCGAGTATTGATGGTGGTATACGGCTTCGACTTAGACTTCGAAGTTTAAAAACAAATTGAAGTTTTTTGAATTTGTCAGTAGGAAGAACTGAAATGAAATGAAAATGAAATTAAATGAAATATTTATTTCTCATCATTGACAATTACTTGTTCTTATTAAGGCCAAAAAAAACATGACTCTACCACCAGTTCGGAAATACCTTCGTGAAGAAGAACTGGCAAGAAACTTCACGGGTATATTTTGTTTCATAATAAAGGAGACGTTTCAATATTTATGGGGCACTTAGCTAGCTTTTGTACGGGTGTTCCTAGGATCGCATTAAATAAATAGAACGAGTATTATATGCGAATATTTCATAATTTCATTTAGTTTTGTCTTAGGAAAACATTTTCAAGTCCGTAAATCAGCCACACTACATAATGAAAACAAGGCGCTATCTATCATTTGATGTTTCATTAATTCTGTTGTTACTTTTATTTTCCAATTTATCGCTTATCCAATTTACGAGTGGCTTTGGAGTTTTTCGTTTGTTTTAATTATTGTGCTATAACCGTTATTCTTATTTACCATTGATATATCAACAGCAAACATCTTGATTCATAATCGAGTAATTAGTAGTGAGTAAAGGGATGTTTGATCATTTCAGGTTGCCAAAACTATTATTATTATAGTAATCGAACATTAAACACCTCCAAAGTCATTCAAATGTTAGTTTTAAATATTTTTGTAAGTCGTTATTCGCAGTATATATCGATTATTGAAGTATATATCGATTACAGTCAGCTCTATTTCGTCAAAACGAACTGAACAAACCACAGACTAGAAAGACAACAAGTTGTCACAGACTCAGTGGAACAAGCATGCTGTTTCATATTTTCGTTCAACAATGCGGAGTAGTGAAACGTCACCTCGATGTGGCCATGCGGTGATTTGCTTTTTGTTTCAAAGTAGGTCATAATGCAGGGTATAATTTTTTAAATGTTTTTGGTATGTCTATTACATTTTTTTTAAACATTTTGAACTGGTGTACATCGCGCTAGTCAAAAATGAAACGTCTCCTTTACATAGTCTGTACCGGTAAATCTGCGTGATCAAGAGTTCACGGATATAAAATAAACTTACTATATCTGTTTATGTCTATATAAAATTATTTATATCTGCATCTGTTAGCTCGGCAAGTCTCCCTCCCCCCAAGTATCCAAACGACGAACACCCTCAAACGGCACCCGTTCACGAGTTAACGCGGGATCCAGCCTTCGCCCTCCTCAACCATATTAGAGAGCGACCCGTCACCCGACGCTACCATAAGAAGACGTACTTTAGTGACAATGACGCTTTAGATATTCATCGGGACGAAGAACTCAACGAACAAACAGATACATTACGCATGTTTTGTTACAAATACTAGTAAAATCCTGTTAATGAGGGGCTTATACCCAAGCTTTTATCATCTAAATAATCGGATAGTTTATACCACACCTTACATTACACTTATATTACACCTTAGCACACAACTTCTGCTTTATAATTTTTTTGAATTTGTCAATAGGGAGACAGAATGGAAGAACTTGGATATCCGCAGGAGCCGTATTAGCGTACACGTTGACCCATGAATGAGTTAGTGACTTTATAAAGCCAACTATTGTGAGCTGTGTGCTTATTTCATCCTCCTTTTTTACATATATAATTTTAATATATTTAGGACACGTCCCTAAAAATTAACTAAATTTGTTTATATATTCTTTGTAAACAATTTGCGGTTTTACGATTTCGTTGTATCACTTTTGTAGTTTAAAGAAAGCATGTAACAACTGTACGGTCGGCATTTAAATTTGTTTTAGTATTAACATGTTACCGCGCGTGACCTGTGTAGTTAGATCTACTAAAAACGGCCAAGTTTTATAATTTAATATTAATAACAATAACACATCGATATCACTTACAGAGACAATTATTACAGAAAACATTACACAAGTGTGTGTGCTGTAACAGTGCAAAAGGCCAAAACTCAGCGTCGGTATTCGGTCAGAAAACAAATCGCAACCTCCGGGAGACCGCGCCAGTTATTGTGTAACTTTGGTATGAATATATTAAAATAATATATTTAAAAAATACCCATTATGGGGTATATAACCTAAGAAACACGAACTTATTCAATTCTGTAATGTTATTACTGAACTATATTATTGTGTGTACATAAATTGTTAAATAAAATGAACACCATAAAGGACATTGGCAGATTACCATACATGGTTTTAGTTGGAGTTAAAGTGGAGCGTTTAGAAGTCAAAAATATCTAAAACTATAGGATATACATTCCGGATCCACTTTTAAAAACAAAATATTATGTCTAGTAACAATAATAATTGCATTTTCAATAAGTACTAATTTTGAGGTTATGATTTCAAATTACCTATATTTACATAGGTAAATACTACTATCACCAACCAACCATGATAATAATGACATGTAAATATTCATCAATATCTTTAACTTATCAACTAGTTCAAAAATCACTGCAATAATTCATCGTAAGTCACCTTATAACAGCGTCGTAATAAGGTGACTATATAAGGCATAAAGGCTTATAAAGTCACCTTATTATTATCTGAGTCAGAGATAATTCAAAACAAGGCACTCACACACTCACACACACACACACACACACACACACACACACACACACACACACACACACACACACACACACACACACACACGAGTGACAAGTCCAAACGGTTTCGTTTTCAAGAAAATGTTTTATCTCAAACTCGCCGGCAAAGGCAAAAGCTGTCCAGCCAAGGATAAGGACTCCAGTGAGTAATAAATCATTATCACTATGAGGAATATAAAAAAAAAATATCCTACATAAAAATGAGTCCTTACATTGTGAAGTGACTGTATTTTCCTATATTTAAAAATTATATTACAATATTAAATACTTGTGCCAGGAGCTAAAACAAACGGATCAAGTCAAGTCAAGATTTATAAATAAGCTATTTTATGGAGACTTCTACACACGAAGATAATATTATGGAAATTCACATTAAAAAAAAGAATAAACAATAGTACTAGTTAATTTGCTAAACGAATATTATTTATTGATTTCTTGTTGTTGCTGTCCTTTGCGAATTTATACGGCAATAAGTGTGAGGAGTTAGAGGGAAATAGAAGAGCCTCCCAGCAATCCCTTCCTTTAAATGACATTATAAAGACAGATAGATAGCGGAGGTCTTGAGTTGGGGCCGATCTATTTAGCGAATTAGCAATCTAGGTTTGTACAGGGAACCTGGGGAGTCGTACCGCTCTTAGGTTTAACTCAAAATACCCAAGTTTTGTCACATACGACTCGGAAGGTCTCTCACAAAACTGCTCGTCTGGTCACGACTTCAGTGCTCAAAGACGTTAGAGTTTCACGAGTGTCGGAACGTATCATCAGAATCCTGAAGAATCGTGCTCCAGTCCTTTTGTAGTGTTCACTCGGACATACCATCGTCAATATGAAATCCATTACTATTATTAAAGTTTTTTCATCAAAGATTATTTAACAATTCAAATACTTTAAAAAGTTAATAAATTATTAATTAACTCGAAATTAACTCGACTAGACTCGGGACGTAGGCCTCTAAGTTTTGAGTCTCTCCGAACCCTGCAGAAATAAGCTCTTTTGTCTCGTAGCATATCGTAGCGTCTTGTGCATCACTACGATACGCTACGGCAATCGTTACAGTGTCTTGTCGCCGAATGCAAGTTTTTACCACAATCAGATTTTGTGACTTGAAAAAATTTTGTTTTTTAAGATAGGGAGATGGCGTTAGTTGTATTAGATTTACAAGTCATTAAAAATAATACGTAAAAAAACTTAAGATGGCGCTGTTTACAAAATCATTTGATATTTCATTGCCAGTACTATCCGTAGGTATCAGGCGACAACAGACGTTGCCAGCTAGTGCATTATATTATTTGATGCTATGTTGCCGCTCTTATAATTCAGTGACAGAAAACTTTACACCACCCCGGATATTATTTGTAGTGTTACTGGGTTACTGTATTGCCAGTATATAATTTTTCCCACAAAATTATAGCATTCATCGCCACAGTTTGTTCTTATCTGCCTTAACATAATAAAACGAATTTCAGTGCATTTAATTAACAGGTTTATAATATTTTACTTTATTTCTTGATATCGATAAAAATTATGTCAGTGTCAACTATTTTGCAGTAGTGAAAAAAATTTTTTCTTGCTGGATTATTATTTAAAAAAAATGTTCTTTATTCATCAACTTTTTTTGTTCTTTTTATGACAACATTTTATTTGTTTGACAATTTGAATTCTTTGTCGTTTATTGTTGTTGCTATGGGTGTGTGTTTGTTTTGGAACTTTTCCCTGCATTTCTTTGAATTCACAATATTTCTGCTCGCCTACTGTGTCGTGCAAATTGTGTGGACCTTGATTAAGTTTACGTTTTGGCTGCTACATATATCGTATAACATGTGCGTTTATCACAACTGTGATAATAAAATCTTTTAAAAATAGGTTATTATGGCAATTAAAATAAGGAGGATGGTAGTGCCCAGGCGTCTCTGAACAAAATAAACTTATACCAGTATGTTTATGGTCTTTTGTAGTTGTTATTTTATCATCTATAAAGTAAGAATAAATTACTATCTACCTATTCTTATAAAGTAAAATTATCAAAATCAATGATATAAAACGATGACATTTTCCAATTTCAGGAAAGAAATAAATCCTACTTGCTAAGGTTTCAGGTTATTTGACAACGCCATCTAGCATTTGCATTTCGTTTTTTGTCAATAATTCATATAAAAATTAAAGACGACAAGGTTGGTCCAAGCTATTTGCGAGCGACATCTAGGAATAGCTTGGATTTTGAGCATTTTCCGAGTCAAGAATTTTTGTATGGAGATGGTCAGTCTATAGTTATTTACTAGTCTCTGCCACAATATATAAATCAAAAGCGTAGGCGTAAAGTGACACTTGCACTTGGCACAGCACTATGATGTCAGCCGCAGTTGAGATTTGTATGAAGAGCTGCACAAGAGGCTTAAATTCTTCGATTCTATACTAACACCTGTGTCCATCACAAAAAGAAATTTGAAATCTGGAGCTACGATGTTGAAAACAGGTCTTCTGTCACGAGAGGCCATCTTAAAATTTCGGCAGATGTTAAAAGCCTATCCACCTGGTCAAACCACGTAACGATACGCGTGTTTCATAGTTTTTTACTCCACCGAAACGATCCGTCACTAGCTTTTTAATTATTAATTTTACTAACTCTGTTTTTAGTTATACTTCCAATAGTGTCAAGTTGTGAAAATAATGAAATTTATTATTATTAAAATAACGAAAACCTTGTTTTGTATGACTTTTTTCTTTTTGTTTTACTCATTAATTTACGGGTTATGTTAACGGACATAGGCAACGAAGTCCAGAATATTTTGTCATTTTGCTCTGGACAAATCATTTTACTTGACAAAGTTAATTAGCTTCTAGGACATGGACCCAAAAATAACTCAAAAACATAAAAGTAAGCTGCCATAGGCTCTTGGTTATATTTTGTTTTGGCATAATTGAATAAAAATAAAATACATAAATCTGTATAAATCCCCATTTATTTCTATTCTGATCTACTTAGTACATTTTACGCCACTGTTGCTGCCTTATAATACAACATTATTTACAATATTCACACACACAATAAAAAAGAAAATATAAAGAAAAACTTAGTATATTCCATGATATGTTATTTCTCGAAATATAAATTGATTATTAAGTATAAAAAACAAAAATCACAATTATAATTACGGCCACATTAGTATAAATAATCTCAATAAAATTAAAGAAAAATAAAAAACGTTTTACCTTAAAACTTGTAAAGAAAACTTAAATTAAAAAGAAATTTCAAAAAATTACAAAACTGAATCAACATATATTAAATATTTTTATTCATTTAGCCATCATTATAATTTTGGTAGATTTAATTCATAACCCTGTATACTTAAAATTAATTAAAACTAATTACAAGCATAGACCATATAAAATTTACGCTTATTTCTGCAGACTAAGAATGAATATTACTTTTACCATATATATATAATATGATTCATATTTCCTTGGGCTGATTAAATTAATTGATTAATTATTCAAAATATGTTATCGAAATATGACTAAAAACTGAAAAAAGTCGGTTTCAAAATGATTTAACAAGTAAATAGAATACAAAAGAATTTTTAAACACAGCCTTACACCACAACTCTTTTTATAAAAATTGCTTAGACGTAAGATATGCTATTTTGTGAACCAGAATATTTTTGCCTTCATTCCATACTTAAAATTACTGGAACCCAGTACAAGACAAAAGCACAATTTGTCATATAATTTCGGGAAAAAAAGTTTCGATTATAATTTTTTCAGTGTTTTCAAGTTTAATTTATAAAAATCAAAACTGGTCTATGCTTCAATAGTATACATCCTGTCTATCTCACTATTGCCTTGCTAATGTTCGTTTTCACTCGTGGTCCCACTGTTTTGTCCACTGTTTTGGCCACTATTTTGACCACTGTTTTGGCCACTATTTTGACCACTGTTTTGGCCACTATTTTGACCACTGTTTTGGCCACTATTTTGACCACTGTTTTGTCCACTGGGGGGCAGAGCGGCCACGGGTGGGGCATTGTTAAGGGCGTCTTTGTCCAGAGGTCGGAATGACCAATTACCGGCACCGTCGAATTGTAACACGTGGGTATGGTACTTCCTGTAAAATAAAATTAAGGTATTACGGATTTGATTGTTAATGATTCAAATGTCAATTATTTTATTGTTTTTTGGTAGAAACTTGATAATATTGGTAAAAATAGTTTATGTTCTGAATAAAGAAATATCAAGTTAAATGATTTATCACGCTGTTTTCCCGTTGCGTTCAGTAATTAATTTTTGATATTTGTAATATGTGGTACGGATCGTAGCGCCCCTGCAGTAGGAATATTAAGACGTTCATAGATAAATACTGATCTTGCCACAATTGTTTATAAAATATACATTGACATATATCTGACACATGTCACTCCCACAGACAAGACGAATTAAATTACATCTCATATGTTAGAATCTGTCAAAACGGCTTAGGCTGTAGAGCAAGTCAAGGAACTATACGTACATTTTCTTCTGACGGACAGAAAGAAAAATACGCCCCTTTAAACCCGAAGATTATTGGTGTTCCTATTTTCTTAATAGTAAATCAAATCATTGCAGGAATCAAATCAAATAATTTTATTTACTTGTCAAATCATTGTTATTAAGTATGATTCTTAAAAAAACCATTGGCTACCGACGATGTCCGTTTACAAACGACGTACGGTAAAACTTTATTAAGTTCATGTAACATTGTTTTAAACATATAAATAAATATTTGTTTTTCAAATAAATTGATTAAAATAAATAATCCACAGGATCAAACAGAACTCACCAGACGCTCGGACGATGCGTGATGGAGAGCAAAGTGACTCCTTCTTTGATGGCTTCCTCGTACATTACTACTTCCGTCTCCATTGACACCGCGCTGGTGCATTCGTCTAGAAGGGCGTACACGGGCCTGGGGAGTTGCAGGACAATATTAGTGCAAATATAATTTAGAATATCAATGCGTATGAAAAGACAAATTGCACTTTTTTGGAATCATAGGATTGTCTTTTTTACAGACGCGTAAAGGTTACAATTAATTGTTGGAGTAATAAAAATCGCGCGGCTTTGAAAGATATTTTGAGACAGACGTAAAGAGACTTAAAGTTGGAGTGAAAAGGTTAGGTTAGGTTAGGCTATTTACCATCCTCCTCTTAATATAGAATAAAAGATAAGCAAATAAAAGATATTCGATAGGCAGTTAACGAATATTTTTGTGTTTTACCAGCATGCAAATTAATCATGTTCTTTAATTTGTAGTAAAACTAGTACCAACAAATTTTTATTTTAATTAAATTAATAATAAATTAAAAAACCGGTTACTTAAGGCACTCTTAGTTATAGATTTTGCTAAGTAAATCTAGACTCATATGATGTATAAATAAAGTATAAGTTCGCTTTGCAAAATCTTAACTTAGGAGCACCTTACTAAGTGCTGCCGTTAGACAGATGTTAGGAAAAGATTGAATCCAGTGGCTACGAATTATTCATATTATTCAAAAATAAATAAGATTAATCAAGAATCCTCTTTGTTCATCTCAAAACTTAATTAAACATTTCTTTATAACTAATATGTATTTTTATCATACCGAAGTACAAACTTAAAATAAAATAATGTTTATTGTTTCATAAAATTACAAATTAGTTCTCTAATAATGAATAGATACGTTGCATGAAACATTATGTGAAATAAATGTTTTATTATTATTAATAACGTATATCCCATGACACATCAATGTTAAAACTAGAACGAGGTCAAAGGTTTAACAAACTATTTCATTAAATATAAAAATTCCATATCAAAACTGACCTATGATAAAACATCCTCGCCATTGCCATCCTCTGCTTCTCTCCTCCCGACAGCGTGGCCCTCCAATCCCTCACGGCCCGCAGCCCGCCGTGCCGCGCCGCACACGCGTCCAGGCGGACCACCCGCAGAATGTGCTGCGCTCTCTGCTCGGCCACCTTGTCGTCCTCGGAGACCAGGGTGGGGTAGGTTATCTGGTCGATCAGTGTGCCTTGGGACATGTAGGGGCTGCAAACATGTTTCACTTGGTTATCTCATTGCAAGGACATCGTTTTATTCGTAAGGGGTTGGTTTCTGACTATTTGTAGCCTGTTAAATTTGCCTACGAGCTTTCAAGACAACAAAATAGGTTGAGAACCTTGAATTATCCAGTTGTCTGGTCGATTAGTGTCTTGAGACATGTAGGGGCCAGCAAACGAGTGAGCCCCCACCTGACCTGATGGTGAGTCGCATCGGCACCCATGGGCCTCGTTAGGAGTATGAGTTTAGTGATAGTGAGTGGAGATATGTCGCCAACCGTTGGCTTCAGTTAGAATCCCTTTGTTCCAAGATTTGCACCGGCTAGTCCCTTCACCGGGAACACAGGCAAGTGAACGGGTTATAGCAGTCAAGACAGGAAAGACTGTAGTACCTACTCAGATAAGATCGTTACAAAATAAACTCTACCATCTCTTGTAGGGAATCGATTGAATTAGAGTCGTATTGTAATAATCATAGAGTTCATTGTCAGTAGCAGTGTCGAAAATAGGAGATATGGTTTAATCAAAGTCATACGCCATCATAAATTTAACTATCAGTAGCAGAGACTTCCGCTTCTTGTCTCGATTGTCTACATAATAAGGATCTAATAAATAAATAGGCATAGGGTTGGAGAAGTATTTTGCCAGTTATTCTTCACCAGAGACTGGGGGGAGGGAGACTTGCCGAGCTAACAGATGCAGAAAAGAATAATTTTGTATAGACATAAAGAGACTCTGTAAATTTATTTTGAAAAAAAATATACCCGTGAAGTTTCTTGCCAGTTCTTCTTCACGAAGGTTTTTTTCGAACTGGTGGTAGAATCATGTTTTATTTGTCGTCAATAAGAACAAGTAATTGTCAATGTTGAGAAATAAATATTTGAATTTGAATTTGAATTTGAATTTTGAATTTGAATTTGAATTTGACTAGTAAATAACTATAGACTAACCATGTCTAACAAAATTTTGTGACTTGGAAAATAGTTGTTTTTAAGATAGAGAGATGGCGTTAGCTGTATTAGATTTACAAGTTATTTAAATTTAGTCAAAATAATGCGTAAAAAAACTTAAGATGGCGCTGTTTACAAAATCATTTGATATTTCATTGCAAGTACTATCCGTAGGTATCAGGCGACAACAGACGTTGCCAGCTAGTGCATTATATTATTTGATGCTATGTTGCCGCTCTTATAATTCAGTAACAGAAAACTTTACACCACCCCGTATATTATTTGTAGTGTTACTGGGTTACTGTATTGCCAGTATATAATTTTTCCCCAAAAATATAGCATTCATCTCCACAGTTTGTTCTTATCTGCCTTAACATAATAAAACGAATTTCAGTGCATTTAATTAATAGGTATATAATACTTTATTTCTTGATATCGATAAAAATTATGTCTTAATAAGTGCATAATTTTATTAATAATGCATATAACTCATAACTATTTTGCAGTAGTTAAAAACATATTTTCTTGCTGGATTATTATTTAAAAAAAAAATGTTCTTTATCCATCACCTTTTTTTTTGTTTTTTTTATGACAACATTTTATTTGTTTGACAATTTCAATTCTTTGTCGTTTGTTGTTGTTGCTATGGGTGTGTGTTTGTTTTGGAACTTTTCCCTGCATTTCTTTGAATTCACAATATTTCTGCTCGCCTACTGTGACTCGTGCAAATTTTATGGACCTTGATTAAGTTTACGTTTTGGCTGCTACATATATGTTTTATATGTATAACATGTGCGTTTATCACAACTGTGATAATAAAAGCTTTTAAAAATAGGTTATTATAGCAATTAAAATAAGGAGGATGGTAGTGCCCAGGCGTCTCTGAACAAAATAAACTTATACCAGTATGTATATGGTCTTTTGTAGTTGTTATTTTATCATCTATAAAGTAAGAATAAATTACTATCTACCTATTCTTATTGAGTAAAATTATCAAAATCAATGATATAAAATGATGACATTTTCCAATTTCAGGAAAGGAATAAATCCCACTTGCTAAGGTTTCAGGTTATTTGACAACGCCATCTAGCATTTGCATTACATTTCTTGTCAATAATTCATATAAAATTAAAGACGACAAGGTTGGTCCAAGCTATTTGAGAGCGACATCTAGTAATAGCTTGGATTTTGAGCTTTTTCCGAGTCACGAATTGTTGTATGGAGATGGTCAGTCTATAGTTGTTTACTAGTCTCTGTCTTCACGAAGGTTTCTCCGAACTGGTGGTAGAGTCATGCTTTATTTGACGTCAATAAGAACAAGTAATTATCAACGTTAAGAAATAAATATTTGAATTTGGACAGACGGCAGACTCAGGGCAAAATCCCTTATCCATTCGGTCTCGTTGTTAACTTTTGCAAACAGGGCCCTAAACAGAGCTAGTACAATCAGGAAAATAGGCGCAGACTCAACTATCCATTCAAACTCCCCTCCTTGGAAGCTGAAATGATGTATAATTTCCTCACCGCTGCGGTATATAGAACATGGTAGGTCTGCTGGTGCACTGGTGGGTGGTGTCGTCGGCGCAGGCGGCGCACGCGCACGGCCGCGGCACGTGCAGCTGCCCGCCGAACACTGGCCATAAGCCGGATATTATGCGGAACAGGCTGTGAACACGGAATATAAATAAAATTGTTTTTTATTCAATGATATTATATGAATCGAAAGCTATGATGCATGATCCCGTCAGTCGAGGGCTTTCTAATCTGTGTTTTCGAATAATTTGCTTTTTTTAGTATTATAAGATTGAAAAGGAAAGCCGCAGCGGGCGAACGTTCGACAGATGTCTTGGTCTAGTATAGTAGTGCAAGTCGGCCGAGTGACGTCATTGGTACAAGCCAATGCCTCATACGGTGGAGGCTGCAGGTTTGAGTCTTGGTCGGGACATACTTTTGTGTGAAGAACACATATGTTCGATAACGGGTCATGTACATCTATGTATGTTGTTCACTGTATGGTCATCCATAATACAGTTGGTGTGTTTTTGTGTGAGGATTTCAATTATCATTTATTTTATGTAAATCTCATAGTGACCTGGATTTCCCGCAGCCGTTGGGGCCCACGATCAGCAGGTGCGTGCCGGGCTCGATGTCGAGCGTGACGCCCGCGGCCACGACGTCGCAGGCCGGCGTCACTATCGGCACGTTGCGCAGCTTTATCGAGTGGTCCGTGGTGTAGATGATTTTGCCTGAAAATTTGGTTTAAATCATGATTGTAAGGTAAAGCAAGAAGGTGATTGTGTGTGTGTCCTGATATTGTAAATGTTGAGACGATACTCAACATAGCGACACTACAGGGCGACTGCGTGGTGCAGAGTTAGGGTGCATCTGTCACCTTTCCCTTGTCACCGAGCGCCGCCAGCCGCCATCGAGGGTTCGGTTGTCAACGCTTATACAAGGCAGTCGTGCGCTCACGCATTTCAGAAACCTTCTTTAAATTGTATATTGTTTAACGCTCCGAAGACGTGACTTTTTGTACAGTGCTATAATCCACTCTTCAATGCATACATATTTGATCTACAGTCCAATGCAGGTTATTTATCCACACTCATTACAGTAAATTATATTCAATAATATATTCATAGAAAAAACAATTAAAACGTTATTGTATTAGTTTCACAGCCGGCACGGCGAGCGCGCGACCTGGCAGAATGCAAGGGGCATCGCAGCCACGGACCTCATGAGCTGCAGGTGTTTATTGCTACAGAGACTGTCATCCGACAGGTTTCGCCCCACTTCTCTTTGTTTCCTGCATTCACACGCGATGCGTAGACCAACACTGTAGTGGGCGCTACTTTATCATATATGAGTTGGTATGGATATTAGTAGACGGCTTAGGGTGTTACCACACCAATCGATCGTCCGTCGATCGGTCGACGTCGATCGGTCGACGTCGATAAGTCGACGTCGATCGGTCGACGCCAACCCGCAGTTGGCGTGATGGCCTACAATTGACTGACACCACCCCTGAGTTGGTAATTTAGTAGTAAAATAATCCCATGCACCTTACACATTTATATGAAGGTGTCTGTACACTGCCAACCCGCAGCAGTCGTGTTGGTCTACAATTGTCTGACACACCCCTGAGTTTGGAGAGGCTGATACCTTCCAGTGATTATTAAGGGTATTACCACACCAATCGATCGTCCGTCGACCGATGTCAACCTGTCAACTGGTCTATTCGTCAACGATGGCAGAATAGACCAGTCGACGTCGATCGACGAACGTCAATTGATGTGGTAACATCCTTAGTCTGTTTGGTAGCTTCCATGGCTGTATTTAAAAAAAATGCGTTGACATGATTGTCAATGAAAGTAAACAATATAATGTAAATATTTAGCAGAAATAAGGAAATATTGAAGAATATAAATATAATAAAAAGGAAAGATCATACGATAAAACGTTACAGTAAACAATGTCCCGCTCACCTTGCGGCACGGGCCTGTTGCGGTCATCGCGCTGCAGACTCAGGCGGTCGCCCGGGCTGGCGTGCGTCGCGCGCACGCAGCGCCCCGCCGCCACCTCGTCGAACACCACCAGCATGTCGGACACGCGCAGCGCGTAGCCTGCGAGGGTCACTATTTCCTGGAGATTTAAGGAAAATGGTCTTAACATCAACATTAAAATATTGTATTTCATTATTGGAACTCTAAGAACATTTAATTCATGTAAAAACGTTAAGACTTGGGTAGCTATGAAATAGAGAAAAGTTCCTCTTGTAATCCAATGTCCTTAGTTTAGAAGTTATGAAACTTTTTCAACAGAGATTTTCAATTATTAATCTTATTTTGGATATACATACTTCTTTCTTTCTTTGTTAGTTAGCTAAAGCCTTACCAGTATCGAACTACATCAATTGCATCATTTTGTAACATTTCATTTGTTTTTGTACAAAAAAAGTCTGCAAAATTGTGAATATTGGAAGAAAATAAATTAGCCAGCGTCTTTTTTCTTGTACGAGATCTAGACGCACTGTCATACAAAGAAAATGGGCACTCCCTAAGACCTTCCGTATGACGTAATCACAAAGTGTTGCAACACATGGGACGAAACCGCCAAGAAACCTTTGTTTTTTTTTTAAAGAGAAAGCATTAGGTTGTGTAGTCAAAAACTAGCAATACGTACCTTATAACTAGACATGAGTCGCTCGATGGCGTCGGCGGCGGAGTTCAGCAGGTTTCTGGACGTCGTCATGTATTCCGTGCGCGCGCTGATGCCTTCGTTCGATGACCCTGGAAAATATTTATCAAATTATGAGTTGGCAAAAAGCAGAAGTTACATTTTGTGGGATATATTAAAGCTATTTTGTTTCAGAGAAGATATAGGAACTCTTACTATTGTTAAAGTCTACAAATCAAGACCGCCATTTGCCATGGTATTCATAGGTAAGTGCGGTTAAGTTTCATGGGCTGGCATGTTTGATAAAAAGCCGCTACATAAATGTTCGTAAAAAGGTCGTAAAAGATTAAATTGAAAGTAAATTATTTATTATAAAAAAAGCCTAAAATTATGACTTTATTAACCAACTCCAAAAATAGTTTGGTACCTAATACCTATATTGCGACCAAAAGCCCTAAACATTTTTTTACAAAATTTTAATTGTACAAATTGAAAATTGTATTTAATGTAGAATCATATTCTTGTTTGTGTCTCTACCCGGATACCTTCTCAGTTTAAATTAAATTCTCGTCTAAATCCAATCTAAAATTATTTCTAATACTAGATTACACGCAAAAAAGAAAAATTTGAAATCAACTCACCAGGCTGCAGCGTCGTAGTCAAGATCGGCAGCGCCAGCATGACCATGCCGGTGCCGGACCACACGTACTTCATGAACAGCTGCTCCACCATCACGTACCACAGCTTCTTGTTGAACACCGACGTCATCTGCGCACACAGCTCGCGGTACGCCGACTGCAGTTGACTCAGTTCCACCTGGGAGAAAGAAAGGTTCCTTTTTTATTTAAAATTCAACCCATGATGAAAGTTATATTTTCATCTTCCTCATCACAGCGCAGATACATCTTTATCTTCGACTTTTAAAGTAGACTGAAAGCATTGACTTGTAAACAAATGGACTTCGGGTATGCCTTCAAAAGCGTCCGGGAGAAAAAGCAAAAATGGTGTGAATATCATAACAGTCTTGATTGGATCGGCCACCCGACATCACGTCAAACTAGCATATTGCTCGGTGACAACTGTCGAAATTTGGATAGGGTGATTTTATTGTAACGTCTTAGTTGCAGCGACATAAGGTGAAAAATTGTGACAAGCGGTTAACAGTCGTAATGCAATGTTACATGATTTAAAGTTGAAGTGATTCAGTATATTTATAATCCTCCACCGTCCATTTGCTTTTATGTCAATGACCGAAAGGAAAAAGCCGGTTATTCTTGAAACTAATTGAACTTGAGTCGTTGGGTATTCAATGTTTATATTTACAGCATTCATTTCGGAACTCAAAGAACCTCTCTTCTGTCAAATGTAGACAGAAGTTAATGAATACTTTCGTATTGTAGTAACTTCGGCCCTAACTTATTTTTAGTTCATGTTTCTAATGTATGGAGAAATCACAAGACCCATCTGTTAGTCGACACAATATATACAGTATGGATACCACTTATGGGCAATAAATGAAACCTCATACTTGTTATCGCCTTTTCTAACAGTATACAAAAAATGAAAGAAATCGGTCCAGTAATTTGGTCAAAAACCAGAGTTTTAATTTTGAGCAAATTCGTAGAGACACACTCTGTAGATTTGCTACACTAGGTCAATGAGTCAATGAACTTGAATTAACATTATTTAGGTACTTAGTTGGAGAAATGCGACGTTGCCACGTAGTGCGTTATTTGCCGAGCGCGGGAATTCCCCTGAGCGGGGCGCGTGCAGGGTGGACACACCTGCCGCCCTACCGTAAAAGGATGCTAAGTACAAAATCATATTTTTGAGAAAAATGACAATAACCCGACAAACTTGTTTTCTAAAGTTGTATGTAAGATAGCATGTTATAATCAGTTAGTTACCACTGTTTTGTAAAGGGAATAATAATCGGTTAATAAATAAGTTGAAAGAGAAAATGATTCGAGATTATGTTTATAATGTTTAGCTTTAATCACTCAGTACATAGTGTTTTTAAAATTATCATAACTGTACTTAAAAGCGTTCTTATTAAAAATGATTATGTGTAATTAGAGATAAAATAAATAAAGAAGTCGACAGTGAAATCTTATGAATTGTTTTTACGTGTTACGCCTAGACTGGACGAGTCGAATCGCTCCTGTTAAAATTCATAAATTCAATCGTAAAAACAAAAAGAATAAACATTCATTATAATAGGTACATAGACCTTTCCTTAAAATAATTTGTTAATTGTTAATAACAATAATAATAAAAACTCTAATAACGCAAACATACTCTTATTTTAGTGCATTGATGATTATCATAGTTCCTTTTCTTAGGTACGTAATTGTAAATAAGTATTGAATACTAACAATTGCACCAATTGCACTATTTAAGACTTATGTTTTTTTGCCAACTGGGAAGTCATGTTTTGTCACTCACTCGCACTCGTCACGTCAGTTCACCGCTAGACTTCCGGGCCACTGCGCATGTGCCTATTGCAGAGATTTTGATACTCGGCTCGCGCTCGCGCATTGTGCAGTAATTATTGTAAACTGTGGTTATTAGGTAGTTTAATTTATTCAGTATTTATTTGTTATGGTGAAATTGACACTAGGTACTTTACTTTTGTGTGTGTGTGTGTTTTAACAAAATGCCGCGATAACAGCATTTTTACAGTGCTGCAGAGTATACATACATGATTTTAATGTATAGGATAGTGCGCCATGATTGGGTTTATTTTCAGTTCAGTTAAATCGTGACGAAATAAAAAAGCGCAGTAAAAACATGAAAGTAAGTGATTTTTTTCTCATTACGTCGCAAACCGTAAAACAACAATCGAAGATGGCGGCGCCGTGCTGCCTATCGCGCCATGCGTGTGCGTCGTTGCCACTCTTCTGCTGAGGCTAAGGCACGTTGTCTAAACAGAGTGTTATACTGATACTGCATTTATTTCGCTATTTATTTTGTTTGAAAATGAAAGTTTTTTAATTTGCGGTTTTTCGTGTAATATTCGATTGTGTTATACTTCTGTGGACTATTATTACTTGTGGTTTCATTTTTTGCCCATGAGTGGTATCCACACTGTATATAGACTTTATAAACATGAGTTTTTTTATGTAAGTATATAAATATATTATTTTCAGTTTCGCCAGTATGGTTCTTTGGGAAGTTAATCAGAATCAAGGCAACCCAACACGAACGCAAAATAAAAAAAATGTCGAACGCAAAAATACGTTCACTCGATAAATTACAATAATACTTCTCCATTAAGTTATAAATTATTATAAAATTTACACTTTAGCAAAGTTATTTATGTAGGCTATAAAAATGGAATGAAAAAATGCCTCCCACCTTATGCCCTCCGTAGAACGCCACCTCCTCAGCATGTGCTATCAACCTCGCGTGCACATGCCGCAAGTTGGCCTTCATCTTCGCCTCTTCGCTGGCCAGGGCACCGAACTTGGGACTCAGCAGCCGCAGCAGCAGCCCAGTTATGGCGATTACCACTGTGGCTATGCCAGGACCTGACAAAACAAAAAAAAAATGGAAGCTATGTACTTGTGTATGTCGCAGCGAGACGATTGAATTGGCCGTTTAACTTGTCGTTTGGTTGATCGTTTGACGCTTATTTTATAGTCTCCGATTTTCAAAATGGCGCAAATCGCATATTCCTTGCTTTATAAATAACTGTTCTACGTAGCGAACCAATCCAATCAATCAAACAGTTACGTTTTTTATTGGACTTAGAAATTTCTATACATCAGTTTGTTGAGAATGAATTTGGAACGTTTCATTAGAAAAGTATTATGCGCGTCACACAACATGGCGGCTCTGAAGCTAGCTGCAGTTCATGTTTAAACTCCGCTGCCCGCGCCCCGCACACGTCCGCGTCCGCGTTCGTCTAGCAGATACTTCAGAGCCGCCATGTTGTGTGACGCGTATAATAGCTACTGATCTCTTTCTTTTGTAACTTTGTTTTATCGCCAACTCACCTAAGAATATGTTTCCCTTCATCTTGTTGGAGTAGGTGGCCAGCGTCAGCACGATGAGCAGCAAGTCGAAGCACGGCTTCGTCAGCGAGCTGTACAGGTGGGCCACGGACTGGGTGAACACGGACACGTCTTCTGTTAATCTGGAATATCAAGAAAACAGTTTTAATATTAGGTGGTAGTAGACCTGCCTTATATGCTGGAGGTCTCAGGCTCGAGTCCTGACCGAGGCATTCATTTGTGTGATGAACACCGATGTTTGTTCTCGGGTCATGGTTACTGATATTTATATATGTATGTTTACTCTGATTTCTCCCCCAGTTCGCTGTATCCATATCGCGGGTTATCCATAACACAAGCTCTGCTTACTTTGGGTCCATACAGTTGAGGTGTTTGTCTGGGGATTTATTATTATCATTCGATTTTCATTCGATTCTGAACATCAATTCGCAAAAACACCCAATAATGGAATGGACCTTTTAAGCTCTAACAGAAGACATTTCCTGCTAAACTTGCAACTGAAGTTATAGAAAAATAAGTAATATAAGGAAAACTGAGCATATATAAAATTAAATTCATATGATTGAACGTCCATTAATTTGCAGCCATACAGTTGGTGTGTCTGCTTGGGAATTTATTTTCATATAATTAATGATAATAATGAAACACATACCTATGATCAGCATTTTCAATCCTAGCGTCCAAATTAGCGACCCTATAATACGTCTGATTCTTGAAGTACAGGTTGTAAGCGTGGTTAACCAGTCGAGTTCGGAAGGCCAGCGCCAGACGGCTCTCCAGGTACCGAATCATGGAGTTTATGAACGTGGCGGGTACTGCGATGCCGAACCACTGCATTAGCCCGAAGGCGAATCTTCGCAGGTCTTTTTGAACTATGTGGCGAACTGTGGATGGGAAAATTGTTTGTTTTTTATTAGCTAAACAGAAAGTTAGGAAATCAATCATTTATATATTAAATTAAGATGGTTGCTTTCCAACACTATAATATAAATAAAACTCTTCAAAATGCGATGTAAATGAGTGGCGTTTCAACATAGCACATCAGGGTGGAAACAATAAGTGATGTTGCTCTATTATTTCTAAACTATATAAGATATCGGAAAACTAATAACTGACTTGCTGAACTAACAGATGCTGATGAAATTTAATTTTGAAATAATCATACCCTTGTATGATTAACTAATAAACCCTATGGTTTTGTGCCAGTTCTTCTTCACGAAGGTTTTTCCGAACTGGTGGTTTGTAACGTCAAAAAGAACAAGTAATTGTCAAAGTTAAGATATAAAGATTTGAATTTGATCCTGACAGCACGAGCTCTAGCAAATCGTATCAATGGCGCTGTGTGTCATGCCGCCTTACTAAATGTATGGAAGCTTGAAACATCGGGTTTATTGATAGATCCAGTTTATTTTATAAACCAATATTGATAATGTATACCTAAGTTTAAGAAAAAAATATATTATTGTCATTACATTAAACAGAATTAATATTACATAATTCTTATTTTTTAATTTCATTGTATTTGTAAATTCATCTATTTAATAATATTGTCTCTAAAATTTCACTCTTAAAAAAGTTTTGAATAATTGATAAAAGTTTACAAATTTGAATATAAAATTATTTAGAATTAATAAGTTACATTATGTTGTTTTACGAGCTAAAATTTGCCATTTATGTATTCACATCATTTGAGTATTATTATTTATTCATGTCGATATAGATATAACTTTGTATTTTTAAATAATGTATGGAAGAGCGGGACCCTCTAACACAGTCCTCTAACACAGTCACAGCTAAACAGAGGGCCCCAGATGATAACCCTGTAAAACTTGATTTTACTGAAAATAAAGTTATTATTATACCATTTCATTGAGCTCAGGAACAACTTTCAGGATCAGTAATTAGTTTTCCCATATCTTGTTAAGTTTAGAAATAAATGAGTGAGATCACTTATCGTTAACACCCTGTACATTGATTACGTCAAATACGATTGTGCTGTTAGTAACCCATAACACATGTAATAAGACCAATGGCAAAATTGACTCAAGTCAAGTCCAATTTGGGTTTAGTAAGTAATCCGTAACTGGCTGTCAGTAATACATAACCTGAACATTTGTAAGTTAGTTTAAATTTTCTGAAAAAAAAATTAATTGTTTAGGACGGATTTAATAGTTTAATGTGAAACGCTTAAATTGAAACAAGCTTTTGCCTGCGGTTTAGGAACAGCATTTTATTCACGTCTTTGTCTGCACTCTAAACAATGTGTGGGCTTCGTCAAGCATAAACATATTAACTTTCATATTCATAATTAACTTTTTGATTAAAAAAAAAACATTCTGAAAACATGAACAAAAATACAAAAAATTAAAATGCAAGAGGTGCTTGTTCCCCACTTGCCCGGGCACCTCCGGGTCAGCTGCATTTGTGGAACGAGGATACCGGCCCCAATCGCTACTACCCAGACCACGTACTGAATTCGGGCTTTATACAGGTCAGCTTACTCTACTCGTCTCTCCAAAACCCGAACGTTACAGCCCAGGCGGCAATTTACGAATGTTGCCAATTAATTCCAGTCCAATTATGTGGGTAGCGCCTCCAAGACCACTCTTTCGCATAACTGTTGCTAGTTTGACCCTAAAAAGATCCATAATATTTCGAATATATGAAAGGGTAAAGGCCACTGTCTAGAATCATTGAAAATTAACTGTGTTTCAATGTTAACCAAGGTCCGGTTAACAATCAACCCAGTAATATAAATTTAAAACAAGTTTCATTCTTATGATAATATCCGTGTGAATAGAAACATGAATAGAATAATGACCCTTATATTGAAGAGATAGCAGGATACTTCCTGCATAATAGTTCATCTTTGAACATAAGTGGGAAAAATTGTGTAAAGATAGTTCCACGTGCTACGTGTGAGAGAGTTTGTAAATATGCAACATAACTTAATGTGCCAATGCCATCTTTTAAACCGTTTTCTCGTCCCTTTGTTGTGCGTGTACAAACAGTACATTTATATCTCGCTCACACAGTTGCTGTATAAACGCAAGCTCAACGCACACATCGAGCCGTGAACACAAATTACTGGGACCGTCTACACTAATAATTCAGAGGTTTCACACTATGCACATATTTATCGGTTCGGATCCAATGCTGGGAGTAATAGCTATAACAACCGTACTTTCATATCATTTTATCTTTGAAGAATAAGAAATATTTACTGTTATGACGTCTTTATCCTTTAACTCACCCTCAAGGTATTAAAATAGATAATATAAACTAAATTTGCTACAATGTTTGATTTTTTAGGAAAAAAGAAAATTCCAATCTTAAACTATAATGAGCGCCTGTAGCTTGCTGTGCGTTTTGCCAATTATTATTATAACATGGAACGTAGCCTTAACATTATATAATCATGAGTCTTTTACTGTGGAAGCTGCCCACCCTTGGAATTAACTGCCGTCTGATATACGACACTCTAAATCTAATGCCATTTTTAAAACTAATCTACGCAATTACCCTTTGGAAAAATCGTAGTATTTATATATATGAGTATTTATTTATTTATATACGTAAGTATTTTGGTACTTATGCATATTTTAAAAATAAATTATATGTATTTTTTCTTACTGGCAACACTTACAAAGGTTGTCTGGAAGAGATCGCTTCTAGAGATAAGACCGCCTTTGCCCACCCTAGTTTAATGTTAATTTTTAAAATATTTATGTTAAAATGTGTGAGCAATAAAGTGTTTTTATTATTATTATAATTATAAATTTGACATTACGTTTGTCCTATTTTCGCACTCAAGCATTTCTAGGGTACGGCTTCTCAAGCTTTTACAGACATAGACGCTATCTAAGCACATTCACATAAAATCACATGAACCCCAACTTACCAATGGACCCCTCCAAAGACGCTACATAAATAGATATAAAGGTCCTAGTAAAAAGACACGCCGTGTGCGCCGTTAACAAAGCCACTTCATGGCTGCGGAACCCTGGCACCATGATCTTTGCGAGCTTCACCAGCTGACGAAGGAACTCTAGGTTCAGACCTGGGACCTGTTCTTCTATTGACTGGGTTTCGTCAGTGTCATCCTGAAAGAGAATAAACAACAATTTTTATATCATTGAATCCCCAGACAAACACACCAATTGTGTCGGCCCAAATAAGCAGAGTCTGTGTTATGGATGACCATACAGCGAACTGGGGGGAAACCCGAATCAACAAACATATCTAAATATTAACAATAATGACCCGAAAACAAATATCTCAATCAAACAAATGAATGCCCCGACCAGGCTCGAACCTGGGGCCTCCACCGTATAAGACAGGGCTACTATAGCACTTACACTACTCAATTGGAAGACGATTTGAGATGTTTCCAAGTTGTAGTTGGAATCAGAATAAGAGATAAAGGCATACAGATTGACGGGGAGACTTCCAATAATTACAAATGTCTGCAACTGTCATGGAGCAAATTAGTATGATCCAGTTTTCCCTTTTGAAATAAAACGTCTGAATTGGCACATGCAGAATATCTGCATTGCATTGCATCAACACATCAAAATATGAAGTTTGTGACTATTTTATTTTGAGACTTAATGTTCTATTTAGGTGATTTGTAAGCTCTTTTAAGTCATACTTGTATTTATAAGAGAATGAGAATAAACTTAATATTAAATCTGTACTTAATAAAATATACAACAAACTTACGATATTCTGTTTATTGTCGGTATCGACTTCTCCACGGCAGAGAGCGCACTGCTCCGCCCCGCACCTACCCCCGCAGGTCCCGTTCGAGGCATTCTCCACCTCTTGTAGCTTCCCGTTCTTTGTGACCTGAAATATTGGGCGTAGAGAAGGCATTAATGTTTGTTGGGCTTATTTTAGAGATGTCAATTTGTAGATATATACTGAAACTTCGGATTAAGGATATATTAAGATTGAGACGGACAGAGATCAGAGTAGTAGAAGGCTGGCAAGGCGTATACATAATATCCTCTACCTTTGTGCGTTTTTGAAGGCGAAGACTTTACGAATGAATGTACGCAAAATCACTATGTCATTGTTTAAATATTAAAAATCAAAATAAAAGATAAGTTAAAATTATGTTTAAACATAGCTAAAAATTGTTGGATTCGCAAGATGAAGGCATAACCCTGAAGTAATGGCGCTTATTTCCTTAAATAAATGAATCACATGCATGGCATGAAAGACAATAGGAGAAAAACAATAGACTAAGACACATTTTATTTCACATTATTTCAAGTTTTTATGGCATCTCCGCTCTTGATTTCTCGTTCCATTATTAAAGCCAATTTCAATTTCCATAGTTTTTGGAATTCGAAAATGTCCCTCCCCCTTCAACTTCTTTCACACTGCCAGTCTGTATGACTACTAACAAATATGTATCGTTAATTATGTGCGATCAATATTATTTACGTAACAGACGTCTACTAACCTTATAATTATTATTATTATGGCATGGCGGTGCTTGCTTCTTCTCCCTTGTTCCGTAAAGTGCGCACGCGGCTAAGGCCACGCCCACTCCGACGCCGACGGCCAATGAGGGCTGCAGCGGAACCCGCGAAGCTTGCTCACGAAGCTTCGTCAAAATGGCCGGCATTTTGACAGTTTTGCGACTACCCTCAAAGTTGGTTCGTTTTAAATTATGATTTGTATTACTGTGAAGACACGCTCATTTAGATTGTATGATTTTGTGCATTAACTACAAGGTTTTAACGGAGATCATATTATGTAAAAAATCACAGATGATTATACTGGTTCATTCAACTTATTCATTAAGTTTGTGATGACACAGAAAATTTTAACGATTAACTATAAGTGGTTTCGATTTGTTTATAGTTAAGTTTTTATCTTAAGGATTTTCTTCGCTTGTTCATCCATTTTTCTGAAACAAAAGAAATAATAGTTTAAAAAAAATCATTATTGCTCACCCAAAAAAATTACAATAAAAACAGGTAGAGTAACTTAACCGAATGTGGGCAAAGGCGGTCTTATCGCTAGCAGCGATTTCTTACAGACAACCTTTGTGACAATGGATATTTTAGTCGGTAGTAAGCGAAATATATTTTTAAACAATAATTAAAAAATAACGTAATATATATGTCATTATTTACTAATATGTAAATAAATACTAATACTAACGTTATGATATAATACAAAATTGTTTATATCTTTACCAAACCAGGTTTACAACATAGTATAGAAATACCTATTGTAAGAAGTTAATGCCTTCCGTATTATTTATATAAATTCAAGTATGCTCAGAAATACAAAGAGAGATAATAAGATATAAGTAACAGTTAATTTGGCATTACATTATCTGGATAGTGTGTGTGTGGGTTTATGTGTGTGTGTGTGGGTGTGTGTGTGGGTGTGTGTGTGTGTTGTGTGTGAGTGTGTTGAGTGAATGTGTGAGTGAATGATTGATTCAATGCAGTAACTGAGGAATTCATTCATGCCAATTTATAAATACAATTAAAAATTAAATTAAATTAAAACTCTGCCCAATTATGTTTCACTTGTTACTCTGTTCTCATAGTTTATTGACGGTTGCCTGGTAGAAATCGCTTTAAGCGATAAGGCCGCCCAAATTGTCAGTTTCTTTAATTAATTTATTTTTATTGTACTTTATTTTTGTTTTGTTAATGGCAATAAAGAGTTTTTATTATTATTATTATTAAATACATTTAGGTAAAGCGGTGAAATTAGAGGTGTAGTACTACTTATTTATTTATTTTGATATATAAATATATGTATAAAACTAAAACTATTGTAAAATGTTATAAGTCATGTAATATTATTAAGTAAATTTTCTGTTTCTGCATAACTGCGAGATTTTAACCAATGGGTGAGTGTTTTCTTGCAGCCATAGTATTTCAAATGGTATATATCACTTTTTTAATTATAACATTGTACAGGTAAGTCGACCGATGAACATATTGTTTGGCGCCATAAGCTGTTTTTACCGAAGTACTGGGGACGACTTTCTCCTCCTCTTACTCAGTGTTTGGGACCATATGATAGGGGTTTATGCAGTAAGAAACAGAAAACTTAGGATACACAAATAAAACACTTTTTACCGGATATTATCGCGTATATTTTAGTTAATTTTAAAATTGGTGGTCATGGTCATCGTGACCACGGCAACTGCAAAGATGCCGAAACGTCGAAATAATTTTAAAATTAACTAAAATATACGCGATAATATCCGGTAAAAAGTGTTTTATTTAAAGTATGTATCGTGAAAACTTAAGAAAAGATTTAGGATACACAGTTTTCTTACTGTTAGTACGCTACCCGTAGGTATAGAGTTTGTCAGTTGGAAACCTATAAGGCAAGTAGAGCATTAGTTTGAGCAGAGATCTTTGGGTTCGTTCCAGTACCAGAGTCTGTTGAGGGCAGTCCTATTATTAATAAACAGTTGTCATCTAGACTTGGTTGTTTCAATACATTACATGGTGGCAGCGGTGGGATTAGGCGCAAATTCTGGGTTTTGGTCTATAAAATTAGACAATGAAAGTGCTGATTACTGTACGTTTAACACGCCGTTTGGACGATACCAATATTTGAAAGGTTTCATTGTTTATGGGGGAGGTGTTGAGGGTAGTCCTATTATTAATAAACAGTTGTCATCTAGACTTGGTTGTTTCAATACATTACAGAGTCTTTATTTTAGTGGCACCTCCCATATAGCAATGCAATAGGATAATACTGTATATAAATTATATATGTAAATTCAAATCTTTGAACCGAACTCATAAATCGTATAAATAATTTGGTATTTATTTATTATATTCACAAAAAAATGGGTATGTTATTTGAGGAGATTATTATTTGAATACTAACTCGTTATCAAATTCATAAATCTTATGAAAACCCTTGGTATTTATTATTATATATTATTTATAATATTCACAAAAAAAATTGTTACGTTAATTGAAGAGATTATTACTTGAATACTAATCGCAAAAATAATATAAAATTGAAAATTCTAAAGGTTATTCAAAGTCAAAATACTTGCTGAGGTTTCTTCACAAGGCTGCATTATACGAAGAATTATAAAAAAATGTCCTTTCCATGTGCTAATTGTCTGACGTGAATTTATCAAAAAACGATGTAAAAACATTCACGTTCGTTTAAGTTGATAATGATTGATTACCACATACATTTAGGTATTTTTAAAGTCAGGTATTTATGGATGAAGTATTCCGTAGATGATGTTTTGAGCTTGAGCTATTCAACGGTACGGTAATTAAAGTATTTGATTTTTTAAATACTTACTTATATTTATTTAAATGTTCTCTATTTAGAATTCGGGTATGTTGGGCTCGATCATTTTAGGCGTTTCAATAGGACAATGTCAGTTTATTTCAGTTTAATTTAACGGAAAAAACAAACTAGTTTGATGCAAAATTATAATTAGTTTAAATATTAATCTTATTTAAGGGACCTAATTCATCGGATGTCAAGTTTTTAACCGTAAATTTTTATTATATGGCCCCGAAGCAAGCCGAGCTTATGTTATGGATGACCATACGGCGAATTGGGGAGAACCCAGATTAAACATACATATGTAAATATAAACAACCATGATATTTCATTAGCGTTTAATTTTATTCGATCATACATATTTTTAAACAAACTTATGTGATATATATAATATTATGAGAGCTATTAAAGGGAATGCCGGTCGCTCTCACTAGAACACAAAACACAAACAATTTCGAACAAAATCAAACATTTTCTAGATCACAAATACTACTGAGGTTTATTCTACTACTGGTTAATTAGCTGTGTGGCTACTAGATGGCGTTGTGATTAAGCCACCACAACGTCTCTTACGGCCAAACTCGGGACCTCAAATTGTTACTTTTGCCACATCTAAGTACAGATTTTGCTCAGCGAATTCATAATTTATTCAACTGCTCCTTAGTCTAGATTGTCCAAGGAAAATTTGTAATTAAGAGCGCGTTAAGTTACCGTCTTTAAGCGCGGCCGTTAATACTTCCGAACCAGTGTGTTAGTTTCAATATACGACCTAAGTCGAGGTCTGTGCCCTCTCGGGTGCCCTGAGTAGAATCGAATGTAGGAGTAGTTTTAGTTCCAGCTAAGCGTGCTCATCAGTAAGCCACAAAATCCGGTGAAATTTAAAAAGACCAATAGTGCCTCGAAATAAACTGTCCACTTGAGAAAAATTAATAATCTCTTTACAAAGGCAACATTCTAACCCAACTATATGATGCGTTTCATGCTTTGCTTAAAATAAAATAGCGGCAGATAAATTACAAGCTCCTGATGTACGGACCTTATAATTCTTGTCCCTTACGCCTGATTTAACTACATCGTAACCTGACTATCACACGAATCATCCCCAAACTGCAGTGAGTGTGACGTTGTAGAAGATGTTTTTCACATTATTATGGAATGTGTCCGTAACGAGGATGACAGGGTAAGATTTGCACATTGTGACCAATCACTTAATCGGTCAGTGTAATGTTATACTGGCTGCCCCAAAATCGAATGCAGCCAGAGCTTTGTATAAAATAGTTAGAATTGCTTTAAAGCGGAGATAAATAAGTGTCATATGTGTTGTTTATTAATTATCTGAAAAAAAAAATTAAGAATTTAACAAAAAATTTAAGAGCGGTTGGCTTAGCACGGTTGTAAAAGCTCATCGACAATTTGTAGTCACCCTGATCAAAAACCCAAAGCCAGCATGTTTAATCGCATCGACAAAACTAAATATTTACAATATAATATAACAAGTGAAAAATAAATAACCAGTATAGATAGATATTTAACTTGTACGCGCGGTCCTATGAGTGCTTGTAAATATGCAACTTAACTGTGTGGCCGCCGCCATTTTGTCCAACTGATGGCAATGAAATGAAATATTTATTTGTCAACATTGACAATTACTTGTTCTTATTGACGTCAAATAAAGCATGACTCTACCACCAGTTCGGAAAAACCCTCGTGAAGAAGAGCTGGCAAGAAACTTCACGGGTATATATTTTTTTCTAAATAAATTTACAGAGTCTCTTTATGTCTATAAAAAGTTATTCTCATCTGCATCTGATGCTCGGCTAGTCTCCCTTCCTTCAAGTATCCAAACGACGAACACCCTAAACCGGCACCCGTTCACGAGTTAACGCGGGATCCAGCCACAGCCCTCCTCAACCATATTAGAGGGAAGTGAGCGACCCGTCACTCGGCAGTAGAAGACCCTTCCGAACCAGTGGTAGTTTCAATATACCACGTCCTAAGCTGAGGTCCGTGCCCTCTCGGGTGCCCTTAGGCATAGGTATGTAGGAGTAGTTTAAGTTCCGGCTAAGCGCCGTCATGGCTCAGTTACAAAGTATGGTGAAATTTAAAAGGCCCATAGAGCCATATTATAAACTGTCCATTTCAAAAAAAAAAATTGTCCAACTGAGTTCGCGTAGCTTTGGTGCGCAATCAGTACATTTGGTCACACATACACAGCCACTGTATATAGACTTGTAAAAGCTTGCGCACACATTTAAAAAGGGACCCATCTACACCAGGTTTACATAATTAAAGTTGCTGAAGGAAGAGAACTAAACTACTTCACAACATAATTTTCTCACACTGGAGTACTTACTGGCAACTTCTACTCATTTGCCGTCTTTGTAATAAATAAAAACTCTATTTATATCGTAGAAGGAAAAGTTATTTCGCCAGCTTGTAGACCTTGACTCTTAGGGTCGCAATTCTCTGAAGACATTATACAAATCATGTTATACTTAGAAACACATTTAACGCAAATGTTACTTTTATATCATTAAGTAGGTACTTTATAATTTATTAATATACATAATCACGTATCATAAAAATATACTAGTTTATACTTTGGTTATGTGTCTATTATCTACACTCGGCGTCACAAAAATCGCACCTTTATGTTTTTTTCAGTAAATTGCTCCTAGAATCTGGCCCATAAATACCACGCGTGAAAAAGAAATATCATTGTAAAGTGCACTTCAATACCTTTACATTCATTACCTGTATCATTAAAAAATCAATTACCATTTCTAACCAGGGACCAATCAATAAGATATTGGAAAAAATGCTCACTTAAGGAGCGCTAGTTGGGCTACCTTAAAAGGGTATAAAATGTTATGTCCAGGTAAGAAATGGGTCAGACTTTAGAGTGAACACACTGGAACAACATACGCAAAAGAACTGTACCTGAAGATGGATACAACCCCTGAAGAAGCCGCTCAAATCGTTGCTCTATTGCAAACAGGACTGCGACAGGTTGACGTTGCTCGACAGTTGAACCTTAGCCGATTTGCAGTATGACGAGTATACCAACGGTTCCGTGAGACTAGTGGCTATACCCGAAGACGTGGATCCGGAAGAAAACGTTGTACATCAGAAAGAGACGACCATTTCATTGTGTCTACGTCGTTGCGCCACCACTTCAGCAATGCTGTTGAGGTGCAACAAGAGCTCCGGTCAGCTCGTAGAACGTCTTTGAGTGTCTCTACGATTAGAAGAAGATTGAAAGAAAAGGAATTAAGAGCTCACAGACCTGCTAGAGGCCCAAAATTGACCGTGCGACATCGGAGAGAGCGGTTACAATTTGCTCAGGAGCATGTCAACTGGACGCTTGACCAGTGGAGGGCCGTTCTCTTTACCGATGAGACACGAGTATGTCTTTTCTGCAACGATAGACGCAGAATGGTATACCGAAGAAGAGGGGAACGTTTTACCCAAGCGTGTATAAAGGAATCCGTCGAATACGGAGGTGGTTCCTGTATGTTCTGGGGTGGCATATCCGTTGAAGGGAAAACGGAACTTGTGTGCGTCTCTCGGACTGGCGGTGGTCGCGGGCAAGGGTTGCTGAATGCTGGGCGGTACATAACAGAAATCTTACAAGACCATGTGGTCCCGTATGCCGGTTTTGTTGGCGATGGTTTCATGTTAATGCACGATAACGCCCGTTGCCACACTGCGTTTTCTGTGCGGGACTACTTGGAAGAGGTTGAGATTCCTGTTATGCAGTGGCCAGCACGAAGCCCAGACCTAAACCCGATCAAGAATCTCTGGGACGATGTAAAGAGACACGTACGAGCACGTGATCCTGCTCCCACCACTCTCCAAGAGCTTCATGATGAAGGAAGAATGGGAGAACATACCCCAAGAGAGAGTGGTGACCCTCGTGAGGTCCATGAAGGATCGGATGGAAGCTGTCATCAAAGCAAGGGGAGGAAACACTAGATTTTAAGGACTGATTTGAGATTTTTTTATGTTTTTTTAAATTTAGTTTTTGTAACTATTATCCTTTTCAAGATTTTTTTATTAAAAGCTTTGAAACATATACACATGTTTGTAATTTCTAATAGGCAATTAAATAACCTTTCCAATGATATCCTACAATCATACCCTTACTATGGACAAAGTTTGAGTAAAAGTATTTTAAAGTTGCTTTTTCGAAAGGTGCGATTTTTGTGACGCCGAGTGTATATTGATGTAATAAAGAAAAATTTGATTGTTTGTGTGTGAACCACACATGAACATTCCATGAACTCCATGAACTCGAAAATTGCATATTTTAATGATACTATCTCCATAAAAATGCTATGATATTTTAAAAAATAACATAGGTTATATGTTTTTTTAATATACGAAACGGATAAGAAATACTTTTAAAAAAAGTATAGTATAAAACCTTTCACTAAAGTAAAAATCGGAAGTTAGGTGACAAGCTCTTGACGCACGGACTTTATAAATATGGTCCCCGTCGCCTGATGTAACTTAGTCGCAATTCCGACCGTCACTACGCGAATAGGAACAAAGCGATACGGTACGAAATCCGTCTTGCTCGCGCGCTTCGTCATAGTATCGCTGTGTTGCCAAACGCCTTAAACGAACTTTTGCCCTAAAAATATACTTTCTAATGCATCCAAGACCTAGATCTAAAACCAGCTGTCTTTGACCTGCACTTTTCAGATATTGCAACACTTCACAAATCTAACTCAATTTAATTGTTTTTATTGTACTGCTAAATCTATTTTATATTACCTTGGATATTTTTATTAATCACTAGAAGTCGCAGTTTTCTATTCCGTAGGAAATTCTTGAAACACATTATAGCCTTGGTAACTTTTAAATAATGTATCCTGTTTTCTGATGGCGTTATTGCAGGTTTAGAAGTTTCAGAAAATTACAAACAAACAAATATTTTCATAATAATATTTTAAACAAAAAGCCTTAATACTAAAAACCATTGCTTACAGTTATGCGGTGGATCCTACAGTAACTTTGTACTGCTGGAACCCTTGGGAATCAGTTAACTACACAATGTGGCTTTATCAAAATTACTCAACCTCGAAAATCCATATTCAGAAGTAGGTATAGATAAGAGAATGGCTTGGTGCGGAAACATTTGGATCACAGCCGGCCGCTGAGCGAAAAATGTAACAGAAAACATTTGCATTGTACTCATTTCAATAATATAAGTGATGCTTTATTGGGAGTCACACAAAGATACTTCACTCTAAAAGGAATGACATTTAACTGGGTATGCTAGAAGTTAGTCCCTTGTAGTTAGCCACTGTATTTTATGAAATATTATTGTTTCCACCTTGACAGACTTCAGCTTGAGTTTAGTATTGAGAGGAAATTATTTCCTTCGAAGTCAAAAATGCTTCTGACTGAATCTTATGAATCATTGATTCATTTATTCATTCAATATATATAATATGCTGCATCGAATGAAATAGAGCTCATGTAGGGCATTGGACTAAACTAAAAATTCGAAATACGCAAATGAAGAATCAATGAAAATATAATTTTTTTTACTGAAAACCTCTCAATGCACATAACAATAAAATCTTTTAATTGAAAACAATATTTTAAGAAGCAATTCAGAAACAGAGTCCGTTAATTAACCTTTTAAACTATATGCTGGTAATCCACAGCATTTTATACACTTTTTTTTCACGCGGGCAAATGATGCGTTGCCTTCCTGTCAGCCATGGGGAGTGCCAGGTTGTGTGGGCCCCTTACCCCCTAAAAACCACAGCGGTGTAGCTCAGTCGCCTTTGCTGGGGCTCACGGTATCGCCATTGGTATAAATTTTTTTTTTTTTTTGCTGCCGAGGCACCCTCGCGGGAGGGAGGTGGAAGATGCGTCATGCATACCCGCCCGCAGGTAAATTCCTCTGCGGGGGGGTTATGTGGGACTCACCAGAATGGCACCTACCCACTAAAAACCACCTGTTGGCTGTAGTTATTACCGTTAGCCTTCATCGGAAGCGACACCCGTCGGGAAGTTGGGCGCGCTGGCGGAGACCCGCTAGCTAGAAGGTGCTCAAAGGGACATGAGTTGATGGCCGTTCTGGGCAGCCTCCGGTGAAGCCGGGGCTGTGCAGAGGTCGGCCGAAGCATGATTTAGGGATCAATTCATTTAAATGAACCTATAATGAATTGAGAAGGGAACTATGCTCCGCCAGAGCTAGCAAACGCTCTGTCGGAGTACGTGAAGCCCTAAGTTTACGGGCTAAGACTGCGATTTCACTAACATCGACATTTTTTATAGCGTCGCAGACGATACGCATATCGTCTGCTACGGAGGATTGAGGAGTGGGTTTGTATGGGCGAGGAGCCGGGATGGGATTCGATGCGGGGCGCTGCCTCCAGTTTTCTGGGGCAGGCCTGGACTGTGTAGGCTTAGCAGCCGGAGGAACCCGGCTACGCAGCGGCGGAAAGTTGTCTTGAGAAAGGCGCGGAGCCTGTTTGGGTGCCGCCCTCTTGGAATTGGAGCGCATACAACGGGGTGCACGAGGGTAGCCCCTGTAATTTGCGGTGTGGCCGGACTGGCCACAAAGCACGCAATCGGGAGGAGAGGGAGTTTCAGGAGTGCGATTGCACTCCTTAGTGAAGTGCGGGACCAGGCACTTGACGCACCTGGGCGGTGCGCGGCAGTTGGCCGCCGCGTGCCCGTACAACTGGCACCGATGGCACTGGCCGGGATGACCGCGGCGATGAGGCGCCTCGATCGAGATCCCAGAGAGGCCGCATATAGTGCTAACCCCTTTGAGGATCTCCCTGGACTTGGGGACGTTGGCGAGAACCACCAAAGCGAGAGGGTGTTGCCTCCCGTACTTGCTGTGCATTTTATGCACCGCGAGTGCCGGGAAGCCTTGGGACTGCAGATCCTCCAGGATAGCCTCGTTCGATAATTCGAACGGGACTCCCCTGAGTACCGCTCTGATCTTACGCTCTTCTGACAGAGCATAAGTGTGATAGAGCATAAAGTGACGCCACTCTAAAACAACTGAGAAAGTGTTGCCAATTTTAAAAGAGATTTTCTACTGAATACCGCATTTTTATAACACCGCACATGGTCGTGACACAAAAACTACTCACAAATTAATGTTGTTCGAAATCATCAAATGGTTATTTTTATTTTTATATTTTTAAATCTGCCGTCAAAAATAAACATTTGTTTTGCATAATTAAGTGTAGAATTTTAAAAATTAACACGTTATTGTAATGAAAATATTTATTTTCTATCCTAATCCGGCAATCTCACACTACACGGTCCGTGACATTTTCAATTAGATTTTTTTTTTATATTTTTCTTATACATTTATGACAAAAATATGTTCAGATATAAAATTGGAAGTAATTTACTCAGTAAATAAATACATAGTTTACAGATTATTCTAAAAAATATATTAAATTCTCAAACCTCATACAAAAAAAAATAAGAATAAGAATTACCCTTAACCTAACCAAGGCCAACTTCTCTTTGTCTCCTCACATCTTTATTAGCACTAAAATTATTACAAGAACTATAGTCCTTAATTATCGCGGACAACTAAGTCTCGTGTAACAAAAGTCAAAGGTTGTCATCTTTTTAAGAGACAATTGTACATAATTACAGACAATATAATTCGTGACCCTAAGGTCATATATATATCTAAATATTAAGAATATAAATATATAAATACATGTCATTATGACGTGTATATGATCTTTTATGTACTAAATGGAGATTAAATTACACGGTGTTCAATGTACAGACATAGCAACCTATCTGCGAACTGACAAGTGTCGGTATAATCTTTTAAAAGTTGCCATTTTATTTTAAAACTTAGTAAAAAGTAGATTTCAAGATGACAGCTAAGTTTAGCTTAGTTTAGTTTAAAAATTAGAATTTAAAGGCATATTAAATAAAATACTTATTAACCGGATTTTGTCGCCTTTGACATTTTAACTCGACGTTTTGATACCTATACAGACACCGTGGTCGAGAGGGACTAAGATGACAGGCGACTTGACAGTTAGGAAGGCATTCAATCATCTCAATCTGCGAGCGTAGCGTTCAGGATTAACACAGAAAGTGCTGACAAGTCTTGAGCTGGAGGTCCTGCAGTTTGTTGGACGTTGGATTTCTGTTTTTTAGTATAGGATCGCAAATCTCTAAAGGAATTCAAAACTCTAAAGGTTGTCCGTAATTTAATAATGAGCAAAACTTAGTTACGTAAATAATGGTAGGTATAACGCCGTGATCAATACAGTAGAACTATTTAATATTAAACATCAATTTTACTTGAAGTGTACATAGTTTTAAGAAAGGATAAATAAATGTTTCCTGATCAGCAACTATGTATATACATAAATATACGTTAGGGTTAAGCACTGAACTTTATAAAACCAGTGACGTCCTTACAGTGTCAACTGTGTGTGTGTGTGTGTGTGTGTGTGTGTGTGTGTGTGTGTGTGTGTGTGTGTGTGTGTGTGTGTGTGTGTGTGTGTGTGTGTGTGTGTGTGTGTGTGTGTGTGTGGTGGGTATCTATAAACAAATAAAGATTTATGTATTTCCTAACAACACTTTTGCATTTTTATTATGCGGTTGCCACATGTATCGTTATTTATTCATTACAGCTTGCCGCTCACACACACTCTCACACACAACCGTTTTGTCAAATAATAATAAAATTGTATACCTTTCAATATAAGCATATAAAATGATTAGTATGCTAAAATTAAGGAAGGATGTCACAGGTGAACTTTCTATTGTGCCTACTAGGATGCTCCAGCCACTGTATGTATAAGCACTGGTTTTAATCAATTTTGAATTTAGTCGCTCATGTATTCGCTCCAAATTTTGATTATACTTCAAAACTTCGCGAATACCATAAATTGCTTAATTTTGTCTCGGATGTTATGTAATACTTAATAAATCTATTATATGAAGTAGTTTCATCACTGAAATTAAAGTTTTAAGATGGTATTTAAGTTTTTTTATGGTTAAGAGGATGACAGTTCACATAATGATTAAAGTTTTGATTTATTTTAGCCTCCTGAGAGACAGTAAGCAATTAATTTTCATCATTAAAGCTGACCATAATTGATTACAAAATAGACCATGCATATCAAGGAGTGAGTATACACCGTGGGCCCTAATAAACCATCTCCATCATCATCATCATCATTTAACCACCGATTGTAGAGCCCGATTGGGGTACACAAAGTGGTATTGCATGTAGTCCAATAACGCATAATTTTCGCGATATTCAGTATAAAAAAATTACAAATTGAAAAATTTGTGTGTCACATGTGATGTCTGAGTGATCCGTGAAGTGTCACTCTGTTTCTCGACTAGGGACTTGATTTGTCTTACACACTCTCTCAACTAAAGGTTTGTTCACAAGGAAGTACTAAACTAAATGATATATTTTGTTCAAAAAATAATTAAGACACATAATTTGACCTATGTTGATATAACATTATTTACTCGTAGTAGCACCAGAAATACGTGGGTAAAACATGTCGGGTTAAATATAATATATATACGTGCTCACGGTGTAAAAATAATTACACTACAGATAAAGAGCTACGAAAAATCTTTCGACCTCAAGCTACCGGTTTGTTGAGGTAGGTTACAAAATATTTAAAAAAAAACATGAAGGAAGCAGTAGTACTTTATTAAATCAATAAATAATCTTACTTCAAAATCTTCTGTTTCTTTTTTGGACAGATATTATTCCACTTCCTGAGTTGGAATGAATAAAACTGACTAACAACAAAAAGCACCCACAAGTTTTGAACGTCAAAATCGATTATTTTCAAAAATGGCTAAGAACACTCAATGCTTTCAGCTTTTAAACACAGATACACTCTTTTAACTTAAACTTATAACGCCACTCTTTGCGTAAGGGGTTATAGAAAAGTTATTTTTAACGTGTTTTTTATCCTATTCCTTTAGAGTTTAGACGAATTGGAAGTCTAGACATCTAAAGAAAAATAAATAGTCATAGATTTTAAAATTGTACTTTAAATGATACATAAACTCTGGAAGAAATTTCTTTTAGAAATAAGCTGTGCCTTTGTACATTATCTTTCACTTATTTTTAGTTTATTTTTTATATTTTCTAATGTGTGTACATCAATTGTTAAATAAACCCATACATATAAAATATATTTTTTAAATATATTTCTCTTTATATTAAATATGTATATAAACCAATAAGTAATATATATATATATATATATATATATATATATATATATATATATATCCTATTGCACTCTCACACATACACACACGCACACACAAACACACACGCAATAAACGCACAAACATAATCGCATTGTTAAATGGGAAGACTGGTCTTCATTACACAGGGAATTCGAGTGTGGAGTCCAAAAAAAATTAAAATTACCATGTATAAAGTATTGTAACAGTGACTGTCTCTTGTATATTTGTACTTAAATAAAAAATGTCATTTAATTTCATGAAACTCATTAAATAGAATGCTAATAATTATAATATTACATTTATTACTCAATTAAACAAATAGATTTCAATCAAATATACATAATTATAACAAACTAAAATGCTAATTATATGATAAAATACTAATTATAATTATAGGTACGTTGTATAAAATAATAACATTGCGTAAAGCAACATTTGTCGGAGAAACTTTAGCACCGAATCGCAGGAAATAAGCTAACGACACCACTGAACAAATACAGGATGTTACCAAAACATAACATAGTTTATGTTGAAAGAGTAGCATAAATATTTTAGACATCAACATTAAAGAGTTAAAATATTTATTTTGAACCATGCTATTCATTATTTAAACTAAAGTTAAATAACCGCGTAATTTTTCTAGTGATCTAATTCTTATTTGTATAAGAAAAAAAGCGTTTCATTTAGTTAAAACTCTTTTAGTAATAAATTATATCCTAACTATTATGGTGATCCAAAAGTAAAGTAAAATGATAATCGGATATTCGTAGAGCACATAAAAATATGAACAAAATTTTTTTTTGCGTCCTTATATATTCACAAGGTCAATATAAAATAATCATATAAATAGGCCACGATTACCTGGAGGTACATTACGAACAGTCGGAGCAAAAACATCAAAATGGAGAAACCGAAATTAGAGCTGTCATCAAGTAGGTACCTTCTCTTTGAAAAAAATGTCTACCAAAGACATACACAGCGACCTAGTGGAAACGTTGAGGGGCTCTGCTCCACCATATTCCACAGTTGCGCGCTGGGCAAAGGAGTTTAAGCTGAGTAGAACATCCACAGAAGATGAACATCACGATGGACGCCCATCCACGTCTTTTACCGCAGAAAACGTGAAATAGTCGAAGATATCGTGTCGGCAGATCGAAGAGTTACCATAAGTGTAGCTGAGGTCACGGGGATCTCGTTGGGCAGTGTTCAAAGAATCTCTGAATATGGAAAAGGTCTCTGCATTGGTTGCCGAGAATGTTTACCGATGAGCAAAAGAAAAAAACGAATCGACATTTCGAGAGTAAACCTCGAAAAGTTCCAAACGGATCAGGAAATGTTTTTGTCTCGTTTCGTGACCATGGACAAGACCTGGATCTACCATTTTAATCCGGAAACCAAACAGCAGTCAATGACTTGGAAACGAGCCTCTTCCCCGACGCAGAAGAAATTCATGGTGTCATGTTCGGCAGAAAAGTTATGGCGTCCGTTTTTTAGGAGGCTAAAGGAATTATTATGGTGGAATACTTGGAAAAGGGAGCAACTATTGCGGACCAAATAAGAAGACTGCGGGAGGCCATCAAGGAAAGAAGGCGAGGCAAACTGCGAGCTGGAGTGTTGTTTCACCAAGACAAGGCACCGGCTCACAAAGCCGCCTTCACGATGGCTGCCATTCAAGCAACGGGATTTGAATTGCTCTAATACCAAACCTATTTGCCAGACCTGGCTCCCAGTGACTTTTACCTCTTTTCTCAGCTCAAGGAACACCTTCGATGCAAAAAATTTGACGACGATAGCGAGGTCATCACCTCAAAAATTTTAGGTGACTGCTGTAGAGGCGTTTTTGGAAAGTCAACTTACTTACCCTTATTTCATATTGATTATCACTACTTTTGGTACACCCCTCGTACATAGCCTAAAAGTAAACAAAGCTTGCGATATTGACGCCTATGCAACTGCCCGGAAACAGCGTAGACTCGAAAATTCGAACCCAGGACCTTTGATGTATGATTCGGGACAGTCCAACATAAAATTCAAATAAAAGGAATATTTCATTTCATCAATAGAACATAATTTGATGGGATATAAATAACAATAAATGTTCACATACTGAAATATGAACTATGAACTACATACATGAACTCACCTTTATTTAAAAAGTAATTGTAAAACCACAAGCTGTATTATAAAACCACATCAAACTGTCATTGTAATTAAATCAAATCCGCATTACTCACTGATAGAACAATAGCGGTACAAAACGTGTACCTTGCGGAACGCCGCGACGCGACTCACGTGTTTAGCACCGCTCGGTTCGCAGCCGCCGAGGTACCTTGAACCTCGCGTGATCGAGTCTCATACGATTTCGAGGCTACGTTTCTAGAACCGTGTATAAACTTACGGTTTATTTTAATAATAACCGCGATAGCTCTTAGCGAATGCTTTTGTAAAATCTAACAATCTAAAAAAATATCTAAATAATTTATGCACAAGCAAAATTTGTGTATATGCATTTTGATTGAATATAAAATATTGCAATACGTCGTACAAATTCAAGGTTATTCGAGTTTATTAGTCGAAGGTAATGCAGGAAAATGTTTCAATAATTAATTTAATTCATATAATAAGAGTTCTTTGTTTAGAGCCAAAAATTTAATAGATATTTGATTGCCCACGCGTGTTGTTCTAATGCATAATCTCATTACATTGCATTGTTAGTGTGTATCATCACATTATGATGAATGTAGATTATTAGGTCGTACGCGTTGATATGGAAGAAACTACATTGTGGCGCTTGTTCTAGAGATAACATATTATTCTATTGGTACAATTTAATGAATATTTCAAGTATATAAAGAAAGTCATTGAAACCTTTTCAATATTTACTAGGTATAAAACTACCCGGTATAACAGCGAGAACCTCTCGCTGCGATGCAAATCGTTTTGTCCTTATTTAATAGCTGAGCTTGACCTAATAACAGAAACAAACCAACATGGCAAATTAATAAAAACTAGTCAAAAACAGCATGCTTTCCCACTTTTGCTAGTAAAGTTGCCAGTTTAAATATTCGAAGGTTCTTTAGTAAATTTCGCAGCATTAGTTTTAATTCAGCCTCAGATATTTTTAAACATTCATTTGATTAGACCCGACCTCAGAATTTTTTTCAGATTTATTTTCATTACAGTATATCTCCAGAATATATAAAAGGAAAATAAACAGGAAACTCGAATGTAGCACATAAAGCTAGGTGAAGGTCGCCAGGGCTTCCTTTCCTAAAAGTTTATACTGTTTGTACAGTCAGGTACAAATATTTGTTGAAAAAAGCATGTTGATTTTGTATTTGCAAATATTAGCGGAGTTTACCGGACCAAGAGTTTTTTTAGTGTTTAAGTCGGATTTAGCGCACAACTTACTTAAGCACATAAATTTAAACCTATACGGTTTAATATCCAATAAATAAGATGTATACAGGATTCGTTACTTACAGCGGTCTTTTCCAGTATTGCGGTAGTATGAAGTAACATACATTAATGCCAAACTTACAATTAAAGTGTAAAGTGTATGTCAAACACTACGTAACTGCGGAATAAATTTAAAAAGATATTTAGTACACTGACTATAAAAGAACATTAAAGCTACAGATATAAATAGTCCCATTAGCCAAGATGAACGTGAGCTAAGCTAAAAAAAATTACGTAAATAGTGAAACCGATAAAACAGTTCAGATCCTTACTGTACTAATGATAACCAATGGTGAATGCGTTTGGAATAGATTAGGTTACTCAGGCCGCATACAGACGTGGAATTTTACAAGTTAATCATTTGACTATACCGCAATATGGCAACTAATACATAGTAGTACATAAGTCCTGTTTAAATCAGCTAGTAATTGAACTATGATGAAAGGATAGTTGCATAGAAAATAAGTGATGATTGAGCTGATCACAGGCAAATATTTTTGCATAATTTCAAAGCCCGTACTTATTTTGGTCGTTTCATTTAGATGACCAAGTACAAGTATTTATGAAAGGTCAAGTAGAAGTAGGAATTTGAAGCTTGTGATCATCACGAATAAGATCAAGAATCAAAGGAATCTCATAAGTTGAATTTAATCAAACCGATGGATTAGGCTGCTGATTATCAATCGTTTATAAATATATGCATAAGTATTTGAATGGTTTACATATGTATTTATGTTAAGTATAGATTTATATATACCATGTTTATTTTATGTCATATATTCTCCAGTGGTGCTCGTTCAAATTTATATTATAAATAATAATATATTTAATATAAAAATTAAATGTAATTTAATTTAATAAACTAAATAGATTTCACGTTACTGTTGGTATATTAAGTGTATATGATTAATTCGGTGTAATTATCGAACATTAATACAATACTGTCAAGAATTATTTCACACTTTTGAAATTCGATATCCCATTTAAAATTCAACAGGTATTTAAACAAATGATTCGATGTTTTCGTCCATCACGACAAATTTGATGTCTGTACAATTTAAACATTAATTTGACCATTTTCTTGCCATGAAGCCATTATGCTGCGACCCAAAGTATAACAGCTAGAATCTATAATGAAAATGTAGTGTTCAAGATTATCTTTTTATAAGGTTGCCCACAACCTAAGATTATGAACGGTGTACGTGACCTACGTCACTCGCCGGTACGATACATCCGTTATGGCATCATTAAATTAGCTAACAGTAATAAATTACATTGACAGAGATACATCTAATACAAATGACGGTTTAATAAAACCTTATTATTTTTTCTACTGGCTATTTTTCCTCTCGATCTCGACCGATTAATACTTTAAAAAGCCAAAGTACGAATATTAAAATTGGAATTTCGTTAAGCGTTTCTGTTGTAAACTGTTGTTTATTATTTGATATTAGCGAATCACAATCGAACAAACTTCTTAATGTTGGATGCGTTCATATTTAAAAAGAGAAAAGAAACCGTTTTTTTGTATCAGCCGGTACATCGGTCGATCAGTTGCGAGAAAGCAGAACAAACCAACAAAGGCGCATGCGTACTAATTTTATCTAAAAGATTTATCAGACTTGTTTATAATAATTTATGTTAGATTATGAGTCGTTCGTTCACCAAGTTTTTGTAAATATTTTCGTTGCTAAGATTAATCTTATTGATTACAAATAATTATACATTAGCTGGCCAATTCTTGGTTCAAGGCTAATTTTTAAACTCCGACGTTTTTATACCAGTATATACTTCTAATGCTTTGTTGGAAAAAAAAACATAGAAAAGTAATCAATATAAATATATTTTTGGTGCCTGTGAAAATTTTTCTAAAACGCCAACTGTACTTAATTTTGGTATTTTAGTTCAAACAGTTCATAAATTTAAGATTACTCAATCTCCTTATTTTGAGGCCACTTACCGGCGAGTCGCGTGCTTGCAAAATACCAAAAAAAAAATTTGTACTTAACAACGATCCATCTAAAAACTTCGATATTAATTTAATGTAAGTACTTCAATAGTTCTAGAAACAAATTGCAATGACTAACAATTTACACAAAAGACTGATAATAAACCCGTTTGGATACTTTATCTTTTCATGACCTGTTGTCGTATCCCGGTGTGGGGTTACGGAGTACAACTCTGTTCGAACAGCAGCGATGGATCTGTCCGTCCAACAGTTGCTACAAAGTACACGTTTAGGTGCACTTTGATAAGATTGTTATGAACGAGGCTGGTTATTTTGATATCATTATTTTTACTGGATTACTAATCAGTGTATTTGAGCTAAGTGCGCGCCTAGCTCATGAATCAGAGGCGGTTGTCACTTTTGGCTTAAGGGTTTAGCCCAAATGTGAAGGTCAGCAGGTTTTGTTGTACGACAAGGCTGGCCAATTTTCAACAACACATATTCGACTTCTGCCGATTCGCCAAAACCCAAACCGCGTTTTATTCCTGGGCAGCATTATTCCCGAACGATCTACTACATTAATTCGAATTTACTAATATTAATTTATATGTATATCATAATATCTATTAATTTCATATATATATTTTTTTTTTCTTTTTTAAATATATAAAATAATAAATAAAATAATAATATAAACTATAGAATTCATTGAATAATTTATAAGTAAGTGGGCAGCGCCCATTATGAAGCTATCAATGATCAAAGAATCATTAGGAAAAGGTCAGTATCTTGTAGTTTATTGATTACGAATAAACAATTAAATTATCCCTGTTTATGAAATAATATAGATTCATAGAAAGTAGGTATCATGTTTATTTCTTTATCAGGTACGGTCAACAGCTCATGAGACGACCACAAAATGCCTTTCCTTAATTAATTTTGAAGTCTTTGTTGGTGAACTCTAGGTTGAAAATCTATTGAGAACATTTGACATTTTGTGGTGGTCTGATGAGCTGTTGACTGTACATAAATATAATTGCGTAAATTTAAATATCTCATTAAAAAGGGGTTTTTATTTCATCTTAACTGATGAAAGGTGATGATAGTTCGAGATACAGTTGGGGAAATTGGTGCAGAATCGCGAATCTCCTGCAGCCTCGTCGACCCCTAGTATGAGTGGCGCCCGAACAATTATTTTCCGCGCCGAATTCAGATGAAGTCTTTTGTTTGTCATAGTTGTTAGTTAGTTAAATAAAAATAAAATAATAAAAATAAAAATAGAAAAACGTGTTAACGAAGGGGATTGGCATCTAATATTTTAGATAGAAGTCCCTAAAAATAAATACAGAGAGAAAACAAAAAGTTTAAAATAAATAAATGAGTGTTATTAAATCATAACACAAATTGAAATGATTATTTCATTTTTTTCTGTTCTTTTATTCATAAATAAATTATTAAAGCAGATTTTCATGCAATGTATTTAAAATATGTATTTTAGTTACTGATGCCAATGCGAGAAAAAAGCGACTGCAATTGTCTAACAAAATAAAAAAATTAAAGTGCCACAATATTTAATTTGGAATATGATAAAATTTGATTACCATTTGATTGTCCAGTTCAGTTGATTGCAGATTTGGTCAAGAAACTGGCACCTTTACAACAATACCAAAACAGAGCATAAAAAATTAGGTTTTTGTTTACTTACTTAATCTTCATTAGAAATCAGCTTCCATGTTTAAATCCGCAAAACTCTATACTGATTTTAAGTATATTTCGAATTTAAAACAATTTTAATTTTAATACAAGAGTGTATTTACTTATAGGTTACCTTCATCCAGAAAAAGTACTATTAACAGAGGATATGCGAGAAAAGCTAGCGTACAGACCTTCAAGAAAGTGGTCTACAACTCTTGACAAAACTTCCCGTGTAACCAAAATAACTGTAATCTTGAGCCTTTAACCGTCAGAATATCACATATATCACAAGGGAATATCAACCTTGTTGAAGTGAAAATGAACTCAACCGTACGGTGATGACTGTACAATAACTTACTGTACAGTAACTAAAAAAGATATTTTAAGGTCTTAAATAAAAAATATTGATTGCAATAAATGGTTTTGCCTCATTAATATTAATACATTGCGAGTATCTTCTGCCATTTAAATGCAGTATTCAATGCTCATATGATAATGCGTTGCAGACTCTGCTTCTAAAAGGTCAGGGTGACAATTCTTTTTTTACAGTTTACACAAAAAAGTTTTCATGTAAAGTAGAAGTTTTATTTTTAGATAAAATTCTATGATTAAATTAAAATAAAAGGCGACGTTCATACATAACGTACTTGAGCAGTGGATCCTGGTCCTTAAACAAACTCCAGTACATTACGTTGTTGAAATTTTTTTAATTCATGGAACTGAGAAAGAGGCAGTGTGATGCAATGACGAGGCGAGCAAGCAAGACAGAATAGATTTAATAGATTTGTTCGTACCTACTCGTGTTACATCGTATCGCCTCGGTTCTTTTCGCGTATTGACAGTCGGATGACGACTAAGTTACAGGGACTAGATTTACAAGGTCCGAGCGTCGAGAGCTTGTCACTTATCTACCACCATTTTACTTTACTAAGAACGGTACCACCTTACGCCGTTTTTTTTATTAAAAAGGCAAAATATATTGTTGGTGTCGGTAATCCTTAAAAAGCAATTCTATATTCAGCACGCTGGCTTTTGTTTTAATCCAGCAAACATTTTCTATAAGATTTTTTATTTACAAATTTTCTTTCTGTTCTTATACATTTTTACATTTCATAAAATTATTAAGAAACTTCATGAGCAGCCAACCATACGCCTGACTCCATGACTGGCGTATGGTTGCGCCGTCAGAGTGATGTTTCCTTGAACCGAATTGACCGCTGCGCTTGCGTGTGCAAAGGAAAATAATCTCAAAATTGGGCAACGGTAACAGGACATCTTTCGGCGATACACAACGGACTTTACGCCCAGCACGCAAGACCTTATAACAAGATATATCAATTTAATTCTATGAATAACATGAACAAAACCGGTTTGAGTTTAACCTCTGTCTCTTGCACAAACCGAGCTCTTTCTTCATACAAACTTTGGACAGCTCATTAATTTAACTTAATTGTATATCATCATATGACAAAAAAATATTTTAATAATGCACGAGTTTAAGAGTCACATGTATAAATATTTTCAATATGTTAGTAAAGTCATTTGTGCGATGAGAATGGATGACTTCTGATCAACTTTCGTTTTCGAGTCATATACTGGGCAACTTTTTTTACCATGCGAAAAATGGTTACATGGGCTTCACCATGATTCGGAATCATTGTGCCATTTTCCCAATGCTATAAGAGTTACCCGGTACCTATAGGTATTTTCTATCAACTTCTGTGTGTTGGCTTGTGGTGTGATACCATAGCCACGGCTTAAGTTAAGTTGATATAATACAATCTGTCTGGGAGTATTATTTGAACGGCTTTTTACGGTAGCGTCGGGTGACGGGTCGCTCGGATCCCTCTAATACGGTTTAGGAGGGCGATGGCTAGATCCCACATTAACCCCGTGAACTGGTGCCGTTTGAGGGTGTTCGTCGATAGGATACTTGGGGGGAGGGAGACTTGCCGAGCTAACAGATGCAGATAAGAATAATTTTGTATAGACATATAGAGACACTGTAAGTTGATTTTGAAAAAAATATACCCGTGAAGTTTCTTGCCAGTTCTTTTTCAAGAAGGATTTTTCTAACTGATGGTAGAGTCAGGCTTTATTGGAATTCAATAAGAACAAGTAACTGTCAATGTTGAGAAATAAATAAATATTTGAATTTGAATGTTTGATTTACTAAATTATATTGAAAACTATTGAATAATATGTATGTTGATATATACACAAGACAAGACAAATCTGCATTTTGATGAATTTTTCTAAGCTCCTGTGGGTAGGAAAACAAAATGACAAGTTTTGTTTTACTATTGTCACAGACGGCAAACGAGCACGCGACCCACCTGGCGGTAAGCGGCTTCCGTGTCCATGGACATCGTTAGTCGTAGCTGTTTTATTTATCGAAACTGAATGTGATTATTATATCGACTAAAGATGCGTATTGCCGACATAGGCTTCAGTTGGCGTTACATAATTATTGCTCTAAATGAATTGAATACATATTTTTCGAATATATTATAGCAAGTTCATCTAAGATTTCTTTAATCAACAAAAATATTTTGCGATATTTGCACGAGATATTATCAAAATATCCACCAAGGCGATCCTGTGTTACACCCAAGTCTTCACTTCGGAAACTCGCCATGTTTTTAAATGTGATGACGTCAGTAAAATTTACAGCCTCGGCTCACCTTCGAGCCATGGTTGAGGTCTAGGAAAAATGTCGGTATTTTTAAATTCCTGTTTTTCTCATTTGGACGAATTCATCAACATCAAAACGAACTTGTTTACGGTTGCGTTTAAGGAAAAGAAATTGTAGGAGTTTGTTTGAAATCACACAAAATCTAACATCTAACAATCAACAAGGCACCAGCAGATCTAGCATGAAGCATCTAGGTCAGGGGTTCTTCAACTTATGGCTCCACGTACCCTCGTTAAAGTTTTCACATGACAGCGAACCCCTAAACATTATGCCTAAAGATAATAATAAACTTGGCTGTTGAAGAAAATAAAGGTAACATTACCAAAAAATACGTTTTTAAGTTAATGTGATGGGTGGGCTAGTTTCTTTGCACAAATTGAGTCGATTTTTGGGAGTAATTTCAACCTTAAGTCGTCCAGCCACCATTACGTAAACCATGTCGCGAATCCCCTACCGTGGAAAGTGCGAAGGGTTCGCGCGTTTGAGTCAGTTAGGAGAAACCCTGCCCTAGATATAACGTATATAGGCAATTTGATAGCCAAATGAGCACATCTTTGTACAAGCGAGTCCCTTTTCATGTAAAGCTAAGTGAACTAGACGTCTGACGCACATGACGTCATGAATTTCGAATATGGGCACCAGCAATAATATTATTTATTTCGGTATTTTATGACTAAATTACCAAATTACTGAGCAGATACTCATTTCGCAGCACTTGTTGTATTTAGTTGTGAAAGACTGAAAGAGGAGCCGAGTTCCACCTGTTCGTCTAGTCTGATTGGTATAACTCTTATAGAAAGGACACAGTAAATCTCATGTTAGACATGTAACCTTGCTGCGGTTATATTTAAAAAAATTACAATGTCTTCACTGTTTTTTGTACTTCTGACAGATCTGTTTTAATGCAGGGATTTTTTTTTTTAACGTAATACAAATATCGTATTTTTCCATTTAGTTACGAATATTTGACCTGAAATAAACAAGAATGAACAGCATACACGATGGATTTATTTACAGTTTGATACCAAGCTTTTTGATGAAGACAGTATTATCAAAAGTTTTTTGATTGAAATAAAATCATGAAAATGATTCTTCCTTGCTGTCCATTGGGGGAAAGGCGCCGATTGGGGAAAGAGCCCGCGCAAGTATCCCGGCGTGTCCCGCGTTTTCAGTTCTTATGCCGTAAGGTAGGCAGGACCATGGGTTGGTGGAGGGTTTTCCATTATAAAACCTCATATCTTATAAATATTGATGTGGTGGAGCCGAGCCTGATGCTGTAAACAAGTACGTTTGAAATAGAACCTTATAGACCTACTGAACCTCGACCATGTGCTTGGACAAATTCACCAATAAGATAACTTTATTTATTAATAAAAGAGACAAAAACTAATGAAGCGCACACCACAAGTAATTATCGCACAGCTTTGTATACATACTATGCAGCCTAAGAGTGTTCATGGTGTTCCCCTACCATGTGGATGCGGTTCTCAACTGCCAGCTTTAAATAGATAAACAGTAACACTCATTTTTTTCCTGACAAATCTGTTCCTGGAGCTTTTAGGCTTAGAGTGAATAGGTACCTCTTGGACTGGCACGTGCTGTCCTAGTCTTTATCATCACTTTCCACCAAATGAGATGGAAGACCAACGCCTGCCTGTAAATGTATGACCGCCAAGCGTCAGTGGCAGAACCACCTCATACCCATGTCCCAGGGTAGATTCCTAGTCGCGGCATGCATTTGTGTGATGAACACAAATGTTTGTGCTCGGGTCATGGTTGTTTACATGGTATGTTTATTCTAGATTCCTATGTGGGCATCCACAACACAAGCTCTATTTTCTTCGGGGCCATATAGTTGGTTATTTTTGTCCGGGTGTTTAAGTTAATGTATAAGTGTTTTTTTACTTATATTTTTCATTCATAATATTACAACTGAGTCAAAAGCAATGACGGATTCAATAAATTCATAGCCAAGCATACTCAATTATGTCATCCTGAAATAACGAGGCCAAACCATTCATTCACCGACTCGAGCAAAAAGAATTTGAAAGTAAAAGTAGGTTCATATTTAGCAGACACACACTTTCGCCCTACTCTCAGTCACAAGTATTTTTTTATTTATTTCACACATAATATAGACATCTAAGTCATTCATTTACATATTTAAATTTAAACCCTAATATATTTCGCAATTGAGTTTAATATTATTCACGAAAATATTCAAGGCAGACATAGGTTAAGCAGTTGTTTTTGCTTATTACAAGAATATGAAAAGTTGCTTAGTGAGTTAAGGTCCTTTTCGACATGCTTTAATGGGGCCGCTAAATAAATTTGAATTTGATTGATTGATGTTACAAGGTGATTGTTGATTTTAAGTTATGTAAATTAATCAGGTGCGCTACTGACTAATATAGAAGTTATTTGTAAACACTTTGAAACCTTCGACTTAGAGGAAAAAAGATGCATAATTTTTGATCGGCTTCACCGATTTGGCTAAAAACATTCTCGATTCACTCAGCTTTCAAACCAACCAACACATCCCAATCGGTCTCTCAGAGAGAGAGACAGAGACAGACAATATGGCAAATCATGACAATAAAGACAACCGAGAGGTCGTGGGGCAATTAAGAAATACCACATACCACATAAGGGCTACCACATCTTAAGATAATTCCTCGTATGAGAAGAACCGTCCAGAACCTCGGTTCTAGCCAACCAAGCGATTTAGACGAACAAGTACAATCTGGGTTACCCCTTTCGATCTTTCAAGTTATAAACGATACAAGCGTTGCAAATACTGTTGAAAATTACTTGGGAGGTTTCCATTTCGAAGGAAAAATTTCTGAAAGAACCTTGAAAGACTTATTTTCTTACAGAAAAATTCCGTAACTATCAACTCTAACTGAGAAAGACGTGCCGCTGAATACTTTGGTCAGTAAAAGCACACCAACTCTATAAGCTCATCGCCTAGAAATTAATAATAATAATTATACTAAATCCCCAGACAATCACACCAACTGTAACATATATATATATATATATATATATATATATATATATATATATATATATATATATATATATATATATAAATATAAACAACCATGACCCGAGAACATCACCGAGTGTTCATCGTGGTCATCACTCAATTGAATACCCCGACCAGGACTCAAAACTGACGCCATTCGATCGTTCTCGGTTTACTTCTTGCCTTTCAAGACGCGCATAGACCAAACTCAAACTAAATACCTACCGACCGAACTAACGTGCCATGAGAAATGAAGTTACAAAATATATATATTTCTATTGAACTGACCTTAACTCAATTAATTAACCTACTTAATTTATATTTTCACAGCAAACAACCTAAAATCCAGCTAAATATTATAATTTATGCATAGTTCTATAGAAAACGGAGATATTACGCCATTTTGGAACCTTGCCGGTTTGGCAGTGACATTTGGTAAGATAACGTGCAGCGTCAAATTAAACCTGTTTGGTCAGTTGACATGGGACATTCTCGATTTTTAACAATTATAATGTTTTTATGAAACGGTACGACCAAAACAAAACAATATCGATATCACAGAATGATTTATAGACAAATACGCGTAGAAGCGTCATTTAGTTTGCCGGGATTTTATATTAAACAGTTTCGGGGTATTTTTTAACTATTTTAACAGCCGTCGAATGAGCACGTGACCCAGTTATGTGATGGTGAGTGGCATCTACGCCCATGGACATCGTTAGCCGAAGGCGTTTTATTTATCAATATTGAATGTGACCATTATATCGACTGATGACGCGTCGCCGACCGTAAGCTTCAGTTGGAGTGGCCTTTGTTCCAGTAATTACTGGCTGTTACTTCCCTGGAACACAACCAGGTAAAGGTGGTGATTGGGGGACACAATAGGAAGGAGGACTCTAGTACCGCCCGAGACGAGATCTTAACGAAAGAAACCCTACTCTCCCTATTTATTTATAGAAATATATTATATTTATTCAATCAGGCCGTCTCTACGTGTATATTTCAGCTTTATTAAAAAAAATTAACAGGAAATTGCTTACACGTTAGGAATGTTCCAGAAATACTATGAGTTTTGTTTGATTGTAAATTGGATTTGCAATTCTCTTTCAACTCAACTACTGGAAAGTGACGATGAAGAACTTACAAACGATCCCAGAGGTTTCTATTCGTCTTACTCTTAAAGATGTGTTTAAGAAAAATTCAATTTCTATCGGGCAACACTATATATGAGATATTGAAGGACTCATCCTGGACGTGCTCTGCGGACTGCGGTCCGCTCAGATCGAAGCCGGTCATCCACTCTCAACATGCGCTCTTTGCTTGCGGTCAGAGTATGTAGAAACTGGGCGCGAGCTGCGTTCGGTTTAACGAAGGGTGCAGAACGCATCCAGGGTGACAAATCGATTAACTTTCGGTGACTGCTATCACCGATGGGAAAAACACACTTTAAGCAATGAACCACCCAGACGGAATGTTTGAATGAATTACAAACAATTGCATGGCAAGACGACTTGAAAACCATATTCTTACACACAAATATATTAACCCCAACTACAACTTCAAGCCAGGGGATCTAGCCAAGAAACTTTCAAATGCATATATAAATTCCATACATTTGTGTACACTTTAATATCCCAGAAATTAATAAACTAAAAACATAACCTATTCGACCGAAGCTGAAGAAATAAACAACAAATTCGAATAAATCTAGAAAGATATTTCCATATTTGGCGTTGTTATTCGAACTGTCATTATTTTTCTATTCTTGTTTTTCTTCTTTTTATTGTTAATTTGTAAATATTCTTGTTTGTAAATAAACTTAGTTATTACATAAGCAATAAGGGAATTCACAGGATCGCGCAGTAAACTGTCAGATACGTTTACATTTTCACAATAATTAAATGAATTTACGGGACGCATGGTGCGCGAAACAGAAATCGCAAATCCTGGTAAGAATGCCGTAAATTCATTTAATTATAGTGAAAAGAACCGCGATAGTTTAAAACTTAACATTTTGTTTTGTTCAGTTGTCTATACTGCTTATAAAATTAAATTAAAAATATTCATTGCATTACTAGATGCATATACGACTACCTACATGGTTTGGCTTCTTATTTTAAGTGCGTAGACACCCGTGCTAGAAGAGGCCCCTCATCCATAGCAGTTTTTGTATTTAGTATATTATTAAAAAGACGAAATATTAGATTTTTTGTACATTTGTTTAAAAATTCTTTCACATGTAGAAAGCTACATTATCGAGGAGTGACACGGGCTTTGTTTTATTGAAAAAGAAATTCGAGATACCTACGAAAATAACAATAATGTAAAGTATCAATAATTTGCCTTTAAAGGTCGTTGTTTGGCGAGCGCTGCGAGAAGTATTTACGATACGTATAGTAATGTATTGCTTATAATATATGATTAATTACTCACCATTACTCCCACAAAAAAAATGTGAGTCACAAGAACCGTTTTTATGTTAACTTTATTCGTTTATTCAATCGTGTGACTGTATTATTATTTGATTGTAATTATGAACACAATAATGAAATGGACATTTAAAATCTTAATTATAATGAAAAAAAGGTAAAATTTATTATGACAAGTTGTACAAGCAACAACTGAGAGATGGAAAATGACCTTTGTATTAGATTCACATATTTAATATATTAAATCGTATGTAATTAATAATTTTGCATGCTGTACAACCGTGTTGTATGTTGAACTAAATATTATTATAAAACGAATATAACATACTTTTCCGCAATAAATGAATTCGCATTTAAATTAAAATCAGTCAGAGCTGATTGCTACAAACAATGTTGTCATCTTCTATTTGTCCAAATAAAGTACAAAAGAAATGTCACAACCTGAGCTGTCTTTGTACACCAACTAAAAAAATTTACATATAAATGGTAATTATAGGAAAAATACAAATAATTTGATTTAATTAGTAGTTAGATGGTAAGAAAATAAAAAAGACAAAATTATTCGTGTTCGTTTTAACGGGCAACATTGACAATGAATCTTTTCTACGGCGGAAGTTGTCAAGTGAAGTTAGTTCACTAAGCAGAGGGGACAGCCACCTCACTCACAGCACACTATAATAATGCACAATTTCATTTCCTACCAATAAGCAAAGTGTTTTAATAACAATTTAACAATCAATAAGTGTTCTAAGCATCTTAAACAATTTTTTGATAAAGTGTACAAAGACCTGGCCCAGAGTCCTTGCATTTTGGGACATTTCTTACAAAATACGTAGTTATGTTTCTATCTAACTACCGTTCTACCGACTAGCGTTGCTAGTACATTGCGAAACGAATCAAACGATTTTCAGTATTTCTTTTCATATAGGTAAAAAATACCACGAAGAAACTAACGCCAAATTTTATAAAGATGTTTCTTTTGGACCACAACATAGGCGCAAGGTCGATCTATGAACCACAATTACTAAATAAAATGAATAAATAAAACACTCACGACAATTGATGTCGTATGGATGACACCAGGGGGCGCCAGCTATGCTAATTAAAAGACACCCTCCTCGTTTGCACACACATACAAGACAAGTTCATTGAACTAGCAATTTTTATAACTTGCACAAAGTGGTAAATAACGAAGACCATGACTACTGTTTGAAATGGAGTTATAACTCTTTTTATGTGACGTTTTTGTATTATAGCACCGTTGAACTGGTCAGTAAAAAACTATAATAAAACGTATGTACATACTTTGGATATAAAAACATTTAATGTATATGTGTACATTGAAATAGATTTTCAGAAAACCTCAATCAGCCGATTGCTATGATTCTAAGACGCGTGTTCGTTTGATTGATAATTGGTATATTCTAATTCATATTTTAATGCAGATTCGTAAGTTACTCTATAAAACAGCAGATTACAAATCTCGAATTTCGTTTACTTCGTCCTTACTTCAAATCTTTGCTTGTTCATACCCGATAAATATCTAAAGCGTCATTGTCACTAAAGTACGTCTTCTTATGGTAGCGTCGGGTGACGGATCGCTCACTTCCCTCTAATATGGTTGCGGAGGGCGATGGCTGGATCCCGCGTTAACTCGTGAACGGGTGCCGTTTGAGGGTGTTCGTCGTTTGGATACTTGGGGGGAGGGAGACTTGCCGAGCTAACAGATGCAGATAAGAATAACTTTGTATAGACATAAAGAGACTGTAAATTTATTTTGAAAAAAATGTACCTGTGAAGTTTCTTGCCGGTTCTTCTTCACGGAGATTTTTTCGAACTGGTGGTATTCATGTTTTATTTGACATCAATAAGAAAAAGTAATCGTCAATGTTGAGAAATAAATATTTCATTTCATTTCATTTCCTTATGTAAAATTGAAATATATACAACACGACAGCTATAATCATCCCCCACCGCGGGTACTCCAGCCTAATCCGACTAAAGGGCGGTGTCGTTTCAGGAAACTAATAGTCCACTTTATTTCTAAGTATTGTGAGTTTCCTCAGATTGTTTCCCTTCAACGTAAGAGCAGTCAGCTTAGTGTAGGTTCTTAAATAGAAAATTATACTACATTCGGCTGTAACCGGGAATCGAAGTCGGGGCCCTCGATCTAGAAGCCAGTGCCTTAACCACTACGCCACAGAAACTCTTAAATTGAGTTATGCTTAACACAAGTTGTGACCCTTCATTCTAGGATCAATTTTGTTCACTGTCATATCAAAATGATTACACTATTATTTACATTGATTACCTAAAAAATATATATCTGAACGTAGAATTAAAAACTTCCTTGACTAACTTAAAAAAAACTTAATTTACACCTAAAAAAACCGTTTCAAAGCCCTCGTCAGCTCGCAACTGACACAAATTTCACTTTAAAAAAAGAACGACCTCTTGATAAGCCGTTTTAGGTCGAATGCGCCGGCGCAAATAATAACACTATCATACTTTCTCCGACTCGATAAAGACGATAGTAATTGTGTATCTCTTTTTTTCATATAGAAAGTAAGCTTGGTTAGAGTGCGGTTAGTTAAGATTTTTTTGGGATAGTTGACCGCAAAACGTTCGTTAAATTAGGCGCAGCATTTGACGGCTTATGCGGTGTGTATTTTTTTTTCTTTTTTCAGGCAAATGAGCATGCGACCCACCAGATAGCAAGTGGCATCCGCGCTCATAGTCACCAATAAGCGTAGAAGTTTGACTTAACATGATTATTATAGCAACTAATGATGCGTTGGCAACCGGAGGTTTCAGCTGGAACTGTCTTTGTTCCAGTAATTTTACCAGCTGTTCCTTTTCTTTAAGCGGAACACAACCAGGTAAAGGTGGTTATTACGGGAGTCAATATAGGAAGGACTGTAGCACCCCCCCCCCCCCCCAGACGAGATCTTACAAAAGAACCCCTACTACAATTTATGAAAAGAAGATAAGCGTTTGTGAGTTAAAGACGTTCGCTAATTATTAGTCACCTTCAGACTATACAGATTATTATTAATATACAGATTGCTATGTATATTTATATAACAACCGTTCTTCAGTTTATAGTTTCATAATAATTTTTCAAAAACAAACGTCTATTTTCATAAATCGAAACTACTTAACTATTTCCATTTCTTTATTATCTCGATGACAGCTCCTGTGTACTACCTTGTGTGAACGTTTTTTTTTACATTATGTATGCATTATTTTATAAAATATGACGTTTACACACGTACAAGGTTATATAATACCAGAGTCGGAGAAACTGATAGGGATGGAGCTAGAGAGCATTATATCAAATTAGAACTGTCATCGAGAAAATAAAAAAATGGAAAAAGTATAATAACATTAAAATATTAAGAAAATAAGTTTAAGCTCGCAGCACAACAGCGAAGACACATGTCTCCAAGGTCTATAAAATTTAATTATATGGCAAGTAATTAGTAATTATATCAAATAATTACCACTTTATCTTTATTCTATAAGAAAATAATAGGTTTATACAGTCAATCAATACGACGTTATCAGATTAGCTGACATTTACTGAAAATGCTGAGATAAGACTAAACTTTGGCCCCTGCTTTTATACCGAACAGACAGTCATCTTTCTTTTGGTTCCGGCTTTGCTCGAGTTTCAAGAGGTGAATCCCGTAGTAAATAAAGAAATTAAATTATAAATTGAAATGTTTTTTCTTAAGCAACAACCTACAATCAGGTCAAATTCGCCGCAAAACAATCCACGCAAACAACACTTGAGCAAATATATTAGGAAATTGACTAATAGGATTATGGCATTTGTTTTTTTTTTTGTGAGGAACATGAGGTTCATCCGTAGAGCTGTTAATAAGCTAAAACAGACAAAAAACAAAAAAGGGTAAAATGTATCATGCGTTTGAAACCATGGCCGTATAAAATCGAACTCAACAGTGGCCGAACCAAAACTGTATGAATATGCAAAAAATACTGTGAAGTTTTTGTTTTAAGGAAAAAACAGTCATAAAATCAGATACATGTATTTCAATTATATTATTATTTACAAACACTATACTTCACGAAAACTAGACAAACAAAATCACCAAACATTTATTTTTGTAAAAGCCATTGCAGAATTCATGGACTGCCAAGACTAATACCATATAATTTACACGGGGAAAGTCCGAGATAATTGCTAAAGCAGACCTACCACAACATTGCATTTCCCTGACATTGCACGTGTCTGCTATATAACAATGGGAAAATATCGCTTATTATTGTACAAGAGCTCATTGGGAGCTTTCTAAGTGTGCTATAATAGCCTCATGATTTTTCAAAATAATTTCCGTCCGTTTGTATATATTTTATAGTGTGTGATTCGACAATTTGTAAAGCTTGGTTGCCTATAAAAAAAGACAATTAGACTGAGTAAAGATTTGTGTGCGCGTTTGTTTGTCTGCAATCAATATAATAATAAACTCTGTAACCACTACACTGATTTAATATAATAATGCAATCAATATAATAATAAACTCTGTAACCACTACACTGATTTAATATAATAATGCAATCAATATAATAATAAACTCTGTAACCACTACACTGATTTAATATAATAATGCAATCAATATAATAATAAACTCTGTAACCACTACACTGATTTTAAAAATTATATCCTTATTAGATAGCTACATTATCTAAGAGTAATATATTCACAGGATCGGGAGCTATGCGGGTTAAACCACATGACTTCCAGTGTACAATATAAATGTTTGGTTCGTGTAGGGCAAACGTAATGCCCGGACTAGGACTCAAACCTGGGAACTCCGGCGTATGAGGCAGTGTTACCACTACTACCACTGACGCAATTCAGAGGTTGATCGCTGATAAACTAATTAAAAAAAATTATCGACATTTCATCTGCCACGTTTTAATAATAAATTTATTATTTTGATATTTCAATTTCATAACGCACTAGTTACTTGCTCCAGCGCAGTTTTCCTCTACAACAGTGTATAGAAAAACGAATACTTATATTATTTGACACAACCTTGCTTATAGAGTTCATATAAAATTCCGGCTAAGCGCCCTCAGCGCTAGGCCACAAAGACCGGCGAAATTTAAAAGGCGAACAGGGCCATAAATAAACTGTCCATTTCGAAAAAAATATTTCATATAAAATATTCGGTCAGTGTTATAAGATTCAAGGTACCGTAGAATATTATGATAATTATGATATAACACAAGTCAGAGTTATTCTCTATAAAAATCTATTTTATACGTAATATATTGAAATATAAGCCTAGTATGCTTAGGCTCACTTGATTAACTAGCACTGGGCTAAATATTGCTTTATGTCCCTGTCAGTACAATAGAATAAGAAAGGGACGGAGGGAAATTTTAACTAACCAACTGGCCATGTGAGATCTGCGCAAATGGACCTAATTATTATTTTGTTTAATTCTGTCGCGATATTTTAAACTCTTATTTGGTTTTCAACTGATTACCCTTTGACCAGGCTGCTATTTCAAATTTGTTGAAATAATATTTAGGTCGATTATCGTAAAAAAACAATATTACACGAAAAAAGTTGTCTTATTTACATGTAACTTACTCCCACTTCTATACACACAGGTTAAGGTAAATCGTTGCGTTTAAAATCAGATTAAAATTCATTACACTTAAATTTAGATTTTTTCTGTATCCTCACAAAGATACTTAGCACATAAAGTAAAAATAGTTACAAGGTAAGCACTGCCCCTTCTGAACAAAAAGGTTTTAACCGCAGCAAATGCTTTGACTCACTGAGGTGAATGGCACATGCAAGCAAAAATTATTTTGTAGGGTTTTAAACATTTAAAACATTTACCCAAATTAAAAAGCAATTTGATGTTGTCTTTATGAACAATCAAACATTAATCTTAACGAGAGATTAAAAAGTGATTAAAAGATTGTTTTAGCAAATATATTTTATCTTACAGATATCTAATTTAATTACTTAGAATTTACAAAGTCATTGCTAATTACGTTTGCAGATAAAAATACAAAAAACTTCCACTGCACAAAAATATTCAAAATATGACCTTAAAAATACAAAACAGTCACTATTATGAAAATAATTCTTAGACAGACATTTCGTTCAGCAGACAACAAAAACGAGAACTTCAAAATAACATACCAATTATGAAAACTCCAGAACAAAAATGCACAATTTACAACTTTGAACACTGCATCCACTACACAAGAACAATTTGACGTACTTATATTTTTACGTAAATAAAAATGCAACGGACATCAATCCCGCGCCGCGGCTGAGTCAGGACTGACTAGTGACTACTTTACAATCACAAATGGAGGCTGAAGATCGTTCTCGATGACGTCAGAGAAGACAGCGCGCGCGCATGTACCTATTGACACAGAAAATTGTTATTCCTTAGTTTTAGATTAATTTATATAATGTTTGATCTTTTATAATATTTAATCGGGTGTTTGATTTCATATTGGATTTGCGTTTGACATGATTTTTCAGTGTTTTTATAGAGCTTTCTAACGACATCTTTGTTCGGTTTACATCACTAATTTAATTATGACTTAGTTTATATACCTAATAGACGAGGTTTTCAAAATATTAATTATAAACTCTTGATATTTTACTTTTTAAATATAACTATGCTAGACGTTATTAATCTATGTACTATTTATTAAATTATGATGTCAGTCTGCTCGACTAACAAAACGGTGCAGTAACATTCGTATTTAAAACGTAGTCTCGGAAAATAATATCTTATCTATTCTAAGTCGCTCACTTCCCTTTAATTTGGTTGAAGAGGGCGATGGCTGGATTCCGCGTTAACTCGTAAATGTGTGCCGTTTGAGGGTATTCGTCATTTGGATAGTTGGGGGAGGGAGATTTGCAGACCTAACAGACGCAGATCTAAAGAAATTTTGTATAGACATAAAGAGACATTGTAAATTTTTTTTTAATGCATGTACCTGTGAAGTTTCTAGCCATTTCTTCGTTTTTCCGAACTGGTACTAGACTTGCTTTATGCTTTATTTGACGTCAATAAGAACAAGTAATTGTCAATGTTGAGAAATAAATATTTGAGTTCTAAGTTAATAAATTATATATCTGTAAAATAAAAAATAATTACACAACAAACTGAAAGTCCATTGTTAATCTCTTGGTAAGATTAATTTTTGATTGTTCGCAATGACAACAAAAAATTGCCTATAAATTTTGGTTTGAACGATGTATATGTGAGTACATAAATGTTTAAAACTGTAATATCTTGAGCGTGTTGACGTCCACCACCTGTTTAAAAAGACTTCTTGAAGATGTGCTGGTAAGAAACTTTAGGAAAGTATTTTTTCAAAATAGTTTTACAAAGTATTTCATATGTACAATAAATCTTATATATCAGTTCAGCAAGCCTCCGTTCCCACAAATTATACACACGACGAACCTCCACAGACGTCACCAGCTTGGTTTCAGTTAATAATGATTGGAATTAGAAGCTCGTGTTAAAACACTTAGAACACTTAGAAATTAAACAAAAAATTTGGCGAATAAGCACCCCTTGGATAACTGTGGAACATATATTTTTATCATCTCCTTGTAACTCAGAGATATAAGGCAAACGCCGGAATTATACGCCCTGAAAAAAATGTCTAAGAAAATTAAATTGTAACCAACTTCTTAGATCACACACATCTGTATTAATATTATAAAATTATTACACAGAAATATTACTTTGTCGTTGAGTATTTAGAAATACTTTTGAAACATTGACAATGCATTACATCATCTTAGTTTAAAACAAATACCTGGTCAGAAACAACAACTTCAAGAGGTAACAAGAAAATAAGCAGAATGAAAAAAAATTGACAAATCCTATTGTTTGTCAGTCTAAAGAATATTGGAAAAACGATAATAATAATAAAGTGTTTAGTTTATGGCGACAAATATTTCGCAAATGTTCTTTGTTCAAATTTTCCTTGTACCTAATTATACAAATGTTCAGCGGTAAGTGGTAACAAGACGTCATGGCTGAAAATCGGTTTTAGAAGCTGTAGACACGAAAAACAAATAACTGTATCTCGTGGAGTACACTACATAATTACGAAAAACTTAATTCCGAAAGTCATAATCACGAATTTCAATATTCCGAATTAAATAACACCGAATGGTTCATAATTTCGAAAATGAAAATACCGTGTTTCTTAATTCCGAATTTTTCTTCTTCGAAACTTCAAAATTCCGAACGTTTATAATTACGAAAATCAATATGCCGAATTTGAAAATACCGAACCATAAATAATCCGCAATATCATAAATACGAATCCCGAACATCAAAGTTCCGAATAATATTAGTTGCAATAACAAACGCCTTGTAAAACTGCATGAGCACATCAATTTATACGTCCGAGCATTCAAGTAGTCAGCTGGAAATGAGAAAGTTTATTTAGTTTTTTGTACCGTGTTATTTCTCGAGTATGTAGTTTATGTACTGAAATGCAAATCCCTTTTTGGCGCTGCGGCAACCGCTGCCGCGGCACGCTCGCTGCGCTTGCTCGGCTCGCGCTGCATTATCTACATACAGACTAACTGCTCCTCCTCGCTTCGCTCGTCGTCGCGCCTAATTTGTATAATTTCAAAATGTGCCTTATTAATTTTAATTTGTGTCACAGGAGATTTAGATTATAATTTTTAATATATACCCGTTTTCGATACAAAATCTGAATGTTCGGAAAATTAAAATTCGGAATACCATATTTCGGACTAGTAACACAGCGGGTTTTAGAGTCTTCGTACGAATGAAAGTCGGAAAATTAAAATTTCGTATTTATGAATTTCGGTAAAATAAGAATCGTGTTTTTGAAAAACCAACAGTATACAGTTGGTGTGTTTGTCTGGAGATTAGTTTAGATCATGGTTTCTCAAACTGGGGTACACAAACCCCTAGGGGTCAGCCATTCGACGGTACGGGGTTCGCGCCATGATTTACATTACGGTGGCTAGACGACTTAAGGTTAAAATTACTCCTAATATCGCCTCAATTTACGCAAAGAAACTCTCTCACCCATAACATTAACTCAAAAACTTATTTCTTTTTGGTACTGAATTTGTTACCTTATATTGAAATAAAAAACTTTATTTTCTAATCAGCCAAGTTTATTATATAAGGTTTAGGGGTTCGCTGTCATATGAAAACTGCAACAAGGGTACGTGGAGCAATAAGTTTAAGAACCCCTGATTTAGATCATTATTCATGAAAAAATTATTTGATTGTAACATTATACATAAACAATAAAGGCCATAAACAAAATTTAATTTATGCCGGAATTGTAACAAAATTATTCGCGTGTGAAACCGCATTATACATTATTTTTATTATATTAATCTGGTTGCTGGATACCTAACAGACAATAACAAGTGCCACATACAATCAATCATTCTCTAGCGCCTTAAATAGAATCAAATCATCAAACTTTTTTTACTTACTACTGAACAAAAACAAGTCATGCTCTATATCCATACTTAAATAAGAAATCACTAACAAAAAATTTAAAATATAGAATGTATCCGCCGCGGTTGCCAACATACGTCATACGCCAAATGTTAACTGTGTTATATTTTTTATTGCACCTCGGTACTCATGTACGGTTAACTGTTCATCTGCAGTAACTGGAAATTATTTTGAGACTGACAAGAGCCAGTGTAAAAGACCTTATACGATAGTATAAGGTAGCGTCGGGTGACGGGTCGCTCACTTCCCTCTAATAAGGTTGAGGAGGGCGATGGCTAGATCCGCGTTAACTCGTGAACGGGTGCCGTTTGAGGGTCGTCGTCGTTTAGATACTTGGGGGGAGGGAGACTTTTCGAGCTAACAGATGCAGTAAGAATAATTTTGTATAGACAAACACAGACATTGTAAGTTTATTTTGAAAAAATTATACCCGTGATGTTCTTAATCACGCAGGTTTTTCCGAATTGGTGGAAGATTCAAGCTTTATTTGACATCAATAAAAACGATTGATTGTCAATGTTGAGAAATAAATATTTGAATTTTTGATTTTACGATAAAAAGCTATATAAACAGAGTTGTAGACAAAGCAATTTGCTACAAATTACGTTTTTACAATAAATACTGTTTTGCACTATTTTGTACTTTAGCAGATATAGCGAAAAAAGCGTTTTCACCCCTTTTTCCAAGATGACGGCCGCAGGACTAGCGTGGCAACCCCACAAACTTGGGGTTAAGCTTCTACTGGTCCCAAAAATAAAATTGCATCCTAAAGAAATCTAAATTTAGGCCTATAAATTGTAACATTTCAATGGACTAATAAGAATTCATAGCTCAAGAGATAAACCTACTAAACGACCAAGCAAACTAGACGAATGGTCGGAATACGGCATCCCGTTTTAATCATTGACTACTAATCAAAAAAACAAGTGCTGCGAAATAACAACTTACTCCATACTTAATACATACTCAATATTTAGTCAGGTAAATAAATATCCGCATAAAATACCGAAATAAGTAATCACAGTGTTACATGGATCCGAAATACATGGCGTTTTACAGTAGTCTAGTTGGCTTGGTAAATACATGACAAGTGACACGTGATTGTAGAATGTTGCTAGAGTGTTTCAACGACGCGACGTATCGTTAAAACTGTAATATTTACCGTAAACCTTGGTTTGAGAAATAAAATAATTAACAATCAAACCAAAGCGAACCTAACCTGTATCCACGAAATCGCACCCCATTGCTAAAATGTAGGGGGGCGCGTCTTCATCCACCAATACGAAGTAGTCACTATAGTAATATTACAGTTTTACAATATTTCGCTGTCATACCTACCAATTATGACAGGGTAACGATATTATACGTCAATTGATAACAATTTTAGTTCAATCCTCACGTTTCTGTATGATAAATACTCTATGAACTAATTAATTTGAAAGCAACAAATCTCGTAATTCAGATGGCAATTAAATTTTTTTAAAATCAAATCATGTGTTACAAATCACGTTTTATGAACACCACTAAACAAAGGCAATAAGAAATGTTTGAACGATTTCAGAGGTCACGATTTACGAAGTGATTTCAATTTAAATGTTCGGTTTCAAATTACTCAATAAAAAAAGTCTTATTAGGGCGCTACCCATACACTCGAGCCGGCAATAATCGGCACTGTCGGCAAAGGCAAATTTATGTAGGTGAACGGTAAAAATGAAGCCCTTCAGGTATTGACGAAAATAGCCGAATGTGGCGACCAGTACAAAACTCAAATAGACTGGGAAAAACCCGAGCGGCACAAACTGAAAATGTGTAGTATTTGGTTTGGGTCGACCTTGTCGTTCCAATAGTGCCAAACCGAATGCGCCGGCCGAACATTCAGATTCAAATTCAAATATTTATTTCTCAACATTGACAATTACTTTTTCTTATTGACGTCAAATAAAACATGATGCTACCACCAGTTCGGAAAAACCTCCGTGAAGAAGAACTGGCAAGAAACTTCACGGGTATATATTTTTTCAAAATAAATTTACAGTGTCACCTGTCTATGCCATATTATTCTTATCTGCATACCCCAAGTATCTAAACGACGAACACCCTCAAACGGCACCCGTTCACGAGTTCACGCGGGATCCAGCCATCGCCCTCCTCAACCATATGAGAGGGAAGTGATACACGTGGGTGTGCTGCCCAATTTTTTTCACAATTATTTCAGGTTTTTAGGATATAGATATATGTATGATGTAAAAATATATGTATGAGCACCAAAAACCACACTGGATCCCTATTCCACAAAACCCTTAATATTCCCACGGGAGGACAGTTTCTGGGAAATAATCCTCTACACTTACCTACGGTTTAGCAGACTTAGGGTGTTACCACATCAATCGATCGATCGTCGATCGACGGCGCCTGTTCCATTCTACCATCAATTGACGTTGATTGTTTGGTGTGGTAACACCCTTAATAAGACAATAATTTCTTAGACCCGTCGGTTTCCTCACAATGTTTCCAAAATCTTTCCACCATTAGAGCAGTCAGTTTAATGCAATTATAGGGCTGATTATTCAATGGTCAGATACCTTTCATCAGTATTCATCATTCTATGAAAAGTCTTGTCAAGAGTCAAAGTTATTCTAAAGATAAAAGTTATCTGATCATTGAACCTATGTTGCAAAAACTTAGGGCTGAGTTTTTTCAACTAAGTCAGCTGGGCATTGCGTAAGTAAAGCCTCCAAATTAATCTCCAGTCTAAAAATCTCCAAATTACATACAATTTGCTTGCTATTGCGCTTCTATCAATGGTACGTAATACGTTTTTTCTTTTTTAATTAGCTATTGAAGAGTACATTACACCCGATATTTGCTAGCGCAAGGTACGTAATAAGCCGGTCGAGAAACCAGAGCCTCTCTAATCGCAGAACCAGATTAACTGATTTTTATTCGATTTCATTAAATATTATTAGATCTAGAGCTTGTCCATAGCGAAGGAAACTCTTGATCAGGTTTATCTAAATCTGTGTAACTATTTGTTCTTATTTTGATTTCTTATCTTGTAAACCTAGAATTATAAACAGCGTCTGTTGTTTACAGCTGGTTTAACTGTCCTGTAATCTAAACATGAACCGCAACAACCGCAAATGTCGGTTGAATGGCCTTTCCAATTTAAAATTAGTCAGCCAGCAAATTCAAAAGTACTTTAAAGTTTGTACGGGCGAAAAACTTAAAGATGAACTAAAAAACATTCTGAAGATCGATAAAGTGTAAAATAATTTTAACGGGTTGTGGACGATTAATACAAGTAGCCTTTTGTACAGTTCAAATACGTTAAATCTTCGTGTAGACACGTATAAATTTTGGATGATGCGTATGCGCGAATGACGTCTCGTATATCCTTTTTTGCGATTGACTTTTGAAGTGTGAGCTTGTCGTTTCTGCTGCCGCAAACACGTTCCATTTGACGCAGTTTACTGTTACATTACAGTTACTGAACACAGGTAGTTTTAGTGTTATATCTATCGATATATCTTAAAGTCACATAAAATTGATTTAGGTATTTCCCAAAGCGTTTATCGAGACCATGTACCGAAAGTGCAAGTAAAGATCCAGTGCGGGATCAGACGTGCAAGATCCCGCGGAACTGAAACCTATTACGGGGCCCAATCTTTCGCCTGCAGTTTTAAGTAACTTACAAATTCCAACTTCCTACCATGCATCTGAAGTTAATGAAACGTTTAGTTTGGCACCAGTGAAACTCGCAAAAAATTAAGAGATTAATACAGAAGTTGAAGTTTAATGCGTTATTCCCCGTCGAAGCTGAAGGTGATGAAGTGCCACTTTTTGACAGACGCTGATTCAGAACCAAGTTGCTGACGGTTCTGCAGAGAACAAGGCTACTCGAGGTCTGCTATTGCAAGAGGAGCAAACGTAAAATTCCACTCTGACAAGCTTTTGTCCATGGCCTGCTGGAATACCTCTAACAGAAACCATCATAGAGAAAGAGATGACACTATATGAATCAGGTGGGTCGATGGGTAAATAATTAACGGAAGCTCACAATGCCCTAAAGACTGTAGAACCCACAAGTTTATTACGTTTATTACGAGGTCGATTATCATACACCAAGACAAGAAGTTGTTTGGCTGACGACATTCATGCGGAATGTTATGTTTTTTGCAAAAACAGTACCAAACTTAAAAGTGAATTCCTAACTGTTTGTAATTTTTGTGATGCTATGTGATGTTATGCTGTGTTTAACCACTCTCATGGACAAATTGCGAGATCCTGTTATAACGATTCCGCACCAGTGAAAGTTCTTGATCTCGCCTACTCCAAGATCCTAGCTGCGGATCTTGGTGGAAGCTTTGAAAGTCCTAGCTGTGCGGAATCACTCGAGTTACTTCCCGTTGGAATCTCTGGATGAAATATAGCTAATGATATTCCTAGCATAATGTAGCTTTCCAATATCTGTTCCGATGTTTCAGCATTATTGATATTTTCTATTTATATTTATTTTATATTTATTAGTACCTACCTAAAATAAAGAAATTATAGCATAAGTCGCTGTGAATGTTTCGATGTTAAAAAAATAGTTATTATTATTTTACAAGTTTTCTTAGAAAGAAAAAAAGAAAAATAATTTTAATTATTTAATACCTACCTACATATTATTGCAGGCTGTTACAAAGTTTCATATCCAAAGCATACCAAAATTACTATATTGTTATGCCTTCGCTGTTGATCAGTTCATCTGCATGTCTACGCATGTTACCTCATTAACCGATAAGAGCGCTACCTACATATTCCGGCCGGGATTAGTCAGCAAAGCCGAGCGGCAAAGTCGACTATACGTAGTTCGTCAAAAAAACACGCTGCTTATGCTGGTCGGATATTGCCGGAATGGACTAATAATACGTGTAGTAATTGCTTCAAGTCGGCTTTGTCGTTCAATACATGATGCTAACCGAATGTGTCAGCTCGAATAATCCACTAATCTGATTACTTAGTTTTTCTAGTCAAAACAGAAAAAAATAATTTACTTTTTCTTTGCTCGCTGATCAGCAAACCGGACATGCAAACTCAAAAATGATAGTAAGTGATAGTTGAGTGTTGCTGTAACAACAAATTAACTTATAGTAAAAGAAACAATTAGAACAAGCTGCTGAATTTAACGAATCAAAAATCCAACTACTAAAAATAATTTGCCGCGTAATTATTCCAATGGAAATTTCGGGAAAAAATGTGATAAATCTAATGACACCTCATATGTTGAAATCCATCAAACGGTTTAGGCTGTGGAATGTGCCAAAGAAATATACCTTCATACATACATACACTCGAAAAACATAACACTGCTTCTGGCAGCCGGGTTAAAATCCAAGACAATCGAATCAAACCTTACGCGAGCCTGGCTGGCGTTTGGCCTCTACTTTTAAAATGTGTCCAGCGTAGATTACAGTAGCGATTTTAATTTCTTTTTAATTTACATGTCTTGTCTTGATGATTGACTGCCGTGAGTGATGATGAAGAATAGGGATGTAGGGACAGTGTTTAATAAACTGTGTCAAAGGGCGTCAAACTCAGACGTCATTTTATCGCAATAAAACGTCAACAAATATCGCACAAGCGCGAATATCAATATGCCAAGGGTCATTACAACTCAATGTTGATATAAAATTTATCTCATTTCTGTTTTAGTCACGTGCGTAAACGATGAATTAATAATAATAGTGGCATGTACAGTCAAGAGTTTCCTCAATCGTTTTACTGTACTGTAAAAGTCAACCTAATATTAATAAAAACATAGCAACTGGTTTCCCAGGATACAGGCTCTTTGAGCCCAGTTTGGGAACCCCTGGCAACTAGCGCATATTTAAATTTCTTTTGGGCTTTAGATGGCAATGCAAGTGTTAATTGTGAAACGCGTGTAAAAATTAGGCACAATTGCTTGAGCTCACATAACATAATTATAAGTGCACTAATTTGGAACTGTATGAAACAACAAAAACATTTTTATCATTTTTTATTTTTTAAAATCAGTTTTTAACCTAAAGTTCACCTGAAAAGAGTTCGAAATTGATTAAGGAAATTGGATATTGGGTAGGTCGATGAGCTGTTACTGTACTTACTGGATTCAATAGAAAATCTTTCCAGAAATTTTGATTGATAAATGTAACATGGCATTTTATATACCCTAGTGAACATAAGATAATATATATATATATATATATATATATATATATATATATATATATATATATATATATATGCGTAGCTATTAGAAAGTTTCCGATGATAGTAATTTTTCTTGGCGTCAATTTCGTTTTCAGAATCGGTTGCATTGGCAATATTTGCATATTTAGCTTTTTTTGGATAAGTTTAAAGCCAATGGCATCGTGTGTCCCAAACTTACAGGTAGCCCGATTTTGATACGGTTTGTTTGAAAGCTGAATCAATCGAGAGTGTTCTTGGTCAGGTTTTAAGAAAATCAGTTAAATAGTTCAAAAGTTATGAATGCTGTTTCTCTCATGTGGCATTTTTCAATTTGAGTTTACAAGTAATTGAAAAACATCTTAATATATTCGATTAGGACTTTAGGGACGCCGAGTTGAGAACTATTTAAAAAGAATTCAATCTACGCATTGTACTTTCGTATATTTATATTTCACAAATTTCAAAACGACCATGAATACGATTTCATTTATCGGATAAAAATATTATCTTTAACAAAACCCGGACCTACATTTTTTCACGAGGAATTTCACTCTCAAAATCAAATCTTAAATGAAACATTTTTAGCCGGTTTTCATCCCGTTTTATTATATTTTTAAATTTTAACTGATCAAGTCATTTAAGTGACAACGGTATCTGTAAAGGTATCGAAACGTTGAATTAAAATGTAAAAATATAAACGCGACAAAATCCTGTTAAAATTGCTTTATTTAATATAACGAATCGTGAAAACTTAAGGAAAAATCAAACCTGGTACAGCTGTGAGTAACACAGCTACTGAACTGCACGTGGATGTCACATGACATTCACTATTTGTATATTTGACATTCATAAAATCACAGTTAACAGCAAACAGGGCATAACCTTGTTTTCTGAACCAGAGGTTAAGTCAGTCGTTTGAACAAACGAGCCGCTAAATGGTCCGCAGGCTTGACTCGTGGTCTCGATAGGCCTTTGCCCCTATAACAAACGATTGATGTAAAACGGACGGAAATTCAAAGGCTTTTTTTGATGGAACATGGAAATGCGGATGGGGTATCATTTTAATTTCCTATTAACAGCGTTTTCTGTATATTTACTAAGATTGCAAACGATCGCGCTATCCCTCAGATGAATTGATTTCGATTAATGACAAAAAAACATCATCCATTTAGTCTACACACGGATGAAAGATAAAACCCTACTCTTTTAATATTTTTAAATAAGAAAGACAGAATAGGTATTTGTAAGACGCGCTTTCGCTCATCTCCTAACTGCGTAAAAATTCGTTTGCAAAATAGCTACTTCGAATATATTTCAAATCCATTAAACTCCCAAACAAAAATATTATCGAGTTAAATAACTCTCACAGTATTGTGTGTACAATAGCATAATGCTGTTACAATACGCTGTCCGTAATCGTAGTGCTTTGTCCGGTGAAGTAGCGTTGCAATGGGCACTGGTGTAGGGACCGTGTCGATAGTTTTTATCGATAAATTGAAATTTACAAACCTTGATCATACTCAATTATTTCAATTTCGGTTCTGTCGCTACATAGGCCTTATTTTTAGTTGTTCTCGGAAAAATATTCCGAACCATTAGTGGAAGTAAATGAAATTCTGAAGTCAGGATCACCTCAGTCGATTTTATTCGAGAATAGTTAAGTCTCGCGAAAGTAAAGCCGCGAGATATATTAATAAACTACCAACCATAACTTACAAATTATTAAAATAAATCAAATAGGTATTAGTAATGTTTAAAACGCTTAACAAAAGTTATTTTGATAACTAATTTAATTAATTCGTAATGTTGTTATTTTTGTTTGGGTATTTAAATATTTTTTTAAGATTGTTTACGTTTTAAAAACAAAATGTATAATTATATATTAGACATTTATAGTTCTATTGATCTTTTGTGTAATCATTCATTGGCTCCTTTTTTTACATACTTACATCTTCAAATTCAAGCAATCATTAAAAGTACATAATGCTGGTGTATATTAAACACTAAATATGGTTAAGTTTCAGTATTCAACGATAAAAATTACTTATACATATAAAACATTGCATTTGCATTGCATTATATATATATACACACACACTACAAAATAATAATATAAAAAAAATAAAAATAAAATTATTTTAAGCATGACAACTAAATCCACACACGGCTTGCTTCACAGGAACTTAGACCAATTAAGTGTTAATATAAATCACCAGACTTAAAACTGTTATAAAAGTTTTAGGTTCTTCCTTCTCATCGATTTGACGACCGATTGGTGTACTGGTAAGTAGCTTTGCCTCATACGCCGAAGGTCCTTGGTCCGAGTCCTGGCCGGGGCATGCATTTGTGTGATGAACACAGATGTTTGTTCTCGGGTCATGGTTGTTTGTATTTATATATGTATGTTTATTCTGGGATTCCCCCCCAGTTCGCTGTATGGTCATCCATAACACAAGCTCTGCTTACTTTGGGGCCATACAGTTGGTTTGTCTGGGGATTTATTATTATTATTATTATTATTATCGATGAGATAATAATTTAAAAAAAAGAATATTTAAAATTATCAAAGACAATGAATACCAACAATTTATGTCCATACATACAATGTTATAAAAAAAGGTGAAGGTCAAACTTATCAACACATGGTTAGGACAGGCAAATCTCACGAAACAAAGCTGGCAAATATCACGAAAAATTCGTTTTATAGTGCTCGATATTTTACTCAATCTTTGAAAAACATACAGGGTTCATAAAAATATATTAAGATATTATTAGGTACACTAAACCAAATAGTTTTTTCAGCGTAGTAAAATGCCTGTATTTGTTCTTAAAAAATTACGAAAAGTGGTTAACATTTTCAAAAGTATTATTAGATGGAAGTAGAATGTTGCTATTAAGGTTTCTAATTCAAAAGATTTTTCTTTTGAAAATGATGGACTTTTTCAAATCTCCATACAAGCGTCATTCCAGTACTCATTATTATAATTTATTTTTAAAATATGAATTCTTTACAATTAGACCTTGGAGCTCTTTAAAAAATTAAAAAATAGTATGGTGCTATTATGCTTAATCGCTTATCAGGTTCTAACCTTCAAAGATTATATGAATTGTAAAATGAAAAAACCTATCGTAATAAGACATTTTATGAATATGTTAAAAAGTATTCAAAATTATTTAAACACGTATGCAGTGTAGTTAAATCTAATCACATTAATAATAAAATGAAATATAGTAATAATATTTCAAAAATTACATGGAATATAATTAATCAGGAAACTGGGAAAGCAAAAGACCCGCACACCAAATATAATCTAAAAGTTAATGATAAATAGTTGTCAACCGACAACCGAGAAGTTGCTGAAGCATTAGAACATTTTTACTGGCGTCCCTGCGTCATCTACTTTGAGTCTTAATTCGTGTTCCACTCTTGCAGTCACTGCTCAAGGAAAAAGTAAGTTCATGCGATATTTATTTCAACTTTAAACATGTAACTGTTCCACAAGGTTTAAGCGCATTTAAAAGCATAAAAGTAACACTTCTGCCGTTCGACTGTGTGGATCATAACACACAACTCATGAAACTGCACTATTACGGCATATAAAACGAGCACTTGGCTTGATTTCATCATATATTTCTAAACGATAACAGAAAGTTGCAAAACATTTAGAAAAATAATCATCGGCAGTGATAATGGGTGTACCCCAGGGCTCAGTTCTTGGTCTCAGTTCTTGGTCCTTTGGAGAATTGCCGAGCTAACAAATGCAGATAAGAATAATTTTGTATAGACATAAAGAGACTCTGTAAATGTATTTTGAAAAAAATATACCCGCGAAGGTTTTTGGCAGTTCTTCTTCGCGAAGATTTTTCAGAACTGGTGGTAGAGTTTATTTGACGTCAATAAGAACAAGTAATTGTCAATGTTGACAAATAAATATTTGAAATTGAATTTGAAAAGTTTATATAAATATAGTAACAAATCAAATTATCCCCCACATCATCTGATTTTAAATATTTATAACATACAATTTACAAAAATAAGTTGGACCAGTTGGGAAAATTTTGGAAATGAGGTATAGAGCAAAATTAATAAGGGTAAATAGATTGATTCCTCGGTCAACCAACATGTGTATATAACACCCAGCAAGATCATTCAAAACAAAAGAATAAATGCAAAATATATAATATTAATATAATATTAGAATAAATAGAAAAAATGCACATAGGTAATTGTCACTGAGAGTGATATAATACGGTAGACAGATTATCTTAAATCAGAGAATCAGAAAACCTTATTATCAAAAAACAAATGCACTCGTAAACTACATATTATTGTTCAAACATATCATCAATCAATCCATCCATCCGCTATACAGGCATTGCAGGCGCTATGCACTTCAACAATTACCTAGGATAAATGATATTTTTTTCTATATTTCGGTCTGAGAGGATCGAGTTTCTGTCGATAACAAAACGATGAGATGACAACACTATAGAAGACATCCGCAGACATCATTCAGTCTAGGGTCTGTGACATAATGCTCTGTATTGTGCGTAAGCGCAATGGCCAGACGCAGGTACGCCATCTTTAATTTGGTGACAAACGTTACATGACATAATCCAGGGCTGTAAGATATTGTTTATGGATAGTCGATACCTGGGAAATCATTTAAAGCTACTCGTGTTAAAAAATAACAGCATTTAAGATACGAAAGCGGACCAGTAAATGTTATAAAATGAATTTATAATCTGTAAATAAATCTTAATGCTAACTAAATGAGTTTTTATAGGTATACCTGAAAGTTTATATCCTAGTCTCAATGTGACATTAATTCAATGTAAAGTTTATCTTCATCTCGACTTCAACCAGTAAAGGTTGGCGATAAGCATGTTTTAATCCTTTTTTAGTAAAATTATATGATGATAAAATCCAAAGTAAGGACAAAAGATAGCAGAAAAGTGTATTGTAAAATATTGGACGCCTTAAATATTATATTATAACAGATACAAATCAGCTTTTAATGTAATAATAATCGTGCACGTGCATATTTTTGAACTTCTTGACCACACATTTTTTTTCACCAAAAAGTCGTATCCGAAATTTCTCTATTGCCAAATTTCAATAAAAGTCAGATGCTAAGTATGGAAAAGTTATTGGAACAGCAAGCTCTAAGATTCTAAAAAGAGTTGAGATCAAAAAATCCTAATTTCACTCTGCTAAAACTCTTACCGGGTATTCTACGATTTTCTCAGTAAAGGGCAGCCCTACACACGCAATAGATGTGGGACAACTCCGCAGAGCATAATAGGACGTATGCGCAATACTAAGTGACCTGAAGTGACCTCTTCGAAGAGAGTAAAAGTTCCTATCAAGTATCTCTTAGACGCATTCGTGGTGTACCTAGCCAACTGAACGCAAGGGCGGACTGTTCGCAATCTTTTACAACTTGTTAACAACTATTGAGTAAATGAAACAATGCGAAAGAAGTTCCAATCAGTAATTCGGTCACTAACAAAGAACAAAAATACTAATAAATAAAATACTGCCTAACCGGATTTTACTTTTACATTTTAATTCGACGATTCTGTACCTTTACCTATACCGGTATATATATACCTACCGGTATAGGTAATTAATCGTGATAACTTCAAAAAGTCTTACTAGCTCGTAGTATTGAAGTTAACTATACTAACATAACTCAGTCATTTAAAGACAGTGATTTGAGGCGAGTTCCGTGACAGCTGTGTTGGATTGGTGGCACTTTTGGTGAAGTTAATTAAGTAAATCAAATATAGTTTAAACGCACACATTTATTCAAATACTTTTTATAAGCTTCGCACAGTAACACTCGTAAGGCAGCCATGACAGACATATATAGAACTTATATTTTAATTACAATAGATGGCGCTGTGTATTTATAAATTTACCACAGATTACAACAAGCTGTACGGTCGGCATTTAAACACTTTTTTGCAATTTTTATTTAAAGCATTAACATGTTACCACGCGTACCCTGTGTAGTCAGATCTATTAAAAACGCCAAAGTTATGGAACGAACTATAGTTAATATGTAAAAAAAACACCCATTATGCGGCTAGATTAAACAATGAATAAATTGTATATTTTTGTTGTTTTACATGCTCGTACGTGCGAATAAGTATAGACAGCAATAATGTGAGCGAAAGGCAAATAGGAGAGCAGTCCCCTCCAATCACTTTCTTTAAATAACAGAGTAATCATAAATGTGCTATTCTCGTAAACGAAATAAATGACGTCATGTTTTACAGTCGTCTAGTTGGCTTGGTCGAGTAGTATTTGGCTGGCTATCACATGGCGCGGCTTTAAAGATTAGTAGATCAGCATAATGTAGTTTTAAATGATGTGATTTTGTCTTGAGTGAGTGAGAGATCTTTTACTGTACGCGTTACAATGTTGCGCGAGCCACAAGCTTGGCAGCAGCGTGAGGCAGAGATCCTCTAACGCAATAAAAGTGGATACTGCTTTGTATGAGATCTGCCATAAGATAACGGGTTGTCTGATGTCTATCCACTTGCCACGATCAGGACGCCAACGAAGGGAAATAGCTAGTACGATTGAGAAGTGGAAGTCTCTACGGTAAAATTCCTCAAGCAAAAACGTTCAAAAGGCAAAGCAGCTTTCTAGCTTAAGAGCAGCTTATAAGGTGGTTGCCTCAAAAGCTAGAAATTGTTGGGCGAGAAAACTGCTTCAAAAATTCCAAACCGTAAAACCTAAAAAGCTGCCTCCAGGTCACAGTTTGCTTACGCCCATTTAGAAAACACTCAATTTCCTGCGGCCTAGATTGACGGATGCAAAGAAAACCTCTCGAAATGGAGCTATATCTACTACACCTGGAACATATGCGACTGTGCAGTAGCCTCACGATCTATGGCTCACATTTTGTCCTGCGCAGCGTACCGAGCTAAAACACACGTTACAAGATATTTTCCAAGTCAGAGCAAAGGCTATGTGCCTTACTGAGTACTGTCCCAACAAAATTTAAATAATTTCTCAATATTGTTTAGATTTTAGTAACATAGTATATAAATAAGTGAAGAAGAAGAGTTTTTTACAAGCATTCAAAACAAACTTTGGTGGTGGTTCGTTTTTTTGTTATTTCATTTATTTTGGCGAAAACAGTCGTTTGTCGTCAATTGTCATTGATCTTAGGTTACGGCAAACCATAATCTGATTTAGATTTGTTTAAAGGGATGTGAAAGCTGCATAAAAATTCCTTTTTGATGCGGATGCGTTCACACATGTGGAATAAATCAATATATTTTTAAGACAATTTATACAACGGGTAACTTCTTTTGCAGCTCGAAAAAAATTCGACTCTCCGTACAAAAACAGTTATTGACAATTAAAACATTAAATTAAAGAATTAAAAACAACTTAGAACTCCGAAATATTTATCAGATATCCACTTGAAATGCACAAAAGAATGCAGCTATAGCTGTTAAAATTGGAAGTAGTAATTTATCGCCTAAGATATGAAAAATAATTCATGAAGCCAGATTTGCATGCGCAGTTTTTTTACCGAATTTGATTTATGATTAGATCACAAAAAAGTACGCTGCGCCACGGCATGGTGACCTTGGTCGTTTTTTCAAGAGGTTATTAAAGTTATAAATATACAGGTTTTTTTTTGCCGCCGAAGCAACACCCTCACGGGAGGGAGGTGGAAGACGCGTCATGCATACCGCCGCAGGCATCTCTGGCATCAGGCTCTGCGGGGTTGTGTGGGACTCACCAGAGTGGCACCTACCCACTAAAAACCACCTTGCCGGCTGTAGCATGGGAATGCTGTGCAGCCGTCTTCTGAGCGACACCCGGGTCGGGAGGTGGGTGCGCAAGCAGGGACCCGCTGAGAAACATAATCACTTAAGGTGCTAGTGACAGTTTGGATGATGATTATGCGGCCTGGGCAGCCTTATGCTGGTCCAGATTAGCCGAGAGCTGATTGGGGGCATAAATACAGATAATCGAGGTACAATTTATTCAACTTCTGAAAAATAACTCATATGCATTGTGAATGTATACATTGGACGCTTATATTTAGCTTCATGATGTCTTTTTAACTAAGACCTCTTTTTGCTCCTCGATAGGTATAAACAAAAATATTAAGTTTATGAGTTGATAATTTAACCGAACAGCTACCCTTCTGGTTGGATGGAGTTGTTCAGCTAACCGGCGCACCGTAATTTATGATACATAAAGCAAGGAAAAGGTGGTTTGTTAATTATTTTCTTACAAACTTGTTGACACTAGCGCGAGCCGAGTGAACGAAGTGAGCGTGGTGCAGTAGCACCCGGCGAAACGTCATTATGAAAGAAAATCAAAGAATATAAAAAAAACGCCTAGCTGTTTAGTTACGCGACATAAATATACGTTTATATAATAGATTAGATACTATTTGATATCTCGAAGGACTCTCGCAAAAGTGCCCCTAGGTTTTCAAATATATTAGGTCTTTACCTATGAAATTGCCGTTTTTCACGAAATAAATGAAGCGAAATTTTGTTATATATTTTTTATTTCTATTAATCAAAATAATCACCCATGCAATCAATGAATCTTTGCCAACGCATTGGTAGCTTATTGATGCCTTTCTTGAAGAAATCAGCTGGACGGGAGGCAACAAATTCTTCAAAGGCATTTTGTACTGCCTCTCGGGTATTGAATTTTTTTCCCGCCAAGAAGTTATCCAAATTCTGGAAAAAGTAGAAGTCTGTAGGCGCAAGGTCTGGTGAGTACGGCGGATGACGGAGAACTTCCAACCCCAACTCTTGTAGCTTGGAGACCGTCTGCTGTGCAGTATGAGGTCGCGCGTTGTCGTGCAGGAGCAGTGGAGCCGAACGATTGACCAAAGCTGGTTGGAGACGTGCGAGCTTCTCCATCATTGTGTTCAGTTCTTCACAGTACACATCTGCAGTAATGCTTGTCCCGTTTGGCAAGAAGCTGCGATGAATTACAACCGCGTTAGACCACCAAACAGTGACCATCACTTTTCTAGGGGTAAGTTTTCGTTTAGGGCATTGTTTGGGTGCTGAACCAGGGTCCAACCAACTTGCTGAGCGCTTACGATTGTCAAACAGGATCCATTTCTCGTCACAAGTAACTATGCGGTTCAGAATTCCTTCATTTGTATGCCTGCTGAGCAGTGCAAGGCACGTCTCCACGCGCACTTCGCGCTGGCGGTCATTGAGTTCGTGGGGTACCCATTTGTCAAGCTTTTTTACCTTGCCAATTTGACGCAAAGGGACCAATATTGTTTTGATGCTAACGTCGAAAGCTGCTGCTAATTCAGCCGTGGATTGAGTTTCATCAGCTTCCACAATTGCCTTTAATTCGTCATTGTCGACCAAAGTTTTCTGACGACCACGGGGTTCATTTTTCAGGTCAAAATTTCCAGAACGGAAGCGGGTAAACCAATAACGGGTGGTGCGTTCGTTTGTAGTGTTCGCTCCGTAAACGTCGTTGATGTTGCGTGCCGCTTGTGCCGCTTTGCTGCCACGATGGTACTCATACTCCATAATTACTCGAATTTTTAACTTATCCATGATGACGAAAAATGTTCGAATGTGTTGAAAACAAAACACTAACTATTAAACAAATGACGATTTTAGAAAAAGAATTCCATGTTTGTCATATAAAATTAATTTGAAATTAGAATTATCAGTCAAAAATAAAATACTTTCATTTGAAATGGCCAGTACGGCAAAACGGCAGTTTCATAGGTAAAGACCTATTATTTTTTATGTTTGTCAAGTTAAAATTGCTACAGTTAACATATTTCACGTACTCATAAAAATAATTATTATTATTTATTTGCAAGTGTATGGTAACAATAAGTTCTTACAAAATAGGTACAAACAAATGTTCATACATATTTACTGCTGATTTGTCAGCGCGCAAATTTGTGAGAAAAAAATGAAGAGAAAAAAAATGATTTATATCTTAATACAATAAAATGTTAGAGTAGTACTTAAACAGTGTATTTATTTTAGGTCTAAATTCATTGATCTAAATTGATTAATCTAAATTCATAAATCTTAATTCATAAAAATTATAAGGTCAATAAATTAACAATGAATTCAATAGGATGTCATATAATATTTCAATATCATAATACATTTTTCAGGAGAGGCATTATATTTACGAGACGCCATTTTGAAAAGCTAGCATTTCACTCATGCTCCACAGATACCTAAATACACACACATGCGAGTTGGTTAGCCGTACCTAAAAGCCCAATTCTAATTGCAGTCGGGTACCCAACTTTGGCCAGGTATTAGACAATTTGCCAAATATTTGTTGATCCATTGACTAGATGTAGTAATGTTTTGCAAGTTTTTGTTGGCTTTCTACTTTAAGTTATGAAATAATAAATTTATTTTATCTGTACGCTGCATTGAAGTATGCCAAATCAAGGAAAAAATGGTGGGCCAAAGCTATTTTCCATTGTTTTAAAATGTTTGAAGCATAAAGATTACTTTAGCCTCGCCTAATCAAAACAGATTTAAAAAATCACCTTTTTTATGTTTATTACGAAGTGGTTTTTTTTACCCAAAAGTCAGTCTTACTCCAATCCAACTTTTAAATAAGTTCGTAGTTAGACGAATATAAGTATTAAGAAACATAGTTTAAATAATACAAAAACAATGAATGTTTGATTTAGCTGTATACGAAAGTAAAAAAAAGCAGCCGAGATTGAAACTAGTGGTTGAACACTAGTTTCAATATTACCAAGATTTACTAAAATATGTACCTAAATCAAGCAGAACACCAAATCCTCAATTAATAATAAACAAAAGCAGATATGACCCCTGCGATAGGGCTACGCAGAACCGGTTGCAGGAAGGAATGGCGGTTTGCAACATCCTGTATGCAGCTGTTGCAAGATGGCGGTTATTCCGGTCAAGAACATTCTATGCAATGTACTCCGAAGGAAGTGTTACAATGTTTCCGATCCTTGTACATAAAACGTAAGTAACAACATTGCCTGTTTTCTTCTGTAACTATTAGTTACGGATAGGATCTTTCACGTTCTTCACGAGACTTGTAGTGTCGATCGGCACTGCCGCTTGGCAAAGTCGAATTTGTATAGATGAAGGTTCGGGACAAATGACGCTCGGCTAATGCTGTTGGTGTTCTGGCGAGACGAGCCGAATGAACCGTCCTTTACAAAGCCTGTTTGGACTGCCCCATCGGCACTAGCAGAATATATCTAGAAAGTGGTTCGGGACGGCCTTGCCGTATAGGAAATACTGCCGATCTGAATATCCTGATTAAACAATTTCAGCTACCTCGGGTTAAAGTGTTGCCGCATGTCACTGTCGATTCCATAGAAATTGACAGTGACATTTTCAATTGACTAAGATGACTAAGCACCTAACTCAAAGTTAATAAATAAATAAACTAATTTTAGGTATAATTGTTCTGGCTGTACAGGAATGGTTCCAAAGCATAACACCATGGTGTTAAGATACAAAATTCTAGGCACGGTTTGCTAGCACCCGCACTCGCCACCGTTGGCGGAATCGGCTCGTAGGCAGTTATTTGTATATACGGAAGACGACCTTCGGGCACGTTGTATACAAGGCGTAAAACACGTCGTGCTGCTGCTATAGCAGGGTTCCTCAAACTGGGGTTCGCGACATTATTTACGTAATGGCGGCTAGACGACTGAAAGTTAATATTACTTCTAAAATCGACTCAACTTGCGCAAAGGAACTAGCCCACTCATCACATTAACTCAAAAACTTATTTACTTTTGGGACTGAATTTGTTACCTTGTATTGAAAAAAAAAATTTTTTTTCTTATCAGCCAAATTTATTATGTAAGGTTTAGGGGTTGCCTGTCATATGAAAACTTTAACAAGGGCGCGTGGAGCCATAAGTTTAAGAACCCCTGTGCTATAGCTTAAAATTTTTACATATTTTGCATTCTACAGAAGTGGGTCCCATTTCTCGCAGCCGACCGGAGTGAAAAGCACCTAATATGAGTTCCTAAAAAAATAAACTTTACAACCATGCAATTAAAGTAACTAATCGAAATAATAAAATGGACACTTACATGATACGTGCAGGTTTATCTGTAACAAAAACAAAAAATTTATGAACGATTTTTTTTTATAAATATTCTTTTCTTTTTTACGCCCTCACCCATGGCTATCAATTGTCGTAGGTGCTCTATTTATCAACATTTAATGTGATTACCACATCGGCTGATGACGCGTTGCAGAACATTGGCTTCAGTTCGATTTGTCTTTGTTCCAGTAATAATACGGTCTGTACCCTTTAACCTTGATTGACTTTTACACGTGATTATTATTGCGTTATCCCTATTGGTCAAAACAGGAAGACTGTAGTACCAACCCATACGATCTCTTAACAAAAATACTCTACTACCTCTATTACTTTTATATTACTTTTTTTTTCAAATATTAGTCTAATTTTCCTAATACCCAAACCTTAATCTAAACTCTATTTGCTTTTGTTCTCTTAAACTCTAGTAACCGAAGTTTGACAGGTATAATCTACTTTCATTTCACACGATGCATTAATAACTGTACTATAATAACGTACATCCTCGGTTCAAACACGTTATAAATATTTAAAAAACTTAATTGATAGAAACGTTAGGTACAACATAACATAACCTATCGTTACGTGTTGGGTTGCGTTCATAATATACAATTAGCGAATTCAGTCATTTTTATTCGTTGGTATTTGAAATATCATACTGAGTTATTTAGTAATGGCCGGTTTACACGCGTTAAGTAGTTAAGTTGGTAACTAAATTTTAAGTTAAAAATTACGTGTAAACAGTCAGATAAGTGACAAGTGGTAAGTTAAAATTTAGTACGCAAGTGATTAAGTAGATTAGGATTCGTTCTATTTTTAGGATAAGTGGGTGGGCGGGCTTCTCACTTAACATGTTTGGACGTGATTTTTTTGTGAAGTGCATAAGTTGACAAAGCGGGTGGCGGCAGAGCTCGTATTTATTTCGCATTTTCCCTATTTTTTTTAGTAATGTCGGAATGGAGTTAGGTTTCAACTTTAAAATTTGTTGAAGAATATTTAAAATAGGTATGCTTTAGAAAAAACTTATTATTGCTAAGAATAATTTTAATTTCCGAAACAAAGTCTTCTCTGAATTTGTCCAAAATCACGTTTACCACATATCTAAGTACAGAACTGACGAATTGACATTCATCACTGCTCATCTTCATTGAGCTTATAAACTTAACTACTTGTCCGTTTGGACACACAAGTGACATGTAGTAACTTAAAATTTAGTTACCAACTTAACTACTTAATACATGTAAATCGCGCATAAGGCAACATTACGACCTTGCCTCAAGTCAATCTATTTATTTTATATTTGAAAATTATGTTTTTTTAGTAACAATTAAATTAATTAATTCTGGTATTTAAAAAATCAATCAAGTTTCCGTATTTAAGCTTTTAGACAAGTAAAGAAAAAAAAAGTGTAGGTAACAAAAACGTAGAGGGGCGTTTCTTGTGTCACCATACATACATGCATGTTTTGTACAAAAAAGTGTTTGCAATATAGTTTGTATGCGCACCCCCTTCCCTAACCGTGTGTCGCTCCGATGAAGGCTGCATAGCATTCCCATGCCACAGCCGATAAGATGGTTTTTAGTGGGTAGGTGCCACTATGGTAAGTCCCACATCACCCCGCAGAGGTCGGTTGTGTGCGGAGGTATGCATGACGCATCTTTCACCTCCCTCCCAGCGAAGGGTGCTGCTTAGGTGGCCAAAAAAATAGTTAGTATTTGGGAGGAGAACAAATTCTTATTTCTAGATATTGACAAATCATTTACAAAATATTTAGACCCTGACTATTGTTCTGATTGAGTTCGGAGTGTTACCCACATACTGCGGCCGGCATATTCTAATTTTTTCGTATTTTAATTTTTGTAACTGGTTTGGCAATAAAGTGTATTTTCATTTCATTTCATATACTTGGCAAGGTAGTTCGTTCAGGCATTCGGTCGGTACATTCGGCTAGTCTCGCTAAACCCGGATGGCACAGGCCGGACGGCATTCTTCCCGAACATTCATCCACGTATATTCGGTTTTGCCGCCCGACTGTCCCAATTAATGCCCGAACATAAGGGCAGCGGCCTTCTGAATAAACTTCGATGTATGAGCGTATTTCCCGCGAGTTCGGAGTGCTTAGCTCAGCTTTTCATAAGCCTTCTTGTTAGTATTACAAAAAAACAACAACAATATTTAATAAATAAGAATTGATAATAATACATTCCAATATTAATATAAGCCATTTAATAGCAAATTAAATTGAATAAAGATTTGCCTATATTTATTTTTGTAGGAACCGCAAAAATACAACATCATGCTGCACTGCAACATCGAAAAATAACGTCAATAGAATAAATTATATCAAGATTCTTAATATTAATTTCTTAATAATACACATGGTTTAAGCCGAAGTTTAAAATGAAAATCGCATGTCACTTTAGGTTTCATTAACTCCACAACTGAAAATAACTTCCAATAGAGTATACACCAAACGTCACAAACAAATTAAACTAATTTCATAACCAAGTTTCAAACAAAGACAAGGCAATGGAACTACTTGAGCAGCTGTTTGTATACGATCTCTGTGAGGAACTGCCATCGGCGCAAGAGTGCATTCTGTTGCATAAGATCGGAGCGCGCGCATTCGGTGTTGTGTAAAGGTGTGTTTATAGTGGAGCTGATTTGTGGATCCTTCCAAAATAATTAAAGAATTTTCAACATTTAATATAAATTATCTCTTGAAATTTTATCCCCTTGAAGTCTTTCGCTTATGTAAAAAATACTTTCAACATAACCACGTGACATGATTATTACAGGGATCAAAATAGGAATGACTCTATTACCGCCCCAGATGATATATAAACAAAGAAACTCTCCAAACACTGATAGGTACTGAAACAATATTTACAAAATAGTATATTATTTCAAACACGTGTCTAGGCCAGGGGTCGGCAACCTTTTGAGTCAGAGAGTCAAAAACTACAATTTACAAAAATTTTAAGTTTTAAAAGAGCCGCAAGTATGTTTCAGTAATAAATAGTACTTGCATAAATAAAGATTTTTCACAACAAATTAGATAATATATAATTTGGTATTATTCGATAATCACTTATTATTTTAGCAAAAAAAATTAGAACAAGTAAACATTTACGGACTAACGACAGCGACGAAGCGTGTCATTGGCGAGGGGCGTAGAGAAAACCGAGTTCAAGTGGCTGAGAGATTGAAATGGTGCCTAATCCTCGTTAATCGATTCACAACGATTTTCAAATGTTTTCTGTTTATAAAATAAATAATATTTTGCGTATGGAACAAAAGAGCCGCAGCGTTACATTTAAAGAGCCGCATGTAGCTCGCGAGCCGCAGGTTGCCGACCCCTGGTCTGGGCTGTACACGATGGTTAAATAAAAAGCGACTTTATTTTTAAACATCATAGTATACATATTCTAAAAGCAAGTAAAACCAACCCGTCAAAATGGCAGCCATTTTGACTGGATTTTCATCATATTCATAGTTCATATCAGAGGCACTTTTTATTTGAACATTTAGCTGAGTAAAGACAGCTTAGTTGATTTCGGCATCGTACGCCTCAGTCGCCACGCGCGCGTGTACGCAGCTTTACATTTTTCTCGTTGTTTTTTCGTGGGAAAAAGGATTAGGTAAATCTTGCGCGCTGGCATTTTTCATAGTTGATAATATTGTAATGTAATGTTACAATAATGGCGAGATCATTACTTGTACTTAATTTTTTAAATAAAATATTTAGAATGGAAAATAGGTCTGTATTACGTAGTTGGATAATTAGAGTAATGCTTTTGTAATAAATAAAACGATAGTCGAGTTTGTTTTGTAAAGATCTCGTCTGATGTGAAACTGCAGTCCTACCGCATAATAATCACGATTGCTACGCATATACAATATTTGTATTTATTCGAAAGAAAGAGCAAGGCATAGATAATGAGTGGGCTTCCTAGACTAGACCTTCCTAGAATCTTTAAAGATCATTTAAATGTAAATAAACTTTTATTTTTTTTTATTTTAGGTCGCTTTTCAACATATTAGGTCATAAGCGATCGCGAAACACGCGGTACATTTTTAAAATTATATTTATTTCTCAACATTGACATATACTTAATTTTATTGACGTCAAATAAAGCAGGACTCTACCACCAGTTCGGAAAGACCTGAATCCTCACAAGAGACACGAAGAAAGCGAACGAAGTCATCAAAAAACCACAGTTTCAATAGGACATTGTGAAACCGCTTCTGCCGCAGTCTAGAGAGTCGACAGCGCACAGAGAAAGGTGCTAATGTACAATTAACATACGCAGAGCGAGCTTCGCATAAAGAGTAGGCATCGTGTAGGGTAAGCAATGGCAATATTGAGCAGAACATTCTCCGGAATCTACCGTCGACTATTGGTGTAGTGGTACGTAGCCTTGCCTCATACGCCGAAGGTCCCAGGTTCGAGTCCTGGCCGAGGCATGCATTTGTGTGATGAACACAGATGTTTATTCTCGGGTCATGGTTGTTTGTATTTATATATGTATGTTTATTCTGGGATCCCCCCCCAGTTCGCTGTAAGGTCATCCATAACACAAGCTCTGCTTACTTTGGGGCCATACAGTTTGTCTGGGGATTTATTATTACTATTATACTGATATTAAAGTGTCCTTATGAAATTACTGGAGACTATGATAATTTCTAATGGGTTTTATTGCATATTCTTGCATATTCGCGTGTGTCGTTCAGTTTTGCCAAATATACCTACATATATCCCGAATAGACTACCCTACCCGATCGGCACCAGCCGAATATGTGTGATAAATATGTATGTGGATTCTATGTCAGTAGTTGGATAGGACCGGCCTTATCGTTCGACAAATTTTAGAAATGCCGGCCCACGTGTGTGCGTGGGATTGGACATTTACCCACTGGGAGAGGCCATAGGCCATACTCTAGGATCAAGAGCGACGCGTGCACAATATTTAGGAAATCTGTAACTACAGGCGTTTCATCTAAAATGTCTAATCATTTTGATCTATGACAATTACTATAGAAGTAATTTATTTTTCAGATGTCTAGTCTACAAGAATGCCGCCTACGCTTTATTAGTGTTTCTCAATAGAAATGATGAAAAAAGAAAGATTATTTGTGACAAAATAGATTTTGAAGGCCTGTTTGGTGTGGAGGTAAGTACCCTTGCCTTCCATGCCAGAGGTCCCGGGTTCGTAACCTGGTAGGAGCATATATTTTATGATATTTGCTTTCTAGATAATGTGGTGCGACTGTTAGAAATTTTATTATTATTATTAAATAGAAATGCTAGCCGTTTGGTTGAACGTTTTATGATTTATTTGAATAGGTATAATGGCGCTTCACCTTGTTCCCGCACTGCGCTCGGCTTGCGAAAATCGTAGAATGCCATCAAGTTTTAAAAGAATTTAGCGACGATAGCTGTAACACTAAATATTTGACCTACGGTTATCATTTGAAGGTCATAAGCCAAACCTCATTTTGCAACGTATTAATTGGCAACAATTAATTATTTACAAATCCAAGAGTTCGTTGAACTCTCATTAAGAAACAAACGTTTCAATATAGTTTTCGTATGTACAATAACTTGCAGACCTTAAATCGAAAATTACAGGGTCGATTATTCATTGTCATACATTCAGAGGCATGTAAATTCATATTATTATGACCGCATAAGTCGTATTGTGGCCACAAAACATATCTCAGATAAAATTCAAAAAATGCACATAAGACGCAGTAAACGTAGGGAAGGTTATCTATTTATTTTGTATTACAAATTTTTTTATTTAGTATGTTATAGCAGACTAAGTACCTATATAGATGGTTCAAACTCATTTGTGAGCGCTCATTTTGAGCACCTTCAGTGCTATGAATTCACCTTCATGCTTTGAGCACCTTCAGTGCTATGTAATTCACAGCAGGTGACCCCTTATGGGCCCCGCTAGCGCGGCCTCTTTCTTCTATTGGTCGCGTTCAGATGAAGGCTACGTGGCAAAAAAAAATGCACGAGTCATTCAGGGGTTTTTTTAGTGGGTAGAGGCTCTGGTAGGCTCGGAGTGACGAGTCCGACATAAATCGCGCGCGCGGGGTATGCGTAAGAGCATTTTTTACTTCCTCCTGCCCTCCCCGTGGAATGGGAGCAAAAAAAAATTGTGAGTGCGTTCCAGGTACACACACACACGCTTGTAAATACTCAACTTGTGTGGCAGCCACCATCTTGTCAAACCTTGTTCGCGTCGTTTGAGTGTGCGTGTATAATCAGTACATTTAGGTATGTCTCGCTCACACAGTTGTCGCTCGCTCATACATACAAGCTAAACGCACACATCGAGCCGTGAACATCTACACACTAATAATTCAGAGGTTTCACACTACCTACACGGTTTATCGTTTCAAGTCCAATGCTGGATAACAATTGTACCTTAGAAAGAAAAAGAGATTATTTACTGTTATGACGTTTGTATCCTTTTACTGACCCTCATGGTTTCAAAATAGATAATATAAACGAAATATTAACACAAAATGAAGCCCAAAAATACATCTACTCGTATACAAACAAACAACATTCATACGCTAATACCTGAATCTAGGACGACGATTAGAGTGCGCCGGCGCCACCCAAGTGTTGACCCAGTAGTGCTTCCACACGAGCCGCTAACCAAACCGCAAACAGACCGACAGACCAACACTTAGTTAGGAACAAATATTGGGGGTCATACTTGGAGTTACGATATTTCGAGCGAAGTTTCGGAGCTTATTTGTGTACTGTCAACTTGAGCAAGTTGCGATCGCGTGAGGTTTAGGTTGTGAAGACTGTGCGGGTTACGTGCTTAATAGAATTATGGAAACTAGGAGGATAATATAAATGATTTATTCGTGCTTTAACAATACTTAAATGATAAGTAAATGAAGATAAAAATTAGTGACTACTGTTAAATAATGGAGGTTTGCGAGTACACACCGCTGCTGTCATAACGCGGCCGTAGACTGTCATAACACTGCGCGGTTAAACTCGCTGACATAACGATCGCATTAACATATATAATTTTGTCTACAAGATAAAATCGTGCTGTTTGTTCGATTGCTGATTGAAACTGATCTCATTTTCAATCTTCTCTTCAAAGAATTAATTTCTAAAAATGGCTTCATAGCGGATGCTTATTCCATAATATACACTGCAGTATATCCCAGCATGACTGCTTTATAATTAACCTTTATACATAACGGCAATTTTGTATAAAAAAATCCAATCACTTCCCTCTAATATGGTTGAGGAGGGCGATGGCTGGATCCCGCATTAACTCGTGAACGGGTGCCGTTTGAGGGTGTTCGTCGTTTGGATACTTGGGGGGAGGGAGACTTGCCGAGCTAACAGATGCAGAAAAGAATAATTTTGTATAGACATAAAGAGACTCTGTAAATTTATTTTGAAAAAAAATATACCCGTGAAGTTTCTTGCCAGTTCTTCTTCACGAAGGTTTTTTTCGAACTGGTGGTAGAATCATGTTTTATTTGACGTCAATAAGAACAAGTAATTGTCAATGTTGAGAAATAAATATTTGAATTTGAATTTGAATTTGAATCAGCTGGCTGAAACGTACAATAGTAAAATCGTAAAATCGATCGTAATTTCGAAGTTTCGTATACTAGTTTTTAGTAGCAAGTCACTCCCAAACACAGACTTATACTCGTAATACAGAGAAATAGAAATGCCTTTGTCTGAATTTACTTGCAGCACCACCGATGCCACATTTATCCTTACTTCTTGCCAATAGCTAACACGCGCAAATAATTTCAACCAATCACACCATTGTGCGCTTAACGACGATTCGCTGCGTAAATCGAGTATGAGGCCTATAAGACCTATGCTTGCAATAACGCAGCTCAGGACAACGTCTCGCATACCATTTCTGTTTATCTCTATTATAAGTTCTGTAACTATAAAGGAGAAGTTGTGTGCTAGAGCATATTATAAACTATCCGATTATTTGGATGATAAAAGCCCTTGGGTATAATCCCCTCTCACTAACAGGATTGTACTAGTATTTGTATCAAAGCATGTGTAATGTGTCTGTTTGTGCGATGAGTTCTTCGTCCCGATGAATATCTAAAGCGTCATTGTCACTAAAGTACGTCTTCTTATGGTAGCGTCGGGTGATGGGTCGCTCACTTCCCTCTAATATGGTTGAGGAGGGCGATGGCTGGATCCCGCGTTAACTCGTGAACGGGTGCTGTTTAAGGGGGTTCGTCGTTTGGATACTGGGGGGGAGGGAGACTTGCCGAGCTAACAGATGCAGAAAAGAATAATTTTGTATAGACATAAAGAGACTCTGTAAATTTATTTTGAAAAAAAAATATACCCGTGAAGTTTCTTGCCAGTTCTTCTTCACGAAGGTTTTTTTCGAACTGGTGGTAGAATCATGTTTTATTTGACGTCAATAAGAACAAGTAATTGTCAATTTTGAGAAATAAATATTTGAATTTGAATTTTGAATTTGAAATTTGAATTTTTGTACTCCCAAATTAGTTTCATTTCAAAACAAGATAAATATTTGGTCCAACGTTCAGGCAGTTTTTTAAATAAACTACAGAACTACATTGAAATGAAAACGCAGACCTTGTTAGCTAAGCAATATATTGCTTACAAAACATGCAACTTGACAACAAGCGGATACTTAGCATAAGAAGTAACTACCTACTTGACATTCTGCCAATTCTATGCCAAAGAAAAATACTTTTATGTTTGGTAAGCGTTAGGTAAGTATGAGGCTTAGTTTACAGATCCTTGAATGAACTCTATTTGGTTACGAATATTTATTGAGTCTCTTAGAAGACCATTTTTAAATCATTCGATTTTCGCTTTCGTTTGACGATTGTCGAAGTTAAGCAACGTTCGGTGGGGCAGACCTAGGATGGGTGACCGCGCGTCGCTTTGCTGCTGAGCGTTTCCGTGCTTCGGAGGGCACGTCAGCAGTCGGTCCCGGGTGTTGTCGGTGCGATGACAGCTGTTAAGCTATATCACAGGCCTGTGGGTTTTCCTGAGACGGCTTCATCGACGCTGATATTGAGGTAGTCACACCCTCGCACGATAACTTATAGTAGTATTCGATTTTATTTACCGCCGACTGGCGTAGTGGGTAGAAGCCCTGCCGGAGGGTGCCAGGTTCGAGTCCTGGTCGGGGCATTCATTTGTGTGATCAACTCGGGTCATGGTTGTTTATGTAATGTATGTATGTTTATTCTGGGTTTCCCCATCCCCCCAGTTTGATGTATGGTAATTCATAACACAACTGCTTACTTTGGGGCCATATCGTCGTGTATTTGTCTGGGGATTTATTATTATTAATAATCATTTATACTAATATTTCATTATTAATAATAATAATAATAAATATTTCTAACAATCACACCACATTATCTAGCCCAAATTAAGTATCATTAAGAACTTGTGTTATGGATACTAGATAACGGATAAATAAAATTAAGAAATATATAAGCACAAATAGATATATATTTTTTTCTTATATAAATATTAGAAATAAACTTAAATAAACATACATACTCATCCATGACTAGAAAGCAAATATAATAAAATATCTGCCTCTACCAGGTTCGAACCCGGGACCTCTGGCATGGAAGGCAAGGGTACTTACCTCTACACCAAACAGGCCGTCAATTATTACCCTTCATTTATTAATACAACTATCTAAAAAGAATTGCGTGTGTTTATTTTTTTTTACTACAAACCAAAAACATCGCACTACAATCTACTACTAACGTTTCAATACACGAAACAACCGTATAAACATTTTTTTTTAGTTTAAGAGTAGTCCTTGTAACTAGTTTTGGCACTAATACAAACAAAAAAAAAACTTAATACTATCTACTACTGACCCATAGCTATCAAAAAAAAAAAAAAAAACAAATTTTGAACCATTTTGCAAAACTCGTGTGATTAGTATGAAGGGTCAATTTTATTTTATATTTTCGCTTTATGGTGTCTTTGGAAAACTTGCGAAAAATCGTGGTTTGAGCCCGTTTTTTCCGAACGATAAAAAAAACTACCTAGGGGTACAAGCGACGTACTATCTCACATCTCACGATTCTCGAATCTCACTCCACAATAGCCGATAAAACTACTATTGCCAACGGATCTCAAACACTGCGCAGATTTTTATGATCAACACAATAGCCCCATTCATATGCGTTTGCGCACTGTGACCGGCAAACGCTTAACGGCAGTTATCTGCATGTTAACCGCAAATATTTATAGTTATTTCTCGATAATAGCGAAACAATGAAATGAAATTTCTTCTGTATTACAAAACATGGGCAGTAGTGGCCGTTATAATTGACATTTGTTACGGCAAGTATGTAAAGCTGTGCTTTGGCCCCGTGTCGCACCATATTTTAAGCCAGTATTTCTAACTACTTGGTAAAAAAAGTAATAAGATGTTTTATCTCAGAAGGGGTTGCATCCTTTTCTTTCTCAATTCGCTGTCCGGACAGTTTGTCATATTTATTAAAACTTTTATAACGACCGCAATTTGAGTAGGTAATTGCTCTGCCTGATCGATCCCTTTAACCGCAACACAACCACGTGACGTAGTACGGGCCCAGACGAGTTCTTAACAAGCAAACTCTATTACTACTATCCATCAAATCGCGAACGTACCAGCACTTAGGGTAATGGGAAGGCGCGTCCTATTATGGCCGGTTTACACGCGTTAAGTAGATGGGTTGGTAACTAAATTTTAAGTTAAAAATTACGTGTCAACAGTCAGTGACAAGTGGTAAGTTAAAATTTAGTACGCAAGTGAATAAGTAGATTAGGATTCGTTCTATTTTTTGAATAAGTAGGTGGGCGGGGCTTCTCACTTAATACGTTTGGACGTGATTTTTTAGTTAAGTGCATAAGTTGACAAAGCGGGTGGCGGCAAGAGCTCGCATTTATTTCGCATTTTTTTCAAAATGTCGGAGTGGAATTCAGTTTCACCTTTAATTATTGTTGAAGAATATTTAAATTAGGAATGCTTGTGGAATTAACGAGGTGAACATTTTAGAAAAAAACGTATTCTTCTAGAGATTTTAATTTCCGAAACAAATTCTTCTCTGAATTTGTCCAAAACTCGTTTGCCACATATCTAAATACAGAATTGACGAATTCCTTGACATTCATCACTGTTCAACTTCATTGAACTTATGAGCTTAACTACTTAATCCGTTTGGACACCCAAGTGACATGCAGTAACTTAAAATTCAGTTAAAATTTAGTTACCAACTTAACTAGTTATTACGTAGGTATAGACCGCGCATTAGACACCGCGCGGTTACGCTGGTAGCCCTTTTATAGTTACCTTTATTTTGCCTTAAGATAGAAAATTAATAAAACTCAGTTTATAATATAAATGAATGTGTTTATTTATATTACAAAAATCACATTTTAGTATCTAAATTCATCTTCCTCATTAATTATTAAACAAAACGTAAACTTCTAAAATAAATCAACCTTTTTTTGGACATTTTAAGATCTATAAGACGTCATATTAGTAGTAGACACATAATAGAAACAAAACATTTAAAAACAATACACATACACTGTGCCCTTACAAAAAACACTTTCATAAGTGGTCGCGCGGGTTACATGTGTAGCCCCTACACTTTGACGGTAGATCACTCAGGAGTCCTCACCTTGCGGAGTGCGCAACGCTGCTGGCGACAGCGGGGTCAACGCTCGAGGAGTACACGCGACGCTGACGCTCTAGCGCCCGAATTTCATAAATATTAACAATTATCATGCACTGGGTTACATATGTAACCCACGCGCCCGTTCTCGTGTTGAAGAAACTAATGCTATTCCAACTGAAACATACGATCGTTACCGCATATTAGTGAATAAACACCTATGATTAGTTTATACCTGTTTCCCTCACTCTAAAGAAAGAGAAATTAAGCATATTAGTTCCTGAGTTAAAAACTTTCTAAGGTTCAATGTGCAGGCGCAGACTTAAACGCAGTTGTAGACAGGAACGTTGTCAACTTCCAACGACCACATTCATTATAGACGTCTTATCTAACCGAACCATAAGTTATGCATCCAAGATGTGTCAAGTAAGACTTTATTTAATTTGATAACCTTTTTTTTTTATAACATCTCGTGTTTAGGGAAGGGTTCATTACTGCTGAGCCACTTCATATATTAGATTGGGAGTATCTAATTTACCAACGTTTTCTTTAAACAAGTACTTAATATTTATTGCTGGTTTCTACTCTTAAAGTTTTAAGAAACTATTAAGGTAGTGAATTTAAAGCCTTCCTTTTTATCCACAATTTCTACGTAGGTAGGATATTAGTAAATGCATGGCGCAGATCTTATTATTCTGTTTTAACTACATATACCAGCCAAACGGTGGGATCTTCATTTGGAGTGAGAAAGTTTTATTTGGACAATCCGATGTGCGTTACTAAGAAGGAAATTAAATGTCATGTCAGGCCAATTTGGTAACTTTACGACAGTGCAGTTAGTGTTTTCTAGTGATTTAGTAAACATTCTAGCTATGCGATTCAAGGTGATCAAGTTAGTTAAAAATACAAAATGCCTTGCGTAAAAAAACGAAAACCAAAGTTAAGCCGCCGCCTATCGTTCTTGCGATCGTGACCATCTGACCGGTACAGTAGAAAGTGAACAATAACCGGTAAACAATAACCGGCAAACAGTAACCGAACAAGCAGCTGTTACTGACGCGACCTTGCTTAAAACAACTAATATGTTTTTAATAATTTTAATTAAGCATCTAGCTGTTTAGCAGGCGGACATTGATAACTAAGATAATATTTCCAGAAGTCATGTAAAGTTATTTAGGAATTTATTAAATTAAAATAATGTAAGATATTTCAACGGGTCTGCTACTTACAAAAACTGTAGTATACCTACTACATTGTTGAAATCAAAGTCAAAATATGTTATTCCATCATTAGTCTGCAAACAGAAACTCTGAATGAATTGAGTAATTTAAATTAATTTTGTAATAAGTAACTCGAGAGAAAAAAAACTGAAGAACTTTAAGTTAATGAAGGGCTCACTCTAATATGGTTGTTGAGTAGGGCGACGGCTGGCTCCCGCGATATTCCCGTGAACGGGCGCCGTTCGCGGAGGTTCATGGTTTGGATAGTCTTGCCAGCTAACAGATGCAGATAAGACTTCGAAGAAGAAGAAAAGTATTTCCGAACTGACAATAGAACCATGCTTTATATAACGTCAACAAGTACAAGCAACTGTCTATTTTGAATAAATACATCTTACTTCAGGGCAAACTAAATCGTTTAACAAAACTAGTTTATATATCGAAAACTTCGACAAAACAAAAGACAGCATTTCTCAACACTAAAACCCCATGAACCCATCATAAAACATTTCTTACTTAAGTGTAATCGCGTGACAACCAACCGTATTTCCACAGTTGACCTTTGCCGTATCGCAGCCGATGTTTATCTTGGTACCCGGATCGCAAACAGCGATACTTATGCTAAATTACTATTTGAATCTGCAAAAGGTATCGTGACATGAATCTCGAATTATTCCATCGTTTTCTAGGAGCTACGATGGCTCAAGCACGCGAAATATGTAAGTGGGTGAATCTGTAAGTGCACGCTCAGATTTCACACTGGAACTTTTTAGTCAGTTGCCAATTTTTTTTTTATAAATCACCAGACAAATACACCAACTGTATGTATGACCAGATACATACATACAATGAACGCCACGACCAGGACTCGTATGAGGCAGTTAAGTGCTACTGGAGCCACTCGGCCGTCAAAAACCCATGGATATCACAATAATTTCTAACTTCCCTATCAAGTTTCAAAAACGAGCTCTCCTTTGTATGATGCAGAACTAGCGCCACTGCCGCATCGAAAAAAAAAGCACTAAATAACGTAGCTTTCAAAACTCAATTAGATAAATATCAAAGTATGTAAATGCCGCCGCTTCGTTCGTATTCCATTCTCGTAGTAACCAAACAATTTTATTACATGTCAAAGGTCATCTAAATTGTCGTATGTTCTACAAATTTTATCAAATTTTATACAAATTTGTTAAACTCCAGTCATAACCAACCTTTCGCATTTATAGAGATTTGCGATATAATGTTTATTTACCTGTGGTATTTAGGAGTTTGGCCTTCACTCCTAAGTGTGAATCATTCACTGCTAGATGTGTAGATCGAATTTACTAGACTATGATTTTAGGTATAAAATTGAAGGAAAGCTAAAGGTGCAGATACCAATCTTAAGCTGACAAAATAAAAAATAAGTTCTATAAAAGATTTGTGAGTCATATTCAAAATATAAAATGATTTAACTATTATTCACTATGAACTGTTGAATTAGTGTGTCTAGTTTCCAACTCATGTCTAAACACTTAATTTATTTTAAGGATTAAAATTTAGAACCATATTGATCACTGTGAGCTAAATTTAATAAGCATTTTCAATATTTGATCATAAGCTAAGGAAATGTATGATTAAACAATAAATATTTATTCAGTTTTAGCCCAGATTTGATGTTTTCATGTATGAGTCATACATGCATGTGTCAATCATATTTCACTTTTATTTATACATAACAAACTGTAAAAAGTTTTCTAGTATTCCTGAAAAATTACACCAAGTAGTAACCCCATCAAAATTTATTCACCAGAGATCTTCAACCACAAGCACACAATAGAACATAATCCACCATTATCAACAAAACAGGAACCGAACTTATGACATCCACTTCCACTACAAACAAAGAAACTGATGACTCACACAATAATGGGTTATTGTTGAAAAATAAACAAGTTCTTTTGGTCACTCTTATACACATCGGTGACACAAAAATAGTATTATTTTCCAAACAGAACCTGCTGTATCAACAATATTGTAAAAATATGTCTATATGTACCTGTATGTCTGGCCTCTGATTCCCAATACAAACAAACAGCAAACAGAAATTGGAAATTGTAAACAGAAATAATACATAATTCTGTGACTACTATTTTCAATCAAACTTTTCCTTTCTTCAGCCGAAAGATTGAACGGCAAGACAGATTTACTAATTCAGCTAGAAAATTATTAAGTTGATAGAAGAAGAAAAGCAGCAAACATACATAGGTGTTTCTTCACTTACTTATATATTGAGCTCATCATTTTATGTTTTATGATAATCATTAGTAATGGTCTTCATAAAAGCCTAATGCCTTACAATGCATGTAAGCCTCCATGGGTAAGCTAATGAACTCTTTCTTAAGGTAAATGCATCCATCCAGTTCTAGCCTCCTTCTGAAAGTGGTAGTCTTTGTTTAAGATCTTGTCCGGGGCGGTACTGTACTACCAGTAGCCCTTACTATTCTGACCTCCATTACAGTCAAGTTGTTGTTCTTGTAAAAGTTCAGTGTTTCAGATAAAGGCAAAAAACAGACAGTGCAATTCCTGGAACTAAGGTGAAGCCTTTGATGACAACTAATGATGTCCATGGATGGAGATGCCACTAAGAATCTGGTGGGTCACATGCTCATTTGCCAGCTATGAAAATAGTAAAAAAAGTTAAGATCAATTTAAGGTATCCAGCATTTCCCACAAGTCTTGAAGAGTATCAAAACTATGTTGTTGGCAAACTGAAGATGTAAAATACTGGCTATTGATTACCCATTCTTTCCAATCAAGCGTTTTGAAGACACCCTAGTGACCAACACTGCAGTGAAAAGTACTAATGGTGTTAAATAAATAAATAATAAATTAATGGTGATTGCAATAATAATGGATTTTAGTTGAGATTGTCTCTATTGCTGTTATTATAGTGACTGGCTGTTTCTCCCTTTTGCCTAGATTAATTTGGTTGGAGTGGCATTTAAAATAAGGAATTTAAAACAGCTCATAATAACAACTACTCAGTAACATTTTTTACTAAATAAGTTTTACCCCTACTAAATTTGTTAAGCTTTCAGTCAAGAAAATCATAATAATAAATCCCCAGACAAACACATCAACTGTAAGGCCCCTGAGATGAATCCAACTTCATGATAACAATTAGTGAATAAGTCATCTTTAATATAAAAATTAAAGTTTGAAATGAAAAAATCTATTTTCTGGATGCACCAAGCATTAAAACTAAAATTATTTCCTTTAATTTTAACTGTTTATTTATTGTTACAGTACCTGTTTGTTTAAAAATAGTTATTATTATTTGATCCAAAATAGAGTATTATAGAGTTATTGAAATACTCTCAATTTTTTAATTAGAAGTCTTAATTATAAGTTGGCAAAATATTTATGAACTTTCCTTTAACTATTTAATTATTATTTATTATGTAGATTTATTATATTTAGCCCAGTATATTAAGATATATAATATATATACCCTTTAGGGCTTACACTTTTTTAAAATTAAATATACATACATATGTTGTCTTTAAATAATCTAAACATGTTATATCTTTATCAATTAATAAAAAGATGTTTTTACATAACTTCAGACAAAAGCTTTAAGAAGAACCAATGAAACAGGTTCTTTTTTTCGAATCTTTAGAATTTAATATACTATATAATATACTTAATATAATATATAATATACTTGTGTTTCAATTTAGAGATCAATATTTTGCCATATCATATATTTTGCCGTTTTATTGCAGGTTGTTTGTAATAACCAAAATTACTGAGCATTATCTTATAAACCTTAGTGGTTTTCTTATGCTAATTTGTGTATTATTTTCTTAAATTTAAGTTTTTTTTATTATGATAATAAAAGAAATAAAACTTACCAAGTATTCAGGAAACAGCCACCAACAACTTTTTTGTATGTTAAAATAACTACTCACAAATAGTCACCTAACAGTAACAGCGGGGTTAAAATATATTGTTAAACCTACTTAATAATCACTGTACACGATAGATCTAAGTTTTACAGCGTTTACTTTATTATTTTATAAACAAAGACTGCGGATCACATCAGATACCTACAAACAAATCTTTGTTGTGATTTGTGAATAATTTGCCACTACTGCCACTGACTAAAATCACGCCAGCTGTTTTTTTTTTAGTATTGCGCCGTTTGAATTGCTCAATGAACTAAGTATTAACTAATAGCCGGTGAAAACACAAAGATGACTTTAACAGCAAAGCATAGAGTACTATTTTGCTTCCAAATTTTTGTATTTTTATAACGTTGTTTTACGTGCAGAAAAGTTATTGATTGATGATTGAACGGCTATTCAGTCAGTGCTACCACATACATATTTTTCAAAATCTCGATAAATAAGGATATTGCTTCAGCAGTGATTTGATCAAGCACCAAAATGTTTACTATGCATTTCAAATAAGAATAGGACCAACTTAGCGCCATATTATGATGTCATAGCTGTCGATTCGAACCGATTAGGTAGCGTGAGCAAAAAAAGAATTTTTTAAAGTAGAATTTATTTAAGCAAGCAATTGCTTTTACCGTCAAACTATCAATTTGGCTTTCTAACTTTTGATGTTTTTGTCATGCCATTGGATTTAAATTAGAATTGTAAGGTGGCAACCTCAAAATTTCAAAACCGCGAGAGTTAAAAATGTTATTTTGGACATAGTTTTTTGGTGGTTTGTGCCTTTTTATTAACCCGTAACAGTTCTCTTTTGAGTACAGTTTTATTTTGAAATATTTCTTTTTGATATAATACTTTAATAAATAAAGTAAAATAAATCATTATTTTTATGCAAAAACATTTTCTTTGGAGACCATAATTTTCAAGTGAAATTTGACAGATAGGAGACATTGACGTTCCTATTTTCAATTGAATCGCATAGTACTTCTCGACATTGACAATTACTTTTTCTCATTGACGTCAAATGAAGCATGAATCTACCACCAGTTCGGAAAAACCTACGTGAAGATGAACTGGTATGAAACTTCACAAGTAAAATTTTTTTTTAATTTTACAATGTCTCGTTATGTTTTTACAAAATTATTTCTTACCAGCATTTGTTAGCTCGGTAAGCCCCCAACTATCCAAACGACGAACATCCTCAAACGGCACCCGTTCACGAGTTAACGCTAGATCCAGCCATCGCCCTCCTATACCATATTAGAGGGAAGTCAGGTAGTGAGGGCGATTAGGTATCTAGCCACAAAAGTAACCAGCGAATTTTTACGATCAATATAGAGCAGGTTTCATTGAAATGCGTTTTTTTTTGGTGCATTCCATCTTATTGCCTACCGTTCATTAGTTCAATCTGGTATTAAGTAAAACGTAAAAGTTTCATATCTCTTATCATGCATTATATAAAAATAATAAAATAAGTGAACCGATGACGAAAATACTATTATATTTTTGCAGAAAAATTTACTTACTAAACCCTAATGTAATATGTCATTGCCAATCAGCATTTAGACTATTTCGTTCACTTGAGCGCTAAAGTAACATCTCTAGTCTAGAGTACCTCTGAGGTCTGTAGAAGTCCTAGCTTGAAAGAAATAAACTTGATATAGAATAGACCCTTTTTTAATGAATGACGATGTGCCTCGAACTTGTGTAAAAACATAATCGTAAACTTTGCAATTTGAGTATGCATTTATGGAGTCATTTTCAATTTTCCTCATAATAATAGTAACACCGCTTGAAAAACCGAGAGAAACTGACTAGCAGACTCACATACAAAATTACTATCTTGTCTATAACGATGGTTATTGATTTGTCTATTCTGATGAAATGATTCTGAGTATTTCCAATAATCTTTACATATTTATTTTAAAATGATTCGGCTACTTTGATTTATTGAAAATTGAAAAAATGAGTTCACTACATATTTTGATCAATTTTTAAACATCTTAATACTGGTTTTGAACGCAGCTTAACACAATGTATTTTTAAAAATACCGCGCTTTATTCCTCACGCCCAGTTTGACGTCACAAATAGGGGGCTTCAAATAGGCCATACCGCACCCTATTACAATTTATTTAGAAGTATTTTGCTACTTTAATAAACAGCTTTAAATACATTGGTTAAAATCTATTTTTCAATAACACCAAAATCAGTTTCTGACGTCTCCACCAGACAGCGCTACAGAGCGCACATACACCAGCGCAGAAAACACCAATCACATTTCAGGAAGTTTGACGCAATTTGCAAATGGCCGTGAAAAGAACTGTGCTCGAGGGTGTACGAAAAACCTAATGGTGAAAAGTTGAATTTGAGTGAATTGATTAGGAAATTATCTATTTAGTGTGGTGTTGTTGAAACTATACAAAATGTGCCAAAGAGTGGAATACCAGTCTTAATGGTGATATAGGAATTGCCGATAATACTTCGGGAGGGACGATCGAAGCGATTTGCTGACAGAAGGGTAATGGATCTTGATACTATTTTAATTTTCATCAGTGTAACGCTAAGCATTGTATTCATTGTTTTACAATTAAAGTGCTTAGTATTGGGTTTTACATGTCATTGATTTATTTGCTAATGCGTAACGATAGATGGGTGTAATTAGGGTTTTCCATTGCGCTGCCGGTCGTGGCTAAAATATATGAGATTGATGCTATCGGGCCGAGTTATTGAACGAATATACTCATAATTCTTTCAGGCCTATCTAATGTACTGTTTTTTGGGCACGTTTGTGTACGATAATTTTGACTTTTCCTTTGGGAAGCGTTCGTTAAGGTAATATACCTATCTATACATTCTATAGACAGGACGATCTAGGCACGGCCCTTTCCGAAACGCAAGGACATCGATTCGTTTGCTGTGTCCTATTTCTTACATTTTCACATTTATTTTAGTTATGATTGGTAGATATACGTTAGCTGGAGGATTATAAACCCCTTTAAACGTTCGAATGTTCGGTTTTTCTTTGAAAACAAGGTCAGATTGACTATTAAAGTATTCGTTAAGTTAAAATGGTGTGCCTCTTTATCAGCTAACCTTTCATATAAGTATTTTCTTAATGAATCACTAATAAGGCACATAACACTGAATGTGAATCTTCATATATTTTCCTGACATGTAATAATGAAAATAATTATAATTTGCTTCGTACTTTCGTAATGCATAAATTAGTTCAATGTTATGGAGCCACTCCTATTTTTATTTGATTTCAGTAATAGACATTGATATTTGTTATTTGTTAAATGTTTGAAACTGTCTGGTTATAATTTAATTGTTAAATTCAATGTATAATACTGTAAAATGCATTAGAATTGAGTTTAGGCTGTGTAAGTCAATGAATGTGGCAAATTAGTCATTATTTTCTGCTATTGTTTAGGAACATTAGAATTTTCTATAGCATGATGTAGGCTGTTGTAGCTTAGATAATACACAGGTCATTTGTAAAGGGTCAAATCAAAATCGAATAAAAATTCAGTTTTAACTAAATAAATTAAGGTTATGATTTATCTTATATCCTGTATTTAATAATGAATGGCTTACACATAGTGGGGTTGCTTGTTGCCATCAGCAGCAAGTATGTCACAGCTATGGTACATCATACCACTCTCTAAGAGGTTTTTAGGCTACTAAATGTGATATCACACATTCCACCATAAATCACCTGAATTACAGATGAAATCACCATGATATATTATATAACACATAATTTATACAAAAATTAGCGAAGTTTCATCAAAGGAAATCTAGTTGTTATATTTGCTAGTATAGTCTTTAGTAGAGAATACTGAACCTCCTACTTTTTTAGCTTGTGATATAAAATATAAGGTTCCTACTATTGGGAATTCAATGAGTGTGTTACAGCTTATAAAAAAAGTAATTTAGTAAATATGGACTCCATTTGAAAATACTGGTAATTCCAGACGTCAGCAGTGATTTTTCTTCTTAAATCACACTTCACTTCATAAATGTCACAATTAGATATTGTAGGTTCAGTCACTGTGATCACATTTTTAAAAATAACTTAACTGGCAATTCAGATACAAGTCATATTTTATATAACAAATTATGATAGTTCTCTCATCCCTGGTTGATTAAACTTTAGTCCTTAGTGATAGAAGACATGCTACCAGATGAAATTTCTATTGACGTTAGTCTATATGCATATATTGCTGTTCAGCTAATGCTTATATACATAAAGAGCCTATGTCAAAGAGTTTTAGTTTAGAAATGGTAACCAGCCTTGATGTTTTACGGCCACCCAACAAAATGTCTAAAATAAAGTAGTTCTTAGTAGTTTATAATAGTCATCTTTCTCTCTCTGCAGTTGCAGCAAAATAGGTGAAAAATTGTGTCAAGCAATAATCAGCCATAATCCAATGATACATAATTTAAATTTCAAATGATTTAATTTATTTATAATTCTGTACATAATATGGACACATAATTTTAACTCAAAATACTTTTTATGTCACTTTTGTATAGGCCATTTGTTTTTAATAGGTTGATGTACCTTCCTTAAAAGTAACATATCCCTGTTTGTATGAAATTCCCTTGTAGTAGTTGACAATTAAAAAGAGCATTTTTGTAGGAAAATTTGTATATTCTAAGGTAGAAATTTATTATTTGAAATTGATTGCTGATTACTGGTAAAAAATTAATTTTTTAGTCAACATATTAATCATACTATTAGTGTGATGTGGTTATTTATTTTATTGTTTGTGCTACTTGAATCAATCAGTTATATATTTTTAATGATGTATTATTTTGTTCAATCTATGAAAATGTTAATGAGGTTTCTTGATAACATCAAATTGGTATTACACTAGTTTTATTAGGTACATAAGATAATGCATTCTAAGTCAGTTTACACCAAACCAAGTAAAGTTTAAAACTTAGAACCCTGATAAGGCAAAGCATAATCTATCTCACATATCCAACTTAAATAGTTACTCTTCTTTATAGGTCCACTTAAAATATTTCTTAACACAAACCTGCTTTATATTATAGTACAGTATGGTATTTATAAATGTTCACTCAACTTACACCTTGCAACAAAATCATTATTAGAAATTAGTTATTTCAGTAAGTTTGAGCTGTTCCCATTTTAATGGTTAAGTTCAGACTGTGTTCAATAAATTAACTAAAATTGACAATATTGATTATAGTAATTTTATTTATTTATTGATTAGGTACACCAACAGCATATAGTATTTTACATTTGTCTTTATTTATACTTTAGTTTTTTTTTTCCAGCTGTAAGCTTCGCAAAAATTTGTAAAATAAAATAAATAATACATTATTAAAAATAATCTTATGTATATGCCTATTAAAGGTATACACAACTTTTACAGTTTTTTATACAATGTAATCAAAACATTAATTTATAAAATAAATAATAACATAACTTCAACTTAAACTTCCGTTGCAATAACCAATCTATACATTATGTGTTTAAAAATATGTAGCAAAAAAAACAAAAAAATAATGATGGTCACTAGTAAAATAAAGAGTTGTTCCAAAGTAAACGGTCTTTGTGCTACTGAAAACAGGTTAACTGGTAAATATATAAATATGAAATATCCACAACTTGTAAACATCTATAGAAATGTAACCGTTTGGGTTTCAGATCCACATTACTAGCAATTTTTCAGTATTTATCATGTTTTATTATCAATTATCACTAAGCAAGACTTAAACAGTGACTTACAGCGTTGTTGTTTCTTTTTTTAAGTACAAACGACTCTACAAATAATCAAGATATGTTGTAGAATGCCAATATTTCAAATAAATAAAATGCCTTCATCATACATACATAAAGCACAGTACAGTTATGGACTAAACACAGACTTGCTAGTGGTCACACATACTCTTTATTCAAAATCAATGCTTAATGCATAGTCCAAAAGTAGGTTCATGTAACCCTTTAAAATATTCTTTTTAGGGAGGTCCAGGGTTTAATCCCAGTGATGGCCTGTCCTATGGTACATAAAAATATAGCAAGCATACTTAATTTTTAAGTATAATCATATAAAGTCTAGTGTGAACTTCAAATTGTTTAAGAGCACACAAAATAAAACCCATGTTTACTTGGCTGTGTTCTGGTCAAGGAAACGGAACAGCCAGTGTTATTCCTGGAAAAAATGGCAATTTCAACTGCAGGTACTATTGGCAACTTATCTTATTCATCATTAGTCAATATTATAATCATATTCAAAATATAAAGATAAAACACCTACAGATGCCTCTTGCCCTCAAATGAAATCATAATCCAATATTTCAGCTTGTTGATGGTACTATGCAATCCACATTATTTGTGTTTTCCGTTGCAATATATGACTCTTGACTACTAATAGTTGCTTTTATTAAAATTACCTTAACAGGAAATCAATAATGGCAACAAATAACCTCTAAAACAAAATTTTCTAGGGTTTTTCATTTTCACTCCAATAAAGAGACCTTTGATTCAGGTCCTATCTTCAATTCGCAGCTTATTGTTCAACTTTTGTTAAGAGTGTTAAGTCAATAATAGTGTCAAGATGTGTTACCAGGCCTTTTTTTTGTTTATAGCTTAAGCATATAAATTCAAGTGTAAAGGTTTTATTACTGATCAGCTTTTATGCTACTAATTTCATTGGTAATTTTTTCAGAACAGTTTAGATTTAAAATACCTCATTCATTCCAATCAGGGTAAAATTACTGTACTTCTGACAATAAAGTTCCTCAATTTTTTTTAAATTTTCAGACCTCTTTTTTTCTAAATATAAAATCAATCGCTGATTTGAAGCTTCTGATGAAGATGATATTTTAAGATTTTAAGTTTTGTGGGTTCAGTGGTACCTACTAGTGTCTTTCCTTAAGATCATTTTAGGGTCTTAACTGTCTACAGCATTACATGTTACAATTTCAGTCGCCATAATAACTATATTCACATGGTTGACTGGAGGATCAGTCATATTAAACGAACAAACTAAAACTGTAGGCAACACATCTTTAGTAATATAGATTACTTTACAAAATCACTATTAATTAATTAAACACCTATGATAATTTATGTTCTTGGGCACAAATGGCAGCTACTATCAGTGGAACAGTATAAAAAAATTACTTGGTATGCAGTATTTGTAACATTGTACTACTCCATAAATCAATTAATTAATAAGCTAGAAACCACTAATCTGCCATAAAAAAGATATGATTGAATTGGATGTTTGCATACATCTTAATGCTTATTGGAGTAAATGACAGTTCACTGATCCTACTGTTTATAATTGTCGAAACTGCTGACATAGGTAACTGTAGAAATTGTAAACATGTTCTCGTTAACTGCCATCCTGAACAAATAAGGTTGATAATTGCTTGGCTTGCATGTTTGTTGCATGATTTGCACGCAGTAGGTGGGCACGCATTGTCAGCTGTTGGTAAAAAATTAATTAATTATATTGATGAAATATTAATGGCTGATAGCGTAACATAACTGGGACTAGTTGGGAGAGGAGAAACTGGGATTACAGGATGCGGATAGTAAAGAAATCAGCATGTTATTACGCATTTCGCTACCACGTATAGTTAGCGCCGTCAACGGAGACACGCCTTATTCTGTGGTGACGACCTAGTGGTGTAGTGGTTAGTAGCCCTGCCTCATACGCCGAAGGTCCCAGGTTCGAGTCCTGGCCGGGGCATTCATTTGTGTGATGAACACAGATGTTTGTTCTCGGGTCATTATTTATATATGTATGTTTATTCTGGGTTCCCCCTAGTTCGCTGTATGGTCGGTCATCCATAACACAAGCTCTGCTTACTTTGGAGCCAAACAGTTGGTGTGTTTGCCTGGCTTATGGGACATCTCGCCTGCACATTTTTCCCTTTTGGCGAAGCAGAAATTTAAATCCTGCAACCTTCCTCACAATACTCTGCAAGAATAAATTTTTGAAATTTACATGGAACTTTAACATCCTTAACTCTTGAAGAACGGGTTTTATAGCTCATTATGTACTTATATTTTTGGTATCATGGTTAATTTCCTCTGTTTTTTTATTAAAATAATAGTCATTTGATGCTAAGATTTACAGATGTTTAATTCAATATGTGATTATTCCGAAAGTTCCCTTTAATTTTTTATAGGAGACAAGTGGCCCGTTCTCCCAAACTGATATGGGCGAATCTACCCATGCACATTTTAAAAGTAGACATTTGGCCCACGGACCAGTTTTTGTGCAGACGATATGTCCCATAAGCCATTTGTCTTGGGATTTATTTATTTATTATTATTTTTTGGTCGAGGTCGTATACAACGATACGTTTGTTTGTACTGTAAGCAATTAGGGACAACGTATACCGGATTTTTGTCCTTACTATACTCTATTATAGAGTTAGTAATCTACTCTTTGTTTGGCTATAGAAAATTCAATGTGTCTTTATTTATATGTAAAACAATTTCTAATTAGGTAATAATTATTGAAGTCAGCTAACCAAGCATGATTTATGCTTGCGTAACCCCGAGTTATCTTACGTAAACGATCAAATAACACCTATTTAACTGGACTAATCATTAATGTTTTGATATTATGTAACTTGAAACATGCAATGGCCAATACTTAACATATATAAACAGCCGTTAATTTCCTTGTTCGGACGTTTTGGAGATCGCTTACCGAATGTTTAATTAACCGCCACCATTGTTTAGTAATTTAAAAATATAGAGTTGTCACAGATTTGCTGAAACGGAACGGAGTTGCGTATTAAAATAACATTGTGATTTCTGGCTAATCATATTTGTAAAATGTGAGTTTTGAACAATGTGGTTTTGGACTGAATTTCAAGTCAAATTTGTATTACGTTACCTTGAAAAGGTGGAATTTGTAGATTGGAAGTGTCGGGTAGTTCGATCGTGTGAAGGGTTCTTCGAAACGTGTGTGGTATGTGAATGTAAGGTTAATTTTGGGTTTAAGATTTTGGACGCCAGCAATAAGAAATACATACAACAGCAGATTAGATAATCCAAGAAAAGCTTCACCCAACAAACTGGGGTGGGTTCAGGTTACCAATAATCCAGCAAACTTGCCTTCTGCGGCTCTGCAAATACCTTCGAAGTATCTCGGTTTCGACACAATTATGTTTTAATGAGCTTATGGAATGTGTATTATAATAACTAGACAAAGGATACCTACTTTCTAGAGTGAGCTCTCCTGGTATCTAACTATTTTAGAGTTAAAATACAATCGATAAGATATACAATAAAAAGAACTGAACCTTAAAACAATGTGGTATAATTACAATTATTTATGATGATATAATGAGTGTATGAATGTTTGAAAGGCGTATTTTGTTTGTAATGGTGGTTAGTCGTGTACCGTTGTAATAAAACATTGGTCGAACATTGTATTAAATGATGAATATTTTCTAACGCTTGCGTAAGAAATGTGTAGGGTCTATGGAAAAATCGACTAATAGGCCCAATTGATTCCCTTAGCATCGCTTAGCTCATCTGCGAAGGAAAATGTGCTTTGCGGAGCTATATTTTTGTCCTTACAAGATTAAGTTAGTCAGCTACACATCCTGTGGTAGTTCAGCTTCTTAGCATATCTATGTTGGAATCGCAGTATTTGTTGAACGACAAAATCGGCCCGTACCATCTATTACAGATGCTCGGCAAGTTCCGAACATTCGGACTTTATTCAGGTCAGCTCATTCAGCTCGCCTCGCCAAAACCTGGACGGCATTAGCCGGGCAACGTTTTACCTGTACGTGTATCTACACATATTCGACTTTGCCGCCCGGCAGTGCCGATTGATGCCGGCTCGAATATGTGGGGAGCGCCCCTAGCTCGCAGCAAAACGAAATGGAGTCTTCGTGTAAGTGATAACCCTAATTCATATACCAGAGTGTCATTTTATTATTAATAATGTAGGTACGGGAAATATTCGCTTACGTATAGAGATATACTCATTTATTTCCTTACACGGTAAGGTTCAACAATTTAGCTCTTCTATCGGACAGTTATGTAACCTTTTTAACTGAATTCAAAATATATGAAATCTTTCGTCCCTCGGATGTTACCGTTAAATTGGGATCAGCTACCGTTTTGCCCCGCCTTTTTATGTCATTTTAAATGGTATTCTTTGGGTTTCGCAATAATTCGTTGACCTTTTGTCCTTGAGATGTAATATCTGACGAAAATCAGCTTCCTGAATTAAGTTTCAGGCGTTCTAAATTTTTTCTAATCTGTCAGTTTTTCAAGAAATTAATCGTGAAATAATTCGCAACAATACAATATGAAATAGATCAAGGTTATTTATCTTAACAGCTTCTTTCATAATGACGTTATCAAAATATATGTTCTAAGGAAGCTGCAAAAGAAATATGTTGCCTAGTCGATACAATTAGGTTCAAATAAAAGTGAATTAAATATGAACTATTCATGGAATTTATACAGATTCGCGTTATTCCGTATGAATGTGTAATATTCTTAAATTAGAATGCTATCATCCTGGAAAAACGATGAGTATATTATAACCAATTGGCGTGCCGTAAAATTGGAAAAAAAAATTGAAGAATTGTGGAATTCGTTGTAACAAACTTGACTTCGAAAGTAAAATTTTGTTTGTATGGACGTCGCAGTGAAATTTCTGACTGATTTCTAACTCTGATTACTAAACTCATTAGAGAGAGTTTTTACCCTGGCAGAGACTGACAATTTCGTCTTGTAAAACAGATGTTTACGATTCGTATTTCTATTTAAATATATTTGCTTTATATGGTTTTTTATATAAACTGGATTCAAAACCCACAAGATAGGGATGCGAGAAAGGATTAGAGGAAGGTCTTTGCTCAGCAGTGAGACACTACGCGCGTAATATTAACAATAATAATAATGGGTTCTCGGTGACAAGATTGTTCGGCGAGGTCACGACCTACAGAATTGTGGATACACGACGCAAGGTGGAGGAGGATATTGGTTTTCCAGTCGGTGGTTTATTTGTGTGTTAAATCAAAAATAGCTTCTCAAAATCGAGTTGTTCGATGATATTTTTGGTCCCATCATCGACCACCGTTCAGTGCTTTGACAAAATGCTACCTTTATTTTAAAAGGGACTCTACTTTGGGATTATTATTATCTTAGCAATCTTTTACTATATTATCAGTTGCATTTTAGTGGTACGTATTTATTTCTTGGTTTGATCGTGTGACGAGCGATAATTAAATATTACGGACCCATTAACACCCTTAGAGATTCTTATGGTATCTTGTCTGCGGCGGTACTACAGTAAAGGGTTGTAACAGCCAGTGCAATTACTGGAACAAAGGCAACCCCAACTGAAGCCTACGGTCGCCAATGCATCATCAGTCGATATAATGGTCACATTCAATATTGATGAAAATAAACCTTCGGCTAACGATGTCCATGGACGCGGATGTCGCTTACCATCAGGTGGTTCGCGTGCCTTTGCCGGCTATGCAAATAGTGTTTTTTTTTAAATTCCTACACACTTGCAATGCTTTTAACTATGTTCGTTTGTTTTTCCACCGTTTAAAGTAAAGTTCATTATTTATATCGTTATACTTTCTTAATATTATTATTTAGGGTTTGTAATCCATCGAAAAAACATAACCGAGTAGCGACGTGTAATAGTCCTGCCTCATGCGTCGGAGGCCCCAGTTGGAATCCGGGCCGGGACATCTATTTGTGTTTTGAGCACAGATTTTTGTCCTCGGGTCATGGTTGTTGATCATTACCTATGTATGTATGTTCATTCTGGCTTCCCCCAGTTCGATGTATGGGCATAACGCAAGGTATGCCTACTTTTGTGCCTTACAGTTTGTGCGTTTGTCTGGGGATTTATTATTATTATATATTAATTACTTGCTTCTCAGATTCTCTGGAACAGAAGTTAAGACATAGGATAGCTCCTTTCAGCATACATGTCTAGTTACTTTCTGTCTTAATTTAAGAGTTACGCTTTTGTGACTGGAATAAGTGCCAAAACATTTCATTCTACCCGCCGCTTTCACTTATTATACATTTGGTCATAACCTGTTATCTGGTTTCTATTAGTTTACTTGGTCATTTCCACTATCTCGTCTGCCCTTTGACACGAACATAAATCAATCTTGCTAGGTCTGTGTATTCAACCTTTCTAACCGCTTTCTGAATTTCAACTTTCTATCGTGGAATAAAGCAGATCAGCTTTCAAGAAACCTATTTTGCAAAGCACCATTAATCGATACACCAATATATTATACACAACCAATAATAATATATGAGACAAGTAATGGCACGATGGCAAGTACGACGCACGTAGGTAGCTTTTTTTTTTCGAAAAAAATGTGGGTCGCTTGCGCGTTTGCCGGATATGACTTATCTCCTTGTGTTGATTAGGATACTTCAGTCACATAGATAAACAGAACAGAGACAAAGGTCCATACAACCGCACGAATCGGTTGCATTACTACAAGCACGCGGGGCATGTGTGCGTGACCACTGGCCGCTTGTCACTTACGCGGCGAGACAGGTCAAAAGACATTGTCAAAAGGCACAGCCAGTTGACAATCTCGGGGTCATTGGGACGCACGTTGTTTGTTTTGTTAGTTGCAAGTTTGATTATTGTAATGTAAAATGTATTTTTTATTAATAATGTTTGTTTATTGTACTGTGTATGAATAATTCTAGAAAAAATAAAATTGAATTGCTCGAGCCAAAGCATCGCGAATATTTCGATCTTGAAATAAATGTTTTCTATATTGGCAATGAAATACTTAAGTGTATTAAACATTGTAAATTTGATATGCCATGTGAATGTTTCCCGTTAGATTACTTGAAAAAACTATATGTTAAATTCAGAATTTACCACACCATCAAAGGAAACAATAAATTTTTAAAAACAAAAATTATAAAAGAAAATTATTAGAATAAGTAATTTGTAAAGTCTTCTATCATAGTGAATAATGAAACTATTCAACAAATGTTTTTTTTTTATTTGTTTTAACCTATTGTGACAACCCTACCAAAATAGGTAACAATTTTTCACGTTCTTAAGAAGCTTTGTCTCTGTTCCGTTTATCTACTCATGTGCTTCAGTGGCCCATAAACGTAAAGATATCAAATGCAGAAGGGCAATCGGATACCTACAGCCAATAAAAGTCATACTTGATAATATAAAAAAAATTACAATCCTTGGCATAAGGCAACTTGGCGAACATAATAATTAGTTTTACAGGGAAATTGGCCGCCATTGTTCTTCCATAATCGTCCAAGAGTCTTGCGTCACGGCCTTGTCATACTTGTCAAGACGACTCGGTTTGTGCATGGTGTAAAACTGTTGGAAAAAATGTACCAGTTTTATAGTATGCTAATATGTGATAATGCATGTCCCCAATGTGTAGAAGTAGCTAGTGTGTGTACTATCTTTAATATGAGAGGGTAGGTTTGTTATTTATGTGACACAGGTACCTAAGGATTTAGTTATTTTGCAGGTGGATAGAGTTATACCAATAATTTTTAGTATAGGAACCCCATGGTCCGACTCCAATGTCCTTTTGGTTGAGTTATTTTTTAAATAAAAAATATAATTTAAAATAATAGTCAAATTTTTTTTTATTCCCCGAAATGAACACATAACCCAAAATAAAATTAAAGTGATCTTACTTTTCTAACAACAAAAACAATAATTTTCTAACTAATGGAAGCGATACAAAAAAAAACTGCAAGTTTAATCAACTTTAGCTAGAATTTTTTAAATTATGTTTTTACATTTAAAAAATAACAAAAAAAAATTCATTTTAGCTACGTCGATAGATGGCGCTGAGAAAAGCTGGTTCGATTGTTTAACATTCAGATGGGTAAGCGTGGTTGATAAACAACCTGTTATTAAAAAATATAAAAAAATAAATAAATTCAAACATAATTATGTAAGTAAATTTAATTCTATAGGAGACCAAGTTATACAAGCGCCACAGTAGTAAAGAATTCTTATAGCTCTAAATAACTTCCTAAATAAGCACGCTTTTTATATCTTTAGCTTTCTATTTCACGCTTGCTGAGAATACACCTTGTATTTTCATGTAATGGTGGGTTTTTCATGAACAATAATAATAAGAGCTATCTATGGATGCCTCTCAGAGCCGAGAGTTTTCCTCGTCTTCCTTTATATTTCTTCCTGTAACGTGACTGAATTAGTAAAAACCCGTGATGTGGAACGTGTCAATACAAAGCAATATGTATTATTGCGTACGTGTACTCATTGTCTACATGTAAATTTTCATCTTTGTCCAGCCGTGAAAAGTTAACCAAAGCCTAACACATGTATTCGGGCCCGGCACATTCAGCCGGCGGTGTTTGCCTAACGATAAAGCCACCATGAAGCAATTACTACACATATTTTATTCTATTCGTACAGTGCCGGTCGGCCAGTTCATTCGGGCAATTATGTATGCCAAAACCCGACTGACATAAGCCAGGTGGAGTTTATTAATCGCGAACATTCGTCTACATACATTCATGGTATTTGAAGCATTAGTGCGATGCGAGAGTTTGCACCCTCAAATAAAAAAGATATGACGCAGAGAGGTAATCCGCTCGAATATGTTTCTTAAACTTATCTAAACGTGTTTCTTTTAGTAGTAAAATTTAGACGCACGAGCTCTGACCTACACGTCGAACTGCAGAGTTCTAGAAATGTTCTGTGTTATTTTCAGCCACTTTCATATTTTAGCCTTATTTTGGTATGTTGGAGCGCTTACAAGAGTCGAACACTTGCCAACTGGTTTGTGTAAATTAAGGATACATTGTATTGCATAAAGAGATTCTATTTTTATTTAAACCTAAAAAGGGTGGCTTATTACTTTTTTGTAGAAAATAAACTTACATGGTGGTTTAATGTAGACGGTTACTCATTTGAAAGTCAGAGAAAAATATTTTAAAGTATTCCGCAAAACTATCATAACGGTTAATTACTTACTGGATGAAAAACCTTTCATTCTCCAACATACTTATGATAAAGCCCTGATTATGCCACACTAAACTGGTCAACAACCTTGTAAACGAGGCACTGTAATAATTGCCATAAAGTTATATAAGGGGGTTTTGCGTGCCGCATTCGTTTTACAATCCCATGGCTGGTTCGAGTTATAGACAGGGCCGCTGTTTGTACAAAAACAATGGAATATATTGTCGGTTGCTAGGCGCGAATGTATCGAACTGAAAGGTATTAAGGAGGGCGTGATAATGTTATAGCTGAATGCGTATTGAATGTTTCTAAGGACTGTTTTGTACGAGTATTGGGGTATTTAGCATAGTTACATTATTATTATTTTAAATAAAACACTTTTTACCGGATATTATCGCGTATATTTTAGTTAATTTTAAAATTATTTCGACGTTTCGGCATCTTTGCAGTTTGGTCTATCGTGACCACGGCAACTAAACACGTGACACAACAAGCAAAAAAAGTGTTTTATTTAAAGTATGTATCGTGAAAACTTAAGAAAATTATTATTATTTTCTAATGGCCAAAAGAATAAAATATAACATGAATACTGTTTTAAATTGATGATAAGAACTAGATGGGAACAGGTACACCGGGTGACTTTTCGTGAAAAAGGGCACTTTGATCGGATTGCGAATTGGTAGCTGACTCGTCGAATTTGTATAAAGAGTCATCAGTCAAGATACATATCAGTAGATTCTATGACTTTTTGTTTAGATACACTTGATTTTTTTTTTAAATATGGCCCCTGCGTCCTATCGCCCTCAGTGTAGAACAGTTTGAACAAACTTTATTCCAGCTTATGGAGACAAATTAATAATTCAATTTTACCAACTACAGGGTGATTTAAAATTCTGAGGTCGAAGGCCCTCAAAGCAAGAACTTACACGTGCGAAGGGATCTTGTTCGTATGTGTGTGTGTCCTTTTAAGTTTCATCGTAAGTCGTGTAAGGCTTAACTATCGAAAATGCTTGATGGCAATTCTGTAAGTTCAGTCAACTTGAAATATTTGCTCCGTGGCACTATCGAAAATCGAGGTCTGTTTCGGATCAAAAAGCGGAAACTTTTTTATTTTTTAAGAAAATCGACTGATATTTTGCACAAGGACGGAGTATTAAATATTGCTTTAGATGAAGTAGAGATCCTATATTTTTATTAAAGTGAATATATATTTTTTTTAAATGTAAAAGAAGAAGTTCTTAGAAATCGTTTTTATTTTATTTTTTTAGTAACAACACTGCACTTCTAATATTTATATTATATGTAAAAAGTTATTATTAAATTAGTTTTATATTAAACAATAATTATAAGTATATAAGCTATTACCTATTTAAATAAGTACCTAGTTAAAATTATGAATAAGAAACACGTTTCAATAAAATATAAAGGTTACAAAACACTAATGAATAAGTAAATTAATACTAGAAAATTACGTTTAAGAATATGTAAATTATGTTTAATTATACTTGGTAAACCTCGGGATCCAAATTTAATTCATGCAATTTTAAAAAATCTAGAGTATCTTCATCAAGCGCCTTCTGCTATTTGTTTTTCTAAGACTGGAAATGTACGGGTCTGGTGTGTAGAGAAGAGTATGAAATACATCTTTATTTGTAGCTGATCGAGAGCACTTCCTAGCATGATGCAGGCAAAATTTGTTATAATCCTTATTACGGGATTCTTGTGCAACTTCAGAAAGTTGACCCACACCAAAATGCTTGATGATACTTTCACCATGAAACAAAATTTTGTTAAGTGAAAATGGCATTAAGTACCTTTCATAATTAGTTACATAGATTCTAGCAGTTTCTATGGCATAATTGCAAAAATTTTCGGCATTTATCATTCCTGATTTCCAGGAGTTTGGCTTCTATTTTTTCTCCTTTTGAATTTAATCCCTGAACGAAGGCATTGCAGATGTGTTCAAAGCCATACTCACTAATAAGCGCGTTATTTTTCCATTTTTTTGTTGATTCTGATGAGTCCCCATAAGAGATACAGGGCCTTCCGCGTTTTAGAAGAAGTATATGGTGTGATGTCAAGTGTTTCTTCTTCAAAGCTAGGTAAATTAAGTAAATATTTAGAACGCAACCAATTTTCGTAGTTTTAAAAACATTAATCCTTTTTCCTGGACGCTTCGCCCAACGTTTATTAAAGGAAGGAATAAGATTTCTTTGAATATCACTGATAACGAAACAGATGTGGCTTCAGAAACATGATAGTTTTTTTTAAAACCGTTGATCCAGTTTCTAGTTTCTTGTTTCTTGAAAATATTAGTCAATTTAAATTCGGCAAAGATACGTAACAAACAAACGTTTGTTTAGTTTAGTTACAAATTTGTAATACACTCGGCGTCACAAAAATCGCACCTTTATGTTTTTTTCAGTAAATTGCTCCTAGAATCTGGCCCATAAATACCACCCGTGAAAAAGAAATATCATTGTAAAGTGCACTTCAATACCTTTACATTCATTACCTGTATCATTAAAAAATCAATTACCATTTCTAACCAGGGACCAATCAATAAGATATTGGAAAAAATGCTCACTTAAGGAGCGCTAGTTGGGCTACCTTAAAAGGGTATAAAATGTTATGTCCAGGTAAGAAATGGGTCAGTCGCTACTCAGACTTTAGAGTGAACACACTGGAACAACATACGCAAAAGAACTGTACCTGAAGATGGATACAACCCCTGAAGAAGCCGCTCAAATCATTGCTCTATTGCAAACAGGACTGCGACAGGTTGACGTTGCTCGACAGTTGAACCTTAGCCGATTTGCAGTATGACGAGTATACCAACGGTTCCGTGAGACTAGTGGCTATACCCGAAGACGTGGATCCGGAAGAAAACGTTGTACATCTGAAAGAGACGACCATTTCATTGTGTCTACGTCGTTGCGCCACCGCTTCAGCAATGCTGTTGAGGTGCAACAAGAGCTCCGGTCAGCTCGTAGAACGTCTGTGAGTGTCTCTACGATTAGAAGAAGATTGAAAGAAAAGGAATTAAGAGCTCACAGACCTGCTAGAGGCCCAAAATTGACCGTGCGACATCGGAGAGAACGGTTACAATTTGCTCAGGAGCATGTCAACTGGACGCTTGACCAGTGGAGGGCCGTTCTCTTTACCGATGAGACACGAGTATGTCTTTTCTGCAACGATACACGCAGAATGGTATACCGAAGAAGAGGGGAACGTTTTACCCAAGCGTGTATAGAGGAATCCGTCGAATACGGAGGTGGTTCCTGTATGTTCTGGGGTGGCATATCCGTTGAAGGGAAAACGGAACTTGTGTGCGTCTCTCGGACTGGCGGTGGTCGCGGGCAAGGGTCGCTGAATGCTGGGCGGTACATAACAGAAATCTTACAAGACCATGTGGTCCCGTATGCCGGTTTTGTTGGCGATGGTTTCATGTTAATGCACGATAACGCCCGTTGCCACACTGCGTTTTCTGTGCGGGACTACTTGGAAGAGGTTGAGATTCCTGTAATGCAGTGGCCAGAACGAAGCCCAGACCTAAACCCGATCGAGCATCTCTGGGACGATGTAAAGAGACACGTACGAGCACGTGATCCTGCTCCCACCACTCTCCAAGAGCTTCAGGATGCCGTGAAGGAAGAATGGGAGAACATACCCCAAGAGAGAGTGGTGACCCTCGTGAGGTCCATGAAGGATCGTATGGAAGCTGTCATCAAAGCAAGGGGAGGAAACACTAGATTTTAAGGACTGATTTGAGATTTTTTTATGTTTTTTTTTAAATTTAGTTTTTATAACTTTTATCCTTTTTAAGATTTTTTTTATTAAAAGCTTTAAAACATATACACATGTTTGTAATTTCTAATAGGCAATTAAATAACCTTTCCAATGATATCCTACAATCATACCCTTACTATGGACAAAGTTTGAGTAAAAGTATTTTAAAGTTGCTTTTTCGAAAGGTGCGATTTTTGTGACGCAGAGTGTAGCTTTATTAAATGGCCTACCCTCTTTATATAATTTCATAAATGTGGGTAGTGTGATTTTTGTTGCTAATTGACATTTTGTTGATTCAATTTGTACCACAAAATGAGTGCAAAATGTAGATAACACGCCCTATTATAAGTAAAAAACTAAAATTTCCCGCAAACTAATCAAATGAATGTGTACAACATTAGAAACCTCAATGGAAGAGGTTTTCTGTTTCGTGATTTCTTTTCGCGATAACTTTTAAATCCGCAAGTATCCGCAGCTGATTTTTATAAATGTTATTTATGAATATCTAGAATATACAAAAACATTAAAAGTAGCCCACCGGGAGACATCGGTAACTGTCAAAAGTCTCGATGAATTTAAGACACGTGTCTTTTTTTTCCTCACTTGTTTTTTTTTTTTTTTAGAAATATAATCATAAAACCTTTAAAATTATACTTGCTTTAAAATCTACATGCTGTGAGCTTTTTAGAAATGTATAACACTTTATACCTATTCCCACAAGTTTTCGAAGGAAATTAAACTTAATGTGTTATATCGAACAGGCCTGACATTAACATTCGTAAGAATTACAATTTGTGATGTAAAAAAAATATATATCCCAAGTATAATTCATCCAAAACCACTATATTATATTGAAGTTACGAGAAACGGCCTGTTTGGTGTGGAGCTAAGTAGCCTTGCCTTCCATGCCAGAGAAGTTGTTTTTATATTTCTTAAGTTTATTTATCCGTTATCTAGTATCCATAACACAAGTTCTTAATGATACTTAATTTGGGCTAGATAATGTGGTGTGACTGTTAGAAATATTATATTGTTTATTTTATTCAATTTAATTTTTAAAAATTCGTCAGTAACGACTTGATGAAAAAGATTTTTGGTATGCCGTTGTTCTACCATTTTCCACAGTGCGTGGCTCTGAGTTTTGTTAAGTACGCAAAAGGAAAATGTTTTGCACAGTGGTGAACTTCGACGTACTAAAGAAGTATGTGGTGATGGCTTTTGTTTAAAAATGGTTTAAGTAAATTGCGGGTTCGAGTCCTGGTTGTACCTGATGCTTGTTCTCGGATTTCTTCTGGTTTCCCACCCCAGTTGGCTGAATGGACATGCACCACACAAGCTCTGATTACTTTGGGGCCATACAGTTCGTGTTTATCTGCGGGTTTATTATTATCATTAATATATCATATTACTCTTCCACCAGGTCGGTGCGTCCGTGTTTCGGAGTAGTGCAGAAGCGAGCAGCTTGTCCCCAAAATGAATGAATTGGAGAGCCTGCGTCAAGAGGCGGAAACCCTCAAAAATGCTATTAGGGTGAGTAACTAGTTACTAAAGATAAGAGAAAAGGGGGCTCTTGTCATGTAAACTAAGCTGCAAAATTGCATACCTACCCCTATATTGCTTAAAATCGCTTCGCAAATAAACAATTATTTCTCGTAAAAAGTGAAGGATAATAAATGGTTATTGTGGGTTAAGTTGGTAACTAAATTTTACGTTACTGCATGTCACTTGTGTGTCCAAACGGATTAAGTAGTTAAGTTCATAAGTTTAATGAAGATGAGCAGTGATGAATCTCAAGGAATTCGTCAATTCTGTACTTAGATATATGGTAAATGTGATTTGGGACAAATTCAGAGAAGAATTTTATTCGGAAACTAAAATCTTTACAAGAATATGTTTTTTTCTAAATTTTTATTCTACAAGCACATCTATTTTAAATATTCTTCAACAAATTTTAAAGCTGAAACATAACTCCACTCCGACATAAAAAAAAAAAAAGAGTAAATGCGAAATAAATAGGAGCTCTTGCCGCCACCAGCTTTGTCAACTTATGCACTTAACTAAAAAATCATACGAAAAATAGCACGAATCCTAATCTACCTAATCACTTGCGTACTAAATTTTAAATTACCACTTGTCACTTATCTGACTGTTTACACGCAACTTTTAACTGAAAATTTAGTTACCAACTTAACCACTTAACGCGTGTAAACCGGCTATGTGAGACATATACCATCGTGGACTTTTTTTGTAGACCTCTTTAAGGTGTACAATACTGTTGTACGTTATTTTGATCTATCATTATGTATTAAAAAAACCGCATCCAAATCCGTTGCGCAGTTTTAAAGATCTATGCATACATAGGGACAGACATACAGCGGGAAGCGACTTTGTTTTATACTATAGTGATACATATAGAAATTGCTGCACTATTTTAAGAGAATACATAATGAGCTCATGGCAGAACGATTTTCACTGTCGCTTGACGGTTGTCAAAGTTAAGCTGTGTTCTGTGCGGAGGACCTAGGACGGGTCACCGCCAGCGGCTTTGGAGCCTAGACGTTTTCGCGGTTCGGAGGACACGTTAAGCCGTCGGTCCCAGTTCTCAGACGCGGCTTGATCAACTCTTGACACTAGAGTGTACCACTCCCTCGCACGGTAAGAAGAAGAAAAACTGATATAATTTAGGCTGGCAGATACTTGAGACTTGCTCGTTCAGCTTAGGTGGATACGCAGACTTAATGTAATTCACTAAACTGCAACAAAACTTTCAGTTCAATGTTAAGTCGGTCTTTGTTAATTTAGTTTTCAAAAGGCTTATCATTCAATTGCCAAATTTAACACTAAAAATAATAAAAAAATGAAACCTTAAGTAATCAGCTTCTCTTACTTTTTTCATTAATAGTTTGCTTTTAAAGCGACCGTTGGTATATAGAAAAGTGTCTTTCTTGTCTTCCCTCGGATAGAAATATAAAATTACACAACAAGTTATTTTTAAGCACTAATTTTGAAAACCCCTTCTGGCGGCAAACAAGTGCGCATAACTTTTGAATGGCTGAACAGATATCTTACTCATTTATACTACATTACCCAGAACAATTTTGATTTACTATATTAAACAATCACTATAAAAATCGGTACGGGAGCTTACTATGCCACAGACGGACATACAGATTCACAGATAACAACCCTCTTTTTACGGTGGTTAAAAACCGACACAATACCTACCTAGTTACAGAAAAACTTAAACCTATTGCCCGTGACTGGACGAACTGAATATCATTCATACTAATACATTTTGCCAATTAACAAACTTCACATTTAAAACACCAATAGAATATCATAAGAATTAATAATCTTTCATAAGAAACTCCCTTTACGCAGTTTAATTTGGATCTGACTTTAGAATACAGTCACATGGTTACTTGAGGCGCTTCTAAGTATAGTATGCTTAGCGAATTCATACTTCATGTAAGTCTAGATTTGCTAAGCAAATTATATAGTTAGCAGTTACAATTTGTAGGCAAATAACCACATCAGTAGATATACATACAGAAAATACCATGAAAATATTGTAAACTGTAACGTAACTAACAATTTCTACTTATAACGAAACGAATAGAGCAGTGTCTCCGAACCGAATCAAGTCCTTGAATTTGTCGTTTTGTAGACACAGATATGTGTACGTCAAAACAAGATAGTAGTGGCTTGAAACTTATGAGGATTTTGTGCCCAATCTAAAATGTAAAATGGTTTTCTCGTGTTGTTTTTACCTATCTCGTGGTGTTTACATGTAGTGAGCTTAAAGAATTAAAAAATATTAGACGAATAAATATCTAACTTGTCGTGGCGAACATTGTTGCCCTTTCGCATTTTCTTTTAATGATTGTAGTATTGTCTTTTTAAATTTACATTGTACATTTGGACTAATCACAAGCACAATAGAGAGCTCAGAGAGCGATCCAAGTCCAATCCACCAAATCGCAGGGATTATCTTAAGTCCAAGTTAAAGCCAAGTCGTTAGCTCCAGGGATACACTAAACCAAATCACAAAGGTAATCAAACGTTAGTATTTATCAAAATGTATGCGCAAGAGAGACGTGACGTAAGGTACGAACAAAACAAGTTGACGTACTGACTGCCTGATTTCCGGTACCTGGCACGGGGATGGGTCATAACAGAGGGGAGCGACTCCCTGGATCGTCTACCTGATCAAGTGTCCCTTTCATGTAATCTTTTAGTATTTTACATCTCTTTATTAATTTTTAATAATTTTAAAAATAGGTGCTTCCTCAATTTAAAAGATCATAAATAAAATCAGATCAATTTTAGTGCCAACTATTGTACCTCTTTAGAAACTGCATTAGATGCGCCAACTTTTGAGAGTAAATGCCAGCCTTATTTCGTACAATATGTTTTTTACACGGTGGAGCAGAGAAAATTAGGTATAAAAACTTGCGACAAATTTATTTTTTCTTTATTGTTTTTTTTTCTATCGTACCAAAATAGATTTGCTTGTATCAAAGGTTTGTTACAAAAGAACATTTAGTAACTTAATTAATAACCGAAATAAAATTAAAATCGGTCAACATTTACAGATTCAGCATACGAATTACTGTTATCAGGAGTGATTTCTCACTTATTTTAGAAATCATCCTATATCTACTAAACTAATCCCCGGTATTTTCCTGCGGCGGTATGGATGACGCATCTTCCACCCCGTCCCGTGAGGCGTCCTTAGGCGGCTCAAAAAAAACATGATTTTTAAATTTTTTTTTTATTATTTGAACTATGGCGCGTGAACCCCTTCCATTTGGTCGTTGACCTTCTGGACACCCTGTACATATCAAAACAACGAATTGGCAATATTTTAAAAATTGTTTTTAGACTTTTCGCCAGTAAACAAGAATCAACAAAAATGTACGTGTAAAAATGTCGGCAGCGTAAACAAGGAATTTTCCTTTACTTAACGTGTAGCTAACCTTTCATTTCTAAGCCTTTCACAGCCTTTTTCCGCGAGGTTTCCCTTCCTGTTGAAAATCCTATTTAATACGTGACAAAGAAATTTTACGATCGCAAAATCAGTGTCATGTCATAGCTCTGGTAAAACCTTCTATTGGAGTAATTGACTTAAAGAAATCGCAATTTTACACGACGGTATAAAATAATAATAAAAATGTGTACACTCTGTTGGTGACCTAATAAATAAATAAATATTGTGTGGGGAATCCCGAGTTGCCCTCTGCAGTCGCCGTGAGGTTAGTTGTTCGCTTTGACCTGACGAAAACGAAATCTCTTGAACTAATTTCATTAAATTTTTTCCATACCTTAGCCGGGTTTATGATTGTTACTAAGGCGCTACCCACATTAGTAGGGTCGGCAGTATTTGTTGTACACTTATTCTGCAAGTGCCGATCGGGTAGTCCATTCTGGATCTATATAGGACAGTTATTCGGCTCGTCTCGCTAAAACCGGACGGCACTGTCTCGAACGTTCATTCGCACATACTCTTTGCCGCAGGGCCGCTTGATGCTGGGTGGAATATTGGCACCCTTTATACAGGTGGTTCTTTAATAGCCGAGTCGTGGGGTGGCCCCTCATTAGTCGACATGGCGGTGGCGTCCATAGGCTTTGATTAAATAAAAAGGCGGGAGATGGGTGACGTTGTGAAGTGACGTATTTCAGTAATGGATCTAAGTTTAATCAGGCGACAGGAACAAGATTTATGAGGTCTGTGCTCGTAAATGCAGCTCAGATGGCTGGATCCCGCGTTACCTCGTGAAGGGGTGCCGTTTGATATGTAAACCAAGTACCCAAGTTGAATACATATAATACTACTGTTCAAGCTTGTATGTATACAGCGACTGTGTGTGCGTGGCAGGAATGTACTATTATACTGACACACACCAAAGCGACGAGAACACGGTTGACAAGATGGCGACTGCCACACAAAATTAAGTGCCTATTTCAAATCTAAATATTTATTTCCCAACATTGACAGTTACTTGTTCTTATTGACGTCAAATAAAACATGACTCTACCACCAGTTCGAAAAAACCTTCATGAAGAAGAACTCTCTTTATGTCTATACAAAATTATTCTTATCTGCATTTGTTAGCTCGGCAAGTCTCCCTCCCCCCGAGTATCCAAACGACGAACTCCCTCAAACGGCACCTGTTCACGGAGTTAACGCGGGGTCCAGCCATCGCCTTCCTTAACCATATTAAGGGAAGAGAGCGAACCGTGTGGACCCAGCTTAACGCAAACAACGCTTCATGAAAATAGTACTATATCTAGAAACGAGTGGAAATTTTTGTGTCTTCCAGTTTAATGATACAATGGAACCTTCAATGGAAGGTTGAATGATTCGTGACTGACGAATTACTGCTGTGAATGTACTAAATTATTGGACAAATAGCAGTTTTGAGATTCTCTGTACAATTGGGTGACGTGGTGCAAGCTTCGCATTCGAATTCCTTGTAGCGCCGTCGTCCTTTAATTAGCGGGGCGCCTACAAAAGACCGAATAACTCGTAAGCGAATCTCGCCCTTGCCTGGACCTCTGCTGGTTTCGAGTCTTGTTACAGTCGGAGAAGTCAGTGGAGGCTCAGGCTAATTCAAATTCAAATATTTATTTCTCAACATTGACAATTACTTGTTCTTATTGAAGTCAAATAAAAAATGACTACCACCAGTTCGGAAAAACCTTCGTGAAGAAAAACTGGCAAGATTCTTCACAGTTTTTTTTCAAAACAAATTTACAATGTCTCTTTATGTTTTTACAAAATTATTTCTTACCAGCATCTGTTAGCTCAGCAAGTCTCCCTCCCTTCAACTATCCAAACGACGAACACCCTCAAACGGCACCGTTCACGAATTAACGCGGGATCCAGCCGTCGCCCTCCTCAACCATATTAGAGGGAACTGAGCGACCCGTCATCCGACGCTACCATAAGAAGACGTACTTTAGTGACAATGACGCTTTAGACATTCATCGAGACTAAGAACTCAACGAACAAACAGACACATAACACATGTTTTATTACAAATACTAGTAAAAACCTGTAAATGATTGTACATAAAAATGATTGTGTATAAATGAAACAGGCTAATTCGAGCCTCCATTTAATCTGTTATTCGGGCTGTACTTTAGTTAAATAGTAACAAAATCGCAAACACATATAGCCGATTTGTGTTCAGGCTTTGTGTACTCTATGTCTTCAAGAAAATAAGTCCCCGTCGATAGTAATAATGCTATAAAAACTTAACCCTTGGTATGCCGTGGGACAAATCTATCCCGGAGTCATTCCGATTATTTTGCTTAATATTCCGCAGACCTGAGTTGACAATTCAACTCGGAGTTGGTCGTTTAGTTAAAATGTCCCTCGATCACTCTAAATCTACAGAACTGGCAGAATTAGTTAAATTTTTTGTCTGAAGTCTTATTAAAATCAACCCTTGCCTAAAAGCGAGAGGACGCTATAGTTTAATGAAAATATAATTGTAGTAAAATTATACTACAGCTACCATTGCAGTAGTTCAAAAGTAATTAAATTAATCCTAGACTATTTTATATATATTCAAAAGACCCTATTTTTATTCTACAATACCTAAACAAAATTAAAGGTTAGCCCCGTTTTATGCTTTCACATTGTTTAAAATAACCACACCTGTTAGTTAACCTGATAATATGTCGTCTATAAAAGGTTACCGACGTGCCACATGCAAAACTAACTTTCACTGCGGTGGATTGTTTCAACAAACATCGCTTTTTGTTGATATGTTTTGATTCTTTGCTATGATATGATAAATGGATATGTTTTTTTTATATTGTGGCGATCCACTTAGACCTTATAGTAAGTGTCATTCACAAAGACGCTCCCCTCCCTTTTTCGGTCTACGCTTTTCGTAGTGTGCTACCTCGACCAATACGTAGTGGGGCGCGTCTTTGTGGATGGGACTCACTGTAAGGTCGTTGGGACTTAGACATGCAACGTATCTGAATATCGCAATATACCTGAAGGCATGCAACGATGCTTTGTTTCATAAACTTAGTGTCCTTTAATACTGTAAAGTTTTATTTGTTATAGCATTTTCATAGATGACCTCATGAACCCTTGATGTCAACGTTTTTCTACCTTCGAACTAAATTATTTATTTAATGTTTATTTATTTCGTAGGATGCCCGTAAAGCAGCCTGCGACACATCGCTCGCGCAAGCCACGGCGAACCTTGAGCCGATCGGCCGCATCCAGATGCGCACGCGACGCACGCTGCGCGGCCATCTCGCCAAGATCTACGCTATGCACTGGGGCAGCGATTCTAGGTTAGTGCACTTGTATAGCTTGGAGAAAGGATGATAAATTAACAGCTAGGAAAGAGAGAGATGAACAAATAAGAAAAGAGGTCTTTCGTATATTAAGGGGAACGAAGGCGGTTATATCTTACAAGTAATGTGTAAACCAGTAACAAGGATTGGCAGGGATTCAAAATTCATGAATTCTTGTGAGGTAATGCATGTATGGGCCTGAAAGGAGAAAGTGCGGAAAGGTGCAATAAAATGTAATGAAAATAACCAAGTCAGAACGCACGGCGCAGTTTTCACGCGCTGCTTGCGGTCAAACTGTGGTGATTTTAGGAAATAAAAATAAAAAAAACGTTTCGAGTTCTGGGCTTAAAGAATATTTTGTTCTGAACAAACATAAAAATAATTAATAAATTAGGTACAGGAATACCACTTAGATGTGTTACGTCATTTTCGCATTTCTTCATTCATCAAATAGAATAGCTATCCATGACGAATCATTTAACAATACATATGCCATCGCTATAAAAAGATGAAAGACAAGATGCTTTGGTTAGCGAAATACAATGAAACACCTGTTGTGTGTTTCTTGTTATTGGTAGGAAAGTTATTTGCTTCTTTAATGAATGAGAATATTAATAAGGATAGTTTTCAATAGATGAGAAGTATGAAAGTTATGGATGTTTTATGTAAATGTTGTACAATTATTTATAATAATAAGTGAGACTAATAAAAATTAATAATTATACACGTAATAATATTAGGTCTTTACCTATAAAAGTGCCGTTTTTCACGAAATAAATGAAGCGTAATTTTTTTATATATTTTTTATTTCTATTAATCAAAATAATCACCCACGCAATCAATGCATCTTTGCCAACGCATTGGTAGCTTATTGATGCCTTTCTTGAAGAAATCAGCTGGACGGGAGGCAACAAATTCTTCAAAGGCATTTTGTACTGCCTCTCGGGTATTGAATTTTTTTCCCGCCAAGAAGTTATCCAAATTCTGGAAAAAGTAGAAGTCTGTAGGCTGAAGGTCTGGTGAGTACGGCGGATGATGGAGAACTTCCAACCCCAACTCTTGTAGCTTGGAGACCGTCTGCTGTGCAGTATGAGGTCGCGCGTTGTCGTGCAGGAGCAGTGGAGCCGAACGATTGACCAAAGCTGGTTGGAGACGTGCGAGCTTCTCCATCATTGTGTTCAGTTCTTCACAGTACACCTCTGCAGTAATGCTTGTCCCGTTTGGCAAGAAGCTGTAATGAATTACACCCGCGTTAGACCACCAAACAGTGACTATCGCTTTTCTAGGGGTAAGTTTTCGTTTAGGGCATTGTTTGGGTGCTGGACCAGGGTCCAACCAACTTGCTGAGCGCTTACGATTGTCAAACAGGATCCATTTCTTGTCACAAGTAACAATGCGGTTCAGAATTCCTTCATTTGTATGCCTGCTGAGCAGTGCAAGGCACGTCTCCACGCGTACTTCGCGCTGGCGGTCATTGAGTTCGTGGGGTACCCATTTGTCAAGCTTTTTTACCTTGCCAATTTGACGCAAATGGACCAATATTGTTTTGATGCTAACGTCGAAAGCTGCTGCTAATTCAGCCGTGGATAGAGTTTCATCAGCTTCCACAATTGCCTTTAATTCGTCATTCGACCAAAGTTTTCGGACGACCACGGGGTTCATTTTTCAGGTCAAAATTTCCAGAACGGAAGCGGGTAAACCAATAACGGGTGGTGCGTTCGTTTGTAGTGTTCGCTCCGTAAACGTCGTTGATGTTGCGTGCCGCTTGTGCCGCTTTGCTGCCACGACGGTACTCATACTCCATAATTACTCGAATTTTTAACTTATCCATGATGACGAAAAATGTTCGAATGCGTTGAAAACAAAACACTAACTATTAAACAAATGACGATTTTAGAAAAAGAATTCCATGTTTGTCAAATAAAACTAATTTTAAATTAGAATTATCAGTCAAAAAAAAATATTGTCATTTGAAATGGCCAGTACGGCAAAACGGCAGTTTCATAGGTAAAGACCTATTATGTATGTTATTTTCTACATATGCTATGAGATATTGTGCAATGTTATTAGCTATTAATGTTTATTTCTTTATAATACTTGCAGCTATTTAGCCAAAAAAAAACATAATTCTAAACAGGATGCCACCACTGACTGCATAGGATATAGGTTCTCTCAGCTCTTTAAAATAAATAGATTTATGCAAATCATCATGGAAACACCCTTTTCCTCCAAACAAGTATCACGCACAACTGGTTAAATCTAACTATGATAAACTAACCAAAATTATGAAACGAAAAAATGACTTCCAACCTCTCCTTTCCACAGGAACCTAGTATCAGCCAGCCAAGACGGCAAGCTCATCGTCTGGGACAGCCACACCACGAACAAAGTGCATGCCATCCCGCTCCGCTCCTCTTGGGTGATGACCTGCGCGTACGCACCGTCCGGGTCGTACGTCGCGTGTGGCGGGCTCGATAATATATGCTCGATTTACAGGTACGCTTTATGGTTCTGATTTTGAACTTTATGGAGAGTGAACAAGACTATAAGAGATTTGCAGTATGCATTTTGTATTACATTTTATTTTTAATTTGCTACGCTAAATTAAATACGTGTTACGGTAGTGTCGGGTGACGGTTCGCTCACTTCCGTCTAATATGGTTGAGGAGGGCGATGGCTGGCTCTCGTGTTAACCTCGTGAACGGATGCTGTTTGGTGGTGTTCGTCGTTTGGATAATTGAGGGGAGGGCGACTTGCCGAGCTGACAGATGCAGATAAGAATAATTTTGTATAGACATAAAGAGACTGTAAATATATTTTGAAAAAATTATTCTTGTGAAGTTTCTTTCCTATTCTTCTTCGAAAAGGTTTTTCCGAACTGTTGGTAGTGTCAAGCTTGACAACTGTCTCTCAACTGTCAATGTTGAGAAACAAATATTTGAATTTGAATTTAAACTTCTGGTCTACACCATAGGTATATCTAAGGACCCTTAATAAACCTTTTGGCCTGTTTGGTGTGGAGGTAAGTACCCTTGCCTTCCATGCCAGAGGTCCCGGGTTCGAATCCTGGTAGAGGCGCGCAGATGTTTGCTTTCTAGTCATGGATGTGTATGTATGTTTATTTAAGTTTATTATTATTTCTAATATATTTATACATGAAAAAAAAATATCTATGTGTGCTTATACATTTCTTAAGTTTATTTATCCGTTGTCTAGTATCCATAACACAAGTTCTTAATGATACTTAATTTGGGCTAGATAATGTGGTGTTAGAAATATAAAAAAAAATAAAAAAAATTATTGGTCATTGCAAAAACAGATATTAAATCTGTATTGTTCTTTTCCACTCTGAAGGGATGAGCATGTACAAGTGAGATTTATCAATTTTGGCCTTTGTTCTTATTAGTTGTGTTAGTATTGATTTTGATAACATTTACTTGGAGAATGAAAAAGTCCTGGGGAGACTTGCAGGGTTCATTTTGCTTAGTTCAGAATGTTAGTAACAATTGATTTAGAATTTTGGCGGAGTGGGGATTAAAGCCTTAAACTTGTTTGCTTGTTCTTACTTTAGATCTATACTTGATCCGACTTTGAGATTGTAATAAATACAAGCTCAAGCCATTTAAAGAACATACCTTTAAATTTTTCTTCTATTGTTGTTGTCTGTAGTATGTTGTTAATGAACTTTTTGTAAGAAAGTAATACAGCTATGAATGTGGTAAGGACCTTCAGTAATGTGTTGAAAGAACATAAGCATAATTATATGCCCATATTGTCATTGTTAAAATTATATATTTCATGTTTCAACTACAAGGTTTTAATGGCAATTAGATGATATATTTTTTTCTTGAACACACAAATTTCTATAGCTTGAAAAAAAATCTTTATTTTGTATAACATTTATTAAGGAAGTTATTATAGGCTATATTGTATCAAAAAACTCCCCGTTGACTCATTATGACTCCAAATAAACAGTATATAATGTGTTACTAACTGAAAGTTTTATTTCTCTCTCCACAGCCTAAAAACCCGTGAAGGCAATGTGCGTGTGTCCCGTGAACTCCCGGGCCATTCCGGATATCTGTCCTGCTGCCGTTTCCTGGACGACAACCAGATATTGACGAGCTCTGGGGACATGACTTGGTGAGTGCAGGGACTAAGTTTTGATAACACTGCTGGACTTGCAGTTATTAAGTTAGTGAATTTTTGCAACTTGAAAAACACTGATAGTGAACAGGCAAATGAAAAATGTATGAGAAAAAAATGGTCTTAAAACAGAATCCGTTAATTTATTTTTATTGAGCAAGTATTAACTTGTGATTTAAAAATAAACGATGTTTTATTTTCAAAATGCTTATCAATATGAGCCAACTACTCATAAATGCATATCTATTGCCCTTTGCAATACAGAAAACATTTGCAGAATTGTTTTTACTCATTTAAATGATTATGTATTGCATGTTGTTTGTCGCTAAGACCACTTTAACCTAGTGCAGCACTATTTAATTATAACAATAGTTGGAAGATACTCATTGTTTTAGTAACCTCAATCAAGTATAGATTGTAAAGTTATGAATATTGAAAATGTTATGAAAACATGTTCACATATTAAATCATACCAAGGTATGTTTGTATGGGAAACCTGGATGTTTTGTTATAAGTCATAAATATTTTTTCTTTATACTGTATTTATTCTGGCCCCGACTGGCTTAGAATGCTTTATCAATATCTGTTACACTCAATTTCTAACACAATGATCCCCCAACAAATTACTGATCAAATTTCCAAATTCTTCCAGCGCCCTCTGGGACATAGAAACGGGACAACAATGTGGCCAGTTCACCGGCCATACCGGAGACGTTATGTCTCTGTCCCTGGCCCCGGATCAAAGGACCTTTGTTTCTGGAGCCTGTGATGCTTCGGCCAAACTGTGGGACATCCGTGATTGCCAGTGCAAGCAGACTTTCCCGGGGCATGAGAGTGATATTAATGCTGTTACTGTGAGTAGTGATTTTCTTTTTATACCTGAAGAAGGATTCTTTGTTCCGTTGAAAGAAAAAAAGACATACACATAGGACAGCGACTTACTCTATAAGATATAATGCGTATTGTCAGTATAATTTTATTTCTTTACAACCTAAATACAGGTTTTAAAACCATATGGTGGTTTGCAGCCCTTACAACATACACATATTATGTATTGGTAGCAGAATTTCTTTTTGTAATAACTTATCTAGGTGGTGTAAATGTGGGTTTTATTTGGTTAAAAACAAGGAATAACCAGTGAAATGATCGGAAACACATTGGTAATAAATATTCCAATCTATACATCATACGAAATAAACACCTGAAAGGACACAAATACCACTTATTATCAGGTGGGTTCCATGCTCGTTCTGAAAGCATGTTCATGCAACTATAAGAGAGATAGTTTTATAAGTATATCCGGCACATACTACACCTAAGCACTCATTTCAATTCCTACCAAATCTCTAAACCCAAAAAATTATTCCAGTTCTTCCCATCCGGCTTCGCGTTCGCCACCGGATCCGACGACGCCACCTGCCGGATGTTCGACATCCGCGCCGATCAAGAGCTTGCGATGTATTCGCACGACAACATCATTTGTGGCATTACGTCCGTGGCGTTCTCGAAGAGCGGACGCCTGCTGCTGGCTGGCTACGATGACTTTAACTGCAACGTGTGGGACTCGATGAAGAGTGAACGCGCTGGTGAGTAGAAATTGCTCCTCATTTGGTAAAGAGTGGCAGTAGTTTACTTTGTTAAGAACTTGTCTGAAGCAGTACTACAGTCCACCGTGTTTTAGTCACTGTACATGGTTGTGTGCCAGTTAAACAGAAGGAAGATAATTCTGACTGGCTAAACACACTTAACCTTTAATTGATTATCATTTTTCAATGTAACACCTAAGATTAATAATGCCCATGGACGCGGTAAGCCTTACCATTACCATACGCGGTGCACCGCGTGGTCCCTTCGCCAGTTATGACAAAGTAAGAAAAGGCGTTGAAGATTCACTTTGAAAGCTATTTGAGTCTTTGTTTGGTGGATTTGTGGTGGTAGTAGCAATCTTGCTCTATATGCTAGCTGGAAGAATAATGCATGGAATTGACAGATATATGTGTAAGGAAAAAATAATATCAATTCATCAGTGTTGTACACTAGAGGACTTTTAGTGGGAATTCCAGGATTAAATATAGCTTGTTAATTCTCACAAAACAAGAAATCGACTTGTCTCAGTCTTGAAGTAAGTCTTTAGTGCAAAAAAGGGGTTTGATCATGTGACGTTATCTCTTGCACTGACTTATGCTGTCTTAGCGTGATATAGAAATGAACTAGCAAGCGAGATCAAATTGTGATGTAGTCCGTGGCATATGTATTGCCCTGGTACGGCATGCTTACGCCCAATGTGTCGTTTAATTTTGAAGTAGTGACATCAATCTGCTTGTGACACATACATACTCAGAAAAGTTGGAATTGCCAACCTTAGGTTGATCCGAATGGACTCCAGAGTTTTAGAATCTATTAAGTATATTTTTCAGAGTTTATGTATAATATTATACACAACCCAACCTTTGCACTATAATTTTGAAGAACAAGGTAATTTGAGAAAACCATTTGAGTGTTTCTGATGTCTCACAGTGTCTATTTTAAAATCATTTATTAAGAATATGGATGATGTCATGGAGTAATTAACTTTTTTAAATCAGATAAAATCATTTATTATTATTATTATTATTATCCCTGGGAAAAAGAGGCTACCAAACCATGAGTGGCTATGTAATTGATTTAGAAGCTATTTGGTTGGAGTATAACAAACTATTTTTTTCAAATAAGTATAATAAGATCTCAAAATATCAACAATGCGGTTTGTTGTAAGACTCTATTTTCAGATGTTTTCCTGTTTGTTTAAACTATTAATAGTATGAGTAGATTTATCTTAAGTTCAAACAATAACTAGCCTAGTTCCTACCAAATGTTTATTGTTTAAAATCAATATTGTTGGATGTGTCAATAATTCTTGTCATAAATTGGAGTGATCTTTGTCTTCTAATAAAATTGTCAGGAATGAAGACATTTGTTTATTCAGGTCTATTCAGGTTTCCTACGTAATTTTTTTTATCATATTACCATTGTCCTTATTTTCTACAGTTAGTATTATGGCAGGCTGTGTTTTATTAAAATGAGACATGGTTGCCAATAAATGTACCATTTGAACTCCTATCTTAAAAGTAATATTCATCAGTACTATTAGGCATAAATTAAGAAATTTTAACATGCTGTTTTTAATATAAAAAATCATACTTCCAGGTATCCTAGCCGGTCATGACAACCGCGTATCCTGCCTCGGCGTCACCGAAAACGGCATGGCCGTCGCCACTGGCTCTTGGGACTCCTTCCTACGCATCTGGAACTAAATACCCCTCTTTAACACCTCCCACAAGTCACAGCCCCCCTTTATGTCCTACCGCTGATGTCTTTTAGGTTATGGCTCTCGACTCACTCGAAATTTCTCCGGTGTGTCTAACAATGTCCGAATCGTTCTTAAGTATTGTAACTTAATTTTTTTAGCATAAATGAGTGGTCATACGAGCCATAACTGAAATTGTAACATCGAGAAATGAAATTTGGAATCAAAAAGAAAAAGAACATCAATACGGATATAAAACACTCAATTGTAAATGAATGTCTTTTTTAAATTTATCAATGAAAGAAAGCACAAATACGTCTCCCTTATTATCACGAAGAGACTTAAAATCGCACACGAGAAACATTTTTGATTAATATTCTGCTTTATTTATTAATTGTCTAGTACTTGATAATTTGTTCTAACAAAATGTAAAAGCATTTAAAAATCAACATGAAGGAATGTAAATTGTTCTTATAAATGTATTTTGTTTTGGGACGCAATTTCTTCCTTACATGCATTTAGTTGAAATGAAATGAAAACAAAAAATATATGAAAACTAAATGAAGGGATCTAGTTTTTAATATTGTATGTATGAGGGGTATATGTGTATGTGTGCTCGCGTTATATATATAACATATAAACAGCTGTACTGTTCCCGATATACATTGTATAATTATGTATTACGGTGTATATGGATATGATAATATTAATGTTTGACAGTTATAGTGCTAGCGTACTGGCGTCACCGTTTACGGGCGATGCTTGGATGCGTCCGTATTTAATTTATTATTCTTGGTGAGTATTCTTATTGTACAATAGATTAATTTAATTTTCTTGAAATTCAAAGAGTGAAGAATAATAATTCAGATCCTAATGGTAAAAAAATAAGTATATGAAACTAAAATTTGATTTGTTTCAATAATGTGGTTATAATCTTAGGAAAATAATATTTACAAACTATGTGGGATAACGTATTAGGCGTGAAGTGCACTAGAAGAAAAATGAATCCATTTTTTATGACTTTTTGTAGTAAAAAAAGTAAGTCAATTCCATAGTTATTTTATGACTACAAAAGAACGATGGCATGGCTTTTGTTATATTACAGAAGTATTTGTATTTAAGAACTATTGACTACAAATTTTTCACAACTATTTGCACTCGATGATCGAAATGTATGTGATCTTTTTGAAGGGCTAAAAGACAAACAATAGTTTGTACCACCACCAATTATTCTTTGGGGATTGAAATAAATAATAATTGAGATAAAGATAAATAATTATGATTTACATTGTATAAATGGTTTACCACGCCATACAGTATGCCATACAGCCAAGCAAATAATCTAAATCTTTAAGATTGTCCATCCACTAACGTCATATAGTGGTTACTTTTTTAAATAAAATTTTTGCGTGTTTGTATCCCAAAAGAAGTTCCCAAGTTAGTCCGCTCTATAGCATGAGGTGTGATTGTAAGATGGATAACTAGCACTTCAGTATATATTTCCATGAAAATATGATGGCTACATTGCTCCTATTCGGTTTTATAACATGTAAAGATTTTCAGCTCTAAGTGAATAATTCTGTAACAATATGAATAATTTGTCTTTTCCTTGTTTTCAGATAAATGTCACTGCACAACATAATACTTTTATCGTTTGAAAACACTAGGAACCAAATATTATTTAAATAAATATTATTAAAAAACATGTATCTATAATTTATTGATTGAGAATTTATTATTTTCAATTTTATAATTGTAATTCTAACTGATGAGCTAATTTATGATTTTAATTTTAGTTGTAATCTATGTTAGGTGTAATCTGTCACATTTTTATTGTTTTTTTTTGTAAGATATAACCGATTTGTCAATAAGTTAGATCTCTTGACCATTAAAAACTTTATTTAGTTTTTTGTTTATTGCTTTTTTTAATAATCATTTTCGATTTTCTGTCTTAGTCTTTAAAGTAGTGGAGTTATTTTCTTTGGTCTTTCGAAATGCGTTCTGAAAGACAAGTGAAAAATCTGTCAAGTGTTGATTTTTCAATTGAATATTCTGAAATTTGTACTGCTCTTTGTCCAATTGTATATTTGATTTATACAATATGTAGCTCTGTTCAATTCATATAAGAGGTGTTCATGTTTGTGTGCTAAAGTAACTTCACATCATTTCAAAACCTTGTGGTCACTCGACTGTACCTCAAACTGCATTTTGTACCCATTCCTTGTGTCATCTCGGCTTTACTCTACATTTTCTAATATATTTTATACAATTATTGTTTGTTTATACTTTTATTATTTCTGTACAAAATTTTTATTAAAAGTAAATAGATCATGAAAAATCGTATTGAATATAATCTTTTAATGCTACCCACCTTTGTTTATCAAGTGTCATTTAAATTTTAAATAATTATGTTTCAGCAATGTCTGTATGTCGTGAAATTATGAATAAAATCCTTCGAAATCTTTTACGAGCTATTTTTGACTCTAACAACTCACCATATTGACTTTTACGTCGCTTGCCGTAAGCCTCTCATTGGCTAGCAGCCGTTAAGGCAAAACTTGCGTTTTTTTACACTTATTACCTACACAAAGCATAAAATACCATAAACAGTACTTATTCTCACTTAAATGTTTCTACTTTTTATAACTTCTGGATTTAACATAAGCAACTTAAAGTTAACATAACGTAATCTGGATTTCATATGTAGGTATATAAATGAATAAAAAACAAACATTTATACTGGAATATGCCATCTAATTTCATTATACTAGAGTAAGCTAGATGTAGGCATGTAAGGTTTGAAATACAATGTAAGGCATTTGTATATTCTGTGTTTTGTGTTGCAATATAAATAAATATTTCGACGTTTTTAGTTATGGCAATTTTGGGTAAGTAAACTTTTGTTTAGATTACGCGTATGTTAAAGAACAGAATATGTTGTATTTCGGCTTTTTTTTATTTTTTTCGGTAAATGGATGAGTGTCGCATTCGTAGATAGGTTATATAATATACGTAGATGTTTTGAAAGCCGGAATTTTTAAGTGTGGCAATCCCAATAGCATATAAAATTGAATGAGATGGCTTAAGTGTTGCTAATTTATCGTAATTATTTTATTTAGATTCATGTATTTTACGCTCAATACATATATCAAAGTATACTTTACATATTTTGTTTTCAATATATAAAGTCTTTTGGGTTGATATTCGATATGATTTACTTATCAATTTAGTGTCATAATGAGATGTAAAATGCACGGCCTAGCCCTACATAGGCTGCATATCTAGCAGTTTTCAAAACAATTAAATGATAAATACAATTAAAGAAGCAAATTGTTATTTAGCCTTTTAATTTCTATGGGTCGGTATGAATAAGGTCAAGCTTGGGAGTTTGTCTGCCCCGTAACAGATCTTGTGCAAAGAGAACGATTACACAATAACAAACCTATATGTGATTACCATAACGGTGTTTTGTAATTGTAAATTTTGGAATAACAGTATAAAATGGTGTTTTAAGCATTAATAAGATGTTAAACTGGGACAGACAAACAAAAACGCAAATCTCTGGTTTGCTAGTTGTATGTTAGGGTAAGACTTTTTTTAAACTAAAATAAAATTGTTTTTTACTGTACGGCTTCGTTTCAATCGGTGTACTGTACCATTAATGCTATGAATAATACAATAGAATTAATATACGTATGTATCTAATTATAGTTCAAGGTTTTTCCTATTATTTTGATTTTCTATTCAGACCAATTTTCTCACTTTTACATCATAATTATTGGAATGGACTGCCATATTTAACTGTAACTTTTTTAAATATTAAACGAAGGGATGTGTGGAAATTATCATCACAAAATGTTCAGTGTAATGCCGACATTAATTACGCCGAGAATGAATTCATCTAAATGAATTATTTAAAGCGTGAAATGTTGATAGTGATTGGGGCAAACTGAGTATAAAAATGTAACTGAATTTAAGAGATCGGAAGATATTGAGACAAACTTTCTCCGTTTTTAATGAAATAGAAAAAAAATAACCAAATTATGGAAAAAAGTATTTGTATGTTATTATTATTTCGCTAGTCCACGTCTTGATATGTTTAAAATAATATTCTTAGCGGTGTAACACTAATTATAATGTATTGTGTAAAATATTTTTTTTAGTTACTATTATTATCAATAAATTAAAATTTGTTTATTTTAAAATGTAGTTTTAAATTTATTCCGTCACCTTTAGATGAAGTAGTGGAATGTTTAAAATTTTATTGAATTATGGGAACTTGTGCAGGCTCAGGTTTGCAATGGAATCCCCTGCAGGGTTGTAGCCCCCTTATAAATTGCTTGTTTAATAAACTGGTACCTAATACCGCCCCACACTGACCCAGGTGTCTAAAACCTTTAAATGTCAGCAGAGTAGTTTAATTTAGTTAACATCCTATCACAAATAATGAGTAGTCAGAAGTCGTCGAACATTATCATCGTCGTCACTTCCGTAAAAGGTTTATAATATTTAGGTACAATAGCAGAATCGTTCACTACACTAGGCACTTAATTGATTTCCAACAGAAACGGCGCCAATGTTTAATAGGTACTATTTAATAAACAAGCAAACAAATTACTTATTTGATAATTTCATTTGGGAGTTCGTAACCTGGCCTGGGCTACGAATTCTTCTGGCCCTATCTATCGAAATAATCCAGGATTAAGTAGACTTATACTTGGTTAAATATGACGGCTTATTTCCTTTTCTTCAGCTTAGGTATGTGACGCAAACCCTTCTTAAAGAGCGATCGGAACCGAGACCAGCCAGTTCGAAATGCCGTTTTTGTGATCTTCCCAACGGAAGGTGTTCTTCAAGCTGTAATCCGCACATTTAAAATCTCAATGCTACAAAATAGTCATGAAATAGTTACATACATGTAAAAAAGTAGTCGTATTATAGTTTCGGCGTTATAGCACGTTATAGCTATGGGTTGGTGAGGATTATGGCTTGAACGTCAAGCTGTAATCCTCGCCTCGTGCAAGCAAACGGTAAGGTTTACCAACTGGGTTCGGTTCCGAAAAATAGTCATGAAATAGTGATAACGACATGCCAATACTCGGGAATAGTTGATAAAAGAATCCAGAGATATAAACACCCTGGTGAGGATTATGGCTTGAACTTTTGAAAACTTCTAAAAAACTATCCAGACGACGAACATCTTGGACAGCACCCGCGGGATCCAGCCATCACGTCCTCAGTCATATTAGCCAGCTCATAAGTGTGTGTCTGATGGTCTACGGCTAAAAACAGTGAAGTATGGTGACCAACATTTTATGAGCATATTTAGATATTGACGTTTCATTTTGTTATGATTTTACATAGTTTCATATATTCCTGAGTGTTTCTATTAGCACGCCATTACCTATTGAGATGACTCCGTTTGGTATGTACGCTGTACTTGTTCTATGCACAAAGATAACGGGATATTAATTTAAGTACGGCTATTTTAGCTATCATGCCGTGCTGATTTTGTTAATTAACCTCGGAGGGGTACCAGTTGAGAGGAGTTAAGTAAGGACAGCGAATGACCGGAATCGTCGCGAATGAAAACTGCCGACAGAATCTTTTCAAGCAATTACTAATGCTGACTAAGAATCGGATCATTTCTGTTGACACTAAATTTAAAATATATTTTCTTAATCTTATTAGGCACAGGCACTCTGCCTGTGTGTTATTATCTCATGGTATAAAAGCATACTAAATTCGGAAAATAGGTCCTCGTTCTTTGAGGGAAAAGTGGAAAGTTCAGAGGAATCAAACTTTTTGTAATGTGCCAGTTCCACACTCAGTTCTTTCGGAAAACCTTTTTTTTATCCGCCGCGGTCCCCTAGTGTGCAGATAAGCAGGCAGGTATTGTTTAGTACCTCACCGTGTATTGGTTGCCTGAAAGAGATATTTTTTTTATAAACCTAGGATTCAAAATATTAAAAAAAAAAAATGACAATGGTGGCGGTTAGGAGTGTTCCCTTTCAGGTACTCTGGGGGTACGGGACCCTAGATGGACCTAATCTAACCTAGGGAGGTCTTCCTGATCAACAAAGGAAAAACACTTATAACTTGAAATTACTTTTATTTAAGATGAATCTATTTTATAATAACATAAAAAAATAATTCTTAGACTATTTTGGGGACGAAACCCGCAATAGAATTCCGTAAAGGAATTCCCTAAAGGAATGCCCTAGAACAATCTTCCATATTCTATATATTTTACATTTTACAAATAAAATAAAATAATGACAGACTTATAAGTTGCCAGTCATAAATGTCGGCAAGTTTGTTTGTGCAATAACCTATTTTATTAAATACGGCACAAGCAAACGTTGCATGTACCTAACCAATACACGGTGAAGATTATAAAAATAACAATACATATAAAGTGATATCTTTAACGTAAGCAACAGAGTAGATGTACCTGTGTATAAAAAATAAATTAAAACCATTGCTTGCGTAGGTATGTGCGGTCTTCTCCCTTTACCCACTATTTTTACTGAAGTTATAATCCCCGGTTTAATCAATTGACACGCTTTTCCCTAAATTAAAAAAATATTTTTATATCATTATTTAGATGGGCGGAGCTGCCCATGCGCGTATGTGAGACCCGGAAGTGTTTCCGGGTAAACACTACATAGAATAAATACTACTTACGTTGGCTAGTGGAATTTTCAACTGTTTTGAATGACGCACTTAGATAAAAGTCCTTTATAGTGAGTCAGTGTAATAACGGATTTGCAAAACAAATTGTTTTTAAAGCAAAACACATAATTCGGTATGTAAATCAACTTTTAGTTATAGTTTTTTCTGAAAGAATGAGGCATTTTGATAAACTTTTGAATATTACCCACTGATTTCTGTGCATATTGCACAGAATTTTATTAATTGTATTGCGTATGTAAATAATTGGAACGCTGGCGAGCTATAATTTGTTTTGAAAATTCGATTATTACACATAAAATTTATTTGTTCCAAATTTAAATATCCCTTAACATTTTTTGAATCTATTGCGTGCCATAGAAAAATAGATCTGCGTCGGGAACATTTTCGTACAATGATTTTTACGACTTCAAGTCCAACTTGAAACCTGATAAATGGTTTAATTTACTTCAACTTGCTTTTATGAACAAGGCGCCTTCTAAAAACTGTGTACTGTTGTATACAACAGTTTAATATAATTAAATTGTATATCAAGTTTAATTTCGGCCGCTTAAATTTGAAGGACGAAGAAAGGAGCATCGCCCTTTGCTGCTGTTACGGAAAAAAACATGCCACAAGTGAAAAATTTGATTCAACAAAATCGGCGAATCACATTCAGCTGCTCTATTGTTCTACTGCTTTCACATAAATAAATACTTAAACCTAGTTTTGGGTGAAATCTTCCATCGTCTCTCAGTTTTGATGATTTTCTACATAAACAACCTCATTAACATGCGTCACAATATTCTCCTGCGGCTGGAAATTACCGTCCTCGAGGGTCGCAACCATCGCAATCACGGTGTCTTTGATGAGGGACTCGAAACGCATCTGCATCGCTTCGCCTTTCGCCGGCGCAGTCCTTCCAGTGGACGCAGCGGCGCCATCAGTCGGCGTAGACGAGTGCTGGCGATGGTCGACGCCATTTGTTCCGCATCTCTCTTGGAAACACCCGGCACACAACACAATTAGTGGACTGCGACTTGAAGTTAGCGCATGTAGCCCGTAGTTGAGGGGTGGTGCTTGCCACCACATGGTGCAACGTGCGCTGGAATTGCTGTCAGTGGTGGAATTGGGCAGGTTCTTTCTTCCCTTGCCAGGTCTTGATGACGCTGTTCGGCAAGAAATGATTGTATCGTATAAATATCCTGGAAATATCCGGAGCAGTTGAATAAGGTAAGAAATATGCAGACTGGGCTTCCTTGGTTATCGGAGATGAGCCGTACATACTCCAAGTTGAAGCTCCGCTGCTTAAGCTCCTCTTGGATAGCAGGGGCCCCACGTTGGGCGCCAAACTGTCAAGTAATAAAAGTTTTTATTCGAAAATAAGGTAAAATATATAACTATCAGGGACATAATGAGTCTTGAAGGGGTCGCCGGGAAGGCTTTCACGGTGAGGGCGCTCAGGCGCGTGCAGGATCAGCGAGAGCAGGAACTGCAGGCTCTGCAGCAGGCAGGCTGGATCAGTAGGCTCTGCAGCAGGCAGGTTGGGTATGGAGTAGGTTCCATCGTAGGCAGTAGGCAGGGTCAGTAGCAGGCTACGTCGGTAGTAAGCAGCGATGATAGCAGATTCCTTCGGAGCAGGATCAGCATGAGTATCCAGCAACTTCAGCATGAGGTAGCTTCAGAATAATGTAGCATAAGCGTCAGCTAGCTTCAGCATGAGGCAGCTTCAGAGTCAGATAGCTTCAGCATGAGGCAGCTTCAGAGTCAGGTAGCTTCAGCATGAGGCAGCTGCAGCGTCAGGTAGCTTCAGCATGAGTTTCTAGTACACTGGCTTGTAATAGACTCGAGATGTTATCGGTAGGCTGGCTTGTAATAGAATCGAGATGTTGTCGGTAGGCTGGCTTGCAAAAACTGCCGTTCTCAGGCCAGCAATCGGCTTATATGGTCGGGCTGGAATTCCATTGGAACTGCAATTTGAAATTTTGAAATTAATCTTTTTATAGCCAGGAATCAAGTATATTTTCATACAATGTTTTTGTACACACGAATTCGTGCGTTTGCTGTAGAAGAGTGTAGACTCCGCGGTACGCCAGTGGTTAATGGATTCTTCGGGCTACGAGGGCAACGCTTCAGCCAGCGCAACTATATGGTGTAGGAGCAACGGACGGATACGGAGAGCAGAAAGTGGGTCTTTTGCATAAGCGTGTAGCAGCGGTTTTTCCTGATTCGCCCAGACGCGCGTCAGAAGAGTGCGCATGCAACTTATACATATATATTGATTGGTTTACATATCTGTGTACTGTATGAATATAAAACTAAAAATCATAAATTTTAAAATTTAATAAGCTGTTCTACTTCTAGGGAAGCCAACGTGACAACGGCGCTAGCTCATGGACCCATGTAAATCAGCCTTAAAGAAGGCGATGGCTAGCTCTCACAGTAGGCGCTTGAAAGATACTTATTTTTGACAATTTTCATACTCAACAAACAGTTGTAGATCTCGTGTCAATAAAAGAGATACAATATGTTAGTAGTTGAATGCTGACTGTTGACACTCTCTCATTTAGTTTGTCCCGGCCGCAAGATTTTCTAGTCTCTTTGTGTTTTTTTATGTCTTTTATATATAGTTTGTAGTAAATAAATTGCTTGTATTATCTTTCTAAATTGTATTTGAAAATAAATGAATTCTATTATGTTTAAGAGCTTTCAAAAATAAAATTGAATGAGCGATGATTGTTTGGTCATCAGTCCCACGAGGTAGACAAGTGGCGTTCGATGATGGTATAGAAAATTGAATAGAAGGCTTTATGGCATTGGTCAATTTCATTCATTTAGTAGTTTATTCACTTTTCTATTCCATTGTCCAATGCCACTTGTCTTTAGGGGCAGAACACTCGGAGAGAGTACATCGCTTTATTTCAGGTTCACATCGGTCGTGGAGAATTGATGGTCACAGACTGCAATATTGTCTCATATTGGTGGTAGAGTATTTTCTTATCAAGATAAACAAATTATTTAAAATTAAGAATAATTACCAAATAACAATAAGAAAAAAAACACACAAGGAAAGAAAAACACCTTTTAATAGAATACAATGCCTTAATTACTTTGTAAAGATAATATAAAAAACATAACACTTTTTATAGGTCCTACTGAAGGTGGGCTCTAAGTCTCAAATCCGGGAGACACTTTAAAAATTAATATCTTAGATTGCAACAATCTGTATTTGTGAGAAATTACACCAAAAGCAAGAAACAGGGTTGAAGGCATCCCGAAAGCTTTCGAATGTCACAATATTTCAAAGCAATAAATTGATTTTTGATTTTTTTTTGATCACGGATTGATCTACATCAGTACATTACATTACAGTACATTATTGTATATTACTACATATATTTGTAAACCTTCAAATATTGTCATTGGTTTTAAAAATTGTATAATTTTTTTCACTATCAATCCGTTGAAGGCAATGATTTTTGGATGTGGTGGAGATGGCAAGACGCAGTGATAATTATATAGAAAGTATCATGAAAAGAGCAAAATAAAGGACCCTTTTAACGCTTTTATTTCCTATTTACTTATGAAAAGTACGTAGAAAGCGGATTCTCCTTACGACAAGCATACGCCAAAGAAAATAGTCGCCTCGGAAGAATTTGCAACAGCCAATGTTAAATTCATTTTTATTTAGATTAGCGTGAACGCTTAAAAGTTTCTTCCTATTTTACATAAAAATTAAAAACAATTTTTTCCATATTTTACTTAAATTTAATTAAATTCAAATTCAAAATACTTGATTTCATGAAAGGTACTTTACTTTGACTAATCTTTTACTTTGACGATAGTCAAAATAAGAAAGGCCTCATTAGATTCAATTCTTAAATGGTATTATAGTTAAACCAAGAGGAGAAAAAAGCTGGTGATAAAAAAACGTATACCATCGACTACGACGCGAAAGAAACAAACACAAGACAGCTAATCGAGGGAGCTGTATTGCAAATGCAGCCAAGCTGTTTACGCAGTACAGAAATAACCAAAAATAATGTGGAGAATTAAAACTCACGCCCTTTTGTCATCCAAATATAGGTACTTTCATTTGAGCTCGCAACAGTACATTTATCTACCCTTCAACGATATTATTGTACATAGAAATCACCGTTCGCCGTTCATCGGTACAAAGAAAAAATCTTCAGCCGATACTTGGTTATGTCGACAGCTCGGGTCGCCGAAAGAACGTTTAAAATATAAATGTTCAACCGATACTACGATTTGCAGATAAGTCGATTCGCCGAAAGCTCGACTAAGCAAATTAGCATTTTATCGATAGAAAGTATTGCAGAAAGCACTGTAATATTTACAGTTACAAATTAAAAATAATAGCAAATACGATATTACATACAAAAACTAAGAAAATTTTACTTGCATCCGTTTGCTTTGGTGTGTTTACATCTTTTCTTCGTCGACTAACTTTATAAAATAGTGTTATAAAAAAATGAGTGCTTCTACTTTAGTGCAATCAAAGCGTGGCGCAACTGCACTTATAGTTGAAGGCTATTCATATCATCTGAATAAATACTCCAAGATAAATATTACTGGAGATGTACGCGACGTAGTTCTAAAGGTTGTGGTGCTACTATATCTGTTTATCACTAATCAACATACTATCATTATTCAAAACAACTGCCATGGACATCTACCAGAACCAGAAAAGCGGATGCTAATGAATCTAAGAAAAGTGAAAGATAAAGCTAAGAATTCAATGGACTCTCCATCACAAACAGTCAGTCGCTGTTTGCACGATGTTTAGATGGTAACATTGCCCACTGATGCAGATGGTTAGCACAATGGTTTAGCTAATATTACGTGACCGGGGCACATGCGAAATAATCTGCCAGTGAGACGAAATTGATTTTAAATATAAACCCGTCTTTATTCCCACCAAGGATGTTGTCAGTGGCAGACCGCAACTATTCTATACCAAAGACACAAAATGCATTGGAGTCGTGGCATGAGCGGTGGGCCACTCTTCTAAATCGAAAAAAGTGGAATGTCTATAAGACGATTATGGAGTAAGGAGCAGAAACACAGCGAGTGCGAAATTGAGCGTCTCAATGCATCGCAAAAGTGACGTCGCTCTACGTAGATTGGGTACGAAGAAAGATTGCAAAAGCATTTGGATCAAAAAGTGAGATGGACTTAGAAGCATTTATTGGGGGCTCAGCTCACATTTTGTATTTAAAGAAAAAAAATTATTTAAATAGCATTGACAGTTTATATCGCTTTGTTATATTTTTTATTTAGAATTTTTTTGATTGTTATTTTGCAATCTAGATAGCAAACTTGATATCATATAAAAATTTAAGCTACATATTTTTTTTCTGAAATTTAAAAAAGAATATTTATGGTAATACGATTAATCCAAAAATATTAAAGTATTTCATTGCAAATTATATTAGTTTTACTTATTTTTATGACTATAGTATAATGTATCTACAGCCAAATATATGAAATAAAATGAAATGAAATATTTATTTCTCAACATTGACAATTACTTGATCTTATTGACGTCAAATAAAACATGATTCTACCACCAGTTCGAAAAAACCTTCGTGAAGAAGAACTGGCAAGAAATTTCACGGGTATATTTTTTTTTCAAAATAAATTTACAGTCTCTTTATGTCTATACAAAATTATTCTTATCTGCATCTGTTAGCTTGGCAAGTCTCCCTCCCCCTAAGTATCCAAACGACGAACACCCTCAAACGGCACCCATTCACGAGTTAACGCGGGATCCAGCCATCGCCCTCCTCAACCATTTTAGAGGGAAGTGAGCGACCCGTTACCCGACGCTACCATAAGAAGACGTACTTTAGAGACAATGACGCTTTAGATATTCATCGGGACGAAGAACTCATCGCACATACAGACACATTACACATGCTTTGTTACAAATACTAGTACAATCCTGTTAATGAGGGGATTATACCCAAGGGCTTTTATCATCCAAATAACCGGATAGTTTATAATATGCTTTTGCACACAACTTCTGCTTTATAGTTTCTTTGAATTTGTCAATAGGAAGACCTTAGATATCCTCAGGAACCTTATTATAAAAGCGTATACATTGACCCATGAATGAGTTTAGTGACTTTATGAAGCCTACTATTATGAGCTGCCAGCATATTCCGTTAGTAAGCTTTAAGTGAATACGCTTATTTATTCTACTCTCAAACTGCTGCTGGTTTATTACGGTGCTTTCTGTAATACTTTCTATCGATAAAAGGCTAATTCGCTTAGTCGAGCTTTCGGCGAGTCGCCTTATCTGCAAATCGTGATATCGGCGAAACATTTATATTTTAAACGTTCTTTCGGCGAACCGAGATGTCGACATAACAATTTATTTATTTATTTAACAATTTATGTACAAACATGTTAACAGATAATTTATAGAAACAATACAAACAAGTAAGTACAAAGGTACAGCTTATTTCTAAAGAAATTTCTTCCAGCAGACCCAAGACTGGAGAGTTTGGTCAAAATGCAATAATAGTGTGTACAACGACTTAATATACCTAAATACTATATTAAGATTGAATCAATAAATATTTATGGATATCAATACTTACATACAAATTTATATATATATACTTATATACCATATTATAAATACCTGAATAGAATAAATAAATAACCAAAATACATTTGAAGTTAAGATAGTGAGGTGGGTAATACAACTCATAGTTGAGAAAAGTAGTGATCTTTTACATTTTTCTTAAAGATAGAAATAGATTTAGTCTCACGAATAATGTGAGGAAGTGAATTCCACAATCTGACTGCATGAACAGAGAAAGAGTAAGAAAAATAATCAGTTTTATGCATAGGCATAAGTAGAAGAGTACGCAAATGTGCTCTGCATAGCGTATTATCAGAGTGAGTAAAACAAAACCTTTCACGCAAGTAGAGAGAAGTGAGTGGGTTAAATAGGATATTGAATAGGAGGCAAAGGATTCTAGTGTTTCTACGGTAGCGTATTGGAAGCCATCGGAGTTGCTTGCGGTACTCAGAGACGTGATCAAACTTTTTGAGATTAAAGATAAAGCGAATGCAAATATTTTGCAAGCGGTCCAATTTGTTTAATAGCAAATGTATCGCCTGAAAATTTTTTTTCTACCGATGGACGGCGAACAGTGATTTCTGTGTACAATTATATCGTTGACGGGTAATTCTATATACTGTTGCGAGTGGTTCTTTTCTTTACTTTCATTTTTGGCAAAGTGTTACCTTAATTTATACTATATGAACCATTTCATTCATGGTTACAAAAAATGTCCTACAAAAAAACGCTATATTAAATTCACCTTACGACAACAATAAATTACATCTAGAAACTTCTATGAGAAATTAGCCATTTATCATTTAAAATATTACATGTTAGAAAAATATGTGAAACATGTCTATAAAGTGTTATTTATTTATAAACGCAAATTAAATAATATTAGCAATGCAATATATAAGTGCTTTCAGAAATTTGAAAATTCACGCGGTAAGCACTTGTATAACTAGGACTTGGACTAAGATACAGGGTTAGCCGAGTTTAGATACAAGTGATACTTATTTTAGTTATATTTATTGATGCAAAATATTGTAATTACAGTATAAAGAAGATTCATTGTGTGCATTCAGTTTTTGCAAAAAATTCTCCGCGAAGAAGAACTCTTTGACTTTAACGCCGACTTTCCAAAGTATATTTGTACCGATAACCAACAATTACCAAGGGAATGACCATCACGTCCAAACTTAACTTCGACCGACAGATAAAAACAGATTCTAAAATAGGAATCATCGCGAAGGTCCGGCGGTACTTCAACTCTGGACAGCTGTTTAACCTTTATGCAACACATGCTCGATCTCGTATGGATTACTGCAGTCATCTTTGGAATGATCCCCCTAAGTACCAGCTTGAAGCGTTAGACTCTGTCGACCGAAGCGCCCATAGACTTATAAACAACGACAAACTGTCATCTTCGAGGTTACACAGTCTGGAGCATAGTCGTAAAGTCGTGAGTCTGTCGTTTTTTTCCAAATCACACTTTGGAGAATGTGCGAAACCTCTTTTTGAGTCGATCGAACCATCCCCTTTTCTCCACCGGACAACCAGGCGCAGACAGAAATTCCACCTGTTTATCTATTCATATATATGTTTCAGCTTGTTTTGGTCCGTGTCGCCAAAGAGTGGAACCATTTGCCTGCATCTGTTTTTTCAAATTCAATGATAGAACTTTCAAGCGTAGAGTGAATTCTCTTGGTCAGGCGTGTACCATCCTAGTCTTCATCATCACTTACCATCAGGCGAGATAGAATACAAACGCTTGCCAATATATAGTAAAAAAAATCATTATTATTATATTCATTAACTTGTTGCCGACAGCCCTTTCTTAATATCAACCTAACACTATTACAGAATATCGAAGAGACTGAAGCACTTGGAAATCTGAAGGCTAAGTTGAAGTATGGTGGACTTCCCAGCCAAACTCGCTTAGCTTTTTCTAAATGGCAGCTGAAGTGTCTGTCCTTATCATGGTGAAAGACCACACCCTTCCTGCTGCTCAATACCGGCCTCTTCTTTTTAAATTTTTTGGCCACATTAAATACATTTTCTTAATATAATTAATTAAATTATCAAGGCGATAATCGGTGTAAGATAGGATTATTTATAAGCAGAACTGAGGAGTAATAGATCTTACTTAAAGTTTCGAGACTTTCAATGTTCGTAGTACAAAGGGTGGTAGGCACATCTACATAAACTCAAATAAAATAAATTTAAACCAAATATTTTAATAACTGTTTTGAATCATCATGAACTGTATGCAAATATAAACTAACACCGGTTTTATGAAGTTGGCATCAAGTTATAATTTAGCTCAATATTAGCATTACGTTATATTAACTTATTCGTACCAAGTTAAGTCCACCAAAAAGTATCAGAGAAAAAATAGTTTAATAGAATTTATAAAAAAGATATAACCATCTGTGCAATTGCTTAGATAATTTCTTCGTTTCTAAAAAAATTAGTCAAACGTATTTTTAGCTAGACAGAAATAGTTGGAATTCGGATTTTTGCGATAACTACGATTAGGTCCTTTGTTTTAATCTATTCGTTTGTCATTGTTGAAACCCCGAGGGTCATGACAATATTCACTTTGCTTATATCTCTAAAAAATACACCAACTTCCTTTGATAACAACGGGAGCGCTTCCTCTATTTGCATAGAACATGTCCTGAGTAGAGGCGAATTGGTACTGAATTATGCCTACAGGTTTGAATTTGGTCTCAATAGAGGCATTGCGTTATATATGTTGTGGTCTTATTAGATATGAAAATTGAAAATGTATCTTTGATTTCAACAACATGCACATTTTTATTTTCAAAAATAGAAGCCTATACATTTGTAATGGTTCGTTTTTAATATTTTGTTTAATCATAATAATAATTCAAAAGATAAAGTACCTACCCCCTAAACATCCTCAAGTTTTTATTTTATATTTGGTAAGTAATTTTCGACTACTTTTTCTAAACGTACACATTTTTTTAGATATATTAAAGTTTATTTTACAAAAAACAAAATGTATAATATACCAATAACAAAAAGAGAAAACAAGAAAAGGACCAGTCACTTGTTTCACACATCTACTTCTATACACACACAGATACGCACACACACACACACACACACGCATACCCCACACACATATTATGGATTCCTTTATAAATTCTTTTTTATAAGTTTTTTGTTATTTTTTGATCGAAATGAGGATGAAATTTTTGATCTGTACAATACAGCTGTTAATTTATTTAAAAAATGAAAAGTCCGTATTGGCAATAAGTTAAGTTTCAATAAGATTACGATTAATATTATACTTATGTATAATTATTTTAATTTAAATTAAGTGCTGTGGATTTTTGTTAATAAAAAAATATAAATAAAAAAAAATCGTGTAGAAATTTCACTAAAGAAAGAGGTTTAAAGTTTTAATTATAAATAAAAACGTTGTAGATTATTTGTAAAATGCTTTTTGCATCATACTGTCAATGGGAACATTGCAGCAGTAGGTTATTTCTAGCATTTCGTACATTTCCGTTCTGCGCCGTATATGTTCTTTGATCATAACAAAATTAAAAATTATTATAAAAAACTCTGGGCACTCAAACAAAATGTTGATTCTGTAGTCTCCAGTCTAGTCTGCTTTGAAATTAAATCTTTATACTTAATTTAATAATATTTAATTTTAGTGCTTGGTATTTAGTGAATTTTGATAAGTGTGTCAATATGTTTTGGACTCGGATTCTGTTTCTTTTCCTTATTTGTGGTTTGGAATGTATGGAGCTGCGTAAGTACCTAGTTTTAAGTGTCTTAAATGTTTCAAAACGATTTTAGTTTGCTTTCTAAAAGGAAATTGCTTTTAAAGGCACGTAGATGATGGACTCTAATAAATACTTATTAAGTTAAATAGGTAGTATCGATTAATGCACGTAATCTTAAGAGATATTTAGGGATCAGTGCGTTAAATCCTTCTTACATCATAAATTTGAAAGTTTGTATGTTTGAGATGTTTGTTACTCAATCATGCAATAACGGCTGGACTGAATTAGATGAAATTTGGCTTACGGATTGAATATCACCTAGAATAACATACAGGCTACCTTTTATCCCGAAATTTTAATAACTTTAGAAAACAAGCGCTATTTCCCAGAGTTAGTAAGCTACAATTAAGTACTTTTGAATAATAGCTAGATTCATAAATATGATGTTAATATTTCAAAATTTGAGTAGTATCGCCGTCGTTCCTACTTGCCCGTCCTGTTGGCGCGCTTACTTTAAGCTATTAATAGCGATTTAAATCCTCAGCCACAAGCGCTTAGAAACTCTTAACGAAGCAATTTTTTTGTTAAAATATACGTACAGCTTTTATATTCAATTTGACATTTTAATAACCTTACTAGGACATCATGATTTTCCAAGGTGCAATGTAGCTAAACACCCTTTGAAAAAGTCAGTATATTTGCATCTATTTTTATTTAGTATTGTGGAAGTTTGATATGTGAATGTTTATATAAGCGAGTGCGCTGCATGGTCATCCATAACACAAGCACTGCTTACTTTCGGCCGTACAGTTGGTGTGTTTGTTTGAAGATGTAAATAATGATTTTAAATTGGATCTACTCAAATAAATGGGTTGGTATCCTGTGTCACCGGATTTTATTTGACCATCTGTGGTCTCTGGGCCGTAGAATTACTAACCACATACCATTGGGAAACGTCATAAAGTACTTGGTCTGTAGGTACATTTTTCACAGAGCACATTTTAGGAAATTTGCGAATGTTAATTTCGAGATCATCCGTTTTCTTACCTTTACTGGACTACTAGACGTAAAAACGCATCCTTGTATTTTCGACAAGTGTTCTTTAGCTCGGATTTTGAAGGTGTTCAATGTATTACCTGCATTCTTCTCCCAGGCTTATCCTATTGCCCGACCTTTTTGTTAGTACACCTGGACAGCATCTTTGATTTTATAATAAGCTTTTTGACATAAAGAGATAGCTTTCTTGAATTTATTTTACAAAGTAATCATTATCATGGTTATCTTTCTTAGTTTTAAACTTATTAGTATTCTTGTGAATACACAAAATATTTTCATAAATATATTGTGGTCCAATTTGCCAATTAAAATTAAAACGATTACAGGAAACTAAAGCTATGATATTATCTACACACTTTACATATCACGTAACATCTAATAGATTATGATACATTTCGTTGGTTATTTAAGTTATGTTTTTATGAAAGAATTTAGTTTCATGAATCGCTCTGTGTGTTTCTGTCTATTGTATGTCTCCTAGCTTTTATCCCCGAAAATCATCGCATATTTCAGTAATTATTATTCGTCATTTTAACATCAGTTTTTTTGCACTAAATTAAACCATCTATCACAGTAAATATACAAGCTAAAGCCTAAGTCTTTTCAGTCACGGGTCGTGTGACTCAATTTTTTGCTGTGAATGAGACTGTCTTGGCGTGACGTAAATTAAACGAATGGATTTGATTATTTCTATTAAATCGGCCAAATTGTGATATAATCCAAGTCTTGTCTTGGCACGCCATGTTACGGCAGCATGCAATCTTGTTTGTCACCTTCATAGACCATACATACGTAGAAAATGTTTTTAGGTTATTGGGATGGTAGCATTCATAAAAGCGGAGATTTATAATTGGCACATGTCTATTCATAGGCTTATTATATTAATGTTATGGAGCTGTAAATCTTCCTATAAAGCTAAAACAAATAAATATATAAATTCGTATTACAAACATGTTATTTAAAAGGGATTAATTTTGTAAACGAGCTTTTTGAAAAAACATATCGATAAAACTAAGCATTATCAGCCGGAAGTACCTACTGTTGCAGAGATTCATTACTCGGACGCTACTTCCGGCGTCAGAAGCAAATTCGTAGACTATTTATGAATAAATTGTACAATCAATGTCAATAGCACTTGGAAATTTTTTGCCTTACGTCAAAGGCGATCATAAGTATAGGTTTTGCTTTGCGAATTCTTACCTTATAGTTCTACTTTATCTAAGTATATATTTTCTTAGCAAAATTTGACATCTCTAAGTGCGGCGTATATTACTATAATAATGAATGAGTGAATGAACCAGGCCGATAAACTTAGGCTTCTTATATAGCTTAAATAAACTTGTAAAGTTTGCAAGTTAGCAAAAGCTAAAGAAAAACTTATTGTGTCTGTTCTGTGCGCTGATTCATTCATTCATTTCATTCATTCATTCATTCGCTGATACATTCGCAATAAAATCTAAAAATGTCCCAATTCATTAAACATTTCCCTTAAGGGAGTAGTTAATATGGACAGGCTGTTAGTGTTCAGATTGTTTAAATAATGTCAACATTTTAAAAGACGAAATAATGGACTGGACATTTCAGTTAAGAATTCAAATGTTGGATATTAATTTCAGGTGCACCTGGCCTTAGCAGAGCTCCATTCCGAGGGAGACGTTCTCAAAGTGAGTCAATCATGAACAGTCTCGAGAGTTGGTTCAGGCTCAAATTTGCATCCCCTGTAGTATCGTCGTCCTGTAGTGTGCGTGGCGCTTACAAAAGACCGACCAAGGCGCAACCTGGGTCTCCAGATTTTTCGATCAGTAGCTCCATTGCTGAAATGTGTTAAATTAGTGTCTGAGTATAGCGCTCATCATATTGGTTAGCTATTTTATATATTCCCAGCAAAACATTCACAACAACGTTATGAAAAAAAAAAGCTTGCATAATTTGTTAGACTTCAGAATCTGTAGTTTGAATGCGTTGTTTATACTGAGCCCAGGGCTCCATCGTTGAATACCATTATAAATTGATAATTTTTTTTTGACGAGCCTGTAGCAACTTTAGCAGCTGTAATTTGGCAAAACGAGCATATAAAATATGCAGCATTTTTTGGAAGTTTGTTAATCGGACATTTAATTAGTTCACTAATTTAATTTCAGTGTAAAATTTTTGAGTAGCTGTTGTACTTCAAAACACACAAAAAAATTTAAAAACCAGTGAAATAACTCTTTCTAGGTGATTTACAAAGCTGTCCATACCCTCGGCTTGAGAACGGGCGCGTGCGCATGTTGCAACGGTCCAAGTTCGCCAAGTTCGCGTGCATGCCGAGGTACGAACTCGTGGGCAACAAGTACGCTTTCTGCAGGCATGGGAAATGGGACGTGCCTATGCCGGTTTGCGTCAGTAAGTTATGGATGACTTTATTTGTTTGATTGATTGATTTGATTGAAGATACCAGCAGATGTCCCCAGACTTTTTTCTCATAGACCACTTTCAAAATTTGGCTGGTTCCGGTGGACCCCTGCAGCTACATTTCTGCCATATTTCCAAAACTCGACAGCAAATGTGAAGATTAGATCTAACTACACCCATCGAGGTTCCCGTGCACCCTTGGGGGTCCTAGGGACACCTGGACCACTTTGAAAACTAAGGAACTAGAGTATAATTGTATCTATGCTATTTACTGAGAAGAGACCTGCCTGCTGATAGGTCTCTAGTAGAGTATGTCGTTTTATAGTCAGACTTTATCACGATTAATCATATTTTATATGTAAAGGCGCCGAACCGTCGAGGTAAAATGTAAAAATATAACTAAACGCGGTAAAATCCGGTTAAATCGTGTTTTATTTAAGGCAATGTCGTTCTCGCGTTGTTCGTTTTAGACATCTAAACTGAAAGAAGTTACAAATTACAGTATTTCAAATCATTCAGGGCCAACCTATGATTTAAGTGCCCAAATCGAGCCACAATAAATACAGAAAGGCTTAAGTAAAAAGTTTTTAAAGTATTTATTGAAGTAAATAATTGTTTGCTGCCAAAATCAAACTATCCAAATCTTGATCGTCCTAAAATTGTATTTTAGCTAAACAGATTGCCCAGCTCTTCTCCTTATTTAGACAAAATAAATATTCAATTCAATTGTTTTTCAATTTGACGACTGAGTGGTGTAGTGGTAAGTGGCCTTGCCTCATACGCCGAAGGTCCCAGGTTCGAGTCCTGGCCGGAGCATTCATTTGAGTGATGAACACAGACGTTTGTTCTCGGGTCATGGTTGTTTGTATTTATATATGTATGTTTATTCTGGGTTCCCCCCAGTTCGCTGTATGGTCATCCATAACACAAGCTCTGCTTACTTTGGGGCCATACAGTTGGTGTATTTGTCTGGGGATTTATTATTAATTGTACACCCAATTATCAAGGTTCAAGAAATACCATAAAACCTAGTGTGAGATTTGTTATAAACAAAGGCCCTCGAAGAATCTCCAAGCTTTCTCTATCCACCTGCCCTTTAGTAAAGAAACTCTATAATTCCTCAGAACCCGGCTGTCTCATCCCAATGGTGGCGAACGGCACCTATGACGCCTCCCGTGACGGGGCCTGGGTCCTGTACCTGTGCTACCCGGGACACAAGCTGGTTGGCTCCGCGGTCCTGTACTGCGACGGGAGGAATTGGAACGCGTCGACTCCTAGTTGCGTGGGTGAGAAACTCTTCCTCGTATTTAGCTCACTTTAAATGAGGTGCAAACGAAGCTGATCCGTCGTGATAAATAAAGTGACAAGTTGCATGTTAAACTATAGATACAATACATATATTGGAAATGTATAATTTAGTACAAAATACAATTTAGTGTTAGTACAGGTCCTTTCTATTGTATTCTTGCTATAAGGCAGACATTGTCCTACAATTAGGTAGTTGTGTTACGATTTAATTCCAACTAAAGACTACGGCCGGCAACGCGTCATTAGTCGATACGATAATCACAATTACTATTAATAAATAAAGCACCTATGGTTCATGATGTTCATGAGTCCGGACGCCACTAACCATCAGATGGGTCACGCGCTCGTTTTCCGGCTATGAAGATAGCCAAGATATATATACGAGGGTGGATTGAAAAGTTCGCGGCCTAACATAGATAGCGTTGTCATATTATTATTATAAAACTACCCACATATTAAACCTAGACTCTTTGTCATTCTCTGTGCAATTTTTCTCTGAGATACATGCGTAATTATTTATTTGATTTAACATTAAGTGAGTGTAAGTTTCATTAATTTGGAAATGGATAGTTTAGAGCACCGCGCCGTGGTCAAATACCTCCAAAAGAAACGCTTAACTCCAAAGCAGATTCATGAAGATATGGTGGCTACTTTAGGAACATCTGCTCCGTATACAATGATAAAAAAGTGGACAGCTGATTTTAAACCTGGACTAGAGAGCATCAAAGATGACCCCGCTCTGGACGGCCTTCTACAGCTACGACTTCGGAAAACATCGAAAAAATATGTGATCTCATCATGGGAGACAGAAGATTGAAGGTATCTGAGATAGCTCTTGGGATTTTTCAAGCTGATCCAAATTAACTTTTGGCAAGGTTTTTTACTATGGACGAAACATGGGTACATCACTATACTCATGAATCCAGACAACAATCCAAACAATGGAAGAGACCCGGATCTCCGATCCCCAGGTCCAAGGTGTGTTTTTTAGTAAACAAGGTAATGGCATCGGTTTTCTGGGATTCTAAGGGTGTCATCTTGGTTGATTACTTAGAAAGAGGTCAAACTATAAATTCTGCATACTACTGAAAGTTTTGTTTCATCAGGACAGTGCTCGTGTTTACACATCTGCAGAATCGATGACTCAAATAGTGAATTTTGGTTTCCAATTGCTTGCTCATTCACCTGACTTGGCACCTTCTGACTTCCACCTATTTCCAAAACTAAAAAAACACTTAGTTGGAATGAAATTTTCTACCAATGAGGAGGTCACAGTGGCCGTAGATGCCTATTTTGAAGACCTTGACGAGACCTTCTATTTAAATGGGATCAAGGCTTTGGAGGACCGCTGGACTAAGTGTTGTGACCCAGGAGGAGAGTATGTAGAAAAATAAATATAAAAAATTGCAGTATTCCTGTGTTTTCTTATTTAGGCCGCGAACTTTTCAGTCCACCCTCGTATATATATCAAGATTTCTGTGGTAGGAGAGTTCTTTTAAGGGCTTATCTGAGACAGTATTACTTTCCACCCTAATTGACTTAAAGTTACCTTGGTTGGGTTCTAGTTACGGGAAAGGAACAGCCCATTACATGCTGATTGGGAAAATCTCATGAGTTTTTGCTGGCTGTGGAAAAAAATAGAACCTAGTTGCTGTCAGTTTTTATAAATATATATCTGTAATACCTCCATACATACAAGTAAAAAGGGCTCCATATTATATTTCATAACGGAACCTACAATATTCTACCATATTAAAATTTTTATTGTATTTTTTGACTCGGCTATCTCAGCTATTAACGATGACCTAGTTTGTATCAGTAACTGGGCCAAATCATTTGGATTACTTGTGAACCCCGGTAAATCTCAAGCCATGATACTGGGAAGTCGATACATGCGCGGGTGCCTCGATTTCGCTAATCTCCCTCCTGTAGTTTTGGATAACACACAGATTGCTATTACCGACACTGCCAAAAACTTAGGAGTTATTATGGACTCAAATTTAACTTGGCGTGCTAACGTAAATGAAGTCAGTCGTAAGGTACACCACTCCTTTCACACATTAAAGTGCCTTCAAAGCTTTTTACCACTTCAAACGAAAATATCCCTTGCGCAAACACTTATTCAACCCATAATTGACTATGCCGACGTCTGTTACTTGGACGCCACTGAGGAGCTTTTGAGTAAGCTAGAACGCTTACAAAATATCTGCATACGCTTTATTTTTAACGTCAAGAAGTACGACCATGTCTCAGAACATCGCAAAAAACTAAAGTGGCTTCCGATCCGTCTCCATAGAAATACTAGCATTCTTTGTGTTCTATTTAACGTTCTCTATAACCTAAATTCTCCAAAATACTTGAGCGAGCGTTTTTCCTTTACTCATTCTGAAGATACGCCATGCCAAGCACATAAGCGTACTCTCATGTACTTAAAACCCCATAAAACCGATTTCTTCTCCTATTCCTTTTCTATACATGCTGTCAGATTGTGGAATTCATTACCTTTCAAAATACGCGAGTCAAAATCTCTAACAATATTTAGGAAAAGAGTTAGGGAATACTACTTATCTTAAATATATATTAGCTTTCATAAAAAATTTTTTCATGCAAATTAAATGATGTTAATTATATAGATTTATATATTTATTGTATATATGATATTATATGTATTTTACGTATAAGTATTTAAGTATATTTTGTAATATTATACTTGGAAATAAGTTTTTAATATTTTTTTTAGTAGTACGCACGCACTAACTTTGCATTGTATTATTTCTTTAAGAAATAAGCTGACCTTTGTACATTTTTAGTCTCTAAGTTTCATTCATTGTATTTTTATTCTCGTGTGGACATAAAATATCAAATAAATAAATATTCTCGTAAATTATGTTCATGAAAAATTTTTTTATTCTGTGCACATCCAAGTACTGTCAAACACGAAATGGTAGACATAAGAAAAGCGGGTTTGTGACCGACGGGAATTCGCCAGGGCGAAGTCGTCGCTGGCTGTAATTGATTGTGTACAATGTTTATTGCATTATATCTGTATGTGATCTGCTGGCAACTGGATGCTTTATCAAATCTTAATGATAAGCATTGTCACCTAATTCAGACGATGTAACTGGCATTTGTACTTATGGAAATAATTATTCTTATTGATTTACTTTGAATACTTCTAGTACAGTAAGGCTTCTAAGTGTCTGGCATAGTAGTACTTATCCACGCAAACAACGCTGAATAAAAACCAGACTTGTTTACAATGATAGGGCTACGTAGTCTTGATTTATTAAATCTTGTTGATATTGAGATTCCTTTATTTGACAAAATAATGGCGTGAAGTATTGTTTTTAATTTGTTTGCCCAAATATGTCGTTTAAACTTGAACTTAATTTTGTTTATGATTTCGACAGTGTTTCTCTGTTATTTTCTGGTTTATACTATTTCCATTTCTTTATTTTCTCGATGACAGTTCTAATTTGATATAATGCTCTCTAGCTCCATCCAATAACTCCATCCCTATCAGTTTCTCCGACTCTGGTATTATATAACCTTGTACGTGTGTAAACGTCATATTTTTATAAAATAATGCATACATAATGTAAAAAAAAACGCTCGCACAAGCTTACACAGGAGGTTTCATCGAGAAAATAAAGAAATGGAAATAGTATAGTTTAATAATTGAAGCGTGTTAAACGGGTGACTTCCTTAAGCGTTCGGAAAAGGACACGCGGGGTCATGAGCAACTTTCCAAAAGAAAACCTGAGGTGATCATTCAAAATATGCTCATTTTACGAACCAAATATATTATATAGTACAGTATACAAAACCTCCAATTAACTCTGAATCATTTGTATGAATCACCTATATGCAATAAATCAATGCGAATGTAAAATTTTAATTTGAGTATTTTCCGCAGCTGCGTCAGCACCTCCGAAGCTGTCCTGTGATTTCGAAGAATCGGACCTCTGTGGCTGGACCCAGGACATTCTCCACGACTTTGATTGGAAACGACTGAACAGGGGAACTCCAAGTTCCGTGTTGTTCACGGGGCCTTCTTATGATCATACTTTTGGAAAGGGCGGCAAGGGTAAAGTGGAATAATTGTGTTATTTATTTTTTATTTCGATAGTTAGTTCATACATAAAATGATAGTAAATTCTCCCACGGTGTACAACCTTAAAGTAACCAAAGCGTTTAACATGTTGTAGTGGTGACGCGCTACTCAACCGACCAATCACAACGCGTATTCTACATCGCAATATCAACTTAACTTAAGCGATTAGAATATATATGACTTTCCGACAATGATTGTCGGGCCGTGGGCCGCGGCCTGGTCACCACAATTACATCTGTGGGAACGCGTGGTAAAGTTCCCTAAAATGTAAATGTCTGGTCCTACGATAGAATGATAGAATTTTAATCGTTAAAATTATTACGGTATAAACCTAAACCACTGTTCTTTGGGTTTACGGCCGCTGCAGGCAAAGAATATTGAAATTAAAGGTAATTTGCTGTTAATAGCATTTATTGTAAATAGTAATTTTAGATAATGAAATCAAATATGTATTGTAACTTATTTTATACATTCGCATACAATGAAAATTGTTTTTTGAATAAAATAAACTTGAAACTTGAAACTTGAAACTTGAATTTATGCGTCAATTTGGACAAATGCAAACAGTTGTCATTTTTCACTAAGGTCCTTTGATTAAAGCAAAACAGCGGAATATAGTTGCCGTTGTTAAATTATGTGCTTGTATCATTAGCTATTTTGCCCCCCCCCCCCCCTAATTAAAAGAGATAGAATGATGGAAAACATGGGCTTGCGAGCAAAACAAAATTTTTCATGTCCGTATAATTTCCTTTGCATTCGATTCGGTTGTCTTAGTGACTAAGCCATTTGACAAGTAAAGTCGAGCGACCGAGAACAAGATTTTTGAGATCCATGCTTGTTACTTATCTTCCGCTTACTATAGAGATTAGGCCTTAGATTCGACAATATACCTAACCTCAGCCGAATCTACTTATAACCTCATCGAGCCGATTTTCAGTCTTTGAATTTGTATATTCGTATGGTATGTTGCAGGTTACTACATGTACATTGAGAGCACGGGGCGGATGAGGAATGACACGGCTCGTTTTCTCTCTCCTATATACGACGCCAAATATTCCATAGACGCCTGCTTTTCATTCTACTACCATATGTTTGGAGCGTAAGTACAATTTAGTAAGTATTTAGAAAATAAGCATGAAATAAAATACTGGCAGGATATATGCCAAGCAAAAGCTCGAATTTACCTGGAAGATCAAACGAAAAATTTTCTTTAATAGTAATAAATATCTCCGTACGGATTATACGGACAAATGCCTGTAGTAATGTATGTTTCTAAAATTTTCAAACCGAAACCTTTTTTGTAAGTATAATCCTGCGAAAAACGAAACGTCATAACAAAATTAAGATAAGAATTCGGCATACTACTACAAAAAATGTCTAACTTACGTATATACTTTTTTTAGAACAACTGGTGGGCTCAAAGTGTATCAAGTGCCAGACGTGTTCAGATATTTCCTGACCGACAAGAGGGAATACCTCATTTTTGAGAAGTGGGGTGATCAGGGAGACATCTGGTTCAATGGTGTTATGCCATTGAAGAACTATAATGCCAGTTTTCAGGTAAGGTTAAAATTTAAGTATTAATACTAGTAAGTATATATTATACGTCTTGTCACACTGCTGGCAATGCTTTTTCTGAGTAATGGCGCTACATCACCGATGCTATTTTTTAATCATCTTTGAATTGGTACCGTCTTTATTTATAACCTAAGCTAGTCAAGGTTTTTGCTAGGTCTTGTTTCTTTTTACTTAATGTCAATTAAACAAAGAAAATATAAATAAACAAGACGCAAGACCCAGTTTCATGAAATGGGCAGATAAGTCTCTGTTTTTTCTAAAAAAAAAAATCAGAGCATCCGCGTCCCATGGTTACACATTTTAACTTTAAAAACCATAGGACCATTACTTCTAATCTGCGAAATTATTTGAAACTGTTTATGTACTAATTAGAAAACATTAAACACATCCTTTTTTGACGATTGACTAAAAAAAATTCCAGATTATAATCGAAGGAATCCGCGGGACGAGTTTCACTAGCGACATCGCGATTGATGACGTGGCCATCCGACAGGGAGAGAACTGCTCCATCCCTGCCGCCACCACCACCATGGCTTCTACCACACCCAGAGAATCTTGTAAGTTTCTAAGCTAAGTATAATTATTTGATACTGAGTAGCTAGATTTTTGAAACTAAAAATTTAAACTTTTTGAAAGGATAGATCAAGCCCACATAAAAAAAAATTGTTTCTTGTCAGTGGGTACATGTTGATAAAATAAATATTACGTTACGATTTCATTATTTAATTTTATGAGATACCTACTCATCCATGGGTATGGGATTTACTTGATATCTTGTATTATGAGTTGAGATGAGAAAATATGAATGATCCAATGATAATGACGTGTTTCAGACTCCTGCGAAGGACATTGCCACGAACAGCATGTGGGTGACATTAGCTGCTCCTGCGCATTCCCGTGCTACGTGTACGGCACATGTTGTGGGGACTTCTTTGATCTCTGTCTACCCAGTAAGTAAATGTTATAGAGAACGTATTCAGAAAGTACATAACTATCTTGAACAAACCAAATCAGCAGCATTCTACAGATTTTTTTAAACTACCATATTAAATATTATTATATTATGTTTATTTCCAGATATAAACGGTACTAGCAAGAACAGTCAATCAGACGATATGAAATTCGACCTAATGCCTACACCCGAAGAACTAGAACCATCCGTTACTAGCACTGAAACTACAGAAGCCACCACAGTAAAGTCTGCTCCAACATCAACACTAGTCGAAACCGTAACATCGTCTACAACCTCTAGACCAACACCAAGACCAACATCCTATAAACCAATCAAAACCACTACTAAATTAGTACCAACTACTAAAAAAATACCGATAACTACTAAAAAAGTGATCAAAACTACTGCAGCAGCTGCTAACACTACAATCACCGCTAATGCTTCTGGAGCTATTCAAAAACAGAGCAAAGTAACTTATACCAAACCCACAGAAAAAACTACATTTAAAACAACTACAAAGATACCGCTAGAATACACAACGGCTGCAATACGAAGAGGCTTTACAACCCACGATGTATATCATGACATGATAGAGAAATCTAAGGTAGAGAAGCAGATGCAGGCAGAAGGAGGTACCGTTTTGGATCCAAAGTCGAACAAAACTGTGTTAGAAGCACCAAAAAGTAAGTATCTAAGGATATCGTTTGGTTTGTTTTGAATGTCGGATTTTTACAATGAAGTGAGTTTAGATTGATCAGTTTGGAACCACTCTAATCATCAGCTACTATTTATTTAACGTTCCAATCAATATTTATATTCATCGGGTTATAAAATAGTTTTGATACTGTCTAATAAATTACTGTGTAATAAATTAGGCCCTCTAAGTTTTACTCCCAAACGCCTGTGTCTCCGTATACTGAACTAATTTAGGTAAAAATATATTTATGAGAAAGTATTGAAGTAATAAACGAGACATATATGAGACATAAATACAGCTAGTGTGTTTAACTTTTTTAGTTCATTGGTCTTGTTTAGAAGCTTCCATCTGACCACTAAGTAAATAATAAATAGAACATTTTCTTCACAATCACTAATACAAACAAAATAATACATAAGTTAGGTTTTTTTTTAATTTCACTTTAAAATATCTCGCATTTTTATGACACATTGATACTTAGGTATTTGGGTTCAATATGTCTGTCAATTGACATTAAGTGTTCACTACTGTGATAACTAGGGAATAGACTAATAGACTTTAAGAATTTTAATATTTAATTGTAAAATAGGAACGTAAAATATTACAATGTCTTTATTTCTATATCGTTTGACACCACAAAGCACAAAGTTCCGTTTTGTCTGTGAAATTGAGTGAAAGTACATACCACTCTAAAAATAACCTAATTTCCTTAGATTTTACTGTATTAATGTTTGTTTTTTACATCTGAAAAATGAATCCTGGAAAGTTTCGACCTTTGTGTAACTAACACAAATATTTGTTCAAATATATTTTTTAGATCCTTGTCAGTACGGTAACTATCACACTACATTTGGTTCCTTTGGGACCATGTACTTTTTATTGTGATTTCATTATAAATGTATATTAATATTTCCAATTTTTACCTCACAGAATCATCAAGCGTCCACATAATATCAATAATATCCGGTCTATGCGTATGCGCCGCCGCAGTATACATAATCCTGCTATCCCGAACATCACGAGGGCGCGAGCTCGTCGCGCGCATGCGGGGACGTGCAAGTTCGCATCAGGAAGTTGCATATTTAACCAGAGATGTTGATGATATGGATTAGAATATAGTGTTTGTTTTTTATATGAAGTTTTATTTTGTGGATACTGATACCTTATATATTTACTATTTTCATACCACAATTTCACATTTCACAATCATACATTCAATTCAAACACACGAACACAAAACGGACACGAAATATTTTGTAATTGTATCTGTGGTAGTACCTCATTTTCTTGTCATCAGGTGTTGGAAGTAAACATCCAAATCAATCGTTCGTGGAAACGACTTAACACACAACATAGCCTAAACACACAACACAACCTAAACGCGGGTACATTCACAAAATATTCTATAAGTTTACACTTAAAAACAGACAAAACGTGTAAATAAATATACAGCAAATATAATAAATTAAATGAAATGAAATATTTATTTCTCAAAAATAACTTGTTGTTACTGACGTCAAATGAAACATGAATCTACCGTTCGGAAAAACCTTCGTGAAGAAGAACTGGCAACAAACTTACGGGTATATTTTTTTCAAAATAAATTTACAGAATCTCTTTAGTTATGTCTATACAAAATTATTCTTATCTGCACCTGTTCGCTCGGCAAGTCTCCCTCCCCCCAAGTATCCAAACGACGAACACCCTCAAACGGCACCCGTTCACGAGTTAACGCGGGATCCAGCCATCGCCACAAATACACACTAAAACCACACCGTGTTTTGGCGGTTAATTTGACAGCCACATTAACTACTTTGACGTAGCTGTGCTTCGGTTACAAAGCAGTAAGAGCCAGTGCAATTCAAAATATTTTATTTCTCATTGGAGAACAGCTAACTTGCACCGACACAATAGCACTTGGGCCGACTTGCGCCAACTGGAGTTAACAATTTAAGTCGGAATTTGCCACTTAGGCAGTTAAAATCTCCATCACAGTACATTTTTATAATAGTACTGACAGAGACATACAGCGATATTTTAAGACAGGTTGTCTTAAATTTTTAACACTAATTGAAGCAAATCGGCCTGAGAAATTTCATCTTTTTCTTCATCGTAATAGCGTAAATACATCTCTACCTTATAGACATAGGTAGACAGTAAGGAAATACATTCGGCGGAAGAAAAAACCCCTAGGTGCTCTTTTGTCAAAATTGTTAATACATGAAATAGCAGGCATACAACATGAAATAAACAAACACAAGATAGCTAGTCGTGTATACTAATGTCATGTCGCAGCCAAACTGTTTAAACAGATTCATATTTTATTTTTCAGAAACAGAGATAGCCTCTGGCGACCTCGATCGTATTCCAAATTATTTTTTGATATTATAACAAGCTTTATGACATAAAGCTCCCTAATAGTTTTCTCAAGTTTATTGAAGGGCAGGGGTTGAACTGATTCCGGAATTATTTTTGTTCAGCATCTTTAGTTTTGCAAAGAAAACCAGATTTATGTACTAGGTTCTTTTGTAAACATGCAGGTTTATTTCGAATCGTTTTACACTTTCTAGAGAAAATTTTATAAATTTTGTTTTTTCATTATGACATGCTAGATTATTTACACTAAGCCGTTGCACATCATAAAAGAGACCATTGTGTACATTAAGTCACAGCACAACATTAGAGAGAGCATTGTGTACATTAAGTCACAGCACAACATTAGATAGAGCATTGTGTACATTAAATCACAGCACAACATTAGACACAGCATTGTGTACATTAAGTCACAGCACAACATTAGAGACAGCATTGTGTACATTAAGTCACAGCACAACATTAGAGACAGCATTGTGTACATTAAGTCACAGCACAACATTAGACACAGCATTGTGTACATTAAGTCACAGCACAACATTAGAGACAGCATTGTGTACATTAAGTCACAGCACAACATTAGACAGAGCATTGTGTACATTAAGTCACAGCACAACATTAGACACAGCATTGTGTACATTAAGTCACAGCACAACATTAGATAGAGCATTGTGTACATTAAGTCACAGCACAACATTAGACACAGCATTGTGTACATTAAGTCACAGCACAACATTAGAGACAGCATTGTGTACATTAAGTCACAGCACAACATTAGAGACAGCATTGTGTACATTAAGTCACAGCACAACATTAGAGAGAGCATTGTGTACATTAAGTCACAGCACAACATTAGAGACAGCATTGTGTACATTAAGTCACAGCACAACATTAGAGACAGCATTGTGTACATTAAGTCACAGCACAACATTAGACACAGCATTGTGTACATTAAGTCACAGCACAACATTAGACACAGCATTGTGTACATTAAGTCACAGCACAACATTAGAGACAGCATTGTGTACATTAAGTCACAGCACAACATTAGAGAGAGCATTGTGTACATTAAGTCACAGCACAACATTAGAGAGAGCATTGTGTACATTAAGTCACAGCACAACATTAGAGAGAGCATTGTGTACATTAAGTCACAGCACAACATTAGGGAGAGCATTGTGTACATTAAGTCACAGCACAACATTAGAGACAGCATTGTGTACATTAAGTCACAGCACAACATTAGAGACAGGATTGTGTACATTAAGTCACAGCACAACATTAGACACAGCATTGTGTACATTAAGTCACAGCACAACATTAGAGACAGCATTGTGTACATTAAGTCACAGCACAACATTAGAGAGAGCATTGTGTACATTAAGTCACAGCACAACATTAGAGACAGCATTGTGTACATTAAGTCACAGCACAACATTAGAGACAGCATTGTGTACATTAAGTCACAGCACAACATTAGAGAGAGCATTGTGTACATTAAGTCACAGCACAACATTAGACACAGCATTGTGTACATTAAGTCACAGCACAACATTGGAGAGAGCATTGTGTACATTAAGTCACAGCTCGCTGCAGCATCGCTCGGATGCAGCTAATATAATAATAATAATAATAATAATAACTAGTTGTACTCCTAAACAAATTCCTCATTGAAGTCCCCGACGATCCCCACGCTCCAGTTCGTTCAATAAAAGTAAAACGTCTTCCGGACCCGTGGCTAACAGAAAAATTAAAAAACTATTGCATCAGAAAAACACTGCGAGATCCAAAATGAGAAGATTCCCGACAGATGAATAAGGAGCATTATAGAATCATTAGAAATCACTGCAGTAAGCACAGCGACGTTACTCTTCCGTAAAAAACAGTAAGCCAGCCAAAGTCTGGAAGTTTCTTAAATCTCTAGGGATTGGCGAATAGAATAGCTCTTTATCTTCTGATTTTAATCTTGGCATCTTCAATTGGCATTATTCTTGTAAAAGCATCTTATCGGACATCTAAAAGATCATACCTTAAGATACCTTTCAACGTTGCCAAAACCTGACATCCCTCCTTTTACATTTCAGCCATTCACTGATTGTGGTGTTAAACAGAGTATACTAAATATCACATCCAATGCAATCATTTCTATCCTTGACATCCTTATACCAGTGATAACGAAGATCCTTTATAACTCCTTAACCACATCTACATTTTCAAACTCCTGGAAAGACGCTTATCTTTTTTCCTTACCTAAAAAATCCAATGCCGATGATTTATGTGACTACCATAGTACCGTACTTTATAGCTTCCTGAATAAAAGCAATCCAGTCATAGTATGGCCACTGCTTTTATTAAAATTACAGATGATATGAAACATGGTATGGAAAATCAACAGCTGACATTACTGACACTGCTAGATTTTAGCAACGCATTTAACACCGTTGATTTTGTTGAACATATGTCCAACAGTGATTGATTGGTTTCGTAGTTATAGTTATAGCATGGCCGTCGACATCGTATTTGTGTTGAGGACGACGTGTCCACATGGTGCAAGACTACGGCTGGCGTGCCACAAGGCGGTGTGCTTTCTCCTCTAGTATTTTCTATTTTCATTAACAGTATAACAAATTTTCTTTATTCTTCCTACGACCTTTATGCTGATGATCTTCAAATATACACGCAAGCTGATTTCGATTACATTGATCAGGTTGTTGGTACTATGAATAAGGATATTTCGTCCATTATTGAGTACAGCTATAAGCAAGGCCTAAAACTGAATCCTATTAAAACGCAAGTTATCGTAAAGTAGGTAGTACTAAATTACTCGCTAAAATTCACATCTGCAACATAAGACCTATTGTTTTTGATGGTGTACATATTCCCTATAGTTTAGTTAAAAATCTAGGCATTCTAATTAATAGATTCTACAATGTCATGGAAGCCACAATTAGAAGCATTAAGTAGAAAGGTATTTTCTGCAGTAGGCTCTCTTAGAAGGCTTTGGAATTTTCTGCCCATACCAACCAGAATTGCTCTAACGCAGGCACTCATACTTTCTATACTGGATACCGCCGACATTAGCTATCTCGATCTCACGGAAGAAGAATAAAATAAGCTGGAGCGCCTCCAAACTACTTGCATAATATTCATATTTGGCTTGCGTTAATATGATCGTGTTTACGGTTTCCACGCAAAACTCAAGTGGCCCCCAATTCGATTTGGAAGGAATGCTCACGTACTTAATCTGTTATTCGGAGTACTGTTCAACCCTATCCTGCCCCAAGAGAAGTTAAAAGAACGATTTAGTTTTCGGCATCAACACCGTGAACGTAACTTGCGATCAGCCAGTAACTTTCTGCTGGCTGCTCCTAGTCACACATTCCGCATTATCAGCAGTCTTTCACAGAGTTCACAGCGTCTTCTCCATGGAATTCGCTTCCTGCCTCTTTACTTTCTGCAAAACCGCTTGATGCATTTAAAACTAATTTAAAGAATTATTATCTATCTCTATGATAATGAATTGATATACTTTTTGAATATATTTATGTGTTGAATATATTAGGTCTTTACCTATGAAATTGCCGTTTTTCACGAAATAAATGAAGCGTAATTTTTTTATATATTTTTTATTTCTATTAATCAAAATAATCACCCATGCAATCAATGCATCTTTGCCAACGCATTGGTAGCTTATTGATGCCTTTCTTGAAGAAATCAGCTGGACGGGAGGCAACAAATTCTTTAAAGGCATATGGTACTGCCTCTCGGGTATTGAATTTTTTTCCCGCCAAGAAGTTATCCAAATTCTGGAAAAAGTAGGAGTCTGTAGGCGCAAGGTCTGGTGAGTACGGCGGATGACGGAGAACTTCCAACCCCAACTCTTGTAGCTTGGAGACCGTCTGCTGTGCAGTATGAGGTCGCGCGTTGTCGTGCAGGAGCAGTGGAGCCGAACGATTGACCAAAGCTGGTTGGAGACGTGCGAGCTTCTCCATCATTGTGTTCAGTTCTTCACAGTACACATCTGCAGTAATGCTTGTCCCGTTTGGCAAGAAGCTGTGATGAATTACACCCGCGTTAGACCACCAAACAGTGACCATCACTTTTCTAGGGGTAAGTTTTCGTTTAGGGCATTGTTTGGGTGCTGAACCAGGGTCCAACCAACTTGCTGAGCGCTTACGATTGTCAAACAGGATCCATTTCTCGTCACAAGTAACAATGCGGTTCAGAATTCCTTCATTTGTATGCCTGCTGAGCAGTGCAAGGCACGTCTCCACGCGTACTTCGCGCTGGCGGTCTTTGAGTTCGTGGGGTACCCATTTGTCAAGCTTTTTTACCTTGCCAATTTGACGCAAATGGACCAATATTATTTTGATGCTAACGTCGAAAGCTGCTGCTAATTCAGCCGTGGATTGAGTTTCATCAGCTTCCACAATTGCCTTTAATTCGTCATTGTCGACCAAAGTTTCGGACGACCACGGGGTTCATTTTTCAGGTCAAAATTTCCAGAACGGAAGCGGGTAAACCAATAACGGGTGGTGCGTTCGTTTGTAGTGTTCGCTCTTATTATAATATATCATATATTTTAATATGTTATGTATTTATTATTTAATTTATTTATGTATATGTGTATGTATGTGTATATATTTTTATATGTGTATCTGTGTTCGTAAATATATTTATACAAAATGTACTGCCCTAGAGTAGTTCCGAATCACTATTTTCAAATTATGAATTTCAAAGTTGCCTGAAAGAGATCACTCTTTTAGTGATCACGAGTCATGGTCTTTTTGTCGGTTAATTTCATTTTTTTTGTTGTATTAAAATTTTTGTAACAGCTTTAACTAAAAGGTGTTTTTTCATTTCATTTCATTTCAATTGCAAACTACTGTGAAAAATAAATAATACATTGCTCTATTTTGGCACTTAATACATCAAAGAAACAAAATAAAGAAACAATACAGCTCTACTTTTCATAAAAGAACCTACTTAATTCAACAAGAACACAAAAAACAATACTTAACATTTTGCACAAATCCGCTACCCGGCACAAAGGATCAACTACTTCATCAAAGTTACAGCCATTAAGTAATCAGTCCTAATTACAAGAATTACGAAAAGCATGTCCGCAAACATGATAACTTCACGGACACGGGAAAACACTTATTCGCTGTTACTCTAATGGCAACACAGAGAGAATTTAAAAGCTGACAACACTGGATGCGGAGCGGCGGGCTATACGAACGGCGTGACCTCATTTTGGAACATCAGCCCATTCCTACCAAGGTAGCATGGTGGCGCAGCCTTCAGCGATAGCTTATCATGAGGTATCGACCGCCCGCCGCCATGTTGCTTCGCGCATGCGTAGACAGTATGCGGAAAAACTGACGTTTAGTCTAGCCAGAGCCTCAGTAACAGAGCGAAATACGTCCTGTACATAATTGTAAATATTTCTATAATTAAATCAAAGTGCACTTTGGGACCTACGTTCTTAAATAAAAAATGCCTTTCTGTGTTTAGAAATTAGAAGAGTTTTTATACAAGATCGGATTTAGTGGTAAGTATTAAATAGTTTCCTATCTTTTTCGCACAGGTTTTATTTTTCTAATCGAATTACTTTAAGTTATCTTGCAAATTGGATTCCTTTTGCGTTGAATATAGTGTTATAAAAACATATTGAGCCTGTTATAGCAGAATTTACACAACTTCCAAGTTATGTATAAGTATAGTTAAGCGGTTATTGATATATATAGGCATGGTATGGTGCTGATAAAATTAATTAGTTTCATGCTTCGAGGCTCTTACGGAATATGAGTTACTAGTTTTTTTCTTAACCCTTATAAAGATGTTATCTATATGTGTCAAGAAGTTTATAAGTGTTGTGCATTTGGGTTAAAAATAATAGGTACAGAAATATTGATTCCAGCTCTCTTCATTAGATCTGGCGTATTCTAAACAGAAAATAAATATTACGCCGGTACTCTGCTGTACTCCAATTTTTAATTATACTTCAGCAAAGCCTAAATGCAGATAATACTTTTTATTCCCGTTTTTTAATGTTTTAAATTAAGTATTATTTTGGTTTAACGTTTTAATGAAATAGCAATTATTCGCTATCTGTATCAATTTGGTGTAGGCGTTTAGTTTAGAGATAAACGGTACAGCGAAACAATAAACGTGGATAGTAAAAGTTTATTTTTGCAGCTTAAATAGAATATATAGCTTATAATGGCTTTCTCATTACTTTTGGACTTTCAGAGATTACATAATATAAATTCATTTATATTTATTTAGTAACTTCTAACTTATTTTATGTTGGATTAAGTTATTCATATACCACGTTAAATTAACCATAGTATTAATAAGGATCAACAGATCCCCAACAAAAAGTTTTGTTATCAAATTAATTTTGTTCAAAACTAAACTCTGGACCATCGGTGTTGACGGCTTGGTGCCTCATACCTCATGGTGCCAGGAGGCTGTTGAAGAACAGTAGCTACGTGAAATATATCTGGTTTGTTAAATTTCATAGAGGCGCACTAACTGCCCGCCACATAGGGTAAATTTGGTTGTTAATAAGCAGATATTGAAATTCAAGAACGTAACGATGGTGACTTAAGGATCTCTTAAATACAGAGTTTGCTAAGCAATACTTATATGAAGTATTAATAAAGTATAAATTAACTTAGCAAACTCTATACTTAGGAGTGCCTAAGTAGCCATTAGACTTGTCTGAGTGTGGCCGGTAGAGTGATGTTCCTAACTATTCCTATGTCTTAGCTTTTACTATCTTATTTTTCTACGTATATATTTGGCCTTGAACTGGACTCGAATACGATGCGCAAATAGAGGTTCCTCTAATATAATTATAGAAAAACAAAATTGTGGTAAGGTTGTATAAGGTTATTTCTGGTTTACATTGCCAAAATGTAAATTGAATTTGAATGTCAGGAATTAGGGGCCGATCATATAAAAAGCGGCTAAATCTATGGCCAATAGTTATTTTATTTTGTATATAAAATGTTGCATACATATAAACATTAACAAAAAATGAAGGCCATTAACAAATTTTCACATATAGATAAAAATACAAAGAAGAAAATTAAACGTAGACACACTGTTATAGATACCATATGCCAATTGTTATCAGACAATAACAGTTGACATAAAAACAATAACAAAAATGAACACATCAAAGCAGAGATCTCGTAATCCATAATTAATACTGGCCAAATAATTGGTTCGCCATGGCTGCCTTGACATTTGTAACAATACTACAATAAAGATCGAACCTCTCAAGCTCATTATTCATGTTATGGTTGAAGAAGTTACCCTCCAAAGCTCCTCTAGCGTGCATAAATAAACATGCAACAAATATCATTTCTTCGCTGTATTGAAAGACCAACATAGGTTCCAATGTTCACAATTTGACAGCCATTCCATTCTTTTTGCCTTGAAACTTTTGCAAAGCTAAGAGGAAAATATATCAGTAAATAGAATAACCGCTGAAAGCCATAAAGACTCTTCGAGTTCACTCGTGTGTAGGGATTGATTTCCTTTGAATTAAATCTTTCTGAGACCGTCTCAGGACCCCGTGGGACTTTGGGATGAAATTGGCCTGTTACTTATGCAGGTTAGCAGAACTCTGTTATATTGCAAGATTTATGACATCGCTCCAGTAATAGTAGTATAGTATTGTGGTAGTACAGTCTTTGTTAAGATCTCGTCTGGGGGGGGGGACTACAGTCCTTCCTATTTTGACCGCCGTAATAATCACGTCACGTGGTTGTGTTCCGGTTAAAGGGAAGGAACAACCAGTGCCATTACTGGAACAAAGGCAATCTCAGCTGATGCCTACGGTCGTCAACGCATCATTCGTCGGTATGATAACCAAAATTACTGTTCATAAATAATAAAACCCTTACGCTACACGATGTCTATGGGTGCGAATGTCTCTTACGATCAGCAGGCTGCGTGCTAGTTCGCTGGCTATGAAAAAAAAAACTAGTCTCTTTTTAATAATAGAACAGCTACGTCATTCTAAAACGGACCGATATCCAAACAAAAAAAAATAAGTTTCTTGATAACGAAGCTTCGATTCCAAAATCAATTTTTTTTATATATAAATGCTATTTACCAATATTTTAATGCCTTTTTCATTATAACCCTCGACGCAAAAAGAGGATTTAGTGTCTCTCGGTGGTGTCGTATGTTCCATAGGAATTGGTTCGATTTTGATGGGATTCTTTTTGTTTCAAGCTGAATGAATGGCGAGCATTCTTAGCTATTTTTGACAAAATTGGTTAAGCCGTCCAAAAGTTATGCGTGGTTTTTGCCGTCCACCAGCTGTTAGTAATTTATCTTTCATTAAATTTGAATGAAATTGAATAAAAAACCAAATAACATATTTTTCACGAAACATTTTTTATCATGACATAAAAAAATATACTACAAGTATAATTTTTAACGAAAGAAGTGAAATTCTTCTGTGTGAAGTGGAAAATATGGAGAAGACTTACATGTGAGATTCATCTATTCACGTCAAAGCGACATCTACCCCTCTAGGCTTTAAAATTAAGAGGCTTTATATTTTGAAAAATTGATACGGCGTTTGGGTATGGCTGTCTAATTCCATATCGTGGTGACACGAACCAAAAGAGAGCAATCTAAAGGGTTAATTTGCTTTCTTTGTACATCTAATCTATTATATAGGAAAAAAAGATTGTTTGTTTGTATGTAACCGATTAAAATAAAACTACTAAACCGATTATATTAATAATTCTTTCACCATTAGATAGCCACATTATCGAGGAGTAACATACGCATTTTTTATCCCGTAATTCCCACGGGGTCAAGAGTCGCGCGGAAAACGCCAGGAACTCTAGTCGATTATTCATTTATTCATTAGTTCTCCCGTCGAGAAATGCGAGGTTTATTCAAATTAATAAGCCGCAAAACTTGACAAATAAAAAACCCGTCAGCTTAAGTTATTTTCCTGTTTAATTCTATTTCTATGCCACAAGTGAGACGAATGTAATAACAACTCATACGTTGAAATCTGTCAAACGATTTGGTCTATAACGACGAGCGTACACTCGAAAAATATAACTCTTCTTCGATCAGTCGGGTCACACTTGAGCACCCCCCCAATGTATTGAAAAAGCACACATAGACTATAGAGTACAGAATTGACTAGTAGATAGGTAAGACCTATTGTGAGAAAATCCAATACAGAAGTTCACATTACTACGTTATTCGAAGGCCGCCTCGTCGAAGTATTTGTCGTTTAATTTTATCACCGATGCCTATACAAATATGAAATTTTTACCGTTACCATGACGACCATCGGCTTGTCGTCTTTATTACCCATAAACGATCGTTAATAGCTTTTCTGTCTGTCTAGTTTGAGAACTACTAGGTTTCGTTCGCTGTTTTGCTTGTGATATTTTGAAAATAATACTTTTCTCGTAATATATCCGAAATTATATTTTATGATGATCGCTAGAGTTTTGATGAGTTGCTTGGTTAACAAATAATCTGATATTGTCATTAATAATATCAGTTATTTTAAAAAGTTGTCAAGAGTGTACCTGCTAAATGAGTAAATGAGCGCTACTCTCTTATTCGGCCGGGTTGGATAAATGCCGATCGGACCATGCCGGCCGGGTTCGGCGTGACGAGCCGAATATGCCGACAGTCACAGAGCCCTTCGGCACTACCGGCAGGCCGGCCTCGTTCAATAAATACAGCCGACTCGAACATGTGGGTGGTTACCCTAAGAGCCATGCCACACGATGCGGTGCGGCGGCGGTGCGGCGCCTGACCGGTGCCGCTCGTGATGAGTCCGGCGTGATGACCTGCGGTGCGGCGCCGCACCGCATCGTGTGGCATGGCTCTTACAGGCTAGTGAAGTTTCACCCGCGTAATTTTTCACTCCTTCGGCTTTCAAAATAAAAGAGCCTATGTAACTTGTACGAGCGTTGTACAAGAATTTATTATCAGCGCAGAGAGTGACTGCTTCTTGTAGAGCACCGGTAGCGCAGCAGTCAAAGCGCTGGTTTCTTGATATTTCGTCTCAGATTCAGCCCCGCTAACTGCTAAATGAACTAATGAGATATTACAACTGTAGGAACATTGTAAAGGAAAATTTCCTCAAGAAATCCACAAATTATTTAATACCTAAGAGAAATTTGGAAGGTTTGAGTTTTATCCGCCTACCCCTAGTTCGTAAGGGTGTGGACCTAAAACCTGACCTGGTAGCCTAAAACTACCCCCTTAGTTCGATGAAGCTGATATTCCTGCAGTAGGATTATTAAAGTTGTAAAATTCAAATTCAAATATTTATTTCTCAACATTGACAATTACTTGTTCTGTTAACATCAAATAAAGCATGACTCTACCACCAGTTCGGAAAGACCTTCGTGAAGAATAACTGGCAAGAAACTTCACAGGTGTAATTTTTGCAAAATAAATTCACAATAGCTCTTATCTCTATACAAAATTATTTTTATCAGTATCTGTTAGTTAGACAAGTGTCCCCCCCACAGACTACGAACGACGACAATCTACGAACATCCGCAAACGGCACAAGTATACGAGCCAGCCTCGACCACATTAGAGGGAAGTGAGCGACCGGTCACCCGACGCTATCATAAGCAGACGTTTTAAGTGACAATGACGCTTTAGACTCTAATATTCAAACAATCTCTATAATTATCAGTAAAAATGGGTTTTTTTACATTTTTCATATTATATGGTATGTTATTTACCATAGTGACATAAAACCTCCATGTTAAACCCGCATTGTCAAACTCTTTGCGTTGCAAAATATTTCATAAATTCAAGCATGAATAGACAATTTTAGTCTACGAAGATATGCTTACGACGCTCCTAAGGTACCCACGCAGAGCCGAGATTATCCAATAGTTCTGAAACTTAGAATTTGCGTAGGTTACCTGAAGGACTAAAGGTCGAGCATAAAGGATCTATATGTATGCTGGCATTTAAGGTTACTTATTTTTATTAGAAAGAGGAGATTTCATAATTTGTATTAAGTTATCAGTTTCATTAAGTGTAGTATGAAGTTTTAACAGAATCATATGATCATGTGATATGTATCTTCACTCCGGGTTCCCCCCAGTTCACTGTACAGTCATTCATAACACAAGCTCATACTTTGGGGTCATGTGGTTGGTGTGTTTGTCTGGAGATTAATTTAATAATTATTTATGTAAAAAATAACATTTTATTAAACTTGATAAAGTTTGGAACGCGCTTTATAGTTTTACCTCGACTGAATTTGACATTAAATTGGCAATAACAGAAAACATGTCCTCTAGAGTTCCTTCTACCCTTAAATGATGATTGATTTTATTAGATTAGTACGATCGTAAAGTTCCCAAACCCTTTTCTACCCACTGAAAATCTATTTTGTGGCTAAACTTTACGGATGATGAACAATCCTTTAAAAATTTTCTTTACAGTACTTATAGTTTTAGTGGTTATTTCTTCTTTTTTAAATTTATCGTGTACTTTTTTAAATAAGTTTTGAGTAAAAGTAAGATGTTAAGATCTCATCTGTGGCGGTATCTACTGTAGTTCACATTTTAAAAACGAATGGAATTACAGAAACAAAGGCCGATCCAACCAATAAAACAAGATTAATCAATTACGCCTGCCTGTAATAACTCCGGACACGGAAGCAACTCACCAATCAGATAAAATCACGGATAATACACTGATATTTCGATGATGCAGGCTGCTGCATTCCAATCCCCTGTAGTGTTGTCGTATGTCGGATCAACCGTCAAAAATATATTTTGAAGACAATTTGTTTTAGTTGTATATCTTAAAACTAATAGCGACCTTTTAGACCTATATGGCAAGAGTTTCTTATTCTGATATACACAAAAAGAGGAACGTTCTTTACTTGTGTGTGCTTAATATCCATAGATATTTAATAGTACCAAAGAATTCCCGAATATTGCTTGGTCATTTAGAACAAAACTATGTGTTTTTGTATATAATTAACAAACTAGTTTCAATAGTTATTATAACGTAGTTATTTCGCTTAGTTTCACACAAATAAAGACCACTCAAAGATACTGCCAGACAATAAAGTATTTCAAACAAAAACAAACTTTTCCTTCATTTATTATACTGTGGTACTGCAAAATACTTTTCCGTCAGCTACGGTTATGGATTTTTCATAAGCAATATAATATCGACCCTTTTACGGAGGCACTTAATAAAGCACCACTAGAATTGCTCGTTCTTAATTAGGGGGTGGCGTGAGCATTATAACTATTTATTGATTAAATAATCTAAGTAGGAAGCCGCAAGCGTTTTTCTAATACACGCCATAGCAAGTAACGAGCGTCCAAGAAATAAGTATTATTATTACATTGTTTTTCCTAGTGGCTCCGTCTACATGAAGCATCAAATAAACTTTGATATCATTTTTCATACCTATACAGGATGGTTTTGAAAATTATTCAAGTATTTACAATTTTTTTTCTTCTACGGCTTCTTATATTGAAGAAAGATATGTCTAATACACGCCATAGCAAGTAATGAGCGTCCAAGAAATAAGTATTATTATTACATTGTTTTTCCTAGTGGCTTCGTCTACATGAAGCATCAAATAAACTTTGATATCATTTTTCATACCTATACAGGATGGTTTTGAAAATTATTCAAGTATTTACAATTTTTTTTCTTCTACGGCTTCTTATATTGAAGAAAAATATGTCTAATACACGCCATAGCAAGTAATGAGCGTCCAAGAAATAAGTATTATTATTACATTGTTTTTCCTAGTGGCTCCGTCTACATGAAGCATCAAACAAACTTTGATATCATTTTTCATACCTATACAGGATGGTTTTGAAAATTATTCAAGTATTTACAATTTTTTTTCTTCTACGGCTTCTTATATTGAAGAAAGATATGTCTAATACACGCCATAGCAAGTAATGAGCGTCCAAGAAATAAGTATTATTATTACATTGTTTTTCCTAGTGGCTTCGTCTACATGAAGCATCAAATAAACTTTGATATCATTTTTCATACCTATACAGGATGGTTTTGAAAATTATTCAAGTATTTACAATTTTTTTTCTTCTACGGCTTCTTATATTGAAGAAAAATATGTCTAATACACGCCATAGCAAGTAATGAGCGTCCAAGAAATAAGTATTATTATTACATTGTTTTTCCTAGTGGCTCCGTCTACATGAAGCATCAAACAAACTTTGATATCATTTTTCATACCTATACAGGATGGTTTTGAAAATTATTCAAGTATTTACAATTTTTTTTCTTCTACGGCTTCTTATATTGAAGAAAAATATGTCTAATACACGCCATAGCAAGTAATGAGCGTCCAAGAAATAAGTATTATTATTACATTGTTTTTCCTAGTGGCTCCGTCTACATGAAGCATCAAATAAACTTTGATATCATTTTTCATACCTATACAGGATGGTTTTGAAAATTATTCAAGTATTTACAATTTTTTTTCTTCTACGGCTTCTTATATTGAAGAAAAATATGTCTAATACACGCCATAGCAAGTAATGAGCGTCCAAGAAATAAGTATTATTATTACATTGTTTTTCCTAGTGGCTCCGTCTACATGAAGCATCAAATAAACTTTGATATCATTTTTCATACCTATACAGGATGGTTTTGAAAATTATTCAAGTATTTACAATTTTTTTTCTTCTACGGCTTCTTATATTGAAGAAAAATATGTCTAATACACGCCATAGCAAGTAATGAGCGTCCAAGAAATAAGTATTATTATTACATTGTTTTTCCTCGTGGCTCCGTCTACATGAAGCATCAAACAAACTTTGGTATCATTTTTCATACCTATGCGGGATGGTTTTAAGTTAGCTTTCGAAGACGACTCGAAAATGTAACAATTATGAATAAATACATTATATACTCACTATTATCACAGTAATTTATAATATATATCTTTAAAGATAATAAAAAAATATATCAAAAGTTATTACAGTTACAGTATAGAGACTTGCCGAGCCAACAGATGCAGATAAGAGTGAGCTGAGAAATAAATACTTGAATTTGAGTTCGGATGCTAACATAGAAATATATATAATCAACATTGTCATAAGCTTACTGACTGTAAAATTTCAAAATGACTGTTGAGTCAAACGCCTAACGTTAATTTTGGAACTTCTGGCATGAATTTTCTCTTTTGCGATCCAGCGAGGTAATTTCTTCTTTAAAACGTAATTTAGTATTTAATCCGTCTGAACTGAACTTATTTTCTTGTCTTTCTTTTATGTTGTTGATTTTGTTGTGCCAAACCTTTATTATTAGTATTTTTTGAAAAGATAATTAAAAACTCTCAAGAGACTTCAGCTATATGTCATTTGTTGGAAAGCATACAAATTATTTTAAAAATATAACAATTTGTAAAATATGTCAACTAGATCTGACTTTTATATAACACAAATTAGCTATCGCCCTTTTAATGCCAGTCATACGTTTGCCAATTTATTTTTCACAAGACTGCGTTCTGACATTCAATCACGACCTACAAAACAAAATTGTACATCCTATTAGTTTCTGTGAGTGGGTAATTGAGACAAAAGCCTTTTCCCTTCACGGGGTAGCTACCCCTAATTGTCTAGTAGCAATCAATCCTAATAGACATTTAAAGGCTTTTGTAAGTATAAATGTCGGGCCGCGTCCTCTATTTAAATTAAAGTATCGTTTCGTAGAATCTGGGACTTTTATTCGAGCGTTTGATTGAAATTCCGTGAAGTTCTACAAGTGTAAGTAATGTCAATTCGTTGGAAATGGAAAAGTTTTAATGTTAATAAGGCTCAAGTAATTTCACAAGCTGTTTATTTTACTAGCTGTTTTGCGCGTCTGATGAAACACAGCGTATGCTTCTTTTGGGCAGCTTAGCTATCTAAAGATTAACATTAGATAGCTAAGCTGTATAAAGCTATCTCAATATCATAATTTTTGAATGAAAAATAAAGAACAACATTTCATGTACTAATATTACTTACTTAGTACAGACGTATATTGAACGTGTTATTCAGAAGTAACATTAAATATTATGATAACCGTTTTATGTCACGATGTTAATTTCTTAGGGGTCTTCTAGTTTTGGGCGGCAATTGAGTGCACATTTGAAGAAGCTGGATTTGATACTGTGTGACTTTTATACAGTTCAGAAAATTACATGGGTTTAAACCAAAATTCTGAGCCACTTTTCCTAAGATATCATATAGCAATAAAAAGAGTATAAAAAGAGTAGACTTTTAATACAAGCTCTACGGGTCAGCTAACAATTTATGTGAAGAGTTGACGCAAATTTTCCGAACGGTGAAATGTATATTTGAATACATATGTATTGTTGTAATACCCTAAAGACATAATGACGGTTTTATTTTTGTAGATATCGAGTATTGTGCAAATATAGTGTATGTATGTACAGTCAAGCTCATCAACCAACCACAAAATGTAAAATTTCCTCAATTGTTTTTTCGCTGCTCAACATTTTGATGTTGAACGCTAGGCTAAAAATGTACAGAGAAAAGACATTTTGTGGTAGGTTTGTGTCTGTTGACTGGTCTATACGTTGAAATTATAAGCACACATCACACAATTTATTTATAAAGAAAACCTCTTTAAAATTATAATGAAACCCCTTAAGTTGCGCTTTTATTCTCCATTATCTGACGATAAAAGCAGCTCGCGACCTTTCCACGCACCCTACAGGACAAATTAATTGTAGGCGTAGGAGTATAAAGTAAATATTCTTCTATTGTGTGATAAACACAAAGTATATTTTGAAAGCTTCGCCATTTGCCATTTCAATTGTGGGCATACAGGAGAATGTTCTTTTAGAACTGAGTGAACGTGGGTATAATGATATTTCAAAATGTATATAGAATTGGTTGAATGCGTACATACATAATGACGTATGTGTTGCTACGAATTGTTAGTATTATATAAAAATTATGCCAAAAGAAGAAGTCTTTTGATGTGAGTACTGCTAGCGATAATATTAATGAGGGGTCAGGTTAAAACAATGTTTGTGGAAAAATGCATATAATTTAAAGTCAGCGGCATATTAATGGCAGACGAAATAATTATTACTGGTCACACAAACTCGGATGGTGTACTGGTACCCTGATGATTTCAATTATATACTAAGTATCTTTATTATAATTGACAGAATAGTTGATGGCAATACAAATATAATTAATTAGCCCGATAAAGCATGAAATTATAGAAAGAAGCATATGGCTTACTTAAGTGTGAAACCAACACAATCATAATTTTTTCTGCCGCATGCTTTTTTTAAAATGCGTTTTTATAGTATTGATGAATATTTGAATACTAATTGGAACTTTGTAAAGTGTAAAAATATTAAGATTGCATGCTGCACGACAGTAAAATACTTAGAATACTATACTTATTACAAATTATACTAAGAACTTGACCTGTACCGTATTTTTTGCAATAAAGGATTTTGATTTTGATTTTTGATTTTAGGCCAGTAGGGTAATTCTGGTTTGTGACATTATATATCGAATCTTAATTCAAATTGTATGGACATTTTCATCTCAGACACCAGTTCAATATTCACATAATATCAAATTGTAAATGTCAGAGCAAACATTTATTGATCTGACATTTAAACCTTCGTGTAGGTAGAAGTAGGAAGAAAGATAAACTTCACGGATACCATTGTTTTAAAATAAATTTACTATGGCTGGTATGCAATAATTACAATATAATTATTACAATAATTACTATACAATAATTCTTAATAAAGAAGAAAGAAGCCGAGTAAACAGATGCCGCCATGTCAGCTCGCCTTCTTTCTCCTTTCATCCCATCGTGCTCCTTAACTGGACTATTATTGCAATAGTTTCCACTCATAATTATTAAAACATTAATACAAAGTCGCAAACTTCTGGATCTGAAATTGCTTCACAAAATTACACATTCTGTAATAGATAGCCTAGAGTTGTGAGGAGCGCTAAAATTTAACACCAAAATGAACATTCGGCGACCAAAAACATTTTTTGTCCCACTTTGCACCAACAACGTTTCCTACCACCAGCCTCTATACCGCATATGCCGCCTTTACGAGGTTTATAGCAAACAGTGCAATGCTCTCGACCTATTTAACAACCGCTTTAGACATTTTAAAACACTCTTGCGCGATCTCCTCATTGACACCTGTCATGTGCTGACGTGAATAATAGTAAATTTATTAGTTTGAATGAAATGGTTTATCTTATGTATAATTTTGCTATTTGATATGTATCACTTAAATTATTATAATTATTCTCACTTGTTTTCTGTTTTCTTACTTGTAATTGAGCTGTAAATATTACTAACATCATTTTCTGCTTGTTTTGTCGTGTAAGCACGTCTAGGGTTGCAATCTTTCTCAAAATTGTTTATTTAATCCCTTCTAAACTAATTACGATTATAATCGGTGTGTTTGCCTTATTAAATAAATAAATAAATAAATTTCTAACTTTAACCAGACTTCGGCCCTTCGTGATTTTGCCCCGTTACTATAACCACGTTTCATGGTTGTGTTCCGGTTAAAGGGAAGGCACAATTTCAACTGAAGCATACTGTCGGCAACGCCTCATTAGCCAATCACAACCACTATTTATGAATGTATTGTTTATTGCGCAGTTATCATAGGATGAGCCGCGTGCTAGTTTGCCGGCTTTGAATATAATAAAAAAAAACCTACGCATATTCCCGGACAACCAAGAAGGCATCAACTGACGCAGAGACATTTTTTTTTATATTTCTAACAATCACACCACATTATCTAGCCCAAGTTAAGTATCATTAAGAACTTGTGTTGTGGATACTAGATAACGGATAAATAAACTTAAGAAATATATAAGCACAAATAGATAGCGCACCCACCTCCCGACCCGGGTGTCGCTCTACCAGGATTCGAACCCGGGACCTCTGGCATGGAAGGCAAGGGTACTTACCTCTACACCAAACTGGCCGTCATTTACGTAAAGGAAAATGTTTATTTTTAATTACCTAAAAAGGCTGACATATCCTCATAGAACAAAAGCCTCTTTTAAAAATAAGATATTAAAAAAAAAAATTGCGAAAAGACCGCGTGTTGCGTTTGCTTGGGAATAATCGTGATTTACTGGTCTTCCGTTTGGATGCTGTTTTGTCTGGGAAAGTACGACCCTTCGACCCTTTTCTGTTTTTGATGGTGATACTAAAAATGAAGCAGACGAAAATAAAGGCGTGCGTTCGAAGTGGTTTAATTTGGAGTCTTCAATAAGTAGCTTTTGTATATATTGTCCGTTTATCTCACGTTTATTTTAAAGAACAATTAATAAACAAGTCAAAACTATGTTGGTATCTTTTACCAAAAAAGCAGTGCTTAAATTATGATATGCATGGTATAGTATGATATTTGCTTAACGCATAAACGTGCTCACATACTTCATGTACATATATAACGTGTATGATTAACAACCTTAACACCAAGCAATATTCTTCAAAATTATTCGGAATCCAAAAATACGACCTCAATAATATTTCTGAACCCGTTCCAACTTAGGAAAGTCGATAATTTAATAAAGACCATCCACTGAGTTCAACGAGTGAAGCCAAAGTCATTGTCGAGTCAACAGAAATGGCTGCCAACATTCAAGACTCTCGGCTTTAAGTTCTTGGCAACACTACGCAATATTCAATTTATAAGTTAGGCTTTTTATTTCGCTTATTTGAGATAAGTGCCAACTAAAGAGCAGTTTTTAGTTATGTAACTAGGCCATTTTTACAATTTATTAATCTCGTTGTCTGTAGTAAGAGGCCATCCATAAATTACGTCACACGAATATTAGGACTTTTTAACCCCTGCCCCCGTCCTTGTCACAGGTTGTCACATTTTCAGAACCCCCTGCCCCCTGATGTGACGTCACATTTTTTCAAATTTATGTATGTATTTAAAAATAATCAAAATAAAACAGTTATTTTTATTTTTTTCTAACGACATTTCTAGGTCGTTTATTTCATTATAACATTGGTTAAACAGGTAGTTACCAGGTTGAGTTCAGATTAACTAACTTATCGTCACATTTATTAAAATAGGCTTTCTTCCAATACTATAGTAAAATAAAACAATATCTTTCATGCTATCAACAATATGCCTATTATTTTACTTTTCATCTTCAATTCAAAACATTCCCAGACCTTCCAGTAGCAAATAATATCCCGAACTTGTGAAATTTCTACCGCTTCCGACTTTGGAGTATCCGTGTTCCACTTAAAGCGAATCTTGAATCGAAGTTTAACAAAAGGTATACAAAGGAGAACCGCAGAAAACCGCTAACTTTATAATAGAACTTCCGGGCGTCGGAGGCTGCGTTTAGTTCGCTGATAAATCGGAGTACGACCGCTTCGGTATAAGTTGTATCGGATCGGAAAGTTTCCGATATAACAGTTGCATTGTGAAATTAAAAGTGAACTACAGATTGCACTTCAATTATTGTTAGATTGTTAGAAACAAATTATATAATTTTTACAAGCAACTTAACTGTTAATATTAATAATAATAAATCCCCAGGACAAACGCACCAACTTTATAACCCCATAGTAAGCATTGTGCTCAGCGAACTCAGAATGTTTAATACATATATAAATAACAACAATGACGCGAGAACAAACATCTGTCTTCATCATGCAAATGAATGCCCCGGCCAGGACTCGAACTTGATACCTCCGGCGTATGAGGCTACTACACCTTCACTCCCACAGTCTCCTGTACTCTAATAAGGATTGAGGAGCTTCTTCGAACAAAGAGCACAAACAAATTGATACACACAATATTTAAAGAAAATCTTCCAAAAAGTTTGAATTCACATAATCAATTTAATAATATTCTTTTAATATTAACGATTTGACGACAACGAAATATTAAAGCTGCGGAATTTAAGAAATTAAAAAAGCCTGACGGCTAATAATATTTTCCCTTGTAATTCTGTACCCACAACTGAGAGGAATCTAATAACACCTCATGTTGAAATCCGTCAAACGGTTTTGGCTGTAGAGCCCGCCAAAGAAATATACATACATACATACACTCGAAAAACTTAACCGATCTTCTGACAGTCGGGTTAATATTCAAAATGCTTGTCATAAATTTTCCTGTGGTACAAGCAATAGTTTGTTCCATCAAAAACAAATGACAAAAATCCCGTTATACGTACCAATACGAAACTATTGTAACGTGACTGAGCGTGCAAGGCAAACGAATCACGGATTCGAAGTGGACTGTATTTCGATAGGTATTATTAATATTAATGACCGATAAGCTTCCCCAAATGATATCCTAGGTTTTCCCTTACAATCCAAATGTAAAAAGACTGACCTTGGTTCTGGACCTCGTGCTCTCTGCGAACGTCGCTGAAGATGATCAGGCTGTGAGGAACTCCCAGATATCCAAATTTTTAAACGCACGGCGTCATTGAGATGCTCTCGGTTCCGATGTTGAACGGTGAACTGCATAATGTCAGTCAACGTACTAGATGACGCTTGTTCATTCATTTTTTTTAACAGCGACCGCAGGCACAGGAAAATCCATTGGTTCAGCCAATCAAATTACACCCAGAAGGTGATGGGAAAATACTAGGATACGTAACATTACCCCCGGCCGAAACCATATTGAATGGTTTCCCTAAGCAACAATAAATTTAACTAACAAAAAAAAAAACTTAAAAACCTACGAGGTTATATTAAAATGTTAAACAATTAATTAACATAAGGCAGAGGAGCCAGCTTGTTAACTGGTCTCTGTAAGATATTCTTTTGTGTGCGCAAAGTTACACAACGAACAATGTCGTCTGCGCCAGGATGAAGTTTCTCTACTCTAGCCAAGGGCCAATTACATGGAGGCACATTATCCACTTTAATAATAACTAAATCTCCAACGTGAAGGTTGGCAGATGAAGTAAACCATTTTGCTCTCTGTTGCAAAGTATTTAAATATTCTGTACGCCAGCGGTCCCAGAACAGCTGGGTACATCTTTGCATGTACTGCCAACGTGTCAGCCGATTTAAGGAAACGTTCTCTAAGTCATACTCGGGCACTGACACTAAGGCTTTACCAATTAGAAAATGTCCCGGCGTTAAAATATTAAAATCATTAGGATCGTCACTAGCAGGTAATGGACACAACGGACGGGAGTTTAAAATAGCTTCAACCTTACAAAAGACTGTAGTGAGCTCCTCAAACGTCAACGATTTCTCGCCTACGGACCGCTTAAGGTGGTACTTGGCTGCTTTAATCCCAGCTTCCCAGAGTCCACCCATATGTGGAGCACTTGGTGGATTAAATTTCCAGACCAACTGTTTTGCAACGCAGCCTTCTAAGATTATATTTTGATTTTCTTTATTGCGAAAGAATTTTTGAATATCGTTAAGATGTTTATTTGCTGCCATAAAATTCGTACCACAGTCAGAATACAAGGCAGAACATAGCCCACGCCTGGCTGTGAATCTATCCAAAGCAGCTAAAAAACAGTCAGCTGATAATGACGAAACTACTTCAAGGTGTACTGCCTTGGTAGAGTAACAAATAAACAATGCCACATAAGCGCGCTCTACCCGAGCGTTACGACGCAAATTCTCCTTTACAAAGAAAGGGCCTCCGAGATCCACTCCGACGTGGTCGAAAATTTTATTTGGTAAAAGACGCGTAGCGGGCAAAGGGGCCATTGCCGGCTGTAATAACGTTGGATTATTTTTAAAGCAAATCAAACATTTAGCTAATACTGAGCGAATTAATCGTCGAGCTGAAAGAATCCAAAAATTCTGAATAATAATGTTTTGTAATGCCCGCGGACCTGCATGTAAATATTTTACATGATAGTAAGCGATAAACAGTAATGTTAACCTGCTCTCTTTTGGTAAAAGGCGAGGGTGCTTAGCATTATAAGGTAAGGATGAATAGGAGATACGACCTCCCACCCTAAGGAACCCCTGTTCATCGATAAAGGGGAATAACTTTCTCATAGAAGGTATATATTTAATATTATTATTTAAATCGTTTATCGCTTTAGAAAAATAGGCACACTGTACTGTGCGCACGAGTACATCCTGCGTCTCGTTAAAGTCGACGGTGGTAAAAACTGATCCGCGATTATCGGTTGATTTACGCTTGGAACGTCCGAACCGCAAAACTACCGCAAACGTACGAACTAGTTTTGAATATGAAGAAAATTTTGAAAATAGTCTTTCACAAAATTCTATTTTTGTTTCAGGTATAAAGTTAGTCGAGTCGGTAACAATTAATGTAACTAACTTTTCTTTTTTAAGTTCCGGAGTCTTTTCCAAGTTGCTATTACTTAGTTTTGCTACCGGCCACTGCTCAGAATTGGCGTACATCCACGATGGCCCACACAACCATTGCGAACTGACCGACAACAGTTGACATGGACTTGCTCCACGGGAACAAATATCCGCCATGTTATGTTGACTATCAACATGCTGCCAGCACGCTAAGGGAATGTTGTCAATTATTTGAGTAACACGGTTACTAACAAATGTCTTGAGTTTATAAGCCTCGATTTGTAACCATGACAACACGATAGTTGAGTCAGTGAGAGCAGTAATACGATTAATTTTAACACGATGTAAGTTTTCAATAACGTAGTTTAATAATTTACTCAATAGCAAAGCAGCCATAAGCTCTAGGCGTGGAATAGTCAAAGGTTTAACCGGAGCCACTTTAGATTTTGCTATCGCTAGTCGAACTTTAGTTTTACTTCCGTCGCGACTGATTACATATACACAAGCAGCATAACCACGCGAAGACGCATCGCAGAAACCGACTATCTCACAATCCGACTGTCCTGGTAAAAGTATATGCCGTTCGATCTCCATCTCCGTCAGTCGAGGTAGCTCCGACACGAATGCACTCCATCGTTGGGCTACAAGAGGCGGTAATTGCTCGTCCCATCCTATATTAAGCTTCCAAAGATCTTGCATCAATTCCTTAGCAGTGAATATACAGGGTGATACGAAACCCACGGGGTCGTAAACTGACGCCAACAACTTTAAGACCGAACGTTTTGTATTTACGTTATCAGTTTTGTTAATCACAAAATAAAATTTATCTGACAATGGAAACCACCTTAAACCCAAAACCTTAATCGTACATTCATTTTCATCTTTCATGAAAGTAATAGGTAGCTCCCGATGTTCGTCTGGAACACGCTGTAGTAACTGAGAACTATTACTAGCCCATTTTTTCAGTTCAAATCCACCACAACGAAATAACGCTATAAGTTCGTCCTGCAACGTACAGGCGGCTTCAAAGGTATTCATCGAATACAATATATCATCCATGTAGATACCTTCCTTTACTACCGATGCTGCGGAGGGAAAACGTTTGCCCTCGTCTTTTACTAACTGTAATAATGTACGCATCGCAAGAAATGGAGAACAATTTAGTCCGTAGGTAACGGTTTTAAGTTCAAATAATTTAATTGGTTCGCTAGGTAAATCCCGGTATAAAATATGTTGATAACAGCGATGGCATTCTCTTAATTTTATTGCTCTATACATTTTACATACGTCCGTTACTAACGCATATTGAAACAATCGAAAATTTAAAATAATAGTGCTTATTTGTTGATACAATGTAGGTCCAGTTAATAAAATATCATTTAAAGATACATTATTACTAGTCCGAGAAGAACAATCAAACACTACGCGCAACGGAGTCGACGTACTGTCTGGCCGTAGTATACTGTGGTGAGGTATAATGTACCTACTAGGTACGTCGCCACAATACTCCTCCATATGGTCCAGAGCCTCATATTCGCGCATAAAATCCGCGTAGGTACGTTGTAATACCGAGTCGCGTGACAGTTTACGTTCTGTATAGCGCAATCTACGCTCAGCTATCGAGTACGACTCACCTAGCTGAGGCGGATTAGGTATAAAAGGCAACGGAACGATATATCGTCCTGTACTATCGCGACTATGTGCTTTCATAAATATATCCTCTGCTAGCTGATCGAGCGGATTGGTGGTAGGTTTACACGGTAAGTCCTCAACCTCCCAAAACTTACGTAAAGTCTGATCTAACGACTGTTCTTCCTCAAACGAAACAGATAGGTGTAAATTATGTAATTCATTGAAACTACTTGAGTATAACTTACCACTAACAATAAAACCAAAAGCAGTTTGTATAACTTGAGGTACATTGGGAGAAATTGATAACGGTTTATCTTTAATCAACTCCATAACAATATCATTTCCTAGTAAAATATCTACATGAGACCGTCTGTAAAAGTATGGATCGGCTAAGTTATAATTTTGATAAAGGTCTATGACTTCTGAAGTAAAGTTAACATTAGGCATCTCAGATGCAACTTTCGATACAACAATTAAATTAATTGAATACGAATTCAAATCCACATTTCGCGGTTTTATTTCACAATTTATCATACCATGGTTACGAACCAGTTCACCACCTAAACCGGCAATAGTATAGGGGCATTTTTTACGAGGTAGACCCAAACGTTGAGCACAGTCCACCGTAATGAATGAGCACTGAGCTCCTGAGTCAATCACTGCACGGCAGTCTAACAATTGACCACATCTATCCAAAGCATGCACTCGTGCAGTACCTAACACTACACCATAGATGCTCTTATCACTCACCGTCGCCTCTTCGCTCACGGAGCGAGACGAGACGAGCGCTTGTTGCGAGTGGGAGTGAGACGGATGCACGGCAGCCGCCTTGTCCTGCGTTGTCGGTACGACCGAGCTCGGCTTAGTAGCATCTATATGCAATAGGTAGTGGTGTGGTGACGCACACACCCCGCAGCACATCGAACTTTTGCACGATAAGGAATCATGATTACCTTTCAGGCAATTAACACAAAGTTTTAATGAATTGACACGGTCAATTCTCTTTTCGACTGGCAGTTTACGAAACTGCTCACATCTATAAATCATGTGATTTTGATTACAATGAGAACACGTTAGCTTATCACTAAACTTACTATAGTTTTTATTTGAAATTGCCGCCGAATTTGTAGGTATTATATTGCTTAGTTGACGACGACGTCGACTGATTCGGAAAGGTGTGATCGAGAACTTTTATTTGTTTATTTACAAACGCTATGAGTTCAGAAAAGGTAGGTATAATAAGCGGATCACGACTTTCCTCGAATAACTTTTTCGTGTGATTGTCTAAGCCACGTAACGCTAAATGACAAAATAAATAATCGCTAAGGTTTTTGATTTTTAGAGCTTCAATCGCTTTTAAAGAATGGTCGAAAGTTTCTATAAAGAGTGTTAAATTTGCTGAGCTATCTTTTGTTAAAGGTGTAAAATTAATCATTTTTTCTAAATACTTATTGACAAGCGCCCTATTGTCTTGATATTTGTCAACTAAACTCTGCCAAACAACTGGATAATTAGCTGCTGAAATCGGTAGCTTTTTAACAATATTTAACGCCTGACCTTTTACACAAGATAATAAATAATGGAACTTATCGATGTTATCGTAATTTCGATCATGAACTAATGAACTAAAGGTGTCGTAAAAGGTAGTCCAATTTTCAAGTTGACCATCGAATTCAAAAAGGGTAAGTTTAGGTAATGAAGGTCGAGACTGCTCACTACTTCTTTCGCTAGTAGAAGTTTCCGGTTGAAATTTTATCGCAACAATTTGGCAGGCCGAGTATAACGCATCAAACGCTTCCAAATCTTTAAATGACATTTTTGCATTAGGATTGATTTGAAGTTCGACTTCAACAATTTGCATGATTGTATCTTCATATCTTAATTTTAAGTTTTCTAATTCAGCAAATTGCGATAAAAAGTCTTTACTAGTTCTTTTTGAAATAGTAGTAGATAAATCGTAAACCTTTTGCAACTTAGTAAACAAATATTCTTTTTTGAAAATTAAAGTTTTAATTTCGCATTCAATTCTTGCGCCGCCATTTTGGACGCTTCAAATGTGCCTCAATGTAACTTCAACAGAATGTAAGAAAAAATATGTTAGTTTCTGTTACGAACAGAAATTAAAGAGATAAGGTATATAATAAAGTCCTGATATAAATCCAAATCCGGCTCGAAGGACCAGAAATGAGCGTGCAAGGCAAACGAATCACGGATTCGAAGTGGACTGTATTTCGATAGGTATTATTAATATTAATGACCGATAAGCTTCCCCAAATGATATCCTAGGTTTTCCCTTACAATCCAAATGTAAAAAGACTGACCTTGGTTCTGGACCTCGTGCTCTCTGCGAACGTCGCTGAAGATGATCAGGCTGTGAGGAACTCCCAGATATCCAAATTTTTAAACGCACGGCGTCATTGAGATGCTCTCGGTTCCGATGTTGAACGGTGAACTGCATAATGTCAGTCAACGTACTAGATGACGCTTGTTCATTCATTTTTTTTAACAGCGACCGCAGGCACAGGAAAATCCATTGGTTCAGCCAATCAAATTACACCCAGAAGGTGATGGGAAAATACTAGGATACGTAACAGTGACAGACTGTCTATTGTTTTCTATTTAATCTGTCGTTTGTCGAAATGTTGCAAGAAAGGGAATCAGGACGAGTTAGAAGAGATTTTATTTATCCTAGGGCTTAAACGGCTTTATGTAGATACAGGATGGTGCAGATCTAACGGGATTTAAAATCATTCCATTTATTTTGTAGCTGTAATTTATTTATAGGAGATATTTTTATCTATAAAATATTTTTGAAAAAGCCTTTTGAGCGTTTGGATCCCATATTAAAAAAAACTTAACTATGCCTAATTCTATTTGTTTACTGAATCATTCTATTACTGTTACATATTAAAAATACATATAACTCTTCTGGGGCGGTTCTAAGGTCCTTCCTATTTTGACCGCAATAATAATCACGTGGTTGTGTTCCAGTTAAAGGGAAGAACAGCCAATTCAATTACTGGAACAAAGGCGCATCGTACTGAAGCCTGAAGTCGACAACGAATCATTAGTGTATATTGTAATCACACTTAATGCTGACAAAATAAACACAACTAATTATGCCCATGGTTGTGGATGCCTTACCTATGGCTTTGAAATTAAACCTCTTTTTTCAATAAACTCAAAGAAAAAAAAACATATTTAGTGACAGAAACACAACATTTAAAAAACGGAAAAACAAGCACAAACGCAGGCACATACAAAAATATTGTTAAAAAGTAATAATAATAAGCAGTTAGTACAAGAATGAAAGCAGTTAATAATATTACAATACAACAAACAAAAAAGTTGTAAATAAGATTATTATTACAAGTTTAGAGCCTGCTAAAAGGTCGTCACTCAACATTATGTTGTGACATTAAAGCAATACATTAAATGGCATGTATGTATTTTAATAATATAGAAATAAAAATAGATTAATAAAGTACTAGTTCATATATTATACAGTTATGGTAATAATTAAAGGATATTAATTTTCTTTTATTAAATTCGTGCATTTATACTTACTCGTTAATTCATGCATTTCCACAAACGAACATTATTTATGGCTACAAAAAGCGATTTGTTTTTAACGATGTGACAAATGAGATTTTGGGGTGCGCTTAAATAAAAGTTTCGACCTTATCTTTCTAATGGGGAGTGGGATATCGTTCCAACATTTAGTGGCACAAAATTTTGAACTTCTACGAAATGCTGCTGTCAGGAATAGACAAGAGGTAACTTTGTATCAAGTCTTTTTTTTTTTTCGATAAACTCAGCTACTGTCATGGTCTGTATTTTCTCTGATCGACGTAAGAACAGGATTAGTCAGGATGAAATTTCAGCCAAGAACTTTTATCTGTTAAAAGTTACGCTGAAAAATTCCCACACATTCTTAGATATATATGTTGTACAAGATTAGCTCAACATGATCTATGAAACTTGGGACACTTTGACAGGTAATTGACACTGACAGCTTTAACTTTCCTTCAGAAAAAGTACTTAGAAAACAAAAAGTTGTTAAAGCAAGAATACACTCAAAAGCACCCATTATCACAGATAGTTTTTGACGTGGTTCGACTGTATAATTGCGCCATTACAAGCTCTTACTAAAATACCTTCGTTTTGTTGAAATTGGAGCGAAATTGTGAAAATGGCGGGAAATGGGCGCCATATTGCCAAAATTCTGTATATCTTAGATAAAAGCTCTTCGTTGGCGAGACGAAAAGAGATGGAACGAGTTTTAAGGATTGCGAAGTATTTCTCTTCTTCAATCTTTTCTGTATTTTCCGAGTTTGCGAGAGTTTTAGCTGGGATTTTACTGATACTATTGTTTTGTTAGAGCCAAAATGCTTTTATTTACACACTTGTTTAGACAAATTAAAATTTAGAATTGATACAATTAGTTATATTTAAACCCCATACAGTCCGTAGACGTCTTTTTTTACCCAAGGGAACGTTTGTAAGAATCCTATAACAAAATATATATTTATTGATTGCTTTCTCCCAGGCCGAAACGGAATTGAGAAAACTGACAAAAGCACTACAAATACTAGTGTAATATACGAGGAACTAAGAACAAAACAAATAGGGCCAAAATCACCCCAGAAAGAAATCGTAATTTAATGTAAGGGCTCTTCTAGGGTAAGGAATTGCCTTACACACTTGTTTTTGACAAGGGTTAAAGTTCGTGCAAGTTGCCCAAGCTTGGCTTATTCGGCAATCCAATCTCTTATAGTACGCGCAATATACCTTTTTTGGTTCAGTGACAAGTAAAATGTAGATTTCTGGGTCATCTACGGGCGAAGTAAATAGTTCTCATGAAATTTCCTCATAGGTGGTACCGTGACAAAGGATCTTTTGAACTGGTGTTCAAAAGTGTCTGGTGACTTTTGTGTTGTATAAATTTACATTAAAAATATCCTAAGTTGAGAATCCATGTGACGGCCGAGTAGCGTAGTGGGGAGTAACCCTACCTCATACGCTGGAAGTCTCAGGTTCGAGTCCTCCTGGCCGGGGCATTCATTTGTGTGTTGAACACAAATATTTGTTCTCGGGTCATACTTGTATGTGTGTAAATATATTTATATTCTGGGTTCCTCCAGTTCGTTGTATGGTCACCCATGTTATGGGCCATAACACTTTACTTTGGGGCAATACAGTTGGTGTAATACAATTATGCCCGTGAAGTTTCTTGCCAGTTCTTCACGAAGGTTTCTGCGAACTGGTGGTAGTCATGCTTTATTTGACGTCAATAAGAACAAGTAATTGTCAATGTTGAGAAATAAATATTTGAAATTGAGTTTGTGTGATTGTCTGGGGATTTATTATTGTTTGTTATTAATATTTTAATTTAATTCCTTTAGTCGTTCATCATTTAGTAAAGTATTGATTGATTAGTGATTTGGTATAACCCATCAATAAAATCAATCAAACTCAATATTCATTTAAATATATATTAATCGGCCCTCCTTTTGTCAGTCGTATATTAAAGAAAATCTTTGACAAACTTTAATGGTGTCGGCATAAGGCGTTTAGTTTTTAAACTTAATTTAGGCTTTGGGAACAAGTAAAACTCGTGTTTGCTTAGGTTTTGATAGAAATATGTATGTTTTGTCATTATTATTGACTAAATTACTAAGCGAGTCAGATATACCTTATTAGTTCTGCATTCCTAGGGTTCATAACCTTTGCCAAGTTTAATATTTCAACATGTCAAACATTTATTATGGCGCGGGGCGTGGTCGTGGTACCCAGTATTGGGATCTAATATTATGTGAACATGAATTAGATCTTTAAGTATCTACCTACTTACGTACGAATTTTCCAGTGTACGTATATTCGTTTATTTTTAGTTTCCACTGGGTTGCTTTTTGGCCATGGTGGGTTCACATTCCTTTGCTAACTTTAAACATACTATTGTGTTTTTTTGGCTTTACTTTTTTTCTGTTTCCCTATGTCTTGAAATCTGTATTGAAAATGTCAAATGAGTAATTTGAATAACAAAGACCCATGTTTGCCCGCGGTGGTAAAATGAAGGGTGTATTTTTTGTTGATATTCCGAAGTAATGATTTTTATAGTTTGAATTTCATTTTCCAATTTCGAATAAATTTTTCTTTGATATAAGAACATTGGTTTACTAAGGAGGTTGGTTGGAAGTTGTTTTAGTTGTTCAAATGTAACTTTATTTTATAACAATTTTTCTGTAACTTTTTGCTCCGTATGCATTGAGTTACTATGTACTACGTACTAGAGAAGCTATTCAAAACAAATTTTGTGTCACATTCCATTTTTACCTATTCAATCATTTATTATTAGATGCAGCGCTACAAAAAATTTAAGTTGTCTAGTCAAATGATTCAAACATGCAGCGCTTGCATTGCTACAATAATGTTTAATATCTCTCGACCAATCAACGAATTGCAATTTGTCATACCAATAGATTATACGAGTGGTACAGAATGGACAAAATTTTAAAATTTTACCTAACTGCATGGAAAATGAATATATATTTTGTAATATACGTAAATGAACATTAAAGTGGATATATCGTATATATATATAGCTTAGGCGTAATTAATTAAAAATATTATTTTAACTTCAATAAAGTTAAAATAATATCATTTATATATAAATTGGTATTATATAAAATTAGCTTTTGCCCATACATTAGATTTTCTCTTTGTACTATTGTTACCCGACTGCAAAGAGGGTTTTTCACGTATTGTATGTAATATTCTTTCTTACCTCGTATTGGAGACTCGGCTGGGTGAATTTTTATGATCAAGGCATCGTTAGATTTGCTGAGGCAAATGTTCTTACTGTTTTTGTCGAGCGTTAACCTACATGAGAATTTTATTTCTTTTGTGTACTTTTGATTAGGGCCAGCGGTTCTTACGATGATGTCACGGTAATAATGTTCATTATCTCTGGTTATAAAATGAGCTTGTAAACGTACGGGTGGGGTGAAGTAGAGAACAATTCTAGTTATTTGCATGTGTGCATTACTTGCAAGGAGTAGGGATAAATGCGCTGTCCGTGGTACTGCTAGTGAATTGAAACAAAGCTATTTCTATACTATTGTTATCAGTTCTGTGACTGTAACTCATGAACTACTTTTTTTGGTTCACATACATACATACAAACGCTCGAATTACATAACCCTCCTTCTGAAGCAGTGGGGTAATGATCAGTTACATCTAAGTCATCCCTATATTATAGTTCACCACCACTACGTGTCCATTCTGTGCAGTTAACTTTTCTTAATCTATGACCGTTGATCTAGGATTTTCATACAAAATGCTGAAATATGATGATAATAATAATGAAACACAACAAAATGAAAATAATGTACAAAAATGGTTTTTATTGGTTTTAACTAAAAATTTTATTTACTTTCCAATAATAACTTAGTCCACTATCTTTTTTATTCACAGTAGATTGGTTTTTACAAGTTTTTAACACGCAAATCGGCAATTTTAATATTTGTTTTGACATTAAGTCGGCACCCGGTCGCTAAGAGCGGTAGCGAGTGACTGAATGAGTTGTTGCCGGTCGGCAACAAAACACTGGGACAAAAAGCTGGTTCGCGGTGTCCGTTCTATACGCTAGTAATAGTAGTTCAATGTCCGTATGTCATTTTTATTTCGTGTTGTAGTGTATTATGTTGAACTAATATGTGAATTTGAATTTGAAAATATGCGTCATATTCTTATTACAAAAGTGTTACAATTCCATTAACAGTAGTAATGTTGCTCAAGCAGGCATTTGCATTTCCTGTTCTGTCAAAACGAAATGTATAACTAAACTCTATAGTGTTCGCGAGTACTTTATCATTTTAGCCTAAATTACAATACAAGTATTGTAAAATATTAAAAATAAGTCAGAATAAGTTGTTCAAGTCTTTGTGAAAATGTTGTCTGCTGCGTTCATTGGCAATGTGTTCTTTTAGGCAGTTTGAGAGGCTTTTTCATTTCAGTTTCAGTATACGTTTTTAAAACAAAAAGATAAAGTGTTTTCGCACAGATGTTTAATATGAACATATCTCTTTACATGGAATGATTTCCATGCACCTAGATTCGTTTTAAAAACTGATTTTACATAAAAACTGCGCACTGACTACAGATCATAGGTTTGATCAAAGCACGTCGGGCGCACTACTTTTCCTACCCAAATGTTGATGTCGAGTGCACCTCGCACTTCAGTAAATCAAATATACAAATAAGTTATTTTCGGGTTATATTTGCAGTGATCTATAGAAATTGTCTCACCAATACTCAAATATATTTTTTAGGTTATACAGTATAAGAATGAAAATAGGTAATCTGGTGCCCATGTTTTATTTACAATATTGATTTGGAAGTACTGCTGAGTGCAAAACTATACAATGCAGTATTCTGACTAATTACAAGGAGGTACAATATGTTTCTGTTATTAATTTAACACGTACAGTACAAACATTTTTAATGACTTTTCACAGTCAAGGACCCATCTCTGCAAAGTTCTGTACAAGTGATTGCGGCCGCTTTACATACTTATACAAGTATATTATGTATAATATAATTGCAATGACGCGCCATTTCCTTATCGGGTACAAACAGGAACTGACGTGGAACTCCTATCAGACCTATTTATATGCAAATATGCACACTGGGAGTTACCGGGAAATTGGTATTCCTAAGATATAAGCTGGTTATATTAAATTAATTTAATCGATCAATAATTAATTGAAGTACATAAGCATTTATTTACAAACTAGAACATTTACGAATGAACAATAGAATAATTTATTTATTTATTGCACTCCATTTTTTTCCTTATAGTACTACCTCTCTTTCTTTCTGTAGTTTTCCGTCCACACAAAGGTTGTCTGGAAGAGATCGGTGCCGCCTTTGCCCACTTTAGTTTTAAGTTTTCTATTGTAAAATTGGACTCTGATTTTGTGAACAATCAAGTGTTTTTATAATATTATTATCAAAAGTAAGGAATGTTAGAGAATCACAGATAGAAAACACTGAGTAAATTTGTTTGTACCTAGGGCAAAGTTGCCGAAAGGTTGGCGGAATTGCCGCATTAGATCGCTAAAGTTAAAGGCTGCGTAAAATAATTTCCAGCTTAAGGGTCACGAATTCCATGTCAGTCACCATTCGTTTAGAAACTTCACTGTAGAGTCGGACAGCACTCCGAGTCCAGGACTCCATAGTATCAACGCCAAAAGCCTCGAAAATATAGCCATTACCTATATGTTGGTATTTCCTTTGGTTTTCACCGTTGGCGACGTCAAATTCAAATTCAAATATATATTTCTCAACATTGACTGTTGAGTATCTGAAATAAATATATTTTGGAATTGACAATGACTTGTTCTTATTGACGTCAAATAAAACATGACTCTACCACCAGTTCGGAGAAACCTTCGTGAACAAAAACTGGAAAGAAACTTGACGGGTATAGTTTTTTCAAAATAAATTAACAGAGTATCTTTATGTCTATACAAAATTATTCTTATCTGCATCTGTTAGCTCGGCAAGTCTCCCTCCCCCCCTAGTATCCAAAACACTCTCAAACGGCACCCGTTCACGCGTTAACGCGTCATCCAGCCATCGTTGGTAGCTAAGCCAGCTTGATCAGATGTAATTCTTTGATGTAAAAATAATAAATATTAGTATTGCAAAGTACGACCTGCGTAGCTTCGAAACCAATAGGATTTTTTGATAAAATGTAACCAAGATTATTTCTTAAGAATGTAGCTTTAGTAAAAGAATTATAAAAATTGGTTCTATGTTTGTAGAGTTAATCAAGCTCTAATATTTTTATATTTAAAATAAGTTTAGTTTTAAATCCTATCCTACAATTATTCCTACGTTTAATTTCTTCGGTTATTATTCCATATTTTGTACTTTCTAATTTTTGCTTTGGTTTGTTTGGCACTTTACGGAAATAAAGTGTAAAAATAAAATGGCGTTTACCACCTGAATCGAAAAATCATGACATTGCAAAAACAGGTATGATGTGCTGACTCAGGTCAGTATAAGTAAAATTCACATTTCCAAAATGTTAGCATCGATGTTTTAATTTTCAGAATTTCAGCTGAACCGGTTTTCATTTAACATGTCTGAAAATACTTCCTAAAGATTTCTAAGATTATCTTCTATCTCACCTGATGGAAAGTGACGATGAAGACGAAGGTGTTACACGTCTATCCGCGAGATACCTATTCACTCGACGCTTGAAAGAACTAGGACTATAGTTTTCTGGAAAAACAGACGCAGGCAGTTCATTCCACACCTTGGCGACCCGCACCAAAAAGGAACTATCGAAGCGTTTGGTTCGACTTCTTGGGACATCCACCATAAAGGTATGGAAGGTCTGTCTGCGTCTAGTAATCCGATGTAAGAAGAGTGTGGGTTCAACCTGATCAAAAAGAGCATTCGCGCACTCTGCAAAATGTAATCTGTAGAAGACAGCTAAACTGGCAACTTTCCGACGATGGTCGAGGCTTTGCAGTTTTTTGGTGGTGAGGTCATAGTTGTTAACAATTTTATTAATTTATTAAATTTTTAAATTTTATAATTTATTTTATTTTTTATTTTATTTGCTTAATTTATTTTTAGTACGCCACGGTACTAGTTTTTATTTGGGTCAGAAAAACAACTAGACTTAGTTTCTTATTTATGAAAAAGAGAAATACGTGTATATTCGGTGTAATTTCATAGTAAGGCTTAGGTCAAGGTCAGCCACCCTTTCCAAAACTACCCTACGTTCGTGAAATCACAATCTTGGAACTTTTGGGTCAAATTAATGGGTAATTAAATAGTTTTATTTATTAATTGGGAAAACCTTCCGCGAATAAATTGTTTTGTAGTGTAGGAAACTATTCGGCTAGGAAATTTGTTGATTTGTTGATAGAATATGTTAGTTTTTGGCTGAAAATTTTATGTTTTTTTATAAAATTTAAGTTTTATTTGAAATAAATTGTAGAACTAGATGAGGGTGGTGGAAGAATGGTATTACACTTTGAGCTAGAACGAGCTTGTATATTCCAAGATTTTAATACGTCTACAAAAACGTTTAACTTTTAACATAAGAATAAATCCGTATGAATCGATGGAGGATAGCATAGATACTATGAAAAGTTCAAAAGTTACTTATCTAGGTATGCAGGAGAAACGTTTTTGGAAAAGTATCTTAATACCATTTAGAAATAAGTTTAAGTTTTTATACTTTCAGCATGGCGTGGAATGACGTCTGTTTTTAGTTACGATTAAAGTTCTATCGTGAAACGAGGCTGTTTAAGCGTCGAAAAGAAACCCAACACACCGATTCCCCAAACAGAAGTTGTTAGTTAGTTTGTTAATTGAAAAATGGCAATCAGCCGCGATTGGTGTGGCGGGCTATTTCTGCCAGTGTCGCGTATTGGTGGGACAAAGTACAAAAAATAAAATAAAAATTGCCAAAAAATAAATTCCGTTTTGCATTGGGATATATTATAGGCTAAAACAAAATAAAACACACGTACAATAACTTAAACTAATAAGAATGATTAATTATTTATATGGTATAATACATGCTTAAACTAAACTAAACTTACTTACCAAAAGGAAAAGAAAAAAAAATTAAATAATAATATTAAACAAAATACTTACTAACAATGTACAATCAAAGGCTAATATTAAATCGATGAATGAATTTACATAATATAATTAAAATCTTTTGGCTGTAAGTAGAGAGGAGAGTCTTGATAAAACAGAAGTACTCGTGCCTACAGGAAGTTTAAATGTCACCACGGGTAAAAATAGATCTGGGCAGTTTGTGTCGCATACTCCTCGACGACTTTAGTTAAAGGGTAGTTGGTGTTATTTTTGTGTAGGTACATACATAGATGTGTTCAGTGATAGATACATTATATATCTGCACCTCTTTTAATACAGTTTAGTAGCCAAAGTCGCATGTTTTTTGGCAAAACTCGGGAGACGTCAAAAGGTTAGGTAGTTAACCGCTCCTAAATATGGATTCTGCTTTGTTCTCTCTACTGTATTTATAAAGCATCAAAGTCTAGATTTGCGAATCAAAATCTAAAAGAAGGAGCGCCATAAATAACCTTGAGATGTCTTTGAACGTGCCTTAGGTATTTTATGAAGTGACAAAAAAATATTTCGATATTATGTTTACTATGAGGTGTAACATTTTTCGTTGTATGGTCATTCAGAGAGCAAGCTTTACTTTGGGCCTAATTATACAGAACTGTTTGGGGAGTGTAAATATTATTATTTATTTATCGTAAACAGCCTAAACAAACCCCATGCACGCTATTTGCGTAATGATCTAAAGTTCCCAACAAACTAGGAGCGTTTTAAGCTTTAAGCCCAAAAGTTTACCTTTCGTTATAAGTTTAACTTAAGCTTTATTGTTTTACCCCCATTAGGCGGGTGGGTGGTGTTAAGGGGGTAAAAAATAAAACGGGATAGTTTATGTTTCATTATTTGATACTTGTTCAGTACAGAACGTATATTTGGTATGGCATTTTTTATGTTTTTGCTTGTATGGTGGCAACACCGGACTTTTTTCTTTTGTTTCTCTCAACTGGACTCCCATGAGTTCCAGTCCTTTTTTATGTTGTGTGGTAATAAATAGTGAATTTGGTAAATGACTGTGTTTTACTTGGAAACCACGCAAAAATACGAAATTTGGGATTTCAAAATACTTATGATTATATTCCATGATTGGAGACCAGCCGTAGCGAAGACATAGCCAGTTTGACAACCAAATGAAGACATCTTTCTACAATCGCGTGTCACGTGACATGTGTCTGACCAAGCCAACTAGACGACTGTCAAACGTGACGTCACGTATTTGGGTTACGGACATTATGATTCATTTCAGTGTTTTACGTCATTATCTATTTACCTGACCAATTTACCAATTAATTGAGTATACACCTCTCTTGCAGAGCTTCTTTTATTAGTAGTAGGTAAATGATGGAAAGACGAAGACACAGTCTAGTTCGATTGGTCGATTAATATTCTCTTGAAGAAAAGACATAGCGAAGAATCAGGCCAGACCACTGGTGATCTAAACTGATCTACTTGATTACTTCAAAAATCAAAAAATCAAATTAATGATTTTAATATTTGCTGTATAGTAAAATAAAATAATGCGCGTTAATAATCTGAAATGTGTCAACAACATTTTAGAATAGTCTCTAAACCCACGCTTGGGACTTTTGCTACAAGTAGTGCGCTATCATTTTACGACGCAACTTTATGCGTCATTCTATCCAATAATGTTAATGCTTTTTGGATATAAATACTTTTTGCATGTCATTTATGAACTTTAGCTCTTTTGCGTATTGCTTTAGCAAGAAGTAAACATATTGAGTTATACACCCTTTGCTGTTTTCGTAATAGGGAAACTATGAAATAGCACAAATCAAGTTGCCAGTTTAGCAGTCTTCTACAGATTACATTTTGGAGAGTGCGCGAATGCTCTTTTTGATCAGGTTAAACCCACAACCTTCTTGCATCGGACCACTAGATGCAGACAGACCTTCCATCCCTTCATGGTAGATATCCCAAGAAGTCGAACCAAACGCTTCGATAGTTCCTTTTTGGTGCGGGTCGCCAAGGTGTGCAATGAACTGCCTGCGTCTGTTTTTCCAGAAAACTATAGTCCTAGTTCTTTCAAGCGTCGAGTGAATAGGTATCTCGTGGATAGACGTGTAACACCTTCGTCTTCATCGTCACTTTCCATCAGGTAAGATAGAAGACAAACGTCTAATCCTTCTTCAATAAAAAAAAAACGTGCCCATGGTAACTTAGTGAACTTTCAAAGGAAAAATAAAGAAATTAATAAATAAATAACTCCACAGACACACACAGAAACTGTACGGCCCCAAAATAAGCAGAGCTTGTGTTAGGTATGACCATACAGCGAACTGGGGAGAACCCAAAATAAAAAAACCATAAGTATATAAATATCAACAACCATGACCCGAGAACAAACATCCGTGTTCATCACACACATGGGATCTCCGTACGGCGTACGTCAATGTCATGTGAATGACAACTGTCACTCACTGAAACCTCAGATATTTTTATAAAAAGAAAGAGTTTTTTCAGTTAAACTTTGGTAGAATCTTCAAATGATTATTTCGAGTATTTTGGTGTACATTGGTTGTTCCTAACCCTACATGTGTCTACCATTGGCATATTGGTTTCAATCAGAGTCACTTCAGATTGTGACAGTAGGTGTAGTTTTTTTGACATTTTGAAAAGCTCTTATTCCGTGAATTAAGAGAGATGATCTTATTCAGTTATTAGCTAAGTTTTGACCTGAGCGAACTAATGAACTTTGTGAGTTAAACAAAAATTTGTTAACAGTAAAGAGTACTCTCAAGTTAAACGTATTTTTTTAGTAAGATCTATTCGTAATGCAAATATTCATATGAATAATATTTCAATTGCAACGAATCACAGGAAGTCTGTATCGCACTGTAAGTTACGAAGTGCCTTTTGCTTTACTTGTAGTCACCAAATGACCACGTGTACAAACAAGATATATAAGTGTGCGTGAGCGCGAGAGTTGTTCGATCGGTTACGCACACATTCGTGCAAACGCCGCGTCGTATGACACCGCTACTGTAATAATGCAAGAATTTCTCTTTAAACTAGATTGCCATCTTCTTCGCTGGTAAATTTTTCAATATCCCAGTCACAATTAGTTAATTTAGTTCCCCCAATAGAATCCAATGTACATTGTTTGCTTATTACACAACATAACTCATACGAAAATCCTGAATTATTCATGGTGTAGCTTGAATGTGCAGACGTAGGCCGGCAGTAAAGCTTTGTTCTATATCTATAGTTAGCCATTACAACATAAAGCGGGATCCACGATTCGACGCTGTTTGACATGGGTTTTGTTGACTCAACAATACAAATGCTGTCCTATTTAAACACGGTCTCGCCGTTGAAGGCAAACATGACTTTACGACGTATTTTGCCTTCTTCCTTCGAACTTGCGATGCGGTTTTAATTTGATACCACTCGGAATTCGGTCTTATTTTCTAGATCCGTATTGTCCTGTTGGATACCTGTGGAATCTAGTGTGGATTTGACCTTAGAGTGTTGTAGCCCATGTAAAAATAAACGTAACGGCTGATTCTATACAGTTTTATATCGTTTCAGAAGCAGTAAAATGATTGATCCGAGTTCATCCGAAGAAGACAGTGATGACGAACACAAAAAAGCGCCATCGAAATTGCCAGGTATGTGATTTAAAAAAAATGTCTTAGTGATAAAATGTTAGTGCTCATGTAGCATAAGTTAATAGTCTTTGAAGGAAAAATAATAGTTTTTCCTTCAAATAGGAAAAACCTTTTTTCGAATTTCCTTTATAATAGAAAAGCTGTTCCCATGTTAAAACTAATTACTCATATTCACTGAAAGATTTTTGGTTTTGAAAAGAACCATTTTTATCGTACTCAAATAGTGGAATGCTGAGAGACTTTCCGATTTAGCAACATTATTTGATTAAAATAGGTGACTGCGGAACAATTCCACGAAATGTGACTCAAATAGTTACATGCCCAACGTGTAGCAATACACGCTAAGAGAGTAAACTGCCAAATTTTATTAATTATATTTCACTACCATAACATAGGATTACGATGGCAAGCCCACCATTGCTTCTTTTGTTATTATGTGTAGACTCCCCATATTCGTCTTCGAGATGGTGGTAACCGGCTTTCGTCGTTCTTAAATCTTGAAAATAATAGAAAATGTATAATTTTTATCCCTTTTTAAATTTCTATAACAGTGGCTCCCCCAGGATCCCTAGCAGCAAGCCGTCCATCAGTCCGTGGAAAGCCAGAGCTGCCTCGAGGATCCACTGCTGGACTTCCAGGTAAGCAGTTTAATTTGCTCACAAAATGATGTAACCATCTATGATCCTAGATTTGAGGATTAGAGGATTAGGAGAAAAGTGGAAAGAACTACAAAGTACTTAATAGATAAACGCAAAAGTAGAAAGAAAAGGTAGAAGTAACGGAACATTTCAATGTTAGTTTCATAACTTGAACTAACGTAGTAAAAACCTAAGACTGCATTAATCACATTGTGGTGGTAAATAATTTGCCTCATCAATTCGCTCAAATATTCAGCGAGTTATCCATATAAATCACACGAGGGATAGAAATACAATTGTGTACCTTTTTTTTAAGTAATTTTGAAAACAGTTAAGAGGAAATCCATGGGTCTAAAAATGCTTAAGGCTATTAATAGTTACAATCCTGCGAGTCGTCCATATTGGGTCGCATAAATTAAATAGGCATATTTTAAAGCTTCATTAAATTTTTTGAGATAATCTTCTTTTCGCATAACATTCATAAAGAATAAATCATTACAAATTTTTATTTCCCCATAACTTCTATTATAATAATGAAACATCTGCATAAAATATTCATGCATAAATGTTTTTACAATAACTATTACTAATCATTACATTTATTGGCATCTCACCCTAAGGCATAAAGATTACAACTAATATATATATATAAATATATATATATGTATAGAATACCATAATGTTACTATTTAGAACAACATTTCTTAAGTTATAGTTATGTATTAGTTACAAGGTAATTAAATAAAATAATGAATAATTCACAAGAAAAACCTAAACTCAAAATTAAATGTACGTTGAATCGGTTATAAAACATAGTGATTAATTGATTAACAACTGTTTTATGGATGCAAGTCCCTTTTTGTCGGCTTTTTCTACACACAGACTAACGCTCTTCCTCGCTACGTATGTCGTCGCACCTAATATGTGACGTCACAATCTACAGACTTGATATACATTTTAATCTAAGCCTGTTGTCCATCAGGTAAACTTTGATCCAACGACTATCAATTGTTTTGAATTTAGGCCTTCAGTCCATAGCTGTTTTAAAGTTTCTGAGGCCTTACGTCCATAGTCATTATGATCTCAGGCATATTAACTTTAGAGATTGTAATACGTAACCTTGCTTAAATAATCTCAGTCATATTTATATTCATTCATTTATGACTTTATAGGTTATGGATACATCCATTATGCGTCTCGTTTTGACCTATAGCAATTATGTTCTTTACATCTATGCTAATTAAAATTGTGATAATGAAAATTAAAAGAAGTTAAAGTTATGTCTATGTAAGCATTCTGCGTTTATACCACTCTGCCTATCATGTTTTATGCGAAAAAACTTTGAAAAAGATGTGACCGAAAGGGCTCCCCTGCCAGACAGTTCCTTTATCTATCTTACTTTGGAGCTATACAGTTGGTGTGTTTGTCTGGGGGTTTATTATAATTATTATTGGCACAGGTCCAAGTCCTCTCACAACGGCTCCAGTATCGGTGTCTCTCCATCCTGCAACTAGACAAAGAGAGCAAGCTGCTTTAGCTCCTCCTCCACACGCGTAAGTAACAACCTGGTAGTTTCCGAATTCGATAATTCTAAAATAAAATAAAATTATACTTCTCTTTTTCATCTCCATTCCATATCATAAGACATCGTAGACTTTTTTTGGTAAAATTGATATCCTAATCAAAGAAATAAGCTTAAAGCTCTTTTTATTCGAAACTTTTAGATTTAGAACAATTTCTATTTTCATCATTAAGAAGTAATACGTCCCAAATAGAATTATTAGATTTTTAGCTAGACTTTTTTAAATCGCTTACCTGTGTAAATTTGAATCATGCTATGCATACAAGCAGACCTAAATAGAGCTGCTTACTATTTGTAGTATCATACAATCCATTCTTGTTTACATACACTCACTTATAAGAAACAAAATGGATTGAAAAAATACTCAACAAGGAGAGATATGAAGGTAAAAAGGGAAAGTGAGTTTATGTGTACATGTATCGCCTACATTGATGACTTATTACTGTGGATCGTGTAGATCCTTCTTGCGCAGGACATCGACGGGGAGTGCAAGCTCAGGAGAGGCGCCTACACCGTCGCCGAGTCCCTCTGGAGCCAGCCACTCTGATAAAGATCAGGATCCTCAGGTACTAACAGTTTTGATCATTCATCCATTATTATATTTAAATGACTTATTGTACTTTTTTAAAACCATTAAAAAATACACAGAACGTATGAAGTGTTCCTTTCTAAATATAACTAATATAACTTTATTTTCTGAGAATGTTCGCGACTCAACTACGATAAGTATCGAAAAACGATGTATCGATTAATAAGTAGTAAAAATAAAACACGGAACATATATTTATTGAACTCTCTGGTACATATATTAATAAATCTTATTTAATGCAATTAATCCAACCTATTTCCGGTTTTCATCTAAATTTGGCTCTTCCACAAATCGGTAGATATTAATTTGTATTTAATTCACTAACGTAGTAGTACCTTGTTGATACCTAACAGAAAAATATATACATTACTATGAAATTCATCATCAACTTTTAAACAGGAAAAGATAGAAAAGCTGGAAGAAGACAAGAAGCGACGCCTGCAGCTCTACGTGTTCGTATCAAGATGTATCGCCCATCCTTTCAACGCCAAGCAACCTACGGACATGACGAGAAGACATACGAAGCTCACAGCGCATCAGCTGGAAACTATACAAGCTCGGTTTCAGGTAGTTTACAATTTGCTAATATCATTTAAATATATTTACTACTTACTTCATTTGAGGAGGGGCATGTCAGATTTGATCAAACCACTGCTTTCGGAAACCCCATAGGCCTCTAACTTGGCTTTGCGACCGTTTTTTTGCAAAAACAAGCGGAACCGAGATGACTTAGCAAGCAAGTGTTTGATTAATCTTAATTGTGTTTTAAATATATAAATTTGTTTTGTAATATCGTTGGGCTATGCTAATTGATAAAGAAAATTGTATAAGCCGGACAAACCTTTTTAAAGTTCGTATGTTTCTTCAGCTCTCTTGTATTGGAAGATTTACATACGTGAGGGGGGTCTAGTCATTACTATTTAATTACCTACATAATTCATTTTAATAACGCTAACAGCAACTACATGTTAGTAGCAAAATGCTTTTAAAAGTAACGATATTCCCCAGGCACTTAATTATACCAATAGCTTTCAACTTTGACCCTTTCAAACCACAAACAATATTTTAGAATAATTATATAACAAGGTAAATTAATTTTATTCAGGCTTTCCTAAAAGGGGAGACGCAAATCCCAGCGGACGAAGCCTTTCAGAACGCAGTGCAGTCTTACCACGACGTATTCTTGAAGTCGGAGAGAGTGGAGCAGATGGTCAAATCCGGAGCGTGTTCTCATCATGATTTTCGTGAAGTTTTCAGAAATAATATTGAGAAGAGAGTCAGGTACAGGGTTAATTTAAATTTATTATTTTAAAAGTAAAATTTTAAAAGACTTTGTTGAAAATGCGACCAAGGTATTCACTGCTCATTTATTTACATGTTTGTGTAAAAAAAATTTTTTAAAGTTGGTATATGATATATTCCTCCTTATTTGCTATATGGTCATTTGTAGGCCATACAATTAGTTTATATAAGTGTGTCTTTAATATTTATATATTACATAATTTAAACTAATTCGCCATCTTCCTCATATAGGTCTTTACCAGAAATAGACGGATTAAGTAAAGAAAGAGTTTTGACTACTTGGCTAGCTAAGTTTGACTGCATCATGAAAGGAACTGGTAAGTTTGATTTCAATGAAAAGTAAGTTGTTAAATATACGTAAACGTATCCCATTGCAGAAGAGCATTATTCATTTAATAAACAGATTTTAAAACTGGAAAAAGAATAATCTATATATAATAAGAATATCAATAGAAATATTTCGGAAGGAATGTGTAGAGATAAATTAATTTTTTGTAAACTTTCTTAGACAAGCTAATTGGAAAAATGTTCGATCAACCCTGTTTCACATTTTGTTTAGTTTTGTTATTTTATTTTATTTTATTTATAATTTTTTTGTGATAATTATATGTGTATTATTACTTTGGATCAGGACCTACAGGGGGCCAACCAATTCAGATGACGTATCAAAAATATTGCTCTTCTGTGTCAACCCTGATTATCAATCGTACAGTGTTCAGCATGTTGTGTCTGCATCCAACTGTGTTTCAGCTTGAAATGCAAAGGTGCCTTGGAGTTTGTGTTCGTTGAATGTTCCTGTGAAATCAGTGTTTGTCTGTAGAAAAAAAAACATTCGTTCCATGATATTCTTGCCATTCAAATAATAATTTAGTTACAATTACTTTAAAGCATAACTTTAACTACCTAGCAATCAAAATACAGACTAAGTATCAATTATGAAATTTCCATTCCAAATCGTTAATTAATATTAGAGAATCTGTTAAAATCTCCTTTTATACGAGTTTTGAGGTTAGTTAAATCTTACGATGAGATACTTTTATAAAAAGGGAGAATAAAACAAATGTAACATTGTTATGGTAACGGTAATTGTGAATTATTAATATAGTTAAATGTGAACTACTTAAATAAGTCGCAATTTAAGTCGTAGTTGTTAAATGTAGGAGTGTGCGCCTGCATCTATCTCACCTTCTGTGTTTCTTTTTCTTTCTCTCACCACATGTCTCTCTCACACACACCAACAGGAATAACAGGTATCACTTGTCCAACATTATTTTCATAAAATTTTCCTATTGTTTTCATATTGTGCACTGTTTGCTTGGGTCGTTTGGCGTTGCTTTTAACCTTGCTGCTCATTTTTGCTACGTTTGACTTATAAAAAAGTAATAAAAAGCGAACTTTGAATAACACGTTCAATTCGCGCAAATCGGAGGAAAAGGTATTGAATTGGATACATAAATAATAACTTTCAAATAGTTGCTGAAGGTAACGTATCGCATGATTTATAAACTTTATTACAATTTTATTTATCGTAAGAATTATTGCAATAAATCACATTTATAACAAATTTGAATCAATTGCAAAGCTAAATTCTCATTACGCACCTGATATGATCCAACACTACAGAATGCGTTGGATACTCATTTAATTAACTGATCTCTTAAACTTATTATTCCTTTGATATTTGCTGGTAGTTTGCAAATTAACACCAATTTTTCTTTATTTTGTCCTTCAAATCTACTTTTAATATTGACTACTAGAAACCGACTACTTTTTACAAAACCTTTATTGAGCTCCTGAATATTTGATGTACCTAAAAAGCAGACAATGCTATTATTGACGATAAACATAGACTTTTAGCCATTTATTAAATAAGAGAGAGATTAATAAGAAAGAGATTAAAATAAGTTTAGGCCACCAGTTTTAATCAAGAGCTACTTACATCATAAAACTTTTATTTCAAGCAGCACCCAATTCCGACAGCATATTAATAAATATATAAATGAATATGCTATCGTACAGGTTGCCTCTGGAATGTCGGGTATGCGGACAAATCAAGTCTCGTTAATAATATGAATAAAAACCTAACCTTTACTTTAAACCTAACCTTACCTTTGAAAAACAACCTTATCTATTTACACCATTCTTGAGCGTACATTATGCATTTAGTTTGAGGGACGTGAGGATATGGTTGAAAATGCGCACTTTTTCTGAACGCATGAATTTCCTGTTCGCTTAAGAGACGTGAAAATGTAATTGACTAACAAAAATAAACTTGCCGGAAGGCTCAACTCTGATTATATCAACAACACAACAGAAAACCGTCCATCAAAACAGTTCTTATCCTAAACTCACCACCACACAGGTATACCAGGAGATGATGAATCAAAGCGGCCGTCGCGTGCGCAGCAACAGAGTCTCAACGCAGAGTGCATCCTGAGCAAGGAGCAGTTGTACGACATGTTCCAGCAGATACTGGCTGTGAAGAAGTTTGAACATCAGCTGTTGTTTAATGCACTTCTTGTGAGTTGTGAAAACATTTAATATCGGATAGTTTATGCAGGATCATCGTAAAGATTAACTCTTTAGTCGAATATTCTGAAACGGTAATAAGGTAAAGATAACTACTAAAAGATGATTACTTCGATTATTTTAAGATGTTTTAAGTACTCTACATGTTACCTTGGTTGTTCCAAACAAGCTCCTAATAGCAAGTCACCTCATTGTCTCTTAATAACTTTTAAATAAAAAAAGGATATAAAAAATAAATCAATTGGATTTCGGTGAGTACAACAAAGAAATACGTATCTGTATGTGATCGATGTACTTTTAAGGACGCCTAGTAAAAATATTGGGACTTTATCTTCCGACATGAAAAGATTACCACTTAGTCTAAAATCTACTTATTAATCAAATGTAAGACCTTTGATTGAATCTCCAAATACATAGACTCCATTGAACTCAAATGTTACGATCATATCTTTAGTTCACAATTCATTAAAAGGCATCTGCGCTCTACAAAACGTTTAGTATAAAGTTTTTTTACTGTAAAGACCTTCGTAAATACCGGTTTATGGCGCCAAAAACATAAAACGAGACTTATTGCTCACAATTGGGGTAATGGGAAGAAAGATTTTATTTCTACTTTGGGGATTTGAAAGATTTCTTACGAAACATTAATTTCGGTTTATGCTATTTTTAAACTTTATTATGTTTAGCCTTTTTACAGATCTTTATATGGTCAGATTATTATTAATTCTGTTTTTATAACTAACGTCACCAAGTGACAAAACTTAAGGTTTCATTCCCAATAAGTGAAATAATTTTTTGCAATTAACGACGTTTACGGAACTTAACCACCCGTTCCCACCGATAGCAAAGGGTTAGCCGGCCGCGGCCCACGGCCCGACATTGGTCGTCGGAAAGTCGTATATATTCTAACCGCTTAAGTAAAGTTGATATTGCGATGTAGATCACGCGTTGTGATTGGTCGGTTTGAGTAGCGCGTCACCGCTACAGACGTACCAAAATTGAGCTGTATGCAAATTAATGCAAACTGCATAAAATTGTCTATTGTGACCTGCTACAAACTTAAAGTAACTAATTGTTATCTTTTTAGTTGGATTCAGCTGACGAACAAGCAGCAGCTATAAGAAGAGAGCTCGATGGACGAATGCAAAAAGTCAACGAAATGGAGAGGGTAAGTACAATTTTTAAATAAATCCTTTTTCTTTGAAACTTTAGATGCGGGTAAAACCGTTGTTTTCTTACGTCTTCCAACTTCTTAACTGCTTACAGAATCGAAAGCTAATGCCGAAATTTGTGCTGAAAGAAATGGAGTCGCTATACATCGAAGAATTGAAATCCTCCATCAATCTGCTGATGGCCAATTTGGAAGCTCTTCCGGTATCTAAGGGTGGTGCAGATTCGAAATACGGGCTACACAAAATCAAGCGGTATAATCACAGGTCAGTGTTCAACCATTCGCATCCCAATGTATATGAAATGTCTTAAAAAAATATTTAAATACAAGTTGTCAGATTACAGTTTTAAGTAAAATAAATCGTTTATATTTAATGGAAATTTAGTTGATGAAAGTAAAACGGTTGGGCATATAATTAAAGTGTGAATAATCTTAATGTTCAGTTAAAAGTAGAGAGTTAACGTCCACCACTTTTCTTTTTATTTAAATCGGTGAATTCATTTTGATTTATTTCGATGTTTTAATGAAATTCACAACCGCGTTTACCTTCAGACATTTATCTAAAGTCAAAATTTAGTAATACCATTCATTGGCTACATTTTTTATACAAACATTTATTTTTCATTTATTTCATCTGTTTTATTAATATTTCTATGTATTTGTAGAAATGTGTTTATTGTTAGATTTCTTTTCAGTATCGAATCACATCAACAATAGATTTTGGTGCATCCAGAATCACTAAACCGTATCTTCTAATTTTCATTTCTGTTTTGGTTTCTCTCTCCTCCGCACGTAACTGGATTTTGAAATAAAGGAAGTACAAGTAATGCGTACAAAAAATAATAAATTTGAGCACGTGTCTTGTGTAGCAGGACCCCTCCCACTGGCCTGTGATGTTCTTGTCAAAACTGTTGATCCTAATGTTGTCATTGACGTTAACGTAGCTGTAGAAAGTGCAATAGTCTTAGATGGCTTCCCTACCCAACATAGAAACTTGTAAACCATCAAGATAAATGACAAAATGACAACTAAGGATGAAGCTTACACTACACTGCCAAATTGAACCAAAGCTTCTTTAGATTTTTTATGATACGTAACATAGTCTCATGATTCTAGTTAAAGTAGCTAACACGTTACCTAACAGCTTCAAAATATAGGCTATTATTTATAATATAGACTATCAATTTCCTAAAAGTAACATAGATAAGAACAGGCTTTCTTAAACAACACTGCTTACAATCACGATTTCCTTAATTTTTTTTTTTGTAAAAAAACCTACTCATAAATGAGCTATTAGATATAATGAAAAACACTCTAAAAAGCTTTGAGAAATCTGCTTTACATATATATAAATATTAACAAACACTTTAGAACACGCTAAATAACTATTCAGACTTCTTATTTCGTCTTTTAAATTTTTTTCATTCATCACCTTTCATCGTATTCACCTTAGATTGTGTGTTTGTGTGTTAATAATATTGACTGTAATTTTCCCAATTCCTATGCTTAATCACTCTTGGTTTCGGTGATGGTCATCTTTACAATACCAACTTGCATTTTTTCCATGGGCTTGTTAATTGTTATAACATTATCATGGTATTTGTAAATATCCTCTGTGTCATAAATACCTTTATATTCGTGTGGTTTGAAAACATTTCCTCCTTCATTGCTGTCGACTTTTGGTATTGTGTGTGGAATTAATGTTATCTGTGTTTAATATCTTATATCTGCAATTTATATATTTGATGATTGAAATACTAATTCGATTCAAATTCTGATCTTAAATTTGAATTAATAAACATTGAAACGTCAATTGAAATCATGGAGCATTATTTTTGGTGGTGGTTTCTGAAATCAGATCGAATGCTGGACCGGATCCGAGTCCAAGGTTGAGTAAGCAGCTGTGTTTCAGATCTCAAGGGTCATTGGCCAACAAATTGACGGGAGAAGGTGATGGCGGGGACGGGGACACTCAGCTCACTAAAATGGATGTAGTACTTACCTTCCAAATTGAGGTAATATGAGATTTAGATTGTGAATTAGGTTTACATCTAAGAAGTAATAACCTGTTTATGATTTAAAACTATTATTTGATATTAGAAACATCTTCAGTAGTTATTATGATAACAGATTTAGAAATCAAGTCTTTATACATTTTCATGTTAACCTAAAGGTATGTTTTTAAAGTAAAGTTTGTATCGCTTGGAATATACGTAGAATACACAAATTATGTTGTTTAAAAATGTTAATACGAATATTGCCGTTATGGGTTTAGTTCCTTTTTTTAAATATAATAAGAAAAGGCCATGACATATTTCTATATTTGTTATAATATTGATATGATTTAATGTATAATGAAGCGAAATAATATGTATTATTATTTAATTATTTCCAACTGCTTATAGGTTGTAGTAATGGAAGTGAAGGGACTAAAATCTCTTGCACCAAATAGAATAGTTTACTGTACCATGGAGGTAGAAGGTGGAGACAAACTACAGACTGATCAAGCCGAAGCGTCAAAACCTATGTAAGTATTTATGGGAAACATAGGATATTTTCACTTCGTTATCTTACTACCCATTTTTGGTTGATTTTACAAGAAAGGAGACGTCTTGAAATTAAGTGTTTTATTTAATGAAATAATGTATCTTCGTATTTGTGTTTAGGACCATTACTTTATTCTGCGACTATAAAATAATAGATGTAGTAAATAGTAGATGCAAAAGATACGAAACTAATCATGTAATGCCATAAAATAAATTTATTGTTTGAAAGGATTTATTATTTGTAAGATCTTATCGAAAATATATATTTATTGGAAAATGAAATAGGATTAATTAAATATCAATAAAAGTAATACTGAATATTTAAATGGCAACTAGTAAATATCATTGACAACTCCTGGAAGCATAAATCCAACTCTATTTAGGATCTATTTATTTATCTACTCTCAGAGATTGGTTGGAGACTCTCGCGATGATCAATACAGACGTGATACATTTTGATTCCCAGGTGGGACACACAAGGAGACTTCAGCACCACCCAGCCCCTGCCAGCGGTGAAAGTGAAGCTGTACACGGAAAACCCGGGTGTCCTGGCTTTAGAGGATAAAGAACTCGGGAAAGTGGTGTTGCGACCAACTCCTCTGTCTAGTAAGGTAATAAAATAGATTTATGTAACACTCTTTCACAATTTGAAAGAATGTTCATAGGGTAGTATTACCAAACTTTGTGGCTTAGCCGGACCTTAAGCTAATCCTACGAACGATAAGCCTAAGGGCACCGAATGTAGGAGTCGTAATTTACTTAAGTACTATAGAAATGTTATATTAAGTTTAGAGTTATCAACTAGCCAGTCAGGGGTTTGTTAAATACAATGGTTTCCGTGTAGGGAGTTTTCCATTGGTTATATATATATGGATGCAAGCAAGGATGAGCCAGTGATTATAGAAAAAGACAGCTAAGAATTCCGTGGACAATGCAACATTCAAGCACAAATTATTTTAAGATTAACGATCCGTTTACTCGGTCATCACTTACGACATAACCGTTGCAATGTCTGATTCCCAGGCTCCAGAGTGGCATCGGATGACAGTTCCCAAGAACCTGCCCGACCAAGACCTCCGCATCAAGATAGCATGTCGCATGGACAAGCCTTTAAATATGAAACATTGTGGGTAAGAAACGAACGTTTGCTTGCGTCGTCTGAGGGTGTTCGTCGTTTGGATACTTGTGGGGAGGGAGACTTGCCGAGCTAACAGATGCAGATCAGAATAATTTTGTGTTGACATTGTAAATTTAAAAAATTATAGCCGTGAAGTTTCTTGCCAGTTCTTCTTCACGAAGGTTTTTCCGAACTGGTGGTAGTCATGTTTTATTTGACGTCAATAAGAACAAGCAACTGTCAATGTAGAGAAATAAATATTCGAATTTTGAATTTTAAAGTGCATAATGATTGTATCACAAAAACTATGAAAATTATATTCACGAGCCTTCTAGGTCAGATGAGCTTTTGATGTGGATGCGAAAAGTTTTCAGATCAAAATGTAACTTTCACACTTTATATATTTTTTATGACTGATTGTTGTTTTTCGATAAAACGATCATGTTGTAGAGAATTTCAGTATAGCTTACGAAGCTCTGTTTCTACTTATTAAATTATGCAATAAATTGTGTAAACTATAAATTATAAAACAGTTTCTTAAGTTTTCGCGATTTATTATATTAAACATAACACTTTCTAACCGATTTTTTGGAAATATTTAATATAATCTTTTATTTCATTATATCAAAAAAGATTAATAAGTATAAGTATGTAAATTAAAATAAGATAAAGTATCTGTAATGCAATTGTTGTTTTGCCAAGTTGTGTGGTCTTAACAATAATTAAAGAAATAACGCTTTTAAAGAAGTATTACAAAATTCTCTTGGGATTGTCTTTGTTCCATCGATGCATAACAATTATTTTCCAGCTTTTGACAAACTTCTTGAAGACATTTGTATTGTCACTCCATTATATACTGGAAAGCGCTTATATCATACCTGTCCCAAAAAGGCCTCAACCCTAAACGTTCTTCGACTTTCGTTCCATAACAGTCCTTTTGACCTCCATCTTTCTTTTCCCCCAGCTACCTCCACGTCATCGGCAAATCAGTGTGGCGCAAGTGGAAGCGTCGCTACATGGTGCTGGTTCAAGTGAGCCAATACACCTTCGCACTGTGCTCGTATAAGGACAAGAAGTCCGAACCCGCTGAAATGATGCAGCTTGATGGATTCACCGTCGATTATATTGAGCTGGCCAGTGGTAAGAAATGTAGAGAATAGTTCTTTTGTGTTACTCTGACTGAAAATAACGTTTAATTGCATAGAAAACAGTAAGTGTAAGAATTTTGTTGCACTTGTTTGTTGAGTCTAAAAGTCGAGAGAACTTTTTAGAAAAATGTTTGTTATTTTAGAATTGAGAATTAGATATTATTAACGAGTGTTCCTTTTTATTTTAGCACAACTGATGGTTGGACAAGGTAAATATGAATATTTATCATCATCATTATTGATACTTTCTGCACACTTGAGAGCGCAGGCTGCAGTTATAAGATGATTGAAAGCAAATTTTGGAATTATAAATAGGCGTGCAATTGCTTAACAGCGTTCCGTTCAATCTATTATCTTGGACACATCTGTCTGTTATATAACTGAGTTTCCTACGGGCCGTGAGACAAACACCTTGTCTACGTACCACGGTGTACATTGGCCTTTTGTCGACGTGAATCTTTTTGGCAAATACGCTTTCTTGGCGATTTATTGAAATATAAACTAGGACGGTTCGAACGTCAAATTGCAAATTTCCTGGTCAGCTGTGGTTTTTATTATTATTATATTCTTGATTTTACGTACCTATTGATTACCTTATTTTGGAATATCAAATTTTCATAATGCATATAACTGCAAGAAAATACTCACGCACTGGTTAAAATCTCTCAGTTATGCAGAAACAGAAATTTTTATTTCCTAATTTAAGAATATTACATGACTTATAACATTTTACAATAGTTTTAGCTTTATACATATATCAAAATAAATAAATAAGTAGATATTACATTGTACAAAATTTCATCGCTTTACCTAAATGTATTGTAAATAAATTGGCATGAATGAATTCCTCAATTACTGCATTGAATCAATCATTCACTCTCACTCATTCAATCAACACACTCACACACAACACACACACAAAACACGTACACACACACTATCCAGATAATGTAATGCCAAATTAACTGTTACTTATGTTTTGTTATCTCGCTTTGTATTTCTGAGCATACATTTAATTTATATAAATAAAACGGAAGGCGACAACTACCTATAACAGGTATTTCTATACTTAAAAGGAATGTTATCAATTCCTACATGTCTTAAACCTGGTAAAGAAACAAAATAATGTTGTATTTTTTGTATTTTGTATTATAAATTCATCTGATAGGAATGTGTTATTTTTGTTCTTCCTTCCTTGTGGTATCGATAAAATTTCGAGTCCATTATATTATGGTGAGTCAGCCAAATTTAGCGTAAGGAATCACGAATATGCCAGCAGATCTTAATTTATTGGTAATATAGAGGCCTAAGCTTTAAGCAATATTTACACACATACGCGGTAGGAACATAAACAACCAAATACGAAAACATAGCTCTAAACTTATTTAGTATAACTTAGAAAATAACTTATATTATTTTGACCCACCATATAATTTTATTCGAGGCCACTCGAATAAATATTACCAGTATTGAAATATGATAACTTTTCATTATAAAATTATCGAACTAAAATAAATTTATCGATACCATATTGGTTTGTTAACAGAAGGAAGGAAGAATACAAATAATACATTCTATTCAGATGAATATTTAAAAATTCATATTCCAAAATAAGGTAATCGATACATAAAATCCAAGAATATAATAATAATAAAAAATACAGGTGATTTTATTTATTTATTTAAATAGCTACACCAACGACAATATCAATATACAATTTCACAAAGATAAACAATATTATAGTATAACAGATACGTCTTTACAGGTGTATACAACAATAACAAAAATTGTAAACAATACAAACCTAACCAAAAACTAAGAGCAAGTAACAATCATAAAAAATATATATTATTATTTTTTTTTAAATTTTCTTTGAACTAGTAATCGGGCAAAGCAAGTAACAGAAGATCTTGACATTTACTTTTGAATACAGGTTCAGGGTCGCAAAAGATGTCGATGTCACGGTTGTCCAGATTGTTATAAGTTCTCATACATCTGTTCAATGGAGAAAACCTACCCAAATTGGTTCTGCTGAAGGGAATTTTAATAATAATTTTAAATGTGATGTAACACATGTCTTCCGTCAACCGCGTATTTACCAAAAGGGTAAGTTGACAGAAGGCCAGTCGCAAACGGATCTAAAAAAATCCTGTGGTGTTGGAAGGCTACAGTACCCAAAAATTACTTAGGCTATAAATAGGTTAAACTTTAATTGTCTTTCCATTTCATTAACAATGCTTTTGTTTCTAACTGTTTGTTCATTCCCAGAACTGGAAGGTGCAAAATACTTCATGAACGCAGTTCGTGATGGAGAGTCAGTACTGATGGGGGTGGGCGACGAGAACGAATGCCACTTGTGGGTGATGGCGCTGTACAGGGCCACGGGACAGAGCCACAAGCCCACGCCGCCTACCACGTCCGATACGCACCAGAGGATCATGGGAGGTAGGTGGAAATAGAGACAATGTCTTCTCCAGAACTGTAAGAGTCAGTACTGATGGAGTGAGTGCTAGGAGGGACACGCAATGGAGGAACATGGGAGATGGTTGGAAACAAAACATATATTCCGATACAAAAATTTAAATCAATCAAAAAATACTTAAAGCACACTGTATGAAAATTGAATTGAAAGTTTAAAATTCTTTCACTTTAAGCTGTTATACAAATATTGTTGGTTTAAAAAAGAAAGAAATCATATCGGTTTACTTAATTCAGGAGCTTCCGAGTTGGTCACTTGTACAAATGTTTATCTGGGTAATAGTTAATTAATAAGCAAACAATTCTGCATAAAAGATACCACCGTATTTGACATAGTTTAAAATTTGACATTCAAAGGCTTTTGTTTAATTTAACCCCATTTTTCTCCTACATAAATAATAAATTGTTTCCCTTCACCACAGATGCAGACAAAGCTCGCAAGCATGGAATGGAAGATTACATCCAAGCCGATCCCTGCCAGTTTGACCACCACCAGCTCTTCTCGATCCTACAGTCTCTGACACTGAAGTATCGGTTACAGGACCCTTATTGTTCATTGGTAAGTTAAACTAGGAATCCGGATTCATCAACATAGCTCCTGTTCCTGTAAGAACTTCGGGATGAAGTATAGCCTACTCCTGGACGGCGCAACTTTCTGAGTGGGAAATAATTTTTGAAATCGGTCCACTTATCCAATAATCTACTAATAATAATCTTATCAAAAGATTTTTTTTAACATTTACGATTCATTTTATTCAATAAAACACGTTTTAATCGGATTTTATCGCGTACCTTTAAAAATAACGTGGACAAAATCAGACGAGAGTTTACCAATATAAACCAGAGTTTCCTTGCTGTCGCAGGTAACACTTATGTTCCTCTTTCTCTACTTACTTATTTCGAGTTTCACCGACACGGGACTTCGGAGTTCATTTTCGAACCTGTTGACGTTTCTTGTGTGCCTAAAATAATCAACACCTTGAAGTCAAATGCTGTGGGGGCGGACGGGTTAACTCTTAATATGTTACTGTTCACACTCCACAGTCTATAAGCACCATAACTGCCATCATATCCCTTCACTTACAACCGGTGTTGTCACGAGGTTTCGGAAACGGCGATGGTGACTCCTCTACCCAAGAAGCAGAATACGGCTGAACTCAAAGACTTACATCCCATTAGTGTACTTCCTGGTATACCGAAAATTCTTGAGCGAGTAGTACACATTCAGCTGAGGGCTTGCTTGGAAAGCAACAGCATACTGCCAGTTTTCCAATCTATTTCAAGAAGTCACACAGCAACATCTTATCCGCACAGGATAGGATGACAGGGGGCGATGATGGTTTTGCCGGATAGATCGAGAGTCTTTGATTCAGTAAACATTCCACTTTTACCCTTCAAAATGACCTTCTACAGCTTCGATACAATCACAGTCAAATGGTTCTCGAGTTATCAATCGATTACAGACGGTCCGGCTGCTATAAGCAGTGACAGTGCTTTCCACTTTTCCGCTTTATCTTTAATTACTAGAGACGTACCACAAGGCTCGATATTAGGGCTATTGATATTTACGGATATTTACGTCGTCCACTGCGAATATCTGCTCAGTTATTCGTCGTTGCAGGTATCATATGTGCGCGATGACACACAGTTATACGTATCGTTTGATCCCAAGAATACGAAAACACAGTGGATTACCTTAACGATGATCTATCGAGGATTGTCACTTGGTCAGAAGCTAACACTATACTTCTAAACTCAGAAAAGGTGAAGCTGATGGTACTTGAATCTCCAAACCAAATAGCATCTATTCCTTCCTATAACACAGTGGTGTCTATAAGGGGTGAGCAGATAGAACATGTCTTGTTGGCTAGAAATCTAGGCATATTGATGGACGATCAGCTTCGTTTTAAGGGTCACGTATTAGAGGTGGTCCAAAACTGTTCTTATAGGCTACACATTTTGTACCACATTCGCGAATTGCGAATGGACAGCGTGGAACTTCGCGTGTGGCTACGTGATGTATTGTTTTTATCCAAATTAAGTTATTGCAATTTGGCCCGCGTTTGCTTCCTGGCATAGACCTATTTAGCGTGGACAAAACGCATGTGCACGCTATTGCTTCGGTGTCCCTCCACGTTCGCACATCACACCTTTCTCGATTCGGCCGGTATACTTAAAATGATGCTTCGCCGAGAACTATATCTTGCGACCTTAATGTTAGATCTGGAAAAAACTGAGCGTCCGAGATACCTCCTCGACAAATTGAAACGGCTAGCCAAGAGCAGAGGGTGCTGTGTATTAAGTCAACCATTAAATATGTCCTGGCATCGTAAATCTACCTTTCTTCGATGCTTTCTATACTCATCACATAATTTTTGAACAATATACCACCCGTCCTTCTCCAGCTCGGAACTGTCCTTAAAACTAAACTTTAAAAACATTTTACTAGTATATCAAACAATGTTGCCCAGTGGGCTGTTCGTTGTTCCAACATACCAGTAACGGGTATCAAGCAGGTGCAAGCTTTTTTATTTATTAATTAGAAAGTGCAGAGTATATTTAGTACCTAAATTAAAGAGACATTATTTTATTTAATATTTGTATTATGTATTATACACACATTAAATGTTTATTTTACCTTTGAGTTTGTTTGTCAAGCTGGTACAGCTACGCAAGTACCTGTTAACTTGGGCACATGTGAAAATCAGCGGTTTGGTTTAGGCCGCAGCATATGCTGAGATGTGTCCTGATTACTACAGTACAACAGATATACTACAGTATAACATATTGTTCCATTTTTGTACAATTATTATCTTATTTCCTCCCTATCATCAATTTTAATTAGTTCTTGTTTAATTAATTTATTGTTTTGTTTTCAGTTTGTTCTATCTTACATGCATGGGTTTTTTTCTTTTCGGCTGTCAATTTATTTTTGTTTTTTATGGTCTTGGCCACTGTATTGTTTTAAAATTCTGTACCTAATTGTTTGTGTCTGAGTGTTTTTATTGTCATATTTTGTTGCTGGAGTATTTTGTTAAATAAATGAGTTCAGTATGATTTATCTTTATTCTTTGTAAAAATAGAACAGAACATATTCGAACTATGTCGTAGAAAAGCACTAAGACCGAGCGATCTTGGGGAAACTTTCTCTAAATTGGATGTTTTTGGTGAAAAAGGAGTTAAGTTCGTCGTCGTAAAGATGAAATTGTTTCATTAAGTAAAGCGCTATTTTGAAAGTTCAGTGTTGTGAATTAGTATCAGTTACGATTTTTTGATGGACTGCATGCTAGTGTAAAAGTAGTAAAAAAATTATATGGTTTGTTTTTCAAAATACTGACACTCCCATTCTCTCCTCCCAGGGTTGGTTCTCCCCCGGGCAAGTCTTCGTGCTGGACGAGTACTGCGCGCGTTACGGCGTGCGTGGCTGCTACCGCCATCTTTGTTACCTGTCAGATCTACTGGACGTCGCCGAGAATGGCCAACAGACTGTGGACCCAACACTTATGCATTACTCCTTCGCGTTTTGCGCTAGTCATGTTCATGGGAATAGGTGAGTTTGGTGTTCTGTGGGTTTTTTGGAAGAGTGTTGTTTTTTTTAGTAAAAGTTAATATATGAAGCCATTTGAAGTGTGTTTCTAGGGTGAAAAAATTTACACTGTTAAGATGACACAGCATTATAGGGTAAATTGGTGTCTCTTTCTTTAGTTATTTTGGCAGAAAGAGAAAGGATATATTTTAAAATCATTTAAGACAATCTAGATTTAAAGTATGCTTTATTACGTTCTATAACCGCGCTTTCATGCTAAATATTTCTGTTTATTATCTAAACAACACGGTAAAAGCCGTAAGCGACAGAGGTACTGATTGTTTACATGGATTACGATTCATGTAGTTTTCTTTTATATCTAACGATGCAAATTGACGATCGAGTGGAGTAGTGGTAAGTAGCCTTGCCTCATACGCCGGAGGTCATGGTTGTTTGTATTTATAACTCGTTTACTAAAAGATTGGACCTCGCTGGAATGTGGACGCCTCTCCCGCTTCCCCGTTCACCTCCCCGCGTTCGTCCTGCCGCGTCAGTACGGTTCGCATCTTTGTCACCGATACGCTTCTACTTTCGTCTCTGACAAAACGTTCAGTTTTTAGAATATCCTTGTTAAGTTTTTTTTGAATTGTATTACTTTGTTTTGTTATAATTGTTATGTTTTGGACTATTTTTATTAAGTTTTTGTCATAGGACTGTTGTAGGTAGTTATTATTACCTACCTACATACCATTTGAGTTGGACTTTTGTTTTTTTTGCACACTGTACCCATGCGTCGTAGTACGTCATCGACGCCAGGTCCATTCTTTAAGTAAACGGGTTGTATATATGTATGTTTATTCTGGATTCCCACCCAGTCCGCCGAATGGTCATCCATAACACAAGCTCTGCTCACTTACAGTAGGTGTTGGCCATACAGTTGGTGTGTTAGGCTGGGGATTTATTATTAATATTATTAAATTTAATTGGTCGTTTTTCACTCACCCTTGAAATATACTTCAGATGCTTACTGAAAAAAAATTACTAGAAAGATGCATTAAATTTAATTGTGTGACGGTGTAGTACGCCATTGACGGTGCTATGAACATAATTCTATTATGTTTTTTAAGTGTATTTCACAAAACCTGTATATACTTTTACAAGATCACAGCAAAATATCCAATGAGTGTTCAACATAGCATGATGGACCCAAGATATTGCACTTGTCCACCTCCAAAATAACATTTGATGGTCGCAAAGCATCTATAAATCAGTTAACTGTAAATATTTGTAAAACAATCTAGATAAATTCTTTGAAAAGAGCTTCTTTTGTCGTTGCAAACCCGAATAAAAAATGTTGAACTATGTATTTAATAGACCTTCCGCAATGGATCCCATTGCTAATCATAGCACTTACATCATCAATTTATTCAATTTCAAAATTCAGAGAATTTAATCTAGACTGTCGATTGTCTATATTTCGATGGAGCCCCTGTCTGTGATCTGACTGACTCTGATCTATTAAGTGTGCTTGTTACTTACTCTTACCTGCTGCTCCAACTAATACTTAATGTTACCTTCGTGGTTGTGGCAGATATTTTTTTAATAATATCATACATTATGTTGGTTTCGCTATTATTAAATATTACTTAGATAACAAATATCGCGAGTAACACAGTTGTTGATGCTTATTGTCAACTCTTAAACACAGGGCCAACTAGACAAATTCAACAGATATAAGGTAAGGCAATTAAATTTACAAACGCTATTTCTTAAAAAAATTTGTTTTCATACCGTTAATAACTTGAACTCTAAATTACAAAAATAACAATTTACAAAAATGTTGAATCTATTTGTTTAATCTGTAAGATGTTATTATGACTCAAATAATTTTTAGGTAATACAAATACAATACTATAAAAACATAACTGAGTGATGCGGTAACAAGTAATTTAAAACGAAATTGAAATCTGAACTGCAAAAAAATTATTACGAAATACGTCTTCAAACGTCTTCGTCTTTAAACAGTCCTATCATGAGATGTGAAACGTCACCAAAAAACTTTGTAAATTTAAAAAGCTACTTCTCGAAAATTTTTTTTTTTTTTCAATCATGACAATTAGCATCAACGTCCAAAATTTTCTTTCAATTCACCACAAAAAGATAACCTATCTAATCTTGCCACGGCTACCGCCTATCCTGCATCAACCCTACTAGAGTAAGGCCCACACAGCAGTGGTTTACAGTACTGCGACGTTGCCTGGCAGGCCTGATGGAGTGGGAAGCATCACCGTGCAAGAGAAGGAGAAGTTTGCGGAGATAAAGGAGAGGTTGAAGACGTTACTGCAGCATCAGATCACGAACTTTAGATATGCTTTTCCGTTTGGCAGGCCGGAAGGGGCTCTGAAGGTTGGCATTTCTATTATTTGTTTAACCTGTTATTTTTATTATGAATTGGCAAGTTTTTGTCTTTTATCTTACCTGGTGGAAATCTATGACGAGGACAAGGATGGGACACGCCGGTCCAAGAGGTACCTCTACGCTCTACTTGTAGTTTTATAGTTGTTGCTTATAATACAGAGACTGCTCTGTCCAATGTCTTATTTAATTGGGATCATTAAAATTAAGAGGCTATTTTAATTAAAGAAACAGTTGGGACATTGTTATAACCGTACCTAGTATTAAAATTTGGTCTGTAATAATTAAAAATAATAAGTAAAATGGATTTACTAAGCAACGCATGTTTATGCAAATTTTAAAATACTTGTTAAAAATAAATGAATATCGCGATTCAAATAGGTAGATGGTTCTTACAGTACGTGTAAGATTATACCAAACAAAATTGTTTGTGCTACGAGGGTCGATAAAAAAGTTCGCGGCCTAAATAAGAAAACAGGAATACTGCAATTTAGTTTTCTACATACTCTCTTCCTAGGTCACAGCGCTTAGTCCAGCGGTCCTCCAAAACCTTGATCCCATTTAAATAGAAGATATCGTCAAGGTCTTCAAAAAAGGCATCTACGGCCACTTTGACCTCCTCATTGGTAGAAAAATTCATTCCACCCAAAAGTTTTTTTAAGTTTTGGAAATAGGTAGAAGTCAGAAGGTGTCAGGTGAATAAAGGGGATGAGGAAGCAATTCCACAATTCACTATTTGAGCCATCCATTCTGCAGATGTGTGAACACGAGCATTGTCCTGATGAAACAAAACTTTCTTGGTCAACAATCCTGGTCTTTTAGACTTTATTTCTTCGCGTAAACGACGTAATACTGTGCAGTAGTATGCAGAATTTATAGTTTGAGTTCATTCTAAATAATCAACCAAATGACACCCTTAGAATCCCAGAAAACCGGTGCCATTACCTTGTTTACTGAAAAACACAACTTGGCTTTCTTGGGGGTCGGAGATCCGGGTCTCTTCCATTTGGAAGAGTTTTGAGTTTTTTCAGTTTGGATTCATTCATTTCATTCAGTTTCATTTCAGTTTGGATTGTTGTTTGGATTCAGAAGTATTGTGATGAACTTATGTTTCGTCCGTAGTAACAAATCAGCTTGAAAAAGCTCTAAACAGTCTCTGGAAATCGTGAGCCGGGTTCGTTTCTGTTTAACTGAAAGGAGCCGCGGAACCCATCTTGCAGACGCCTTGTGGAACCCTAATTCGTTAACGATCATGTTTTGTGTAGGTTCATATGAAATCTTTAGAGCTCCACGTTTAAATTCAGCTGTCCACTTTTTGATCATTGTATACGACGGAGTAGATGTTCCTAAAGTAGCCACCATATCTTCATGAATCTGCTTTGGAGTGTTTCTTGTTGAGGTATTTGATAACGGCACGGTGCTCTAAACTATCCATTCTCAAAATTAATGAAACTTACTCTCACTTAATATTCAATAAAATAAATAATTACGCTTGTATCTCAGAAAAAAATTGCACAGAGACTGACAAAGAGTGTAGGTTTCATTTTTTTTTATTGAAAAAGGATTAGACGTTTGTATTCTATCTCACCTGATGGAAAGTGACGATGAAGACGAAGGTGTTACACGTCTATCCACGAGATACCTATCCACTCGACACTTGAAAGAACTAGGACTATAGTTTTCTGGAAATACAGACGCAGGCAGTTCATTCCACACATTGGCGACCCGCACCAAAACGGAACTATCGAAGCGTTTGGTTCGACTTCTTGGGACATCCACCATAAAGGGATGGAAGGCCTGTCTGCGTCTAGTAGTCCGATGCAAGAAGGGTGTGGGTTCAACCTGATCAAAAAGAGCATTCGCGCACTCTCCAAAATGTAATCTGTAGAAGACTGCTAAACTGGCAACTTTCCAACGATGTTCGAGGCTTTGCAGCTTTTTGGCGGTGAGGTCATAGTTGTTAATCATTTTTCGGGCTCTTCGGTCAACTGCGTCCATCGCTTCAAGTTGGTACTTTGCAGAACCATCCCAAAGGTGGCTTCAGTACTCCATACAAGACCGAACTTGAGTTGTGTACAAATCAAGTAGCTGTTCAGGGCTGAAGTACCGTCGTACCTTCGAGATGATTCCCAACTTCTTTGAAGCAGTTTGAGCCATGGACACATTTGTTGCCCGAAGTTTAGTTGGGACGATATAGTTACGCCCAGAAGCCCTAGATGGTCGGTCAAAGGTACAGAAACATTTTGGAAAGTGGGCGTTAGGTCGAAACTGTTCTTTTTCGCGGAGAATAAACACGCCTGTGTTTTCGACGGGTTAAATTTGACCAAGTTGGACTCGCCCCAATCGGACACTTTCTTTAAGGCCAAATCCACCCACCCGCTCAATCATGGACTCTCTCAAGGCACGGATTTCATGAGGACTCGCTCGCGCATTGGACATGTATCTCTCTACAACGGTGCTGTCATCAGCGTAACCAATAATGCCTGGGGTTAGCAGGTTGTTAATGTGCAGCAAGAATAACGTTGCAGAGAGAACTGATCCCTGAAGTACCCCGGCATTAATTTCCATTAGGTCAGAAGAACAGCCGTCTAAGACTACTCGAATTTACCGTTCCCTCAGAAAATCAGATATCCAGTCGCAAAGCCCTTTAGGTATTCCGTATGCTCGAAGCTAACTCAAGAGACCTTCATGCCAGACCCTATCAAAGGCTTTGGAAATGTCTAAGGATACAGCTATAGCTTCACCGTGACCTTCCAAGGCTTCGCTCCATAAGTGAGTGGCATACACAAGAAGATCTCCAGTCGAGCGTCCTCTGCGAAAACCATATTGGTTATCACAAAGGAGCTCGTTGTACTCAAGTATGCCAGGAGACGATTGTTCAATAAACGCTTCATAACTTTTCAAAGTATGGAGGTGATTACAATAGGTCGGTAGTTGATAGGATCTGCACGGCTTCCCTTCTTTGCACATTAGCCAGCTTCCAGGATTTACGGACCTTTCCAGATTCCAAACAGAGTCGATACAGGCGCGTTGGTATGAGAGACAACTCGGCTGCGCAGTGTTTTAACACAACTGCTGGTATGCCATCGGAGCCGCTGGCCTTATTCACGTCTAAATTCTGCGAGCATTTAAGAACCTCCTTTTGGCGAATATGAACGGCATCCATTTTGAGTCCGAACTGAGGTAATCCTACCGTGCTGGTATGTCCCAAATGAACTTTAAAGCTAAGCTTAAGATATTATTTCAATCTCAACAAAAACGTGGTGACGATGCCTTAAAAACTTGTTTGAATTACAGATAGATATTATTTTCACAATTACTATGTAACTTTTCTTTTTTCTTTTACAAAGTGTTTAATCCAACTTTAAGATTTTTCTTCAATTGTGAATTAATGAATAGCATGCAGTATTTACTATATATTTAAATATTTTACAAAATAATTGTAAAGAATTGAAATTCTATTTAATTAAGTAATGTAAACCCATGCCCATTTGTTGACCGGCATTAAGTCAAGGGGTGTTTTTAAAATCAGCGTTGCCTGTCTTTGGCAACATTTTGCTGAAAATGCCCTTTTGGCACAGTATGTTAATATAGATATTTGTATATTTATTTGGGTATTGAAAATGTGCCAATAAATAAATGATTTGATTTGATTTGATTTGTAACTTGGGTGGGACTTTACCTTGACTATTGAGACGTGAATAATCTGCAAAAAGATTAGCAAAAAGGTCTGCTTTCTCTTTTGCGGTGTGGGTCAGTGAACCGTCAGGCTTCCTCAGCGATGGGCGACAGAAATTCGACTCAACCGACTTGGCCAGAAATATGACAATGCTATCTATGTTAGGCCGGGAACTTTTCAATCTACCCTAATTTTATTCTGAGGTCTAAATAAGATTTTCGCATCTGTTTTTAATCATATTGTGCCAACAGAAGAATTTTAATTTGAGATTTTTGCCAAATTTGTGCTCTTAACTCATTATTTCCAAAAAATGCTATAAGTATAATAATTTAGAAAAAAAGTAAAGGATACACGACAAAATTCCTCACCCTAATGATGGATACAACTTATTGACTTTCATAATTATATAACTAGCAAAGTAGATTGAAGATCCTACAAATAGTATTATTATTTCCAGGCAACATTATCCCTCTTGGAGAGAGTACTAATGAAGGACGTGGTAACTCCCGTAGCGCCAGAAGAAGTCCGAGAAATGATCAGAACAAGTCTGGAGAACGCTGCATTGCTGAACTATACGCAGTTGAGCCAGAAAGCTAATATTGAAGGTAAGTGTTGTTTTTAGAATTTGCTTTCAGTCTATTAGTTTAAGGAAATTCAAACTTGTACTCTAAGATCGAGTGAAGTGGAAATAATAAGGGAACGTTATTTTGCAGTGGACATATTACGGCTAAAAAAAGAAGCCGCACAACGCCATCTGCCGCAAGAATTTTTATTGTTGTTAACTATTTTTTTACCGTTAATCGAGATCGCGAGCTCCAAATGATATTATGTGGCATCCTTGCCCATTTACACCATGAATCGTCATAAGTTATTTTGTTGCCGACCGGAGGAGGACCGGAGGATCGGAGGATCTTTGATTATGTAACTGAACTGACTATTCATTCCCTTTAGCTGGAACACAAACGTAATCGTAGTCAAAATAGGAAGGACTTAGGACCGCCCCAGACCTTACACACAAAAGAATCTCCTACCATCAATAATGAAGAATAATATTTTGTAAGGAATGAAGTAAATAATATCACTTACGTAAAGGTTTTGTAGTCGACAAAAGAAATGTCTCAAGACATTTTACCACAAATACTAAACGACTGCAGGAGTTTTTTCCTAAGGTATCTGATTTCCCAACAAGAAGGTTGCCTGATTAGGCAACATAAACACGTTACTCTTAAAAAACGACTATAGACGGGTAGTTTTGAAATAACTAACGTGTTTGTAATGATAATATATTTGCCAACAGAGGATCTACGAGGTGAAACAATGGTAACTCCAGCAAAGAAATTGGAAGATTTGATCCATCTAGCGGAATTATGCGTAGACTTATTACAACAGAACGAAGAACACTATGCTGAGGTATACTTTAATTATATATGGTTCGTTCAAAGTTTTGGAGCATTTTTTATTCTACTTAGACCATATTATTGATTTAAAAATTGTATTATCTTATTCTTGTAAAACAAAGTAAGTCTCATGCTCCAAAACTTATTTTGTGTGTCTCTGTCAATGTCTATCCTCAATGTCGTTATTTGATTATGGTAAAATATTTTAAACCATTAACAAATCAGTTGGTTACATTATATGTGTAATTTATGAATTTCTTTAATTAATTAATTAAAAATAATTCTTTAATTAGTTTCAGTAATACTTGATTGCGCAAGCTGAATAAATAAGTGATTCTAAATATGACGCCTGAAGTTCTTAACATATTTTACCAATATATCAATGTTCACTCAATAGCACCCTACTCTCCTGTCGCTATTAGAAGATGAATGATGAGACAGTATGTATTTCGATTATATTTCCTCTGATTGAGATGAAAATAGTATTCATCAAATTCGATATTACCAACAAGTTATATTAAAAATTTCACTAAGTTCTATCCAGTTTTATCGCAGATGTTTTCATCTCAATCACAGTACACGACGACTATTAGGTATTTACAAGAAATTCTAAATTTGTGTATTTTTCCTTGTATTGGCTTACCTTTGTTCATTTCTTCGTTGTGTACGGTTCCATCTGTTAGAAAATTGGAGGTATTTCGATTTTCCTTAGGTATTATCTGATAAAGTCGCTAAGTGAATCCTTTCACTTCTCGACAATATCCTAAAGTAAGTCCAGCTACTTTTTATATACCACCTCTATCTTAAATTTTCTCTCCACAGGTTTATAACACAAAATCGGATACTAGCGGTCAACAAAATGTAATTACTTATAATTTGATTGATTGCTCGGCTGAAACAATCACTATCAATTGTTTTATTCACTCGATCTTGATCATACTTCACTTTGATTGATTCGATCACAAATTTCTTGATGAGTAGACTCGTGAAAACTAATAATACACGCTTGAGCAAGAGCTTAGATGTTATTTCGATAGATTTTTGAGAATGAACAAGCATTGCATGGATTAATGAAAATATAGATGATTTAGAACGCCAAGACAAGTTACTACTTGAACTTTTCATTCTGGGCTTGAATCAAATTTTAGATTGTTTTGAGTGCAATTTTCAATTGGCGGGTTTTTACTAACGTCTGAAATGAAAAGTATGAACATCGTCAGTCTACTCATAATAATAAACTTTTTTAAAGAATCTCTCTTTGAATTAATGGCGCTTGAGTCAGAACATCTCAGGAACACATCAAGCACTTTATAACAAGCTTTGTGTAGAATGCTACGTATTGTTTAGATAAAGATATACTTCTGCATCCGCTATGATGATATATTTTTGAATTCCATCATGAAAGACATCTGAAACATTACTCCACTTTGCACATTTACATCACACAAATTATTTAACTTGGTTTCTTATTCCAGCTAAATAGTTTTTTGGATTAGACATAAGTATCATAAGTAACCTCAGTAGTATGTATGCTGTTATACTGCATGGATTTCTATCGCATTAGGTATGCCTACTGTTTGTATTTTGTAAATAAATTTGTTTCAATGGTAAGTGTTTTAATCTTGATAAAAATGATAATTTTGTTATTTTTAAGGACTGATCTGTTATCCCCTTTACCCAGTTTGAATATTCACGTCACTGAACTCCTAATTTCAATTGTGATCTTTCTTGTAATAGCACTTTTAGCTGATAAATTTAAAGAATCATCGAAGTTACTTTTCATTTCGTTTGGACAAAGGATGAAGTCAATTAAATTTTGTCCCAACAGGCATTTGCGTGGTTTTCGGAGCTTTTGGTTGAGCATGCTGAGATATTTTGGGCTCTGTTTGCTGTGGATATGGACAGGGTTCTGGCTGAACAGCCTCCCGATACGTGGGATTCCTTCCCGCTTTTCCAGATTTTGAATGATTATTTGCGGCTTGATGGTAAGTTTGAAAATTAAATTAAAATAAAGATCAATTATAACAAATACAACTAAGCATATCTTTATTGAATTCGTTCGCCAAGAATGTAAACAACAGAATAATTATAAAAATTGCATGTATTTTTAATGAACAAAAAGTTCTACCTATTTTTGGCATTGCAATTCCGTTTCTTTCCTTTAGATAAGATCCTAATCAAAGATCCTTATCCTTATAAAACCTTCGTGAAGAAGAACTGGCAAGAAACTTCACTATAATATAATTAAACTTGCATTAAGAAACATGATTCACCTTTAGATCCTCGACTATCGTACTTTAGTTAATATCCTCCTATTTTAAAATCGTATACAACTTCGATTATGTACGGTTAAAAAAAAAATTAAAAATTTTAAAGTTTCGTCGCCAACAGATAACTTGAAAGGAGGAAGATTTCACGAACACTTACGCGACACGTTTGCTCCCCTGGTTGTTCGATATGTGGACCTGATGGAATCATCCATTGCCCAGTCACTGCATAAAGGATTTGAAAAGGAAAAGTGGGAGATCAAAGGGTAAGCATTAAGTATATTTTTTAGGATTTCAAAATGTGGATATATCGAAGCTTGTTAAAGATCTCAAGGACCAATGAAACATCTAGTAAAGCACTGAAGTTTAAATTTAATTATCTAAAAAAAAAATTTAATTTAAAAAATATGCTTAATTAACTAAAAAATGCATTTTACTACAGTTATACCTAAAGAAACTGGCGGGAACTGCTTTGCCACTTTCACGTACTGTTTATAACAGAGATTCTCATGACGTCAAAACACTGCTTAGGTTAATATGTAAAATGATTAATATTTTAAAGTTTGAGTTCTCGGTGGATTCCGTCAATGATACAGAAATGTTCAAACAGTTATGTTTCTAACAGAGATATATACGTTTCTTAGGCAGGAAAAATAGAGTTGATACTCTTTCTTTACTTTTGGCTCAATAACCAATACGTAGCCTTCTCTAACATCAAAAACACTGTTTGTTGAAAATCAAGGTTTATTTTCAGGCGCACTATGTCGCGTAAGTGCGCTAGGGGACAAGCGGGTACTATATATTTAAAAGGCGATGCCGGTCCAAACTAGCTGCTATACATGCTGGGCAAGTGGTGATCGGGCAGTCCATTTGGGCTTTATACAATTCGGCTCATTCGGCTCGTCTCGCCAAAACCTAAACACTATCACGAGCAAGGTTCTTCCGAATTTTCGTCCGAATACAATGTTAGCGCCCCTTATTTACCTACCTTTCGGCCTACTCCTGAAACGTCCTTTAAATCTAACGTTACTTTAAGATAGTACGTAAATAATAAAACCACGATCCTTATTTAAAAATTGTATTCCAGCAACGGTTGTGCAACAAGTGAGGAACTATTCTGGAAGCTCGATGCCCTGCAATGCTTCATCAGAGACCTGCATTGGCCAGAACCTGAGTTCAGGTCGCATTTGGAGCAAAGGCTGAAACTGATGGCCAGCGATATGATGGAGACTTGTATTCAGAGAACGGAGTCTTCTTTCCAGGTAGGTGGTTGTACACAGTTGTTAAATGAATTAAAAGCGTGACAAAAAATAGGTATTTAGATGTTTCATTTGGAGGTACTATTGTAACACTAATGATACAATCTACAACAACGGCATGGCCTGCGAACTGATAGGCAACCCAGAGTTTACATTCATATCTAAATGAATGAATAACATAAAAGCATGACCCGGGAACAAACATTTGTGTTAGTCACACAAATGAATGCCTCGACCAGAGCTCGAACCTGGGACAGGCATGAGGCAAGGCAACTACCACGGACGCTACATAGCCATCAATAAATATTTATAAATCTATGTAAACATAGTTATTGTGGAGTTGTGACCGACATGCTGTGCCTTCATGTAAGACAGGAAAATGTACAATCATGTCAAATGGGTTGTAAAAAAGATTTCGGTTAAAGAACTGTCAGGTTACTATGTTAACTCGATTTTAATAATTGGGGTTACAGCCATAAAAACGTTAAATATGTATTTATATCGTCATAAAAATATTAATCGTGTGATATATTTAGAATATTGACAATTGACACCAATTTTAATTTAGTTGTAAATCCAATTTTAAGTTACAAAGTTTAACCGATAAAACAAATCCTATGCAAACTGTATTTTCATCACATTTAATTGATCTTATATTTGTTAGTAAAGAAAAGTACGTAAGTAAATTAACTTTTTACTATTATAACTTAATCGAGTTTTACATTGAGACCTAAATATCCCTTTATTATTTTTTTTTTATTGAAAAAGGATTAGACGTTTATCTTCTATCTCACCTGATGGAAAGTGACAGTGAAGACGAAGGTGTTACACGTCTATCCACGAGATACCTATTCACTCGACGCTTGAAAGAACTAGGACTATAGTTTTCTGGAAATACAGACGCAGGCAGTTCATTCCACACCTTGGCGACCCGCACCAAAAAGGAACTATCGAAGCGTTTGGTTCGACTTCTTGGGATATCTACCATGGAGGGATGGAAGGTCTGTCTGCGTCTAGTAGTCCGATGCAAGAAGGGTGTGGGTTCAACCTGATCAAAAAGAGCATTCGCGCACTCTCCAAATTGTAATCTGTAGAAGTTTGCTAAACTGGCAACTTTCCGACGATGGTCGAGGCTTTGCAGTTTTTTGGTGGTGAGGTCAAAGTTGTTAATAATTTTTCGGGCTCTTTGGTCAACTGCGTCCATCGCTTCTAGTTGGTGCTTTGCAGACCCATCCCAAAGGTGGCTACAGTACTCCATACAAGATCGAACTTGAGCTGAATACAACTTAAGTAGCTGTTCAGGGCTGAAGTACCGTCGGACCTTCGAGATGAGTTTAGTTGGGACGATATAGTTACGCCCAGAAGCCCTAGGTGGTCGGTTAAGGGTACAGAAACATTTTGGAAAATGGGCGTTAGGTCGAAACTGCTCTTTTTCGCGGAGAATAAACACGCCTGTGTTTTCGTGGGGTTAAATTTGACCAAGTTGGACTCGCCCCAATCGGACACTTTCTTTAAGGCCAAATCCACCCGCTCAATCATGGACTCTCTCAAAGCCCGGATTTCTTGAGGACTTGCTCGCGCATTGGACATGTATCTCTACAACGGTGCTGTCATCAGCGTAACCAATAATGCCTGGGGTTAGCAGGTCGTTAATGTGCAGCAAGAATAACGTTGCAGAGAGAACAGATCCCTGAGGTACCCCGGAATGAATTGCCACTAGGTCAGAAGAGCAGCCGTCTAAGACTACTCGAATTGACCGTTCCCTCAGAAAATCAGATATCCAGTCGCAGAGCCCTTTAGGTATCCCGTATGCTGGAAGCTTACTCAAGACACTATCATGCCAGGCCCTATCAAAAGCTTTGGAAATGTCTAAAGATACCGTTATAGCTTCACCGTGACCTTCCAAGGCTTCGCTCCATAAGTGAGTGGCATACACAAGAAGATCTCCAATCGAGCGTCGACTGCGAAAACAATATTGGTTATCACTAAGGAGTGATTCAATCATATCGTGTGGCCTTGGGCCAATTCAACCTCGCGGAGAGATTACTACTACTACTACACTATTGGCGCTGTAGCGTGGTGCGGGTGACAGTTGCTTGTCTGACGTTGACATCTGTCAGTACCACATGATACGTCTAGGGCGTTAAGTTATACGCATAAAACTTTGCTTGATTTTTCTTTCAGTTAGATTTTATTTGTAGACTAGAAAATTCTGGTTGGGTTTAATTTAATTTACTACAGTTATTAATGATTTAATAAATTGCGAATGTGGTACAGTTGAAATACGAAGGCATAATTTGTAAATCGCGGCAACTTTCAAGAGTGAAATGAAACGTTACGTTAACGTAAACTGCCACCCGCACCATGCTATAGCGCAAATAGTGTAGTGTCAACCATTAGTATACGTATCTCTTTTATTAACACAGGGTGTTCAACTATTGTATTTACGTGGGACAAGCTCCCTATATGTACCTATTTAGATGTAGGTAAAGGTCTAGCCATCCATTCAGAGTCACAACTCTGGTAGTTTTACGGCCTTGAACATAAAATCATATTAAAGTCGTTCTATATATTTTCTATTCATAAAATCGGCATCAGATGGTCACCAGCCCCTGTGCCCTGAGACCCTATTAATCAAAGATGCAATTACAGTGTTGCCGAAAACTAAGTTGGAATCGCCTTTTTTTCTATAATTTCATTATCTTTTCTTCTCTTTAACCAGAACTCAACGATGTAAACCTAATGATGATAGTGTCTAGTTTAAATAGGTAGTATGAAGTAGCCCCAGATGAGAACCTTCCAAAATAAACTGTTGGTCTTCTCAAGATGCCACTCTGTTAGTGGCAGTCCAATTGAGTACTTGTCCACAAACGCTACTACTATAGACACATTTTTTATTTCAGTCATGGCTGAAAAAGAGCATCACGTTTATGTCGACGGATTACATCCTGCCAGCTGAAACTTGTGCAATGGTCAATGTGGCCCTTGACGCCAAAAACCAAGCTCTTAAACTATGTGCTGTAGAAGGCGTGGATATTGTAAGTACTTTTTTATTTTTTTAATATTTATGTTTCAGAAAAGTTAACCCTTATTCACAAACGCTGTAAATTTACTTGAAATCTTTAAGCGATTAGATTTTTAGAGACCGTCCAAAGGTTCAAAAAGTAAAATTTGTAATTTAATTATCAAAATACAGTTTAATGAAGATGAAAAATGTTTTTTAATTCGGTCCAAATGAATGCTGTTCTTGATTGGCACGTCGGAGGCCATTTTGAAATGAAACTTTATTGCTTCAAGATTTCAGATGACAAGTACAAAAATTATAATTTTTACTTTACCTACCAATAATAATTACAATTTATCAATTGATTTATATTTAACCTTGATATAATATATTATTTAGTCTCGAAGACATCTTCCTCAAAAATATCTTTCCATCTACTTCCTTTCTTAAATTAAAAGTTAGTGAATAAGGGGCAGTGCATTATTTTATTTTAATTTAAAAAACAAATTACAATATCAGTGCAATTGTTCGATGTTGTCTTATGCCTTCTAAATTATTTATACAAGCATACTGCGTAATTAATTATTTCATACAGTAAAAAAAATTGAAATATTGTACATCATTTTAACTTTATTCTCAAAATATAATGCACTGCAAATAATAAATAAACAAGTTTAATAAATGCTTGGTGTTAATTGTTAAGTCAATTCGTCGCAACTTTAAATGTCATTGCTGTGTTAACGTCCAATTTAAATATGTACGCGCGAACATATTTTGTCAACTTAAAAAATTGTTTAGATTCGAAACTAAAAATAAAGTTTATAAAATTTAAATATAAGGGTATTAATTAAACGTAGATATTCAGTGAATTGTCATTTTCTTACAAGTGTGTCTCAGTAGTCAGACTGCCACAAAACAGCAAACAGTTATTAAAAGTTTACACCACGTTTAATAAAACTGGTCTCAGAAATTTAATTGTTATCGTATAACAGCCGCGAGTAATATACCTCTTTTTTATCATTATTGCTTACAAATTAATGACGTATTTAAATTTGCGACATAATATTTTCCTGTGTGTATTTCTTCAACTTTCTGACTATTTCTTGGCATATTTTATTGGATATTATCGTACTTGTATTCATATTAAACGCATTTATCTGTTGGGTTTGCATATCTTACATTTAAAAAGATGGAGAGGCGATTATGTCCAATAAGTATGTTTAATCTTGAAGGCTTAAAACAGTTTAATCTGCAAAAGTCAGTCAGGACAGAATACACAAATAAACTAATTTTCAATCAAATGTTATCCTAATGTAATTTTCTAACCCAGCAATAGTTAGGTTTCGATACAAAGTTGCCAGCAAACAAATAAAAATATTTGGTAAGTAAATGTAGATAGAACCAAATAAATCAAATATATAATTACATTTCGCCAATCGACTACAAGTTAATACATATAACAATGTAAGTGAGTATACAAGTAATGTAAAAAGTAGATTTGTACATAGTAGATGACATTTGAGCTAATTGATTAGCTAATACTAGCTTTACACATCTACAATTCAAAACCATTACCTTTAATAATATGCATCTTACCCATCACAGTATAAACATTTTAGAACATTACAGAGTCCAAACAATACAACTGCATTTCCTATAATTTGCTAGACTTAGATTAGACATAAGCATTTTCACAACTAGATTTAGTTTTACCCTAAGTTTTACTTTAATGCATTCTTTAAACATCTATATTTGTCGTTTGTTCAAGTTGGTTTTATGAATAAATGCTTGTCTTGTTACGCCTGAAGCATTTACCATAGATATCGAGACGGCTTTTTGACATCATATATTTCAAATCTAGCCTTTGTGGATTATAGTGTCGTAATTTCTTTTCTGAGACATACAATTGACAAAACATCTCCTTTTTTACGACTTCTGAGAAGTGCCAAAGGTGGGGAAGCTTTAAATTAGTTGTGACTTTCAACTGAAATTAAAACATATCTACTATTCAATTTCTCGAATTATTACAACACTGCCATCTGCAAAACATACAGCCATGCATTAAGCTTTAACCATTCTCATGCTAAAATTGCCACTATCGAATTTCATGACATTGAACGCAATTAATTTGGAATTTCTATTACAAAATCTTGAACATGCTACAAATATAAATTTCCTCCTATTAACTACACGAAATTCTATTTCTGGACTTCTCAACAGGTGACTTCTTGTCCACAGTACCAGTACCATGCCAAGATGGACGCTCAAATAGAGGCATGTTTACAAGCTATGATGACTGGTATGACAACTAGATTGTCAGCGGTGATGGAAGCCACTTTGGCCAAAATTGCTAGGTTTGATGAGGGGAGGTTAGAACTTTTTAAATATATTTTTGTAGTCTAGGTTTTTGTGTGAGTCATTTTAAGACATGGAAAGTTGGTTATTTGGACGAGATGTATGCCTCTGTTGCAGTCATTTTTATCCTGACTACAAAAACTCAAACATCTCAAATTAGCGAAAAAGTAGAAAGTTTGTTTTTTAATTTTTTTTTAGACGATCTGCTTCTTAAATTGTTATGTCGTTAGAAATGTAATATGCTTAACGTTTTACAACATGGCTATCTTATATTTGATATTAATACATGTACTTAAATGAATTTTATTTACTCGCATAGTTACAACTTGAGTGAGTGTGTTTCTAATTTCACTTAACTATTTCAGCTTGATCGGATCGATTTTGACAATAGCAAATGTGTCTGGCTCCGGGAAAGATATTGGACAGGGTTATGTTAATTTTATGAGGAATTCTATGGACCAAATAAGATCAAAGGTAAAGAGTTCAAAAATTTTCTTTTTACGAAAATATTCTAAAACGCAGAAAGAAAAGAAGATAAAAAATATAAGACTTCTCTTGTAAAATAAACTCAACACGGACTACGAAATTACACTTTCTTTACTGTATCGAACTCAAAATTATTGTCTCTTAAATTTAGTACCTTTTTTTACCTAACGGTTGATTGCGATATTTATAAGAATTTAAGTATCTTCAACGTTGTCACCTCGTTATGCAAAATCGTAATTTATCATTTGCCATTAACCTCATCTCTTTCCCAACATTTATCTCACCAGATAAACGACTAGCAATTTTCTACCACTCTGCCTTACCTATGATCTTTCTCGCCAGATAACAGACGAGCTCTGGATCCTCCAGCTGTTCGAGAACTGGTACGGCAACCAGATCAACCTGATCAACAACTGGCTGACGGAGCGGCCGGCGCTGCATCCGCAGCAGGTCGCGTGCTTGTCGATTGTTGTTAAAGTTTGTATTTTACATAATGATTAATAAAATCTTTGTAAACCCCATTAGTTTTTGTATATTGTAATAACTATGAATAATATAAATAATAAGTTATATGTGTTTAACATTTTTATGTTAATACAACAAGAAATATCATTACACCAACAACCAAAACTAAAAAAAATTTATGTTTTATATATGTATAATTTACATATATAACATTGAGTAAAATAATAAAAATGGATATTGTGTTAAATTGTCAACGAAATAATAATACTCTTGTCTGGTGGCATCGTCACTCTTTAACCAATTTTGATTCAGTTATTTTAATTTATAAAGTGACTTGATTGAAACTGATCTAAATAGTAGCTGATTCTTTATTTAGTAAAATCAGCAAGAATTAAACTTGACGTCCTTTTCTTCGTAGAAAATGTACAGCGACTTCGAGCTTCAAGGTGTGATCGACGACAAGCTGAATTCGAAGAACTACCAAAATGTAGCGTCGAGAATGCACACCGAGGAAGCAACTTGTAGTCTTTTGCTGGCTCAGCAAGATGCGGGGTAAGTAAATGAGAAAGATAGAAAATGAAAATTTTTCTACAAAATTAACTTACCCTATATTATACATATTCCCTGTCAGTAGACAGAAGTATCTACCTCCCACAACTTAAAAATCAACTGTATCTCTCTTGATATGAAAATTTATTTGGCGTTTATTGGCATGTCATTACCATATCAATAACAAAATCTTTTCTTTATTTATGTATTAATTGTGCTTGAGTTATTAGAATCACTTCAACAAAAAATTTGTAATAAAATTCGGTTCAGGACATCCCCTAAATAAAAATTAATAAATAAAATTAAGTTAGTAGTTAGAAACTTTTACTATGATTCCTCATAGTAAAAGTCTCTCGTTAGATCATGAAATGTCTCAATATCAATATTTCTGGTATAATCAGCGGCGGCGACGACGGTGGTTCCGAAGAAGGTTCTCGAAGCGGCAAGTCGAAGCTGGAGGCGCTGACGGAAGAAGCCAAGCTTGGCAACGTCACTGCTGTCGTCGGCAAGGTAGGCCTTGGGCAAAAGGATCAAACTTCATTGAGTGCATTTTAAAATTAGTTGAACCTAAGGTCTCTTCTCGGTGAGAAATAGGGCAAGTACCAGGAAATAAAGGACGCATAATATTTGAGTAAAGCTTCCAAAGATAGTTAAAGTAGTTATTAGAACATTACGGTATTGGGAATATTTCCACGTAATGCATAAAATGGAATTCAGACAGATTTGATTAATTTATACATAATGTTTCTTGTTAGTAAATATAAATACACGAGTCTTGTCCTTTTATAATAAATTTATTAGTTATGCAATAGTATTAGTATTTCCTTTAGGATAGTATAGTATTTCCTTTTTTTCTATTTCATGACGACAATTCTCAGTCTAGCGAGTGTGCTCGGTACCTACTTTTATGTCCAGGAGTGGTAGAAATGTTTCATTACATAAATACGATATTCGTGTATCTTATTCAATAAATAAAAACAAATTAAAATGTTGATAAATCTTGCAGGTCGGCAACATCTTCGGCCGCGGCATCGGCGAACTGTCCACGAAGCTAGGAGGAGCCTCCTCTTGGTTTTAGCGCATCATCATAGTCAACAACTCACACATTTTCATCGACATCCCTTTCTTTGCATATATCGATGTACTGAGATGAGATCTGACTTAATATTACTGCATCACCTTCAAATGTCAATGCAGTAATATCGAAGTTTCAAACTGTTCTGTGATGACGATAGAAAACTTCTTTTGCATTGAATGTAGGTTCTACATTCAAAATAGTCCGCCATTTTGCAGAAGTAATGACAAATGTGAAAGCGCTTTTGGCGCTAATAATTTATAAGTGGCCAGTACGCATAGCTTAGTGTGATTATATAAATTAGAATTACGAAATTTAGATTTTTATTTTCTAAAGCTTTATTGTGTACAGTTAAGATCATTATTCGTTTATTGGAGCAAATAACATGTAATAGATGTGTATATTATTAAGCGTAGTATTTGATAACACAAATTGATGAATTGACAAAATGATTATTATTAAAAAAATATATATACGAATGCATACATACACAATGCTACAATAAGGATACATATCGCTTGAGCAAAATTATTTATAATCGTGATGTTATTTAATTAATTTTAAGTTATTTACACAAATAAAGGAAAATTTAAATAAACAAATAAATAAATATTCAGGGTGGACTGCGAATGAAAGTTGGCTGGATCAACACTTTATTAATTCTTTTTTGCGCGAAGCATCCTCAGGCTCTATCACACACTCACTAATCGCGTAAAGCACATAACTCTATTTTACTAGCAAACATGCAACTTTTCTATCATACAAAAAATATCCGTATTTTTCTAATAGATATTCTATTACAACTTATGAACAAACTTTTATTGAATATTTCTTCATATATCTCTTGAAACATTTTATGCATTTTTGCAAATAGAATCAGTACTTTAACGCCAAGATTACTAAGGCGCGACAATTTCATGATTTTGCAAAAATGCATGTTAAGAGAGTTAAGCACTTTCGCTATACTATATTTCTTTATAGTTTAAATGCTCATTAGTATCTAATAACGAGCTAGTTCAAACTGCAGTTGGTTAAATATAACATGAAGTGGGTCATATTCTAAGATAATGTTTAGTTACAAACAGGAATATTAACAAATAAACAATAGGAAAAAGAAAAACAAGAACAGAAAAAGATGATAGTTGTCAACGAGTTGTTTTACAGAATCTTGTCAATGTCACTCCGATAACTTTCCCGCGTTGCAGGTTATATTAAGCAAACTGTAGTCACACAACTTTATCTATAGGTAAAAATGTACTTAACTAAAATGTTTGTTAACAAAATTATTCTTCTATGCTATTTAAAATTATACATTTTTCGACTAGAAAACTACTTAGAGGAGACGACATGCTGATAGCGATTGCTATGGTAAACGCCTTAATACAGTAAAAATATTCGTTTGGCTTGCATTTCACGTATTACGAAAAATTTTTGACTCCCCCTAAATTAGAAACACATAGAAAAAATAGTCGATTTTTATGGAGTACTGATTGCTGTAAGGATTCATGAAATAAATATATTCGTTCACAATTCAAGATGTCATCACATGTCCTCATTATCGTGCATTGCTTCATTCATTCATGTCTTTGTACTTTTTAAAAGAGCGATACGTACAAAGAAAACTGCAGCTTGACCTTGAAAAATATACATTATAAATGGTGTAATACGAATAATTATTGCGATTAGTATTCGATAAAATGTGCTAATCTTGTCATAAAGTTTACCGATATTATGCGCCTACTATTTTAGAGCCAACTATTTTTATTAAAGACCATGCTTCTATATAGATTAAACTTTATTGATCCCTTTTTGAAATTCTCCTTAATCGCTGACTAAATGATTGAATTAATTTTATAATGAGATAGAAAGAATGCTAACTTTTTTTAGTGCCCAGTAATTCATTCAGCCACTTAGCCACTGAATTAAGGGCAGTGCAATTTTCTTCCAAAAAGATGAAAACTTGCTATGTATGGAAGCAGAAAAGGTTTCTGTGCCTTTTATTAATAAATAATAATGTTATGAAAAACGTTTCTAGATAATAGATACATACAACACTACTATTGCCTCTACGAAATATACTTAATAAAGAATGTAGCTTAGAAATAACTGCCTGGAAAGAAAGAATTGAAATTCATGAAATTGAGAAATATTTTAATAACTGAGTTTTAGTTTAACGATAATTTATTAACGAAGCGTAGATTTTTTTGCCAGTATAAAAATAGCTCAATTCCTAAAATTGATAGATACTTGGTCCTTTAAAATGACTGAAAGAAGTGTAAAAGCTTGTTATTTTGAATTTATTTCGCAAATAGAAGACTCATTGTAATTGGTTGTTGAGCTTCTCAATCCACTTTCAAGTATCTTTACTTTAGAAATCAATAGGAACCAATATATTTGATAGTAAAGTTTGATCAGGACGAGTTTTCAATACCAACTTTAGCTTTTGGAAGCGTAGGGCAACGTTCGCGAATGTAAAAGGATACAATAAAATATTTACAATTAAAAATGTTTACTGTTAAAGGAACAGCTGTATTATTTCCTCCCAAAAGCTTTGATTAAAGTAAAATAGCATAAGATAGGTGACAAGCTCTTGAGGCAAGGACCACAAAAAACTTGTTCCCAGTCGCCTGATTTTGATTGTCAAATGGTTTAGTCATTACCTGAACCGACAATAAACGTGAAATATTTTGTTCCATGTTTTGCATCATTCCATCTCTTTTATGTCGTAGAATAATATAACTATAAGTTTAAGTAAATAAATGAACCTGGGGTACTTTTCATGGTAAGTAATGAAGAACGCTCTCTGTCTTCAGCTATTTTACTTTATTCACAGCTTTAGCATTCCCCCTCCAGAGAACCACACAGCCGAGAGGGTTGTTGCAATTTAGGGATTGATGAAGTTTAAAAAAAATAAAACTTATTGTTGCTCATCCGTCTGTTAATAACTTGCACTCGCACTCGTAGCACTTATATATGTGGTACATGTTATTTGTAAGCACAAATTAACGAACCCGTACGTAAAAAATCACGCATACGTTTTGAATGCCTGATGGAATTACCGATTTTCTTCAAACACGGATAAAACACTCGATTTATTCAACTTGAACAAAAATAAAAGCTTCATCAAAATCGTTTCTACCTTTTGGGTGCTATGGTTACCCAGACAGACAGACACACACACGTCAAATTCAACCCTCTTAAGTGTCGGGGGTTCAAGATAGATAGCCTGTAAGTAAAAAGATAACAAATAATCTATTTGTTTATAAATAAAACTATTAAAAAAGCAAAAGATGTTGGAAATGTGAATGGCAGCGATAAAGAACTCTTCGAGAAATGGCTCTTAAATATATTTATATGTTTCAACTAACACGCATGCTATAACACATTACGTCATCGTAACTATTATAAATTTATTGAATATTTATAATGGTTTTTGAAAATAAATACTTACAGCTAATAAAGTCGTTCCAAGAGTCAAAGTTATAAAGTACGCCAGTAAAGCGTATTGTGTAGGTAAAGAAACTGTGCATTAAATGTCAAAAGAAAGTAAGGTATAGTTTAACGCACAGCGTTACAAAGTTAATCGAAGAAACTTTTCCCTGACCTTTTATTGAGTATTGTAAAATAAGCTTTATAAATCATCATCAAGCGCCGGGTAGAATGAGGTACTCAAGCTGGATTGTGCTTTGACCCATTTTGTAAGCTTTTCTTTACATTTATTGTAGATTTTATTTATCTTGATATAAACCAAAGTGGACAGCACTGGACAACAAATCCTGCATGGCCCCCAATATAAAATATTAATGCTGACTTTATTGCATATTATATTAATGGCAACATTCTGTTTATTTAATGATTGATTGATTTGTTTGTGGATCATTGTCGATTATCTTAATTTGTGCAGCGAGGTGATAAATACTTGGAGAAGTCGTAATGTTCTATATAAATAAGTAGTTATGTATATCGAATCATAGAAGAGGAAGAACTTGGTTGTCTCCCTCTACTTATACAAAAATGCTAATAAAAGAAAGAGATAGTACTATTTTTGGATGTTCTCACGAAAATATCAATCATGTAGTGACGGCATAGCAGGTGGCTAGCGTGCCACAAATCGCCATTTATTGTTACATTTCTGTCAAAAAAAGCTGTCAAAATTGATGTTCCGGAGCTTTGATTATTTAACCAGATATCGATGATCATTATTAATATGCTTTAATTTTTCATACTTTCGATGCAAATGATAACAGGGGCTTTCGCAGTAAATCATATCGAAACGGTATTTGCTTTGCTTGCAGTTGTGCGAGTATTTTTGGAACAAAAAGGCGTGAAGAAAGAGGGAATTAAGTTTGCTTAGAATTGTTAATTTTGTTATTGAATATTAGTATATTATTGGTAGTTGTTTTGTCTATTTATGAATCGTAATTATTGAAGACAAGCCAGACTTTAATTGATTGAACCGAAAACTTTGATGTTTGACCTTGAATAACTTTATAAGCAAACATGGGATCTTTCGGTGTTTTATTTATAATAGTGTACCCCAGGTCTGTACCAAAATTCAGCATGTTGGGAGTTAATGCAAACTGACCGCTATTTTTCTGACTAATTTGACGGGACTATATCAGGAATAAGAAAATAAACTGTATAGTTCTTTATTTTTTATATTAAAAGAATTATAATGAAAGTAAATAAACCATAAACTATGATTATTTCATTTACGTCAATCTCTCACAAAAGTTCATTAAATTTCAATATTGCAAGTTCTATATTTAGTTCTAAAATATCGATAGTAAATTCGATAGTCGTTGTACAGAAATGGACGCCATTTTATGTTGTGTTTCAAGTTTAGGTATGCACGTTTTTTTCATACTTAGGGCTTGTCCATTAGTAGAGGTCAATGGATTTGTGTGCTGGCAAACATTTTGTAGAATGAATGAGTGATTGATTTGTCTATGTTCATTATTGTTTTTTTTCGTAACGCACGCATGTTTTGTTTTCCGACTTTAATTATAATAGTCTATAAACTTATTTTGTCGTAGAACAGTGCTTCTACTATAAATCGTTTTCTAAAGGAAAGTACTTACATCTAAGAGCTTGTGAAGAAACCCGAGAAGATATCAAATATAAATGTCTACAAATTTAAACGTTCCGGTAACTTAACGTGCCGACCAGAACGTATAATCCTGGTAGTAGCCTTGTCCATATCAGGTACACTATCGTTGGACATGGACAGTTCAAGGGGGTATACAGTTTGTAGATGCCCTCGTAGGACAGAATTTGTTTTAATATGAGCCACACTGCTAGATCAGTACCAAAGGCCACTCTACACGCTTCTGGTTCGTCCCTACCGTCTGACATTTTGTAGTAGAATAACACCTTATTAACGGAACCTAAGCCTAGCAAAATGAAATATGTTTAATAATTTTTTCGCGTCCATCGGCGAGGATTGCTCTCCCGCACACAAAGCGCGCCCCCGCGCGGCCATCCGGTGCTGGCCCCTACGGAGCACACTGTACAATACGCGGTGGTTTATAAAATATTAACAAATTTGAGAAATAAAAAAAGCCACGGTGTTGACGAAATACTATAAACCCCCCAATAAATCCCCGAAAAATAAAAAGGTATTTTTCCTGACAAATCAAAAACAGCCCTTATAAAACCAATACATAAGAAAAATAAAAAAACAGACCCTAAACTTTCGCCCTATTGCTCTTCTGCCCAGCGATGCCAAAATATTTGAAAAAGCAATGTATGATCGTGTATACAACTTCTGCGAAAAATATAAGATCTTCGACGATTCCCAAAACGGTTTTCGGAAACAACGTTCAACTGGTTTGGCCGTTTATAAATATATTCAGGAAGTTCTAAACAAAATAAATAATAAAAACTATGCAATAGGTATTCTACTAGATTTGGGCAGATATTTCATGATATTTGCTTTCTAGTCATGTATGTATGTTTATTTAAGTTTATTTCTAATATTTATAAATGAAAAAAAAATCTATGTGTGTTTATATATTTCTTAAGTTTATTTATCCGTTATCTAGTACTCATAACACAAGTTCTTAATGATACTTAATTTGGGCTAGATAATGTGGTGTGATTGTTAAAAATATTATTATTATTATAATATACCGACTGCTAAATAAATTGTATATTACAGGCATTCGCGGCACCGCTCACCAGTGGTTCACATCGTACCTGACAAACAGACAGCAAAAGAACATTTTTGTTATTTGACCAGTGAAATTAAAAATATTAGATCTGACAGTAAAACGATCAATGCGTCCATTCCCCAAGGCAGCGTACTGGGCTGCTTACTTTTTCTTATTTATATAAACGACCTTCCAAAATCTCTTAATACTCCGTGCGTTTTATTTGCCGATGCCATGTCGTTGCTTGTTCCATGCAAAACCATTTTAGATTTAACAGACATACTAAATTCGACTTTTGACAACATAGACCTAACATTCTTCGTGACCACTACTTAAATATAAATTTTAATAAAACAAATATAGTGACATTCCACTCTTATCAAAAAAAAAACCCTATTGACATTGATTTCAAATATAAAAATATAAAACTTAACCAAGTAAATGAATTTAATGTATTAGGAATTAACATCGATTCTCACGTTAATTGGAAACATCACGCTAATAGAACTAGGCTAAGACTAGCGAGATTCGCACACGCACTCCGAGAGATTAAAAAAACCACAGATCTAAAAACGGCTCTTACCACCTACTACGCCTATGCCCACTCCTGGCTAAACTACGGTATTGTCTTGTGGGGAAACTGTGTAGAAGAGTCTAGCGTTTTCACTGCCCAAAAAAGTCTTATAAGCATTTTGGCAAACATCCAAAACGACGACAGCTGTAATCCATATTTTTTAAATTACAAAATTCTCAGCCTACCATGCATTTACATACTCGAAGCATGTGAATTCGAGCGAAAACATCCCGAGTTTTATACAAAACGAGAAGAAGTAGCTGGTAAATACATCTTTAGACCCTCCCAGAAAAATATGCTAATACGACCTACGTCCCACCTAAAAATTCACTCATCTGGTCCCCTGGCTATGACAATCAAACTATATAATAATTTACCAGAAAACATCAAACAAGAAAAAAATGACAAAAGATTCACGCTCTTGCTAAAACAACTCCTATTAAAAAAATTTTGGTATTACACGACTTACGAATACTTAATTGATAAATTGTAAATGAATTAGACATAAATAGGTATAACGAATATTATCAAAATAGTTTATTTAATTTATAATGACCACAAAATGCATAATTTTACTTTTTATCGTATAAATTGTTTATTATTTTTAAAACTACCACTTGTAAGATTATGATATTGAGTATTGATTATTTTTCATTATTTTTAAATGACACATGACGTTATAACTAAAACAGGTTGTAACAGCTTGGTTGCATGTATTACAGCTGCTTTATTTTTTTGTATTAAATTCACACTGTAGGAATGCGAACCTCCGCAAACGTCCCCCGTGCATGGCGTAACGCGGCTATACCCTCCTCAACCTTATTCTAGGAATGTGAGTGAACCGTCCGTCACCCGGCGCAAACGTAACCCCAATTAGGGATGCGAAGCGATGCGACGTAATGCGACCAATACTTCAGGCGACTTGTGTCCTATGTCAACGCGGCGAATGCGGCGCGTTCACTCCTGTCTCAGTTCAGTACTGTTAGTATACTGCATTGTTACTAGAAAATTCTTATTTTAAATACTTAGCCCTACAGAAACTTGGTAAACATAGAAGAAAGACAAATATTATTTATTTAGAGCGAAAGAAATTTGGAGAGTTTCATCATTATATCATATCCGAAATTAAAAAATAATCCACGTATGTTTGAAGAGTATTGTGGCTTATTACCTCGCACTGCTTTTATAAGGAGATCTAGATTCATATTTTTCTAATGAAACCACGATCATTTACTTTTTAAACTCCCTATGCAAATGCACCTCCTTCGTCGTTACGTCTCGTCGCGCTTAAAACAAATTCGCTTCTGGTCGCGTCTCGTCGCAGACTGACTACGTACAAGACACGACAACGTAGGCCACTACTATATAGAGATAACAGCCTTACTCCAGTAGGGATGTCCAAAAAAATTCGGGACCCTAACGTCACATTTCGAAAAAAGGTAATACCGTTGAATGCTGAGTCTGAAAGTGTGGCGGACAGTAGTAAGGAACTGTACATCGAAATCCGAGGTATGCGCTCAGAAATAATTAACTTAAAAGAACATGTCTCTCAGGCTATTTCTTTAATTGTAAGTTACGCTAAGAAGCTCGATGATTACGCTCTTCAAATGAGTACCTTAACAACCAAACTCGAGAAATTTAAAAAGCATGACCAAAACAAAACTTCTGTGCAAACCGTCAATAAACCGGTACTGTCTGCAGGAAAAACATCTCTAAATCAAGTCACGATAGAACGCAAAGAGAGAAGCCACCAAAAACACTTGATGCTGACCTTTCCATTAGTGGATCTGACCGCTAAAGCCACGGCTAATGAGCAAAAATCGATAGAAACGAATAAAACTGCCAGCCCGCCCCAAGAGCAATGGACTGAAGTAGTAAAGGGAAAAAACCGACGCTTTACTTCATTATGTGGCACTGGTAGGCCTGATACTACTACGCTGAAAGCTGTGGAAGTGCGAAAATACTTACATCTGTGGAACATGGAGTCCAATGCTGAAGAAGTGCAACAATGTATTAATTATGTCCAAGTGGTAGTTGTAGCGTTGAAGAAATCAAACCAAAAGGCGCATATAAATCATACAAAATAGGAGTTCCAATTGCTTATTATGACACACTCTTCTCTACTGAAATATGGCCGGTCAGTGCTAGAATAAAAGCCTAAATAAATTTCAAAAAGCCTTCATCTTCTTCTGGCTATAAAGATTCTGGAACAAAATCCTCCGATCAAAGGCCCTTTCGTGGCGAGACGAATCAACGGAATAAAACATATTAAATCCATCAATATTTTTTATCAAAATGTTCGAGGACTTAAAACTAAATTGAGTCACTGGCGTTCTAACCTTGCGCTGCTTGATGCCCCTTGCTGCAGTAACCGAAACCTTCCTTGACGCCTCCGTCGAAGATACTAAACTGGTGTGCGCTGGCTGAAGCGTGCTTCGCCGCGACCGTCGCACCCCCTGCGGTGGCGTGTTGCTTGCTGCTCGCGCCCCCCTTGTGCTGTCCAGGAGGCGAGACCTAGAGATTGGCAGTGGCGAGGACATGTGGGCAAGTTTTTCTATGTATGGTCGTCTTATTTACATATGTGTAGTGTATATAAAACCTAGTGCTCTTGACAATGAGTATTTTAATTTATTCACAAAAATTTAATCACATAAGACATAAAAGTCTGTAATTTTATTGGGCGACTTCAACCTTAACAGTGCCTCTATTAATGTAAAAAATCAATTTGAATACTGTAAATCTTTTAGCAATTTAATAGAATATAATAAAAAATTACTATGACGGTATATTAGACGTGGTCTTGGTCCGGGAGAATGTTGATGCGCGGAGTGTCTTAGTCGAAAGTACACAAGAAATAGTTCCTCTTGACGCTTATCATCCGGCTTTAGACATACAAATAGAAATAGTATCGGGCTTATCTCCTGATATGGATTCACTCTACCAAGCAACATCGATCCATCGCGAGATTGGAATTTTGACAAATGCGACAACGATCAATTACGCGTATTACTCGAAAGCGTTTCATGGGACACAGTATTGAAATCGAACAACGCTACTGACGCAGCGACCGAATTTTATAAAATTGTATATCATTGCTTCGACTTGTCTATCCCAAAAAAGAATAGAAGAACAAACGCGTGTCATAGTTACCCGGTATGGTTTACTAATGATAAAATTCATGATGTAAAGTTGAAAATAAAATTACATATCACATGGAAACGCACTCGATCAGATGACGCATATAAATTATTCTCCGAACTTAGAAAATCTCTAAAATTACTCGCAATTAACGCTTGTAGATCATATAGAGCAAAGCAGAGAATAACATCAAACATAAGCCACATCAATTTTGGCAACATATTTCCAGTCTCCGGTCAAAGAGTGGCTTTAAACCTAAAGTGACTTACAAAACTGAAATGTTTAGCGGTGTAAAGGCAGCCGAAGCCTTTGCAAGTTTTGCTCTGACGTATTTTTAAATGATGTACCGAACCTTAATGATGTTGAATCAAATGAATCTGACAGTATTTTTAATAGTAATTATGTACACATCCTACGCATATCACTTGACGACGTTTTGAACGGAATTAATAAACTTAAACCAGGTAGTTCCATGAGACCAGATGGCATATGACATTATGAAGTACTTTAAAAATATTTTCTGTATACCACTCTGTCACATCTTTAACAGAGCATTACACTCCGGTGTTTATCCATCTCAATGGAAGTTAACCAGAGTAACTCCAATACCAAAACTGTCCAATCTAACTGCCGTAGAGGAACACCGGCCAACTGCTATCTTATCCACCCCTGCCAAGGCATTCGAAAGCATCCTTCATAAAAATGTCTATGAGCAAGTGAATATGCACCTTAGCAACGCACAACATGGTTTTAGGGCCAAGAGATCAGTCAACACTAATTTGCTCACACTGGTTGACTTTATATCAAGGTGACCTCGGATTTCAGGTGGACGTGATCTACTTCGACTTCCAGAAAGCATTTGACAGGGTGAATGACGACATTTTGTTAATGAAGCTCAGTGCTAGAGGTTTCGCTCCAGGCCTTCTTAGATTAGCAGACTACTTACGGGATCCTTAGGATTTCTTGCCTTATAATACACGTTCAGGCGTAAGTCAGGGGTCTATACTAGGACCACTCCTCTTCCTTTTGATGATAAACGATCTGCCAAATGTTTTCCAAAATGCAAATTCTCTACTTTATGCTGACGTTTACTCTATTTTATATATTTTTATTATTGACTCTACTTTATTTACGATAAGTCTGAAGCTGAGTTCCTTGCAGTGCAGCAAGATATTGATGCAGCGCACAAGTGGAGTATGCTAAACAAAATTGAATTTTACCGGACTAAATGCTATGTGATGAGTTATGGTCGCATTAGGAAACCTATAATTTATGACTACAAGCTTGGTAACGAAGGTATAACAAGAACTACCGCATTTAAAGATCTGGGAGCGAATTTCGACCAAAAGCTCACATTTCACGAGCATATTAAAACTGTCGCGAAAGAATCCCTCCAGAGACTAGGGTTCGTGTTAAGAACTGCGAGAGACTTCAAAAATATATTTGTTATCCGGACACTTTATAACACTCTGGTTCGAAGCAAATTAGAGTCAAGTCCCTGTATTTGGAATCCTCACGAGAGTACACACACGCTTATCCTAGAGAAAGTACAAAAGGCATTTTTACGTTATCTATATAAACGTGTAGCAGGATACTATCCATTCCTGTATCCTACCAATTTTCTGTTAGGGTACTTAGGGTACAACTCCTTGCAGGTCAGAAGGGCGTTTGAGCAGTTAAAAACTACTCGTAAAACACTCCGAGGCATGATCGACGCACCCCACCTGCACAATGAGCTAGCTCGCCTCTTTGTACCCAACAACTACACACGAAGCAGGAAACACCAACTGCTAGCTGTACCGTACAGCCGCAGCTCAGCACGCGCCAACTCTCCACCACCGCGTACACTTTCCGCACTCGACAGACTCCTACACGCAAATACCGATTTTGACTTGTTTTTGGAAGAATGGCACAAGATACTTATAGTGTGCCTATATTATTGTGAAACGTATTCTTTGAATTTTTAATTTTGTTTTATATTTTTTTCATCTTGGACAATTCTATATAAAGTACTCCTTATTTTGACATCGTTTTATTTGAATTTGTTATGACATTATTTTAGTTACTACTTGTGACCAATTTGTAATTTGTGACTCGTATTTTTATTTCTTAATATTATGAACAATTTTATTTAATGTAATGATTAATATTTCTTGTTTTTGACCAATTTGTAATTAATTGCACTTGTAAATAATGTAATTGATTCTTCTTTATTTAATTATTATTATTATTATTCATATGTGTTAATTAAATGTTATGACATGTAAAATTACCTATTTAAGTTTTGTAAGTGGTCTGTAGCCGTTTAAGTTAAATTAAATTAAATGAAATATACAACAACTACCTGATATTTTCGCTTCGCGTCGCATCGCATCGCGTTGCCGCGTTTGTCGTTCACCTAGGACAACGGATAACAATGAAATTTAGACGTTAATCGGCTGTAAGCTTCTGAATGTTTATTTGTCTACCAATTACAATAAGCCGAAAAAATTAATAAATGTCGTATTAATAAGTAACCACCTCTAAATAAGTTACAAACAATAAATAAAGTGACATAGAATAATACCCATACCGACCTTTTTGGTATATTTAAGCTTCTTCATCTCATTTGGTATTAAACTCCAATTCTACATTAAGGAAGGTACACTTTTCCGAAATGGTGGCAGAGTTGCTGAAACACTGGTCAGACTGAGCAAAGGCTGCTCGGACAGGCAGAGCGTCAGGCCGCTTCAGGAGGCCAATTAACTGATTCGGCCGTTTCGGAGTTTATTTAAAGTCAATAAGCGAAAGTAATTGTCAGTGTTGAGAGATAAATATTTGAATTTGGCATACTAGATGCGAGGCCCAGCATCAGCTCGAGAATCTCTTGGTCGATGTTCGGTCTGTTGTGGTCGACCAGCATACTAGGGAACGACGATTACAGGTGATTCAAATGCCAATCTAAACCTGCACCAACGCTCCCGTACATTGGACGTAGATATACCGACACAATTAAAATTACTGAAATTGTGAAAATCATTTAAGGTCGCAAAATTACTTTTAGCAACAGAACGCAGTCTTGACATTTTTGTTGGACATAATTGAAAAACGTAAAATAATCCTTGCGGCATTGGTATACGAATGACCCAAAACAACAACGCATGCAAACGTCTGCATGTGGAGTTCTATTGTTTTTGGCGGTCTTCGCAATGATGATGGGTTACCACTACTTCGGCACTACGTTACTCAATGAATAGTGTTTGGGAAATAGAAAATAGGTGTGTATTTAAATCAACAGATGCTCTTAAATCGGACCTCCTTTCACAATTCTTTATGTAAAGTTGATATAAAGTACTTTTTTTCCGAAAGAAATATGTCTGATTTCTGTGCAGATTGTAATTTTAAATAAATGTTTACAGATTTTATTATCATGACAATGCGAAGTAGTTATCTTTTTAAAATCGCATTACAAAAATTATTTACCAGGTTTAGGTGACCCTGGAAAACAACTCTACAATTGTCTATGGATTCTTGATGACAGATTTTTACTGCAAACATTGACATGAAATCAAAGAGTAATTAGATGCTATTCGATGACGTCATATATAGAGGTTGAATGAGAGTCAATTTATTTGCTCATAAGTGTTAATTAAGCTCAATCGCATTATTCCGCGAGTTGTCACTGACAAAATATAATACAGAAATGTGATATCTCTCCAAATGGTTTTTGAAGTAGAATCTGATATTTTGGGTTCGTGGGTTAGGCCCCCGGTGTGTCTAGCACCCTGGTGCAGGCACTCGATTTTCAATTACCAGATGCAGTCGACGAAAAATGTTTCTAAACTCAATAAATACTTCAATTTCACTGTGAAATTTGCGTTACAAGTATAATTATCTGATTATGTAGGTATTTTTTATAACAAAATACTAGACATTATTATTAGGTCGTTGTTACAGTTAATTACCTTAAAACTCATTATTTCGTACCTTTAGGTTAAGACCATCAAAAGAACATGCCGAACTGCATGACAGCGAAGAGGAAGTTAGATTTTATTTATATTTTTTAACCAACATGTCCATAACGACCCTATCTACCTACCCTATGTATTCGGAATTTCACCAAATTCAGTACAAAACTAAAAATACACTAACTTCATGGTTTTTCACGAATACGTGAACACGTGTTTAAACTAAGTCTTTTATTTATACGAAAATCTTTATACAAAGACCAGTAAAAGTTCTGTATATCGCTTTTTCAAACAAACACGCGACGCAGCAAAATGACGAGGTCACCCCAAATTCCTTGGTCATTACTCCTGCCGATGACGTATTTTATTCCTGGTAAAATGTGTACACGAACCACGTCAAACAACATAACCAATAAATTCCATGTAAACATTTCTGACAGATACTTTATACCTAGGTTTACCTAGCTTATATACCTAGCTTGGATTATGTTCAGGTATTTTAAATGCGAAGGATGCAATGATGCGTTTTTGCTATTGTTTGTTTTTTATTTTTTATTTAATACCTTTTAAAAGCCGAAGTTAAGGTATATTTCCGAAAATAAAAAGAAAGACTAAATTCATTATGTGTATTTTTTAACTATGATTAAATATTTTTTTTCTTTCATTAGTGGACTATTCATTTTTTTAGGTATATTCATTTTTCACGAATCACTTTCTGTAAGATCGACGACCGAGTAGCGGGGATTAGCCGTGACTCATACGCCGGAGGTCCCAGGTTCGAGGCCTGGTCGGGGATTTAATTTGTGTAATGAACACAGATGTTTGTACTCGGGTCATGTTTGTTTATACGAGGGTGGATTGAAAAGTTCGCGGCCGTGAATAGTTATAGTAATATAGTATAAAACAATATAGTAAATACAGTAATATAGTATATATGAAATATAGTATAGTATAAAAAAAGATAGTGTTGTCATATTATTATAAAACTACCCTCACATGAAACCTAGACTCTTTGTTAGTCTCTGTGCAATTTTTCTCTGAGATACATGCGTAATTGTTTATTTTATTGAACATTAAGTGAGAGTAAGTTTCATTGATTTTGAAAATGGATAGTTTAGAGCACCGTGCCGTGATCAAATACCTAAACAAGAAACACTTAACTCTAAAGCAGGTTCATAAAGATATGGTGGCTACTTTAGGAACATCTGCTCCGTCGTATACAATGATAAAAAAGTGGACAGTTGAATTTAAACGTGGACGAGAGAGCTTCAAAGATGACCCCGCTCTGGACGACCTTCTACAGCAACGACTTCGGAAAACATCGAAAAAATATGTGATCTCATAATGGGAGACAGCAGAATGGAGATAGCTGAAGCTCTAGGGATTTCATATGAACGTACACAAAACATCATCGTTAACGAATAAGGGTTCCACAAGGTGTCTGCAAGGTCAGCGTCAGGATGGCTGGACCAAACGAGATATGGACATGAGACCATGTGCACTTTTTATTACCTATTTTCTACTATTTACTACCGATGATTAAATATTTACTACCTTGGCGTTAAGAAAGTTTTCAAAAACATAAAGTGGTCAGCCATTCTGATGTCAGCTTGGCTGACCACTTCCACGTTCGCATAGTTTAAGCGTCGTATTAACTACGTTGTTAATATTAATATTTAGTACCTATTTGCTACCTTAACATGTATTTTTTACATAATTTTAGGAAGCTCCAATAAAAAGTTATGAATAAAAATGTAAAAAAGCCTAAATTATTTACGTCACCTTTCGCCTTCTCAGGATGATTGCTAATAGTGTTGTGGTAGGCGCTTACAACGACAACTAGTTTCGGGTAATTCTTGAAAAGTTTGACGTGTTTATTAAATTATGTTATTATTTTTATGTTGCATTATTTTTAGAATATGAGTACCTACGTATTTTAACTTTAGAAACTCAATCAAATTACGATACAATATTGTGGTTTATCAATATTGTATCGTAATTTGTTGAATTCATTGTCGTCTCCTATTATTTTATTTAAAACTACCCACAATATTCAAAATTATGACGAGTTGTTGAGTTAAAAGTTTACTTTTGCGACGTGAACACGCTATTAACAATAATTTATTTAAAATCTTATATATTAGTTGTGTATTTACGATGAAACGAGGTAGGCAGTTAAGAGTATCGTTAGAAGATCAAAAAAGTGTTATTGCTCAGTTTGAAAAATATTTTTCTGATGAAAATGATCTTCCATCACTGTGTGATCCAGTGTTTATTAACCTTAGTGAACTTTTACAGCATAAGATGTCAGAAAAAGCTATATATCAGTCAATTAAGAAGAATTACGACTTTTTTTTGTGAATTGCAAACCTGCTAGCAATAAATCCCAGTTAGAGAAGAATACAGTGACTACAACGACCCCTACGGTACCTAACTGCAAAACATTTGATTTTTACATAGACGTTTATCAGTGGCAGACAATCCAGCCTATCGTACAATGTGTAAAAAGAAATAAAGACAAATTATCAAAATTTAGGACAAAGACTCTTTTGCCGAAACATCAGTGGAGTAATATCTTACGAGAAGAAATTTGGAAGAAAATTCGAAGCCCATGTAGCTGGATTTAAATAAATAAATAATAACATAATTTAATAAACACGTAAAACTTATCAAGAATGACCCGAAACTAGTTGTCGTTGTAAGCGCCTACCACAACACTATTAGCAATCATCCTGAGAAGGCGAAAGGTGACGTAAATAATTTAGGCTTTTTTACATTTTTATTCATAACTTTTTATTGGAGCTTCCTAAAATTATGTAAAAAATACATGTTAAGGTAGCAAATAGGTACCAAATATTAATATTAACAACGTAGTTAATACGACGCTTAAACTATGCGAACGTGGAAGTGGTCAGCCAAGCTGACATCAGAATGGCTGACCACTTTATGTTTTTGATAACTTTCTTAACGCCAAGGTAGTAAATATTTAATTATCGGTAGTAAATAGTAGCAAATAGGTAATAAAAAGTGCACATGGTCTCATGTCCATATCTCGGTTGGTCCAGCCATCCTGACGCTGACGTCTGCAAGGTGGGTTCTGCGGCTCCTTTCAGTTGAACAGAAACGATTTCTAGAGACTGTTTAGAGCTTTTTCAAGCGGATCCAAACGAAATTTTGCCAAGGTTTGTTACTATGGACAAAACATGGATTCATCACTATACTCATGAATCCAAACAACAATCCAAACAATGGATGAGACCCTATTGACTGATATTAACATAAGATCAGTCTGACTTTAAAAGTTTTTTTTTACTAATTTCATAGCCATACGAACACGCGGCGCATCTGATGGAAATGAAGCGTTTTATTTATTAATATGATAAAACGTTCTTCTGTTTTTTTTATATCGGCGTTAGTTGATATTTTCTTTGTTCCAGTAATTGCACTGGAACAAACCCGTTCCTTTTAACGAACCTCGTAAACATGGTTATCACGGCGGTCAAAATATTTATTTATTCATTTTAAAAAGGTATACCAACAGCATTATACATATTATTGGATAACATTGGTCATGTACGCGTACATACTATGTTATTCTTATGTATAAGCCTATTACAGGTACACGCAGCATTGTTATAAAAACTTAAGCGAGGCAAAGTAATATGGAATAATATAACTATTTAACTATTTTATTAACAATAAATTGCTTTTGATTTTGATTTTTGATAACTTAATGTATATGTGAAAAACTTGACTATTCAACAAAATATAGCTGTTGACAACTTTTTTTTGAAAGGATCGAATAAATCGCTAAGAATATCCAGCTCCAGAATATCCAGCAGGTATTTAGATGTTATTTGGGTATATTTCGACATAATTCTGGAGAGTGGATGATGAAGGCCCAAGTTAATACGAGGGAGGGGATATGGAATAGTTTCGTTATACGTGATCTGGGGTATTTAAAGGGTACTGATAGACTAACTTTATTTAGAATTGGTGGACATGAAATTTTGCCATTTACAAGTTTATGTTGAAATACAAGATCAGCTGCGGTACGACGTCTGTTTAAAGGAAAGCATTTTAAAATATTTCAGCCTCAGGTCATATGAATGTCTATGAGAAACACCGTGTGAATTGAAGGCCAGATTCCTTGTAAAAGCACGTTGAATACTTTCTACTCGCTGGAAAGATATGGCACAAACCGGGTTCCAAGCACTAGATGCAAATTCTAGTTGAGAATGGACGAAACTGTTGTTGAGCACCATTTTTGTACTTATTTTTTTGAAACTGCGGGTTCTTCGCTTTAAAAAGCCTAACATTTGGGCTGCATTACTAACAATTTTATCAACGTGTGCCGAAAAATTTAGTTTATTACCTATAATTACCCCTAGATCGCGGATCTCTTTAACTTGCGCTAGTTCAGCCTCGCTAATATGGTACAGTGAAGGAACAACGTTTATTTTTAAATTTCGTAAAGGAGATATGAAAACATTTAGTGGCATTCAGTTCCATTCCATTCACACAGCACCAATCATTTATTCTATCTAAATTGGAGCATCTGTTTATTACAAGGATTTTCAGTTGTTTTATATATTTTAATGTCGTCGGCAAAAAGTGAGATTTTGCTATGCTTTACGTGGTTAGCAATTTCATTGATGAAAATTATAAATAGGATTGGCCCTAAATGTGAGCCTTGTGGAACTCCAGATTTAGCATAAAAAACATTAGATTGTGAACCATTTACAACAACTGTCTGCGGTCTATAGGGTAGATAAGAACTAAACCATTTCAATAAAACGTTTTCAATACCGTATATTTTTAATTTGGACGGCATTAAGTCGTGATTTACTTTATCAAAAGCACTAGACATATCTGTATAAATAGTATCTACTTGCAAACCTCTATCAACTTCAGTAGCCACCTCTGAGATGAAAGAAACGAGATTTGTGTCCACAGACCTACCATTTCTGAAGCCGTATTGAAAATCAGTAAGTAATGGGTTAACCTGTTTATAAATTATGGGGTACAAAAGAGTCTCAAACAATTTGGAAAATGATGATAATATTGATATGGGTCTGTAATTAACAATGTCAGATTGATCGCCTTTCTTAAAAATGTGTACGATTCGCGCTTTCTTCCATTCGTCTGGAAAAACCCCAGTTTCCAAGGAATAATTGTAAATGATACGTAGCGGCTAAGTAAGAGCAGAGCCACAACGCTTGATAAAAAGTGGTGGAATATTGGCTGGGCCTGCCCCTTTTTGTATGTCAAGAGTTTTTATACTTTCGAGAATTTTTGATTAACTAAATCGTGCAGTGGTCACGTTATCAGAAGATGATTTGACAGTAAAATTGGGGTTGTTAGTAATTTTTTATGTTTGGTAAACAGATGAAAAATGTGATGCAAACCAATCAGCAATTTGAGAATTACTTGAAGCAATACAATTTTTTAGTTTCATTGTAGCAGGAAAAGAACATAAGTTTTGGCGACGAGATTTAACATAATTCCACAACATTTTGGGTTATCTTTAATGTTTTTCTCAATAGTTTGCATGTAATTACTGTAGCATATATCATGAAGTTGTAACAGCGCTCTCTAAGTAACTCGAATTCAAATTTGTCTCGTGGATTTTGGAATTTATAATATAACTGTCGGAGTTTATTCTTTTCTTTAATTAGCTTGACTAAATAGCAGCTGAACCAGGCTGGATATTTTTTAGATCTAACTCTATGTTTTGGAACTGTCTCGCTAATAATTTCATCTAGTACAGTGTAGAACATAAATACCATATCGTTTACATTCTTCAAACTTAAAAAAAATTCAGACCAATCAATATTACTTAGACGTGATTTGATAAGCTCAAAATCTGCTTTGTAAAAATTGTAGCTATTACTGTTTACAAAATTACGTTTTATTGTAGACAAATTACATGTGGGCATAGAACAAACAGTACTAGGGTGATAAGGATCTACTTTACTTATAGGACCCGAGTTTGCAGACACTTTAGCACCGTCGACCATTGTTGTTACTGTTATAAATGCCATTTATCTGGCGTAAAGTATTAAGTGACAGAAAATCGATAAGTGAATATCCGAGGTTCTATTGTAATAGATGCTACCAAATGGTTGCCAATACTATCAGGTTGCCACTTAATAAAGTTTAAATTGAAATCGCCAAGGATGATAATATTCTCAGTTTTGTTTAAAATTATGTCAACATGGTCCAAAAAAGTTTGTTGTAATTCAAGTTTAGCTGACGGTGGCAGATATATGGCACATATAGTTAGAGTTTTGTTTTTACCATTAATTTTGCATTTAACATTTACCCACAAATCTTCACACGTAGATTCCCATTTTTTAAAGCGAACTGAAGGATAATCGCGCGATACAGCAATCATTACTCCACCGCCATCCAACTTGGAAGTTTTTGTACAAACCCGATCTCTTCGGTAGACTACATAACGATTGTCTATAAATTCACTATCTCGTATACTGTCATTTTATCATGTTTCGGTAGACTCTATTATTTTATAATTATTTCATAGAATATTTTTAAGAACATCATGAGTTTTTGTCCGAATACCACGGACATTTTGGTAATATGTAAAATCGAATTTTATATAAACATTATCACAAAAAAGCAAATGAAAAAATAAATCTACTTAAGTAAACTAAGGCTGTCCATATTTTTTATTAAAATTGCTACACTGTACTCATCCTTCCGAACGAAAATGCGTCCGTTACGTATCCATGTAAACTTGTAATTAAGTTCTTTTGCCTTTAGGCGCGATGCTGCGTTCAAAGCTTTATTTTACGGAGATAAATGTTGAGCTACAAATACTGGATTAGATGGTCCGCCAATCCCAAGGTGCTTTGTACTTCATTTCTCATTCTTGTTGGTCTTGTTATATTTGGCGACAGCAGCCAGCACAGCATCGCGCTGACGCGGTGTTCGCAGCTTGACTAGAACCATCCTAGGTCTATTGCTGTCTTTATTTAGTTTTGCCACATCGCCCGGTACAACAGGATCACCTACAACTTTTATCATTTGTATGATAGTACTGACTACATTTTCCCCTTTGTGTTCAGTAATTCCATTAACCTCGATATTTGTTTCTCTCATGTTCTGCTCGACCAAGTTTAGACGGTTTGTTACAGTGGACTTTAATTTTTCGTTATCGGTTTGCAGGTTATGTATTATTGCATTTTTTTCATCAAGTTTTTCTTTCATATCATCAAATTGTGAGTTAAAAAAACTCCATCGATGATTTAAATCCATTGAATTGCTCAGTGATAAATTTGAGTTCTGCCACAACGTAGTGTCTAATTGTTTCACGGTATTTCTTCGTTCTTCAAAATAGGAAGCATGTTGTACCGCCCCAGACGAGGTCTAAACAAAGAGACTCTAGTGCCGCTTAGCTGTAATGTAGGTAAGAGGAACTTTGATTTTCAATGTAAGCGTGTTAGTAAGTAATTTTAGGTTCCATTTTAGTTTGTTTGGCGTTTAAATTATTTTATTATACTGCCGTTTTTGTTAGAAGGTACCTTGTAAATCATGGATTATTTTACCCGTTAAACTGAGGCACTGTAAAGACCTCATTTCGCCTTCTTACTTTTCTATGCAAGGCACTAATTCATTTTCACTGAACTGATAAATCAATAACGAAATAAGACAAAGACAATATTTGTTCAGTTTAATTATTTCTTAACCAATTATACTAATTTCAATTCCCAATAATATGCTTAGATTAATGGAATAGATAACAAATGTATACTAATAGGTTCTTTTTGTTTCAGCATCTTATCCATTGCATTAGGTAATAAAGACCCGATATAACTGCAACAGAATACATTACGTGTCAACAGGCAATTTTAAATATGTGACCTATTTTTAGTTTTTACGACGCTATAAATAAAACAAAAGGTGCGCTACGCAAACTTCTTTGCTGCTTTCAAAACTGTCTTCGTTCGTTTCATTTCGTTCCATTGGTCATCAAAATTATAAGCTACCATTTTTGAAATGGTAACACCAAGCCAAGAAAGACGACAATCTGTTTATTTTATGCGTGCATAATTAACAAAAAAACACAATATAAATAATTACTCCAATATTTAAAAAGATCTTTGTTGTTAAAAATACGTTTCTGGAACTACAAAATAGTAAACTATAAAATATATCTTTCTCTACCCATCAATTGTAGATTCGGCAACACTGAGAGTTTGACAGTTTGCCAGTGAAACTTGAGTGAAACACTGTGGATTGTGAACGTGTGAAGTGCGATGTTAGTTTCGTTTACATAAAAAAATCTGTGGTTTATTTTATGTGAAGACAGGCAGAAAATGTAAGTATTTTGAACTATATTAATTATTTACTAACAGTACGTAACTAACTACCTTGCCTTTGCTTAAAAAATATGTTTTTTCTCACATCCCCGGAAATTCCTGTTGGGCATTAAAAAAAGTTTAAAATAAAAGTTGCCGGCCAGTATCATCTGTTGCATTCCAATCTCATTACGCTTGCACTTTTTAAAGAATTAATGAGTTTGCCGGTTTCAATCAACTTTCAGCCTAGTTTTCTGCTGATAAATGTTTAGGTAGTGTCGGAATTCAAAAATACAGCAGCTATGAGAACTATTGGCAAACAAAACAATTTAAAATGAAATGTGTCAGTAGGTGAGGGTTGATCTCTTTACCTTCGCCTGAATTCTTGTTATGAGTGAACTCTTTTTAAGTTTAAAATAGCTTATAAGTAATTTCTTGATTACAATCTATATCCCATTGTTATTGTACTTTAATGTTTGGTTTTTCAAATGGTTCTTTTATTTTCTGTACTTATGTAATTATTTTAACAAAACTGTGTCTACCAATTATCTTTATAAAATAATATAAAATAAGTCATCCAATACAAGTAAATAAAATAAATCAATTACAATTTATACTGTTTTCTTCACAAGTCACTTAGCTCAAAAATGACTTCTCTGCTTACATTTAAGGTTATGGTCAAAGGTGCATTGTTTCCATGCTTTATAATAAAATGTTTTGTTAATGGTTGTCATCTATTTAATACCTTAAACATATCAGGGTACACAAAGTTGGATCATATAAAGAGTTTAAGTCCTACAGAGTCTAAGATTTAAATTATTATACTTAGCTTATATTCCTAATAAACTAGAAGGCACTTCATTTAATCAAACATATTAGCTCATCATGGGTAAAGATTGTTTCATGCTCCTAAGCCATATACATAATATATAAACTACTCTCAAATTGGTGTCCCTGATCCCTTGTTAGAAGATCATGAACTCCAAAATATGCTATTCAGATATAAAAGACTTTAGCGACCACTTCTACGGTAATATCTTTAACAGGTGCCTTGGGCCGAATGTACCTCATGGTTATGAAGTGCTTTTAACTCGCCCCGGAACCGCAGTGATGTCCACACCTGCCCCCAACGGTCAAGGCCGCGCCCCCGTACGACGCCGAGGGCACCAACACCACCTGCGGCTCCGGGGCGACCGCCGGCCCGCCGCCGCGCTCGCACCCACTGATCCGTCCAAAGAAGTGCCCTTAACCCACAATGTAGTGCCTAGTATTGTAAGTGTAAGTGAATCTGTGGTAAGGACAAATAGTGATAATCAACTTTCCAGTCAAAGTATACAACAAGATTTAGTGCAATCAGATGAGAAATTTGAATCTAAAACTCAAATAGTTCGCAATGAATCCCTGGAGTGTATTGAATCAGATGAAGCTTTTTCTTTTAAAGACAAAGAGATAACTGGCGATGGAGCAGAGTCAAAATTAAACACTATCATTCCAAATGTTTCTGAGGAAGATCCGGAAACGGCTGAGTTAGCAAAGCTTCGATGTGCTAGTGAATGTACCGAAGTTTTGGCTGAAAGGGAAAATAGCAGAAGACGACGATGTGCTGATTATCCGGGCCTGGCTTTTGGAAGATCTATATTTTCTTCAGATACTATGATGAAGTTTTCACTCATCAAGAACGAGTTACAGAATATCAAGAACACTGCTCTAAAAAGGGCTGAAACTGAAGTAGCAGCTCTTACCAATCGGATACAATTGTTAGAAGGTGACTTACAAAAGTTAGAAGAGGGTTTCACAGCAGCCACAGCTGAACTGAATGAAGCAAGCCAAGCTGCTAATGAGTCTGAAGAGATATGCAAAGAGCTAGAAAACCGAGCAAACATGGAAGACAACCGTGTAGCTATCCTGGAGTCACAGCTAGCGCATGCCAAGGTCATTGCTCAGGATTCTGATAAAAAGTATGAAGAGTTGGCTCGCAAGCTTGTATTAATAGAAGAAGACCTTAAAAAGGAAATCAAAATTCTTGGAGATGATAAGATATTGGAAAGAGAATAAAAGCAAATAGATGTCAAAAAAGCTCCCATATCATGAAAACCATTCATATTCTCAGCTTACACTCTTACAAACTTTTTAAAGCTAAACTAAACTCTATTAAAATAAATTGCAAAGATTGCAACATCATAGTAAGTGTCATACATGAAGACGCACTCATTACATTTTGGTCAAGCTTGCATACTATGATGAGTAAACCCAATTAGTAGTGGGGTGCGTCTTCCTGGATGAAATGCACTACATAGTGTTTGAATTTTTGGATACTATATAACCTTTGCTTGCAAAGTTTTATACCATTTAATTAAAACAGATTAATAGCTTTGTAAAATATATTTTTAACTTTATTTTGCACTATTAAATTTATAAAAAAGTTATAACCAATTGAATGAGCTATTATATACATATATATTAACTTAAGTTGCCTGCTCTTTGAGTGTTATCATAAATTCTACTCCGCTGATAACATGCACTTGTTGGTCAACTCATTAGTCCAGACGGAATGATTACCGTTACCATATGATAAAGACACTTTACTTAACTGTACTGCATTTTAATTTAGTTTTAAGTGAGATAATTCTAAATGTATAACTGACTCATTCTTTGGTAAAATTTCATGAGTCTATTGTGGTTCAACAAAATTATTTTATAATGTTATTGAATACTTAATGTATGATATATTACATTTACTGGCTAACAGGATAATATTAAATGTTGCTTTTATTATAATTGATTTAAATACAAATATCTTTCAATAGAAACAAATGTTTTGGTTACCTATTTAAAAATGTATTTTATCACAGCCACTCATTTGTAAAATAGCATATAAAAATTTAAATATGAATACCTTCATTTCCTTATGTGGATTTTCCCATGATATCTAATTAATATATCCAAATATGAATATTTCTCAAACATGTTATGAGAAAGCCACAAGCCTTGTATCATATCCTTTAAACCTTTTCTCTTGCTTTATTAATAGATATACCTTTTTTGTAAATACATAATTATTTTTATTGCCTGCTAGCAATGGAGTTTATTCAAACAAATGAAAGTCTGAATATCAAATCAAACTTAGTATTTCTAATTTGGGAAAAGCTTCAAGAATATTTAGATCTATTGAAAGATATGTTTGTAAAAAGTAATTTTATAAATTTAATAAACGTTTCCATTTAAAGCACTAAGTTTTATTATCTATTTATTTATATAAAAAACTTATAATAATTACTTCTCCATTATGGACCTTCCTTTCTTGTGGTGAAATAATTATCAATTTTTATTGGAGATTCATGGTATAGATTTATTATGTAATAAATGAAAATCTTTTAAAATAACTATTATAGATGTAATCAATGATATAACTGTGACTGGTTTGTTATCGACCCAATACTTCAATTTAAACTGCATCATTTCGATCTTGGCTTTATACCTTAATGCCATGGTCTTAATAATGATGTCTTGATGACTTAAGCGAGCATCAGATAGAAATCATCGCTTTTTTGTATGTAATGTGACTCTAAACGTACAGTATATATAAAATGATGCCCCACTCTACTAGACACAGTTTGAACAACTCTAATAATAGTTTCCATAAAATACCGTCTTAATGTAGCTATCTCGTAAACAAACAGTCAATTTCAGTATTTTGGCAAGGAAAGTTGGTTTCTGAAACACGTGTGAAAATAGAAAAGGTAATTGCAATTTTTAATAACAGAATATTTGCTTTTTCAATAATAAGCCATATTTAACCACCTCTTAATCTTTCAATTGCTTAATTTTTTGTTTTGTAGTTGTACAGTTTCTTTGGCTTAGATAATTGTTTAACCTAATACACGAGATATTCTTCCAGCGTATTGGCAACATCGTCGTAGCGCTGTCTAAGATGTAATAGCATTCTGTCTGGTTATTTTACCTTCCTCTATAGATTTGACTCTTGTTATACATCTACCTAATATGTGAGGTTATAGCAAACACAAAAAAATATGGACGAAACTTATAACTTAATTAAATAAATTGCCCATTGGTAGGTGTTTTATATTTTTGTTTCAATAATTCGAAAGTGATATACGTATTGTGGCTTTTTTTAAAGAAACAGGAAAACATTGTTTTTTTTTTTCGTGTGTAATGGATGTATCAAAGCTTCTGAATAGATTTTTATAATTCTTTCGTAATATCTGTTACTTATAGAAATTCCAACAATTTGTAATCTATTAAAATTTACGAAATTCTTCTATACTAGGTTAGTTTTAGCAGCAATCTCGGTGAAATTTTTACTTCAAGCCGTTGATATAACACGATTTCATTGTTCGAGTTACTACTCAAAACCTCTACAATAGAAAGATATTATGAAATTCCTTTCAATTTCTGTTTTGTAAAGATCACGCCGCCATTTTCTTTTTGTACTCTGAACCAAAACAAATGACTAATTGAAGTTACTCATCTATTAGTTTCAATGTCTCGCGTTGTCTTTATCTTAATTATAGTGATAGTAAGAGACGGCGAGAGGTATGAAACTGAAATCGTCAGGAAAAAGTTTTCTCATTTTATTTAGAATAATAAAATGTTAAATGGTGTTGTACGATCTTTGGCTGCCCTCTACAGAATTTATTTTTCTTGTTAAAAATAGTTTCGTTGTTGACGAAAAACGTTTTTCAAAAGTCCATTTTTCAGATGTCCATTCGCATTGAAATCGTAGAATGGTTCTCGATTTCTTGAAATGTACCTGTAGGCAAACATGGTGGGCTATAAAATGTCTGAAACCAACCCCTCAGTTTGTTTATCCAATATCCTTACAGTGGAATAGACCTCTTTTGAATTGAAAATGTATATAAATCTGGCCATTGTTTAACACTTAGTTTTCGTACTTGCATATCTAGTTAAATTTAAAAGAAAACAACAAACGATTCACATTCTTTATACCTTATACGTAGGCAATATCATTACCATACTAAGTTCTTTGTTCTTAGTCATAAATTGTCAATAGAATATTCTAAGATGGTATCCATTTAGTCAAGGGCTATTCGATGTTCAGTTGTTCTCGCTTAACTAGTAAGTTTGCTACGTAATCTGAAACTGATAAAAATCGGTAAAATGGTCAAAAGGTATGCATGCTTTTTTGTCAGTTGGAGGTATTTCAGTTTACTTGAACATAACTCTTATAGAATCAGAAATTTCGCGTGTGAAAAACCTTATAAAACTGCTACGAAATTTGAAATCAATGACAAAAGTCAAATCTACCCGTCGTCGTTTTGTATAAAGTAGCAGTATTTTACATTAAAGTACATACGCACTCCCAATAGGGATAGAGTATTTTTTACTCGACTGTCAAAAGGAGGGTTAAGTTTTTCGAGTTATTATTATATATACGAATTAATATTTGTTTGGCTCGCTCTACAGACTAAACAGTTTGACGGATTTTAACAGGCGAGGTGTCGTTAGATTCGTCGCAATTGTCATTGTGACATGGGTTATATTATTTCCCGGCGTTTCAGAGATACCTATGTGTTGGGTTGTTAAATTTGTGAAATTATGCGGCTTGTTACTTTTAAATTTTGCGAGAGCAGGAATTAACGTGAAAAATGTCGGGAACAAAATTCAGTAATAAAACTTCAAGGATCAGGTTTTTTAAACCAGTTCATTTAATAATCTCCTTACTTTGTACCATTTATTGACCTCTCTTTAGGATATTTTAGCACCTGCATTTTTTACTACCGTTTCAGGCTTAAGAAAAAAGAGGGCATCAACGGCAGGTATGACTCATGCCTCGTCTCGGTTGAATGGCACTTAAATATTTTGCCATCGGCTACTTACTAAGTTACTGTACTTATTGCCAAGTTATGTTTCCTCTAAGTTATTTCCTTTGATTCAATAACTTCCTCGTAGGAAAATAATTAAATTGATAAATGGAGCAGCTGCCACAGTTTAAAGTGGAAAGAAAGAAAATAATTTATTTCAGAAACAAATAAAATTGTAACTTATTTTTGTACTGCAATATTTTTCGCACGGAAAATTGCGCACATTGACGTTTCTTCTAATATTTGCCAGTAGGAAGTTGTTCTCAGTAAAATATATAATTTACTCCTAAAAAAACGACAGCCGAGTTGTGTAGTGGTTATTAGCCCCGTCTCATACGCCGGAGGTGCCAGGTTCGAGCCTGGCCGGGGCATTCATTTGTGTGATGAACACAGATGCTTGTTCTCGGGTCCTGGTTGTTTCTATTTATACATGTACGTTTATTCTGGATTCCCCCCCAGTTCGCTGCATGGCCATCCATAACACAAGCTCTGCTTACTTTGGGGTCATACAGTTGATGTGTTTGTCTGGGGATTTATTATTATTATAATAACATTGTTATTTGAAGTACTTGAGGTAGGTCCACGCTTAGTCTCACCAGCGAATTTCGAGATAATAATAATAAGGCTATCTAACGGCGAAAGAACTTTTAAAATCGGTTCGGCAGTTCCGGGGTTTATTGTTAACGTATAAATAGACAGACCAACAAATTTTTACTATTCCCGTGGCCATCACCTCTCGGTACGTAGCGTCCGGGCCCATGGACATTATTAGTCAACATTGATTGTGATGATTATATCTACCAATGAAGCGTCGCCGGGCGTAGGCTTCAGTTGGCGTTTCCTTCGTTCCAGTAACTGCACTGGATGTTCCGTTCCTTTAATCCGGAACACAAAATGTAAATAGGAAGGGCTGTAGTACCGCCTTAGACGAAATCTTAACAAAATATTATACTCTACTGCCATTATCATATAAAGTTCAAACATACCTACTTAATAATAATAAAAGAACACACACAAATTGTTACAAACATTAAAAAAGGAAGAAAATTATACATAAAAATGAATACTTTGTTTTTTTGTTTGTAAAAATAATTTATAATTTATAATAGCGAGTGCAAAGTAATTAATCTGCAAGAGCAGCTAATTTCTTTATTGCGTGATATTAGATTAATCGTGAGATAGATACAATGTGAATGTGAATTTTTCTCGATTTAAATTCCTTTTAAAAGTACATTTATCTGCATCATCAGTTTCCATCGAACGAAAGACAGATCCCCCCCTATGCACAGTCAACAGCCCATCAACCTGCCACACAATGTCAAAGTAGACATTTCAATATTTAAGGGATGTTTGGCTAGTTTTTGTACGGGTGTTCCCAGGATTCTATAAAATAATAGCAAGGAGTATTAAATGCCAATATTTCATAATTTCGTTAGTTTTGTCTTAGGAAAACATTTTCTTAAAACATTCACGCTATATAATAAAAACATGGCGTAATCTGTCTTTTTGTTTTACTTTTATTTCAAGTTTTGTTTAGTTCTGCGGTTACTTTTATTTTTTATTTTTGTGACCTCCTTTGAAGATTTTTCGTTTGATTTAATTAATAAAAAATAATATAACAACTGCAAAAATAATCGAGTGATTGATACTGTGTAAAGGGATCTTTTGATGATTTCAGGTTGCCAAACAAATTATGGTCTTTGTCATCGATCATTTAACACATCCAGTTAATACACTTTCGTTTTAAATATGTTTGTAAGTCGTTACTGTAAACTTACTACGTCGTAACTGTTTTAAACTATCGCGGTTATTTTCACTATAATTTATTGAATTTACGGGATTCCTACCACGACCTTCGATTTTTATTTCGCGCGTCCGATAATTCGATGCTGTTGCAAGAATCCCGTTAAATTATTACTACGTCGTAACTCAAAGTATGTTATCGATTATTGAAACCATACAGTAAACTCTAGTTTGACAAACGGACCAAAACAATCACAGACAAACAACAAGTTGCCACAGAAAACCTCACCTCGGTGTGGCCACGTGATGTTTGGTTTTTTGTTTCAAAGTACATAGAACATAATGCAGAATGTATTTTTAAAAATATTTTTAGTGTGTTTACCACAATTTTTTATACATATCAAAATGGTGTACATGACGCTAACCGAAAATGAAATGATTCTGAATTCGAAATCTTGACTGATGAACTTTAGGTTGAAAACTGATTGAGAAAACTCATTTGTGGTAGCATGATGAGGTGTGGGCTGTACCTATATCGATAAATAAGAAAGGTTCGTTTGTAGATAATCGACATACCTACTTTAAAACTATATTAAAAATCCATTCCTCCTTCAAAAAGGATATATTAGCCAGAATAAGCTATATTTGATCCATCGAAGTGAGTCGGTTCTGTTGCGAAGTATCCTGTTTTTAAAACATCGAGGGAATTCTGGAATTTAATAAAAAATTAAGGCATAGTTTCGTTCGCTTTCATCCGAACCTACATTTGATTTACCGAAGTTCTGTGAAACAGAATTATTAGACCGGAACTGACGGACGGCGCATCATTTGTCATATCTTTCATCTTAAATAAATGGCCATGGAAGCCGCTTACCATATACTATGAAGTAGCCCCGTTTTCGCAGTTTTTAATATAAACTAATATTGTATCAAACGTGAGAAAATGTTTGTTTAGTTTAGCTACTAAAATACGGTGTTAATAAATCTGTCACAATCTAATATTGTCTGGCTTGTAGAAATTGCTTGAAAAATAGTCAAAAATATAACACTTTTTCTTAACAATATTTTGTATTCAATTTATAAGACAATATTTAAACATTTTAAAACATTTTTATTAAAATTATTTACCTTTAGTTTTATAACGTAAATCAACGGTCGGTTAACTTTGCCCTGTACATTACGGAACAGCACTCGATGTTAATGGGCGGATGCGGGTTTGATCTTTTAAAATTATACTCAACAGGTTCTTGTGGGAGCCCTGGCAAAGTCCCTAAAAAAAAATTAAAAATCTTCAGATTGTAGTGCAATTCTGTTATGTTTACTAATTTCATAGCCGGCGCGTTACCGTTATGAAGAAATGTAATCACGACGAAATGGTTTTTTAAATCAGAATCTGAATTTGTTCGCTGTTTGATTAGACCTAACTACCGTTGGTTGTATTTTGACCTTTAGTCCATTTGCTCAAGGATTACCTACATTTATTTTTTTATATCTGAGATCATATTGTCCACGTCCCGTTTCTTCAAGAGAAAGTATGGCTCGGATCGATTGTAATTTGAAATGTAAACGAGTTTCATTCGATTGTTGACAATCTGCCATTTTAATTACCGGTCAGTGCACTGTCGTGATGGCGGACTTTTTGAATTTGGATTGAATCTTTTGCAAATTTACTACTAATTTATTTAAGTATTACGTAATGAAAATGTGTGAAGATTTCAATGAAACCTAATTATAAATTATTGTAAGAAGTTCTAGGTTAAGTCGTTTTAGAGATCGTTACAAATCAACAAACGGAACAAAACTTTTGATATTTATAGCAAAGATAACTAGTATAATTTCAAAATGCCTTTTTAAAGGTAAAAACGTTTATAAATCCAATATTTTTTGCAATAATAAATCATGAGTGCACTCAATCCAACGATTGAGAACCCTAGAGTTTATAACAAAAGAGGAAACACACATTGTGTGGTCAAATCGCTGTAAACGTATTGGTGTCAAATTGCGTACATGCTAAAAACACCCTTATTGCTTTTGAGGTAATGTCTGTAATTAATAATAGGTCGTGGAATTTAAATGTTATGAGGATTATGAAGTGTGCAACGCTATGTAACGTCTTCGCATTTTAATATACTTAGGCGAATGTTACGCTTTTTTGCTGGAAGAAAGGAGCGTTTTAAACAGTATTTTGAGTCATATTTAACATAAAGAATGCCAATATAATTTTCATATTGTAATGGACAATCGGTTTTTTTTTTAATTGTCTTCCATCTCTTATGAAGACATGATGGAGATGACCATGTTACACGCATATCTAAGAGGAGCCTCACTCTTGAAAGTTACAGGACTATACGTGTGTGTCTTAAATGGTAAATCCCAGACAATCTTAATAATTGAGAATAATTTTATTAAATCACACATAGAGTAGGTAAGTAGAAGTTATAAAGTTGTACCTATTAGATGAAATACAAATTACTTTATTAAATAATTAACTTACAGAAAACATAAAAGAATGCCAATATGGCTGGCCTTGTCCGTACAAACAATACTTATTTTATTTTAGCATTTCATTTCAATTTTCATGTAAAATATTTTAAAATGTACATTAACAACATGACGGTGATACCAAAATATTTCTGTATTCATCTTCTGCTTAGTTTTACTCAAGCCACTAAATTTAGACGGAACACCTACGTTTGAAGATTCTGTTACATTTGATGATAGAATAGATATACTGTCGGCCATTTTGTTTGTTGTATATGATGTATATGAGCTTAAAATCTTCCTATTTATTGGCGGTTTATTTCAAAATCATTATATTTTTTATTTCATCATAGGAAACATGCTGCACGTTCAAATTTTGGCTCTTAAAAGGTTTTGAAGGTTGACCAAGAGGAAAAAGCCGACTGGAGAAACCTCTCGGTATTTGCACTGTAAAGTATTAAATATTACAATATTTAATACTTTACTTATTAGTTCAAAGTTAAGTGTCTGTATCCGTAATTCTCTAAATAAATCCTACTAATGTTAGAAACGCTAAAGGTGTGTGACGATGTTTCCTTCCTACATCTGCACGCGAATCTGAACGAATTCGGTTATAATTTGGCGAACGAGTAAACTATGACTTGATATAACGTACTGGCCACAATTTTATTATATGTATACTCTTCTAAGTTCACAAAAAAGGGATTATCCGTTTTTAGACTTCGTTCAAATCGAAATAGTAATAGTAAAAAAGAAAAACTTCATAAGCTTGTAGGTCATTATTAAAAAAAAAGAAATACTCTACGAGAAAATATAAAACCACTGTGAGAACCATATTGTCTGAACTAGATGACATAACATGGCGGCTAAAATTAGCGGCAAAGCGCGCAACCGCATCGCTGCAGGTGCCTCAGTGTTGCCGCATGCGAAAATTCTCCCTGAATTTCGGGTGTTGAACTCGAAATTGTAACACTGCTTATTTTATAAGCTATGCGGTTATTTCTGAACGGGAATTGTGCCAAATTGCAGGTGTAAACTGTGGTTTCAATTGCGGAATACCTTGCCGACGACTTGTATGTGATGTACTTTGAGCATAAGGAGTTTAATGTGTAAGTGTGCCGAGTGCTGAATGAATTATGTAGGAATACTTGATAATTCGGATGCGATGTCCAACGGATTTTGTATTATTATAGGCATTATAATAATTATTTTTTGAAAACTGGATATTAAGACGAATCTATGAATAAATTGTAAATAATTATGTTATAAATTTGAACATGAAGGATTGACTTTCGTTACGACATCCATAGCCCCGTATCTTTTAAAAGCGGAATGAATAAGTACCTGATTTCTAGGCTGTGCAAACGCCTAGATCAGGGTTCCCCAAACAGGGTACGTGAACCACTAGGGGTTTGCCATTCCACGGTAGGGGTTCGCGACATGATTTACTTAATGTTGGCTGGACGACTTAAGTTTTAAATTTCTCCTAAAATCAACTCAATTTGCGCAAAGAAACTAAAGAAACAGAACCCATCATATTAACTCAAAAAACTATCTTTTTGGTACTGTATTTGTTATCTGTTATTGAAATAAGAAGCTTTATTTTCTTCAACAGCCAAGTTTATTATTTTCTTTAGTGATAAGATTTAGGGATTCGCTGTCATATGAAAACTTTAACAAGGGTACCTGGAGCTATAAGTTTAAGAACCTCTGGCCTAGATAATGTACAGTCAACAGTTCCTCAATCAACCACAAAATTTCGAATTTCCGTCATTAAACACTAGTTTGAAAATTGATAGAGAAAATTTAAGATTTGGTGGTATTGCAGTTGATTGTACAATAAATAAATGAATACCTTATAATACTGAGTTTATTTACTGACTTCAGTTTGATACGTATCGCAAAAGGAGTAACGGTTTAACAATTTGATAAATACGGTTTATCATTAATTTTAGTATTGAAAACCTTACTTTAGTAACATCATTAAAGTATATTTGTTAAAAAAAGAATTTAATTTGTATTACTTGATTTGATAGTCGACTCTGTTTTGCTAAAGAGACGTATTTTCCTCGAATTAATTTTAGAATGAGATACCATAAGGAAAGAGATAGATATATTACGTTAAAGGCTTAAGTCCATAGTGTTTGAGACGTCGGCCGATGATGTTTCAGCATATAATAGCGTCATGATTATTTTTAATAGATTGACGATACAGTCATAAATCATATTTAAAAGGTTATTGAACTAACTTTTTTGTTTTTGGTATTTAAATTAAATAATGAAGTCAAAGGAAATCTTACGTACAACACTAGAGTCACGTGACCAAAATCTTAATTAGAATATAGAAAGAAAACACATTTATACATTAGACTAACCTAAAGGCTTCTAAAGGAAGAGGTCTGTACCCGCGACAAATCGAGGAGGTCTCAAAATGCGAGAAACTGACGCTACTGAGCCATATTATCTCTCGACCCGAAGCGAGTGTTGGTCGCGTTTAGACACCTTCTCGGCTAATTATATGCTAGCCCCGTGCAACTGTAATAGACGCAAACAAGTTTAACCTTCCGCGCTTATGAAGCTTGTTTTCAGCTTGAGTTCTTATTGTCTAACACAGGAGAGTTTTTCTTGGATAATTTAGTTTATTTTATGATAAAATACGTTCTAATATAAAGGAAAATCAAAAAGGAAATAACATGGGAAGAAAAAAAGTCAAAAAAAAAGGAAAACTGAAAGAGCACATCCACTTGTTGCAAAATAACAGAGTGAATATTGGATTGACGTATTTGAATTTTGAAGTTTGGTGATAGGGATCCCGAACTAATAAAAACAAAACTCACAAAAAGTTATAGTTGCAATCGAAATAATGCTTTGCAAGATTATACAATTAACATAATTAAGTTTGTTATATGTTTTTGATTTTATTTATTTAGTTTTAAATGTATACTTTATATGTTTACTTTACTGTTTATGAAAAGCTTTATGCCTTTATCTTTAGAATAAGCCACCAGCAAAACTTCTTTTGCATTGAATCAGTAACCCCAACGTTGCGCAGCTATTGTATGGACACTCCTCACGTTTAGTTTCTTATTAATTGAGATAATTTTATTGGGAAATATTTTAGTTCTGATACTTTTTTTAATAATCATTTACATGAATGATACGAATTATCGTGCATTCCATTCGTCCATTAAGTGCTGAAACAAAAAGCTTACTGACGGCCTAAAATGGACTTAACCCTTTGCACATCTAATGTTGTATTTATAATCCGCTGGTTTGTATAAATTTGAAACCAAAATACGTTATGTTTATGTTATTCCTTCCAACACTAAGTGGGTGGTATGCAAGAGCATATGTAATTATCAATTAAAGAAAAGTCGGTATTCTGCGAGACATTCTTGCGTCTTATATTATTATTTTTTCTTGGTATTTATCAATTATAAAAGAATTTTTTTCATTTAAGTTTAGATGTACAGTTTTATACTGCGTATAAAAAAATATGATTATAATGATGATGATCATCCAGCTCCGTACCTACTTCTGGGTTATTTAGTGTCCTAACAGTGAAAGAGTTAATGCGTTTGTCATGTTATTTCGAGGAAACAAATACTCTAAAAGCTGATCTAGGGTTATCTTCATTTAGCTCTCATCGCCCTCATAATTCTCTTGAACCAAAAAGACGGACCAGCTGGATATGTAGCGTCTACAAAGTGCTGTCATCAGCGTAACCAATTGCCGCCAATGAAAGGAGTTCACTAATTTCCAACAAGAACGTTGCAGAGAGCACTGATCCCCGTGGTACCCAAATTCGAATTCAAATTCAGATATTTATTTCTTAACATTGACAATTACTTGTTGTTATTGGCGTTAAATAAAGCATGACTCTACCACCAGTTCGGAAATACCTTCGTGAAGAAGAACTGGCAAGAAACTTCAGGGGTATAATTTTTTTCAAAAATAAATTAACAGTGTCTCTTTATGTTTGTACAAAATTATTCTTATCTTCACGTGTTAGCTAGGCAAGTCCCCCCAAGTATCCAAATAACGGACACCCTCAAACGGCACCCGTTCACAAGGTTTACGCGAGCCATCGCCCTCCTCAACCATATTAGAGAAGTTAATCCCCAGTATTAATCGCCATTAGGACAGAAGATCAGGAAATCAGATATCCAGCCGCGGAGTTTGTCTGGTATGCCATAAGTTCTTCCTCTTTATATTATCAAAATGAAATAGAAAACAAAGCAAAAATCAAATAACGCCTATTTTACATTCAAATACTAATCCAATATAGCTGAAAATTCAAATCTCAATATATTTAATCTACATACCGATATATTTAGTAGGTAGGTATCTTCTTGTGTTAGTTCGAGTAACTGTAATAGTTATTCGCATGGTGATACAATAGTACGTCGTTGGACACAAACGGTGCCAATATGTGAATCATTTGGCAGAAGTTATACTTTGTGTACGGACAGCAAAAAAAGGTTTCGATTAGTTTTAACAGTTCAATATAATTTTTAATTAATAGCAGAATGATATTTTTAGGCTTTTCGAGCTTTTATAAATTGTATTTATATACATAATTGACAAACAGAAATCTTTAAAGACAGTAATCATTAGATTGACACAATAAGCTTTAGGTAATTAGTTTGCATAAACATATGAAATGTGTTTTCTGCCGTTTTTATTAAGAAATTGTCGTTATGTCTTATTAAAGCAATCTTAAAACATTTATCACCGAAAAAAATCGTTTTATTCGAGAATTAAAAGCTCTTTATAGAATTTTTTTTAAATATTATATGTGAAAGCAAAATAACCTAAAAAAAGTGCTTAAATCCCTAGAAAAAAATATGAAGTGTTATTTTGCCTTGCGACATCGAATTCATGAGTACTACATACATTAGTACAATATTAGACGTGTTGTCTTGTCTCACTAACCTACGTTTGTTATTCTACTGAAACTGTTACACAAATGGCCTCATTTCCGCAGAACACACATATTTTTAATTTAGTTTGATAACACAAAAGAAATTCCAAGCAAAACAGTCAAGGCGAAACCGGGTCAGCTTGCGTTTATTAAATTATCATGTTTGCTATGAAGGTAGACGTATTCATCTCTTATTTATTTAGTATACTTACATTTTAATGATTAGAAACTTGGTCTTAATACTTTTACTGTATTATTTTCATAGGTGCACGAGCTTATGACCCACCTTATGTGGTAAGTGGCATCCGTGCCCATGGTCATCATTAGCCGAAGGTGTTTTGTGTATTAATATTGTATGTGATTATTGTATCGACTCATGATGCGCATGGCTTCAGCTGGGGTTGCCTTTGTTCCAGTAATGGCACTGGTTGTTCCTTCCCCTTATCCGAAACACCATCATAAACGTGATTATTTAAGAAAGCACTGTAGTAGTAGTTCTTTATAAGGGCAACCAAAACATATATTTTTCCTATATCCATGAAGTTCCGGCCATTAAAGAAATATTCTGAATACTTTCCTACGATTACATAGTTAAATATTTGGAAAGAACACGTGACTTCTATAAATATGATTCGCGACCGAGACTTGGATTCGTGTTCAAAAATAACGTTACCCTGTTTCACAATTACGTTAAAACGTTCTTTGGATATACTAGAGGATTTCCATTTTAAATTGTTGGAGTCATCTTTTTCGAGTTAAGTCTTTTTGAAATGGAACCTCAACATGTTTTGGCATACTACTAATGTTATCAAGAGAATATACTGTATATGTATTTTACCGTTAGAAAGTTACAACATTGAGAATTAGGATCTAGGCTGTATTTAATTAAACCCAGGCATTGGGAGCTAGGTGTTCGTCCTTCCTATTCGACCGCCGTAACAATGATGCGTACGTGGTTGTTGGGTTAAAAGAAGAGAACAGCCAGCGCTATTACTGTAACGCATCATTTGTCCATATTATAATCACTTGCAATATTTATGAATAAAATACCAACTACTAACGATGCCCATGGGCGCGGATGCCACTTACCGTCAGGTGGGTTGCTGAAAAAAACTTGTGTACGGGCCCTTGTTGGTCCGTACGATGCTGATGTCTTGATAAATAATAAAACTTGATACTTGATAAATTGTCTTGATAGGTTACAAAGTGTGCACACGTAGGAAATTGTTCGTAAAAGTGAAAAACCGTACAGTTTTGCGTCTATTTAAATGATAATTACTGCTGATGTGAGCTATTTCGCGTTTCGCTATATAATGCAAAATATGTACTTTGTACAACTTGTTTATTGCGTAATTTGATCACCTTGATAGTATCATTGATTGAAACTTTTAATAATATAAATGGCAGGTTAATATATTGATAAACAATTATTCCTTGGTAGGTCGTTGCCCGGCGTGTACGCACGAGTCTTTTCGAGCTATGTAAAAAAGAAACCATTTTTATAGCTCGAAAAGACTTATAATCTTGTTATGTGTAAATGATAACAAAAAATACTCCTTGTTTTGACAGTACCACTATCAGACAACCTCCCGCGCAGAAATAACCACAAGTTAACCTATCGATCAATAGAGTTACATATTTTTTCTAATAAAATGATTGGATGGACTCTCCGAATGGCACTATTTATATAAATTTCTACAAAACTTTTAATAAATTCTTAGATACTAATCGATAGTACTGGATATTGGAGGTTCATGGAATTCTGAGCAAAGAAACATTTGTTATTTGTGAATATAATTTGCAAAACAACGTGGGAAATAATACAGTGTGAAATCTTTCCTCATCTGTAGACCATGTGAAAAGTACTTTTTATTAGATTATATTTATAAAATAGTACCGCAAATAAATTGCCAAAAATTTATGTTCAAGGTCGTGTGGGTTATTTAGTTCGAATCATTTTACTAAAATAAAGATTCGAATAATCTAAGTACTCCTGCAACTATTCAAATATAACATATTTCCTATTACATTTACACTCAAAATTATAAATAACTATTTTTTAAATTACGGAAACGGCAAGCTTCTTTTGTGTCTAGTTTTAATTGAAATCCGACACATTTCGATCGGAAGCTCCTTTTAGAAATTCCAAATCCTTTTATTTATTCACGGCATAGGTTAAAAGCGACTCTTGGGCACTAGGAAAAAATTAAAGTGTCACATTACAGTAGGTACGGTTAGCAGAGAAACAAATTTTCTTTATGAACAAACGAATTTTTTCATAAAGTTATTTTATTAGACTTCTAATCATACGTTATCTTAAATGTCTGGTTCAGTAGTTTTTGTGAATACACCATTTTACTGACAGTTAATTCGAATATATTTTGTAATATAGGAGATTATTTTCCGCAATAAATGATAGTCTATTTTTATCTTACAAATTTATCTGTGTCATTTTATACCAATACGCCGTCCAAAGCTTTATAAGTTTCATCACCAACTGCTGTATGGTTTAGAAATGCATAGACATCAAACATATACATACTTATTTTATCCAACTAGGTAATAATTATTCTAAATCAATCACCAATATGTTTAAATATTCATTACTAACGAATCAACCCTACAATGTAAATCAGAATAAAAAATATATTAAAATGCATTCCTGTACTTTTCTTGCTGACGGTACCGGGTGTTTAATCAGGACACAGCTATATTTAGTCGCTGACTTTTTAGTGTTAACGTGCTCTTATTTTGATTGCTAACTATATCTACTGAACTTTGAATGACAACAGCTATTTGCCCTGGATTGTCTATTTAATTTTATACGTGGTGGTATTTAAATGAAATAGTATTCATGGAGAAAGGATAATAAATGTCAAATCGGAATAGGTGCGACTTATATCTCGACCAAGCTTACTCTTGCGCGGCCTTTTTCTCCAATTGGTCGTCGCCTCAGATGAAGGCTGTGAGGCAAATGATTGCCAGGGTCATTCAGGGGGTTTTTTAGTGGGTAGAGGCTCTGGTAGGCTCGGAGCGAGTCCCACATAACCTCGTATCGCGCGCGGCGGGGTATGCGTAAGAGCATTTTTTAGATCCTCCTGCCTTCCCCGCGGAGGAGTACAAGAAAAAAACCAAGCTGACTAGTCGACTGTAAACCGTGACGTCACTAGTCGACTGTGAACCGTGACGTCATTAACTTCGGGCAGCAGCACTGTTATTATTTATTATAGATTTACGGTTACTTAGCGCGCTCTTAAAAATTATAGACTGCTTAGCAAATATACAAGTGAAATATAAATGAAGTGAAAAACTTTCAGGGATGAGTATACCCGTGGACACGAATAACATTTTCTATGGGACCTACTTTCATACTTGGAAGAAAAATCAACTTTTACATGCATTTCGATCGAGGCATGGGTCGAGGGGTCATGATCTTTTGTATGAAGCAGATGATTTTGTTTTTTGAGTATGAAAGCTTGTCCTGTAGGAGAAGTTGTTTGTATTGACCCTGTGGACTTGGATAAAGTACAAATTCGCTTAAGAAAATCTATCTTTAGATGCGCCTTAAATAACTAAATGACCAAAGTTCAATACTTAGCGCGGATCTTCTTTCGCAACACCTATTTGTTTAGTAGTAAAGGTTTAAAAGGCCACATTGGTTTGATTGCTTGGTAAATTAGTGCCCGTATCTTTTTAAGAATAAGATACAGTATTCTTTGTGTAGATATTCTTACATCCTTTTTATTCTTACTCTTTAGACCGCGACTTATTCCCATTCCATGTGAAAAGTTTGATAGTGACATAGGTACTGAATTTTAGGTTAGTAGCCTCGCCTCATACGCCGAAGGTCCCAGGTTCGAGTCCTGGCCGGGGCATTCATTTGTGTGATGAACATAAATGTTTGTTCTCGGGTCATGGTTGTTTATATTTATATATGTATGTGTATTCTGGGTTCCCCCCAGTTCGTTGAATGGTCATCCATAACACAAGCTCTGCTTACTTTGGAGGCCATACAGTTGGTGTGTTTGTCTGGGGATTTATTATTATTATAATAATAACTTTATTTGTACTTTTTGTAAAATGTATCTATATATCTAATAGAGTTCTAATAGAAAAATAAGCCTCAGTGATCGCATACACTTTTGTTTTGATTCGGGCATTCCACTTTGTTTCTCAACGGATTTTAATGATTTTTTCTTTGTTGCAGACTTAAACCTACAAAATGGCGACCGTGGCTGCCTCGATGGAGTCCTCCCAGAGCCTGATCCAGTCGGAGACCAGGGTCTACCAGGAGGTCCACGTCGCGGAGCAGAAGCAGGTCAAGAAGAAAACCAAGTCCAGGAGGCATAAGGATGAGGGCTCCATTTCTGTGGTGAGTTGGTTTTTCGTAGCTGCAAGAAGAAGGAAACTTGACCTTCGTTGTCTGTTGTGTATACTTACTTGAACATGACCGGTCCAATGGTTTTACAGCCTCCTAGTATCTTCTGACGTCCGGATATCATATTTTAATGTTATGTACATTATATTTTATCTAATTTCTTTTGATTAAGGAGATGGAGTTGTGGCAATTTCAAACAGGGTAGTGTACAGCCTCCATTTTATTTCTAACAATATAAATATATTGTATGTAAAATAAAATATTATATTCTAAGAAATTGAAGAAACAATATGACTAACTGTGAACCTACCCCTTATATATTAGTTTTCTCCTTGGTCCACGCTTTGATTCCTCTGGAACGATACCTAAATACAAATTCAGTAAAGTCACCTTCCGGCCAAGGCCGTGTACGGGTTTCGGCATGACGAGCCGAACGAGCTGACCTGCATAAAGCCCGAATGGTTTGGCCCGAATGGGTACTCAGGCCAAACAATCAGTTACAGTTTCATTGAACTTCCATATACACATGAACCGAACACGCTTCTTAGAAAGTAGGTAACTTTTCAACATAATTACTTATTTTGTAAAAGTTAACGATGTATCAGCTTATAAATAACAAACCAGTATCACTATTGTATGTATATGTATTGTAAACAATACCTTCTCGCAATTTCTTATATTTTCCTCTCCACCACCAGTCCAAAAGTTCCGAGAAACTGTACAAGAAGATGAAGGCCGACGCGAACGGGGAGTCGAACCCGTCGTGCGAGAAGTGCTCCCGGCCCGTGTACGCCATGGAACGCATCAAGGCCGAGAAGAGAGTGTGGCACAAGGAGTGCTTCAGATGCGTCCAGTGTAATAAGCAGCTGACGTGAGTATTTGAGGGAGTTGTTGGTTCCAGAATAGTTCTTTAATAATCCCTCAGCAGGAACGCCACCCTCACCCAACTAGAGTGGTGGCTTCGGGCAATTTATAGTTCACCGTGCTTGTCTACTGTGGTTTGGAAGACTAACACATACCTTCGATATCATTTCTGAGGTATGTGGGTTTTTCACGACGTTTCCTGTCATCCGAGCATTGTTTGGCTAAGATTTGTTTTAATGCTACCTTGTGGTACTTTGGCAAATGTGTGAAGGAGTTGCGTGGAGTGATAAGAGGCATCCGGGCTCAGGCATGTCCTCAAGCATAGGTGTTATCAGAAAGAATACAGTTGCACAGATTAAACAGAGAAGATGCCATAAAAGAAGATACGTTGTCGATCGTAGGTTTCAGTAGCAACTGGCTTTGTTCCCGTAATCTTTGTCACTGTCACTAAAGTACGTCTTCTTACGGTAGCGTCCGATGTAACTCATTTTTCTCTAATATGGTGGAGTAGGGCGATGTCTGGCTCCCGCTTAATGAAAATAAACGGGTGCCGTTCGCGAAAGTTCGTTTGGATGATTTGTGGGGAGGCAGTCTTGCCCAGCTATCAGATGCAGATAAGAATTATTTTGTATAAGACATAAGACGTCGACGATGTCAACTATGTAACGATCATCTCTGTAATTACTTTTGTTAATGTTATTTTTTTGCCACTTGACTTATATGTGGATAATGGTACTGGTTACATGGTTAATTCTTATTTAGTGTTTCAAATGTATAAGCTAATCTGTTACTGTGTAACTGTTTTTTATCCCAAATAAAATAAAATAAAATAGGACCCACTGCAAAATTAATTTGAACAAATGACTCCCTTAAAGTTTCTTACCAGTTCTTCTTCACGAAGGTCTTAGAAAAATGACTGTAGAAATCAATACGCATAAAAAAAATTACATCGAAAATTAAATATTTGAATTTGAATTGCACCGGGTGTTTCTTTCTTTAAATCGGAAGACGACCACGCTACTACTACTGATCGTAGAGGAAGTGGCAGCCTCTAGTGGCAGAGTTGATCAAGCCGCCTCTGGAACCCCCACTAGCCTTTGTAGGTTACTTCATTGCTGTTACCTTGCGGCAACAACTGGGGCCGACGGCTTAACGTGCCCTCCGGAGCCAAGGTCTTGAGCCACTGGCGCTCACTCATCCTGCGTCTGCCGAACCGAACCATACTAAAATTTGACATACGATACGCGACAATCAAAACCGTTCAGCCGTGAGCGCTTCCTTTAATATTAGGTCTTTACCTATGAAATTGCCGTTTTTCACGAAATAAATGAAGCGTAATTTTTTTATATATTTTTTATTTCTATTAATCAAAGTAATCACCCATGCAATCAATGCATCTTTGCCAACGCATTGGTAGCTTATTGATGCCTTTCTTGAAGAAATCAGCTGGACGGGAGGCAACAAATTCTTCAAAGGCATTTTGTACTGCCTCTCGGGTATTGAATTTTTTCCCGCCAAGAAGTTATCCAAATTCTGGAAAAAGTAGAAGTCTGTAGGCGCAAGGTCTAGTGAGTACGGCGGATGACGGAGAACTTCCAACCCCAACTCTTGTAGCTTGGAGACCGTCTGCTGTTTAGTATGACGTCGCGCGTTGTCGTGCAGGAGCAGTGGAGCCGAACGATTGACCAAAGCTGGTTGGAGACGTGCGAGCTTCTCCATCATTGTGTTCAGTTCTTCACAGTACACATCTGCAGTAATGCTTGTCCCGTTTGGCAAGAAGCTGTGATGAATTACACCCGCGTTAGACCACCAAACAGTGACCATCACTTTTCTAGGGGTAAGTTTTCGTTTAGGGCATTGTTTGGGTGCTGAACCAGGGTCCAACCAACTTGCTGAGCGCTTACGATTGTCAAACAGGATCCATTTCTCGTCACAAGTAACAATGCGGTTCAGAATTCCTTCATTTGTATGCCTGCTGAGCAGTGCAAGGTACATCTCCACGCGTACTTCGCGCTGGCGGTCATTGAGTTCGTGGGGTACCCATTTGTCAAGCTTTTTTACCTTGCCAATTTGACGCAAATGGACCAATATTGTTTTGATGCTAACGTCGAAAGCTGCTGCTAATTCAGCCGTGGATTGAGTTTCATCAGCTTCCACAATTGCCTTTAATTCGTCATTGTCGACCAAAGTTTTCGGACGACCACGGGGTTCATTTTTCAGGTCAAAATTTCCAGAACGGAAGCGGGTAAACCAATTACGGGTGGTGCGTTCGTTTGTAGTGTTCGCTCCGTAAACGTCGTTGATGTTGCGTGCCGCTTGTGCCGCTTTGCTGCCACGACGGTACTCATACTCCATAATTACTCGAATTTTTAACTTATCCATGACGACGAAAAATGTTCGAATGCGTTGAAAACAAAACACAAACTATTAAACAAATGACGATTTTAGAAAAAGTGTTCCATGTTTGTCAAATAAAATAATTTGAAATTAGAATTATCTGTCAAAAAAAAATATTTTCGTTTGAAATGGCCAGTACGGCAAAACGGCAGTTTCATAGGTAAAGACCTATTATTTGTGTAAAAAAACCCGTAAAAAAAATATTAAAGATATACATATATGCGTAATATATACTTACATGATTTTGATGCGAGCCGATTGCAAACTGGTCCAGGACCCCCAGGGGTCCACGGGAAACTCGACGGGGGTAGTTAGATCTAATGTTCACATTTTTTGTCGAGTTTTTGGAATATGGTAGAAATGTAGCTGCACCGGAACCAGCAAAATTTTGAAAGTGGTCTATGAGAAAAACAGTCTTGGAACCTCTGCTTTAAATGAAGTTTCTTCCTAGGGTGGAGACGTATCAGAGCGACCACACAACGCTGTACTGCAGAAACCACTTCAAGCAACTCTTCGAGCCCAAACCCGTCGGTGGAAACGATGAGTCCGATGGTGAGAACCCCATGTAATAAGTTTTGTAACGAATGGAAGTATTGGTAGTAGTCCTGCGTCATACGCCTGAAGTCCCAGGTTCGATTCCTGGTTTTCATCCTTTTTTTGGGATCATACAATTGGTGTGTTTGTTTGGGGATTATTATTATGATTTATTAATTTAAAGGCATAAGACACCAGGCTTATCTGAATGTCTTGAATTTAGCAGCTTCAGCCACCTAAGGCTTGGATTTGACGGTCGCATATTGTATTTGTCATTTATATTGGATTGTCTAAGTTCGAATCATTGCTATTGTGATAAAACTCTGCCCAGTCTCAGGCGAAAAATATATTGTTTCAAAACTGCTGATACTTCCGTTATATTAAAAACTTTTGATTTAACAAATTTAGTTTTTGATATTAAAATACATTATTCCTATTAAAATGATTGTAGGTGCAGTCAACAGCTCATCAATCCACCACAAGTAGTAAAATTTCTCAATTGATTTTGAACTCGTTTTTTAGTTAAACTTTAGGTTGAAAACTGATTGAGTAAATTTTACATGTTGTGGTAGCTTGAAGAGCTGTTGACTGTACACACAAAGTAATTATAAAACGTTACTTGGAATTCAAACCATTATTTAATGAAACACGTCTTTTGTAGTTTTAAAGCAATTAAAATACTTAATCACTTTATCTCTATTTAACATACCACATAATATCTTTGTGCTCGCGAATTAAAGGGATAGTTTTTTTTTGTTGGGGTATAGCATCCTCGCTGAACGCCATTTTGAAAAGTATCTTTTCAAAATTACGGCGAAGCAATCGATATTTCTGTGTTTTTAAGTGTTTTCCATCGATGTGTATTCAATGTTATTAAGCACTGTCATTTTAATTTATCAATTTGCAAATATCTTTTTGTCTTCTCGATACTTATATAGTTGTGCTAATTGTGAGTTATTCATATAGGATTATACTAGTTTGCCTACAAATAACTTTTTCTGCGCGTAACTCAGAAGTGTGACATTTTATACCTTAGTGGCTTATTTTTTTATATGTTTTATTTGTTTTTTCAAAATGGACTGTTTATTTTAAGCCCTATTGGCCTTTTCAATTTCCTCGGACTTAGCCGGAACTTAAACTACTCCTGCGTACGATATGCCTAAGGGCACCCGAGAGGGCACGGACCTCGGCTTAGGACGTCGTATATTGAAACTAACACTGGTTCGGAATGGTTAATTTTTTGTGTTCCTTAAAGTTTCTCCAACCTCTATATAGGTTTTATCTTGCGTCGCGTTTTGAAAAAAAAAACAATTGTCAACTGAAGGTGAAGCCAAAATGTCCGCTTGTTTCCCGTTAGTTTTGTTTTTGTCTGTATGTAAATTTAATTTTATGCATAAACGTTCTGTAGTAGGCATTTGCGTGATAGAATAACTAACAATCATCCATAGATACACCTTCACAAATATTAGTCTGTATTAAATAATTATTTTGTTACAGCAACACCAAAGAAGCATCAATTAATTATTTGCGAGAGCAACCCTGTGGAACTGCCGCCAGATGTAGTCAGAGGTAAATCATATGCTTTCAAAATAATTCTAGGTTCGTTTAATACCACTATTTTTATACACAAATACACTATTGAGTGGGAGGTGGACTGGTGAGAGTCGCTTAACTGTATAAAATAAAGTTTCACTTTAAAGAAACTGTTTGAAGAAAAAAAATTACCAAAAAAATGCTCAAAAAAAATTTGTTATTTAGTAAATTACTGTTTTTTAGTAGTAGATTATTATAGATTAGTAGTAAATTACTGTAAAAACAGGTCGTATGACCACTTCTTTTTTTGTATTAGAATAATAGATTTTGAGCTAAGCTATAATTCAATACAAATTTGCAGTTGTATGACCGTTACTTATATTCTATTCATTGGCGCTTTGCCAGAAGCTCCTGTACCACGCTCACTCCGTGCGCTCGGCTCGCGCGAATCGCATATTAGCAAGTTTGTATCAGTTATTTGAACTAAATTCAAGGTTTCATTGGTCTTAGTCTGTAAAGTTGGACAGTTAGTCTGAAAACAAATGAGTTCGCAATGTTATAATCGTCAATCATAATTTATATTATATTTCGACGGCCTGTTTGTGGAGGTAAGTAGCCTTGCCTTCCATGCCAGAGGTCCCGGGTTCGAATCCTGGTAGGGGCAGATATATTATTGTATTTGCTTAGTCATGGATGTGTATTTACGTTTATTTAAGTTTATTTCTAATATTTATATAATAAAAAAAAAATCTATGTGTGTATATATCTCTTAAGTTTATTTATCCGTTATCTAGTATCTATAACACAAGTTCTTAATGATACTTAACTTGGGCTAGATAATGTGGTGTGATTGTTAGAAATATTTATTTATTTATTATTTATTAAACGTTGGCGTTTCAAACTTTGGTATATAGCTGTGGATATTTATATCCATCGGGTATTTTGACCATTCGGTATCTAAACTCATAGTCCGGATTATACTCAATTAGCCCGTCCGGTACGGTATGCGTACGGCACAGTATATTTTGGAACCGACTATTCCACTTTGGTCGTTACGCAGTAGATATACGCGATCAAGCAAGCAAGTCTTCCAAACCATCTGCTGTAGACTTGCTACAGGCTTATATCTTAAATATATACAGAGACAGTACATGTAGTTTACTTACTTTTGATAATTCCCAAAGTAATTCAGCACATTGATTTTCGATCAGAGGGTAGTCTGCTGTGCTGTCCATACAAGCACCAGCTTAGTAAATAATCTCTTTAAAAATACTTATACTTGATTTATGAACAAAATTGTTAGTGAAATATAAATAATACATGTTTGCCGTTATTCACAATTGAAGTTAAGTGCAAGTGACTATGCCTTAATAAGAAAATAGTGTTTTGGTTGCCGTGACTTACGTACTGTTAATACTGATCACATTTGAAATATCAGTGCTGTGTTGTGCATTCTGGAATTCAAAAAAAGCTGCACTTGAAAGACCGATTAGCCATAAACTGCTTTATAAATTCCAATTGTATCGTTGATAGACTTTTTAACCTAAAAAATTTTTGCTTGATGATTCGATCAATAAATCTTATATTAATATTGCAAGTAGCGCCATCTACCTATGCGGATTTGAAACCATTGCACTGATTGCATCGCTTAATGCGTCTATGAAATTTGGCCGAATTTGGCAGCTTTTAAATAGTTCCTCGATTCTCTCAGGGAGGGCGCTGTATGAAATTTTCATTTAATCATTATTTTGATATCTACAAGTAAAGATGCCTAAGTTGAATGACTGTGCTGGCTGTAAGAAACCCTTACCTAAAAGTGAGTTTATGCGCTGTGCATCATGTAAAGCCTCGTATGATCTTATTTGTATAAATATGAGCTCCCAGCGTTTTTACTCCTTTTATATGTTGGATAAAGAGAGACGTAATGCTTGGAAATGTCCTGAATGTGTAAGTAAAAATCCAAAAAATGATAACCAAAATACCCCTGTAAGAGCAGAGATGTCGCCTGAGTATTCAAGTAATATTACACATCGGGTTAAATCGACAAACCTTGACTTTTCTTGTCCTGACATGGAAAAATCCACAATGGTGACAGACATTGGGAACGAAGGTCAACTGAACCCTACGTCGGAGTGGAAAATGTTTTGGGAGGAGATGCGGGCCATGCGGGCTGAAGTAAGCATTTTTCGTACGGCTATATCTGACTTAACAGCCACCATTCAGTCGCAAAATGAACGCCTCAGTACACTTGAAAACAGAGTTCAGGTTTTGGAGTCAAATATTGCCGATCCACACTCTATGTCAAACCTAGAGCAAGATATATTTCAATTAAAACTCGAAATCGACGAAAGAGATCAGGACATGCTGGCCAACGACGTCGAGATTAGCAACTTCCCCGAAAATACGAATGAGAACTGCACTCATGTTATTCTTACAGTGGCTTCTAAACTAGGAGTAGCGATCGACGAGCGTGACGTGGAGAGTGCGCAGCGAGTCGGTGCCCCGCGGGCGGCAGCGGCGACGGGGCCCGCGCGCCCGCGCCCCGTGGCCGTGCGGCTGACGCGGCGCGCACAGCGGGACGCGCTCCTGCGGGCGGCGCGCGTGCGGCGCACCCTCACCACGCAGGACATCACCGCCGCGGATGCCGGCGCCGCCCAGCGTCTGTACGTCAACGAGCGCCTCACCCGCCGCAACAGGCAGTTGTTCCAGAAGGCGCGGGAGGTTGCGAAGCGACTAAGCTGGCGCTTCGTATGGACCCGCGACGGTAAAATCTTCGCCCGACAAGAGAATGGCAAAGCCCGTCACCGTATCCATACTGACGATGACATAACTAAGGTTTTTGGGGCAAACGCAGTTGGTAAAAATTGACTTTATTATTTATACCGATCTAGAATATATAAAACGTAAAATAAATAACTCCTTATTGTTAAGTTTTGTAGCATATTATCTCATAAAATCTATTTTTATCACAAAAAGTTCAATTAGTTTTTTCATACTTTATAAATATAACATTGGCTGTACTGTACTTGTACTGTATTATTGTTTGTTCTTACTTAGTAATGTCCTGATAATTAATTGTACTTCAAGGCCTGGCCGCATAAATCATTTCTTAATGCTTCCTATTGCTTCCACTTATAAAAAAGGTTCTGCTGCGTCCCGACTATGTAAATACTTAGTTTACGTTTTATTTATGACAAGAGTTATTTTCAAAAAGTGCTCTCTTGTTACACTCCTTCGTTGTTTTTTTTGCGGAAAAGTTATAATCTCACATTACAGATTTATTTGTTTTTGGATACAATATTATTGCATTAACCTTAAAGTTTTTATAATGTATCTTGCACTACTCTTGCTGCCTAATGTATTTTCTGGTTTTAACATTATTGCTAAGCTTTCATTGTTTTCAAAATCTAACGTATGTTGTAATCTGAATAAACACTTACTGTTCCTGTTATTACAGGTAAATATACACAAAAAGTATACTGCTGCGCATAGACTATGTTTAAATATTTTATTTATTATTCTTGTTTTGAAGTTTCGTTTAGTATATTTATTAAATATATTTTTTTGCAGTGACAATATTGTGTATTACATAAAGTTTAGTATTAGTATAGAATATTATGTAATAAGTAGTATATTTTCTTTAAATAAATTATTTTCTTCTCACACATCAATCTTATTTCGTTGGTGTAATGTGTTTTACAGAAACTTAAATTCAAGTATTGTACATTGTATAAGTTTATATATATATCTTGACTGGCGTCATATAACAATTGTAATGAAACACCTTGCTAACTCAAAAATAATTTTAAAATCCGGTTTTTTTCTAATTCAATTTGTTAAAAATAAAAATCTTAAAATTGGTTTTTTAAATCCTGGTTCACTAGGAACTCACCACGAGGAATTTTTGGTTGCTATGGAGGATCGGTCGGTGGATATCATGGCCATAAATGAGACCTGGCTGAGAGATGGCGAGGAACATCGCGCGCCCAGGCCCGCAGGGTATCGGCTCCGGCATGTGCCGAGGCCGGCAGGTGGCGTCCGTACTCGCGGCGGTGGTGTTGGCTATTACATACGCAATGGTATCTTAGCAAAAAATATTAAACCTCCTCAGGCAACCGTAGTTGAACAGATGTGGTTAAGCATATCTCTAAACGGCGTTAGACTTGCGATCGGAACCGCATACCGTCCTCCATGGCTCAACATTGATACCTTCTTGGATGCGTTAACGGAATCAGTAAGTTATTTTTCCACTTATGATCATATAGTACTAGTCGGTGACTTCAACACTAACCTCCTGGCTTATAACGATCCGAATTCGAAGAAATTAACTTCGTTTTTAAGGTATTTAAACTTAAAGCAGTATATAACTCAGCCCACTCACTTCACCGATCATTCTGAGAGTCTGATTGATTTAGTTTGCAGCTCTACAAATATTTTAAATATTTGTGTTGACTCTATTCCTGACCTCAGTAAGCATGCTTTCATCTCGTTTGAATTACGTATAAAAAAACCAAAACCCCTCCCTACGTTAGCAGTATATAGATCGCTGAAAAGTATAAATTTAAAAGAATTTAATGATCTTGTTAATTCCATCAACTGGGAAAGACTACTTGACGAGAGTGTGAATGTGTCCGTTGCATCTTTTAATGCATACATTTTGCATGTGTTTGATGTTCATGCTCCTATAATTAAGTCACTCATAAAACATCAAAATTACCCTTGGATAACGCCAACAATTAGAAAAATGATGAGTTTGAGAGATAAAGCCTGTGTCAAATGTCGTACCTCGAAACTTGAAAAAGATATAACATATTACAAAGAACTCAAATCAACCGTAAATAAGGCACTTCATTCGGAAAAAACTGCTTACTTTCATCAAACTGTTAATAGACATTTAAGAACACCAAAAAAAATGTGGATATCTATAAAAAATAATATAGCTGACTTTAAAAATAAACAGACATGTCTTCCATCTAGCATTACTGATCCAGACCTTGTGAACTCTCACTTCATAGATGCTCCTGGCAATAATTCTGTCCGTATTTCTAACCTAACTTATTTTGAATACCATCGTTTCTCTCCCGCTGTATTTAGTCTACATCCAGTTGACGAAAACACCATTATGAAAATTATTACCAATATTTCAACAAATGCACAGGGAGTAGACGGTATTACGCGTGACATGATTTTACTAACTTTGCCACGAACTCTTGGAGTAATAACTGCCATCGTAAATAAGTCTATTCAAGCTGGGATTTTTCCGGACGCTTGGAAAGAAGCTTTGGTTAAGCCCATACCAAAGAAAAACTCTGCATTTGAATTGGAAGATCTCAGGCCAATTAGCATACTTCCGTTTATGTCAAAAATCATTGAGACTGTTGTATGTCAACAGATGACTGCATTCCTCAACTGTAACAATATTTTACCACTAAGGCAATCGGGATTCCGCAAGGGTCACAGTACTGTTACAGCCTTGCTAGATGTCCTTGATGATGTTTTAACGGAGCAGGATAAGGGGAATGGCTCATTGTTATGTCTTCTTGATTTCTCCCGCGCATTCGACACCATTAACCATAATCTTTTGTTATCAAAATTGGCATTCTATGGCTTTGATCAAAAAACGATCAGGTGGTTATCCAGCTATCTCAGCTGTCGAATGCAGCGTGTTGAAATCAGTAACGAAGCTGGTGTAAGGTCAGTCTCTAAAACTGCTCTATTGAATCGGGGAGTTCCACAAGGATCAATTTTAGGACCAGTTCTTTTTATCCTGTATAGTGCTGATTTGGCAAATTGCATTAGGAATTGTAAGTTTCATATGTACGCAGATGATCTACAGATTTATTCACCTTGTGAACCTAATGAGACACTGATGGCAGTTAACAGGTTAAATGAGGACCTAGAGCGAATTAATACATGGGCTAATCTTAACTGCCTCATTTTGAATCCATCTAAGTCTAAATTTCTCATTCTAGGTTCTGATGCTCAAGTCTCCAAAATAAATGCATCCCATGTTGCTATAAAAATTGGAAACGTAGTTCTCGAGCAAGTTCCTGAGGCATGGAATCTTGGTATACTTATGGACAGTGGGCTAAGATTTCATAAACATGTCCTAGAAATAGTCAGAAATTGCTTTTACAGGCTCAAGGTGCTGTATCGGGTTCGAGACTATTTGGATGTTAACGTAAGGGTAAAGCTCTGTGAAGCTTTAATACTATCCAAACTTAACTATGCAGATGCTGTAATAGGTGAGTGCCTTTTTGGCTACACCAAGAAATTGATACAGCGTGTGCAAAATGCCTGTGCCCGATTCAGTTTTCCGATACCTCGCAGATCTCATGTGACTCCATTTCTAAATCAGGGAAATCTTTTAAACATGCAATCTAGACGCTCACTTCATCTTGCTTCTCTGTTATTTGGTATTGTCAAGACCGGATCACCCACTTATTTATTTGAAAAGCTTGTATTTTCACATCGCCAAGCCAGAATACCTTCTCGCCTTGTTTGCCCTAAACACCGCACTGCAGCATTTCGTGGCAGTTTCAAATACTCTGCCACGAAATGCTGGAATAACATACCACCACCTCTAAAACACTGTCGCTCTGTTTGTACTTTCAAATTGAATTACAAAAAACATCTGTTATATGTACAAAAATTAAATATTTAAAATATATATAATTGAATTGGTGTTTGATGCAGGTAGGGTGGAAGGGCAAGATAATTTTGAGGGGATTTCCCTCTGTACTGTCTGTGACTGTACTCTTCGATGCCTATCATTTGATTATTGGTTGGAGTTTCATAGGGTATCTATTTGCAACATATAAATCATGTTATTTGGTATACACAGCTTAGTCTAATTTATATTACACACGTAAAATATATATCAAGGATATTTAAGTAATCATTTATTTTTTGTATTATTACTACATATGCGTGTAATAGTGTGTATGTAACTTTCTACAAATAAACATTATTGTGTATGGGACGTGCGCAGCAGGCTACTCTCAGTCAAGGCGTTTGCGGAAGATCAGCGTCTTGGTGTGTCCGCACTCCACGACTTGTGCTGAGTGAATGCCTTTTCGGTGCTACTTAAGTAATATTTTTATTTTATGTAACCATTGTTTCTTTTATTTTAATATGTAGTGACACCGAATAAATGTAATTTTCATTTTCATTTTTTCATTTCATTTCATTTCATTTCATTTTCACATCAGCATTTGAAAGTATACGCGACCAGTGCGCTAAAGACTTGTATACTTTCAAAACTCGTCCCCCCCCAAGCCCTTGTCGTCGTCGGCCCAGAATATGATTGACGTCACTTTGCACTTGCTGACGTCACATCTACTACCAGTTCGGAAAGATGTTAGATAAAATCGTAATAGTAATAAAATAAGAATGACAAAATAGCTGAAAAATCTTCTCTTTAACAGAACACAACTACCAGTTTTTCTTGTTTATTATCTTCCTTTTCTGTCCTACCAGCATCAGACAAACCAGACCTAGGTTTAGAAGAACTAGCATCTCTGGATGTGAAGTCTAGATTCGAAGTTTTTGAGAAGAAGAGCAAGCAACAGGATGAATCTCTGCCGTTGGAGCACAAAGCACCGAGGGAGAAGAGCACGGCCTTGCTGTCTAAGTTGGCTAAGTAATTTATTTACACTCAAACGTCAATTTCGTGATTTTATTTAATCCTAGCAATAACATATTTATGCGTCAAATTGATATTTATTTCATGGAAACGTAATAATACGAATAATCAATCCCCAGACAAACACACCAACTGTGTGGCCCCGAAGTAAACAGAGCTTGTGTTACGGATGACTATGCATTGTACTAGGAGGCACCCAGCATGAACATATATATAAATATAACCCGAAAACAAAATTCTCCGGAGTATGAGGGCCACTCAGCTTGATCAAGTGTTTTCTTAGCAATGTTTCTAAAGCTGCGATTTTTCAAAATTCTTGCTCTTCCGTCTTCTTTTAGGCCAGTCATGTCAAGATACGGCCCGCGGGCCGCATCCAACCCCTGGGCCGTATAAATAAGGCCCGCGTTCGCTATTATTTTTAACAACCGTATATTATATGCTGTATAATGTAATAAATAAAATGTCATAAAAATTCAGTAAATTTTTGTTAATTTCAATCTGGGCCGCCTACGAATTCTAAATTTAATATATGGCCCTCTTCAAAATTGAGTTTGACACCTCTGTTTTAGGCCATAAGTTGTCAATTTGATTGAGTAGTATCTTTTAATGATTATATCCAGCCATAAACTTCTTTGTTGGATAGGAACCAATTCTAACACTGTTACTCCAAAAACAGTAATTTTTGACTATCATATAAATTACGTTCACTGTCAACAAATCCACAATTATTTTAACTTATAATACTTAACATCTTATGTCCTTTTAGCTATTTTAACCATTACAAAAAAATTTGGTTTATGTAAACTGATCTTTCCAAGCTTATATTATTAAATTACGTTTTTTCGAAGCCGTGTTAAAAATTTTTCATATGATGTGACTCCACCATATGAAAAATTTTCGTATGATGGAGTCACTTCAGTCGTTCATTCATTTATGAACAACGATGCTTAGTATGCAAATTGACACCCGCGTTTTAAAACGTTCTGTTTTTTTCGTCCTACAAGCCCACTAACAGATTTTCGCTCCAAAAAGTTTTAATATTCAAAGACAAACTCTTCACACCTGTTTCCAAATTTCACATACAATTCTCAGACTAAGAAATTCATACAAAACATTTTGGCACTTAAATTCAACAATATAAAGTCCAAAATCAATTGAAACAAGTAAGAAAAAAACGAATTTATGCAGAAATATTTTAGCACATAAGATTAGCGAAATAAAGTCGAACATCGTTTGAAACAATGTTTATGAGTAAAGTACAGTTCTGTAGTGTGACCAAGTGATCTTGACCTTGAAGAAAATAATGAGCGTGTATTTAAATTTGGAATCGCATTTCCGTTACGTTTTTCCTAAAATAGGTCAGTCATTATGAAAATTAAGAGAGTCTAGCCTTGGCCTGTTTTAACAAATTTTTTTATATTTTTTCACATAATTCCTCATTCTTGTCATTACAACTTTTAAATTGAAAACAAAAAAGTAAAATTCCAAACTATACATATTTAGGTTTAAAAATAAATAAAGTACAAAGTGTTGAATCTGAATACAAATATTAAGATTACTCGACTTTCTTTCTCAAAACACTTTGCGTCATTCGAAATACGAACGTTTCCAAACTATTTTTATATCCCTAAAAAAAATTTCTTAGTACTAAAACGTGTGGAACTCCGTCCAAAATTCTTGCTTTCACATACATTACTCGCGCAATAGTTAACTATCAATGGAGATTAAAAATAAATTAGTCATGTATTTAAAACAGGTTGAGGATCAAAAGATTACTACAGACTTAAAGCTGCACATGTGGTTTATCTTTTCTGTTCTTTTTACTACGCATTTTCTAGCGAAAGTGAGTCTTAGTGGAATTGTTATAAAGACTGTATTGGTTGTTGATCTATAAGAACGAAATTATGAATGTAAAATTCAAGTGGTTAATTCTACCCGCTTTCATAAGTCTCATTGAACAGTTTGTGAAGAATAAGTACGGCTGTGCTCGTGTGTTATTTTGTATTGGTTTACATTTAAATTATATTTTAGACTGAATAGTGTTAAACAAATTGCGTAATAAGCTAGAGAAAAACTCAAACATTTTGGTGTTAAGTAGATAAGCTAATAAAAAAAATCAGGTAATTTTTTATCATTATGTTCATTTAGATTATTTTTAAAAGTTTAGTTTCTTCTGGGTACAGAAAAACTAACAAGAAATCCAACTCCCATGTTTATTACTTGCCGGCCGAGTGGCGTAGTGGTCAGTAGCCCTGTCTCATACGTCGCAAGACAGGTTCGAGTCCTGGTCGGGGCATTCATTTGTGTGATGAACACAGATGTTTGTTCTCGGGTCATGGTTGTTGATATTTATATACGTATGTTTATTCTGGGCTCCGACCAGTTCGCATCCATGGTCCATGGTCATCCATAACACAAGCTCTGCTTACTATGGGGCCATACAGTTGGTGTGTTTGTGTGGGGATTCATTTATATTATTATTTCTACAATAATGTTATTCAGACTACTCCTCGATCAAACCAACTACGCGAACGGCGGAAAGCTATGCCCTACAACGAATAAGAAAAACAAGCCGTTAATTTTTTGGTAATTTAGTCAGTTAGTTATATAAACTACGTGATTAAATACCGAAACAAATAATAATAGTGCTGCTGTTTTGACATTGGTTTTGACATTTGACAGTCGTCTTGATGGCTTGGTCGACTATTCACATTGGTAGAACACATTTGTTGTCCGCATAACTCAACTGAAATGCCAGAAATAGCTATATTTATTCCAGTATTCATACTTTTACATTTTCCCCCATAATAAATGAATTTATTTGTATTCCAGGTTCAAAGCTAAAGGCATGGACATCGGGATTTCCGACGAATATTTAAATGGCGTCCCTGTTGAAGCCAGTTCTAGTGAACCCGAGGATGAAGAAGGTAAGTCAAAAAAATTGATATAAGTACATACATAAGCCTGAGACAGTACTACAGTCCTTCCTGTTTTTACCGCCAAAATAATCAATGTTAATAATATCCGCGACTAATCTGTGATGGGTGCGGATGCCACCTAGTACGTCTTCTTATGGTAGCGTCGCGTGACGGGTCGCTCACTTCACTCTAATATGGTCGAGGAGGGCGATGGCTGGATCCCGCGCTAACTCGTAAACGGGTGCCGTTTGAGGGTGTTCGTCGTTTGGATACTTGGTGGACTTGCCGAGCTATCAGATGCAGATAAGAATAATTTTGTATAGTCATACAGAGATACTTTAGATTTATTATGAAAAAAATATACCCTTGAAGTTTAGGTAGCTAACCAACGTTATGCATCAACCGTATGATTATAAAACAATTTCGAAGTTAAACTTTACTTTTGTTGCGTCCAAAGTAATTAATTAAGTATTTATATTTATTGATCCCAGAAATAAAGAGTTTATTATTTATTTATTCTACAGACGAAGACTCCGTTCTACGCAAATCTTACAAGCACACGACGAATCGCGAGCAGCCGATCTCTTTCTGCAACATGAGCGAGATAGTCGGCAAGTTTGAAACGGGACAGCATGATACTTCCGAAAGACATCGCGAGAGGAAGCAGGAGATCCAGAATATAAGGAGCCGGCTGTTTATGGTAAGGGAAAATTGCTTTTTGAAAGTATTGCTTTTTATTAAGCATGATATGTTAGTGTTTAACGAAAAGATTGAAGTAAATTATCAATAATTTACTATGTTTAACATTTTACTATTAACACAACAGTGTCTTACCAGTCTTAACAGTGGTTCCCAAACTTTTCGTGGCCAGGGGCCATTGTGGTTTTATTAAAATTACGAGTATCACGTACGATAAAGTTAAAATGAAATCTATTTATATTTTAATAAGTAATCAAAACGTTTCATATACGTAATTGCAAAAAATTGAAAACTAACATAAACAATGGTTTAATTGAACCATATATTTTTTGTATCTAAGGAGATTTTTGAGGTTGCATCTTTTGTATAAGTACATTTTTTGGGGTGATGATGTTTGCTCATACCTGAGCGCATATCATCACGTACTTCCAATCGATTTCTTGTTCGCAATACATAAGGACAGTCGGAGACTCGCGCTTGTAGCTTTTTTATTCACCGGCTCATGTTAATTCGGATATTTCCTTGGTCCATAATTTAATCCTTGTTAAGAACCACTGTTTTACTTAGACAGAGATAATATTTGGTGAATCACAATGACAGCCCCGTTAGGACCCAGAATGAATAATATAATATCCATGACAGTTATTTTTTTTATTGAAAAAGGATTAGACGTTGTCTTCTACACCACATGTCACCTGATGGAAAGTGACGATGAAGACGAAGGTGTTACACGTCTATCCGCGAGATACCTATTCACTCGACGCTTGAAAGAACTAGGACTATAGTTTTCTGGAAAAACAGACGCAGGCAGTTCATTCCACACCTTGGCGACCCGCACCAACAAGGAACTATCGAAGCGTTTGGTTCGACTTCTTGGGATGTCTACCTTCAAGTTACTAGTGCATCACATTTATATCTTCAAGTTTGTCTTACTTACTAGTTTTGCCAATATTCGAACTTGCTAATAATAATATTGAATTCAAATAGTAGTAATAATTTTTCGACAAATAACATTAAAAGAGCTGCTATCAAAATCACATTAATGGAAATGATTTTTATTTAAAAAGATATGATTATTTTAAATTATTTTTCTTACAGGGCAAGCAAGCGAAAATCAAGGAAATGTATGAACAATCCGTATTGCAGAGCGAACAAGGTAAGTCGTTAATATTTAAAATAAGAAACCAATAGTGTATGTACAGCATGTTTTAAGCTATTTTTAAAATGTTGTTCGAATCAAAGAATTTTAGTTTGAATCAATTTCTATAATGCTATAGTCCGGTCGAAATATACATTTCAGTTTGCATTATTTCGCATAGAGCTGAATTTTGTTACAAACCTTAGAGACAGTATTAAAAGGCCCCATTGCTCCAACATGTCTGACAAAGTTGTCATAAAATTTTCGTTGCATTTTTCTTCTAAGTATCGCTATTTCTGTATACGTCGATTTTCAAAGTTGATGAAAACTGTACAAAATGTTAGCTCCATGTGCAATAATGCAAATCTAACGCTTCATTTCGTCTATTTCGACAGAACTACTAGAAACTTATACAGGGTGTTCAAAAAAGTATTTTACAAAAAAATATTCCAGATTGAGTAAGTCCCCACCATTCGACTACAAAAAACCGTTTTCATTTGGACTTACAGTCTTTCCATAAAAAAATTCTAAACATTTAAAGCGCGCGGCCACACACCTACCCATATAACGCGCGGACCATGCGATCAGCTGGGAGGTCGTTGAACAATAAAAAATACGTAAATGTAGATAAATAATAACTTGTTACTTACTTGCGCAAACAGCTTTCTTACATTTCCAGTCCAAACGAACATTGCATCTGAACAACTACTTCTTTTTCATTTTTATATAGGTGCCTAAAAAATCATGCTTAATTACAGGAGTAACCTCTTCGGACAAGATCTCCCGCGAATTGGACCTGAACGCGGAAAAGGCGCGCGCAATCAAACAGAAGTTCGAAAATGGAGAAGTTTTTAACGACGAAAACCAACCGCCCAAGAACAGAGAGATTGAAGACCAATCGCTCTTCAATGAAGGTATGATTGAATGATTGAATTCGTAATAATAGGAGTTAAATTGTTATTTAGTTGAACAGAGTGGTGTTTTTTGGTGTAAATAGTTGTAAGGTACTGTCTATATGCATGCCCAATAAATTGGCAAATTCAGTTATTAATGTATCAGTCACAAAAGCTTCATTTCACTTTCCATACACGGTCTGGCTTAAGAGTGCCCAACATCTTTCACGTAAAATTTTTTATATTGCCTAGGTAAAACAAGGTACGGTACTGGAATTATGATAATAAGAATTATTTAGTGGAATAATCAAAAGTTTGATTTTGTAAGCTTAAAATACGTTTGGAATTGAAGAATATTAAAAAGTTAAATAAAGTAAAATAAATAAAAGACTATGTATTTATTCTGATTCATATATGAGAAGTACATTATCTAATGACTGGGCAGGTGTTACAACATTTTTTTCATACCTAGCCCCTTGGCCTTACCAGATGATTGTGGCAGTGTGTGCGCAGCATCCCACTGTGCTCCGGCCTACCTTGCAGTTACAATAATATTGCTTTATAGCATCTGTATTTTATTAGTTTGTTGCCCTACGACTACCTAATCATAACTTTATTTTATTCCTAACCTGGGCAGCCGAAAGCCAGGACTGAAATGAAGCTTTTGATTCAATTAATGCTGTGCGTAGCTTTTTGTAAACTAAAAGTTGTAATGTTAGTGGAGTTTTGTTTTGTTAAGTATCGTCTGGGGGGCGCTACAGTCCCTCCTGTTTAACGGGAAGGCACAGCCAGTGCGGTTACTGGAACAAGGGCTGTTCCAATATAAGACTAGGGTTGGCTACGCATCATTATTTATTATACGAATATATACGCGTAATGTGCATAAATAAAATATCTACAATTAATGATGTCCATGGGAGACAAACTTTGAAGTTCAATTTTAATTTTTAAGACAGTCGGCAACCGATAACTTGTATTACACCACATTTTCATCGTCAGATATCCAAAAAATGTGGCCAATTTGCGCGTTCCTCTACCAACAACATTCTCAATTGTTTTAAAATCATAAAAAAGTCTGCCCTGAGATAATTGTTGTCATTATTTAGGCTTAAAACATGTTTAATCTCGCAATACCTTTTCAAATATAAAATGTCTTTTTTGTCCATGTTGCAGCCATATCGAAGAAATCGCGGTCAATTTTCTTAGAACTGGACGCGAACGCCAAAAATGTGGCTCCCCTGTCTCCTCCGCCCCAAGAACCACCTAAACGGAAGGAAATTGTAAGTGAATTTTACTACATATATTGCTCTTGATAGATCCAAATAATAATAACAATAAATTTTCTTTATTGTGGCAACTAGGCCCACTCGTTAATATTACACAGCTTAAAACTATATTGAAAATAATATTACAAAATACATTGAAAGAACCTACCAAAAAATGTCAAATTGTCTCAATTGGTTTTGAACTTTATTATAATGAACTAGTTTGAAAGTTGTTTGAGAAAAATTTACATTTGTGGTAGGTTGATGAGCTACAAGACTCACACAAACTGTCGATCTTATTGTTGATTTTCTTGTGGATTTCTTTATTTTATTTTGTCAGATTGCGCCCTGATTTCTATTGTCTGCGAATAGGTAAATTCAAATAATTATTTCTCAACATTCACAATTATTTGTTCTTATTGACGTCAAATAAAACATGACTCTACCACCAGTTCGAAAAAAACCTTCCTGAAGAAGAACTGGCAAGAAACTTCACGGGTATTTATTTAAAATAAATTTAGTGTCTTTTTATGTCAATACAAAATTATTCTTATCTGCATCTGTTAGCTCGGCAAGTCTCGTAAATTAGTATTCGAATCCCGTGCAGAGTTGTCGGCCCTTAGTATGCGGAGCGCCTACAAGATCACACCGCACGCGATTCTTGCCTTATGTGCGGTTCACATGTATTAAGTAGTTAAGTTGGTAACTAAATTTTAAGTTACTGCATGTCACTTGTGTGTCCAAACGGATTAAGTATTTAAGTTCATAAGTTCAATGAAGATGAGCAGTGAATCTCAAGGAATTCGTCAGTTCTGTACTTAGATATGTGGTAAACATGATTTTGGACAAATTCAGAGAAGAATTTGTTTCGGAAATTAAAATCTTTGCAAGATTATCTATTTTTTTTAATTTTTTACGTCGACGGGTCGACAGACGATCGATTGGTGTGGAACCTTTACTAATTAGGTACCCTTAATAGTCACAGAAGGGATATCAGCCTCTCCCAACTAAGGAGTGGCGTCCGACAATTGTAGGCCATCACGCCTACTGCGGGTTGGCAGACGTACCAACTCAGGACCACTTAACGCGTGTAAACCAGCCATTAGCCGAACCTCCGCCCAGTTCCCCGACTGTACATTGTATCAAGACAATTGCTGAACAGACAATTTGCATTACATTTTGTATTTTATATTCTAAAAGAAAACATAGGTTACATTTATAAAATGAACGGAGCTATAATGAAACCCGATTTAACAAATTACCATGAACATAAAAAAAACTAAAATAAACGTTTTGTTGATTTGCGTGATGGACTATTCAGTATACATACAAATGTAGCACAAAATATATTTACCGATTCATAAAAGTGTATGGTATTCTATATTAACATTTATAAGTTAAATACTATTAGGTCTTTACCTATGAAATTGCCGTTTTTCACGAAATAAATGAAGTGTAATTTTTTTATATATTTTTTATTTCTATTAATCAAAATAATCACCCATGCAAGCAATGCATCTTTGCCAACGCATTGGTAGCTTATTGATGCCTTTCTTGAAGAAATCAGCTGGACGGGAGGCAACAAATTCTTCAAAGGCATTTTGTACTGCCTCTCGGGTATTGAATTTTTTTCCCGCCAAGAAGTTATCCAAATTCTGGAAAAAGTAGAAGTCTGTAGGCGCAAGGTCTGGTGAGTACGGCGGATGACAGAGAACTTCCAACCCCAACTCTTGTAGCTTGGAGACCGTCTGCTGTGCAGTATGAGGTCGCGCGTTGTCGTGCAAGAGCAGTGGAGCCGAACGATTGACCAAAGCTGGTTGGAGACGAGCGAGCTTCTCCATCATTGTGTTCAGTTCTTCACAGTACACATCTGCAGTAATGCTTGTCCCGTTTGGCAAGAAGCTGTGATGACTTACACCCGCGTTAGACCACCAAACAGTGACCATCACTTTTCTAGGGGTAAGTTTTCGTTTAGGGCATTGTTTGGGTGCTGAACCAAGGTCCAACCAACTTGCTGAGCGCTTACGATTGTCAAACAGAATCCATTTCTCGTCACAAGTAACAATGCGGTTCAGAATTCCTTCATTTGTATGTCTGCTGAGCAGTGCAAGGCACGTCTCCACGCGTACTTCGCGCTGGCGGTCATTGAGTTCGTGGGGTACCCATTTGTCAAGCTTTTTTACCTTGCCAATTTGACGCAAATGGACCAATATTGTTTTGATGCTAACGTCGAAAGCTGCTGCTAATTCAGCCGTGGATTGAGTTTCATCAGCTTCCACAATTGCCTTTAATTCGTCATTGTCGACCAAAGTTTTCGGACGACCACGGGGTTCATTTTTCAGGTCAAAATTTCCAGAACGGAAGCGGGTAAACTAATAACGGGTGGTGCGTTCGTTTGTAGTGTTCGCTCCGTAAACTTCGTTGATGTTGCGTGCCGCTTGTGCCGCTTTGCTGCCACGACGGTACTCATACTCCATAATTACTCGAATTTTTAACTTATCCATGATGACGAAAAATGTTCGAATGCGTTGAAAACAAAACACTAACTATTAAACAAATGACGATTTTAGAAAAAGAATTCCATGTTTGTCAAATAAAATTAATTTGAAATTAGAATTATCAGTCAAAAAAAAAAAATATTTTCATTTGAAATGGCCAGTACGGCAAAACGGCAGTTTCATAGGTAAAGACCTATTATAACAAAAATTAATATTATAAGAAAAAGAAAAACAAGAAAAGAGAAATAATTATATATAGAATTCTAATTTGGTTAATAATTATATATAGAATTCTAATTTGGTTGATGTTGAACTCCGCGCAATAACTAAATACTCGCTATTTCCCGGCGACTTCGCTAGCGATTCCAGCAGGCGGAGCACGGGCGACTTAACACTCAAGTAACGAGACAAGAAATCGACTAGTCCCAGTCTTGGAATGTGGTGAAAAGGGCCGAGACGTTGCAACTAAATCTCCTGGTGTGATTTAGGCTGTCTTGGCATGATATAAAAGTTAACAAATGATTGCGACTATGTAGATATATATCGGAGTTGATTATACATAGCTATACAATCCGTGACATAAATCTTATCTTAGCACGCTATGCTGACGGTAATATTACAAATTCTTATCTATTTATAAACCTGTATCAAAAGCGGTTGTTAAGCTATTTAGTATTTGGCTTAACAATCTACCTCAGATAATCTTGTTGAACCAATAAACGTATCTCTACAGCCCTTCATCCCTAAGGACGTGGTCCGCGCCTCCGATAAAGTAGAAGATGTACAGATCGAGACCTCTGACATCTCGAACAAGTTCAAGTTCTTCGAGACCTACCAGCCTAAAGTGGAGAAGAGGGAGTTCAGGATGACTCCTCCGAGACAGACTCAGGTAAGACAAGATATTATAAAATGCCTCTTTTGAAGCAGTCGTTGGGACTAAAATGACTCCACCATATAAGCTATATCAAATACTAAAAGTTTGCAATAAAAATAAACATTTTAAACATTATTTGTATGCGAAAAGCATGAAGATATAATTTAGTTATTTTATTACGTTAAAACAATAATAATAATAAATAATATTTCTAACAATCACACCACATTATCTAGCCCAAATTAAGTATCATTAAAAACTTGTGTTACGGATACTAGATAACGGATAAATAAACTTAAGAAATATATAAACACACATAGATATTGTTTTGTATATATAAATATTAGAAATAAACGTAAATACACATGCATGACTTGAAAGCAAATATAAAAATATATCTGCCCCTACCAGGATTCGAACCCGGGACCTCTGGCATGGAAGGCAAGGCTACTTACCTCCACAAAATATATTGATATTGGTACGTCAAACAGAATGTATTCAGCTATTGAAACGTTATTGTCTCTTCACTTCGTTGACCCAATAGCGTAGTGGTCAGTAGCCCTGCCTCATACGCCGGAGGTCCCAAGTTCGAGCCTGGCTAGCCATTCATTTGGGTGATGAACATAGATGTTTGTTTTTGGGTCATGATAGTTTTTATTTATATTAAACATCTGGGGCCCTCCCCCCTAGTTCGCTGTATAGTCATCCATAACACAAGCTGTGCTTACTTTGGGGCCACACATTCGGTGTGACTGTCTGGGGATTTATTTATTTATTTACCATATAAACTGTATAGTAGTATAAATTTGACAATAATTTAGAGCATCTTTCTGAGATACAAAGTAAATTTACACGTCATCATTTGGTTACCTAATTGAAACTCTTACAAATACTTATAACTGAAACTTTCAGAAAATAAACCCACGCTAGATCCCTTTCCCCGACATATCGCGAACTTACACTTTGAACGTTAGCTCTCGTTTAAGGTAGACTTAAATATTTAGTACTTAGACCGTAAAAATTAATATATTCCGATGTCCTACAGCGGCCAAAATCGCCCTCTCCTGAAATCTATCAGGAGCCAAGCGTAGCGCGCGAGGATGGCAGCGTCGCCGACACACGGTTGGCAGCGAAGAGCCACACGGCGTCTCGCATGATCAGCGTGTTCAGGAACTTGGAGGAAACCAGGCCTCAGCCACAGTCAGGTGAGCAGAGGAACAGCGTAACTTTGCACTCCGTGGAGAGCGTGAGTTATATTGTCATGATGGATGAGCAGTTTAGATGGTTACGTTAGGTTAGTAAATGTGGAGACGTGGCAAACTGTAGTTTCGATCCGATATTCTTTTTTTTAAGCCAGTATTGTAATTAGCGATCTTTATTCTGTCCAGTTTTCTGAAATCAACTTTGATCGTACACATCTCAAGAAAAACTTTGCTCAATAATATGCTATTGGACTTTTCATTCTAGGGCCAAAGCCCCTAAAATGCTTCACTCCCCCACCGCCCGGCGAAGCCACCCACCACCCGGACTACTCCACGGAATCCGACTCGGAGTATGAGGAGGAAAGCGACGAGGAAACTTACATGAGGAGGGACGATGAAGCCTTGAAACAGGTATGAGAGGGAAAGTGAAATTTCGGTTCTTTGTGTACTAATAGGGATATTTAAACAGTGAATCTACCTTTAAAATTTACCTGTGTATCCTCGGTGGAGGCACTGACTATAAGGGTGAGATTCGTTATTATTTAGTCTAGGGATTACTATTATTACAGGAGATGAAAATAAAATTTGTAATTTAAAAAATTATAAGGATTTGTATATTTGGTATACTGTATTACTATAACATGCGTTGGATTGCATGTTTTACTGAAGTAATTATAATTTCATTTAAATGTCGGAATCGAAATATCAACTCATATTTTCGTGTATGAAGGATTCCTTAGGGATGCCCTATTCCCGAGAAAATTGTGTTATCGAAAAAATAATAAGATGCTGATTAATGTACAGAAATTCAATTCATTCAATTCATTCATTCATTCAATTCATTCAATTCATTCATTCATTCAATTCATTCATTCATTCAATTCATTCATTCATTAATTCATTCAATTTACACTTAGAACCAAACTTATGACCTGCTCCTTCGCAATAAAAAAAACTTTTCTCTCCCAGGCCCAACAGCTAGCCCGTACAAAAAGCTTCCGTGATAGATTCGAAAACTGGTCCGAAAGTGAGCCACAGAGGTCCAACTCCAGCGTGCTTATAGAGAGGCCAGAAGATGACGGGGAGAGCCAGCTGGAGACTGCTAAGAGGTAACCGATAAATAAATAATATGAACTTCATACTAACTAGGCAAGCAACGCCGGGGTTAACTCATAGAGAGGAGTGAGGGAAAAAGCTAGACTGCTCAAAGGATTCCATGCTTCAATACTTTTGTTCCAGGTATGAAATTGTGTTTGTTTGTTTAAAACAAACACAATGTGTTTTGTCAAATACCTAATTATAATAATCACAATTACTCACAGACGCAAAATGGTTAGGTAATAGCGGCGCTCTTAAGTTTAGATTTTGCTCAACAAATCTAGACTTAAAAAACAGTATGCATATAGAGCAGATTCGCAAATATCTTTTGTAAATCCTAGTTTGTCAGACTCTAAACATGATTTAAATGTAACATCGCGGTTATGAAAGAAATAACAATACAATAATCCCGGTAATAACGGAGTCAGATCAAAGAAATACTTGGTTAGTTTATGTGTAGAATTATATCCTTGATCAATTTTTGTATGTAAAAATAATATTTGTAATATATTCCAGCCTCCGCGCTAAGTTCGAGAGCATGAAGGTGCAACAGTCTTCCGTGGCGAAGACTTTCGCGCCTAAAGTCAACCGATTTGTTGTGAGTAATCTCATTCATTGGCTTTATATTTTTTTTTATATAGTTACAAATAAAAAATATATTTTATATACTTCTTTATCAATCATTTTGAGAATTTCAGAATTGTCTTTGGAAACTTACAGAATTTTAGACATTTGACTTCCATATTAGCTGATAGGAATTGATGGTTAAGACTATCCAAAAGATATTAACTCTATTTTAAACAAAGAGTACCTACATGATGTACAAAAGAAGCCTCACGTAGTATTTTTTGATAAAATTAATAATCTATGTAAATAATTTTCTTGCTCATTCTTATCCAAGCTTAAATGGCTTTTACATATAGCTTACTATTATTGAACTATTTTTCTTTTTCTGTTCCAGTGATCAAATCAAGAAACTGCCACAACTCAATTGCCAAAGTAAATTAACCCCTAATTTTGTAACTACCCCACAGCAGGGTAACTTGCCAATATCATTGTATTCTAGTTAAAAACGGTTGTAACCCTAATTTTATATAAAGCGACAAATAATACTACAATAATAGGAATATTAATTTATATTTTAGGAATAGATATTGCATTTTACTCAAAAAAGTGCCTTATATGGAGAGTAGAAAGAAAACTTTAAAAAATGTTCACGGCTGGTCCAGCTTAAAAAAAATGAATCGCAATATTAAAAATCTCATTACAAAAATAACTTTGTAGGTTCTTGATAGTTAGGAAATATATTTATTACATTATATCTACTGTTTGTTTAACCTTTATAATAATAAGTAATTTAAAATTAATATTTTATTCAGTGAGATATAACACATTTTTATATCTTTACCTGAGTGCATACACCTATTTATAGATAGATATTCAGTATACAATGTCAAAAACCATTATAATCAAAATATGGACATACTTAATTATTGCAACAGAAATTTTTAGTTTTTACGAAAAGTGTTAAAAGTAACAGTTTATTTTGGAATCATCAACTTTGAAAAGTTGTACTTATTGTATTTTTGACATATTGTATTAGTTAGGTAAGTGACATTGTTCTTTACCCAATCATTAAGTTTTTGATTTATATTGTTAAGTATAATTGCATGACAATAACTAGATCTGTTACCGTAGTATTCGTAATTATATAATAAATCAACATTTTTGCAAAACCGGGTAAAATTGTGACAAGTGTACAAAAAATGTACATGAAAGAAAAAGGTTTATTTCTGTGTTTAAAAAAAATGGCGCAATTTTATCGCGGTTTTATATATTTACTTATTTAGTTTGTCAACTATTTGAAATTATAAAGTCTGACTGATTTTTTTGAATTTAATCTGTTTGTACTTAAAGTTTTTTTTTTATAATTAATGATTATATTTGATTTAATCGTCCAAATAAATGGTTGAAATTTAACAAAATAAAATGTTTTATTTATGAGAGCCGTTAGGATTTAAGAAAATATTAATTTATAACATTGGTATTATCTTCTGTATCATATTCCCAGGCAAGAATTAAAGACGTGTTTGTAGTTTACCAATGCTTTTGAAAAATCTGCTTATTTTTCTAAATTGCTTGGAATGTCCATTATTGAAAAAAATTCCAATAATGGACATTTCATAAACCAATTATTATATTTTTAATTATTATATTTAATGTATTATCTCCATTTTTTTACCTACTTAAATGGATAAAAGAATATATATTTATGAAATCCAGGTTGGTGAGCCGAAACGAAAATGTTTGTCACAGTGAAAAAGTTTAGTGCAGTAAGCCATGTGATGCCATACAACACTGAAGAAGTATTTATCCCTCGACCAAAGCAACTAGATGACAACGTGACGTCATTCTCTTTGGATACAGGCAGCTATCCATTTATTTAATTACCTAAGTAAATTACTAAAGCATCAGTGCTTTTCACGATCTTATTAGTTTAAAATGAAAGGAGGACCGCCCTTTATCTCTATTGACTGAGATGGAAATCACACTGTATCTGAACGAAACATTCCGAGGCAAATTCAAATATTAAGTTCTTAACAAGTAAGTACTTATTCTCATTGAAGTTAAATAAAGCATAACTCTACCAGCAGTTTGAAAAACCCTTTGTGAAGAAAAACTGGCAAGAAATTTTAGGGTTATTACAAAATAAATTTACAATGGCCCTTACGTCTTTAAAATTATTGTATTTCCCCAAGCGGGTATAACGCGGGATCCAACCAACGCCCTCCTCAACCATATTAGAGGGAATTTAGCGACCCGGTAAATAATTCGGTTCAAATATAATACTAACAATCAATTTTGATTACCGTAAGGTTGACGACCTTGAGATAAGACGACCCTGAGATTTAGACAATAACTAATAGCAGTATCAAAGTTATAATGTCAAATATTACATAAATATATTTAAGAACGCAAAATGGCACAACTCTGCTATGCTTAAGTATTATAAGTTGGGTTATTTATGATTATGGAGTCATTTTTGTAGTTCCCTTTATAAAAGATATAACTCATAAGGTGCAGAAAGAAGTTAACTCGTTTATCATATGGTAGACGTGGCGAAAGCCAAACACAGCGTTTCGACAGCTCGTTCTTGGGTCGTATCCACAAACAGTGGAATGATCTGCCTGCGTCTGTTTTCCAGACTTTAATGCTGAAACTTTCAAGCGTAGAGTAAATAGGTACCGGGGATTCGCATCTTTAGATAAGGGTTTTTGGGATGATGGGGAACACAAATAAGTTTCATTTTTAATACATAATTGTCAGATTATATTTACCAAAACAAATCTGCAAATATTAATTTAGTTTTCGTAGAAATGAAGATTTGGCATAATTTTTGTTATGCTTCGCCGGGTTATGCCGCACCACGCTCAGCTCGAGCACGCAGTAATTACATACACAAATATTATAACGTGGTTCATTAAAGAAAGGAATTGAAAATGGCGGTGCTTATCATGTTCTCTCGCTCGCACACTAGTGCCGTCTATACTCACTCTCGCGCGAACGGTAAGTAAAAAAAATATTGGTCTTGATTTAAATAATATTCGTGTTTTATTTTAACCAACATCATAAGGATTCTCCTGAAATTTTGTTATTTACTTTGTCAAGTGTACAAAAATAGACATAAGGTCCTTTCATCCCGAAAAAAGCACCGTTTCCGATGAAACAACAAAAATGTTCTAATGATAATGGATGGCGCCACGTGTCTTTCAAACTATCATGCCGACGAAGCCGCTGTCAGAAGCATGTTTGAAAATCCGATCTTTTTTTATTATCTTTGAATTGAAAAAATCTTTTCTAACTGTACTACCTGTCTAACTGTACTATACTGTCAATGCAAGTACAAGCCGCCAGTTATGATTCCCTTATTTATTGAACCATGTTATACCTAACCTATTAATACGTGAACTATATATAGTAAAGTCACTTTTATTTAAAGTTACTTTTGATGTAGCAAAAACAAGCATAAAAAGAGGATGTTATCATAGAGCAAAAAAGTTACTCAAATTTTTCTGATTTTCTGATTCTCTTTCTGATTGTTAAAATACAATCAGAAAGAAAATATGTCTTAACCCCTACACAAAATAATCAATCGAACGTTCCCCCTTTCTCCACCGATCAACCAGACGCAGACAGAAGTTTCACCCGTTTGTGGTTAGCGTGCCGAAGAGCCGAACTGAACGGTTCGATAGCTCATTTTTGGTTCGTGTTGCCAAAGAGTGGAACGATTTGCCTGCATCTGTTTTTCCAGACAAATATAACCCTGGAGCTTTTAAGTGTAGAGTGAATAGGTACCTCTTGGACAGGAGTGTATGATCCTCGTCTTCATCGTCACTTTCCATCAGGTGAGATGGAAGACAAACGCCTGCTAATTATTGATAAAAAAAAAATTAAAAAAACTCAAAATTTTATTTGAGATGCACATTTCTAATGCTAACCCGAGGTACTTGGACGGACAGGTGCGTGTACCAACACGTGGTGCGTTCCGACATAAAACAGTGACGAAAGCATTACGTCCTACAATCAATCAGAAAAATTGTTGATTGAATGTAGTGTTTCTACTTTATAATCGTTACTGAGGTAGAGACAAATCGATTTAAATTCAGGAATCGTCGCTTAACAAGGGAATAACTAAGTCTATATTTTATCCAATAGATTTTTACATCTGTTTGTTTAGAAAATTTATTTTACGGCATTCATATAGGATAGACCTCGATGGCGTGCAATTGGGGAGCCCTATGTCCAGCAGTGGACGAATATGGGCTGATGATGATATAGGCAAGAATTATATATCATCATATATTAACAAAGAAAATAATGCAAAAAATGAATAAATATTATGAAAACCTATTTCAACGTTAAGTATTTTATATATTTATAAAGAGACAGAAGACCTAGTTGTAAAATGACTACCATGTTTCTCTTCTACTTTTACTCTATGATCCATAGACAAATAATATTTTTTTAAACTTTTAATACACGTACGTCAGTTTTTGCTTTATTCCTGCTTTAACTTTTGACCTCGGCTAGTTATTTTGGACTTTGATTGTACCTGTAATTTTGTTGTACTATGTCGAAAAGAGGACGTACATTGCATTCCCAAGCACGGGAAATGATTTGCAAACTTCAAAAGTGAGTGTCAAAAAGGTGGACCGTTGTTACCAGTGAAGCAAGTACAACATCGTGTCGCGCAAGCCTTAGGAGTTGGCACACATAGCGTGGGACAAGTTTAAAAAGAGAAATATGGTCCTACTGGTATCGACAACAATCCCGTTCATTCACCAAAAAAGAGGAGAAGAAGCAAGCCGATAACCGGTATCGATAATTTTGACACAGATGCGATAAGAAACCATGTTTATTCATACTATGACCGAGGAGAATACCCAGTATTTAAAAATTAATTGTTTCCCTAAAAGGGTTATTAATGGGAGTAAATCTTCTTTACTCACAATATAAAAAATACTGGGTTTGAATTTAAGAAATGCGACAGAAGAAAGATTTTGATGGAGAGGTTTGACTTAAAACTAGAAAAAAAGACTTTTTTTACGTAAAATGAATAGTATAACCGACTGAAATAAAGTCGTATTTCTTGATGAAACGTGGTTAAACGCTAACCATAGCGTTTCAAAGTCGTGGCCGGACGATAGTCCCTCCTCTAGCACAAAAATGCCCATTAGGAAAGGTGGCCGATTGATAATATGTCATGCTGGATCTGCGGGAGGTTTTATTGATTATTGTTTACTGGCGTTCGAGTCAAAAGTTACAAAGGAGTACCATGAGGAAATGTACTCGAATAAATTTATAGAATAGTTTAAGAAACTTTTAGAAAATTTACCTGACCAATGTGCCATAATAATGGACAATGCCCGACAAACCGCCATCAAAATCAAAAAATGAGCATGTGGCATGGCTGCAAAGAAAACTACAGCTGATTGCGATAAAACGCAAGATTTAATTTAATTTTCAATCAATCAGCTCGATCTGCCATCACGGTTTCAATGTTTGGCGAGTGAAGAGTTTGCATTGATCAATTTCCGAAACATAACCTCTCATTTACTAAATATAGTCATTAATATGTGTTTATTCGGTGCTTCACAATGTGCAACAAGAGCTGTGTAGTGAATAAGAAAGTAGCCGAAAGGACGTTATTTTCCATCACTTTCCAAGAACTGAGATAGGACTTAACCATGGTTACTTTGTCTTTGTGCTAATAGTGCTTTGTGCTTACAAGGTTTAAGTGTGGTAAAACTTTGTATATTGTTTGTGAGCCACACAAGAAATGTTTTCTGGGTTACTCAATAGGAATAACGGTGTTTAATTGGTGTAACATAATTAACAGAATATGAATAAAAAATACTGATGTCTCGCGCCAGAAAATAAAAATTTGCCTCCCGTGCAATACAAACAAAGCATATAAAAATATAAAACAAAATTTTGAAATAAAAAAAAATCCTAAATATACAAGTCTTTTATTTATTTTACCTTCTTTATCATTTAGATTGTTAAAATATCTTGTAGAAAAGGAGAGGGGCTTTCGCGCTGCCACAGTGGCATTACGCCAAAATCCAACGCCGTCATTTTAAAATTAAGAAATGAAGGACAATCTAATTTAAAAATAAACTTGTCAAATTGAAAAGTTCCTCAAGATTCTAGTTCCTAGTGTTGTAGTTAGGAAGACGTTCGTCTGATGCGTAGCATCACTAGTTAGTTTGTGATATAGCCTATGTCACTTTCCAGCCCTCCAACTATTTCCAAACTAAAATCACGTTAGTCCGTTCCTCTGTTTTAACTTGAAAGAAGGATTAAAAACATTAACTTGCTTTCACATTTATTAAAATATCTATGGATATGATATTGATTTGGACAAAATAATAATGATTTGAGATAATTATGATACTAACACTTTTATTTTATTTTTCTTTATTCAAGAAACAGTCATTATATGTACTTAAAATTACAACATATGATTTATAAAGAGACATAATTTATATATAATATATTATGCATCATTATTTATACATAAGATTTATTTATTTATGTGAAACGAATTCACTTAACTAAACCTACAAAGGTTTTTTTAATGATGTAAACCTGAAACTCATTAATCTCGATATAAACCTGTGCAAACCTGTGTAAAAATGCAAGATTTAAAATCGTATTTAGAGGGTACTTTAAACTACCGAGTTCTTACCAAAATTCTAAAGTGAAAAACTTGACATGTGGTGGCTTTATAACTGAAACGATTGCTTATACCTCCTTGCAAAATAATCATTGATAAAAAATATTAAAAAGTAGTGGTGGCAGTCAGTCAGTCAAGTAAATGGCGTCGTAACTTGTTTTTTTTTTTAGTGAAATCGATGTATTTCTAATCGTTTTACGTTATAGTGATATTAGCATTCTTCGGCAAAAATTAGATCCATGTTACCGGGTGAACCAATTAATTTATGACTCATCGTGATTTAGAGATAGTTCCATCTTTCTCTGTGAAACAATGGCGTCGGGTGAACCTTTACAATCTCGTGTAAAAGTTAGTGAAAATTGCGACTTCAGTGATGACAGCAGCAATTCCAACAATGGAATAGATGCCGGTGATTTCAATAAACGTCGCAGAATCGGTCATGACTATAAGAAACTTTCAAAAATAGGATACGATCCAAGTGTGTCAACCAGTGGTACAACAGCTTCTACTACAGATTCCAAAGGTAAAGAATTCTAAATTCATTCTTACTTCAAGTTTATGAACTAGATATAATCCGTTGAATTCCTTATTTATGTGTTAATATCTTATTAATTCGCTGAAAATTTTGGTGGGAAAGTGGTAACCTATCTTGTTTTAGTTACATCATTACAATGGAGGTCATGTGTGTTTATAAACATATCATTCCTATTCCAGCACTTACAATTCAAAATTATATTCTAAATTTCATTAATAAACATCTAAATGTACATATCATTTATTAGTATTATATTTTATTATTACAACAGAACATGGCCTTGTATGTTGCAATGGATTGCTTTCTATTTATTCCAACAAAAGTTAAGGAAATTGAGTTGCTTGTCACTACTAGTGCCAAAATATGGTCTATCAAACTAATCACTTCTCACTACTCACATGTTACTAAATAACTGTAGAAGATCATAGATAAATTATTTGTTTCAGCTAAAAAACGTAAACTCAGCAGCTGTGAAGAATCCGAAGAACTTTGTCTATGGGGTGAAAATGCAAGACCTACAAAATTAAGCAAAATATGGCCTGTATTTGATTCTGGAGGATATGGAAATGCCGCAGTTGCAACTCTTCATATTATACAGAAACCAGCACCTAAAGCAAACTCATTACTTTTTGACACATCACTTTCTCAAAATTTGTTTGATCAAGAACCAATGGTGGACTGGTTCAGTGGCCTGAACTCTGCATGGAGGCAAACTCAAATGAGCTCATGGATTCCAAGTAATGACAGATCAAGGAAAATTTTCTCATCAGTTTCAAGACAACTGCGAATTATCAATTCACACTTCCAAAGATCCATGTATAAATATAAGTACCCAAAAGTGACAAGATCAAATCTACTTTTGGAGAGTGCAAACTTAAGGCGGCCATCCACCCATCTAAGCCTTATTTTACGAGCAATAAAGTTCCAGCCGACTCCTAGAAGAGAATTACCATGTTATGGCAATTTAGAGCTGCCTTTTAAAATCAAACATGAAAGGGGTACATCTCCGCTAATATATAACTCTTTCGGGAGAAGTGTAAAAGCAGATTCTGGTGTTCAGAGTGAGACTAAAGTGAAAGTAGAAAGTGACAGAGTCAAAGTGGAAAAAGATAGGGAATATGTGGAAAGAGATAGAGAAAAAGAGAGGGAAAGGGAGCCAGATAGAGACAGGTAAGTATCCTCAGATAATTAGAATTAAAAATTTTACTAAGATTACAGTAACATTTTTTTATTAAAGTTGATTAAAATCAGCTTAATACATTCTTATTATTAAAAAATAAGAAATATAATCAGAAGAATTAGAAAATGGGTTATTCATAATAGAAGTTGTTAAATTTTTTTTAGGTTTTCCTTACTTAGTTTACTATAGATCCCCTCATTAAAATGAAAGGGAATGTAAGGGGAATGATAGGACTAGTTTGGTTGTATATAAAAGAAATGTTCATAAATTACTGAGATTTAAAAAATACAATGAAATTAAGTACCAAAAACTTTTTATATGAATGAGTTTTATATGCAAGTTTTAAATAAAATCCTATAGGATATTTCTTCTCCATTTGTTTTTTTGCATATTAACATTTACAGAAAACTTAATAACTGAAACAGAAACAACATATAAAATTTACTTCTGTGTCTGAAACCTGTATATTATTCACCTATCTGATATTTCATATCCATAAATTTTCAAGAGCTTGTCAGTATTTAATCTATATTTATGTGCCTGACTTCTTACAAAGTTGCTAAACTAAACATGATCATGTACATAAAAATTGACATCTGTTCTTCCTTGTGCAACACTTACAAACCGTAGGGTGTGATATCTAACTATTTGTTATAAAAAAAGTTACTTAACATGTGAGTCAAAAGGGAGTGTGAAAACGCTGACAGAAGTAACATTATAAAAACTAATTTTAAAAAACCAATTTAAAAATCACTCATATTGAGAGACAACCAAATAAATGAAGAACTTGAGCTAAATTTACACCAAAAAAATACTAATGAACAATAATAAAAACTAGAATTCTAGCGCACACTCGAGATGTTTCAAACAAGCCAACAAGATAGAATGAGCATTTGCTTGTTTGGTCTAACGAAACCCAACTTCAAAATATGAGCTACTTTCACACACATTAAGTACTGATCCTGTGGGATTTCAAAACAAATTATGAAATTTCTGGATAGACTAGATAGAATTGGGGAAAGCCCCAATACCTTTCTATAAATGACTGTACAAAAAATCTTTATAAAACACAACACATTTTCAACCATGTAGCACACAGTGGCTATTACTGAGGTTGAGCCTTTTTCCCAACCTTCAGGGTGTGAGCTCTGAAACTAGTCCAACCGTTTCGACAGTTAGACCTGAGTTATAATTGAAAATGACTCACAAATCTTTCATATACAACCAATTAGTTCAGTTGTTTATCCTTTAGATTAAATCCATATAAATTATCAAAGAAATCTTTATGTAATTATAGTATCTAGTTTTTAACATTACAATATAATTGTGTTCACTTTATTTGATAAACAATATTGTTACAATAATAATAATTACAATATTAATATTACACAATAACAATACAATATTAATTCTAAGATCAAATATTTTTTCAAGGTCTGTTGAAATTGGAGACTGTTGAGATTATAGGATGACTTGCCATAGAATTGTAAGATAAAAGCTTAATCATTTATACAGGAATAATTTCATAAGATTTTGCTATGATAAATTTTTTTAATTGTGATTCAAGCTTCAAATGATTTTTTTCAGTACCTTATTCAAAACCATTAGTTGAAATTTTAAAATATACATTTCATGATCAATCTTTTTTTAGCTTTAATTGTCTATTTGTATCAAACTATTCATTTATTATTTTGTTTACAATTAATTATGTTATGTGTTTTCATCAGCAATTCACCTTATTCCATAGGAATTTCTTTTTTCAATATAGCTTGTCTATAACTATCCCTAATGCATGTTCTTTGAGTCACTAAAAAATTATTTGAAATCAGAATGGTACTGCCAAAGATTAGCTTATTCAAACAATATAAATCATGACCTTTATTATTTTTTGAGGAAACTAAAAGTGCACATCAATACTTCTATTCTGTACCTATACATCCATTACTTTTTCTTAAGAAAAGGCCAGAGTGCTTCAAAGTTATTTATATTTTTTTTCCAGTTTGCATCAAGGTTTAATTCATTTTTTTTACTCTAATAATTTTGGAACACCATTCTTTTCTTAAATGTCAGCCATTAGTCATTTATGTTAAGATTTAAATGTTAATTCTTTATAATTAAATAAATTGTTACATATTGTTCTTTTCTAATGGAATACCAAATTTTCAAGTTATAATTTAGGAAAGAATACCTAAAATGAATTAAAATGTTTGAACTTGGTTTCACTAGCATAAAATTATCTATTAGGTATATGTAATATAATATCTATTTTCTCAAAGCCAAATGCTTTGCGATAGGTTCCTTATGAACTGAAAAATTTTATAATTCTAATTTCCAACTTTAATTCATATTACTTTTTGCTTACTAAAGAAATAAGAATTCCTATCGCAACCTCCTAAATTGTTTCATTCAAAATTAATTCTTCTAGCTCATGAAGTCATATAATTTAGTTTTCTCTCCTTTTACACACCAAAGTTCAAAATCATATGTTAAAACAGATTTGATTATTTATGTATAAAGTGAGTGCCATCCACAAAATGGCACTTTTTGTTTTAATAAGTATTTTATGTATATTTGTGCAAGCCACCCTAGTATAGTGTATCTAAAATGTCCTGAAATTCCATTAAGTAAATTGCGTTTAAAAAGTCCTGAAATTAAAAGAGGCACCAGTAGTAATCATGGCAACACTAATGAGAATATATAAAATTTCACTAAAAATGATACTAGTTAGTTAGTTTTTACGTTATTTACTCTCTAGTTCACATTTCTAACATGAATTTAGCAGCAGGTACTTCAAACAAAAGTTTTGAGTGGATGTCACTAAAATCAAGTTTTGCTGTTATAAAATGCTGATGAAATAATCTTCATACAACTGAGGAAAATTACTGTAACAAATAACTGGCTATCCTAGATTAAACCTGTACCTGCATCTAGAGTATCCATACCCTTTTGGTGGATGCCAGTTATCAGATAAACCTGGTGAACGAAAAGCCACACTTTTGTCATACATAATAAAAATCTATTATAAATAATCTATTTAGACATGAATAAATTAAGAAGGGTCATAAGAATAACAACTAAGACATATAAACACAGACACACTTTGCTACAGATGCTGTTGATTGATTGATTGATTCTTGATTGAATGGCTTCTCCTACATGACATGTGTAATAATAAAATTGACAACCGAACACCAACTAAGCAAACTAGACATTGTACTCTCTTCTATATTCCTACTCACCACTCAAATTATGCCAAAAACTGGGTAATTGCTGCTACAATAAAAAAATTCACTCAATTGATATATTCCATCGCACAAAGCAATCATTTAAAAAGATCAAAAGTGACATCCGGAACTATTACCGGTGTAGTACTTGACTGTAAACCTAACATACATATATATAATATATTCATACACACACACACTCACATACACACACATACACATATTCGCATACTGTTATTATTATTTGTAAATTCATATACATATATTAGTATAATTTATCTCAACTTCCTTTTTTGTGTTTCTCTCTGTCATTTGTTTTTTGTGTATAGTGTTCTCAATCCAAAAAATGTAAAAAGTTCACATAGGTATTCTACTCTATAAGATCATTTTAAAAATTGTGAGCCTGTTATTGGTGGTCTGTTTAAGCAATTAAATACAAACAAGTGTAAATTAGACCTAAATGCTGTTGGCTCTGTGAAACAATAAATAAAAAAAAAATATTAAAGTAATATTTATTGAACACAATCTATATATCAGACAAATATTAGCAGTCATAAAGGTTGCTATCACTATAACTTGAATGTCAAATTCATCTGTCATTGTATAATGTTCTGCCTTGTGATCTTCCAGCAGTTATGAATTGTTTTTCCTTGAAAATATTATTTTGCCATCCTCTAATGTACCTATAAATTGGCAATTTTTTTAAATTTATTTGATTCATGTATGTAACTCTCCTCAACATAATTGATATCCTTTTGTTAGTTTCTGATCCCATGGTGAATTTCAGTTCTTTGTTACAACTTTCTTAAAGGGAATCTTCACTTTTTGCAGATTAAGTATAACTGGTTTCAATCAATGTGAAATGGTTTGCTTGACATTGTTAATTTGAAAATCGAATCACCTTTACAATCTTTTAAAATTTCTCTAGACTACAAGTAAAACCCAGGTCTTAATTATATGTAGGTCCTATAATAGCTATAGCCAAAGCCAGCAACTTTTTAAGATTCAGCCCTGTGTTTACCAGGAGTTCGAATAATGCCTTAACATAAACTCCTTACCATAAACCCGTCATTTACAGGCTTCTACTAATATTTGTAATAAAACATGTGTAATGTGTCCTTTTGTTCATTTTTCTTTTGTTTAATGTCTAAACTATGTCTTTTTACGGTAGCATTGGGTGACAGGTAGCTCACTTCCCTCTGATATGGTTGAGGAGGTTGTTGGTTAGATCTCGCGTTAACCTCGTGAAAGGGTGCCGTTTGAGGGTGTATGTCGATTGGATAGTTGGGAGGAGGAAGATATGCCGAGCTAACAGATGCAGATTTTGTAAAGACATATAGAGACATTGTAAATTTATTTTGAAAAATTATACCATTGAAGTTTCTTGCCAGTTCTTCTTCAAGAAGGTTTTTTCGAACTGGTAGTAGAGTCAGGCTTTATTTAACATCATCAAGATCAAGTAATTGTCAATTTTGAGAAATAAAGTATAAATTTTAACTTGGAATACCCTCACGAGTGAAACTGCAAAGTAACCTCTAGTATCTTATATAACACAGTTTATATTATAACAATACAAAGTTAATTTGCATTCAATCCATATTGTAAATATTTCACCACTGATCAACCAATTTTATCAAAATTTTAGATCATCATCGTCACGTAACTCCACATGCCAACTTTGCAAGAAGCGTAACCGGATCACCCGGTGTTCTATTGGGGTGCAATGCAGACGAGACAGGCCTTCCGTTTCCTGGGGACCATTGGCTGCTACAGTTGATCTGAAAGGACTGAAGTATCATAGGTAAGAATGCGTTATATTGCGTGTTATGTTCTGGCTATTGAGATTGTGATTTTCTAAACATGTTCTGAGATACAAAGATGCTAAAATGTTAGCCACCTTGAAGTTAAGTCACAAACCAGAAATAAAGTTGCATTTATTCATTTCATAGTTTCAAATGGATAAATTTCAATGTTAATTCAAGGAAAGGAACTAAAACTTCAAGACTTGAATAAATGTAATTAAAACATCAATTTAATGTTATTTAATCATTTTATCTGGCTGGGCTGCTAGCTTAAAATAGGATATTAATATTTCAGCCCGTGATTTAAAAATTCTATTCATATGAGTAGAACTCTCAAAATACTATACTTTGTATCTACACTTAAGATTAAAAATTAATAAGACAATTATATTTATTAATTGGCATATCCACATACACTGAAATATATTCAAACTAGGATACTGAACACCTAATTACAATAGAAACGTAAATTAAACTAAACACAGTAAAAGACTACACAAGCGCTGCTTACATATTTAAATTGTATTTTAATTGTATGATTTTATTATTATTATTTTTATATTATGTATTGTTTACATTGTAATCTGTCTTTATACCTAATTTACTTACCTCACTTTTACAGATTAATGCGAGTGGAAACACATCCAAATGGCGGGGCAAGTGTAGTGTACCTGCATCAGCGGGATGTTGATATGTTGAATGAACGTCAGCAGAAATCGTTGGCTAAAGAGTTTTTAAAGGTGAGAACAAATTTATCACCTTTTTGTTTAGTGGCGCTACTCACTCTTGGGTGACAAAGTTGAATATGTGTAGTTGAATGTTCAAGAAAAATTTGGTTTTGGCGATACAAGCTATTGTGCCGACTTGCGTAAGCCAAATGGACCGGGAGTAGACAGCGCCCCTTAAGAATTAAGGTAGCAGGTAGGCTAATCCACTTAATTTATTAATTATCTCTTAAATATATATATATTTTTTTGTACATACAAACTGAGTGGCTCGGTAATTAAAATATGTGCCATCCTTGAACATTCAAAATTTTTTGCTAAGACTGTGTCCATGGTTGACCTTGGATAGTCTTATACCTATTGAAGATCATTACTTCAATAGTAATAAAATTAGTCCATGCCGCTTTTTCCTCCATAATACCTAGCCAATTATGGATGGTAAATCGGTTTTATATCCTGAATTAGTTATTTAAATACTCGGCTTTTGATCTATGTTCACGTATATTCCCACTCGCATAAAATTTTCGAGATAATAGGTTTAAGCCTATGGCTATTTGTTGTTAAGATTTCTATGTTAAATTCTTTATTTGAATGGAATACTCCTATTCTATAAAAATAATTCTTTATAGAATAATTTTTATACAATTTCTTCTGAACCAAAACGGTATGAATATTTTGATTGAGACAAAAAAAGTTTGAAATACAATGTGCATGTATTGATTATAATGTGCGTGTGCTGCTGTAAGCTGCGCACGGTGAACTGTTTAAAGCAGCACTCAGCACCAAGCAGACCTGTAAATAACACATTCCAAATCCAAACTTTTAATGTTTTAGGATGTATGTAAGGTCAAATCCACAGTACATTTTTTTATATTTTAAGGTTCATTTTCATGTGGAAATGTCAATGCCCAATCATTTCTGTTCGCATTTTATAATTTGTCATGAAAGAATTATGTCATCTTGATTAATAATTTACGATTTTTAATAAAATTAATACGCAATTTGATATTTGTTTAGAATTTTAATTGTATTGAATTATGCATAAATACTTCAATGAAAACGTGACTGGCATCTATCATCAACGATAACGCTATTACGTCGTTATATACTGTCGTATTATATATTGCCAAGAGCTGCGTTGCCGCATTTACGTTTCCAATATGGTGGACGTACTGAGTTGAACAGCAGTTCACAGAACGCTACTGAAACCTCAAACATTAACCGCGAATATCTCCATGACGACATCGGCAACAGTGGTTTTTTTTTTCGTGAAAAAATGAAAATTAAGATTACAATCACTGATGTTAGCTGTATTGCATATCATCATTTTCTCTTTGAACATAACTTTCTATAAAACAAACTTATATTCCACAGTTGGTATTCTCCGAAGACAGTGAGGGTTGGGCTCACTTCGTTTGTGGGGTTGTTAGAGGAGCAGCAGCGTCGTTTCCATGTCTCCTGCAATATTTAGCTGAAACACACCCTAACCTGCCCGTCAAAGCTGGGGTGCTGGCTCGGGCTTCTGACATTGAAACTACTACGGTCACGAAGTATTATCAACAGGTGAGTCAGAATTATAAATGAAAAATAAAACATGATTGTCCACTGTTCGAATCCTCGTAGGGACAGATGTTTTATTATATTTGCTTTCTAGTCATGGATGTGTATGTATGATTATTTAAGTTTATTCTAATATTTATACATGAAAAAAAAAATATCTGTGTGTGCTTCTTAAGTTTATTTATCCCTTATCTAGTATCCATAACACAAGTTCTTAATGATACTTAATTTGGGCTAGATAATGTGGTGTGATTGTTAGAAATATTATTTATTTATTATTAATGTCAATTCGAAAAATATGTGTCCAATTTATGCTCATTTGCTCAGGCGCCTTTTTGATGTAACACTTCTAATGTCAGGTTACACTGATTGGTGCATAAAATTCTCAATATTTTTTATACAAAATATTTTTTCGTTGTTGCATTTCATACATGTGACATCTCAATTTTATTATACTAAAAAGATAAAATATAAATTTGGATAATAATAAAAAACCATTATTGTTGTTTAGGTTCCAGCCTTTTTTTACTTAAACTGTAATAAAATTATTCTTATACATGTTACTAATTTTCAAATCTCCAGGTACAACAGTCATATGCAGCTGGCACATTCCGTTGCGGGCCACTCCATCAGATCTCCTTAGTTGGAACGGTACATGAAGAGGTTGGGGGATACTTCCCCGATATGCTGCAATTATTAGGCCAGTGCCCGTTTTTGGATCTGGTGAGCATTTCGATTTGATTTTTTTTATGTTTGTGAAGAAAATAAGTTTAAGTCTGAGAAAGATTTTTATTTTCTCATTTTAAATATAAATGATACACATGCAGTAGAGGCACAGTAAGTTAACTTGATTTATACTTTTTATGAATGAATTCAGCAGGGCTATCATCAAAATAATGATTAATTGATTAGAGAAATAATAGTTTTACTGCTATTTAAATGCTAATTCAAAATTCAAGACCATCTCTATCTAACAAAGTAAAACTTAAGAACTTTCTCAAGACTCTTTAAAACCACTTGATAATCATAAAAATTCGTCCTTTCGTTTCTACTTATAGACCATGCCTTGGGGTCCAATGTCAGCAGTAGAAATGGAACCGCAGGAGTCCAACGATGGACCCATCTTATGGATAAGACCGGGAGAACAGTTGGTGCCAACCGCTGAGTTGGGGAAAAGCCCTATTAAGAAGAGACGGTAAGTGTAATTTGAGACGACCGAGTGGTGTAGTGGTAAATGGCCTTGCCTCATACGCCGAAGGTCCCAGGTTTGAGTCCTGGCCGGGGCATTCATTTGTGTTATGAACACAGATGTTTGTTCTCGGGTCATGGTTGTTTGTATTTATATATGTATGTTTATTCTGGGTTCCCCCCCAGTTCATTGTATGGTCATCCATAACACAAGCTCTGCTTACTTTGGAGCCATACAGTTGGTGTGTTTGTCTGGGGATTTATTATTATTATTATTATTATTTATTATTAATTTACTTTTAATAATGTGTAACAATTACGAAGAGATTAAGTTTTGATCGTGACTTCGTTTGTGTAAGAAGTTGTATTTACACAGTTTAAATAACTTTTCTGAATAGACTATACCTGTGATTTTCATCACTACATAGGATAAAATAAAGTCACATTTCATTTGATAGTTTTGCTGAGATAGTGTGAGGATGCTCGGAGGTGTGCGAGCAAACTATTGCTCGTCCTATAATTGAACACAGACATTGGACCTTTGTCTTGTTTTTATTAGAAATATATTTCATAATTTTCAGTTACACTTAAACTTAATAGCATAATAATAATAGATTAGAATTTAAATTTTCTTTGTTTCTTTGTTTTTGTATGTCTGTCTGGTGATTGTATCATTTCTTTTCTATTATTTTGTATTTTCCGTAACAAGCTAAATGATGTGGCTATTTTGCTATGTCATATTACATTAAAAACCGTCCATTTCTCCTTCTAGAACGGGTATAAACGAACTTCGAAACCTGCAATACCTTCCCCGGTACAGCGAAGCCAGGGAATTCCTGTTTGAAGACCGGACCAGAGCTCATGCTGACCATGTTGGACACGGGTTAGACAGGATCACCACGGCTGCTGTTGGTATGTAAAACTAGCCTCATCGAACAAAGCGGTGGTTCAGGCAATGCTCACTGTGGATTGGTTGACTTAACATACCATACCTTCAAATAGGGTTCAAGATGTGCGTAGGTGGGAGGGGAGGGGGTATCCTCACGATGTTTTCCTTCACTGGTGTGAGTAGTTTTGAGCTTCGGTCGTCGTACCCTCATATAGCTCATTTTTGGTTTGTGTTGCCAAAGAGTGGAACGATTTGCCTGCGTCTGTTTTTCCAGACAAATATAACCCTGGAGCTTTCAAGTGTAGAGTGAATAGGTACCTCTTAGACAGGCGTGTATGATCCTCGTCTTCATCGTCACTTTCCATCAGGTGAGATGGAAGACAAACGCCTGCTAATTATTAATAATAAAAAAAAAAAAAAAGATGCCCCTGGCTGGGGCGAATCACGTGTCAGTGATGGGAGCATTATGTGTGTGTAGATATTTCTGTAACTAACACCGCATGGAGCGTTGGTGGGAGGGACGCCGGTGCTGTAAACAAAGGCTTGCACACTCCACCGTCGTGGAACTAGCCAAGTAATTTCATAACAATTGCAATGATGAATTGAAATGTTATTGTTTGTAAAAAAACAAGGATTATTTTAAGGAACTAGGTAATGTCATGATTTTAAGAACTAGAAATAAATATATTTTGAGTAAAAAACTGTATATGGCGCCTAGAAAATGTAACATTATTTAGTAGAAATGTTTACTGTATGGCTATCGATATATTTAATAAGTTGCCCTTTAATAATTAAAAGTTACATTTTAATTACTATAAACGAAAAATATATGACTTATTGATACAAAAATGTTACTACATAATTGATGAATATTTTGAAGACACTGAATTGTAATTAAATGAATCTATATGCATATATATATAAGTTTAGGAATCATAACGTTTTGTAATATTTTTATAAATATTTATAATATATAAATACTATTTTGATATTATTTGATAAGTTTTTAGATAGTAAATAATAGAACTGTCAATTTTAATTAAGAACAATTTGTACACATTTTTTCGCAAATAAATTCATTTGATTTTGATTTGATTTAATGGATTTCAGCAAAGCAATGTCTGATTCTATTAATTATAAAAACTCCACTTTGAAAACATCATTTAAAAATCTATATAAAAGTATATTTGTATCATTATAGTTTTAGATTGGTCAGTCAACGTAACAAAATATAATTTCATGGTCACACTAAGATCGTTGATAGTAATAAAAACAAGTTTCAATATTACAGTACGTGTTCAAATAATGTTGAAGATTTCTCTCAAACATTATTTTTATAATGGACCGAAATCTTTCTTCACAAAACATGAATACTTTTTTTTATTGAAAAAGGATTAGACGTTGTCTTCTATCTCACCTGATGGAAAGTGACGATGAAGACGAAGGTGTTACACGTGTATCCACGAGACACCTATCCACTCGACGCTATAACATGTAACATATACGTATATGTTGTTCCACAGGTGTACTTAAGGCGATACACTGTGGAGATGACAGCGACCGCGGCAGGATCACGAAGGACGTGGTGGCTTTCCATGCCGCCGATTTTAATAAACTTGTGAGATTGCTGCAGTTGGATTTGTATGAGCCTCCTATTTCTCAGTGTGTCACTTGGTGAGTGTATATTATTTAATTACTTACCGTTTTTGTACTGTTACTTTGTTGGAAAGCGGTTTTACAAATTGGGACAGTCCATCTCACTAGGTCACAGATAGATGGTCGAATTAGCAATTTAACTAAACATTTAGCCGTTCGCTTGAAAGCTTTATGCATATTTACAATCTTTAATTCTCACTTCGTTGATTGACGCACAAATTGCAAGTATGTTAGAAATATATACAAGTTTGTAAGAAATTAGATTAAAAAATCGCATATCCCTTGCTTTATAATCGAGTATTTAAAATTATAGCTAGCTGGTTAGCTGGAAATTCGTCTTAAAATTCATTTATTGATTGCGACATATATGCATAGGTACTATTATAAAGGAAATATTGTTTGTTCCTACGAAGCCAAACTAGAAAACCGATTTAAATAATTTTTCATCATTCGGAGCTACATTATACCGGTGTAACAAATGCTATATTTTATCCCAGAATTGCCGTGGGATCGGTTAAACCGCGGGTGAAACCGTGCTAGAGTTCTAGTTAATAAGCAAATATAATATTAATTTTTTTATAGTAAAGCAGCGACATTGTTTTGAGCACTCCATTTATTTATTGTGTTACAGACTTTGATTTAACTAAAATAGCGGAAGATTGGGTCTGGTATTACTATAGAAACATTTACTCCCACAAACCTAATTATGTTGCTTCCTGACACAAAAGAGGTAGAATTATGCAAAGCATAAACTTGCAAGCAGGACAAATAATTTCGTTTCCGTATAATTTCCTTTGTATTCGTATATATTTGGTTGAAATTTGCTGATAAGCCGTTTGTTGCATGTGTAAACCGGAAAAAATTGATTTTTTTGCGTTGGAAAGAATTGGAAACTACATTTTCGTAATGAGAATGGGCAGTGTAATCGTGCCCCAGGGTTGGTGGAGGCGGTCTTGATACACCCTGTATATATATATATTTTATATATATATATATATATATATATATATATACTTTTGCTTGTAATTTTTATGTTGTGAACTTTTAAGTGTGTATTGTGTTATAAATTTTCCTGTACCTATTGTATTGTGTGAAGTGTAAATAAATTAATGCCTATGTCTATATTATCGGTTCGATTTGCGTAAACCATTTGGCAAGTACAGTCAGGCGACCGGAATACGACTTTTGAGATCCGTGCTAGTTGCCTTCCGCTATTTTACTTTAATCTAAGTTAACACGGCACGGGTTCAAGCGAGTGTTTGTTACGTGCTTCCAACTTAATTCTTTCTTTTTCATTCTTTCAATTCCGATTTTTAAGTTTGTACCTATACCATTAAAAAATATTGAGGTGAGTACAAAATGTCCTGACAAAATTTCATCCCTGTTTGACGCAACTTGATTCAAATTTAAATATTTACTTCATAACATTGACAATTACTTGATCTTATTGACGTCAAATAAAACATGACTCTACCACCAGTTCGGAAAAATGTTCGTGAAGAAGAACTGGCAAGAAACTTCACGGGTTTAATTTTTTCTAAATAAATTCACGATGTCTCTTTATGTCTCCAGATTGCCTTTTGATTCATTCAATAATTATGTGATTAATTCACAGGATCCTTATTTTTAAATCCGTGATCGCAATGTTAAATCAACGGAAATATCAGGAACTCTAAAATTATATTATTTGTGAGGAATTCTATTGGTATTAAGATTGTTTTATAATTAATAATGTATGCTGTCTTTTCCGAGTTTAAATAAATAAATAACCGCAAGGCAAAAGGGATTACCTTCTTCACTTGCGCTGGTTCGCTCGTATCCACCTTTTCCTTGTTATGCCCAACATGGGTTAATTCGCACGTTCACCTTTTTATTTTGGGCACGAACGCGAGTTAGTAGTATTTTGGGAAGATCACTTAATCGATTCCGCTGATTGTAAATGCACTAGGGTTCGTTTCGGTAACGGGACAGCGCGCGGCTAGTGTCGACCGTTGAGCCATTGACGACGAAGTCAACGTCACTCGTTGACATATGTTGTGAAGAAGGTTGAGGGTAGATTTGGGTTGGGAAGGGATATATAAATTTAATATGAATATATAACCTACCCTGCGTAATGCTAATTTGATCTATCATACCGCCTCCCAAAGGTCGAGTTAGCTCTTTCAGATGGGTAAAATTAATAATATAAAACTCAACCAATGTAAATGTTGTACAGAAAGAAATATAAATGTTGATTTTTCGAGCCGGATAGTATAATTACTAAACTAATGTTTTTATTTAAACTTATACTTACATACATATATATTTTTAAAATGAACGTTTGCAAAAGTTGTTGTTGAAAATAGTTGATACATGTAATTAGTTTAAAAATCCGTACGCGGCAGCAGAGGACAAAGCTTGACGACCGGTCTGAGTATAGTTCCAGAAGCCATTTTCAACTCTACTGACCTTACAATGTCGTCCTTGCCGAAGAACAAGAGAGACGAACAACAAGACCCTTGCGCCATTGAAGTGACGGAGGATTGTCCTTAATGAGTACTAAATCACCAACCTGAATGTTTGATTTTTTTTTGTGAGCCACTTGGGGCGTTGAGATAAAGTATGCAAATATTCAGTATGCCAGCGTTTCCAGAAATGTTGTGTGATTTGACGTAGCAACTGCCAGCGCTTCAGCGGGCTAATAGAATCATCTTCTATGTTGCGTTCCGGCAATGACAACAAAGGCTGACCGATTATGAAGTGACCGGGCGTTAGAACCTCCAAGTCGTTTGGGTCACTGTTGAGAGGGCAAAGTGGTCGAGAAATCATTGCAGCCTCTACTTTTCTAAATATGATTGCAAGTTCTTCAAAAAAAAAAATAAGTTTAGCGGACCTAACAGCGCTTTCCCAAAGGCCACCCATGTGTGGACTTGCAGGCGGATTTAGGTGCCAAACTATAATTTTAGCAGTCATAAATTTATGAATGTTAATAGATTTGTTTAAAAGAAATAATTTCGAGCAACTACAAAGTTTGTGCCACAATAACTGTATATATCAGAGAGAAGACCTCTACGTGAAACGAAACGATCCAAGCAAGCGATGAATGCTTCGGTTGAGAGCTCAGAAACAATCTCTAGGTGTCTCGTTGTGCAGCAGACATAAGTACAGAGCGCACGGCCCGGCGAAATCTAACCAACTCGCTGAAAGGGACGAGCAGAAGTGATTCGACTGGACGGAAGGTCACCCATGAAAGGATGTATGGAACTTGGCCGCAGTCGATAGCAGCGGTGGCAGCGAAATATCACCTGCTTTATCAATCGTCGAGCTGATAGAATCCAAAATTTGCGGATAAGAAGTGTTTGCAAGGTACCTAGACCGGGATGGAGATAGAGTTTGTGATAATGATCAATTATAAGTCTCGTAACGAAATTATCCTTGGGCAATATTAAGGGATGTTTAGATCCGTGGCATAAGTCAGATTTGCGGATTCTGCCACCCACTGGTAAAAAACCCGTTCCCAGGCCACGTTGCAGGATGATCAGCAAGCCATGGTGGGCCCCACCATAAAGGATGTTCCACTAACTCTAAGGGAGTAAGACCCCGACTCGCGGTGTCAGCGGGATTCATCGTCGATGGAACATGGTTCCAGACGACAGTTGGACACAAGGCTTGTATTTGCGAGACACGGTTCCCTTCAAAAGTTTGCAACTTATGTGGCGGAATCCACAGTCACGCCAAAACGATTGTTGAATCAGTCCACGCGTAAATTCCTTGAACCGGAAAATGACCGTGAACGTTTTTAAGAACATGCTCTAACAGCTGAGCGAGTAACAAAGCGCCACTGAGTTCTAATTTAGGAATCGTGAGCAACTCTGGACTTGGCACCGAGAAGACGGACCGTGACGCTGCCATCAGAGTTCTCGCAACGAAGGTAGATGCAAGTAGCATACCCCTTTTCGGATGCACCGCTGAAACCGTGGATCTGAGTCGCTACCTGTTCATCAGACAAGATGCATCGCTGAATCGAAATTTTGTCTAAATTATGGAAATCGGCCAAAAAAGTTTTCCACGATTCGAGAAAATCTGGGCGAAGCGGTTCGTCCCACTCGGAATCGAGAGACCAAAGTGTTTGCATAAAGAGTTCGGCCAAAAATAATACTGGCGCTAAGAAACCACAAGGATCATACAATCTAGCAATATTGGAAAGCACGCCACGATTGGTCAAAATTTGCTCATCTCAGAAACATGGTAAATGAAGCGGTCGGTCTTGGAATTCCACTCTATGCCTAGAATTTTAAAGATGTTGTCTCCATCCTCAAAGCTGTAGGGAGATTCGCAGTGGTCAGCAGGAAGTTGTGATAATAGATCCTGACAATTGCTGGACCATTTGCGGAGAATAAAGCTTCCTTGGCCGAAAATTTTGACTATGTCCTGTTGGAGCTGTCGAGCAGAATCAAGGGAAGAAGATCCTGTGACGACATCATCTACGAAGGTGCTTTCTAGGAGTACTCGAGAAGCCTCAGGATAAGTTTGTGAATTGAGATGAGCAAGTTCATGAATAACGCGAATAGCCTGATAAGCAGAACTAAAAACACCGTAAGTGACGGTGGTTAATTCGTACTGTTTCAGTTGATGATCAGGAGATTCATGCCAAAAAATTGTTTGGTGCTTGCAATCCTCATCGGCTACTTTGATTTGCCTATACATTTGTTGGATGTCCCCCGTAAACACTACCCTATGAAACCTAAAACGGAGAATAATAACTTCGACGTTGTTTTGCAGCTTAGCACCAGACATGAGTATCTGGTTTAGAGACGCGCCAGACGAGCTAGCCGAAGAGGCATCAAATACAACGCGTAGCTTAGTGGTGATGCTGTGTTCCTTAAGAACTCCATGGTGAGGAATATAGTAGCGCTCACTGGGTCTAGGGTCAGTGACTTCACGCATGTGCCCAGCCTCCTGGTAGTCCCTCATAAAGGCAACATACAATTCCCGCATCTTATCGTCCCTAAGGAGCCGACGCTCAAGACCATGGAACCGCTTTAATGCTGTTATATATGTGTCACCTAAAGCCTTTGGATTGACCTTGAAGGGTAGATGTATGATCCTCGTCTTCATCATCACTTTCCATCAGGTGAGATGGAAGACAAACGCCTGCTAATTATTAATAAAAAAGAAAAAAAGACAAAGCACAAAGCACAAGCCTTTGGATTGACCTTGAAGGGTAGATGTATGATCCTCGTCTTCATCATCACTTTCCATCAGGTGAGATGGAAGACAAACGCCTGCTAATTATTAATAAAAAAGAAAAAAAGACAAAGCACAAAGCACAAGCCTTTGGATTGACCTTGAAGGGTAGATGTATGATCCTCGTCTTCATCATCACTTTCCATCAGGTGAGATGGAAGACAAACGCCTGCTAATTATTAATAAAAAAGAAAAAAAGACAAAGCACAAAGCAACCGGTTTCGTTTCTAGTGTAGGTTTCTATAAAATGTAGTTCACATTTAATATTCTCAGGAACCATGGACTTAAATTTGTGACATTTATACAAAGAATGATTTTGATTGCAGCATGGGCAACTAAAACCATGATTATTAGTTTTATTGTTAGTTTCGACAACATTGAAAGAATTACTGGGTGTTGATTTATTAGTTGTGGAACCAGAAATATTTTCTAAAATTCGCAGTTGATTTTCTAAGAATTGACAAAATGTTGGAATTTTTAATGTATCAACAGTTGACTCAAATTTGGTGCGCAATTCAGTTGACAATTTCTTCAGGATAATGCGCAGAAGTAAAAAACACCATGAATCCACATCAAATTTCAAGGCTTTAAGAGCTTGATTGTTTTCTTTAATGGTACAGACAAAGCGAATTAATGTTTTAATGTTGATTTGTGTAATGTTTGGCAAACTTAAAATTGATTCTATGTGCTTATCTGCTATAACTCTTTTGTTTTCATATCTGTCAGTAAGTAACTGATAAGCAATGGAGTAGTTCTCTGGAGCAATGGTTAGATGTTTTACTAATGCTAGAGGTTCCTTGTCAAGCACACTTAGTAAATAATGCATCTTTTCAACTTCACCAAAGTTGGATGTTGTTATGAATCATACTATTAAACAATGATATGAAATTTGGCCATTCAATGTGTATGCCATTGAACCTAGTGAGTGAAATTTTAGGCAAATGAAATTCATTGTTTGAGAGTTGGGATTAGCACAAATTGATGAGCCTAACTTTTTATGTTTCAAATCCAAAGATGAATGAATCACTTGTACAGAGTAAAACAATTCCTGGAACTCGTCAAAGGCACGATCAAGTTCTTGACGTTGTTTATCATCCAGGCTATTGGAATCAGACATTAGAATTGAATATATATCGTCCATCTGCTCGCGATACCGTTCGATGTCCTTAAGACGAACTAAAAACTGTTGTAATAAATTTTCATCATCATCCTTTTGCAAACGTAAACTGGTGCCTAATTCATACAGTTTTGGAAGTTGCTTTTGGATATTGCTGAATTTGACTATAAATTCGTTCATTTTACTAATCATTTGTAAAATCAAAAAAAGGTTTAGCAATAAAAATACAATTAGTAAACTATTGTAAACAAACAATCAAATGATTGATTAGATTGACATAGATCACTCATAGAACGACACAGTATAATTTATCAATCTCGCTGATTGAATGAATGAATGGAGAATTATAGTTTCGTTTAGTAAAACTGCCAACATAAAGAAATTCAACGTATGATATGGGGGAATAGTGCGAAATATGTAGGTAGAAACAAAATAAATATGTTGGATGTAAAATAGATAAAAATACGTACGTAAATACGAAATACGGGATGCTAAGGATCCGGCTCGAAGGACCAGGAAATGTTGGGGAAAAAGACAAAGGGAGCAAAAGGGATTACCTTCTTCACTTGCGCTGGTTCGCTCGTATCCACCTTTTCCTTGTTATGCCCAACAGGGGTTAATTCGCACGTTCACCTTTTTATTTTGGGCGCGAACGCGAGTTAGTAGTTTTCTGGAAAGATCACTTAATCGATTCCGCTGATTGTAATTGCACTAGGGTTCGTTTCGGTGACGGGACAGCGCGCGACTAGTGTCGACCGTTGAGCCGTTGACGACGAAGTCAACGTCACTCGTTGACATATGATGTGAAGAAGGTTGAGGGTAGATTTGGGTTGGGAACAGGAAGGGATTTATAAATTTAATATGAATATATAACCTACCCTGCGTATTGCTAATTTGATCTATCAACACTTAAGGCAATCAAAAAAATGCATTACTTATAGTTGATTTTACTTAACAGATTTTTTTCACAGAGCCAACAGCACTTAGGTCTAAATTACAATTGTTTGTATAAAAATAATTGGTTTAATAAATTCGTTTTATTAAATGAAAAATATGTCTTCCCACAGGCTGGAAGAGGCGAAGTTAAACCAACTACGGCGCGAGGGCGTGCGCTACTCCCGCCTGCCGTTGTGTTCGGACGACATCTACTTCCTGCCGAGGAACATTATACATCAGTTCCGAACTGTTTCCGCTGTCACGTCTGTTGGTGAGTGGTGCATTTTTTATTTATTAATAGACAGCAGGCGTTTGTCTTCCATCTCACCTGAAGACGAGGATCATACACGTCTGTCCAAGAGGTACCTATTCACTCTACATTTGGAAGTTCCAGGGTTATATTTGTCTGGAAAAAAATATATTATATTTGTAATTTTTTCCAGTATGAAAGTCAGAAAAATTTAAAGTGACTGAAGAAAGAATGAGATGCTATTCTTACAATTGAAATTCGATTTTTCAATGTTTCCTTTTAGTTTTGTAAGTAGTATTATATTTTTAGGTAAGAAATAATGTGTATTGAAACTGCCATAGACAAGCGGCGTTTGGTGTTGGAGTAGAAACACCAATAGAATGCTAAATGTATGAAACTGGCCTTTGATTTAATGTTAATTAAGTTATTGCCTGCAGAAATATTTTTTGTTACATAACAGTTGGAATTTATTTTTTAATATTAATAATTTCGTGGTTCTCTCCAGCGTTTTATTGGTTAACATTGATAAATTACGTTCTGTGCATCAGTATCCTTTTATACTGGGTACCTTTTGAATTAGTTGCCAGATTTGGTATCGACGATCTCATATGTTAGTCGTTCATAAAAATTTACAAAAATTAAATTAAAATAAAATATGACTGCCAATGAGGAATACAAATTGCATAATTGGTTGGATCGATTTTTCCGAAGTCCAAATATATTTTTCATGTTTCAACATGTTTTATAACTACGTCACAATATATTATTCCCCAAAATAAGCTAATACTTTGTGTTTCGACAGCCTGGCATCTCCGGCTGAAGCAGTACTACCCGTCGTCGGAGGCCTCCTCGCCGGCCGACGAAAGGCCGCCGCCAGAAACTGTCGCTAACGCTGGGAGGTCTGAGGAAGGTCAGCAAATATATTTTAATTGTTAAAATAGTGTTAAAATACATGAATAATATTAGAATTCATGTGAGCCTTGCACCTTCAAGTAAATGATAATTAAAAGTTATGTCTAACTTTGAGATATAAAGATAAGGGTTTCACGTTTGCGCTCAAAAGTGTCGGCAAAAAATCGGCAGTAAGGCACTGCGTAAACCTGGATACTATTAGGTGTTTACCTATGAAATTGCCGTTTTTCACGAAATAAATGAAGCGTAATTTTTTTATATATTTTTTATTTCTATTAATCAAAATAATCACCCATGCAATCAATGCATCTTTGCCAACGCATTGGTAGCTTATTGATGCCTTTCTTGAAGAAATCAGCTGGACGGGAGGCAACAAATTCTTCAAAGGCATTTTGTACTGCCTCTCGGGTATTGAATTTTTTTCCCGCCAAGAAGTTCTCCAAATTCTGGAAAAAGTAGAAGTCTGTAGGCGCAAGGTCTAGTGAGTACGGCGGATGATAGAGAACTTTCAACCCCAACTCTTGTAGCTTGGAGACCGTCTGCTGTGCAGTATGAGGTCGCGCGTTGTCGTGCAGGAGCAGTGGAGTCGAACGATTGACCAAAGCTGGTTGTGTTCAGTTCTTCACAGTACACATCTGCATTAATGCTTGTCCCGTTTGGCAAGAAGCTGTGATGACTTACACCCGCGTTAGACCACCAAACAGTGACCATCACTTTTCTAGGGGTAAGTTTTCGTTTAGGGCATTGTTTGGGTGCTGAACCAGGGTCCAACCAACTTGCTGAGCGCTTACGATTGTCAAACAGGATCCATTTCTCGTCACAAGTAACAATGCGGTTCAGAATTCCTTCATTTGTATGCCTGCTGAGCAGTGCGAGGCACGTCTCCACGCGTACTTCGCGCTGGCGGTCATTGAGTTCGTGGGGTACCCATTTGTCAAGCTTTTTTACCTTGCCAATTTGACGCAAATGGACCAATATTGTTTTGATGCTAACGTCGAACGCTGCTGCTAATTCAGCCGTGGATTGAGTTTCATCAGCTTCCACAATTGCCTTTAATTCGTCATTGTCGACCAAAGTTTTCGGACGACCACGGGGTTCATTTTTAAGGTCAAAATTTCCAGAACGGAAGCGGGTAAACCAATAACGGGTGGTGGGTTCGTTTGTAGTGTTCGCTCCGTAAACGTCGTTAATGTTGCGTGCCGCTTGTGCCGCTTTGCTGCCACGACGGTACTCATACTCCAGTCTGTGGCTCAGTCTGTGGCTCAGCTATACGCGTCGGGAATATAACGCCCTGAGAGTTCAATACAACAATTGTTTTAGGGCACTTTTGGGATTGCCGCGACGCAGTAGTGCATCTGGCATGTTTGCAGAAGCGCGTACAGACGGTTTTCACGCGATTATAAGAAAACGCTGTGCCTCTATGCTCGAGCGCGTTCGCGGCAGTCCCAACAGCATAATCAAGGCAATAGCAGACAGGCGGGACAGCCCGATGCTGGCGCACTGGCAGCGCGTGCACTGCAATACGGCCTCCTCGCGCTGATCTCCCATGCGTGTATTTGTTTTGTAATTTTTAATGTTTTATTTGAATTTTATTCCATTTTATTTTACGTGTCAATAACATAGATATTAAGAATTGTATGTTTTACTAACCACATATGGATTTACGTTCTGAAATAAATTATTATTATTATTATAATTACTCGAATTTTTAACTTATCCATGATGACGAAAAATGTTCGAATGCGTTGAAAACAAAACACTAACTATTAAACAAATGACGATTTTAGAAAAAGAATTCCATGTTTGTCAAATAAAATTAATTTGAAATTAGAATTATCAGTCAAAAAAAAAATATTTTCATTTGAAATGGCCAGTACGGCAAAACGGCAGTTTCATAGGTAAAGGCCTATTAATATTAGAATTCATGTGAGCCTTGCACCTTCACGTAAATGATAATTAAAAGTTATGTCTAACTTTGAGATATAAAGATAAGGGTTTCACGTTTGCGCTCAAAACTGTCGGCAAAAAATTGGCAGTAAGGCACTGCGTAAACCTAGGTACTATTTCTTGCTGTCGTGGCACACCATCCATGGAATCATCGCTGTGTCCAGCGGTTTTGCAAAATTGTTTGAAAAGTTAGTGTTGCTTGTGTCTTCAACTGAAAACTTGTAGTTTACATTGACCTAGACCTAGACTGTCAGTGGAAGCAACTGGATACAAACATTGTCTCCTTGGGGAGATTCTTCGTTGGTGTGTTCTGTCCGACACATGACACAAATGTGTCCACGTTAGCACAGCCCCTAATTATATGATATTATTCAAATTCAAAAATCTACTTTAATTAAATCATATCAGAATACTTTTTTGAGAATTATTCCATCCTTTTTTTTTGTTTTATTTTATATTGGAATAAAGAAAGAGCTGGGCTGTCATGTGTGGATGATCTCATAAAAGTGGTTTTTTTTTACAAAGAGAACCACTATTTCTAAACTGCTATTTCAACCTTCTCCAACATAGGTCCTGTGGCGCAACGGATAACGCGTCTGACTACGGATCAGAAGATTCCAGGTTCGAATCCTGGCAGGATCGAAGTTGTTTTGTTTTTTTAGATTTTGATGTTTATTCCAGTTGTATAATATTTTTTCATTTCTATAATATAGGAAGGACACTGTAATTGTAATTTTAATTTAGAACATAATAATTTCATTTTGCAGATACAAAAAAATCATCGTCCACGAAAGCCAAAGCTGGAGTGATTGAAATGCGAGCACTAAGCGCTAAGTTTGCTGAAAAATCCCCTTTGAAGATAAATCACAGTAGAAAGAGTGTAGACACCCCTACAAAAACTGAAAAACCTTCAGAGAAGAAAAAATCTGATAATAAGCCTCATGTACCCGCTCTTCAAAGTGATAAAAATGGCCAGAAATCTGAAAAGAATGACCGCACAGAAAGTAAGCCTAACACTCAAAATTCACAATCAGAAAAGCCCTTACAAAAATCTGAGAAAACAAGTGATAAGCAAGATAATAAACAATATCTTCAAGCAGAAAAACCTGTGATCAAAAACGAAAAATCAGTTGAAAAGACAGACAACAAACAAAATGTACAGGATAAAACAGACGCTCTTGAACGAATTGATAGTAAAAGCAACATTATCCCAACAGAGAAAAGACCAGAAAAAGTATATGAGAAAACTGAAAAACAAAACATGCAAACTGAGAAACCACTGAAAACGTATGAACGGACGGATAGTAAACCTCATGGACAAAATATACCTTCAGACAAAAGTTTATCAAGACCCGATAAAGATAAATGTGTCAAAACTGAGTCGAGAAATGAAAAATCTGAACATAAACCTGATAAGAGCTTACATAGGCTTGATAAATCTGAGCAACGAAGCGACAAGAACCATAGGCATAAAGATGATAAGGATCATCATCGAAGGCAGTCGTCATCATCCCACAAATCATCACATCATAAACACAGAGACCATTCCCGGGATCACAGAAAGGACCGAGATCAAAAACATAAAGATAAATCTTCGGACAGTTCGAAAACATCAAAACATGAATCTAAATTGAGTGGTGAGAGTGTGAAGTTACAACAGAAAGTGTCACACCAGCCACCGGATTAGTGAACTGTGTTACAGCAAAGTAAAGTGTAAAGTAAAAAGTGATTTTTCTGTTTTGCTTAGTGTGATGTCATGTTGAGTGTGTACCATATAATGTAGTTATACTGCCTAAAATATATTCTCATTTTAGCAGAATATGCTGATGGAAAATTTATCAGCATTGAGAATAAATTGAAGTATTTTAAATATTTGTTTATCAATATAGTTTTGGCTATAGATCTTTTATGCTAAGTTGCAACATCTGGAAATCAATGATCAAAATCATCACATAACATTTTAAGAAGATTTCCTTAACATCTTATTAATAGACTACTTTATATGGTATATCAGACTAAGACTGATAATATGTTGTAACTACTTAAATATGTAAATCCTGGTCAGGATTTTACTCTTAAAAGTCCGTCTACCTACTTAGCAAAATATAAACTTCACAATATTAGAATGTTTATTTTTAAACACTGTAAATATAGAATTAAGTTACAGTCTCTTAGAGGCTAAGGGAACGATATCGGATTAAAATGAATGTATGCAGTTATATTATTTTGAATTAATCGATAATCTTGCCAGTTCAGAATTATTTTTCCAGTGTTTTTGATGATTATAAAAAATAATCACTTGTATTTCTTAAAAATGATCATTGTACTAGAATTTCTTTTCTAATTCTATAAAGTTTTTTCATATATATTTAAAAATATATGTCTATAACTATACTGCAATGGATGTGATTCTAAAAAGGAAGACGAAATTGTTAGATTTATAGAATAAGAAATAATTTAAAAAATATATAATGATTCTCACATATTTCTAAAAGAGCACTAAGAATAAATAAATAACTATTTATATATATTTAATTGATATAGTTGTAGTAATATTGGATGATTTCTGAATTGTCCATTGAGTCTGTTGGATTTGGGTTTTTGTCTAGTTTTATTACAAACACAAGGGCCCAAAAATCTGATTGAAATGATGTAACTCCAAACATGAAGTACCTAGATTGAAATTAAATACAAAAAACCTCTTTGTTGATTAATTTTGCATAAAAAATTTCTGTAGACTGATCTTATCTTTTAAAAATTCTTATTAAGGAATGTTATGAGTAATACAGAGAGAGTTTTTAAGTACGATTTGTCCGCAATAAATGACTTCATAGAAGAACTTATCCCCCATAAATGTGTACAGTAGTTGAAAATATGCAGTATTATTAAATATTTAATAGCATAAAATAATTAGAACATACCATTTTTAATAGGTATTTGACAAGTTTTGTTGAGCTGCTATTTATATTCTTGTTGCTTTATTGTTTAACTGTCTTTTGCCCCCGGCTTTGTTCACGTTAAATAGTAGTAATAGTTGGCTTAAAAACAAATGGACGGTGGGCCTAATACAAAATTGACGTAAAAAGCGTCCTTAGTAGACCCACACATTTACAAAATAATGAATAAATTTAATAAATAATAATAATACATTTTTCTAACAATTACACCACATTATCTAGCCCAAATTGAGTATCATTAAGAACTTGTGTTATGGATACTAGATAATGTATAAATAAACTTAAGAAATGTATAAAACACACATAGATATTTTGTTAGAAATAAACTTAAATAAACATACATACACATTCATGACTAGAAAGCAAACATGATAAAATATTTGCCCCTACCAGGATTCGAACCCGAGACCTCTGGCATGAAGGGTATATTGTTGCATTTCACCTCTAGTCGCTGCAACTAGGAAGTTACAATAAAATCACCCTAGGTAGCTTCGACTACTTCGAGCGTTCGAATTTAGACAGTTGTCACCGAGCAATATGTCATTTTGGACGTGATGGGTCGTCGATCCAATCAAGACTAGTTTTGTATTCACACCATTTTTACATTTTCAATCCATTTTTGCCTGGAGGATTTTGGACGCAGACCCGGAGTCCATTTTTCGAAAATATCGAAATTGAATGAGACCTATTTGAGCCAGGGATTATGTTACTTTCTATTAGTTGAATAATTTGTTTAGTAGTTCCCAACAATAGCACCCAAGGTGCAAACAAATTTATATTTTATAGTATAATATTGTTAAGATGAAGCAATAAGAATATGATTAGTGTAGAAATAACAGTTAAATCTGATATCAGAAACGAATTTTTAATAGAGTTATAGAAAAAATATCAATTTTCAGCAAATTTGTAGAAATACTTACGACATAGATCAAATTTGCAAGTTTTGCTGTCCTGCGTTTGTATTTGGATTTCTGGTAATATCTCATATCTTTCAAAATGATTAGCACATACCTCTTATAAAATACTTGTACTACGAAAGCAATCAAAAAATCGTGCTAAAATCTGTGTAATATTTTCTACAGACAGTTACGACTTTCGTAATTCGTTAAGGACCACGCATCTTCATTTTTACATTTACTTTGATGAAGAAAAAACGCGGTAATAACTTAAATACAATATTTGGCCATTTACTCCATAATCTTTAATTTGTATTGTTCTTAAAATTTAATTTGTTTGATAACAAAAATCAAAAATGTATGCAAAATTTCTAAAAACGTTGAAAGGGCAGCTCACGCCGCCGTCGAGTTTTAAATATTGATTTCGAGTGTACATTTTGTATATTTTCATATTTCTTAGATTAAGATTATAATTTCTAAAGAATGATGTACATTTATTTATATGAGTGTTTTTATGAACGGAAATTCAAAAACCTTTGTTAGTGAAAACAGACTCTCACAGTGATGGTTGAAATTGGGTACGAATCTTTCGTAGACCGCAATTTTGAGTAATCACAAAGATCTTTTTTAATCACATTTTTTTATTTTATAAATTTTAAGACAGATCTTGTGTATGTGTGCATTTGATTGTATGATTATTTTGTATTGAGTTCACGTAATTCAATTATCAAGTCTGTTGTCTAGAATTTGTGATTTTAATTTATCCTTATTATTTATATATAGGTGGTTAATTTATTTGTTTCACGTTTCCTATATTTTTGAAAATAATAATTAGATATAAACAATAGATTTTGTGTTTTATTTATTTTTCTATTTCCTACTCACAGGTTCTATTTCCTACTCGCCCTACTTCTTTTTTGGTATTTGGTCGCACACTGCGATGAATAAACCAAAATGTACTGGGGCGTGTCTTAGTGGATGGCATTCATGATAAGTGGTAATCTTATAGAGCATATAACCTTAGCTATGGAATGGATTGCTGGTAAATCTGCGTCTCTGTTTCACAGTCACGTTTTGGCTACCTTTTATTTAAAATATTAGACTTGTCTTCTATATCGTCTGTAACCTTGAAAATACATTTTGGTGGTGGAACCAAAATGTACCTATAAGAATTCCGTCGTTGGGCATTCCGCTATGGATGGTATAAGGAGTGGAAATCGACAATAAACGTGGGAAATTGCTTACCTCCCTCCAGTAGCCCACGTAAGGTTAACAAGAATATTCACTCAAAATAAAATCTGTAAATTATAATTTTCTTGTACAACCTTTGATAAAAATAGAAAACCAATTCGAACATAGGTAAATATAATAAGAAAGAGCCTTTCATGCGCAAGATCATACCTAAGAGGTCATGTGCCATATTACATATATTGATTTTTGAAGTCGAGGCTCAATAATGAAGCCAGAAGCGGGAACCGTCGCGAATGGTGGTCGGTACTACAGTCCTTCCTATTTTGACCGCCGTGATAATCACGTCACGTGGTTGTGTTCCGGTTAAAGAGAAGGAGGAGCCAGTGCAATTACTGGAACAAAGGCAATTGAGAAAGGAGAACGAAGGTTTTCTAGTAAGCATTGAAAGGATCCATATTCACCTCCTGGCTGGTTTTATCATCACACCTTCATGACCAAATGTAATGTGTTGGCCTCATTAAATATAGGTAGGTAACCACATGAGCCGAAGTCCATCGAAACGATTTTCATAAATGACTCGATTTGAACAGACTGTTTGATGTTGAGGGTTTTGGTAGGTTGTATGTAAATGGAGTCAGGGATATGGTTGACCGTGTCTCGTTTTGTATTGTCACAAAAATCAAAACGTTAATTACCATACATTCCTATTAAATTTGAGGAGTTCCATCTTATATGTTTGAAGTCGAGAAGTCAGCAACGTGAAAATAAAGTAGGACAGACTTAGAGCTAAACTGAACGGAACCCAAAAAAGTAATATTCTGTGCAGATGTTAATAAAATTTCAAGATTCTCTTTATTCAATAAACTTCAATGGCATATATTTTAAAGCAAGGAGGTGCTAAACCGCTTATATAAGTAATTTAATCAATTTATGCTATAAAATGAATGGAATGCATAAATTATCTATTATAATTATTTCTCAACATTGACAATAACTTGTTCTTATTGACGTCAAATAAAACATGACCACCACCAGTTCAGAAAAACCTTCGTGAAGAAGAACTAGCAAGATATACACGGGTATAATTTTTTGAAAATAAATTTACAGTGTCTATTTAGGTCTATACAAAATTATTCTTATCTGCAACTGTTAGCTCGGCAAGTCTCTCTCCCCTCAAGTATCCAAATGAACACTCTCAAACGGCACAGGTTCACGTGTTAACGCGGAAACCAGCCACCGGAGAATGCATATCTGGACACGCTTTTGAGTTGATTCTAATTATGGCTATAACTACAGTTATTATAAACACCTATCTTTTTGTGACATGACATTGTTTGACATTATGGGTGGGTACCTTGGATACAACAATGCGATAGTTTTTGGCTAAGCACCTTCAGCTATATACTATTTCCATTTCTTTACTTTCTCGATGACAGCTCCTGTGAAAACTTGTGCGAGCATTTTTTTACATTATGTATGCATTATTTTATAAAAATATGACGTTTACACACGTACAAGGTTATAAAAATAGCAGAGTCGGAGAAACTGATAGGGATGGAGCTATATCGATAAACGTAACACGATAACAGACCCGATATTTTTTTTAAATGTAAGAAACTAAACTACTGCCGGATACTTTTGTACAAATTTATTAACTAATAGTATATTTTGTTACAAGATGTTGACGTCTTGATTTGTGCCCATATTAGTTCTATAGCATTGTAATGGCAATGATACGGCGGAAGTCGAAGAACCCAATGACCACATTCGGCAGCTATTTCGTCGATAACATATCTTTTAGGGAGGCTTTTTTTCGATTTTAAAATAATCACTAATTGTACTTTTAATAAAGTAATATCCACATTTTCGCCATGACGTTGGAGCCAGTCAATTATCTCTTGTTTTTTATTGGCCTGCGTCGGCATTTTATCAATTTGTCTGGAGTGATATGTAGCGTTGTCCATAATAATTATGGACGGTTCTTCCAGAGATTGCACCATTTCTTTAAACCATCCTTCGTAAATCTCCGCGTTCATTTCTTCGTGGTAGTCCACTGTTTTCTTGGATTTAAAGGGTAGTAAAGCATCTGACACGAAACCTTTCATAGACCCTGCATGGCATATGATAAGGCGTTCACCTTTTCCCATTGGCACTGAACTAGTGGAAGTGGCGGTGTCGTCAGTCCAGTTCATATATACTGTGTGGTTTGCATTTAACCAAGTCTCGTCACTGAAAATAAAATTTGACCAGTCTGATATCTTTTTGGCTTCGCTCAAAAATTCGCAGCGAGCCATAGCAATGTCGTGACGCTTCATCAATATTTTACGTTTTTCCGATTTTTTATAAGAAAATGCAATTTCTTTCAAAACTAAGCTTAATGCCGATTTTTGGCCATGGAACAAACCACATTCACGTAAAGAAACAAGTTTTTTAAGGGTTGGAATTTCTTTGCGCAAGTAATAGTCATTGGCTATTTGCGTGGTTGGCGTTTTTTCTTCGGCGTACGAAACTTATTTTCCTGCATGCCGCTTGTACCGTATGCTTCTGTAGTAATTTTTGAAATAATAGGTCCACTAATTTCTAATGCGGCCGCAACACGCTCTCGCACTTGCGACAATGGTAATAGTGGGCCACCATTTTGATACTCTGCTTCAAAGTAATTACGAACCTTGATCACCAGTTCTCTCGGTTGCCTTTTCAGAACAGATCCTTTCGGCATTTTGATATTTGACAGCTGGGCAGCAATCAACACGGAGGAACACAAAATACACAACGTAACCTATGGATAATGTGAAAAAACTCAGTGAACAGAAATGTAGTGACTAGCTCGACCGTCTTGTTGGGAGTGATTAAATCAAACACAAAATGGCGGTGGGCCATTGAGTGTTCCCACCTTGAAAAAATATATTTCAATGTTTTTGTTGTATTTGTCTTTGTTCAAAATATAATAAATATATGCGATCGATATCATTACTTATTTGTTCACAACACTACATTATATCAAATTAAAACTGTCATCGAGAAAATAAAGAAATGGAAATAGTATACAAGCCTGTACATAGACCCAATACAATATAATACAATCATATCATACCGAAAAAAAATACATTGTTTCATGTTCATACATTTCATTTCAAAAACAGTGGTTCAACGAATTAACTTTCAACTTCGTTTTGTCAATTTAGGAACACTTTCTGTGCCGATGTTTGATTCATTACATTTTAAAAATTCGTTCTACAAAAAATAACACATGTACGGTACCTGCTCGTTGTACGTTGCTCGTCATAAATAAGCTTTTCTTTTTCCTTTCTTCATTCAAATTACGTAGTCATGGAACGATTAAGTAGTTAGTAGTAGGTAGTTAGTAGGTAGGTTGTACGTACCTCGACGAAGATTAGGTTGCAGTGAAGGTTCCCGAAGGTCATAGCAAAATCTGAAAAATGCTCATAGCAATACAAAATCATTTTAACAGAAAAAAAAATACTCATCCATTGTCTAATTCTCCTCTTTACCTAATAAATCAAGTTGAAATTGCATATTTTATTATTTGTAAATGAATTTATGTGGAACAAGTCTTATGTCTAGTATAGATACTCTGGATGTATGCAGGTTCCACCATTTCTGGCTGACTTGCCAAGAAACACCATAAGTTTTTACTATATCTATTAGACCTTTAAGCCTGTTGCCGAATTTTGTCTATTAGGTGCCTTCTTCTCTACTTTATGCCCCTATTGTTTACGCTCGCTGTGTAGCAATTAAGTTGCTTTATAATTATCATCATCAAAGGATGAATGTGTCTGCACAAACTGGGTAGAAATAGATGGTTGATAGTTGAAAAATAAATACATTTGTCCTAAGTGCTTTCTCTTTGCGGAATATTTAGAAAAGTCTACCTATGGAAATACACTGACAGTATAAACATCTTCAAGTTATTGAGATTTTGTAAATTTGGAAGTTTTATTTTCTTACAATTACTAATTTAAAATCAATAAATTGATTTCGTGCCCAGTATAGCTCACGTCAGGAGTGCCACAAGGATCACAGTTGGTGCCTCTGGTTTTTGTTACCTTTTTACCGATTGAGTTGGATGTCAGTTTTTATTACACAACTGCATAATAGTAATAAAACATTAATTATTATTATTATTATACGCCAACGATTTAAAATGCTTTAACAAAATTGAGTTCATACACGATTCGATTGTTGTAGGCTTCAGAGTGATCTAAAGGCAGTTTCTGATTGGTGAAAATCTAATGGTTTGTCATTAATCGCAAACCAGAGTATAATATCATTCTCGAACAAAAACCTTAAAATTATCAATGACTATCATTGCTAGAACGAATCAAGTCAAAGACTCAGGTATAATGTTCATTGAAGAGTTGTCGTTTCAAGCTTACTATCAACATGTAACTGCAACCAACTTCTTGGATTCTTATTACGATCAACGAAAACATATAAAAACACAACTGTACAGTATACCTCTTCAATATTCTGGTAAGAAGCATCCTAGAGTACCCTATCTGGAGTCCCTATTATAAGATCTTCTACGGAAACTTCTACGAATATCATGTTACCGTGAACATCTGGGGCGCTCTTAGTTACATATTAATGTATACTTGTTAAAAGCTTCATTTCACTTTCAATGCATGGTCTGGCTTAAGAGTGCTCGACATCTTTCACACAAAATTTTATATTGTCTAGGTAAAATAGGGTACTGGAATAATGAAATTAAGAATTATTTAGTGGAATAATCAAAAGTTTTATTTTGTAAGCTTAAAATACGTTTGGAATCGAAGAATATTAAAAAGTTAGGAATAAACTAAACTAAAGTTTTTTATGTATTTAGTCTGATTCGTATTTGAGAAGTACATTATCTAATGACTGGGCAGGTGTTACAGCATTATTTTCATACCTTGCTCAGCCAAGGAACCAGATGATTGTGGCAGTGTGTGCGCAGCAACCCACTGTCCTCCGGCCTACCTTGTAGTAATAATAATATTGCTTTATGGCATCTGTATTTTATTAATTTGTTGCACTACGATTACCTAATCATTAAATTAAGAAAAAAATACTATTAATTTTAACAATAACATTATTTTATTCTTAACCTGGGCAACCGAAAGCCAGGACTAAAATGAAGCATTTATGACTCAATTAAAAGCACGTCGTAAATATTTTGATCGTGTATCTTCATAAAATATAACATTCACTAACAGACTGATTTACAAGGAGATCGAATGTCACTTGCTTCTTTGTTGTTTACACCTATAAAAACAATATATCGTTCTTTAACCCTTTGTATATATGACTCGATTTTATAATGATTTAGCTGGTAAAATCTGGACCTCGATGTGCTTTTCGAGACAAAAGCGGCAATGGGCAGGCTACGTAGCTTGAAGAACGGATGGCCGTTGGGGCAGAAAAGTTCTTGAGTGGCGATCACGACCTGGATGACGCAGTGTGGGCAGGCCCCCCGCAAGAAGGACCGGCGATCTGATCAAAGCTGCTGGAAAGCATGGGATGCGGGTGCCGGCCGCACACGGTCCAGCGGTGTAGAGCCCTTTGACCCGCATTCGACGTCTTTACTACTTTTTTTTTTGTAGTAAAGGACCTAAATGTGACAAGAATTTCGTTATGATCATAACGTGTAACACTGATTAAATAGTACGATGACAACAGATAATAGATCAAAGAAAACCAGCAGTTTGAAAGTCCCCGCCCGTGAAGCAGTCCTTAATTTAATTTTAATTTTTATAGGATTCTCATTTATTACGAAAATCCTTGACAAAAGTCTAGAGCTAAACACATTAACACTGATAATTACCAGCCTTAACCAGTTTAGCAAAAATCCAAGGCAAACTAAAGTTAACAAAAGAAAAATACGTAAAGCTAAAATTTGCAAAATAAACTGTCAGAATTTATTTTAAAATTCTATTTTTAAGAACGTAACGCCTGTTTGTTTAAATAAGTGTTACGTCACATTATATAAGCCAGCCATCATAAATTTAAACTAATTAGTAGTCTCATCGCGGTTTGGGATTGGATTCCTGCCTAAGGTAGCGTCGTGGTCATAACTGTTCCTAAGTTTTTAAAGAGCTAACAGTTTAAATAACACAGAATTCACGGCCTGTGTAATATGTTTACAAATGATTGGATAATTTAGAATGGGTGTAATAAAATAACGAACTAACAACGTTCCTGGTAAACTTGGTGTAAGATTGAAAATTTTATTAAATTTAAATTTAATTTAATAACTTTAGTTTAGAGTTTCTTTTGTTAAGATCTCGCCTGGGGCGGTACGTACTATTTCGACCGCCGTAATAATCACGTCACGTGGCTGCGTTCCGGATAGAGGGAAGAAACAGCCAGTGCGATTACTGGAACAAAGGCAACTCCAACAGAAGCCTACGGTCGACAATAAATCATTAGTAGATATTACAATCACGCTCCATATAAATAATAATTAAAATACCTATGACTATTGGTGTACTTGGGTGCGGATTATTTATTATTCCGCATTTTTAAACCTTGTATAAATGCTTTTAGAGAGGTATGATACTTAGGCCCTTTACAGTACATTGTGAAGTCACGAACTCGTCTAAAACTAACGAAATCTAAGTCAATATTGCTAGTTCTTTCTCATGTACCTTCGAGGCAGCAGCATGGACATTCATAAGGGAAACCTTCGTTCAGAACAGACATGTCTATTAGCTAAAAGAAGACCTGCTTATGATATTATAACTTTTGCAATTACCACAAAACGAAAACTATTTTAGCCCTTTCACTTCTGACTGTACTTGTCAATTTGTATGCAATAAACAAGTAACTTGGCCGTGAATAGTTTAATTTGCGAATTTCGTTGTAAATTAAGCTTTATTTTATCGTTAGAGTCGCAGAACGAATATTAGAACGAATAATGTAAGTAAGTAATTGTCTAAGCATAGTTAAATTTGAGTACGGCGTGAGTTAGGCCATCCGTTGGCGTTCTTTATTGGTCTTACTGATATTATAAAAGTTTATACATATCTTTGGCACAACTAAGCAAAAACACTTGTATGGAGGTAAAAAAAAATTTGCACATCTACGGATGGAATACGCCCTGGAGTTTTATCTTACAATACTGACGAAAAATAATTTACTGTTGTTTATGTGAACGAAGGCATGGTTAAAATCTGGTTACGTTAACATACTAAAGTAATAGTTTTAATTGTTTAATGTTTTGAAAGCGACGAGGAAGCCTCTGGCTGGGGCGAAATAGTTGATGGGAACGGTAAAAGCACAGATCAAGGACATTCTAACCTAGTGCCATATGGATCCTTCGTGGGAGGGAGACACAATGATGGTCCTGCTCGCGCAGGATTCCCCGTATCAAGCTACTCGTTTTCTTGACCTTAGCACTATACACAGCTGGTCATGATCATATGGTACAAGTGAATTACATCAGATCAACTTTTGAAATCTGATTGAGATATTCGTGTTTTTGAGTCTGTTGTGTAATGTGTAAGTTTTCCTATTTGTACTATTGTAATTTACCTATAATATTTTCTGAATATGAGTTTTTTAAATGGACTAATTATGAGTGTTTTGTATGTATGTATTGTCAAAAAATGTATTTTCTTTGTTTCAAACAATTAACAAAATAAAAAATAGTTCAGTCAGTTTTTAAGTAGATTGATAAGCAGACAAACAAAAATATATAGCTGAAAGGACAGCAAAATTGGTAACATGCGCGCTTGCAGTAGTACCGCAGATTTACACATCTGTGCTGTCTACGTGCCACCGGACCCTCGTCTTATGCCGGGAAATATCAGTGCTATCATAGATCACGTCCTATATGTTAACAATGTACGTACTAGCGCAAATAACTTAGTATTTGGTGATTTTAATTTAAATTGTATCTCCTGGGAAAAAAGCAACCGCTATTTCTAAAAAAGGTTCTATGGAAATGCAGGCGGTTGCAAACTATGCAGAAAATACTTTAGATCTATCATTCTTAAACCTCCCGCTTCTAATATGCCGCTGTCTTACGGCTCTTATCAAGGAAGACCGCGCTCATCCATCTTTTAAAATTTAAATAAATGACCTAAATGTTCAGCCACTTCGTGAATCATCAAACCCGACAAGAAACTTTCACAAAGCTGATTACGAAAGTATTAATTGCTATTTAAGCTCTCAGGACTGGCCCGCCCTCCTTTATGGTGGTGCAGTTGACGAAGCGGTTGTCAAATTCTACGATACCTTATACTACGATAAATACGTGCCGTTGCGTAATTTAAAGTCTGGCCGTTTTTATCCTAAGTGGTGCAGTTCTGCATTAATATAAATAATTAAGGAAAAAGCCAAAGCTCACCGGAGATGGAAGAAATACGGTAACCTAATCGACTACCATGAATTTAAACTCTTACGCTCTAGGGAACACCGCGTACAAAAACTTTCAACTTTCAAAAAAAAAAGTTTCACAAGCAGGTGTGAAAACAATATTAAATCTAATCCTAAATTAATTTGGACGTACGCTAAAGCACTTCGAGGGGGTTCTAGGTATCCAAAGTCATTGAGCTTAGGAAATGATACGTTTGTTGAAGGGTTAGACATATGCGATGGGTTTAACATGTTTTTTAATAACGCCTTCGGCACCTGTAGTTCTTGTGAGCCTACGGTAGATAAAAACTGCCTTTGGTTGGATGCTTGCGTACGTACTGAGCCTGACACTGTTCACAACTTACTTAAAAAACTCAAATCGAACAAAGCAGCTGGGTGTGATGGTATTCCCTCCCGTTTTGGCACACATGCGCAAAACCTCTTACGCACCCTTTAACAATTATTTTCAACCGCTCCTTAAGTGAAGGGGTTTTCCCACAAGAGTGGAAAAAAGCTTTTATCATACCTATACATAAAAAGGGAAGCAGTTCTAAGATAGACAACTATAGGGGTATCTCAGTGTTGTGCACGGTGGCAAAGATACTTGAACCTATCGTATACAGTGAAATCTACCACGTGATTGCTAAATCCATTCCTCTGGAACAACATGGCTTTCTTAGACGCCGATCAACCTCAACGAATTTAGCATGTTTTTCTGATTATGTTTTATCTAACATGGAACGTGGTGGCCAGGTTGACGTGATCTACACAGATTTCGAAAAAGCTTTCGATCGTGTAGATCACGCCACACTCTTGTGCAAACTACAAAATCTAGGCATACACGGTGACTGTATGTACTTCGTTGGATTCAGTCATATCTTTCAAATCGATCTCAAGCGGTTGTGATTGGTGGCTATAGGTCCGATTTTATTGACATTGTCCGCGGAGTGCCCCAGGGCTCACATTTGGTGCCATTATTCTACAATGCGTATCTTTATGACATCGGCACCTGCTTCAATCACGCTAAATACCTTATGTACGCTGATGATAAAAAAATATTCCGTAGGGTGAACTCTGTAAAAGATTGTGAACTGATTCAAAATTATCTCGATCGACTTTTTCTTTATTACAGTAAAAATAATATAACCATAAACATACAAAAGTGTGAGCAGATCAGCTTTACGCGTAAAACTTACTCCATTGATTTCAGCTACACGTTTAACGGCATTTCAGTAAACAAAACCAAAGCCATTCGTGTGTATTTTGATCACAAGATGCCGCTTTCAGACCATATTGATTATGTCTCCAAGAAGAGTATAAGAAACTTGGGCTTTGTTTTACGTACGTGCAAACCATTTTGTGACACTAATGTAGTTAAACTTATTTACTATGCGTATGTCAGGAGTATTCTGCAATACGCCTGTCCCATTTGGTATCCACAAAATGTAACATACCTACAAGGAACGCTTGGAACGTATCCAGAATAAGTTCCTTAAATATATTAATTACCGCAAGAAGATACACCCCGGATCCTATGAGGATAGTTGTAAAACTCATGGTCTTCTATCTCTGGAACAGAGGCGACATGATACTGGACATGAGCTTACTTGACGACATAATCCACAGCCACGTCGACTGCTCCGAACTAATCTCGAGAGTTTCTTACTGCACGCCGTCCAACCGCACAAGGCACACATCTCTACTAAACGAAAAGATACACAACACAAACTACTCCAAAAACACTTTCATTTCACGCACAGCACACACTTATAATATTTTTTTTAGACATATAGACCCTTTCAACACTAGTAAATCTCAATTTAGGCACGCGCTCTTGGACACCTTCAAATAAAACATGGATTAAACATTATTGGCACACGTACTATTTGTATATTAGATATAACTATACATTTTAATTTACATGTATATATACCGTTAAATAGAGGCAGTTTCGATTTTTTTAGCACAGTATTTACTTAACTTATCATTACATCAATAATATTTAGTATAAACACAAAATTTATACACAGTATTTTATTAATATACAGTATTTATTTTATATACATATCTATATATTTAAGTAATTTTTTTTATGTTTTATTTGTAAAATGTTCTTTTGTTGTTATTAATTTTTTAGTTTAACTGCATATGTAATTTATAGGGAAACCTGTTATTGGCATTAGTTTTCGCTAAACTTTCGTTATTTTTTTTTTTGTAATATGCTGTCGGTGTTTTTAATAAAGTAAATAAATAAACATAGAACTGAGTAAAACAGCAATCATTACAGTATATTATTAGAGTATATTACAGAGTTTCTTGCCAGTTCTTCTTCACGAAGGTTTTTCCGAACTGGTGGTAGAGTCATGTTCTATTTGACATCAGTAAGAACAAGTGACTGTCAATGTTGCGAAATAAATATTTGAATTTGAGTCTCTTTTTATAAAGAAAGAAAAATAATTTTTTAATGGCCTCAGAAAATTGTACAAACACAAGACCTCTTTTTAACGTTTGTGATCCGTCTGATGGATCCCCATAAATATTAAACCATAAAGTGAGACGTAAATATGAGTAGAAAGCATTTATGTGATCTTTATCACGAGAAATCACAAAAAAAGTGTCAGCATTTGCAATTATATTTAAAATTATTAAAATAGCCGCAGTTTAGCCTATGTACCTATATAAATAAAAATAACTCTTATAAAGTTATTATAATGCCAAAACGACTTGGAATATAATTGGTAACAAAACTGGAAAAGGTAAGGGCCGGAATATACAGATGAAAATATCGCGACAATTACAGAATTGTAAAGTTCTAAAGAATTCATAATCATCGACGGTAGCCAAATCATCACTAAAAAGCTGCGTCAGCGCAAGATGGGTTTCAAATTACAACATTTGCCGCCAGTAGGCTATTCAAATTTACCCGCCTCTACTGACTTTTTGTTTCCCTACTGGCTGTTTAGTAATATTTTATATACAGACGTTTGAGTATTCAGTATACTGTATAGTACCTACTAAAATATTGTAATTTTTGTATTGTAAATTCTCGAGACTAATTTTTTCCTTTAGTATAATAATGTTTTTTTGTTCATTTCTAGAATACTATTAAATTTGCTGCCCCCTAAAATCTGCTACCCTAGCTTTGAGCCTAGTTTGGGAACCCCTGGCAACTAGCGCATGTTTGAATTTCTTTTGACCTTTAGATGGCAATGCAATTGTAATTTGTAAACGATGTGTAAAAGTTATGTATGTTCTTTGAACCCATAAATATGTTTATTTGTAAGTGCACTAATTTGTCTTCTAAAACGTCTTCAGCAGTCCCGCAGTGCTTGCAGGTCGGGCTGCTCACTTTTTTCATCAAAAAAATAAACTTGTTGAGAGGCATATGTCCTGTTCTTAGTCTAAATGTTAAATTTAAAAATTACTTACTATAACTTAACATTGGTAAACCAGGAAACATGAGGAGGCTCGCATTGCATCGTACGATACCAGATTCCTTTCTCTCTAGACTTCATATGAAAGTACTCTTTCCAGATTTGGTGACATCGATTTTTCTATTTGCTTAAAAGTTCCAAGTAGTGGCATTCAACCTTTATCTGTGTACCATTCATCGCTGAAGTGTTGGCTAATGCGTCTACTTCCTCTTGTGCATAAAAGTACAACTCATGCAAAAAAATAATATCTCGAACACCTGAGACATCTACGATTGAAAAAAAAATTAGTTGTCAAATACTTGAAAACTATGACAAGTCGCAGAATATACATGAGGGGATTCCGATACCCAACCCCACGATACGAGGGACCTTAATTTCTTTTCTGGACCCTGCATAAACTACCAAATAGAGAATCTCTGAGAGAAACGTTTAAAGAGATTGGTACCCTTGCATCACAATATATTTATGAAAATACATTTCACTAGAATATAAATAAAGAAACCTATAAAAGATTACCAAGACAATGAATACTTTGTAAGAACTAGGAACGACTGAAATAGCGTTTTAAAAATTTAGGTTGACTAAAAGCAATATGCTGCTATAATAAAATTCCGAATCCCTGTCCCTCAACAAATTCAAAAAAACTATCCTGGAAAGTCTGTGTCAAAAAGCGTACCAAAAGATCAAAGATTATTTTGATGACACAGGGACGTGGGATTGAAGTCCCCTCAGGCTAAAATTAAAATATTAATACTACATAAACACCTTGAGTGCTGTGACATGACATTAGCGCGCACATTTAGCGATCATGTGTTTTTGTCTTTCATGTTGTAGTCACATTGCATCTTTTATTTCATTTATAATTTTTTTTATAAAAGAGTGCTAAAAGATTTTTTCCTTAATACCGTTACGGCTAGACCTTACGAGCACGTCAGAATGCCGCGATGCTTTAATAAAAAGGTCGATATAAATTAAAAAGAAAATAATTTACATTTGAATATATCGAATAACATAAAAGAATTGAAGAAACAGTAGATTCTGACTTGCTCCATCGTTGGAGTAAGATGTAATATATAGTGAATTAAAATACAATAAATAAGTTATTAAAATAAATATTTCTCTACCTCGCTCTACGCCGGCGCAGAGCTTTTAAAAACCAATAAAAAAATAACATATTTTGACTTTTCAGATAGCATTTCTAGTACCTAATCATGACATCGAAAAGAAAAAGGAATGTTTAAAATAAGCCTACAGATAAAATCTGCACTGTGTACACATTCAAGAAAGATTATTTATATCACTGACAAGATATTCGTATAGGTACAATTACATAAAGAAAAGCAGCAAAGAGGTAATTATGTCATTAGGTTAGGTGACGAAGTAAGGTTATAAAATATATTTCAATTGAATCCTGCAATTGGGTAGATGACACCATTTAAAAATGCAAAATTTTATAATTTATTTATAAAATATTTGTGTTTTGAAAAATATAGTTTTGAATTTAATATCGAAATTATATAGATTTGAAAACTTAAAAAAAGAAGCAAAAACTTATTATAGTATATGTTAAATTTTTAAATATCATTAGCTTACTGACATTTAATATAACAATTTTTACTATGACAGTATGCATGTAAACGCATTCTCTACGTAGATATTACAAATTTTATCCAAACGCCCATACAATTTTAGTATGATTCACAAGTCGTGACGTCACAGCTCAGTACCGTTTTGTATGGAGCGTTTTTCGGCGACTCGCAGCGGCTCCTCGAACACATCGCTGTATCCAGAAAACTATTGATTGTAAACATACTATTACTTTTGCAATAAACTAATTAAATATGAAATTAAAAAACATTTGTCATATACCCAATTGTGTTTATAGTTATCACGCCTAACTCGTAATTTGGACAGCTCCAAATTTGGTACGCAAATTTTGTAATTCACTTTTATAATAATTGGAATCTAAGTTTATGACCACGTGCAATAAAGTAATTGGGTATCTCTATATGTCTGATTGAGGAGACCATTCCGAGATAGTATTGTTAGCTGTCGATCAAAAAGCTTCTAGACCGTAGCGCTAGGCGGACAGACCATGGTCATGCATCTAAGTAGACAAGAGATGCCTATTGCTGGGCTTACCGGATCTCCTTAGATACCTTCTTTAATTCCCAGACAAGTACACCGAATCTATGGCCCCAAAGTAAGCAGAGCTTGTGTCATGGATCGGAACATAAAGCGAACTGGTGGCAATCCATAATAAATATAAATATACAAATATCAACAACCATGACCCGAGAACAAACATCTGTGTTCATCACAAAGATGAATGCCCCGGCCAGGACGCGATCCTGGGACCATCAGCGTATGAGGCAGGGCTACTAACCAGTACGCCACTAGGTCGTCACCTTTGGAACCATGTTAGATATACAGGTTGATTCGTCGAGATGTGTCAGTATGGGGAAGTCCAAACTGCAGGAGCTGGAGATTTTTCTTCAAAGGAATTTTTTTTAAATTTTAATTTATTAAATTATACAAAGTATACAACAAAAGTAGTACACTACTCGGGTATCGAACCCCAGGCTTATTACGTAACTTGCTTTAGCATAAATCGCTCGATGATCGCGTAAAAAAAAATTTTAATTAAGGCTTGATATAGTCATTTGTTGAGTTTTCTTAATTATCGTTGGGGATGGGGATGGCTGGCTGCTGCGTTATGGCCGTGAACGGCGCCGTCCGTGGAGGTTCATCGTTTGAATAGTTCGTGAAAACGGAGTCTTGCCGAGCTAACAGATGCAGATAAGAATCATTTAGTATATTTAGCCATTTTAAATTTATTTTGTAAAAATTACTGCCGTGAAGTTTCTAGCCAGTTTTTTTTCACGATGGTCTTTCCGTAATGGTGGTAGACGTCAATATGTACAAAAATTGTTACCTTTTTGAATTTGAATTTAATTATTAGTTTCGTCTACATGGGTTGCTCTACAATCTGCAAAAACCAATTATAGAGCCTAGGTACGTTCGGCAATACATAAAATTATATTTGAAGGTCAAGCTTTTTTATATTTGTTATTTGTGTCGCCATATACATATATGTATATTTATGTTTATATAAAATTGGACTAGGGCGATTTTCCTCTAAATTTAAATAAACTAGTCTAAATTTAGTACCGTATAAAGTGGTATTCAATTTATATTGTTGTATAAATAACTTAAAATTAAATAAACAACTCTAAAAATAAATCCAAAGTATTTAAAAAAATATTATTAAGCAACCCCCTCAATGATGCAACATTAAAAATTTAGAAGTATCATTTGGTATAGTAATAAAGTGCACGAAATAATGGCTCGTTTCATTTTCACAGATCAAATAACTAACCAGTTATTGTAATTAATACTCGATTACTTAAAACTGCTTATTATGAATAAAATTGTTGCGTTTTTTAAATAAAGCGTAATTTAATGCAAAAACTAGAATGACTACATATCTCATAACTTATTTCCTTTGCCTAGTGAATAAGACGTGTTATCGCAATCGGCTTATTATCAAAGAAATTCAAACATAAACGTTGTACAATGTATAATGTAAATTGAAGATTAAAGTGTTTTGTGTGATATACTAATTTGCTCATGCATTTTTGTGGACTATTTATACATATTTTTGTTTAGCAGAACTGCTCTTCAGTTACTTTATCAGCTAGCCATTTTGAACAGTAGGTACTGTATGAACTTAGATTACAAATTTAATATAACCCACATAATACTCTTTTCATTAGTAACCTCAAACTTCTTGTTTAAAAAGTAAGTAAAAGCTACTATAAAATGTGGGCCTCATTATCAAAAACTACGCTCCTTTTTTAATCCAGCTAAGGTCTAATTCACGCTGATAGACAATCAGTCACGCCGCACTGCCCGGTTAAAAAAGACATTGCAAAATTTTAAAAATAAATCATGAAATGAAAGAAAGAGAGCGTTCGTCTCGCTCGCGTTCCACATTCGAAATAATAATTGTATTAAGGAAACATGAGCGTGGGGCATGTTTGTTTGTTTGTTTACTCGTCGATGACGTCACGTGTTTATTCTCGCGGGGCGACCGGGTTGCGATGGCGCGGTACAGTTCGTTGCTAAGGAGTGCTTTTATTACTCCCGTAAAGTTGTATTCGTCATTTTAAATTTGTAGTTTTATATTTTGTTTGAGCTAAAATTGTTCATTATGTAAAAAATCTGGCTTGTTATAATAATGTGATTTGTTTATTACAACAGACATATGAGATACGGTAGAAAGTGTATGTTATCTTTTGTTTAACTCTTAATAGTTATGTAGGATATACTTAATCAATCATTTGTATGAGAGATTGGTAGAAAAGCATATCATTGAAATAGTGACTTAAATAGACAGAATTCAAAAGAGTAAATTTTATTAGCCTGAAACATATAAACCACTTATGACAAAAATGGCCATCAATATTGCAAAGTAGTTTTGATTTCGTTGTTTTCGTCTACTATTGTTTCCTATTGTTCTTGGCCATATGTGGCTATTTTTTTTGTTCGTGGTTGTCACTGGAGGCGCGTTGCCCCTTGTTTACACACGCACACAGAAGCAACACGCACGCACACAAGGCCGCGCCCGTCGCGCTGCTTATTTAGGTATATTGTTGTTTATTTTATTCGGCGCTATGCTCCGCCACGGGCCGAGCCTTTCGACTCAGTTTTAACGCGCACGTTTTACGAAACGACAAACTATTCGTCGATGTTCGGTCGCCGGCAGTAATTATTATTCATACACAAATCGCGGATAAATTTAAAAATATCGAAGTAAACAATTTTGCATATTTTTTTCGTAGGTTTTTATCAAACGTGCGTATTTATAAATTTTATAACCTATTCTCGATCGGTTGCCGGTAGAAGCGCGTGTCTTCGCGAATATTTAATGACAGTTAATCATAGTTTATTTTTGCCGCGCTACAGTGCTAATAAGTGTTGAGGTTGGTTACGACTTTTTTATCTTATTGTGTTGTTTCATCGAAAGTCACGAATGTATAGACGCGGAAGTGTTACATATTTAAGTAATAACAAATAGACAATTTTAAAGTAATGAATGACTCATAAAAATAATTTTCGTTTCGGGATTTTGACATTTTGCGAATAAAAAGTTGGAACTCTTGGTTTTGGCGGGAACGAGTGAGTTGTGAATAAAATTGTGAACTAGCGATTACAAGAAAGTTTTTTTGGAAAAAGTGTAGAGTACACATACACCGGTGGTCGCGAGTGTTGTTTCAACGCGTTTTCGAGGCTAAGCGTTGGTTGTTTGAACAAGTGTGTTTTCTAATGGATTTATTTTGAGGTGAGTATAATTTTACTCGTGTGTTGGTGTACGTATTGTTTGTTCTGGTGTTTAGTGTGCGTTGCCGGCGGGAAACCGAATACCTAGCCGGTTTTATGGATGTGTGCGTGTACAAACATGAGGTTGCGTGTGTGTGTTTGCGAGTTATTGTCACGGCGGAGGACCAGAATGGTTACTTGTCATGTATTTAGGCGAAGACGTACCTTTGACGAGTTGACTTTTTAATTTAGACAGTTTAACTCGCCGAAATGGACGGGACCAATTCTGATTAAATATTGACATTTTGTGCCTTGTCTGCGTGTTGCATTGTTTGAGTTTGTTAAGAATTTGGTCGTTTTTAGGTCGGTACTTATTTATTGATTTTTTTATATCCCAAATATGTTTATGTTTAACGTAAAGAATATAAAAGTAAATTTATTAATGTAAAGAAAGTTTAGGAAAATGCACAAGCAGAGTTGTAGTTATTATCAATGGTAAATAATTTATACAAATGTACAAAGGTGTATAAAAAAACTCAGAACACGAATTAATAATACACAAACAATAATAAGTCAACCTTTACTTTACATGTAAGTACTTAGAAATGGGATAATGGGATATATTGGACCAAATATAGGCGTATTTTCTTAGCGACGCTTCTTATATCACTACATAGTATAAAACAGTCGCTTCCCGTTGTCTGTCTGTTCCTATGTATGCTTAGATCTTTCAAACTATGCAATGGATTTTGATGCGGTTTTTTTAATAGATAGAGTAATTCAAGAGGAAGGTTTATATATATATATACATATAATACATGCGTAATATAGTAGAGAAATACTGATAATTTTAGAGGTTTCTAATGGGATGTCGTAAATAAACACTTTTTGCTCTTACATTGCAAACGCTGGCTGAACCCTACGAGATAGATCAAAATAATGTACTACAGTATTGTACACCTTAAAAAGGTCTACAAAAAAGTCCGCGATGGTATATGTCTATCTCTTAGAGATAACCCACAATAACCATTTTTTATCAATTACTTTTAACGAGAAATAATGGCTTATTTACGAAGCGATTTTAAGCAATACAGCATTAATGCTTATCCAATTAAGTACCTTAAATACATTGTGCATGTAATATAGATCAATATGGCCCTTTACAGCATATAATTTAAATGAATATTTTTGAAGATATTACAGATTTAAAATGCAGGGTGTGCGAAACCGGGGCGGGTCGCTGGTAAATTAATAATTAATGAAAAGTCACCTAAGTACATGCTGAGTTTTTTAATCTATATATTAATTATTTTATAAGTTATTTAATATATATAAATCTATTGATTTTCACGTATAAACCTATTTTTTGTGCTATCCAATATAAACTATTCTATTCAACATGTTCACTGCGAGTAATCCTAAGTAATATTATGCGAAAATGTATTTGTTTGTTTGTTGGCTAGTAACGCTTTCTCGCCTTTACTACTCAACCGATTATTAAAAAAATTTGCAGAAGAAAAAGTGTTCTCGAGGGATACACCAAAAGACGCTTGTAGGTATTGGTTGTGGCGAAATGAGAACTAGGCGTAAATATACTTTGGCCAAATTGAACTTCGGATTTTTTTACCAGACGTTCCAAAAATATTTCAGAATTATAACTCTTTGGGCTGTTTTTTAATGCTAAGATAAGATATAGCAGTAGAGTAATTTTGAGTATTTGACGTAGATTCTATGGGAAGTGCCAAAGTTATTCTCCAGATATTGTTATCTGATGATTGAAAAATCGGCCCTTGATTAAATAGCTTACATTATGAGTTACAGGTGTCAAATTTATAAACAAACATGCCAAATAATTGAAACTTTTAGTAGAAAATAGAAAATTTTTTTTAATTTGCTTGATAAGATGTTCGCTATATTTTTTTTAACTAAAAAACAACTCTAATATTTGCAAGAATTATAATTCTGGCATCTTCTCATACTCATAGAGAAACTTAATTTGCCATATCATAAAATAATCTTTACATTAAGAGTTATAATAAGTACTCGTTAACTTATTATAAATTATGTTGCTTTTACAAAAAATTTACAAATAATTATTACCATACGGAAAATGAGCTCACTGGCTAAGCCTACATGTTTTGAGCAATTTTCCAAAAGACACCAAAAAGCGAACAAAGTACCGACTTATATATTTATATAAATATTATATTAATTAAATAAATACTGAATATAAGATTTTAGCGCGCTATAGGTGTTGTTATTTTATATTAACTATACTTTCGTACCAAAATGACAAAAGTTACTCTTTTTTGGTAAATCAGACAACACAGGTCACGCGTCGTACATGTTGATACTAAATTTACTTGGCAATCGTGCAACTGGCAGCGACCGCCATTTTCAATCCCTTTCTTAAATTGACTGCGTTATGCGGATCGTTATTTATATGATTTAACCCTGTAGAACCTTTTGTTTTCTTCTGAGTTTTGCTGTTGTAAAGTAACCTGACAAAATAAAAGATGTCGCGCTAATTGAATCAGTGTGGCGTTACTATTTGATTTTGATGAATAGGAGAGACCAAAGTTCTAGTGGGTTTCTAAGCACATCATGTTGTTCACATGGCCGTAACCGTCACAACAATTTTTACCCATAGCAACAGTAACTGTTCTATGTTTAAAAAACCGGAATACTTGAATACTTACTTACTGGTATTGTCTGCTGTAGTTTAGTTTATTTGAATTTTACATTTGAATTCTGATCATTGTGACAACTCGAAATAAAAACGTTTAAAATTAGCTTTATTTGAATTACTGACTCTTACATAGGTACTGTTTTAGTGACAAGGTCAACTGCATTGTCATTCTATTTATTTCGATAGATAAATTTGAATTCGTGTGTTTTAATTTTTGGTTCCAAAAATAAAAAATCTATCCAGAAATCAAGCAAATACTTTTTTATCATCATCAGAGGAAGGGTGCTCCGCTCCTCCAATTGTCATGCTAGAGGCTGGGAAACGCAAACAAGGGTCGCTTGAAAAACAAGGGTTGTATGTTTAAGCCCCTTGGCGCTCTAATCTTAGTAGCCAACTTTAAACTTGAACCTACCCACTTCTGGTTAATGTTAGTTAGTGACTTGAAAATGTTTTAGGTCAAAAGATGCTTGTTTGCATAAGTAATTATGTTTTATAGAAACATAAATGCAATTTGCATTTCGAAAATGAAATACTTGTTCTGTGGATTGGCATTTTTCTTTTACAGTTACAGCCGTTGGAGTTACGTACCTACTTCAGTTTTAAAACTCATTGGTACATTGGCAGTCACGGGGATCGAACCCGGGACTTAAAGATCCAGCAGCCAGTGCTTTAAGCGCTGCGCCGCCGAAGCTTTCGTAACATGAATCAATTACAATCAAAAATATTGTTACAAAAATAACAAACTTAGGTTTTCAACGTTCCTGGCTAACCTTATTGCTAGAACTTAAAATGGTTCGCCTGGTGCAGCTGTTACGTGTGACGCTACCTTATTAATCTTAAATTTAACGTAATTTTTTTGTAATTAGCTTAGAGTAGTTTGTAATTTTTCTATAAACCACAATTTCCCTATTATTTTAACAGAGTTGTAATTATTGAGATTTATAAGTACCTACTTATATAAAATAAGATAAAAGCGCTTACAGTGCTCAGTTTTCATATAAAAAAGTATTAACCTGGTTTGAAGAGCTTCGGAGGAGTAGTGGTTACTCCAGGAGACTGCCAATCCTACCAGGCAGTTGCACCCAACCTGACTGAGCTAATAGCGGAAGAGAATATCGTGAAAAAACATACCTAATTAATTATTTTGAAGGTATGTGTATAGACTGCAAACACGCAGTTCGCGAGCGCGGTGGACTATAGATTTCCTAAAACCACCCCTTAGTTGGCTGTCGTGGAAAGGTGTTTTTTTATTAAACGCTTCGGTTTCAGGAGAATTTCTTAAAAGTTAATTGTAAATATTAATTTAAAATACCTATGACTGATAGGAATAGCAGGATACAGGATTCGATATTTGCCTTACAAACAATAAACCCCCAGACAAACACCACCTGTACGGCTCCAAAGTAAGCGGAGCTTGTGTTATGAATGACCATACAGCGAACTGGGAGGGACCCGGAATAAACACACATATATGAATATAAACAATTTTGAACCGAGAACAAATATCTGTGTTCATCACACAAATGCATGCCCCGACCGGGACTCGAACCTGGAACCTCCAGCGTATGAGGCAGGGTTACTACCACTTAAATGGTTTCATGGGAGTTATGTTTCATGGAATAGTAAATCTTATAGTTATTTTGGACCACATGTATTGAACTCTACAAATTTAGATGCGAAATGACCGTGAAAAATGTACTTAGCTAATATAAACACAATGAAAAGACTTCTATTTCTGTACACATTGTCAAAAAAGTTGATATACCTACTCATTAAACAATAGGAAATATAAATTAAATTTTTTTATTTTGTCCTTGGACCTTTGGGGTCGTCCATTAATCACGTGATGTTTTTTTTGGCATTTTTTAACCCCCCTCCCCCGTGGTTATACATGGTGAGGTTTAAGACTACCCCTTCCCCCGGCCCTATATCACATGTATTTTGTAGTACCTACAAAGAATCTTAATTTTTTTTTTATATTTATTAAACACAGGTATAAATATCATCTAATTTTATTACAGAAATTTAAAGTCTACAATAATAACGTGTAGAGGTAGGCAGAAAGGCTGCAGGTTGTTTTTGACTGACATAAAAATAATGAAAGAAATGCGAAAAACTTTTTTGAACATAATTTAATACTTATATGAAAAAATAAATACACGTAACGACGCTTTTCGGTTCACTATCAATAAAATAAATACACGTGATATATTACTACACCCCCCTCCCCCTTGTGATATTTCGTGATTTTTTATGGACCCCTCCCCCCCCTTTCGAGCCTCACGTGATTAATGGATAGCCCCTTTTCCAATATAGAATTTGTTGCTTTTATATTAATATTTCTTAGATAAGGTTAGCTATCAGTACAAACGCGGCTTCTACTCAGCCACATATAGGTTGTGCTATGGTACAGACGGGAGATTTCCTGCAGAAAAAAGACCGACCAAAACGCAAGCGATTCTCTCCCTTTAGGTTGAGCCTTCATCGAGTGGAATCGAGAGGAACTGAGGAAGGGGAACGGCTGACCTGGTAGTAGAGTATCTTTGTTAAGAGCAATAAATAAATAAAGATCACATGTCGGGCTCCTACCTATATTGACAGTGCAATGACTTGAACAGGCAATTTCAACTGAAAGCTACGGCCGGCAACGCATCATTAGACAATACAATAATCACAATTACTATTAATAGATAAAATACTTATGCTTAATGATGTCCCTGGGCGCGGATGGCACTTACTATCACGTTGGTCACGTGGTCGAATTTTTTTTATCAGCTTTGCTATATCGTTTCTTGGGGAGAGTTGCCCACAATTGAGTTGTGATCGAACAGCCAGTCTCGTGTCTTATTTGAAGGAAGCAACGAGTAAAATCTGGTTTCTTAATAACGTTTATGATTTGTTATATCAAAATAAGTCATTCATTATTCCTATTCGAGCGGGGTTAAAAAATAATTAAAAGAATAATTGACGTAATCAACATCCTCTCTTAATGTTTTTATTTTTTATTTTTATCAAGTCGCGAACCATCAACCTTCTTGTAACGTATACTTTCTATTTAAGAAACTATGCCTTGTGACATACAATTTCAAACCATACACATCAGAAATGTACTGCCAGCTATTTTCCTATATATTGTAGGTAATGTGTGAATTTGGCTGAATTAAAAAAACTTCAGAAAAACCAACAAAGCTCAAATATTTAAAAAACGAACGCCGAAAAAATTCAAAATTCGAAGCTGACTGAGCGTTCTTTCAAACGTTATGCAAACAAAATTCTTATAAGGCGACTTAAAAACAAATAGTCGTTTTAAGATTCGAGAATTTTTTCTCAGCCTGTGTGAGTGCGCATGAGTGCGTGTGCGCATACGCATACGTGCGTGTAGGCGTATTTGCGATAACGTTATCGGCGTGGTCCTTGCGAAAATATACAACAAACATTCGCTGAGTGTAGGATAGATTCGCAGATAATTTTGTTGTTTCATCTGGAAATTAAATATTTAAAGATATTATATTTTTGTTAACTTAAAAATTAATTTTAAGATACATATTTAAATTGACTTCTTGTATCTTGATTGATTACAGATATCAAAACTCAAAGTTAAATAAACGTAGTAATTTTTGTATTAGTTTCCTTCCTGGTTACACCAAACGTGAGGGTTCGAATCTTGGCAGTACAAATATTTTATACTTTGACCTACGGATGTCTATTCTAGTTTCCCCTTCCATTCGCCGTAACTTGCTTTCTTTCATGAGCTCGTTTATTTATTTTATCAAGAAATAGAAAATTACTACACAATTTCATTGTATTGAGTTAAATTATAATTACTTATAAAACATTTAAAAAAAAATTTTTTTACGTCAACGAGTATTTATAATCAAGAAAGATCTTAAAGGTTTTCAAATTAATTTAAATGTAAGTCTAAATGAATTTTAAACAATACAATAACCAGCTACAATATAAACAACCAAACCATATTCTAACAAAAACAACACGTACCAAAAAGTTGCTTATCACGCGACTTTTATCTGAAATGTTTACATATACTGTTCGTTTCAGCATAAAATTGCGCCTTCCTTCTGATAAAACTAAACAACCTAAATATCGTTATGGCCTCTAAATCTAAATAAATTGCTATCAGTTAGTTTCCGACCTCCTTCTATTTCCTAAATGGTGGAAGTAGGACGGTATGTAGGAAAGTAGGTAGTCTCTTTTGCGGAGACAGACTCGTCTGTGGGTACTAACTCTCTTATTTTTCCCACCGTGATGACTACGGCAATGCGATTGTGTTCCAGGGAGGGAAAGGGAAGGACCAGGCAGTGCCATTACATCAGTGACGTCATGGCATCATTAATAAATGTAATGAAGAACAGATGTCACTCTCCATCAGGCGGAGCTCGGCTATGAAAATGTTAAAAATATATGTATATGCTGCCTCACAAAGAGGAGAGACGATGGTTTTTAAACCGATTTCAGAAAATGAGGTTTGTTTTGGCGTAAAGTTTGTCCGTATCTGTCCAGCATTAGAACCTTTCTTTCTTTTCGTTCTTCCATATACTATTAATGACCCCTTCTTTTAAACGTCATCTAATAATTATGGTTTTCTGGTTTCTATGAATATTTCAGGCATTTAACCTAAGCAATTTGTTTAATCATTTACTACGATTATAATTATCTGTGGTAACTAAAATCGTTATTGGTCGCTACGGGCCTCACGAGCTCAAGGTCGCTGAGAGGCCTTTTGTTGTTCCTCTGATTTAGTAAGTACCAAAGTCCCTTTAAAGTAGTTCCCAAATAGTAGGTACATTTAATGATGGGCTCAAGTAAAGTAGAAGTCGACACCAAATATATTGCGTTGTCATACTGGAAGGAGACTCTTTTGAAAATGAATATTTGACAGTTGGCTGTAATTTTTGCATACAAAGAGCTTGTTTGTGGAGATTTTAGCTATAATATTAATATAAGAAATGTTTGATCGTTTGAGTGATGGCCGACAGGCGTAGAAGGCAGTAGCTCTCCTCATACGCCGGAGGCCCCAGGTCATTTTTGTATTCTATACCTATGTATATTTATTCTGGAACCTTCATGTCACTGTGTGGTTGTCCATAACACAAGCTCTGCTTAATTTGGGCCCGTACAGTTGGTGTGTTTGTTTGGGGATTTGTTACTATTATATGTAATCAATTCTGAAGCTAGGGAACGGATCTTAAAATTCCTTCACCAATAAAAAGGCGATTATCCAGAAATAGCAATGGCAAGATAAATTGGAAGTTCCCGCGGTTTTAAAGCATTATTTTGTAGGCTACAGTGCAGCTATACGATAACCAATAATATATTTTAAATGTTTACATATAGGACTTATGTTGACTGATGATTTGTTGGTGACCGTGGGCTTCAGTTGGAGTTGCCTTTGTTCCAGTAATTGGACTGGCTGCTCCTTGCCTTTGTCCGGAACACAACCACGGAAACCTGGTTATTACGGCAGTCGAATAGGAAGGACTGTTCTACCTTGTAATGTTAAGTAATGTCATGAATAAAGAATAACGATAATTAGTAAAGTTTTTATACATATATATAAAAAATGCCAATTTTAATAAATCTTTCAAGAATAACTATATAAAGTTAAGCGACACTCTAACAATACCATTTCTGTGGTCAGGAATTAAGCGATTTACCCTTATGTATCAATATAGGTAAAATTCGAGTTCGAACGGCATTGGCCGGGCGGCATTGTTCCCGAACATTCATCTGATATGTTTAGATCCCGTTGCCGCCCGGCAGTGCCGATTATTACCAGCCCGAATATCTGAGTAGCACCCATTTCAAATTCAAAATTCAAATTCAAATATTTATTTGTCAACATTGACAATTACTTGTTCTCATTGACGTCAAACAAAGCATGACTCTACCACCAGTTCAGAAAAACCTTCGTGAAGAAGAACTGGCAAGAAACTACCGGGTATATTGTTGTTCAAAATAAATTTACAATGTCTCTTTATGTCCATACAAAATTATTCTTATCAGCATCTGTTAGCTCGGCTAGTCACCCTCCCCCCAAGTATCCAAACGACGAACACCCTCAAACGGCACCCGTTCACGAGTTAACGCGGGGATAAATAGGTAAAAGTGACCCGTACATTCCCCTTTTAGTAACTCACACACATATCAATTTTTTTATCATATAGCTGAGAACTGATACAAGTAGGTACCACGAGATTCTTCGCCTTCTATATCAGTTAAATGCTATATAGCCTTAGACAGAACCAAATAGCAATTTACGTACCATTTTTATTACTAAAAAAAGCACAGTTTCAACTAGCTTCCGATCTGGTGTGAGTTTTTCAGCATAAAGCATATGTAACTTCTATTTAGAGAATTAATATCAAACTGATCCAGTAGTTTGGATCACAACATACGAACAAAAATTTCCTGGTTATAATATTAAAATATTGCCACGTTAAATTATAAGTTACTCGGTAGATGTCATAATTTCGCGCCATTTAATGATAAAATGTCTTAGTTAGATATTTATACATAAATAAAACAATGGGTGTAATATAATTTACTTACATTAAACTTAGAAGTATTCAGTTCTCACGGATACTTAAATAATTGTTTGTGAACATTCACAACTAGATTATGTGTTCAAGTATACACGACCGATGATGGAGTTCATTTATAATTTTGCATAGTTAAATGATAAACTTCTTTATTAATATTTTTGAATGGTATTCTTAGATACGTACGCATACGCACCTATAATATTTGATTAGTATTTTTAAATGATTTATTCATTTTAAAAATCTTTAGGAAACAATTAATTTCTGTTTACCTTTACCTTATATAAACAGCCATGTCAAATGGTTACTTAACGTGTTCCTAAGTTTAGATTTTGATTAGAGAATCCTCAGACTAATTGCGATATGCAGGTTCAAATCCTGGAAAACCAAACCTGGTTCCAATCTATCAAAGTCATATAAAACTCAGAATACAAAAGCACTGTTTGTCTATAAATCAAGATACTTTAATTTATTTATTAAAATACACCAACAGTGAAAGAAATATCACATTACATAACATTTCTTAAGTCTTATTTATAGGTGTATCTATACAGTATTCACTGTTACAGTGGTTAATATGGAACTACAATTTTATAAAACAGAAAGAAAAACGATCAAAATAAATGAAGTATTTTTTTTAATTAAACAAACGCAAACTTTGATTTGATTATGAGAAATTGTCTGGAGATATTAAAAAGAAAACCATCACCAGAACCACTGCGTGACGCCGTGTCAGTCAACTTAGTCTTTTTTTGCCGACCGTACTCTTAAGAAACTCATATTTATATAATTTCCCAGGACTGATGTATTGTTTGTTTGTCTGCATGTTTGTAATAATCGACTCAACAAACAAACATGGCGACATAGCTGTGTTCGCATTAAGTAACTGGTGGTCTGTGTTATTTTTTTATTGAAAAAGGATGAGACGTTTGTCTTCTATCTTACCTGATGGAAAGTGACGATGAAGACGAAGGTGTTACACGTCTATCCACGAGATACCTATTCACTCGACGCTTGAAAGAACTGGGACTATAGTTTTCTGGAAAAACAGACGCAAATGAAATGAAATTTTATTTCTCAACATTGACAATTACTTGTTCTTATTGATGTTAAATAGAGCATGACTCTACCACCATTTCGGAAAAATCTTCGTGAAGAAGAACTGGCAAGAAACTTCACGGGTATATTTTTTTTCAAAATAAATTTACAGAGTCTCTTTATGTCTATACAAAGTTATTTTTATCTGCATCTGTTAGCTCGGCAAGTCTCCCTCCCCCCAAGTATCCAAACGACGAACACCCTTAAACGACAACGGTTCACGAGTTCACGCAGGCAGTTCATTTCACACCTTGGCGGCCCGCACCAAAAAGGAACTATCTGAATAACGAATCTAGATTGTACAGGTAAAATAACAAGAATTACTCTGCGATTTCATTCAAATTAGAAACGAAAATTAGTGCATATCACCTGCAATTAAAACGTTTATGTTATTACGAACATAAGCGATAAATATACTTTTTCATTAAGAAGCAGTATTTATACATATAATAACAGTAGATGTAAAAACGGGTGTCGCTTCCGATGAAGGCTAACGGTAAAATTTTGCCAAAGGTGCCATTCTGGTGAGTCCCACACGCATCTTCCACCTCCCTCCCGTGAGTATGTTGCTTGGGCGCCAAAAAAAAAAAAGTAGATGTACTAACAGTCGTAGGACTACGAAGCTCTTTCTTCCTTAGTATGATATTTTTTTAATTATGTCAAAACCATACGTGTTTTATTTCTTAATATTGAATGTGATTATTATATCGACTAATGAAGCGTTGCCCACCACTGGCTTCAGGTGGAAATACCTTAGTTCCACCGGCTGTTCCCTTTGACCGGAACACAACCATGAAACGTGATTGTTATGGCGGGAAAAATAGGAAGATCTGTAGTACCGCTAGTAACTTGCCAATTTTATAATTTACAAGTTTGGTCATTATAATAAATACATTACAATAAAATGGCAACATTGACACGGAACTAACGACGCTTGTCAAGTCTGTCTGCGCAAGGCGGCCTAATACGTCGTTCGTGTTCGAATCCCTGCAAGGACGGAGTTTGTTGACGAGACCTGGATGTTATTCTTTTTGTTTATGTATATTTAGTTATTCCCTAGTTTGCTTTATGAACACCCTGATATGGATGGGGTAAGTTTCGCTTACTTTAGGACAAACATTTTCTGGAATTTAACTAAAAGTAGGTAGGATTAATAATTGGGGTCTGTTCAAACGATCCTTTTTTCAACGTTATTGTTTGCTAAAACAGATGACAAATATAGTAATTTGTTGATTATTATCATGTCAGGACCTAAGGTCCTTTTTTATTCAGATCTTCACTTTATCCTGGCAGCATAGGTATGAACCAAACCCTGAATTTTAGGAAACGAAAAATTATTAATTGAATTGCATTCAAGCAAGTTGTTTCACAATGAAAAACTAATATTTTACAATAGGTACTACAAGTAGACCAATTAAAAGTTCCTAATAGCGAAAACATACGTGGGTAGATACACTTTTACTATCTTAACGACAGTAAAAGTCGACAGTAAAATTGCATTTCGTTTATCAATTCATCAAGTTTACCGTACCTAGGATCGCGAATTTCCGAGCCTTAATTGTAAATAATATTGATACGAACGAGTACGGTATGATTATTGATTACAAAAAATATATAATTAAAATTTAAACGGATGACTAGGCAGATATTGGTTGATTAAAAAAAAAGTGTTTTCAGAATGCATTAAGAGGTTTTTAATGTGGTATTCCAATTGGCCTGAATGACATAGTGCCTATTTGATAAATATTTACACTCTAATATAAATTATTCTACTAATAACTATGATTAGACACAATACTGAGGCACTGAAAGCAAAATGATAAAACTAATCAATTCTTATCACCGCACAAAACGCTATCTGAAACCAGCAACAATCAATACTACCAATAACAATCCTATTTCATCAGTATAAAGCATGCAATATTTCTTTACATAAAGCAGACACACAATTTATTACAGGCCTGTAGAACAAACAACAACATTTTGTATACCGTCCTCGAATACATATGCACAAGCTGTGAAAACATACCAACACACACAGACGCACGTATACACACAAAATAAACCAGGAAATGTCTAGCGAAAAACAAACAAGGGGCTTTGTTTGAATAAACAATTGCTTGGTTGGCCGTATGCAACAGGCGTGACGTGCCGAAAAAAAATATAGCGTACAGGTTATGTTACATAGGTGGCGTTGAACTTAATCTTTACATGTCAAAAACGTGACAACAAATAGTTTGATGTGAAAGTAATAGATGGCGCTGATTTTCATAATTTTTTAATATCCATCAAATAAAAAAGGATTTTTGTCACTATAAATCAAATATAAATGAATTCAAAACTGAATCATATATAGTTTGATAAGGCAGAGATGTTTATGTGTGGAAATGTAAATAAAACTTGCGTGACGAATATTCAGGGCGATAAAAGTACAGAAACAAGAAAACAAAGTGTAATAAAACAGGCGTTTATTTGATATAGTTTCCTATATAAAGTTTAGTTAAACAATTCGAAAAATATAAGCTATTTAATACGTACTGTCCTTTAGAAACCACCATGAACACAATAGGCTTAAACAAAACAGGTGAAAACAGTAAAAAAAGATTAAAACACCATTGATGCCGCCTATTGTTGCAGTAAAATATTATTAAATTAAATTTTGTAATAATAAAAAACTTTAATTCTATTACATGCGGATGATATTAAAATATTGATCTCCAGTATCTTAAAAGAATTTAGACAAATTTTTCGAAACGAAACTTTTCTACTTAACGCTAAAACCAACAAAGGAGGTCGTAATAAACAACCAAAAGTCGATAATTTAATTCGAATCTTAAACTATACCTATATTGTTGACTATTTTGTGAATATGCAAATTATTCATTTACTTTCGATACAAATAAGTATATATTGAACATTATTTCACAGCAGATTCATAACTCTTTGAGTTCCTGTTTTCTTAGTAACCGGTCTTAGTTGCAATTATGGTTTATATTTCACCACTTGATGGTTTTATTCAATTAGTTGTCGCCAAATTTTAAGGCTAAGGTAATTTACATGTTGAAAGAGAATTGTACCTTTGCAGCGGTTGATAATTTGACTGGGTAACAAAAGGAAAAGCCCTAAAAAGCACGTTCCGATTAATGATGTACCTTATGCAAGACACCTAAATAGGTCCTTGTGAAGTGTTAAAGGTGTTAGGGTCATAAAGAAATAACAAATCAAAAAGGTTTCGATTTATTGTTTATAGCCCGGATTTTAAAATTCTTGCATAAAACTCATCTAAATTTAAGCTACATTTCGATTGCGGGGTGAAAATTTTTTTTAATAAGTAAATTCCATATTATATCCTGATGTAATCGTCACATATTATCTCAAGGCCGCAGTTTTAAGATTCCTGCCTTCGAATTCAGAGATCGTGCGTAAGGGACAAAAATTATGTGATCAAAAAATCAGGAATGTTTATAAATTGATGTATAGGAATATTAATTAATGTGTTTCTTCCCAATTCATAACACAAATTTTCTTAACTTTGGAATTTGCTTTGGGGTTCATTTTCTGAGTATTTTTATACATCTCTTACAATATAATGAATAACTGTTTCATCTCACTTGGTTTCCTAAACCGGCAGCGGATACAAAATCTTCATCGCCCATGTACCAACCACTAAAAACATATCACTTTGTATTTTCTTTTCGTTTTTGTCGCAGATGTCTTAATACTATTGTATTATATATATACTATGGTATTGTGCTTATCAGATTTCCAAAACATTGCTGAACCTGCTTGTAGTTTACGGGTGAACCAACGCCTCGTCTATTTGTAGTTTCTAATCATTTCACCTAGTTTGTGTTTGCATAAACTGAGATCTAACAATGCTTTGTAACGTGGAAACTGTTTCCTTTTGGTTGTTATCAGACCACCTGATGGTTTAAAGCCTATCAGTAATGTTGCGTTGTAAATACTTAAAAAGCATTGGGTCTTTTATTCTTTCATGTAACTGTTATTAGAAACACGATCCACCCTTAAATTTGAACCGGATCATAAACCCGTTATTTTGGTTATAATAGCGGTCGAATTAGGAAAAAGTAGAATTATCACAAGCGAGCGAAACCAAATAACCTCACAACTACTTAAGTAAATTTCAAAACCCTTCAAACATAATCCCTCCTATCATATGAAAGTAGGTTATAGGTTGAAAAGTCATACGTTCTAAGAAATTGGTTTTAATTTTTAAATCACGTCTGTATTTGTCAAATATTATATTTATTTACAATATTTGCTATCATGTGTAAACGGAAATACAAACTTAATTGTACCTCAGGCACATAACGGAAGATGATGTAATTAAAGCCTTAAATACGAATGAATTTTAGAGATCTCTGTGCTTATGCCAGAATTTTTGTATTGAAATATAATAATAATAATAATAAATCCCTAGAAAAACACACCAACTGTATGGCCCCAAAGTAAGCAGAGCTTATGTTATGGATGACCATACAGCGAACTGGGGGGATCCCGGAATAAACATACATATATAAATACAAACAACCATGCCCCGAGAACAAACATCTGTGTTCATCACACAAATGCATGCCCCGGCCAGGACTCGAACCTGGGGCCTTCGGTGTATGCGCAAGGCTACTTACCACTACACCAATCAGTCGTCGAAATATTTCGCAATAAATTTAAATTCATGAATTAACATTGATTTTTACCGGAAGTAGCGATAAGCAAACCATTATTTTTATTTACGTAGGACAGTAATCATTATGGATATAACAGAATGATTACCTTATTAAATAATGATTAATTAAGATATTTGGTCACATTACTACGCTAAGCAACAAAACATTTTTCATTTTTACTTGAAATAAGTCAGCTCACACTTAGCTGCTTTTTCTTTCACTTTCCATTCTTCTATATTATTGTTTTGATAGCTATTAACCTGCATATTGTTTTGCTTATCTAGCCATTCAATAGAAACAAAATATTTAGTTTTCAGCTAGCCTTACCTTCAGGTGTCCCTTATAGTTAACCAATAATAAAGTCCTAATGTCAGCTTAAGTTTATTAAAAATGAACCAACCATAAAGCGTTTAAAGGTGAAAATAAGAAATCAGACAATGGAACATGTAACAATTTTATATGTATTTAGTTAGTCACGGCATTGCTAAATATTTAAAAATACTATTAATTGTTTATGTAGAAGTAGTGTTAGACTGTCGAGGAGTGCATTTAGTTTATGCTGTTTCGAGAGCAACATTATTTTGAAGATTTTTTGCCATAAGTTTTACTTTATTTGACTAATTTGAACACACAATACCTTGATAGTGAACGTGAACGGTCGCGTTTAAATTGATTTCTACAAAAAAGAAAGTAACATTAAAAAGCTTTTCAAAGTTCAATGACAAAGTTTCATATTGAGACATATTTTGATATTTCAAAAGCCTTTGACTGGAACGGTGATGTCATGTAAAACTTAACTACATACAAATACAGCCATCGTCACGGAGTGAAGTTTATTATTGTTTTTTCTTTCTGTTACAGATTGTATTCAAAACATTGGACTTTGGTTGGCTTCAGTCTGTAGAGGAACTCTGGTGCGGACTGCCGCAAGGCACGGTTTTTGGTCTCATGTTCTGCAAAATTGTTGACATTGCTGTGGAGTGTTTTGTATCAAGTTTGAGCAGTTTCTGACATCTGGATGTGTCTTCAAAGGGACGACGACGATGTTGGCTACATAGACGATAGGGTGAGCTGGATATTTTTGTATTAATAACCCCTTATTGTTTGGTTAGGATTGTTGTTGAAGTGGAAATTGTAAACTTTCATTTCCGGATAATATTGAACTCTTGAGTGACATACAATTGAACTTGGTGACTTGCAAAACAGAATTTGTCTTTATGATAGTTTTGTGAATCACAATATTTCTAATGCTTATACAATTAAAGATATAGCTAACGCCTTTTTTCATTTATTTAGAGTTAACTGAATTGTTTTACATAAAATATTTAAAAAAATAGTTTTGTAAAGCAGCTAAGTACCTAATGTAATTTTAAAAGCTATAAACTTAAGTAATTTATCTTACCTAATCTAGAAATTACCAGCCTTATTTTAAAAGCCATTTCCAAAAGTATTAAATACCTAAATTAATATTTTCTTTCTAGACTGAACCTTTTTAGAACGTAATGTTTGTTATGTTCCAAAAAGTGTGGACCTAGAACAGCTAAAAAGTACACGAACAACAAACAATTATTTAGAAGGATCATATTTCAAAGAATTATTTGGTATCATAATAAATATTGTCAGTTCATCAATGCCAGATGTGAAAAACTTTCTTAGGTGCGACCCTTACTTAGCTCCGAAGTACTACACGTCACACGCGAGCGAACTAGACGAAAGAAGGGGTTGAATGCCGCTTCCCCTTATCTATCTTTACTACTAATAAACGAAATAAGCTCTGCGAAATAAGTGCCACTCCGTACTTTAGTGTTTCAGCCGGGTAAACAAATAGTGGCATAAGATGTCGAAATAATTAGTGTAATAACTAGCTGTCCGAAGTCGTAATAAATGACGTCAGGTTACAGTCACCTAGTTGGCTTGGTCGAGTGGTAATCAAAGTATCTAAGTTATGACCATACAGCCAGTTAGTAGGTACACATAGAAATAAAACTCTTAAATGAACAGCTGAGTTTTAAATACAAATATTAGCCCCAACACGATTCGAATCCAGGGCTTCTGGTGCAAAAGGCTGAGCTACAAACAATGACGTCATGACGTGGTCAAAGCCTTTGGTACGTATCTCAGATGGGCCAATTTTACATAATTACAGCTTTTCCAACTTATATATTCAGTAGCAAATACTAGAACTAAAGCGCTTATTAAGCGAATAAATGTGAAATGCACGCCTCATGCCCCGGAGGTCCCAGGTTCAAGTACTCCTGGGTTTGTGTGATGAACACAGATGTTTGTTCTTGAGTCATGATTGTTTATATTTATATATGCATGTTTATTAATAGCTCTGCTTACTTTGGGGCCAAATAGTTGGCGTGTTTGTCTGAGGATTTATTTGTTATTATTAACTTATTTGAGATGAGAGATAAACGCCAATACTCAATAAAAAGGGAGATTTACTATAAGAAAAATACAAAAAATTGTGGTCAGTATTTGGTTTATTAAAGGAAGTGTTACCAGCTTATTCTGGCCTCAATTAACATACGCGGCCGGGCGGCAAAATCGAATATATGTGGATAAACGTATTCGAGTTTGGCGAAACGAACTGAATATATTATAGCCCAAATGACTTACCCGATCGGCACGAGCTGAATATGAGTGATAATAACTTCAATGCCGGTCTTGTCATTCCACAAATACTGCCGAACAGAATAGGAGGGTAGCGCCCCTTAGCATAACCGTGCTGTAACATTCACATTAAATTAATTTACCATTTCATAAATATAAAATAGTTTACAGCACAAAGGTCATTTTGTTCTCTGTACCAAGGAGTAGTTCTTTTATATTAGTAGATTTTCAATTTTATCAATATTTGAACATAGAACGTTATGGAATTGTAAAAAGAAGAACTAGAATTGGTAGTTTAACATAACTAGATTTTTCTGCGACTGACCTAAAATGTTAATGTATTAGTTATTTACACAGCTTGCCTTCGCCGTAAAAAACGTTGTAGGTGATTTGTAGAAAATCTCGCAAAAAACGACGCACGAGCACAAACATGATGTAAATCGATTAATATCATAAAAACTTATATTCAATAGTAATAATTTAACCGGTTTATACGTTTTAAAATGATTAGGAACCGGGCGTGCAAGTACACAATATTTTAGTTTTATTTCTTTATTTACGAGTATTTATTACCTACAGATCTCATTTCTATACAGGGAGACTTTTTTAGGGTTCGGGAAACTGAATTGAAAAAGAATATTTGACTTTTCATATAAAGTTGTGTACTTATTGTGAGGCACCAGAGGTTCGGTATTCGACTCCTGCGTGAGAGAAACTATTTTATGGTGGACACCGATGTTTGTTTACAAGTTATAAATGTTGTCTATATATTTATGTTTATTTATTTAATTATATCAAAATCCACAGCTTCTAAAATAATACATTAATTAAATAATATCTATATAAAACTGACAGCCAGTTATGGATTTACATTTTTTTTAATGATTTTAGCAGACAGCAAGTAAAACAAATGTAAGGAATAAATGATTAAAACATTTGTTAAATAGTTCTTACAAAAAAAAAATTAAATTTTTTGCCTGTGTTTGTGTGTGTATATGAGGGTTTGTGTGTGTGTTTGTGTACGTGTGCATGTGTCTGTATATTTTAACGTAATAATATATAGCCATGTTGTTATCAACATCTATTCAGTAACTTTAATATACTGTGCTTCAATTTAGCCTTGTTGTCTTAAAATATGTCAGTGACTTGTGCGAATTTTTTTTTATATGTGTTTTGGATCCTATTGATTGTTGAGTTCCGAGTGTAATTTGTTTTCGTGTGCTGCGGATAAAAAAGGGAAGTGTGTCTTGTTCTTGTGGAAGGTGAGATTAATCAGGTCATTGCAGTCTATATTACCGTTACAGATATTGTATAAGAAAAGCATATCGAGCAAAGTACGGCTACATTCTAGGGACTAGATTCTAGGACATAAGCCGTAACCACCTTTATTTTTTGTTCTGTTCTCTTTCTCTCTCTCTCTCTCTCTTTCTCTCTTTCTATCTTTTTGTTCTGCATTTTGGAGTATTTTATTAATTTGGTATCAATCGTATACGGCATCTGTTTAATTTTGGTATGGGGTTACGAACATGGTTAAGTAGAAGTGATAAGCTTGCGTACGATTATTAGTGTCACCGACCACGAAAGAAAAATAGAATATCTATGATTTCGAGCACAATTACAGCACATGAACAAAAAAGTCGTTTAATTTTTGCCTACAGATGTGATTGATAAAGTTCGATTTAAGAGTGCGGAGTTTAAAAAATTACATTTGCTTCACACCAACCCGTATAGTGCGATAGAACGTGCTAGTCCCGGAGGCAATTGCCTGCGTTTCCTTTTTGAAATGCTACTTTCAACCCCATAAACCTTTACGAGTTTTGGTCTCATTATATTCAGTACACCTTAATCTAGGACTGTACTTTTTTTTTACAAATTGAATGTAGTGTAACAAAAATATATATAGATATCGAGGTGCTAGTCACGTATATCGTAAGCAATATTTTTTTTAATATTATTACCCACATTTCCAAAAATTCTTTAAATCGGTCGGTGTTTACGTTGGGAAGGGGGAACGTTATGGCTTTTGTATTATAATTTGCAGCTTCACAAGGTTACGGTATTTGAGTGAATTAATTGAGTAATGTCAAAGTTTTATGAGTTGAAATCGAGCTTTCGACCCTGTTGTGTCTCAAGTATGCTACTTGTGCACCACGAATTGCATTTCGCATATAAAAAACCAGCACGTTTTGAATATAGTTTACGTCATCTTTACGTACGAGTACTTTAAAGGCCTATTTTACACCCGTAATATTAGATGATGACTTAGATGATCATTTGTTTCTTGGTATTGTAATTTTAAGTTGGCATTTTCGACCTCGACTAATTGCACTTTCCCATTTTGCGAGGTTCCTCGCGACGGACTTTAAGGAGTCTTCAGAGCTTGTTGAATCTTTTATTATTATTTTGCGTTTTATGGCAATCAGCTGTTGTTACTACTCGACAACTATTTCTGCCAGTTTCAAGTATTAGTATAGACACGCACTACACGAGGTGACATTGTGAGATTTAAAATCACTGTTCACGCAACAGTTATTTTAAAATAAAGTCCTGGTAAAAATCAAAGAAAGAGAGACCCCAAAATCAAGTTTCAAAAAAGCTTCAATAATAGAATACAAACATAATAAAGCTTAAAGCTTTATAAAATACCTAAAAAATGTAACGTTAGATACTAAATATTGCATAATATATAAAACTCATTAATTTAGATGTATAAACCCAGATATTAAAAATATGTAATTCGCTCCAATACATTAGTTTAGGTAGAGTAGATACCTAGGTGACAGAAGCCGATCAATTTGTGTAAGCGAAAATCTGAGAAAAACAGCATGACACAGCGCAATTCTCTCAAAAATGTTTTTAAATTTGGAACGAAGGGCGTGGTTTTTATATAAGTCTTTTTATTGCAAACTGATATTTTGAAAGTTAGATAGTTACCTATTTATTTGTTCATGTTTAAGTACTTTAACTGTATTACATAGACTCTCACATATTGAATAAGCGATGAATAAAAAGGAGGCCAAGCCCTCCAGTACTAAAACTGAGTTTGCTTGGAGACAGTTCAACTCTCGCTCCACATTCGTATATAATAAAATAAATAAAGAACTATGTTTATACGACAAATCCCAATGCGAATGTAAAAATCAATGATGCAATGGATGCAGCTTGAAACTTATAATGAAATAGAATGTTTGCTTAACCGAAATTCATGACAGCTAAATAATAAGTACCTATACACACTTATATTTTTGTACGCACACAGACACACGCTTTCACATACACACGAACAAACACTTTCACATACAAACACAATTATTGCACACGCCCTACTCACATCCATGTGAGTTACATAAGATTTTCAATTTATATAAAAATTTAAATTGTAAAAGTTGTTAAAGACGTTTTAGAATCGAAATAAAAATCGTCATCAGAATATTTCAAATACATTTTATTGTAAGTTAAGGAAGAGTGGGGCCTCAAAATACAGGCATTACTGGCTTACATTGGGACCCCAATCTACATCTGTATTAGACTAAGATTTTAATGAAATAAATATATTTTATTTTTCAACATTTTTTTTTTTAATTATCTGCACACTTTAATATTGACATAAAATAAAAGTTATCTGGTTGGAATATTATACGTTAAAATTATACTACAAATAAAACACTAAATCTAAACTTGAATGCATTGAGGGCAACGTAGCCAAAAGGCTGGCTGAATTACCACGCTGGATCGCTATAGAAATTCGTTGTGCGAGGTAGGTGCCAGCCTTCGGGTCACGAGTTTCACTCACCAATCGTTGAAACCCATGGTTTCAACGCCAAAAGCCACAAAAATATACCCGCTACCCAAATTCTTATATTTTCTACGTTTAAGGCTTTTATTTTAATTTTTTATTATTTCGTACTATTGCTCGGTATAAACATTTATACCGAGCAATAGTACGAAATAAGTAATAGTAGTATTTATTTATTAATAATTATATTTATTTAATAATTATTTAATAATAAGTAGGGTGCAGTGGTAGTAGAGCTTCTTTTTTTAGATCTCTTCTGGAATGGTAGCACAGTCCTCCCTATTCACGTGCACGTGCTTGTGTTCCAGGTGAAGAAAAGAAATAGCTAGTGCAATTACTGGAACATAGGCTGATCCAACTGAAGTGTACGGTCGGCAAAGCATCATCAGTCGATGATGGAAAAAGACCTTCGGCTAACGATGCCCATGGGCGCAGATGTCACTTGCCTTCAGTCGGGTCGTGTGCTGGCTTGTCCGCTCTGAAAATAGTAAAAAAAATCGCTGAAGCATAATTTAGTTGCATAAAGAAAGTTTTGGTCGTTACATGGCAATTCGACGGTCACTCATCACGGTCTGTTTACTTATTTGACTAAGTTAGAAATATATCTGTCAATGTATCTGTCTATAAAAGCAAAAAAATTTTTTTTTTAATAACATCAGATGACCAAATTAATATCTAGAGACGTGTAATTACTTATTAAATAGCCTCCAAATAGATTTTACTTTTGCAAAAAAAATTGCTACAACGAGGAAAATGCATTGTAAAATCTATAAATTTAATATAAATTACATATTACAAACTTTTTTTTTAATATAAAAACAGTATAATCGTATTTCAAAACAGCATTTTGTTTATAATGTTACTTAAAAACAATTTTTAAAACAGAATATAAACATGTTCCGAGAAAAATTGCATTATAAACATGTATCGAATGGTTTAATCTTGGTTTCAACAAGAAAATTGACCGAAAACATAATAATTATTGTTTGAAAACCAAGATATTTTGTAAACTAAGTCTCTCAGCGAAAGAGGTTAAAAGTTTATTATAGCCTTGATGGCCTATATGAGGATATGTTGTTTTGCAAAATCATAATTTTATTTTTCGAGATTAATTTTTTTTATTTTCTTTTATTATCTTAATAAAGTAAACGGTACTACTGTTTAAAGCACATTGCAAACAAGCAATAAAGCTTATCTATTTAAGTCCCTGTCTTTTTTGTTTCTACCTGTTTTCAAATTGACAAACTGACTGAAATGAAATGAAATGAAATTAAATGAAATGAAATATTTATTTCTCAACATTGACAATTACTTGTTCTTATTGATTTCAAATAAAGCATGACTCTACCACCAGTTCGAAAAAAACCTTCGTGAAGAAGAACTGGCAAGAAACTTCACGAATATATTTTTTTCAAAATAAATTTACAGAGTCTCTTTATGTCTATACAAAGTTATTCTTATCTGCATCCGTTAGCTCGGCAAGTCTTTCCCCCCCAAGTATCCAAACGACGAACACCCTCAAACGGCACCCGCTCACGAGTTAACGCGGGATCCAGCCATCGCCCTCCTCAACCATCGACTGAAAGCTAACAACTACTCATTGTCAAGGAAAAAGGGTTATAGGGGTTTCGGGACTCTTTGAATTGAAAAATTATCAAATATATCCTTCAATCGTCCTTCAAAGTTATTCCGAGATATCCAAATGTCGCCAAATATGCGAATTTTAACCTCTATAGTAAAAATTGTCGCGTCCGAAACAGTTTTTTGATGCGAAGTTATTAGTTTCTTTCTTATACAGAAAGTTTTGTAGTTTGAAAAACCTAACATGCTTTTCTTTAACAACCATTGTTTCTTAAGTTATTGATTGTCAAAGTGATAAATAACTCTTTTACTTCGATCATCGATAACTCCACAAATAATCATTTAATAGACCTTCAAATTATGCCAATTGAAAGGGCATTACATTGCATTGAAGAGCTTTAAGACGAAATAAGCAAAAAAAAAACTACGTCCATAGACTGCTTTTAAGATAAGCAAAAAAATTATTGTTATTACCCTTGGTTTTCTTACGATTAATCCGGAGCAACTCGGTTCCGGGACCTGGTCAGTTAAGCTGTCAATCCAGACATAAAAACTAGACATGTATAGCTACAATTTGCTTTTTTTTTAGCTTCGGTGAACAAAAACTTTCTAATTGGACTCTTCATCCTTTAATTTTTGCAAGAAGTGCAGTTCACCACGTTTTTTATCTACACGCTGGCAGAAAACAAATAAGTTCACGCACACCGATGATGCTCACTGCAGAAGGAATAAGCGTACTCTTCTCAAAATGAAACCGCATAAAACTGACTTTTTCTGTTATTCCTTCACCATACACGCAGTTAGGTTGTGGAATGCACTTCCTTGCATAATCCGTGAATCGAAAACGTTATCCTTATTTAAAAAGCGAGTAAGAGAACATTACCTTTCTCGAGTCTATTAGCTTGCGTTCTTGTTTTTGTAACCCCTAGTATTATTATTGTCTTATTGTTCATTTCTTTGAATCTTTTGTAAAGGTCAAGTATACTGTGTATATATTAGTTTGCATTTATATATATATTATGGATATTCTATTTATAAGTAGATAAGTAGTTTATATTTATATTTAATACAATATGTAAGTATATTAGCATTTGTTTATAGTATTTATCTTATGTAATATATAATTTAGTACACACTAAATTTGCTATTATTCACACTCTCCAGTCTCAGGTCTGTTGGAAGAGATTTCTTTTAGAAATAAGCAGTACCTTTGTACATCATTTGGTAACTTCTTTTTATACTGTAATTAAAACCTGTGTGTACATTAATTATTAAATAAATAAAAAAAAAATTTTTTATATAGTTTTCTTTAGGATTCGGATCACTCTTATTTAATCAAGATATTATTAGTAATTGTGAAAAAATCGATATCCAAGCATAATTTTCATAAAGCATATTGTCAACACATATAATAAATAAATAAATACAGCTAAATAATAGTTGGTTATCTTAGTTTTATCTCAATATTTACAAAACATGTAACTACCCTACAGATAAGCCGGTTACCAACGCAAACTAAATCGTATGATTATGTTATTATTTATTTATAAACAATATTTATTTATAAACAATATCTATTTGTTAGTAGATTACCTGTGACGTTGTAAATATTGCGTAATTCTGTCACATGCAGTTCAGTGCCATCCACGAAGCGCGCCCTATCTTAAGTCAGTCACAACTAAGATAATTAAATTTCTACATTTCTCCCTGTTTCCCCCTTAATTAGGAAAATATCGCAAATAAAAATCTACATAAAAAATTTAATAATGAACAATTTTTCTACCTATAACTTTCTCGAAAAGTCGGAAATGGCCGAGGTATTGAGAATAACAGCTCCCTTAAAATCAAAATGGCGGCTAACGCATTGGTCCAATTAGAGTTGCGATTGTGTAATTTCAAAAAATTTTACAATTATTCCGAGGTTCCACGCGAACCGTTCAACTGTTTTCTATTCATCATAGTGTGCGATTTCTTTGTGGATGGTACGATGCGACTTAAAGATATACAATAATACAATTTTAAAATATATTTTTATATTGTTCCAGAGACAAATGGTGCAGTTACCAATTCTGGTGAGTTTTACATTTTAGAAGCTTCTAGCTCTCACTTCGCAGCGGAATTGTGACAGCGGTTTAAAGCTCATTTCGTCACTTACCATTGGACAAGTAAAATCAGGCGACCTGGAACAAGATTTTTGAGGTCAGCAGCTTGTCACCTGCTGTTTTACTTAAGAACAAACATCTCGCATTCATATAAATTTTCAATAATTATTAATTGATTTATTGTATGGATTACAAATTACGTCCGTACTGTATCCGCACTAAGCTCAGAAAGGTAAGCGAAAATAGACCTTATTATGTAATGATATGCAGACTGCTTTCAACCTTAAGGTAGTATAACAATTTCTTCGTCAATGATACAATCCGGACATTTTCAATGATTACATTGTCATAGTTATTGAAGAATTACGTTAAACTTAGATTTTGGAACAATCTGTTAATTGATTTAACGAGACCAAAAAACATAAAACTTATAAAGATACTTGTTTCTAATGAGGCGCTGTTATGGCGCCCGCTAACTTTTAATATAGTGTGAGAAATCGACCAAAAAGAAATGGGGCGCGTCTTTGAGGTCGCCACGCAGTACTACGCTATGTAGCTATGTTGAAATGAAACGTATTGGACACTAAACACTTGTTTAAATACTGCTTAAGATATGCTTATTAAAATAATTGTTACATTAAGGTCAATGCGAACCGTCGAAAATTTAAACGAAAAATATCTTTCTGGCGTTTTTCTTAGGTGTTTGTGTTAAAATTTCAAAAGAAAAAGATAATGACAATACTTCTGTCATCCAAAAAGTTGAATAAAATTCAACAATGACGGCCAAGTCGCGAGGTGGATAGTAGGCCTGCCTCATACGCTGGAGGTCCCAGATTCGAGTCCCGGTCGGGGGATTCATTTGGGTGATGAACACGGATGTTTATCCTCGGGTCATGGTTGTTTATATTTATGTATGTGTGTTTAGCCTGGGTTCCCCCTCAGTTCGCTGTATGGTCATCCATAACACAAGCTCTGCTTACTTATGAGCCATACTGTTGGTGTGTTTGTCTAGGGGTTTAAATAACGTGCAGATTCTCCATTCACTTCGTTTGTTTTATGGATAAAAACATAATAAGCACTTATAAGAACAGTCCTTTTATGTTTAGTAATAAACCTTAATACAATAGGTACATTGGGGAAAAATGTTTTATTACCATGAGCATAAGATTCACAATTGTCTTCTTGGTCGTGTATAATTTTTCAAAAAAGTCATTTGATAAGTAGCTGGGGTCACGGTCTTTGGAACTTCTGGCAAATATTGAAAATAAAACTAAGGGCTATTGATTCCAGGAGCTTACGAAAAAATGGGGGCGCTATACGTATAAGGCTTTATTTTACAAGGTAGGTAGGTACACAGATCATTTAAGAGGAGTTAAAAGACATCCATTGGATATGGCTTAACACTCGTATTCATAGAAAGTGAAAGTAATTACTTGAGCAAAAGTAACTACTTAAGTAATATTTTTGTTCCATAGTTGAGACAATGGTTCAAATCAAAAACGTCGCTGTAAGAATTCTCAGCAAAGAAATGGTTATCGTTTTTTTTTTTATTTTATATTTATTTATTCACTTGAGAATAGAGAAACGTCACATTTTTACATATGCTTTACTCAACTGTTTAATCTTTGCGATTTACTTAAGCATTCTTGCATTCCAAGTAATGGCTTGGTTAAGTAATTACTTGTTTATCAATGAGAGTGCAGTTTAATGATATACTTTTAAAAAATTTGTGGAGTAATCATAAATCTTTTGATAACAAGTTACTAGCGAATCAACTACTTACCAAAATGAGTGTTTTGGCTTTCTCACACAACATTAAAATTACTGACTGGTCGAAACTACGGCGTAAAGAAAACCCGTTTTATTGCTGGCAATCCTTTGTGATATAAAAACGAAATTTATAGGCTATTTTTATATCTGCCAAGTTGCTTTCTTTCTTTTATGATGGATATAACTGTTCGGGAAATTATTTAAAGGTTGTTAACTCTTTATACAATGAGCTCCTTTACGGCCACACCCAGAGACGCCCAATGGGCACTTCTTAGCACAGATTTCACTAAGCGAGTGTATACTTTATCTATACTTTTTTAAGGTCTCTATTTGCTAAGTAAAGTATATCATTATAACTGCCCTTAGCAGGGCCAGATTTAGAGGTCTGGAGGACCTGGGACAATAAAGGAGTGGAGGCCCCAAATTAACTTCCGAATAAAACAAAAAATAAATCAAGTAATGCGAAACAAACTCAAATTATTAGAATTAAAACTATGATAAACAATTAATAACAATTTGTGGACATATTTGTGTAAATGTTAATGGTTAAAAAACACAATTTCTTTTTTATAAAACAGAAAAGCTTTTCGAAATGAATTTTCTTATTAATCTCTATTGTGGGGGCCCCATTTTTGTGAAGGCCCAGGGCTGCAGCCCCGGTTGCCCGCCCCTAAATCCGGCCCTGGCCCTTAGTAACCTATGATATCGGATAATGGAGTTGTCACGGGTCCTTTTTGGTTCACACCGCCAAAATGTAGAATGTCTGCGTCTATTTTTACAAAAACTGCTAAAACGTACTGTCCTGGAATTATAATTATCTTGATCACTTTCCATCAGGTGAGATGGAAGGGCAAACGCAAATCCAACTCGCACTAAAAAACATTAGATTTCCATTGATGAAATAATTTTTGTAACCGGTCAGAGTTGGTACATCGGTTACGAATCAAACAAATCTACAGAGCATCTCTTTGTATTATAATTATGAAGATATTGCCATTGTTCTGTGAGTACTAGTACAATTAGATACAGTTTTAAACTACAAAAATATCTCCTTAAATAGGCCCCTATCTCAAATGAGTACATAATAAATAGAACTAAAGAATAAAAGAGTCCCGAGAAAGTTTTTCCGCCTCCTTTTTTCCTTATTCGGTCTAAACATAATACGTTCGTTCGTGTAAACCAATAATGAAATAAAATATTTTGATTTTTAACTACTTTAAATGAAACAAGGTACATATGTTTGAAACAGAAAAGTTTGTAAAGACTTAAGGATGTGCAAAAATTACTTTGACTACTTAAATATAACTAAACAGGTCTGAATCATATCCTACGTAACTTATAATCTATACTCAATACTTCATTGCTTCCTAACATCATTTACATAAAATGGTACAAACAAATTAATGAGATTACAAATAAGGGCCTTGTGAGGCACTGCAATTTGGGAGAGAGGAGGAATAAGCATTGCAAGACATAATTCAAATTAACGAATTATAAAAAGAGATATGTGATTTCAGACTAATTCAGAAGTTTATCGGTTAGGTACTCTTTTACAGTGTAGTAACATTTAGTTATTAAAAGTTTTCTTAATGTCTCTAAAAATTGCTTAGTGTTTGTTATTTTTTGTATGTGTTTCGGTATTTTATTGTATATTCTTGCTGACTCTATCTATTTTAATACTTAGAGTGAAAATACTTTATTTGAAAAGTACATCGTTGGGTGTAGCTAGTTTTATACAGATATTTTTCATAAATTGTTAAATTCCATCATGGTACTGCAAAGTTTGCTTGTGCTGTATATGGTATCGCACAAACAAACTTGCTGGCAACTAAAACTGGCCACTTACAAGTCTGTCATTATTTATAATTTATAAAGTTAATCAAGTAAAGTGGTTGTTCTCATTTAATTAGGAAGCCCTCCTAGTAGTAGGAATAAACCATCTTTGTACCCTTGGGTACATTTGAGTACAAAACCTCTACATTTGACGAGAGTCACCTTCATCATCATCATAGCGTAAATACATCTTATACTTCGGCTTTTTAAAGGTACCTGTCCTAGGCAGACCGAGGAAAATCAATACTCTCGGCACCCTTTTGTCGAAATTTTTAAATACATACATAAAATATTCGACGATTTGACTACTACATGACAGAGACAAACTCAGAACTTCACAAATATTCATTGATTTCTACATATCTTACCTAGCTACCAATATACATTTCTTTAATTGAAATGCTCTAAATCTAAGATTCTTATGGTGATGGTGATGGTGATGGTGATACGTCGGGTGACGGGTCGCTCACTTCCCTCTAATATGGTTGAGGAGGGCGATGGCTGGATCCCGCGTTAACTCGTGAACGGGTGCCGTTTGAGGGTGTTCGTCGTTTGGCTACTTGGCGAGAGGGAGACTTGCCGAGCTAACAACGGATGCAGAGAAGAATAATTTTGTGTAGACATAAAAAGACTGTAAATTTATTTCGCAAAAAAATATACGCGTGAAGTTTCTTGCCAGTTCTTCTTCAAGAAGGTTTTTCCGAACTGGTGGAAGAGACATGTTTTATTTGACGTCAATAAGAACAACTGGCAATGTTGAGAAATAAATATTCGAATTCGAATTACTTATTCAGGCAGTCACATTCGGGTCGGCAGCATTTGCAGAACGACAAGGGCCGAAGCGATTACGCACATATGGCTATTCCAACCAGTCGGGCTTCCACACTACACTACACTACATGCACCACATTCGGCACACCTCGCCGAAACCCGTGCGGAATTTTTCCATAAAATTAATTTACAGATATTCAATTATGCCGCCCGGCTGTGCCGCTTACTGCCCTCGAGTATGAGGATACGGCTCCTAACTATCTCTGAAGATAATACAAAATTACATTACAAAATACTCTACTTTTCCAAAACAGCAAACTAAATAAATCTCTTTGTGCTAAAAAATATACCGAAAAATAAGTTGAGAAGCTCGGTTTGATTCAGAATGCTAAAGTTGCGGGTAGGCGGTCGCTCAAAAGCTCTGCTGGGCGTCGCTGTTCAGGGGGCGGAGTCGGCTCGCTTCTGTAAGTTAGTGTGAGCAGGCCTAAAGTTATAGTGCCAGTTTATGAAAAGGCACAAATAATTAAAATAAATAATTTTTTAATTATTTCCAACTTTGTAATGAAGATTATGGTGAATTGTTTTATTGGTATCAGCGATGTGTTTCAGAATACCTCGTGCCTATATTTACGCATATTATGTGTGGTGATTATTTTTTATTGTTTGATAGTACCTCTCATTTTTTTTGTTAATACCAAATGGGTCGCTTATAGTATTTGATCAGACAATATTTGTGTTCAAATTCACGTATAAATGCTGCTACGGTACCGAAATATTGCTTAACTTTAATTTGAAGTAGACTACAGGATTCATATCAGAAAGCAAACATCACCAAGGAATTTCAACCTGTTAAAATTGCTTACTGACAGAAATCTATACTTCGAATAACATATTTCTAAGATCTCCTTACAAAAACGTTCCACATTTAAAATCAAAAACCTTACAAAAGAACTAAATTGATGTAAAAAATTACTGTAAACAATATAATTTATCAAACAGTCTTTATTGACATTTCAATGCGACTAAATGACTAAAACTAAGCATAATTTTAATATTATTCTTTTAGCTATGAATACGGGTTCCCTAGTGTTTTCTATAGTTATCTAGACTATTGGAGCTCTTCCTTTAATCCTGGTGTTAATTAATATTCTCTTGTCTTTTTGTTGAAAGTGACGTGGAATTTCAATCTTTTGCATGAAAGCCGGTATTTTGCTTGCGCAGGATTATTTGAAATAAAAGCCTTATTTAATGTACGAATAAGATTTAGGTTTTTTTTTTTTTGGAAAATAAAGAATAATCTCAATCCTTTTAGAAAATTAAGTATATGTATTAAGTGTTATATTTTATAATAATGTTGAGGCTGGGTTTAATTTTTGTACTTGGGCTAAGATTAAAACATCAAGGACTCCGTTTAATGTTCGCTTAGAGTTTATACATGGTTTAGTTTTCTGCTAATAAATCTACAAAAGCTATACATATTTAATTACCAACTTGTAACTTAGAAAAAATCTTTATCTTACAATAACGGCTATTTTGTGCTGAATTGTTGTTTTTAATTGTATGTAGTAATAAAAACAACAGCAGTAACTGGACTAAAGTATTTAATTTTTTTTACAAATGTAATACTATTTAACTTTTGATTAAACTTTAAGGCCCAAAGAAAACGAACCATGTCTCATGAAAAGAGCCGTATTAAAAAAATACTTTAAAAAAATTCAATTATTCATGTAAAGTTTCCCCGACACATTAACGCTGTGATATTTCACAGGCAACAGGAGCGAAGCTTTAAATTACAATTTTTTTCTTCAGTTCCGAAGATAATCGATAAATGCTAAATCATAGGCCAATAAAAGTGTCACTAGCCCAGGATTCCCTCGGTCACACCGAAACGTTCGGAATCTTTTAAATTGTTGTATTTCATTTTGCGTTCAAGAGAAACACAAACACTGCTCTAAAAGGTGCTGCCTGCATGTTTGAACTGGCAAAGTCGGATACAAGGCTGGCCCGAAGCAATTACTATACTCATTCGGTTCGTCTCGCCAAAACGCAAACGGTATAAACATTTTCCCCAACGTTGAACCACATGTGTATATTAGATAGGCAACGCCGATTAATTACAAACCCGAATGTAGGTAGCACACCAATAATAGGATAGGGAATAGGGGGATCTTGCGATAGATGGCATTGAGTTCCTAGGATGGTGGTGTATGTCTCTTGCCTGCAAGTGGCGCAAATGCATTATCACAAATCCAGTGGCAATTTTCTATGCAACTACACCATTACGTTGGTTTCGCAGTAATCTGAATTCAGTTTTATGTAATTTTTTTTTAAAGTGGACATTTACCTCTTGATGCTTTAACCAATACTTTAATAAAGGAATACAAGTTTAAGCATGAAATAATAAAAGTTATTACACGCTTTGAACTGTCAAATCGGTCCGACTAGATTCGAGCTCATACAGAGCTTTGTATCAGAACAGGAGCAGGGCGATGGCTGGGTCCTGCGTTACGCTCGTGATGGGTGCTGTTCGCGGAATTTCGTCATTTAAGATGCAGATAATAATTATTTTGTACAGACATAAGAGATATTGTAAATTAATTTTGAAAAAAATGACTTTCAAGCTTCTTTAGGAAGGTCTTTCCGAACTGGTGGTAGAATCATGCTTTATTTAACGCCAACAAGAACAGTCATTTGTCAATGTTGAGAAAAAAGTTTGGACATTTAAAGGTATATCTATAGGCTTATTTAAATGTTTTACATTTTTATATTTCAAAAAGTTTAAAAGACGATGTCTTATACTTTTCCTTCAATACATTTCAAATTTAATAATGATCGTAGAATTAATACCCAACTTACCTTTTTTCAATATTGATTATACTTCAAATATTTTAGATCTTATTAGTAATTAAAAAAAAATACCCACCTACTCTAATTTCGGTGTAAATGCAGCCTAGCGCATGCGTAATCCCTACATATTGGATTATAATTGAAATAAATCCATTTCAAACCGCCGTCAGACTTTTAGCACATAACTCCAAAGTTTCTTATCTTTTACCCTTCTGTATCTTAATTTTATCTCAGTTTATTTAAAATTGGAGCTCGAAAATATAAATTTTCGAGCTCCAATTTTAAATTTACGAAAATATTAGTTTGATTGAAGGACTAAAGGAGAATATGATATGAATGTATTGTTCAAATTTAGGATTCACCAGAATGTTTTTTACGTGATTTAACTTATTTTAAAATAAATGCCAAGCGCCCGTTCGTCCGCATCTTGCATTGCTGTTGCGAGGAAGTATAAACATTTTGCATCGTCAATAACATCCCCTCTAATACGCATGCGCGGACTTTTCCGGGTCGTCGTATCTTTCTGTCAAAAATATGCAAATTATTACATTGCCAACTAGAAAATAACTAAGATTAATCGTTTATGAATCTTCTAATACTTTTTCTATAGTTATTTCTGATAAATATTGTGTTTAGTGAGTTTTTTGATGAATGTGAAAGGGTATACCTTCGTCCTTGTCTGGTGGTAGAGCGCATGCGTCATTGTAATGTTTATATTATTTGTATTTGAGCTGTGTATCAAGTAAACTATAACTACCACAGGCGTAGAGCCAATACTAGGGGCAGTTCGCCCCTCCCCGCGCTCGGTAGTTAAATATTTCTTGCTTATTTCGCGCAAGCATTGTTGTTCAGCAAGCGCCCCTGTTGTGTTGTGCTTAGACGCGCGTAACACAAATATCTTTTTAAATTTTTGAATATAGAACGCTTGGTGTTTGAATCTTTTGAGAGTGATTTGAGGTTGTAATTTTTTTAAATAGATTTTTGTTTTTTTTAAAGTGCATTGGAATAAATAATTTGCATTTGGAAGTGCAGCCGCATCGGAACTTATGAGTGGTAGCCTTTGTCGCTCTTTAGTGTTTTGTTTTTTTAATTGTTGTAATTAATTTAATGGTTGTATTAAAAATAAAATATAGTCAATAATACGTGAGTGGAATAAGTAATGGGAGTTTTTTATTACGGTTTGCTGAGAAAGTTTTGCTCAGGGTTGTAATTATTACGAGAAAAACTTTTGAGTTTTGTTTAATAAATTTATATTTTGTTTTAATTTTGGTTTTTTATTTATGTTTTTTTTTATTTTTTTACGGAAGTGGTTTTCATCGTGACGTAAGTAGAATAAAAATACTATCCAATTCAGACTAAATTACAAACTTATTCACAAAAACTTAGTATCTAGTAATTAAAAAGCCCGTAGATATAAATTGAAATATCTGTCAAACTAATTTGATTTAAACCATAACAAAATAAAAAGTAACAAGTAACAAAAAATGTTTCCTTATATATATTTTTAAAATATTTTCACTCATTTATGAATACCATCAATATTTCTACATAATTTAAATAAAATTGACACATTAAAATAAATTTTTTAGTTATATCTTTGCCTCAATCAACACATTACAAAAAACGATAAAAACGAGAAACGATATCAAAATACGCGCGTGAAAAGTTTTTCCCGCTTTTGTAACTTAAAAGCACGTGGTTTTGGCGCTCATATGCTCCGCGGCTCCTCCAATCAGAGGGTCGCTCATGAGCGGGCGGCCAATCAGAGGCGTCGCTTATAAGCGGCCAATCCTGGCGGGCCGCTTTAGAGTTCCAATTTTGACAACTTATAAGAGACGGGCGGTAAATGTTGAGTTTCCAAGTTTAAAATGAATAATTGTAGAAATTTTTAAATGTGCTTTGTGCGACATTAATTTTTAATGCTGCCAACATAAGATAAATCATTTATATTTATTTACGAAAGCGCTCGATGTTTTATCGATCGACCTAAATACATTTTTATGATTGTTTTGAGATAATTGGTAATTAGTTAAATACATTTACGTGTCCTATCTGTCTAAATTCAATAGAAACCTTTGGTAAGGAGCAAAAGCTGTTTAATTTGATTTATTAAATCGGTTTATACATTTAATGAATCCAATACATTATTAAACATAGAATATTAAAATAATTTTGTCTTTCTTGGTAGAAAAATGAAGTCTTAGTTAATATGAAAAGAAGTGGACATTAAAGTACTAAATTAGTGCACTAATAATATGAAATATTACACAGCTGACATTTTCATTTTATAGTGTTTTGTGCTGCTGAAGCCAAAAGAACTCGTCCTCTTTGTTCGTGAGTCCACGAAGACGCGCTCCTATGCGTTTTTGGTCTATAGCCGTACAGCACGTTGAATAGAATAAAAAAATTGTGGAGAGCGTCTTCGGTAACGTCTTCGGTACATTATTACTAAATACACTTAAATTTCTAAGTGGCATGTACAGTTTCTTACCAAGAGTATCTTTATTTCTTGTCCTAAGATTCATATAATCACCTACTACCTCAAAATATGCCACGTGTTTCTTAACAAATAGTAGCATTTCAAACAAATAAATGCATGGAAGAGTGAGCAGTTTGAAAAGTACTTCAAAATTTAAATATTATTACTAAATTTAAAATTCTCCTTCTATTGTACGATAATAAGGTGATATTGTGTAGTTCTTACATCCGCTATGAATTATTAAAAATTGGAAACTGTTTTAGCTAGTGAGATACTTATTGTTAACTTTTATTTATACGAAATATTGTAAGCCGTTTGTTTCTTGAATAAATAAATAAATAAATAAGAGCAGACACTATACCATGTAACGCGATTTTGCATTATTAACAATTTTTTTTCTAGGTGTAATAGGAAATCATTTTTAGTGCTTGGGTGAAAGCGTGGTATGAGACATAAGAAAAGAAGCATTTTTTTCGTTTGAACCTACTCACATTGGTAGATTCTATTCCAAAAAAATATTCCACTTTCTCCCAAGAATAGGCAATTTCATTTTGATGAGACAATACATTGGGTTTATGAACAGTACAGACAACCAACTTTGATAACTTAAGCGAATAGGTGTCCATTAGACATCAACATTTTTAGACCAGGACAAAAGCGGCAATTTAAATAAAGACCAACTAACATTAGGATAAAAATGAACAAAGCCAGACCAAAGAATTAAAGGTAGAATACAATGCCTAAATTACTTCATACATAGGACAAAGTGGCCAAAAGGCTGGCACAAATGCCACGTTGGAGCACTAACGATAAACGTTGTACAAAATGAGTTCCAAACTAAAAAAAAATATTGATGAGTCAATGAACTCAACGCCAAAAAGTCTCAAAAATATAAAACATGCCTAAATAAATGGAAAGAGGGGGTTAGTATTAAATTAATTTTGTAAAAATGCCCTGTTCGAGTTGTCTTCTATTTTATAGTGTCCCTAATAATTTCTTGAACTCAAATTTATTAGGACCTATTTAAAAAAAAAATGCCTTCAATTTTTCTAAAATGAGGCGTTAATTTGGGATTCAAAAAATATGAGTTATTTGGGGGTTTTCTTACCATTCATGTGTGAAACTACGTTTTGAGTAGCAAAAGCAACATTATGTTGTCTTAAGCTTTTTTATACTTAAAGTTTTAATATTACAATAGTTTGAAAGATGTGGAATGAGCTGCCTGCGTCTTTTTATTCCAGAAAACTATAGTCCTATTTCTTTCAAGCGTCGAGTGAAGAGGTATCTCGTGGATAGACGTGTTACACCTTTGTCACTTTCCATCAGGTGAGATAGAAGACAAACGTCTAATCTTGTTTCAATAAAAAAAAATTGTTTTGCCTTATGTTTCTTCTCAATATAAAGCTAAAATTAAATCACTATGCATCAAATGTAACTGTGACCTTACCTACACCCTGGATGCCACTTTGACAAAATTGACCATTATTGAGCAATCTTTGAATCCATTTCAGACTCGTTTTGATTTTTGAGTATTTGAAAACTGTGCGAGGAAAGTCGGAGGTCTGCGAGGGAAAAATCGATCAATAGAGTTAGTACACTTAATTTTGTAATTTTTTATCCGAAAAATACTCACCCCATTAAAATTTTTTATTCAGAAGATCACTGAGCGTCTTTGTACAGTGTAAGTGAACATGCAAGAAATGATGCTGCATCCCAGATGTATTCATTTCGATGTATCTAGAAGGCTCTATTACAGAAACTAAAAGTAGTTAAGCTTTTTAGTAGTTTACTAAAATTAGTTTAGCTTTTTTTTTTTCATCGTCTTAAACCCGTATTCCTAGACCTTTCTTCGAGATTTCCTCCACAAATTTAAGGAATTTCCTCCACGAAAACAATAAGGAATTTCTCAAATTTTCCTTGGAGTTGGTATTCATCGTTGTTATCTCAACCTTTCCTCCAGTAAGGCTGAGTGGCTGAGAGAATAGTGTCGTAAATTTGTTTTATTATAATTTGGGTTGGTTTACTAATGTATGACAAAAAAGTTATGACAAAAGATCATTTTACAAACAACTTTTGAAAATCTAATCATTTGACAAAATTCTGGTTTCGCAAATGTTTTACTTAGAAAACAATTCAATTTTAAAATATTAATTATAAAACAACTCGTGTTAAACCAGTCGCTTTTCGTGAAAAGCTGGAAATCGTACTTAATTTGGGCCTGGCGCTTCGCCGGGTGCTGCCGCACGACGCTCGCTTCGCGCGCTCGGCTCGCTCGTGTATTAACTACATATAAAACTAACCTAATCCAATTGAACCTGTATTGTGACCAGGCAGAGAACAACGGAGCGAGCGTCAATTACATGCATGTAGTTAAAAGAATAATCAATTTGTGAAATGATATTTTGGTATAATGAAATTTTTTCTAGTAAATAGTTTGTTAAACAATAGTTTGTAAAATGATAAATTTGTTTTTCAAATGAAAATTTGTTATTTGTTTTTGTCAAATGATTGGACACCATGTTGGTTATGTTTGTGTGTCAAATTAACAGTCGAAAATAAAACTATCCAGTGCAACTGAACGTGCGTAAAAGAATTCAATTCAAATTTATATCAAACAAACTTTGATAAGAACCGAGGAAAGCTTAAAGTACGTAGCGAGGAACCTCAACTTAACGTTCGGTTCCTCGACTTCAGCGAGAAAAACCCTCAAGTCGAGGACGAAGCTGTTGACTAAAAAATCCTCAATTGAGGTTGCTAGGAGTGTAGGACATTTCCAGTAAACATCTAAGAACACGGGTTTGGACTTGTTTAAACAATTGGGAGGACATTTTAGATTTAGGAGATTAGCCCGGTTTATCCCATTTTAACGAACTGTAACTTGAATAGAGACGTTTTGATAGAACTGATTAGATTATTTTTTATATTTTTAATATACAAAATGATCCGAGCATGTTCTTTTTCAATAATGTTTAGTACATTTATATCTTGCCCTGTAATTAATGACTTACCCTGATGTATTCATAAACCCCCAACTGAGCAGAAATTACATACCTTCACATAAAAAATCATGACCATATTTTTTAAAGAACTTAACTATTACTGGACTTTGAGATGTTTTGAAGAATGATATAGTCTTATTTATAATTAAATTTTGATTCAAAATTCTCGTTAAATTCAAATGAAATATGGCGCGTGACATTTCACGTTTCAGTCAGGATAAAGGTTGTACTTTAGAGCTCAGCTAAGCAGCTTCAGCAAAACTTAACTAAGGTTTACTTATCCAGGATTAACTCAGTGGTTCATGGAAACGACAATTTTAATTTGATTTCGGACTTATTGAAATATTTATTTTGATGTGTCTAAGTAACATACAATTTCGAGGTTCTTCTGTTGAGAAGGAAGACGCGTGTCATAACAAATGTAAAAATTGTGTATTTGTTGAAATATTGAGTATCTACTCTCAACTCAATGGAAATTTCCTAAAATAATTGATATATGGGCAAAGTTTAGGTACCCTTATCCCAGGAATTCAAGTCGAAAATTAATAACAAATCAATCCATCCCTTACCGCAGTTACTTCCCTAAAACTGAACATTAATTTTCATGTTCGTCGGCAAAAATCTCATAAAACAATAAAATTCTGGAGAAATATTTATGACACAATTATACAGGGTGTATCGGCGAACTTGTGACTGGTAATTGTTGAAGTTTCTTTCATAAAAGCAAAATAAATACATAAATCCAATTATCAAAAATTACTTTTAAACTAAAAACGTATATAAACGTATTTATTGTACATTAAATACGGCTAAAACTTCTTCGGTAGCGGGGCGGTGTTTCTCTAAAGAGCGGGTAGGCGTGGCACTTTTCAGCGGCGCGCTCCTATTGGTCGGCGTCGCTTTTGATCTCGCCGCCTGCCGCTTTACAGTGCTTCCCAATGCCGCTTTTCAGGGGATAATCCTGAAAATTACCGTTCCAGGCGTTCGCTTATTTATTGATCGCTCCTATGTAGGTCCTTGTTCTTGTATTCAAATGACTGAATGAAGAATAATAATGTTTTTGAATTTGTAGAGCTTTCTTTGTTTAATAATTATGATTTGGTTTGGTTTTTTTTCGCTATTATTGTTGTTTGGTAAATACTTTTAATAGAAACAATGACTGTGCTACAACCAAGGTTTTTGTTTTTTTAAAGTTATGTATCGGATTGATTCATAAACATATTTAGTTTCATTTAGTTGACGTACAGTTAAGACATATTTTTTTTTTTGTAACTCCGATGAGTAATAAATTATTATATATACTTTATTTTCCAATTGCTTATTCCACTCAAATTATGTTTAGTTTGAATGAAGACTACCGTCATGAATAGCTAAATATTTAATTATTTTTTAGTTAAAAGAACATCGAAAATAATCTCAAAATGTTTATCGAGTGTAAATCTGTGAGAGTGATCAGTTAGTACTAACGTAAAGAAATGACTGATAGTTTGTAAATTAAATACATTTTAAATCAAAGTAAACAGTGAATATTTAAATAAAATCCATTTATTCTGAAAAAGTAAGCACCAATATCAAAATGCTGTATGCCGTGAGACAGGTAAGTGATTTTTTTAAAATAAATATTTAATTTGTAGTTTAATCTAATCTTAAAGTAAGCATCTTAACTAAATTCATTTCGGGACTCAACTTAATGGACAGGTAATTTAATTATGAAAAATTCGCAGGTTCAAATTTAATATGTTTAGGAATGCTTTTCAACAATTTGTGTTTGTTCACTACTGAAACACTCGGTCACAACACACCAGCGAATATTTTATTTTCATACAATCAGTAAGAAATCAATCAATCCCTACGTTGACGTAGACAGTTTTTGTGACCAGTTGTTTCCACTTGAAAAATGTGTTCGTTCTAGGTCACTGGAAACTCAAAGTTTTCAGTTGAAGACATAAGCAACATAAATTTTTCAAACAATTGTAAAGCGCAATCTAGGGAATTTTGTGGTGCATAGAGTAAACAACAGGAAACCGGCAACTGTGTCCAGTTGTGGCCACTGGACACAGCAACGACTTTTCCTGTGCTGGTGTGCTGTGTCGGCAACAAAGAGAGTCTTGCTTTGCACAGCGCCTTAAAAAGATATCTTTGCACAATATATAGATTGTGTATGTTTTCTGCACATTTTTTAATTTATTTATGTTGTTTAATATGTTTGTAATAATACTAAACCGTCCGTCATGCAATTTCCTATATAATTAGGAGCGCCGCAGTTCTCTAGAATACTTAAGTCAGGAACAAAAAGTTATTTCAACTTCGGGCTAGGAATTTACTAATATATATTATAGCTTTTATTTAACCTCTGGCAAACCTGTTGTAGCGACCAGTGCAGCTTATCCACAAGTAAAACTGTGATGAGAAATGGTGCTGTCAACTTTCTTGCTGGTTCTCCTCAACCTCAACTGTAGTAGGAAACTTAATGTCTGATAGAATAATTTATAATAGGGTTCCTGAGGATATCCAAGGTCTTCCTATTGACAAATTCAAAGAAACTATGAAGCAGAAGTTGTGTGCTAAAGCATATTATTAACTATCCGATTATTTGGATGATAAAAGCCCTTGGGTATAATCCCCTCAATAACAGGATTTTACTAGTATTTGTAATAAAACATGTGTAATATGTCTGTTTGCTCGTTGAGTTTTTCGTCCCGATGAATATCTAAAGCGTCATTGTCACTAAAGTATGTCTTCTTATGGTAGCGTCGGGTGAGGGGTCGCTCACTTCCCTCTAATATGGTTGAGGAGGGCGATGGCTGGATTCCGCGTTAACTCGTGAACGGGTGCCGTTTGAGGGTGTTCGTCGAAGGAGACTTGCCGAGCTAACGGATGCAGAAAAGAATAATTTTGTATAGACATAAAGAGACTCTGTAAATTTATTTTGAAAAAAATATACCCGTGAAGTTTCTTGTCAGTTCTTCTTCACGAAGGTTTTTTCGAACTGGTGGTAGAGTCATGTTTTATTTGACATCAATAAGAACAATTAATTGTCTGAGAAATAAATATTTGATTTCATTTCAATATAGATAAAAAAAAATGAATTCTATATTAGGTAATTTAATTTGATGTAAATTTTGAGTAATTTTAAAGTGCATTCTCAATGTTTAAGGCGCGAATCCAGCTAGATATCTAGTGAAATTTGAGTTCTTAGGCCATAAACTATAAACAGTTTAATTTGACAGCCGAGTGACGTCAGGGATAGTAGCACTGTCTCATACGCCGGAGGTCCCAGGTTCGCGTCTTGGCCGGGGCATTCATTTGTGTGATGAACACAGATGTTTGTTTCGAGGTTTTTTTTTGCCACCGAAGCAACACCCTCACGGGAGGGAGGTGGAAGATGCGTCATGCATACCACCGCAGGCATACCGGCTCTGCGGGGTGATGTGGGACTCACCAGAGTGGCACCTACCTACTAAAAACCACCTTGGTTGTAGCGGCTGTAGCATGGGAATGCTGTGCAGCCTTCATCTGAATGACACCCGGGTTGGGAGGTGGGTGCGCAAGCAGGGACCCGCTAGAGGGTCAACCGCTGAGAAAAATAACTCGTTGTTTATATTTATATGTGAATACTTATTCTGGGTCACCCCCAGTTCGCTGTGTGGTCATCCATTACTACTACTATTATTACTATTACTATTATTATAATTAGTAAAATTTATCGCATCAATATAGAAAGTAATCGTTTTTTACACACTAGAAAAACAGCAAGAATTTTCCATATACTTTTGTTCGAACGATTGAAATGAAATGAAATGAAATGAAATGAAATATTTATTTCTCAACATTGACAATTACTTGTTCATATTGACGTCAAATAAAACATGATTCTACCACCAGTTCGAAAAAACCTTCGTGAAGAAGAACTGGTAAGAAACTTCACGGGTATATTTTTTTCAAAATAAATTTACAGAGTCTCTTTATGTCTATACAAAATTATTCTTTTCTGCATTTGTTAGCTCGGCAAGTCTCCCTCCCCCCAAGTATCCAAACGACGAACACCCTCAAATGGCACCCGTTTACGAGTTAACGCGGGATCCAGCCATCGCCCTCCTCAACCATATTAGAGGGAAGTGAGCGACCCGTCACCCGAGGCTACCATAAGAAGACGTACTTTAGTGACAATGACGCTTTAGATATTCGTCGGGACGAAGAACTCATCGAACATACAGACACATTACACATGCTTTGTTACAAATACTAGTACAATCCTGTTAATGAGGGGATTATACCCAAGGGCTTTTATCATCCAAATAATCGGATAGTTTATAATATGCTCTAGCAAACAACTTCGCCTTTATAGTTTCTTTGAATTTGTCAATAGGAAGACCTTGGATATCCTCAGGAACCTTATTATAAAAGCGTATACATTGACCCATGAATGAGTTAGTGACTTCATGAAGCCTACTATTATGAGCTGCCAGCATATTTCTTCCTCTTGTGTTAACATTGTGCAGATCTTTTTTTCTTTTGAACAAGGTTATGTTCTTTTTAACATACATTAAATTTTCTAAAATATATTGTGAATGGAAGGTAAGAATATTTATTTCCTTAAATTTACTTCTAAGTGACACCCTTGGACCGAGCTGATAGATTGCGCGAACAGCCCTTTTCTGCAGAATAAATATAGTATCGATGTCGGCAGCACTCCCCCACAACAGAATACCATATGTCATGAGGCTGTGGAAGTAACCAAAATAGACTAATCGAGCAGTTGTTTCATTTGAAATTTGTCAAATTTTTTTAACAGCATATGCGGCAGAGCCACGCCTTTTCGCTAAACCATCAACATCCCCACTGGAGTTTGGCGTCTAAGGTTATGCCCAGAAATACAGTTGAGTTTACAGGAGTCAGTTCCTGGCTCTTAACTACAATGTTTGTGTTTACCTGTTTGACATTTGGCAATGTAAATTTAACACATTTCGTTTTTTTTTCATTGAGAAGCAAATTATTAGCTGAGATCCACTGCTCTGTGTTGGAGATGCATTTGTTCACCGCTCGATAGTCAATTTCTTGTCTTTTGATTTTAAACAAGAAGGAAGTATCGTCAGCAAACAATATGACCTCGCATTGGTTCTTAACGACCGATTGCAGATCATTAATATAAACTAAAAATAGGAAAGGACCAAGAACTGAGCCTTGGGGAACACCCATTGTCACTGCCGATCCTGATGATTTTTCTCCATTTATTGCAACTTTCTGTTTTCTATTAGAAATATATGATTTAATGAAGGCAAGCGCTCGGTTTTTAATGCCGTGATGGTGCAGTTTCATTACGGCATCGGTTGTTGAGCGACCCCGCGTGAAACCAAATTGCTAAAAATTCATTAAACTATTACCGTAAAAATGAGAAAGTAATTGAATTAAAATTAATTTTTCAAAAATCTTACTGAGCGTTGGTAGTGTAGATATAGGTCTAAAATTATTAGGGTCAGACATTACTACCTGCTTTGAATATTGGAATGACCTTACTCAATTTCATTAAATCAGGAAAAACACCATTATCAACACAGTCATTAAATATACTGGCTAAGTACTGGTCTATACCATCAATGACAGATTCAATAATTTTAACAGAAATCCCATCTAAATCGGCAGTATTTTTTTACTTTAATGCTTTTAAATGCATTTAAGACTTGTGGAACAGTAACAAGTTTAAAAATAAAATAAATATCGCATGAATTTACATTTTCCGTTAGCAGTGACTGTGCAAGAGTGGAACATGAATTAATACTCAAAGTAGTCGACACAGGGATGGCAGTAAAAAAAATTTCAAATGCTTCAGCAACTTCTTTGTCAGTTGACAACACTTTATCATTAATTTTTAAATTATATTTGGTGTGTGGTGCTTTTGCTTTCCCAGTTTCCTGATTAATTATATTCCATGCAGTTTTTGAAATGTTAGTACTATATTTAATTTTATTATTAATGTAATTAGATAAGATAATTAAGAACTTCCCTCTCAGCAAAACTCCATAGGAATCATAGAACCTGATGCTTCAGAAATAAAAAACACTATTAAAGGCCTAAAATTAGAATCAGCCCCCGGTTACGATAATATAACAACAAAGTTTATAAAAATGGCTCAATCATCTATATCACCAATAATCACAAAAATATGTATCCTATCATTTCAACAAGGAATTTTTCCCCAAGATCTAAAACTTTCAATCATACATCCTGTGCATAAGGGTGGGAACAGAGACGACATCAATAACTATCGACCGATTTCTGTGTTAACAGTAATTTCAAAGATATTAGAGAAAACTATAAACCGTCGCCTTATAAAATACCTAAATGCATATAGCTTACTTTCAAAATCCCAGTACGGCTTTCGAGAAGGAATTAGTACAGAAGATGCTGTCCAGGATTTAACTTACAACATCACTCAGCTTATCGACAGTAGGAAAAAACCTTTATGCATATTTTTGGACCTAAAAAAAGCATTTGACACTGTCTCTGTTCCCATACTCATACACAAGCTTCAAAAAATAGGAATACGTGGAATGTTTTTAAAACTAATTACTGATTACCTCTTGAATCGAAATCAACGTGTAAAACTTTGTGATGTGTACAGTTCCGACGTTTCTTCGTCAAGTTACGGCCTCCCGCAAGGAAGTGTACTTGGCCCCACGCTCTTTCTGATTTATATAAATGATCTGACAAACTTGAAATTAGCAAAGGGCCAAGTATTTTCTTATGCAGACGGCACTGCACTATTCTTCCATGGCTACAGCTGGACGGCTGTTCTCAAAGATGCGGAAGTCGGCTTCAATACTGTATTGAAATGGTTAAAAATTAACTCTCTGTCCCTTAACCTAACAAAAACCAAATTTATGACATCTTCAATTCGCAATTCAACACAACCACCTCCAAATATTTCAATAAAAGCCCATTCCTGTGACATATCTCAGTCTACAGATTGCACTTGCACAAAACTTGAAAAACTAAATCAAATAAAATATCTTGGCGTCATTATTGATAACAAACTTTCATGGTATCCACAGTTAGAGTTAGTTACAACGAGAGCTAGAAAAATGATTTGGATATTCCAACAATTACGTCATGTCTGTGACAAATATCTTATAAGAAATATCTATATAGCCTTAGTTCAGTCTATCTTACTTTATTGTATTAGCATCTGGGGTGGAACTTCCAAATCTAAATTTATAAGCATCGAACGTGCACAAAGAAAATTACTAAAAATAATACTATTTAAAAATGCATTTTTCAGTACAACTCAAATATTCAAAGACACAGATCTTTTGACTGTAAGACAGCTTTACATCCTCCAGTGTATATTAAAAATACATAAACAAAAACACATTTATATAAAAATATTGAAAAAGCGTAATCCATTTTCTGTTATCGCAATTAAAAGAGTAAATACGGAATTTGCAGCGAAACAATTCTATTCACAATCGGCTAGACTATACAATTGCTTTAATAGAAAGCTTAAAATTTATACAACGAACATAAAAAACTGTAAAATTACTGTAACTCAATGGTTGAAAACGTTAAACTACCAACAAACAGAAAACTTGTTAAAGATTGTCAAATAAAAAACTAAGTCTTTTAGATTGATCGTAACTTATATATTATGGTACAAAAATATTCATCAATATGATGTAATAGTTTTTTGAGGAAGAAAAAAAAATAGTAATAATAATAAAGTAAAGATAGTAATAAACAGAAACTCGCTATCAGCTCATGACTTCCATATAAACTTTGTATAATTAATCATTCTTTGGCCAGTTATGCTACAGATTGTCAACTACCTACATTGTGCGAAAAAAATAAAGTAGTTCTATAGTTTGCTATTTTTGGCTATTCTTGCTGTTTTTTTTTTTTTTTTTTTGTTGTTTTTAGTGAATTGTGAACTACCGTACATTTCGGAAAACTTATAAAAATGTATCTCTTTAGTTTTAAGATCTTACGTGTGTTTATGTAATGTACTTTATTTAAGGTAAATTGTAACAATTAACCAAAAGGAAGAGAGTTCGCCCCTAATACAGGTCAGTGTACTTAACAGGGGCGTTCTGCAACAATGTTAAATGCTTTTACCTAATAAAGAAATTTTGAATTTGAATTTGAATTTGAATTTAGCTACACTGCAAACTCGTTTAAATAATTTTGAATACTTTTTAACATATTCATAAAATGTCTTATTATGATTATAAGTTCTTTCACTGTACAATTCATATAATCTGTTTCTTATTTAATAGAGGTGTTATTTAATAGCCGCGAGCCAGGCAAGGATGAATAGCAGTCTTTTTACGGATCGATATGACACAAAGTGCCTAAAAACATTAATTACTACTTCCTTCTATTAGTAAAATTTTCAACGCTAAATTTTCGAAAACACAAATATCTTATTTTCTACCTTAGCAAGTAGGCATCTGTGATAACACAAAATTGGAAAAGGGTCTGGAAACTGTATGCGAAAAACCAAAAAATTTGAACTCCAGCGCTAGTGGTCTAAAATTATTCTTTTTGAAATTAATATTGATAATACGTAAAGCTTTAAGCCGAAATATAATTCGAAGTAGACGCCAATTGTAGTTTTTCTTCCATATGAGTTGCAAGAAAAACTTTTGAGCCAAGTGTAAAATTTCATATGCATTATTATATGCATAATTCATTGGAACAATGCTTTGATATATTATTTTATTAATAGTTTATTGTTTTTAAATCCAACAATAGTCTGTATGTCAAATCTGTCTGAAGGAATTAGATTTTGTGTGACCTGCTAAAGAGACCTAGACACAAGGCACAAGAGAATAATAAATAAATAAAATTTCTAACAATCACACCGCATTATCTAGCCCAAATTAAGTATCATTAAGAACTTGTGTTATGGATATACTAGATAACGGATAAATAAACTCAAGAAATATATAGGCACACATACATAATTTTTTCATGTATAAACATTAGAAATATACTTAAATAAACATACATACACATCCATGACTAGAAAGCAAATATAATAAAATATCTGCCTCTACCAGGATTCGAACCCGGGACCTCTGGCATGGAAGGCAAGGGTACTTACCTCCACACCAAACATGGATGGCATGACTCCTGATTCCATCTTTTATAAACTTACCAATAAATATAATTAAAACTTTTTTAATTTCACTACACGGTTGCAATGAACCATCATTTCTTCGAAGCTATTTCAAAAACAAAATCTGCTAACTGACTAGATCATCGACTGCATTGTTTACAAAATGGCGGCTTGCAAACTAACGATATTACTGTTTGGTATCATCTAGGGGGCCAGGTGTCATGTTGACATGTAGTGTATTTTTTTTTCATAAGTCAAACAAGCAACGACATAATATGCTACTCGATATGTAAATAATAAACAGACTCAGTTAGTTATTCGTAAGCAGTAGAGAATTAAAGAGATTAAATTCAGTGCCATACTACTTGACAAGAAATTATTTTTTAGAGTCTCTTGCCTCTTTTATAACAGCCCATCTACATGGGTGGAATGGATTCCAGATAAAAGGAAGGCATTGTCAATGAAATTTCAGGAATTCTGACAACCCTAAAACCCACATAAATAATTAAATATAACTTGGATTAAGGATCTTTGATGTATTCGTGAGCTGCCTATAAAAATATATCCTTTTAAACTGATATCCATCTTGAAGCAGCGACAGCCTCTAGTGTGGGAGTACATCAAGCCATCTCTGGGAACCTCGTAGTCTTTTGATGGGGCTTCACGACTGTTATCTTACGGCAACAACCGGCACGGAGGACTTAACGTCCCTCCGAACCTTAGAAGGGCTCAAGTATTTCGCTTAATTATTTAACTGATTACGAAGAAGTTAACACAATTTTTTTTTACTGTGATGGTGGTCCCAGTGTCTAATTAAATTTTACTTACTTACTGAATTTTTTGGCAATTTTACCTGGCTTCTTACTAGATAAAAAGAAAATGACACATTAAGACACAATAACACAAAACAGAGTCATATTCATTTCTAATTATATTATGAATAGAGTTATATTGAGTAATAGGATCTCCACAGTAATCTAATTTAAATGTTTTTTCAAATACATTTTTCCTAAATGTTTCAAGCCGTCTCTCATTCATTGGTATAAAGGTAATTTCTCTTTTTAGAGTCTTTTTTAGCCCAATATCAAAAGTGGCCAACTGCCCACTATGATCTGATTGTAGTTTATTAATTACTGACTTTGTACATAGCATTAAATTTGTAAAAATGTTGTCAAGACATGTGGCTGAGGTGGCTGTGATTCGCGTAGGCTCTAAGAAGAGATGTGTCTAATTAAATTTTACTTACTTACTGAATTTTTTGGCAATTTTACCTGGCTTCTTACTAGATAAAAAGAAAATGACACATTAAGACTCAATTTCGTTTGAGAGAAGTCTTCTTATGTCATACTTGTGGTAGATTCGGGAGATTTGGTACAGGTTCGAACTTGCAGTCGAATCGCAAGCAGCGACGTTGTCTTCTGGCATGCAGGAGTCTATAAAAGACCGAACCACTTAGCCTGGGTTTCCGTCTAATGACCATTGTACTACGATTGTACATGGTGTCGCTTGCATCGGTCTCTTGAAATGCCAAGAGTTATTTTTTTAGAAACATGTTAGAATGGAGTGTGGAAATTCTGTTGAAACTTATGTAGCGGTGACGCGCTACTCAACCGACCAATCACAACGCGTGTTCTACATCGCGATATCAACTTTACTTAAGCGATTAGAATATATATGACTTGACGCGGCCTGGTTACCACAATTACATCTGAGGGAACATGTGGTTTAGTTTCCTAAAGTGGTGACCCCGAGCAGAGCACATGAGCAGCCTTCATCATCATCAACATCGTCATCAACACTCTCCACAACAACAGCGAAGACTCCACGCCAGAACCAGCTTCCAGAGGACAACATGAGCCCAACACCTTGCAAGACTGGTCGTCACTCCTCATCCTCCACCTGCGACTTGGCACAGCACCTGCACTTTCGGCCGGTCCTTAGCAGAGCACCCTCTCTCCTGGTCGACACGCAGCGCTGCACATTCGGTCGGTCAACAAGCAGAGCATTAGCAAGCGATTAGAATATATATGACTTTCCGACAATGATTGTCGGGCCGTGGGCCGCGGCCTGCTCACCCTTTTCTATCGGTGGGAACGCGTGGTTAAGTTCCCTAAACTTATTAATTTACTCTCAGCTTAATCTTATTTTGCAGTTTTGGATAGTATCAAATAAATTAGTAGATACTTTTTGAACTATCAATTCAAAGTTGTTTTATATTGAGGTATCTTTTATACCTACATATGTTCTTAGGTATCTTTAATCCGTACAATACCAAGTCATCAGAACTTTTTAGGTTTTGGCTAAATCGTTATTGAACAAGAATATTCACAAATGACAAATAGGAAAAGCAAATACGAGCAAAGAAAAATAGTATAAGATAGGAAGCAACGCCTAAATTGCTTTGTACCCAGAGCAAAGTGGACTGAAAGTGAAAATTTATTCGTAGGTGTTATTAGTTCGTAGGCTTGACACTTTCCGCGACATTAAAACGATTTTTATTTGGCTCTTTTTTAATATCAACCTTAATAAAGCGTTCATAGCCGAACGGTTTACACTGTTACTTGATGATCATCAAAGTTAAGCGCCATTCGGTGGGGCAGACCTAGGATGGGTGACCGCCGTCGCTTTTGGCGCTTAAGCGTTTCCGTGCTTCGCGTGTCACGTCAGCCGTCGTTCTTCCAATTATTTATTTTATGTATAGAGCATTTTGCTTTATTGCATTGCTTTAAAATCCAGTCATCTAGGGATCGGTATTTTAAACCACTCAACATAGAACTCACGTGTCAAATACCGTACCAACTAGCGAATCTCTCCTAACAAAAAACAACACAAAAGTCAGCTATACTTTAGTCAGACTGACTAATACAAATATTTTAACATAATTACACAGAGTTTCATACAAACGAATATGTATGAATAACACTATAATAATAAAATAAAATTACATAAATTGAAACAAATGAGTTCTAAGTGTGGCTTATATCTTTATTTATGTAAGAAATAGTTATTATAAGAAACAATCCTCTATCTAAGAAAGACACGCTGAGATCATCCAACAAATATGTTTTGCATAGTCCCGGCCCTCTAACAATGGGTAAAAACAGTTATTGTGACGTACAGATGTAGTTGTTTCAATAAAATTATAGCACAGGCAAACACAATCTTTCTTTTCGACATGGATATGTATGGTTGTGGAAAATTTTTCTTCATCTGTGGTTTATTTATAAAATAAGTTTTTAGTTTTTATAGTAGGCCTACGTTCTTCCTGGGTTTATTGCAATATTTGTTCGAACAAGCCGTTTGTATTCAAAACTTCACATGCATACATTTCCTTAATGATTGAAAAACCTTTTTCTAGTTTTATAAACTAAAAGTAAATCAAATACTGAAAAAATCTAAATAAATTAAACTTAGGCGGTACTGGAGCTCAGAATAGCTGCGGCTGCAAGTCCAGGTTTGATCATGTCACCTTGGATAGGAGTGACCAAAAACCCCCGACAGAAAGTGACAAAGTTTGCATAACTTTTAAACGGCTGAAACGGCTTGTTTTCAAACGTGGCTCAACGTTCTCGATTTATAAGGCTTTTAAACAAAAAATTGAACAGTCCATAAGTAAGGAGATAATACACACGTTGAACATTAATACCTTCTCTCTGTTTGCTTAGTTTTAAAAATTATCGCTATTGAACATGCGTCAATCTCATAAGGTACGTCTATAAAAAAACTTAAAGCTAATCTCTGTTGATGTATATTTAAATATCTATACAAGTAATTCAAATTCAAATATTTGTTTCTCAACATTGACAATTACTTGATCTTATTGACGTCTAATAAAACATGACTCTACCCCCAGTTCGGAAAAACCTTCGTGAAGAAGAACTGGCAAGAAACTTCACGGGTATGCTTTTTTCTAAATAAGTTTACAGAGTCTCTTTATGTCTTTACAAAATTATTCTTATCCGCATCCGTTAGCTCGGCAAGTCTCCTTCCCCCCAACTATCCAAACGACGAACAAATATAATATAAAGGTATTATCATAAAATATAATTAAAAAATTGAAGCACTTGTTTATAGTTCATTACGACGAAGCTTTTTCTTATTATGCTTACGGATCGTCGTAGAATAGATATCCATAAAATCGACTTGTTTTTCATATAGCCTGTATTTGTTTGAATGTTTGTCATAGGTTCGAACCGGCTGATAATATTTCGTACAAACAGTTTTATTTATGTATGTTTCGCTCGCGAGGAGCTTATTCAAAGAATTGTATGTATGTATTGTTATTTAATTTTAATTTATTTTAAGATGTTTAAGGAAAGCAGTGCAAAGACCTTCCGAACCTTAATTTTACTCCGCATAGATGACCAAAGTGTACAAGGGAAGAGAATCTCGTCACGGAAATTTACTACAACACAAAAGGAATGCAAATCACAAAAAATGAAAGGCGTGTTTAGATTGTGATCTTTCGTTTTACTATTGGATTTATTGGATTAAGTTTCGCGCCGCACAAAACTAGACTTCGACTGGACCCAGTCTTGGAATGAGTCTTGAGTGGGAAAACGGGTTGAGCGTAAGAGTTAATAAAAAGAATTTATATGGTGGATGTTTGTGACTAATATTTTCGACAAAACTATTCAGAGTGTTATAAATTTTAAGTAAAACGTTTTTTATTGCTATGATTGTAAGACATGATCCAGGTATATGACGTCAATTTGTTGCAATGAAAGTATTTTTATGCAATTTGTAGTTCTAGGCTACCTTGAAAAACTAATTTAAAATCCATTAGGCATTAAAATACTTATATTTATTTATTGTTTAGTCTACAAACATATTGTAATTCGATGCTCTGATATAATTAATGTATAAATTCGTGCCTAAATAGCGAATTACTCATTAATGTTATACCATTGTTTTGTTAGTTTATACAACACCAGTGGTTGTGTATGTATATATGTATTAAATAATATAAACAGGGATTGCATCAGCAGGGCGTTTGCGTACCGATAGCAAAATAGTTATTTAAATTATAAATTTTTTACTCAACAGTTGTGTAGGATGCGCGGAACCTCGGTGGCTTCTTGTGCGGTTGTTTTATTCATCAACAAAATTATATTTGCAATTAAGAAAAAAACCTATGTTTTGTAAGTATAAGATAAAAACAATGGTATACTATCATAAAATTGTCATAACATTATTTTTTTCACAATAAATATATAGAAAATTGAAGAAGATACACGACTGTGGGTGACCTTGTAGTTAAGTCTGTCCATTCTGCGAAATGTACAATCAGCGCACTCGACAAAGGCTCACGCTAAGGGCGAGAATCGCTTGCGCATTGTTTGGTTTTTGGAAACGCCCAGCATACTAAGTTACGACGACACTACAGGGGATTCCAACGTTAATCTGAGCCTGCATCAATGTTTCCAGGATAGTTTTTACAAATAATGTATTTTCACATAATCACCCTGACGATAAGAAAAAATGTACACATTATGTAATACGCTGTTGCCAGCCGCAACGGTCTTAAAATTTACATCATGTTTAAAAATACAAACAGTTATGGGACTGTTTCACCAGAATATAAATGTATTAATACTTTTTTTGCCGACGGTACTTGTATCAAAAGGTGTTGTGTATGAATAGGTGCAAGAGGTATAATAATATTGTTGGTTTACAAGATGAGTCAGATGCAATCTCAGAAAAACTGAAGCTGTTTCAGGAGAAAGTTTGAGTTCGACAATATTCTGTTTGTTAGCCGTTAAAAGTTTATGACATGCGTGTGATATGATATACAAGCTTAAATAAGTTATAGATTTTTTTTCTGTTTTTGAAAGTATATTGAAATAACACGTTCTTAAGCATTTATAAGTTAATTTTTGTTAGAAAAAACTTGACCCAACAGACAAGAAAAACTATGCAAACTGATGAAATTTTCTTCGAACGTGGCTTTCGGTTCATCGAATTCGTACACACACACAGATATACCCGTTAAAGTTGTAAAATTCCTCTTTTTGTATTGGAGGTTAAAAATGAATAAAAATTGAGATTAAAGGTACTTACGCAGTTTCCATTGTCGCTAATTTATTGAAAATCCTTTAATTAACTAATACGCACGGACGCTATATCATGAATTCATTAATTACAATATCTAGTTATTATAATTGACTAGCAAAAACTAAAAAACTTATTTAAATTTAATCTTCTTCGTTTACAATTTTTACATCTGTAGTATTGTTTACTAACGCCAAACAATATAAATCTTTTCTTAAGTTTTCACGATACATACTGTAAATAAAACACTTTTTACCGGATATTTATTTTTTTACCGGAAATTATTTCGACGAAACGTCGAAGTAATTTTAAAATTAAAATTAACTAAAATATACGCGATAATATCCGGTAAAAAGTGTTTTATTTAGCCAAACAATATTTTCATTTATTTGCCCGTTTTCTAATAAAAATCATGGCTGAAGTAATATTTAAAATCTGTCAAAATTTCGCGTTTATATAGAGCTACCAGCTTGTCTGTGAGTGTGTTAGCAACTTCTTAAAATGCATAATAATTTCGGAAAAGCTGTGAAGATCAAATGAATGTAAATTATAAAATAGCAAACGACTTTCAAGATGGCTGCCGGGTTTAGAATGCTGCTATTACACAGATACCTATATGTCTATAAGTGTGTTCATCTACATTTTGTTTCAAATGATTTTTAAATTCAATGTCGCCGCATCGTGTTGGTAAAGACCGCATATTCACAGAGGTACTTTTGCTCTTCAATAGCCGATTTATGAATATCATCACTTTCCAACGGGTTAAAATTAAGACAAACTTAATATTAACCAAAACATAATGATGTAAATCAAAGGTGAACACTTTTGTCTCCATGCGTTGAAATGTCAATTCCGTAATCAACAAGTTATTAGAAAGCACAAATTAAAACACCCCGGCGGCCGGGAAAAGCTCGCATAATTTTTTTAACGGCGGAATCGATTCTTTTCAAACATGCTTTAGATTAATTCAGGTTTTGAACAAAAAAATCCGCATCAAAATTGGTCTATTTGTATGGAAGATACGAGGCCACAGACACTCACAGTTATACATGTTTAACTGTTTAATAACTCCCATTCGGGGTTTCAAAAGTGCCAATGATTTATATATTAATTTTTCTCACAGTGCTGACAGCACTTAGGTCTAATTTACAGTTGTTTGTATTTGATCGCCTAAGCAGACCGCCAATAACAGGCTCACAGTTTTTTAAATTATCTTATATGGCTTAAGCTAACAAAATTACCTTTGAAATGATGTAACACAAGCTATAGTTTATTGCATTCAAATGGTAAAACTTTGTCTTGAGCAACCCACGATGAACTGATTCCAAGCTCGCAAGTGTATTTAGTAGATTGCAATTTTCACACCTTGTGGACATCTTTAACTAATAACAAAAAATATACATAAAAATTAAATAATTTAAAAAATTTTAGAAGTATTTGTACATTTCTAACTAACGTAGAAGACCATTTATTTGCGAAACCTTCGTGTCGTGTTCGTATCCTCCACGCAAAAGAACATTTTTTTTTTAATACCTCCTATTATAAATAAATAAATCCTTAGACAAACACACTAACTACACCGCGTCAAAGTAAGCAGTGCTTGTGTTATGGATGACTGCAAAGCGAACTGGGCTTACCCATAAAAATAAAACCCATAATAAACATTAATATATAAATATCAACAAACATGACCCGAGAATATTAAACATCACGGACTGGAACCTGGGACCTCCGACGTATGAGGCGGGGCTAGTACCCACTACGCCAATCGGCCGTCAATCTCGGCCGATTGTATTCCATGCGCTTTTTTATACTAGACTGTTCTAGAATGTTTTATTAATGAATTGATTAATTTGGTGCAGGGTCCCGAGCCGGCACTGAACAGCACCGCGGGCGGCGCCACCAAGCCCCCACTCCTTAACTCATTCGAGCTGGATCGCTGCTTGGACAGGTAACTAGTTCAATAAAACTTAAATAAATTATAAATATAAATTAATCAACCCGACTGCAATTGATAATTTCACAAATAATTCCTGTCATAGATATACTACTCTCCTAACTGAGACAAATCTGATGACATCCTCAACATATGTTAAAATCCGTCAAACGGATGTAGAGCGTACCAAAGAAATATTAAAAACATAACCCTCCTTCTAACAGTCGGGTAAAAATATTTAATAATATACAATGGAATCGCTTAATCTTATTGTTTCTAGTAAACGTTTAAAGTTAATAAATGTAAATGAACGTGTGGGTTCAATTTAAAATCTGTACCTTTTACAATTTTGGACAGAATGATTTATGTATTCAAAATCTTTATAAAATATTTCAAAGACAGGCGATTACATTATTAAGCTATGATGTTTGCATTCCTTCGAAGTGCTGAAAACTTCACGTAACACTAAACACACCTTTTTATTAGATATACACGTGTAACATCAAGCAGGGCTTATTGCGAACCCACCTCCCTACCCGGGTGTCACTCCGATGAAGGCTGACAGCATTCCCATGCTACAGCCGGCAAGGTGGTTTTTAGTGGGTAGGTGCTGGTGAGTCCAACATCGCCATCACAAGTCGGTTGCCTGCGGCGGTATGCATGACGCATCTTCCACCTCCCTCCCGTGAGGGTGCTGCTTAGGCGGCATAGAAAAAAGCTGGGATAACAGGAAGCGTTAAGACATTTTACAGCCATATGAAGACATCTTTCTACAATCACATGTTACTTGACATGTACTGACCAAGCCAACTAGACCACTGTCAAACGAGACGATACGTATTTTGGATATGGACACCAGCAATATTATTATATATTTCGGTATTTTTTCCAGTATTTATGAACTAACTTGTGTTTGCACTTCTTTCCCAGCGTGATAGGGATATAGGATTGAAAACGGAAGCCGTATTGTCTAGTTCGCACTGCCATCTGTCTTCTCAAGTTAGACTTACAGAAAGGAGATAGATAACATTACTTTACTTCCAGGGACGAGTCAGGCAGGTGGGGAGGCGAGGCGGCGCGGCGGCGCCGTCGCAGCTCGCCCCCGCGCCCCGCCACCCCACGTGAACATGAGCCTCTCGCTCTTAACAGGGTCAGTATGATTACCAGACATCTGCAGAGAGTCATTGGCAGTAGCCCTGTCTCATAAGCCGGAGGTCCCAGGTTCGAGCCCTGGTCGGGGTATTCATTTGTGTGATGCATGTGTTTGTTCTCGGGTCATGGTTGTTTATATTATTATATGTGTTTATACTGAGTTCACAGTCCGCTGTGTGGTCATCCATAACACTAGCTCTGCTTACTTTGAGGCCATACAGTTGATTTATTTGTCTGGGAATATTATTTTAAAAAAACCCCTAATTGTATCTGATGAAAGGTAATGTGATCCCATATTTTGCAAAATCAGCTCACTCTCCTGTAATTCTAACTAAATTCGGTATTCCTGTTATTCGAATACTGCGAGGCACAAATAATTATGAATTTGCTATAATTGTTGAGTCCACACACTTTACCTCAATTCAAATAAATAAACAACTTACTTATCTTAACTCTTACACTCTTCCACCAGGCATCAGCCCCTCCATCCCCAATGGCCGGGTCTCCCCACTCCAGCCCTGCAGCTTCTCCATCAGGAAGCGCACGCTCTCCTCTCCCCCTGGTGGCTCCAGATCTGCTGGCCATGCAACTCCTGGACCAGCACTCGCAGCTCCAGGCTTTGATGAAGCAGCGGCTGTTCCATCAGCATCATATGCAGAAGCAGGTACGTGATAAAAGGAGATAGAGGAATTTATTGTGAGTGTCATTCACGAATAAGTGTATCGCTACTTTTAGGTCCAGGTCGCACACTAAGTAGATTTTTTTATAGAACAAATAGATAGTGGGACTGGGTGCACGATACACGAGCGCGTAGTAAAAAATACATTCTTTTAATAAGACCTTCTAAAATGTCAGATGCGTATGCAACTAGACTTCTAAGAGGTTCATAAAGGGAATTACAAGTGAAGCCACAGATTTCTTTATTGACCACGTGATTAAACTTCTAATTCTATAACTTAGCCACGGGAAAATGAGATAGCCTCTAATAAACTAATTCGTCTTTTTTGCAACGCCTACTAACTATTTTATAGAAAGCGTAGTAGTTAAAATTTGGTTAGGTTAATGTTAGGCTGCATTTATCGGATGCCTGAGCCGAGCGAGCGAAACGAGCTTGGTGCGAGAGCGCCATAATCGAAATTGGATGATAATTCAAAGTTTTACAACAAAAACATCATGTAACAACATATTTTTAGTAGCTAAGATAGTATCGTTCAGACGCTCGTAAATTGTGGCTAACTTAGTAATTTAGAAAACAATGTAGATATTTAGAGGCGAATAATGCTATTAGAAAGAAGTTTGTTTAATTAGCACCCTTTCATAAACATTTCATTGTCATTACTGCATACAAATTTTATGTTAATTTGAAATATTTGTCAAACCAGCGCAGGAGTACGCCCTGGTGGATAATGGCGTCCGTGCCCACAGACATCATTACTCGCAGATGTTGTTGATTGCTTCTGTTGTCGTTTATTGGTTATCGATTAATGAGGCGTTGCCGACCGAAGGCTGCAGTTGGCATTGCCGTTGTTCCTGTAATTACTCTGTGTTGCTGGCTGTACCTTTCTCAAAACAACCTTGTTAACGTGGGTTTATGTCAAGGAAGCCATAACCTATAGCAACCTGGACAAAGGACGGATAATTGGTTTTTGTAAAAAACTATACATATAATAATATTAAAGATACACATAAATTTGCCAGAAATGTTGACCCCTGATAACCATTTTCTTAGTTTACTAATACAGTTGTTTATTTATAAATTGATAAAAATGTGTAATTTAGATTAAAAATCTCGATAAAACAGGACATTTAATGAGCGGGGTCAGGGCTAAAACTACTTGATAACAAATTGGAATATAGTACTGTCGTGATTGAACCACGTATTTTCGAAAATTTTAAGTTACAAGGCTCTTGTAATATTATTATATATTGGTAAAATAAATAAAAAAAAATTATCTGGAATCATACGTACGACTAAAGCCATATTTAATCATCTTTTTCAGATGTGATTGGCATAACAAATGTAAAATTTTGCGATTTACAACACAGTGGTATAAAGTTATTAATTTTCGATGATAAATGTTTATATAAAACATCGATATGACAGTTTGACCAAAAAGAAGAATAATGCTACTTTATGACGTCATACACACTCACTGTCAACCTGATTGTAAGACGAATTGTTTTACACATTTCCGTTAAAAAAGCTTAAAAACTTTTAACAAAGTTTATTACAAAAAAATTATACCTCGAAATGGTTTTTGAATTAGAATCAGTGTTTCTTTTCTTTACAAACTGAGTTATGTTTTGAAACTGTTGAAAATTTGCAATTAAAAGTCTCTAGAACTAAAACATTTTATACAAAAACTCGTAGAATAACGCGAATGAAATCGTATAGGTATTTCAAAGGATAAGTTGTGTATACTTGCAAATATATTGACACTTGTTTTGACAAAATGATGTAAGAATGAGATAAATAGGTATAAATGTTTGCTTTTAAAATAAATATTGCTGAGTCAAAACTAGTTTTTACCAGTTTTGAAGGTTGTTCGCAGCGCGGAGCTAAATTTATTTAATATAATCGTGGTTTTCAAGGTTTTCAAAGAATAGTTTTAGTCATAATTTTTTAGTGTTTTTATAATTAAAATAAGAAAATATTCATCACATGTTCTTTTATTTCAAGGCGTATTTTTATTATGATCGGTACTATAGAATATAATTGTACAAACAAGAAGAAAAGTTATTAAAGGCACAAATTGAATCGGTATAAAGCAAACAATATACATGATATATTTGGGTCTCACTTAGATTTTTTGCGCCATTTCAGTTAGCAATATTTTCTAAACTATTCTTGTGTAATACTTAAATCTTTTCTTGGTGTCTAACTGGGTGCAATGTTTCTCCCGCAAAAATCGTATACCTATGTAATGTTATAAGGGGTACATTGCAGAGCGGTCGCTTTACAATCAACTATTCTACGTCTCGTCTAGTTGTGATTGTAAGACGGTATAGAATCCACACCCGTGATCTGTGACATTTATAACGCCTCTTATGCCTGATGTCAATAACGTGACTGATCAACAGCTTTTCGTTTGCCTTTTTCTCCACAGCATATGAGCACGGAAGCAGCTAAGCGTCAGTTGGAGCAGTCCCGCCTCCAGGACCAGATTGGGCTGAATCTCCTCACGCAGCCTCATCTCCCTCCTCCAGATACCTCTCCAGGTAAGAGTTGGAGTTGGATAAAATTTAGAAAGAAAAATGGTGTTTTAATTTAAAAATTTACAATTTGAGCAAGCGTTCTTTTTGATTAAAAGATGGAGACAATTACTGTTTTTGTAAGTCATAAATGAATGCTAAAAAAATGTTTGTAATTATCTATATATTTTTTTAACTTTGTATGTACCTGGTCCGTTGGTAGATTATGACCCACAATTAGCGACTAAGACCAATTACCAATATTCCCATTTATAGATTTTGAAACAGAATTTATTAGATATAATATTTAACCTTTAGTGATTTAATATTGTGGTGTTGACTGTACTCAGCATGTACGAACATAAGTGAGTTATTGAATGCAAAATATTATCATTTAAAATAACCCAAATTACTTATTATTACATAGGGCTGACGTCAAAACCGTTCGATGATAAAATAGGTTATTAACTCAATTTTTATGTTTATATGTTTGTGTATCACGATAAGGAGTATCGTGTTAATTTTAATTTTCATTAACAACGTTTCACGAGATGTGATGATTTATCTGCTTTGAGAGTTTATCTTAAATTGCAAATATAGTAAGATATTTTACAAATTTAATCAATAAAAGTTTCCTTTTATGCTAGTTTCATAGTAACGGTGGTGGACTTACATCCTTCTAGGCCTCGAGTTCGAATCATTAACGGCACATGCATACACACTTTCACATTTTAATATTAAGCTGGCTCTACATTCGCGTGAAAAGTCGCGTCGTGAATTCACGCCGTGAATATACGCCGCGATCCACGCGTGGATTGTCTCCCTCCACACTCGCATTCTTTCACTCGAGCTTCACAGTCTTGTTCGCGATATCTAGTACGCTACTGCGGAAAACTGCGAGTGTAGATGCGTTCACGTCGCGTTCTCATCCACGCGTCGCAAACCCTTTGTCGCGGAACAAGAAAGCGACACTGATCGGGGAACGACGCAAAGCGCGAATGCGAAGCATGAACAACATCTACACTCGTGTTTCGCGGTTTTCGCGGGCTTTCGCAGCTGTTCGCACCGCGAGTGTAGAGCCGGCTTTAGAAGGCTTGGATAAAATTTTGTCTGCTATTTTATCCAGGGGAAAATATAAAGATACGCCGTTTCAGAGGTCTGTTCACGTCTGGGACTACCGGCATCACTCACAGGCCGTAAAACGGTTACTTAAAACGTTCTTAATTACAGATTTTGCTAAGCAAATATAATTTAATAAATAAATCTTTTTATTAACAAATTCAAAATTTAACTTGAATTAATAATTATAAGATGAATTATGCTACAAATAAAAAACTAAATGTACACTTGAATCCATTAAAGGCAACGTAGCCAAAAGGCTGGCCGAATTACCACGCTGGATCGCAATAGAAATTCGTTGTGTGAGGTAGGCGCCAGCCTTAAGGTCACGACTTTCACTCACCAATCGCCTCTATAGCAAATATAGAATTTGATGAAGTGCATAATATAAAGTACATATTTACAAAACTAAATCTATACTTGATCCCGCCTTTATTAGCCGTTTGACGTCTGCAAGAGCGGCCATATTTGTCTGGAACAAATAATAAGAATGTATAGTTTGGGTCTCCAGTTCACCCTATTTTACAAAAACTGATTTATTTAGGCCGAATAACTTGTGTCTGTTTCTGGTTATATCTTAAAAACCCTGTCACTTTCAACCAGGTTCTCTCCAGCAGCAATTGGGAGCTTCCCAGCAGCAACTGGTCCAGCAGTTGCAGGCCGTCCAGCGCCAGTACTTAATGCATGGAGGCCTGTCTGTGCCGCATAATGCTGCTCCGGGTAAGAATAACTGGGCAACAATGTACTGCAGTTCGGTAGATATGATTTACTAAGAGGGAATTATTAAAAGAAAGAACTAGATTAAATACTTTAGGTAAGAAAACAAGACAATAATACCGTTATTAATTTTTTGACCCCTTACTGGAATTAACAAAAACCCATTTGGTGAAACTGCGGGGTCACAGGTCGCGTAATGTTCTCCACAGGAAATCTTTACTTTTTATTACAATTTCACTAATACCTAAAACACAATAAAAATCTTAAATAATTTTTCATTTGTTTTCATTCATTTTATTTAAAGAACGAAAATGATGCGCTTACATTTTGGTTAAACATTGGTTTGTTAATAAATTAATATGTATAAATATAAGTTATGTTTCTTATAAATAAGTAATTCATCGAACTTCTTTCTTTAGGCCTCATGCTGTGGGGCAGTGAGATGGAGGAACACCCGCTGTACGGGCGAGGCGTGTGCAAGTGGCCGGGATGCGACGCGCTCGCTGATGATTACCAGGCCTTCCTGAAGTAAGTCTTACGTAGAAGCAGTTAGCTTTGTGTTGTAAATTATTGTCTTGTAATTTTACAAAATGTTATATTTTATGATCTATAAAAAACGGTCGTTTTATATTATTTGTTTTGTTTTTTTGATGTGAGAAAATGTGGTTATGGGAATTTACCTCAGAATGAGATAAGCTGTAAACTTGTATCAACTTTTTGACAGTCTTAAAGTTGTTTAAGTTATATCTATCTATTTTGTAAGTTTAATAAGTATTCTGCCTAACAGTAGTTTCGAGTTTAATTTATAATGACGAATTTTAGGTTTGCCAGCAAGAGATCACTTTTTAGTGACGAGGTCGCCCAAATTGTCAAAGTAGATACAAAAAAATTATATTACAAAATATTGTAAATTTCGACCTAAAATTTTTGTTCCAGGACCCCGAAAATCAGTTAATGTTTATTGTAGAGTACATAATCAATTCAATGATGTTAACAGTGATATATTAGGTCATTACATATGAAATTGGCGTTTTGTAAGGGAGCAAGCTTTGGAGAATGGTCGCTCTGAGCGATCTGTCAAACCTGACGCATGACGTTTCTTTCTTGATGTTTTTATTTAGGCAATTAAAGATTTTACAAGTATGCTTATTGATTTCCTTTTGTAATATTATAAAAAAATTGCTCCTGTTACAATCTGGATCGAAAATCTTTATGAAGATATAGTTAACTTTAGATTTAAGAGAGCAACAATTAGAATTTTAGCGCGCTATTTACCGTTCCGAATGAAATCGCACAAATATCACTCTTAGCGTGCTAAACGAATCGTAACGGCTATTAGCAATTTTAGCGCTGATAGCGCTGTGATCGGCAATCAGAACGCACCCCATAAGTTCAGCACAGCGCTCACTGTTCAGATGAATTCGTAACTTCTTTTAATATTATCATTAGTAATTTTTTTATCTCTACAATAGTTTTAAGAATTAAAAGAATAACGCGAAACAAAGTTTAGTTTCAGCTTCAAGATCTATTCTTTACGTTATATTATTGTACCTTATACCAACATGTAAAACTGTTTATAATATTGGTAAGCATTATTAAATAACTGCAAATAATTCACCAGGCATCTAGAGTCAGCGCACATCCTCGACGACCGCTCGGCTGCGCAGGCGCGTGTGCAGATGCAGGTGGTCGCGCAGCTGGAGCTCCAGCTCAGAAGAGAAAGGGATCGGCTGGCTGCCATGATGCGCCACCTGCATGCTGCCAGGGACACGGGCCTCCATGCTGGGAAACATGCTCATGGTAGGGCTAAAGGTTTTAGGTGATTTACAGCTAAAAATTATGATGAAGATAAAGACCGTTTGAGCTGTTTACAAGTTGATTACCTTCATAATTAATAAAAGTAAGCATTCATTTCTGTATTGTAGTAGCTTGAATTTGTAGAATTAAAAACAACAATCAACCAATTATAGGTCTTTACTTATAACTTCTAAATGTTTTAATGTACCTCCTCATCACGAAATGAACTGCATTTGTTCCTCTTCATAATTACACTTATAAAAGCCATTAGAACTGGAAATACGTTAATAAATAATCATAAATGACGAACAAATTTCAAACGTTCGCAGTTTAAAACTGACTCCCATTGTGTTCCAGGAGGAGCAAGCGACGGGGCCTCCCCCGGGCCGGTGCGTCGGCGCGTGTCCGATAAATCTGGAGTCGCTATTGCTGGCGGTCAGTTTTCTTAATAAAACAACGTCCTTTCTTTATTTCGAAGTGCAATAAAACACCATAATTTCAAAAAAAAAATTACAAGCAGACATCCAAATAACAAAATACTAAAGTTTTCAAAAATATGTCCAATGCCACAATAGATAAAAATTAAACCAATAATCCATCTACTTTTATTTTGAGGTAGGTACCAACAATTTTTATAAATAACAGTTATTTATCTATGGTAGACGAAAATATGTTACCTTTTCTTGTTAAATTTTAACTAAGTAGTTTGTTGAGTCAAATATGGTGATATGCAGCTAGTAATAAAATAAAAATAAAGCGTTATGTGTTGTGTTGTATTTTTAAAGAAAAAGAATTCAGTCACTTTACTGTATTGAACATCACCTGATTAATAGTGAGGCGCATTCAATTTTTAATTAAGTTTTTATTTTAATTGTAAAAATACTAAACTACAGTTTTCTCTCAAAGGTCTTCCATATATGCTCGAAAGAGCTGGATTAGATGTTCAGCAAGGTAACTTCGTGGTCAAAATTATAGATAGTATCTAGAGCCAAACCAAACTTTTCTTTTTCTAAGTAAATAAATTAAATGATTTCAGAGATACAACGCAACCGCGATTTCTACAAAACTGCAGACGTGCGTCCTCCGTTTACTTACGCATCGTTGATTAGACAGGTATGTAATATGTAGTCTTTAGTGAAGCATTCTACAAATAATCATGAAATGTTTTATTTAATAATTCAAAATTTCAGATAATTGTAACATGCTTGTTTTACTAAATTTGTCTAAACAAAGCAGAGTAATTTATTTGATTAGTTCATTTAACTTTAACATTATAAAATAAAATGTTGAAAGTCTGTGTCTTGGGGTTCCGCAAGGCAGCATCGTTGGTCCTTTGCTATTTTATCTATGTTATTTATTTATCATTTATTTTTTAATTAATTTTCCAGGCTATAATTGAATCTCCGGATAAGCAACTGACTTTGAACGAGATCTATAATTGGTTCCAATCAACTTTCTGCTATTTCCGAAGAAACGCCGCCACGTGGAAGGTATGTTCTAGATCTAATTAACTCGTGAAGTGCTCAAATGCTGTAGACAGTAGAATTATGAATAATATTTAAACTGGATTAACAGCTAAACTAAATGTACTTATTTATATGTGTTTATTCGCATTTAAAAAGCTGAAATGAAAGGTAACACTAGTTATTTCTACAGAAATGATTATATTAGAGTTATAATTTGAAAAATATAGGAAATATTTGTTTATGTTTCTATTGTTTAATGAATTACTCTGAGAAATTAGTTATGTTATATTTTTCAAATTATAAAACATGTAGTACTTACATTTAATGTTTTTTTCCATGAAAGATAATGTATCAATTTCCGTAATTTCAGAATACTACGATTTGTTATTTAACGTTTGATACATATTTTTCCTAGTGGTATATTAAATTGTGATACATTTATTTATGAAAAATCTTCGATTTATAAAGCGTCTTTACATGTAACATATTCTTTGCCAAAAATAATACAAAATGTTTCGCAATACCATAAAACCTCAACAAAAAACGCTTTATGAATCAACAACAACATCATCAAGATATATAAAAAACGCTGCCCGCGTAAACAGAACGCGGTTCGGCACAACCTATCGCTGCACAAATGCTTCATGCGAGTCGAGAACGTGAAGGGCGCAGTGTGGACCGTGGACGAGGTGGAGTTCTACAAGAGAAGGCCGCAACGCGCTGCGCACGCGCCGCCGCATGCCGGGTACGACGCCGGCTACAGACCGAACTCAATGAAATTTTCAATATAGTTTTGGTTTTGCGTGGTCTTTGATATACATTTTTACACACGATGTCACTGTTATCATCTACGATAAATACAAACATTTTACAAGCTCAGTATACATTGCACACTTTTAAGATTCAGTTCAAATTTCAGTTTACACTAAATCTTACTCTCTGCTGAATCTGAATAAAATATCGCAAATATTACTTCATACTGTGCCATATAACATACCCACACTTGTTTTCAAACCCACACTTCACGATTTACTCTTACACTCCTTCCAATATACATTTTTTCAAATATACTTACCTACAAACAGTGTCGTATTACATGCCGACACATGTTTACAAATTTACACTTAACACTTTTACTGGACAGTTTTACTCTTACATATAAACACGACTATACTCTACACACAAAGCCATTTCACTCTTTTACAATATTCTCTTATACATTTTATACATCTCATGAACATTATCAAATATCAATATAACTCCTAACACTTTTAGATAACTTTGTATTATATACTCTTTTTGAACACAAACATAAAAGTACATTACTGTCATTTACTATACACGTAACAAAGCTTACTGTACAAGACTGGCGGCTGAAATAAGTCTTTACAAAATTGACGAATAGGTTTAAATATTATGTAAATCTGGGTTGCTCTGCAATTACACCAAGCATTCTGCAAGTTATTTAACATGGTAATTATTCCACACGTTTACACATTTATTACGTTATTACACAATTCTCAACAATTTGTTCGTTCTTCGTCAAACTCTTAAACTATATAGGAAGCATCACACATACTCAGCCTTCGTAGATACACCCCACAATACTTCGAGTATGTCACATCACATCGACTCAAAACGCACACAAAATCTATATGGAATATGTCTCAGATCTTCCGAAAGATATATTTTGCCTTAAGGAGCAAGGCAAAATATAATTTGCCTTGCCTTGTTACGATCTTTATCCATAATGAAAACAAAACAAAATCGTCTTAAAATAAGAACAAATGCTTTTTGCTACAAATTTCTAACGGTAACGTTGACAGAATTTCCATTTTGTAAAAATAAGAAATACAGAACAACACTTGCATTTTCTCATAACAAAGAACACTTATACATAAATAGTGGATATCATAAAACATATGGATATCCTAATCCCTGTCTTCTGCATTTTCATAGATCATGACACAGAAACATTAACACACGTTACAAATTTTACCAACATTCTTTGACTTTACACAATTTTTAATACACATTTCGTTCTTTTCTTAAATATTTTCTATCTTATCTAGCAGTGTGAATCTTACATTATGTAAATAATCGTTTATCTCGTTTCAGATTTGAATTTGTAATAATTGTGTAGTTAAACTTGAATTGTAAGTGATATTATAATTGTTGTCAATTATGATATCACGTATTGTGGTTTTTTGTATTTTGGTATTTAGGAATATGTGTGTGTTTGTGGGTTCCAGCGCAACGGTGAATAACGTTTTTCTCGCTTGCCTATTAACATTCCTAACATCTGTCCTTGTCCTTCGGGGTCTCTTCTTGGGTAATCATCCTGCATGATATTGACATCTCCACGACGATCTTTTTTTGTATTTTCATCGTTATCATTGCCAACAAATTCTTAGTAATCAATAATAAAAAAAAACGACGATGAAAACACAAAACTTAAAAAAACCGTTAGTTATAATACAAATTTGCTAAATGGAGATGGATTTTAGAATGCGATCCGGACGAATCTATCGCTGCACAAATGTTTCGTCCGCTACGAGGATGACTTCGGTTCGTTCTGGATGGTGGATGACGCGGAGTTCGTGAAGCGCCGGCACTTGAGCCGCGGCCGGCCGAGGAAGTACGAACCCACGCCGCCGGGACCGAACGCGCCACAGTAAGGGCGGACACGAATCTCGGACTAAGGAGCGTCCAACGAATCTTATCCTTCAACTTTTATTGCTCATTGTTTCTACATTTCCGATATTCTCATAGGTGTCTTTAATATTTACCACGGTTTTATAAGATTGCAAATGGTGTTGATAGAGTTTTAGGTTTTATAAGTTTGCACAATAAACATGAGAATCGTTGGACGATCGGTCCAAATTTGTATGTAATTAACCAAAAGTTATCGCATAAAATTTGTAGATAATTTTTGGACTATTAGTTCGATGTTAATAATAAATTAAAACGTATAGTTAACCGCCGTGTAAGCTAATACGAATTTATTTATTAGTTTATTTAGAAACATGTGTTTTGACTTTCATATCTTTAGTTTATTAGGGTGCATTATGTGCTTACCAAGTTTTGTAAAACGACACTTTAGTAGCAAACACAACAGGATCATCTAGATAGAGTATATGAAGCATCAACGCTGCATCTTAGGCTCTTAGAGTACGACGCTACTAATTTAATTGTTTTGCTCTTTAAGTCACAAAATTATGATTATTTAGTAAATGAGCTTTAATCAATAATTTTGCTACCGTTGATTTACAATGTGTTTAATTTACTTATATTTGTCTACAACCCTTTCACATTATGAGGTGTGGAAAATATTCCAATAATTGTGTTATCTGCATGATACTAATAATAATAAGGATCGTCGTTGGATTTTCGAGTAAGACGTTAACTTTGTGTTGTTAGAAACAGTGCTCCCCTCTTTTTCATCTGCATGTTCTCTGCTAACTTGCAATGGGGTAAGTGTGGCTTCGCTTTTGCATTTGTGTCGCATGGTAGATAGTATTTTTATCTAACTTTTTTCCATTTTTTCTATATTTCGCTTGCTTTTTTCATCTTTTTATTCTATTATATCTTTTTCTTATCCACATCATCACATTCACACACACATACACACACCACAAAATTTTCATGAATCTCAAACGACAAACGAATTGGTTTTTATATTCAAAATTATACACTCTACATATTTACACTTACAAACTTTACACAAAGGTTTATAAAAACCTAAATTATTTCTCATTGAAGAGGTCTGAACTGGCCGGGGTATGATATTTAATTTTATTTTAACATTTTATTGATTTAATTTTAATTTTAAAAAAAAACAGAATAATAATATTATTTGAAACATTTTTTTGGAAATTTCCTTTATCAAAAAACTTATTTGCCATTAATTTTGAAGTAATTATCCAAATACATTATTCAGACATTTTAAGCTGATTTATTTATTAGTTCGTTACAATTATTTAACAATTACAGATTCATGGGCACCCAGAGTCCAACAATGATGACCAGCCCCCATGGATACGAGGCCCTAAAAAGAAATATTCAGGTAGTTTCAAAGTCGTTCACTCATCTTTATACTTTTCTGGTAATGCGTGTTATTTAAATAAACAACCTTTTCATTTCTAGGGAATGATGGAAGACTGTAACTTGTCTTACATGTCAGGAGAAGATCATATGATGCCAGGAGCCGAAGATTACCCGTCCTCTCACGAAGATTACAGGTACCCTACCGATAATGCACTGAACATGTGCTTATAAATACATATACTCAAATAAAATAAAATACATGATTGCGATACACTCCGTCAATGTATTAGACATTTCTCTTTGTCCACCAGTCGGCCCTCAATGCTGAATGGATACGGCAACTCGAGTTCTTCCCACGATGTGAAGGCTGAGGACCTCAGCGCCAACGAGGCTCAAGACATTAAACCAAATATATACGCTCTCAAGAACGAGATGCAAGCTTCCGATTATTCTAATAAAGGTTAGTTTTCTATTCTAACTTAAAAAATGCATAGCTACTCCCAAACCTAAATTTAGATAATTTCTCCAAAACTTTTGAACCGTTTGAAATAAAATTGTACCGTCCTTAGAGCTACACTTATTACACAAATAAGTCACGGTACGGGGCACTCGGTACACAAGTCTTAGAACGGACTAAGAACGCCGCTGGGGGTCGGTGTTGCAGCTTAGCGTAGCTAATGCAGTATCATTTCCCAAATTTCCACTGAAGTTAATTTCAAAAAAAGACAGCCGAAAGATTTCAACAATACTACAGGGAAAATATGCTTGTTATATTACTTTGCGTTTTCAGACATGTATACATAGGTGAAGTACAAGGCAACATCATATTATTATTATTGTTCAAAATAAATAAAAATCATAAAATGATTTTCTTCGGCTTTTTATTATTACTATTAATAATATATTTTAAAACGAAGTATCTCAAAATAAACGTCATAAATTATTTTGCCATAATTCATAAACTGTATTTCCTTTATCTTTTTTTCTATAAATTCAATTAATTTCAAATCAGTATGCATTATGTTTTGTAAATAAGTGTTCATGCAAATGAAAGGCATAGAAAAGCAGCTCTTTTTTAATTTTATAATAGACATTCGATTAAGTTTTGGAAAAATGCCCTTTAAAAGCATATTTCATTCATCCTAAATATTTTGCTTTTATTTATAGGTGACTACTCCAACTCTACCAAAGAGAGCTCAAGCAACCGATCTGGAGAGACCAGTCCTTACAGCGACTACCCGCGTTCAGACGACAGATACCGTCCCGCCATCTCGCACATCAAAGACGAGGCCGAAAACCTCTCTCTCAACGAACAAAGATCTGAAAAATAAAAACTTTTCCCCAGAAAACAAAAGAAAAAACGAAGTGTCATTCGGAAGTGTCAATGTCAATCACGACGAAGTGTCAAAAACGGAATGTTGCTAAATGCATGATTACGGACGAATTTATTTTGCGTAAATATAGTGTTTAGTGTAATAAATATCACAGTATATAATACGATTTATATAATTTTACGGGTGTAGCTGTATTACCAGTTATTTAGGAAGTGTTACAAGCTGTCATGTGTTCACAGTTGGATTTTTTAAATAATTAAAATGGCGATCTCTTTTCGTGGAATTGTAAAAGTAGGATTAACCAAATATTTTAGTTATTTTTTTTAATAAACCCGGTTTTATCGGGGTACTTTCAAGTATTATAGGTTTTAATTTTTTTAAATAATAGTTATAATTAGGTTTATATTACATTTATAAATATTATTATTATAATAATTCGAAAATGTTTGTTAGGCGATTTTATTTATAGGGTCATAAGTGTTAGAGGAGTTTAGATGAGAATGGCGTAACGATAATAATTAAAGAAATCAACGATTAAAAAAACCTTAAAAGGTCCATATCAATATTTAAAGTATAAATATTTAATCGGTTTTGTAATATAAAAATGATAAGGAACAATAAGTAGCCATTTTTAAAATTTGATGAATCTGTTAGGTACACATGGGTAGAAAGTGTGTTGTTTACGCGTAGCGTTTTTGCAGTTATTTTGCACTAAATTCTACTTAATTTTATTTTGAGTAATTATTAAAAGAATTGATTTCAAGAGGTGATCACAAAAAGGATTTGTATTACAATATTTTTAGTACTCGTTTCTGCACTTATTATGAAGTGGGATTGAGAGTTATAACTTTTCATTTGTCGACACACAGTAGCGATCTCAACGTTTTTTTTATATATTAATGTCCTGCTACCACAAAAACAGATTTGAAATCATATAAAACATAGGTGTTTGCTTAAGGATCTGAAATTGAATTACATATACTAAAATTTATATATATGTTTTCGTATATTTTTTATTATTTATGTGTGCCATAGTATTGGTACTTCAGGAATTGTATATCTCTGTTGTTAATTTAGAACGTGTAAATATTTTTCATGACTACTACGAAAATGTAAATTCTTAAACTAATATTTAGAATCGTGTAAACTTTGTGTTAGGCGTTACAAGAATTGAAGACGATTAACTTTTTGTCCTTTTCATTCCAGTAAGATTTTCATGAAACAGGCTGAATTGAGTAGGATGTGTTTTACGACTATATAGATATTAAGAGACCACATCAAAGTAATAAGTCTTCATTTGTTGTAAAATTAAATACTTAAAATAACTATTGCATATTAAATCGTTCATGTTGTAGAAGAAAAATTAGAAAAAATAAATTAGTAGTAAAATTTTCACGACCTTAAAAATCGATTTTTGGAACATGTAACATTGATTTTTTTTTCTTTTTCAAAACAGGTATTCCAAAGATACAATTTTGTAAAGGGTGAAAACTTTATCATATCATGAGTATCAAGACATACCTACATAATTTTTAGGTATAATATTTAATGGAAATAAATTTAACTACAGGATTGAAATCGCAATATAATTAAAGAAAGCTTGCATTTTTTTTGATTTTTAAGGGCACAAACAATATTTATTTTCCTTCAATTAAATTTAGTTTCAATAATCGCTTTTTATACAATAAAGTACATTAGAATAGTAAAAAATATCGCATTTGTTACATTTCCAAGTCAAACACAGGAATTTATGTATAAATTACATTTACATTTATAGAATTTAAATTTATATTCAGTTTACACAAAAAATTGAAATCAATTTAGCGAGGATATAATTATCTTCACGGACCATTCTTTATTTTATATTTTAACTTTTCGATTGTAAGTGAAAATTTTGAATATACTTTGCATTTTATTTTTTATGAAATTGTTTTTTGAATTTAGAATTGAGTCGGCCATTTTGTTTGGTGTTGATTGACTAAGTGGCCCAGAAGTGGGGTCAAGTTACATTTATGATGTAAAATACATTTAATTAGTGTTGTATTAAACCAAACTATTACAAATTAAAGTTTTGTTTCATTTATGTCTGTGGAATCCCAGGTGGAAAGTAGAAGTAGTTAACTGAGTAATCTTGCTCGTAGGGTATAACGACAATATTCTAGTCCTGAGGTATGGAGATCCCAAGTCTTGTTCACGGTAGCCTGATTTTATCTGTGAAAAGTTACTGGTTAGTGGTACGGTGGCTATCACCTCCATAATTTGCAAAGCCATGGAGCGTGTTTTGAAGAAACGACTCCTGACATACCTAGGAGCCGATAACCAATATGTTTTCCGCGGTGGTCCCTCGACTGTTGACCTCTTATTGTATGTCGCTCACCAACGGAACATCGCTTTGGAAGCAATGACATATTACATATAGACAAGTCATACCCAAACTTTACCGCACAAAAAAACGGCGTCAACGTAACTATAGATACCTACCCGATATATAGAGTAATATAATTTATGGGAGAAAGAAAGAAAGAATTTCACTTCACTTGTTGTAAGAAAGAGATATCTATGTATTTCGTGACGTTGCTTCGCACTAATTGGTTGCGAGCGTACGTGACGTAGTAGTAAATTGTCGAAACTCTATAGCGTTGGCTCTTTTACCCCCACATACAAAATCACATTACATCTCGCTCTTCGAGTTTGTTGAAACGAATAGCCATGTCAATTTTAAAACGTCATTTTAAATAGCAAAATAGCATAACAAATAAGGTAGTTATAAAAAAATAGTAATTACGCATGAAAAAAAACGTTTATTCTATCTTTAACAGTAACAGTTTAATTGTTACACTGTTTTAAACACACAAGAAGGCATTGTACGGTATTAAAAACACAAAATAGGGAATAAGTTTTGTTTGATGTTTAGCCGTGACACTGGGTTGCACAAGACTGAGCCAAATAACCGGCAACTGCCTTGCATTTGCCTTGCCATTTTTGAGAGTGGATAACCTGTCTATATGTAATATGTCATTGTTTGGAAGGCCATAACGATATTCCTTGAAATTTCCAAGGTCTTTTACCGGATTTAGCACGAAGCTCTCTTCAGTAAACTACTAGCGTATGGACTTTCAGGCTGCTTGTGCGATTAGGTAGGTGATTTCCTGAGGAACGGTCGATTCAAGTTGTCGTTGATGACTCTACTCAAGGACTCTGCTCTTCCGATTTAATTCACAGGGTCCTATTTTTTCAGCAAAATTATTCCTGCTGCATATTAAATACCTCTTGTCAGCTGGCTTTATCGGCTATGGGAATAACAGCACTGTTGTTCATTTCATTTCAGTTCAGCCCATAATTGATAGCGTTATATTCGACTTTGGGAAGGGTTGCCGACTCGGGCGATGCCAATGTGGTTAAATTCAATTCATCTAAAACGCAGGCGGGTCTATTCTCGGCTTTAAAAAAAACGTTTGACCTAAAATTTCAACATTACGTAGCTGTATCCATACCGATAACGGATCAGTTAGGGCGTTTGGGTATTACTATAACATCAAACTAAACTTCGGGCATCAAATTGAGACTATGGAGCAAACAGGTTTTTAAAAACTGAGAATCACCTCAATTTCCGACGGTACTTCAGCTCAGAATGGCTGACCAATCTTTATACAATCCAGGTTCGATTATGCATGGAGTACTGTCGTCACCTTTGGGTTGGTTCTGCTAAGTACTTTACAGTATCGGGTACGAGATGGTTTATTCCTATTACTAGGAGGGCTTTCTAACTATGAAAAGATATTCATTTTATATTTTATCTAGAGTAATATCTTTAGTATAACTAAAACATTCAATACATTCTTTATAATCTTAATCTTATTGAGGGCGCTGCCTACAATAGAATGCCCTAGAACAATCTTTCATATTCTATCTTTTAATCCAATTACAAATTATGACAGATTTGTAAGTCGCCAGCAAATTTATTTGTGCGATAACCTATTTTATTATATACAGCACAAGGAAACGTTGCAGTACCAACTTGAAACATTAGACTCAGTTAACCGAAGAGCCGTCACATAATCGACATGGTAGCGCTCACAACAAATTGTCGCTTGTCGGATGCATTTTGGAAAGTATGCGAATGCTCCCTTCGACCACCCATACCATACCAAAATGGGACCACGAGTTGCGAGCAGGGATTAATTCAACAAAAACTCGGACTGCATATTTTGACGGCTCCTATTTGGTTCACACCTCCAAAATGTGGCAATAGCTGCTGGCATCTATTTTTTCTAACACGTATAGAACCTTTAAAAGTAGCTTGAAAAGGCACCTCTTGGATATACGTGTTACATCTTCGTTTTCATCATCGCTATCCATCAGCTGAGATTGAAGATAAACGCGAATCCAATTTATAATAAAGAAGAATATTTTTATTTGTCACTTGAGATGACGATGACGCTTGCAGCGTAAAGCGAACGTCGCATTTTCTGGCCCTCGGTTTAACATAAAAATTCCTCAAAATGTGTCTTAAGGACATACATGAATTCTACCCAAGCCCTTTTTTAAATTCTCAGGGACGTATTTAATAATAGGTAAATAATAATACCTATTAGTATTTATTAATACTTATTTAATTTTCCTCAGAATCATTAGCGAGAAGCCCGACTGCCCTATATTGCGACACTGGGTGTACTCTCAGGCACACTTACCCGGTACAAGCACTCAGGGTAGATTCCTAAGTTAAGCTTTTGTTTTGTTACTGTTTAATTATTTATTTTATTTTGTTTTACTAACATAGGCACTAAGATTCTGTACTTACTAACACAATATGGACTTTGAATAAACAAATTTTATTATTTTTTTTTTAATGTACGTCACCAATATTTTCACGACTTATAGAAATAAACGTAAACATTGAATAATTTAATGAAAAAAGATGCCATTTTTACCTTTATTTAATATTAGTTCTTTTACTTACTACACCATAAAACAGATTACTGTTCTATACGGTTTTTTTTTCTTTGATCAATGGAGGGAAACTTCATAGCTCTGCCTTCTAGGCTAGTGAACTGCTGATCGATCCTCGGTAGGACAAACAATTTATTTTCTGATCGATCCTTGGTAAGATAGCAATTTATTTGCCTGATATAGTGAGTATACTGGCAATATCAAGGAGAGAGTCGGGCGCGCAGTATTCAAGGTCTAGCTTCTTGTTCTTAAGGACTCTGGTTCGGTCCTCGTGACTGCATTATGTATCATGAGTTTTGAACAACTTAAGTATATAAAATGATCGTTTGTATTTGTAATCGTAACGCTTACAATCAACCAAACAAGAAAACATCATGCATTTTTATTACACTTATTCCATTCCGTACATAGCGTTGAAAAAACATTTTAAAACCGTACCAATGATTCAAAGTTCCAAATATGAATGACAAATCGTGATGCGCGGTTGAATGAAATAATCATCCGGAAACAAATGCGCCGGAGCAGAAATGTGGCGAACTTTTTGTGAAATATCTGAATCATAGGATGCAACACTTGTCGGGCTCTCATGTGGTCTTAGGTCTTAGTCAGAACTTAAATGACACATGTCTTTAGTGGATTTTCGGAAGACTGACATATCTGCTGTGGAGTATAAAAATTCATTCAAAATAATTTAGCAACGGTACGCTGAGTTCCCTGCGGGAAAATGTTTTGTTATTGTAGTCCTACTTATGTTATAATTGTACTTTTTCATCCCCGATAACATGACCTATGTTAAATGCGTATTGATTGATTGAACTGACGAAAAGGGGTGTAATTCTGGGGGTGGGGTGTATAAAGAATAACTTTAGCAAATTTTCACAGATTGTTGTAATTTTGCCATCAAGATCCGTTTAAGTTAGAAGTTAGAAGAAGTTAGTAAGACAAATTACATTAAGTTGTTAAACTTAGACAATAAAATGTTACGGAAAATTAGAACTGGGGGGGAACCCAGAATAAATACATATATATAAATATTAATAACCATGAACCGAGAACAAACATTTGGGTTCATCACACAAATAGATGCCCCAACCAGGACTCGAAACCTCCGGCGTATTAGGCAAGGGAACTTACCACTACACCACTCGGCCTACCTTGCTTCTAACGAACTTTAAAATTGCATTTATTTTTTGTTAATTGGGTTGCTTGGCCGTCATATTAGCGTCTCATATATTTTTTAAGTAATTATTGATTACCAAACATCAATTACATGATATCCGCTCATATCGATTGACTGTAGTACATTTTCGCTGTATAGTTTTTTCCGAATTGTAAACAAACAAAAAACAAAAAAACAAACAAAAACTTTTTATTATTTAAAGCAAGTACATAATAATGTTAGAGATTGGAGTCTCCTTTTAAGCGTACATAGCCTGTATCAGGGGACTCCGCTCTTCCATTTAAGCACGTCATAGGTTTACATACCATTTACATAATAAATTAGGTTTTAAATATTTCCATTACACAGTTTACAGTTTTTTTACAGTTTAAAAATTTTAAAAGACTAATGTAAAAGAAAAATAGAAAGTAAATGTGTGTGTAAATGCCTGTGCGTGTATGTGGGCGTGTAAGTGTGTATGTGTGTGTGTTTGTGAGTGTTTGTGATACATACCAGCGTGAGTGGATATGTGTTATATAATTGATCGTTAGCAATTTTACGAACGGTAAATAATATCACCGGGTCCCTAGGCAGAGTGATTAAGATAAAAATAAAACAAGGAGTGAGTTTAAAAAGTTTAAAAATTTAAAAATGATAATAATTATTTACACGTATTTGTCTTATGAATGCACTTCATCCAGCATTTCTCCAGCTTTTCGATCCCTTTTATAAAATACGACCTCGGCAACCCTTCGAAATAGTATTTTGTATAATAAGTTCATTAAAAATTTAAAAGTGATGAAATCCTATTCACAGAAAGTATACAGATGATTTAAAATCTGTATAAATGCAAATTTTCAAATGTCTTACCGTATCTCTTTCATTTACCTTTGCTAAAAGCAAAAGTGGCTTATACAACTACTCATGGCTTCTTTTTCGTTCTTCTTATGATAACAAAATGCTGAAAACACGCTCAGTTTATTTATAATACAATGATTATAACGACAAGTGCATCATGCGTTAGATTGATTTATAGTTCAACGCGCACACAAGTGTACTAGGGCTGCGCTTGAATCAGGAAATAGTATCGATATCGATAATGCGAATATTTATTATATTGCACGATGTTATGTAATCAAAAAGAGTCAATTTTTTCATTTCTACAAAGCTATGAACACGTGCCAAAATAAATGTTTTGGGAACTAATGCAAATTACTTGCAAGTAGGAATTAATTTAAAAATATTTTTTTATTAAGTAGATTCAAAATAATAATTGAAAATTATGATATACATACATTAGCTTAGTTGTTATAAAATTATAAAAAAAAGGAATCGTACTTAATATATTTTTGTAATTATGGTTTAGGTCTGGAAAATGAATTTCGCAACTTGATGCGAAAAAAAATTCATTACCGAACCATCGTACGTTAAAATAATTCATACGAATAGATCAGGGTCCACAACTTAACCACATCCCTTTTATGCATTGACATGTGGCTCTTAATTATAACTCAACTCATACGCAACTACAAAACCGATGAACCGACAAATAACCTAAAATAACCGTATTTTTAATACATATCTGGTTACTGAACTCCTTAGTGAAGAAAGATTTTTTTTTCAACAGCACATGTACACGAATGGGTTAACTTTTTTTCTCTTAAAATGTCATTTTTGATTCGAAATGGAAAGTTAGAGAGAAATTTAGTATTTAGAAAATGTGTTTCGTTTAAAAAAAAGTCTTGGATGAGTAATGTCATGACATGTGGTTTTGATTTTGATCTGTTGTCATACAAAAACACGTGAGAACATTTTTTGTGTTTTTAATTTTAAGTTTTTTCGGTGGCAACAGGTTGTACTTGCATTATCTGGGCACTTTGAGATGGGTCTAAGGGCTTAAATAAGATTAGTTCCTAGTACTTAGTATTGATTTATGATATTGTATAGTAGCAAAAATTTTTGTTAGTATGATTTGCGTAGGCGTAAGACATCATTGTACATTTGTCATACTTGTCAATTTCGTTACTTTTTGTTTTAAAAATTATTATAAATTCTAAGTCATATTAAATTAAAAAATACAATTACGACACATCAAGGAAACTAGCTTTTGGCCGTAGTTTCCCTCGCACATCTCGCAGTTTTCTTCACCCAAGCGATGTCCTTGTTGAATTGTTCAATTAAGTAATTAAGACTTAAAGCTTAACAAACTAGACAGCATTTATAAAACATCTGTTAGCATTGTATTGTTCTCGTTACTCACTTGTATTTTCATGATTAACACTATTATGCATTGTTACAGCTTAAATTAATTCCACCACAAGACAGTGATCAAATCTTCAATTTTATAATCGCTTTACAGTTTTATTACACTTACAGGATATCATTTGTAAGTTTTACATAAATTTCGCAAAATGGCGAGCTCGCGATGAGAACGCCTAATCATGGCTAGGTAAATCATTACCCGAAGCGATGGTCGATATGACGGATGTAAGCTGAAATTGCGGCATGTAATAAAATGTCGAGGCGTTTAAGAAACCGGGAATTGATTTTTGAATAGGTGTTCGAGCATTCGCAATCAAAGATTTTCTTTCCACTATAACGTTATGAAGACATACCTGTTTACTGATAGAGTGGCTAAGTTACTAAGAATGACAAGTACTATTAATTTATAAACATTTTATTGCTCAATTTTTGACGGTTTTCTATTGAAAGAAACCATCTCGAAAGTTTAAAAAATCTTCCTCTTAAGGCTAGCATTTAACCCCGAATTATGGCAACATTTTATTTCATTCACATTAAGAAACGGTTGTGTAAATTAAAAATCGCGGCAAAATTGCATGTAGAAACTTTTCCTCAATATTTTGACCGTTTTTAATTTTCACTGAATCACCACATCTGCAGAGTAAAGATGTGCAATATTCAATCGTCTACATATTATTTCATGTAAAATTTTTGCATGCTAAAAGCATTCTGTTTTTCAATATATCCATTTTAGACTGATACCCACTGAGGTTCTAACAAGGTGGTTGTTTTTTTTGTGAAACATATTAACATATTTATTAAAAATCGTAGCAAAAAGAACAAAAAAATTACATCGAACTTTTTATGACCTAAGTTTTGAAAGTAAAACCAAGGGCAATTTAAATTAATGAGCAAAAATAATCTTAGTTCTGAGTGAATTTAAACTAATTCTTAATCCTTCTTGCCAGCAAGTCGAGTCCAATTACTCTGTTGATCAAAAATTCAGAAACCTGAACGGCGTTTGATTTTGCTTCACCGACCCGTGAACGTTCACTATGTAGCTATTGCAAAATATTGGATCATTACTGTAATAAAATAACTAAAACTCTACCTTTTTTGTCAAACATCACCAAACAGAAAGAAACTGCAAAATAAACACCCTACAATAAAAACAACGACGACTTGCAAAATGCAGGTTTTCAAAGATTACTAAATTTTCCTCTAAACACGTGTTCGAAAGGTAGTGCTGAACAAGCCACCTCCTCCCACCTCCTCCCCGCCAACCTTCGGCAACGCGCTGGTTATTACGCTGAACACTTTTTTTAACTTTGCTTTAGCCGGCAAACAAATACGCAATACCTGATTGTAAATGGCATACGTGCCCATAGCTATCAATACCCGTAGATGAATTTATAATTTTATTTATTAACTATCGACTAGATTTGAATATATTAGTTCTAAAATTCATACACCAATGACTTACACTTATTCTCACTTTTTTATTCTCAACTCTAAACAACAATACTGAAAAACAAACATACGTACAACATATATCCACGCAGCTTATCTCAATAAAGTGGACATGTTCATATTTCAAAGAAAGTGTATTTATAATTCGGTTGTTTTTTCTACAGAACACATTACGCAGGCGTGTGGCACAATTACTCGTTGATATTGTATTTTTATCTGAACGACATGTGCTTGCGCACCATTCTGTACCTATTGCAGGCGGATCAATCGTAGGGCTGCCACGGTGATAGATAAAAAAAATTAGAAAATATCATTTTGTCCAGTAATTTGAATATGTGTACAAATTATGAACCAAAATAAGTTCACATATAAAATACTTTCGAAAGAATGAAATATCTGTGTGTAATAAAGTGGAAAATATTTTTGTTCGTTCTAATGTTAAATAATATTAACTAATTTTATAGATACTCCTACGACGTTACATTTATTTTAAGCATTTACTTTAATAATTAAGATATTGTCACTTTCTAAATTAATATTTCTCCTCAGATGTTTATTTATTATACATGTACAGCTATTCAACGTGTCTACAACATAATGGTAATTTATGAATGTCTGACGAGTTTTTTATACTATTTAAAGACTTACGTAATCAAGAAAGCCTTGGCTGCATACAGCATATCCTCCAGAGATGCGCTGAAAAGCTGTGAAACTGTGTATATCCTTCCAACAAAAATGTGCGAGTATGTGCAGTAAACTTAAATGCTTGGTGAGTTCGCACGGCTTCATTAACGTCATTTTGTATGTACGAAAATCTGAAGAGTTTTTTCTTTAGCACAGCCCTGGATCTTAGCTGCGTTAATTTTGTTTAGGTACCACCGCGACGATCAGTGGCACTCAAACTGTGAACACTTTCACTATAAATAGAAAAAATCCTTGACATATTAGTAATTTAATGGATATGGATTACATTTTTATTACTAGTAACTAGCTTTGCTCTTCAAAGGAGGTTACTATGGTTTTTTTTACAAATCTGTGTTAGTAGACGGAAGGAAAACAGGTTCTTACGGCAAGTTTGCTGTTTCGAAGCTATTTCAGTTTTAACAAAAAAGTCAAACGTTATGTGACTTATAAAAGAATGCCGAGAGGTTTTCCCGACGGCATTTTTACCTCTCACTCTACCCATAATAATAATAAGTCGAAGTAAAAATGTATTGACGCCATCTCGATGAAGATGAAGAAAAATAAGACTTTCAGCGAGTGTAAACCTTTTTGTTACCTATGATGAAATAAAACATTTTGATTTTTTGAAAATAATGGTCAACTCCATTCTAAGTATTACTATTTTATTAAGAAAGTATGGCGCCTCAAAATACAGGCATTACTTTACTATGATAATTTTAAACCATTTTTTTAAAGTAATATTATTTTAAATTTCATACAGTAAGTAAACAAATATTTAGTAAAGAAAAAATTGGATTTATGCCAATATAACAAACCAATAATAATTTACCTGCTTATCATATCGCAAAACACGGTCATTTATTGTTTTAAAATGTCGTTTGAATAAACTGTACTTAAATAAGAAGAATAACTAAACAACAACAAAACAAAAACAGAAAAAAATTCGTTCAAAACAATGGATGGAATGACACAGCTAAATTTAATGTTCGTCTACAAACTAGATAAATTTCACTGAAACCTTTTTTTTACATATTTTATTATTTTCTTTTGTTTCTTAAAAATAATTTTTGATAACAATTTAATTATATTTAGGTAGGTAACGGAACTAAGCATTTTCTTTTACGAAATAATAAAAATAATATGTTATTGTATCTAGAGGTTTGAGAAGCATAGACCACAGCCACAAGTGTAAGCATTTCTCAAATGTGGCCTAGATAATAGAAATATGAAACAAATAAGAAACCATACTTGCTCATCAATCATTTTCTCTAGTTTTTTCTTATTAATTAGGAACAGCTTCTCATCGCGATGAAAGTATCGTTTAAACGAAAGGAGTTAATAGATAGATAAATTAGCTATTGTCTATATTATTTTTAGAAAAGAATTTGTCCTGTTTTTGCCAGTCTTTTTTGTCTATATCTTTCTAGTATAGATGGGTTAACAAGATCTTTCAACAGTAGGGCGGACAGATATTTCGTGGATATGAAAGTAACTCCGTCATCACAACTTACCATCAGTGACCACAGACCTTATATCGATGTATAAAAAATTGAGTATGGCTTCAGATCTAATAAACAATATATCAAGCATTGTTGGTCCAAAATTAGAATACATATTAGTGAGTTAGTTGATGAAATATGGTGGCAGTGATTTTATAGAAACAAATTATTTTGGATAGAAATAGTCACGAACCGTTAAACCGAATAGAAATAGTAAGTTTGTTTGTGTCTCTGATTCTGATTACATTTCAGAGTTTATACGCTTTTTCATACTTTTCATTTCATCAAAAAGTTTTAAATAAATGAAAATATTAATTTTTAAAAGTATGAATGCATTATTTTTTTGATACTTTCATTTCAGTTACATACAGTGAAATTATTTCATTCGCTGTTTCTTCTGTCTATATTCTTTCACAATCTATTTTCTACACTTCAAGTAAATACCTTTTTTTTAACTGCTATGTTAACCTAGGTTGGAAATATAATAAAATTTGCATAACTTTGTTTATATATAAATAACATAAAACTAATTTAACAATATTACTATATATAGTTGCGAAACGGTAAACATGCAAGCGCTTAATTGCAAAGTATGAGGTAAAAGATCTCTGCAAAAAAATACATTTAAGAAAAATCAACAATACAAATATTTACTCAAACCGACCGTTAAATTAAACTGAATATAAACCATGTATGTCTGCTTGTCTCTACACGTGTCATCCACAAGTGCTGCACAATAAAACGACATGAGCTATACGCGTGCACGTTATAACTTTCATTTCGATTTCTTTTTTGAGATATGATATATGATTTAAAGTATAACAGGAGGTAACTATTTGACCTGACTGTGGCAGAGGGAGGGTTATGGTTTTCGAGTGTATGTATGTATATGTATGGCGCGCCGTCCAGATTAAACCGTTGGACGGATTTTAACATGAAAGGTCTCATATTAAATTTCGTCTCAATTGTCGCAGTTTAGAAAATTCCCGTATGGGAACAGGAATTTCATGGTTAAATAAGTTTAGCAGTCGGGTTTGTTATTTGTCAAATTCCATAGCTTGTTTTATTGAATCAGGTAAATACCTACCAGGTATTTAGCAGCAGCAGTTCGTTCCAAGCGGCTTCGAATGCATCGTAAGAGGTATATAGATTTTAGTGCTTAAAAAGTACAATAAACAACAAATCCCCAGACAAACACAACAACTGTATGGCCCCAAAGTAAGCAGAGCTTGTGTTATAGATCAACCCTTCCCCATGGGGGAACCCATAATAAACATACATATATAAATATCAACAACCCGAGAACCAATGTCTGTGTTCATCACACTAATGAATGCCCCGATCGGGACTGGAACCTGGGACAGGGCTACTAAGCACTACGCTACACGGGCGTCGAATGGGAGAGCGATATGATCTACCGCGGACCTGACAAAAAAGCTTGTGAAAGATGGCATTGAATGTCTGGTCATTTGCGACTGCATTCCAATAATTGCCACTCAAATTGAAAATGTGCCACAGGAAATCAAAATTTGCGATGCAATCTAAAATTTACCAATTCAATCAAAAATTCGCCATTCCAATTCAAAATTTGCCACCGCAATTCAAACTTTGATTGCAGTTCGCGCTTTAGTTATTCGTTTTCTCTACAATCTTTGACAATCAAGTCTCTTGGCGTAGCCTTGAAAGTAAGTAATGTCCCAACACACGTCTTTGCGACTTCTTTCACTTCTCCATAGAGTCCTGGAAAAAATGAAGCTTAATTTATTTTGGAAACCAGAGCTTTTTTTAACTATTTAAAAGCTGCAAAAGCTGTGTATGCCTCACTTTATTGATTGTGATTTGTGAATGTTTTATATTGTCTGCTTTTTGAACCTTAGACATTTATTCTGTTAAGTTACTATGAATTTGTCTCACAATGTACAAGGATACTGTTAGGAACTGATAGGCTGGAATTTTTCGATATTACCGGTTAATTTGTTATATATTAGTCTATTAAAAAATTATTAAAATGAAAAAAGTGTTACTATTCATATAAAACAACACTTAAATGTTAAGGCAATTCAGTTTGAGTACTCAGTGAAGATCTGTAAGGCAACGCTACGGGGTTAATTTGTACTGCCTACCTCCCTTTGATTCCCAACATTGATACGCAAAAAACTACTATTTCGAACAAACGAAATTTCCTTTTAATATTATACTTATAATGTTTTTTTTAAGTTAGTTTTTCTCTGGTTTAGTTTTAGGAAGTTTACTAGTATTTATTTATATATCTGGGTTTCTAACGAAAAATACACATCACAAATTAAATAATACAGCTGTAGTATTGAGTCCAGTTACAAGAAACCACAGCGTGCACAAACAATAAACATTTGAAATTATTTTTTTTTTATTGAAAAAGGATGAGACGTTTGTCTTCTATCTCACCTGATGGAAAGTGAAGATGAAGACGAAGGTGTTACACGTCTATCCACGAGATACCTATTCACTCGACGCTTGAAAGAACTGGGACTATAGTTTTCTGGAAAAGCAGACGCAGGCAGTTCACTCCACACCTTGGCGACCCGCACCAACAGGGAACTATCGAAGAAAATACAAAAAAAATACAAAACAAAATACGACTACTTAAAATTAATACAATTTAAAATAACTATAATTAAGGTAAAAATAAAATGTAAAAGCAGAGTTGAGCAAATGCAGAACTGACATAAAGGTCTAGGAACCAACCTGTAATTTAGTCAAGATGTTCTTCTTGAATTTATACAAGTTGTTACAATAAATGTCTATATCCTCCTAGTCCCTGGAGATGCTATTATAAAAGTTACTAAGTCTTGCAATGGCGGAGTCTTTTCCTAGATTAGTGCGGTGTCTTGGCGGTCTCAGAAGAGCACATCGATGACGCGGTATTCTACGCGGGACGGTAAAGGTTACTTTAGCCAGTAGACTTGAGCAGTCAATGTGATTATTGAGTAACTTGTGCAGGAATAAAAGGTCTCTCAGTATTCGTCGTGTGCTCAGAGATAGCATTTTGAAATGTATTAACCTATCAACATAGGAATTGAGAGATCTATAAGTTCCTGAGCGGTAGGCAAGATGACGTAGAAATCTTTTTTGAACTCATTCAATCCGTGTGGCGTGTACTTCATAGCCCGGCTTCCAGACTGTGCTGCAGTTTTCAAGCTTCTTCTGACAAGATTGTTATACAGAAGGATTGAGGTAGAAGATTTTTTAAACTCCTTTGAGTTACGCAAAACAAACCCTAGTGCCCGATTGGCAGCAGTTACTGTAATATTTAAGTGTTTCAAGAAATTTAGCTTACTGTCCAGATAAACACCCAAGTCTGTAATCACAGCAACTTCTGTTACGGCAATGCCTTTGATATTGTATACTGATTGGTATTTATTACGTTTGCGAGTGAATTTAATGTGGTTACATTTGTTACAATTGAAAGGCATTTTATTGTCATCACACCACTGAAGCAGGTGATCGCTATCTGCTAGCAAGCTTGTAGGAGTTGTGTATCAGACTCACATTTTATGGTGCGGACTATCTTTAAGTCATTGGCAAACAAATAAGGAGTAGCATTAAGTAAAATATCCGATATGTCGTCAATGAATATATTGAAGAATAAAGGACCCAGATTGGTACCCTGCAGTAGAATCGCAGGAAAGCAAGCTTGGCCAATCAAACTCAGAGATTCGAAATAAATACAGGAAATTGATGAACCTCGCCCTAGGAGCAACTGGAAAAGATAATGCGCAGTAATTCATATTTTATTTTGTTGTAAAGAGGACAAATAAATTTTAAACACAAATAAAAAATAACATTTTAAAATTACTTTTCGACGTCTATTCAAAGCGGACAGGTATATCCAGGGATCAGTTTAGAGATGCTCTTCTCATAACCATTCCGATAATCAACCGATGTCGATCATGAGAAACTTTTAAAGAATCATTATATAAAAATCTCGTGGATGGCTCTGAAAACTGGTTAAATATTGATATCAGTTGTAAATAACATACAAGCATGCATTCAACTTTATAATACGCGATACGACATTAGATTTTTTCCCAGTAGAATTTTTCGAATACTAAAAAGGCTTAAGTACAATACCTAACTAATAAATATTAAAAAAAAATCCAATCAATGCTTCTGTAACGTTCAACACAAGATTATAACCCCAAAGTCCGATACATTTTATATAACTATAAGATTCTTCGCATTCAGATTGTAAGAGACACTTTGACACAAATCTGTGAACTTCCTTCCAATCCTTTGATCAATAATTATTGGTATCTTTGGGCCTGGATACAACTCACAATCCGGTGTGTTTTTGTCAGCTTCACTGAGCAAAAATAAATATCCGTGTACAAACATAATAATTAATAATTACGTGCGTGTGACCATCCACCAGCGCTGATGTCCATGCAATCTCGAGGCCAGGGTTGTTGCTACTGCAATACAACGCAACGCCTATCTGTGATTCCGCTAAACTCCGACACTGTTCATCGAAACACACGTGTAGACACCGATATCAGACTATTTACAACTACAGGCCGTTCAACTGTAAATAATCTACAATGTATTTGAAGTACTGCTACAGTTAGAATAAATCAATATAACATTCTTAATTATGATATTAATAATATCATAATTAATTCAAAATTTGCCTTCTTATAGGTAAATATTTTTTGTTGCTTAGTACTAAATTGTTATAAAGTGAGTTGGGCAGATTCCTGAAAGAAAATGTGTTAGTTCCACGCTCATATTTTTATCATTTAAATCTATACGAGTATTCTAAAAACTCGTTATATTATATCCGTCATATATCCGTCAGTATTAAATGTTTGTGTCCGTGTCCGTGTAGATCGTTTGCGAGAATAAAAATTGACAGTTGAGCATTTGTACATAATACAGAGAGCATCAGGGTTAGATGCGCTATGCTGTGTTGGTCAGGTTAGGTTAGGTCAGGTGTGTATGTAAAATAAACATTATAATAAATCTTTTTGGCCCGAAACCTGCCAAAGTACCGTCCACTAAACTACCATCGACTTTCAATACTACGTCACAGGGAATCTCGACTTGACTTTGATTCCGAAACTTCAATTGAAAATGTCCTCAAGTCGAGGACGAAAACCTCAACTGAGGTTGAGCCAGTTTTGTACTAAAACATAGATAGGCCCTTCATTAATATAGCTTCGTATTGTTTTGTTGATCTTACTTCTAATCTTCATCTCAAGGGTAATCAATGAACTTTGGACAGTCGAAGGTGATCTGCAAACTGCAAACTTTCTGAATCGCATTTTGTGAGTTTCATCCAGTTATCGAATGATAAATCATGTTAAAAATCGATCAAGAGTTTATATATTTAAAATAGAAAAATCTGCTCTAAGACTTAATTATAACTTACAGAATCCTTAAAGTTTTAAGACGTTGGCTGGTGTAACAATACATAGTTCAACTACCACTGTTTTTACAAAGCTCTGTAAAGCTGTGGTCATTAAATATTGTTGGAACCGAAAATTCATAGCGTTTGTGTAAAGTGAAAACTACCCAAAAAAGAATTTAATGGAATACGTTATGAACCTGTCGTACGTTAAGATAATTTTTACCACAAAGTACAAAATATGAACTATACATTTTAATTTAAAAAAAAAAACATTATAAAAAAATTACTTTATTATACCATTTTGCTACTGTAGAAATGTAATTTAAAAAAAAAACAACCAAAGGGTGTTGCACAAAAAAGACGCTCAACGTAAAAGCTTCCAAAATGTTACCAGTGTAGAGCAAAAAAAACCTGACGACTGGATCATTAAACTTTAGTGACAAGATTTTTTTGACACTCCGTCTATAGTGCTGTTCATTTTTTTACTTCACTTTAGTTGATAATTAATCTTGAGCAGTTTGTCGTAGATACGTAGGGTTTTTTACCTGCACAATAACATAGAAAATACCTTTAAAAGAATTATACTTTACTTATATTAATGTACGTACTTCTCGACTTTCCTTTTTTTTGAAGCAAGAAAATCCTCCCCGAATTCCAAAATTCAAATTCAATTATTTATTTCCCAACATTGACAATTACTTGATCTTATTGATGTTAAATGAAGAATGACTCTACCACCAGTTTGGGAAAACCTTCGTGAAAAAGAACTGGCAGGAAACTTCAAGGGTATTTCAATTTTTTCACAATATTTACAATGACGGCCAAGTAGCGTAGGGGTCAGTAGCCCTGTCTCATACGCCGGAGGTCCCAGGTACGAGTCCTGATCGGAGCATTTGTGTGATGAACATAGATATTTGTTCTCGGGTCATGGTCGTGGTCAAAATAATCATTATTTTGGGTTCCCCCCAGTTCGCTGTATGGTCATCCATAACACAAGCTCTGCTTACTTTAGGGCCAAACAGTTGGTGTGTTTGTCTGGGGATTATTATTATTATAATGTCTCTTTATGTCTATACAAAATTATTCTTATCTACATCTAATTCGGCCGAGCAGGGGCTGTGGTCAGTTAGCGCTGGACTCTTACCGCCTAAAACTTTGTGCAGCGCCGGTGACGTCCCGAAAAAAGGCTGCCCTCCGTGCGTTGGTGGCGAAGGGGAAGAGAAGATGCAGCATCTTCCTTCACCCTCTACGCCGCCTCCATCGTGAGCATTACTGCTTCGCAGAAAGATCGCACTGCCTGCCACGACCTGTCACTCTCAACCATAGCGCAAACCATGGTCAAGAGCGAGACCCAATATAGAGCTGAACGCGCTGCGAGGCAAACGTCGCAGTGGTGGCACCTGACAGTCAGTATCGAACGATCCTAAACATGTAAGTTTTGAAACAACCTTGTCCCGAGAGAACCTGAGTTAACCGCCTACACAACCACTGATCGGACGAATTGCCTTGATATTAGAGTCTGTTCAGTTCCTGTAGTGCAGCGGGTGACCCCTGACCCGGAGCGCCTCCACGCGCCACTCGTAGAGCTAAGCAAGGGCTCTCGCTTCCAGGTCCCAGGGATGTACAGTTCGACTAAGCCAACTGAACGGAAATGATTTATTCCGTATTTCTAACACTGAATACGGCGTTATTGTAATTTTGTTGGTCGCTTATTTCAGTACTTATTCATAACGGAACCCTTAATAATCCCACTGAAGGGATGTCGGCCTCACCCAGGTAAGGGGTGGTTATTGTCGATCACGTCTGCCTACTACAGGAATGCAGACATTGCAGATAGTTTTGAAATAAATTAAAATTAAAATTAAAAAAGTTTATGTTTACTCGAAACAAATTAATTGTATAATGATGTATTTTTGTTTTTTATTATACTTTGGCAATCTAATATGTATCATAAACAAGTCATTTATTTGTAATATTTTTATTGTTTACATTTCATATAATATGTTCTTACTTGCGTGTGCTAATATCCTTTCAATATATATATATATATATATATATATATATTTTATACAATGGTACTTTAGGTCTAATTGTGTTCACTATCTGTAACTTTGTTTTTGTTAATGACTGTGTGTTACCTAAATAAATAAATAAATAATTTCTTAGTAAGTCGGCTTCCCCTCGATGTTTTCCTTTACTGGGAGACCAGTTGGCTCGATGTACTTGTGATGTTAATACTGGAACATTTGGTTGCCATGACGATCGAAGCCGAGACCTTAAGATCCAGAAGCCAGTGACGTTACCTGACTTTATTACTGAAGGAATGACCGAACCTCTTTTGTTTGTTAGCAGTAAAGGATAGATAGTGGAAGCATTCCGCGTGATCGAACGAACTTAAGAAATACCAACAAAGCACGATAAACAAAAGTGGTATTGGGTAGATGGACAGCGCAGATCACCGATCCAGCAGATTTGTGCTGCGGCGGAATTGACTGATGACTTCAAGAAGACAAGAACAAGGTTAAAAATAATTTTATTGCAAAGAGTTAGAAGAGTATAAATGACGCAAAAAATGTGTCACAAAAAAATTCTAAAATACTAAGCCTCTCATATATCCCGAATTGGAAACAAAAACTGTAGTAAAAGAACATTAAAAATAACTAATGAATCAATAAAAGTGAACTTAACTAGAAAAATGGCGCCAAAATGGGTCTTATGACAAAACCGAGTAACATTTCTTTAAGCATATTTTAGCACACAATTTTTTACCTTATGCTGTTGAAATAAAGATTACTAATATTTTTTTAGCCAGAAGACGTGTTAACTTTAACCACATGTGTAAAGATTTTTTTCGATCCCGTAGGCACCTCGAGTTATTCCCGTTTCAGAATTACAATCGAACAGTCGTGTCATAGTATAAACTGTCAATTGTCAATTTGACGTTTCGAAATTCCCGCGCGTTGTGAAAAATTTTAAGACAGTTCGTGAAAAAGTTGTGTGCGAAAGTTTGGGTGTATATCTTCACATGAGTAAGTATTTTATGTTTCAGTGATTTTACATTAGATTTATTTGTGCTTTTGAATATATTGGATTGGTGTTACGAGAAAAATGTTGGTAGTAAATCCTAGTTAAGGCTGCAGATGTATTGTTTGCATTAAAAAACTTTTAACGTGCATAGTGATATGGGTATTTATGTCTTTTATCATTATTTAAGCTGTTTATAAATATATTTCTTTTTACAAATAATTTAAGAAAGACATTAGGTAGGTTAATTTTCATAGTCATAATGTTGTTTAAGGGAGAAAAGAAATATGATATACCTATATATTTTTTAAAGTGTACCAACTGTTAAGCGCAACTGGCTTTTTATATCCTGGTATCGCAATAACGAGTAACTTAATATTTGAATTCTTTGTAAATATCTTATTAGATTTTTTGCAGCGATTATGAATTTGAAGGTTTAGTCTTCAAAAACAATTCTTATTATAAGTAAAAAACTATTGTTGCCAATCGAACAATACACCTTTTTTAAATGTATTGGCAGGCGTTCGTCTTGTGCAAAGCTATGATGAAGACAGGGATAGGACACGCCAGTTACTCTATATTCAGTCGGAACCGACTCTACGATCATTGCCACCTTTAAACATCAAAACAAATATTTCGAGTTCTATTTTTAAAGAAAATCTATCTGACTTGAGAAAGCATTTAAGTTCGATCCAAAGCACATTCAAGTATCTGGTAATTAAAAAAAAACAATGATCTCATACATTTTTGATCTCTGATTTATCAAAGTGACATCATATGGAAGGATTTTTTATTGAAGTCAATATCCGCAGAAAAAAAATTATTGTAAAAAGTGCTTCCTTTACGTGGACGGTAATAACAACATGAGTGTGCCATGTGTTGTAAATTACAACGATATGAATTATTGCGTGCTCTTATTTTATTGATGTAGGTATTTTATTTGTGAGGTTAAATTGAGACGTAATGGAAGTCTCTATTATACGACGTCTTTCAGCATTTACCTGGGGTAAAACCTGCTTTGACAAGAGACTTGGTTGTTGTTGTAATAATTAGAATTAGCTTTTATCTCCCATCTTACTTGTTAGTACATGACTGTCACATAGGTACATAAAAATACTTTAGTGTTTTATTTTTCTGAAAAGAATAGACCTATTGTTTAGATGTAGACTGTTAATTCCACACCTTAGCAATGCAAAACCAAAAAAGAGTTTCCAAAAGGCTCAGGTCAACTTTTAGGTTTCAAAGACTGCAAACAAATGTAATATCGTATCATCTGTATTTAGATTTAAAACAAATATCTGCTATGAAATCCAAAACGATAACCTATCTGTCTATGTGTTTTTTTTAAATCAAACGTCACCTACATTAACAATAGTTTTCACGAAGCACCGTTCCATTTAAATTCATCTTTAATATCAAGTAAAAACGATTAAATTTACTGCCCACAGATGCTGTAGCGACGCGTGATGAAACTTGAAGAAAGTTTATTTGTATAATAATAGCAAAGCCACATGCGCGAAACTGAGCCAACACCACATGTCAAATTACACCACCTCTACTTAGAGATTACTGACCTCTGATAGGTAAATGAACTTAATAACATGGCCGACTACGATATCATGTCTTACTACGATGATACAGAACTGTTTCAAGATAAAAATGATAGCGTTACAGACCTCCAAGCATACTACATGTCTCAGTTTAATCTGGAACTAGAAAATGGTAAAAATAAAAATAAATATGACAGCTTTAAGCACGGTGTTGAAGAGAGTTTCAATTTTGAAGTTCTTGAAAATTGGAATGGATCGAATAATTCAAACGGTTTTGATTCGTTGGATAATGTTATTCATAGTAACGTGAATGATCAGAACATAAAAGAAGTTTTATTAGATTTGGACAATATTGATTTCGATAGTAAAAACTATAGTACAGAACAAGCATCAAAAAGCAATGAGTCTTTTACACCGTTTTATGAGAATACGAACGAATACATAGATGACGAATCATTAATTGATGAACTTTGTAGAGAAGACACAGAAACATGTGCTTTGCAACTGGATAAGTACAACGAGGAGAATTTGATACCACAAGATTCAACTTTACTACCGTCAATTGAAACTGCATTTTCCAAGCGCTACTGTAACTATGGCAATGAAAGTTTTCAAGAAAACTTCCACAATGAAGTACAGACTACTCAAATTTCAAATACCACATTACCTGTTAATAATTTGGATCAATATAGTTATCCGAATAATATACTTTACAATTTAGGGTCAGAAAATAAATATGTCCTACCAGATACACCTACAAGTTGTACAGAGTTCAATTTTGAAACTCAAGATGGCGGCAGAAAACATTCGATATCTGAATCTATTGAAAGTGACATCCAAAGTACCGGGTATTACGATGATAACTCAGAAAGTTATGATGATGATGAACTTTTTATTAATTTAGATGAATTTGGACTGAATATTGATAACGAAGTTGATAATGTTAGTAGTACAAATGCTAACATCGAAGACAAGATTGAAAAGGATAAGGCTCAAGGTAAGAAAACTGTTTAGTTAAGGCATATAGGCTTAGTCAAAGCAAGGCTTTCTGAGATCAGTGGCAGCACCGACTTAGTGCAGATTGTATTTGTGAATCATGTATATTTTCTCTTTGTACATTTTTTCTATATATATTAATTCTCGAATCTATAACATACGTCTTATTTGTGGCTGCGCAGTCGGTGCTTTTGTGTGTAGATTTTGTTTATTGTATTATTTATTGAACTGGGATGTTTGCTCACAGTAGAATAAGCTTGTGTTTATATTACAGGAGAAAGGGTGTGCCTGTGGGAGCATTGTTTTGAGAGATATCCAAACCAGAATACGTTGGTGGAGCATATTGAGAGATTTCATGTCAACACGTATAAAGGTAGGCTTTTTAAGATCATTTCAAAAAGGAAAGGAGAAATTGTGAAGGTTTTTAAGTAGTGAGAATGAAATAAACATTATTCTGGTAGCAACTTTTTACAAAGCTTCATAAAAATAAAATAATAAACAAGAAGTATTGTGCGTCAGAAATTAAAAAACTTCTTAAGTAATTTTTTTCTGAGTTTAGTCGTTGCAATCTATATTAGGTAAATTCTTTTTCTTTAATTGATTTTCTTTTTCCATTTGTTAATTTGTAAATATTATTTTTATTATAGTATTGAAGTTAACCTAATAACGGATCTATTTTATTGGGATTGAGTAAAGCTTCGTGTCCAACTAAGCAATTTTTTGTTATGTACAGGGTTGCGAATTTTAAAATATATATTTTTTTATATCTAGCTTTTCGTCCGCACCTTGATTAGCAAAATCTCTGAGGTTCTACAGCCGGCAGTTCTGTTAACTAATTAAACAAGACGACTTATTGAAATTAGTTCAGTTGGTACAAAAAAGTAATAAATTTTCTCAATTTTTGTCAGTTGATGTAGGATAATAATGATATACCTAACAAAAAAATATATAGAATTCCACAAAAGCAAAAAAAGGAACGCCTAAATTCAATTTTGCAAAAATTTGTTAAATTTCGTTCTTTAACTCAATTAAAGTTATTTTCTTTGGAAAAAGTCTCTTTCCATCATTAATCTGATTACATAGACGGGATATTTATTGGTAAAAATTTAAACTTCCGTATCGGCAAATAAAGCACTATGCTTTGCAGCTACTAATGTTAATTTTTTTATCGTTTTTTTTCTTATTTTAATTGTAAATATTTTGTTTAATAAGGTAAGTTAACTGAAATCTTGCATCTCCCTCAGGCGACGAGTTCAGCTGCTTCTGGCGGGATTGCGCCCGCGCACGTCGGCCATTCAACGCGCGTTACAAACTGCTCATTCACATGCGAGTTCACTCGGGCCACAAGCCCAACCAGTGTCATGTAGGTGTTGGTTTATATGCGTTTAGTATTTTAGTTTTTTAATAGTCCACAAGCATTTCAATTTAAATTAATTTTATTTATATGCGAACAAAATGATAGCACGAGCCAATATAAGAGAAATTTATATGTTAGACTGTAAGACAACTGTGGACTTTACCATGAGCCAAAATGTGATTTGTTTATTAGGCAAACAAATTCTAATACAAATATTTATTTCTCAACATTGACAATTACTTGTACTTATTGACGTCAAACAAAACATGACCCTACCTTACTATAAAAACCTTCTTGAAGAAGAACTGACAAGAAACTGCCCGGTTATATGTTTTTTATCAAAATTTTACAGTTTCTCTTATGTCTATACAAAATTATTCTTATCTGCATCTGTTAGCTCTGCATATATTAGAGGGAACTGAGCGATACAGAACAGAGAATTATTTCATCAAAAGGCGTTGTTTCATTGATCATCTTGCATTTTTTATTATTTATTTATATACGTAAACTGACTTACGCATTATATTTACTTACTTATAAACAACATTTAACCATCATTAAAACGTTAGGAAACTTCTGTGCATAAATAACTGAAAAAATAAAAAACACCTAGACAAAGAAAACATACGACAATAATTGTCGGTTATTTATTATATGAACCAATTCACTTTACATATATTAACCCAGCCAAGCCGTTCAGACCGCTCTCGACTGTAATCGTTTGGTGGCAAGTATATTTATTTAGTCATTTAAATTTAAACACCTCACTGTAACTGTATGTATATTTCAATTTAATATTGAAAAAAAAAACATAGCAACTGTTTTCCTAATATACAGGCCCTTTGAGCCCAATTTGGGAACCCCTGGCAACTAGCGCATATTAAAGTTACTTTTGGCCTGTAGATGACAATGCAATTGTTAATTGTGAATTGTGAACTGTATGTATGTATGTAACTGTATGAAACAATAATTATAATATTTAATTGAGAAATGACTTTTCGTCCCCACAGCATCCCGGGTGCGGCAAAGCATTCTCCCGTCTGGAGAACCTGAAGATCCACGTCCGTTCGCACACAGGGGAGCGCCCGTATGCCTGCGCCGCGCCTCACTGCAGGAAGGCCTTCTCCAATTCGTCCGACAGGGCGAAACATCAGAGGACTCACTTTAATGCCGTAAGTTGTTCATTGGCTTTCTTTCTTATAGATCTACCAAGTTATCTGTAAAGTGGGAGTACTTGGAAACTCGTCAGCAAACACATTTATAAAACTGCAACTTACGCGATCCTCTATCAGAAGCAGCGCCGCTCGTGAGTTCACAGATAAGTAAAAAGTTTGCGAATAACACATTATGGTAGAAGACGAATGTCACTTGGCCCAAGAGCTGTTTTTAATTTTGATATGTTCTTAGCTATTTAGCATGAACTTATGAATATTGACATAGAGATGCAACGGGACATAAGGCCAATCACCCAAATTCGGGCTCAAATCATGATTTTGAAAAGTGTTCATACGTTCAACAACTCCAGGAAATCACTGCTGATTAATGAGCAGGAATATTATAAAAAGCCTTAAATTTAAATTAAATTTGTCATCTGATAACACAACTTCTACAGAAGTTTCATCATTATGCGAAGATCATTTTTACTGACAATAACGTATTAAAAGATTGTATTCTATTTCAGAGGCCCTACGCCTGCGGAGCTATCGGTTGCAACAAGCGCTACACCGACCCTTCATCCCTCAGGAAACACGTAAAATCTCACCCCCACATCCCGAACGTACCCCGAACTTGCATCCCCCCCAGTCGACCAATCAGGAAGCAGGAACAAACGGTCCCGATTTCTCCCGCCAAACTTACCACCCTTAGATGTATTAGGGATAAGTTGACGGTACCAAGGATACAGAAATTTTGAAGATCTACTGATGAAAGACTTGGTTGAAGTATTCTGATGATCATTTATAAATCGTGGTCCTTCGAGTTTCATCAACAAAATTTAACCTTAAATACCTTAAGTCTCATTTTGGAATAGTTTATACTGTTTACACACGTAACCGATAGAACGATTTAGATAATTTCAAAGTATAATGCATAATGTAAAAAAATATTATAAATGAAAGATTTTAAGTGTAGTTTTAGAAGATGATTAAATTCACACCAAATTCAGAAAACAATTTTAACTCTGGTGCCAAGCCAAACTATAAAGTATTGAAGGCTGAGGCTTGCTATGAAACGGCAATTTTTTATTGAGGCTCTTCAACTTTTTTCATTGCCGATACATTATGATACGCATTTATTTTCACTATAAAAATTATACACGCAATAAAAGTGTCATCCCATATGATTTACACTAATTTACCTAAATAGTGTAAAAGGCCTGGGGATAAGTACAAGGATGAACTATTTGTGTGTAGTTATATAAATATTCGTTATATTTCAATGATAATAGGACATATAAAAAATTTTCATCAAATTATATATGAGACGAAAGTATGTATCGAATAATTAGAAATAAGTCTACAATCCAATAAGACTGTAGGATGCTCAATTTGTTTAGTTTCTAAGTTTTTACGTGTTTAAAACACATTTTTTTGTTTAAGTTTTTGATATAATAAATGCAAGTTTAAGTATAGATTTTTAAGTACAAATTCCTTGTTTCGACACGAGATCTCTAAATAAAGACGTATATTTAAGCTAAAATTAGGTTACTACTTACTTAAATGTAAATATCTATTTCGTTCCATAATACACCTAACATTTGCTCAAATAGATTAATTTTATTGAATAAATAGGAAAATTGTGTCATGGTCGTGAGAAATCATGTGATGTCATATGCCGCTAAAGTTGAGCCATTACAAACGTGCGAACTGAGTCACAAAACATTACGTCAAAGGGATGGGAAGGGGTTACACACAACACTAGAAGTGCGAGCGAGAGTTCCGATATGCCTATACGTGTGAGCGAGAGATCTGATAAAAATGATTTATGACTCATTTCGCACGTTCGTAAGGGCTCAACTATAGTTAGGTGACTGAAGAGAGGCTTTGGTACAGCCACAGATACAAGATTTCTCACACAAACCTTATTATATTTCTACCCGACATAGAAATAGAATGATGCGAAACATGAGCTTCCGAGCAAGACAAAATATTTCGTGTCCGTACAACTTCGTTTGAGTTCGTGTCGCGTCGTCTATAGCCGGTTCTGTTCGTGTAGTGACTAAACCATTTGACAAGTGAAGTCATGAGATCAGGAACAAGATTGTTTGAGGTCTGTGCCTCAAAGAATAGGACAATTTTTTGTTTCCTTTTTCTATATTAAACGAATTCAATTTTTCTCGATTTTAATTTGTTTAACGAAGTAAAGATTGAAATTGGTGTAATACGTTTATTTGCACTCAGATTTTTAATTATTATATTTTATTCTAAAATTTATATATTGTAAGTTAGTAAAGTTCTTTAGGAATTATTAAAAATGTACAAAATGCACGCTTTCCAAAGAATCTCGCAATTATGTATTCTAAGATAATTCCCATAAGATCTCTTATTGCTCATTTTTTAAGTTTTTAGATTTATAGTAAGGGCAGAAACTGCCATAGACCATTGTTTATACCTAACTACTTAATAAAATATGTTCATATTTTTTAATTTTTATTTTATTATAGAAACTTTTAGTTTTGTTTCTACCTCCCAATAACCTTATAACACAGTTTTTATATTCGAGATTCACATAGATAGTCTTACTCTTTTTAACTAAGTTTCAAGGCCGAAATCTATAAATCAGTCTCAGAACTACCTCAGCTTTACCTCAGACTTACCTCATGAAGTAACATTTTTCAGATATTAAATGTCTTTGATCGGACATTGTCTCAGCTCAAGCTAAGCATATTAAGCTAAGTGCAAAAACTATTATTGTATAATTTTTTTATTTTGCCTGTTTCTTATAAATCATGTTATATATATTCTATTGCATATGTGTATATATGTTTCACATTTATTTTGGTTCGAAAAATTCCGTATAAACTGAATAATTGGCACGAAACCTTTAAAAAAAATTTCAACTTGTTCATAAAATTGTTTCAACCATTTTGCCTGAAAATAAGCAAAATTAAAACTTAATTGATTGAATTGCGTCTATGGGTTTGAAAGATACGATTTGTCCCAACTAAATCCTATCGGAGCAAAGACTGAGGGTAAGCACACTTTATATGCAGCATGAGTATCGAGCGCTGTAATGGATGCTTTGCATTTCTTCCACTTAGCGTAATAAGAGTCAGTAAATGATAAAAGAGATCACTAACAACTGGTGGAAACTTGAGGGTTCGGGGGCTGATGCATGTAACATCGAGAAAATGTTATAAGGGAACAAGTGAAGAACAGCAGTAGAGATTCTTTTATTGAGATCTCGATACTTATGTCCTTTCTATTTTGAAATGAACTGAAATATTTATTTCTCAACATTGACAATTACTTGTTCTTATTGATGTCAAATAAAACATGACTCTACCACCAGTTCGAAAAAATCTTCGTGAAGAAGAACTGGCAAAAACTTCACGGGTATATTTTTTTCAAAATAAATTTACAGTCTCTTTATGTCTGCTTATAGTCTATTATAGTCTACAAAGTTATCTTATCTTTGACCGCCGTAATAATCACGTCACGTGGTTATGTTCCGGTCAAAGGATAGGAGCTGCCAGTGCAATCACTGGAACAAGGGTGATTCCAACTGAAGCAACGCATTATTAGTCGATACAATAACCACATACAATATTGATGAAAAGAATACCTATGACTATTGAAACCTTAAACTTTAAAAATGGGCTATTGTCATGGTGCCTCAAATTGTTTATGTAAAAAACGCAAAAAAAATTCTCATTAAATCCCATATAAACCCAACAGCTTGTGTTAAAGGTGGTGTAAAAGCTTGATGATCGTATGATCAGTCATTGGATAATAAATTTAAGATAAACCCAGAACTACGTACACACATAGATGTATGAATTCAAAACACTATTCGTAAACGAACATGTCATGAATATACCCTATGGATTGTCGTTCAAGCTTTTCAACCATTACACCTGAAACCCGTGGATTATACGGAGTGCATAGAAGAGAGGCTTTAAACCGATACCGCAATAGGCAATCGACAGCACCAACAGAGTATCTAGTGCCATCTGCGGCTGATTGTAAACAGTCATAGGCCTCTCCATGAACATACCGACCAACTAATACTGGTATATACCGATCTTAAGCAATGCCCCTCTCCACTCTGCCATTTTTAATAAGTTTTTCGTAAATATCTAACATATGAATTGAAAAATGTTGCTCTTGAATACACATGAATTGCAGAAATTGAATTATTATAATTCTAAATTATAACTCACTTTAGGGCCTGAACAAAGTTGTGTGGAGATGAAATTGCTTCAATTTAATGTCCTATGGCAATCTTAGCGCATCTTATTGGCCAGACAATGCCCACTCACACCGTATTGAAAAATGTCAAATAGACGTATGTTTATTCTATCGCTGGGTTAGCCTAAATTTTTGGCGAATGAACTAGCTTAGGTATCACATGAAAAGTTAATATTGTTCTTGTAGTTCATTATATGTAAAGATAGTTTCTATTTGAGTGTAAATTTTTTTAAGCTGTATTACAAACAAGGATATCATTTACCTGATGGTAAGTGGCCTCAGCGCTCATGGACACAATTCATCGTAGTTGGTGCGATTCGGAGAGTAGACCTCAGCTCAAATTTCCTTTGTATTCCTGTAACTTCCTGGCTGTAACTTCCTTATAACAGGAACACAAGACATTGAACTCGCTTATTATGGTGGTTAAATTTAGAACGATTGCAAAGCCACCGCTTAACAAATCTCCACTAACTGAACTAAACTTTTCAATGCATTTCAAACTATTTTGCTGGCATAATTACTCTTTTTCTACTTTCTTTGAAACTATGGAAATGAAACGATTTATTTTGCGTCACAAGTTTTATTTACACAGGAAATATTAAACAAGAGCCCAATGTGAATGACTCTCCTTGGGCGCACACGAGCCGGTATTTACTTACACTTCCTTCGAACGATAATTTAATCAATATAAACTATAGATTTCGCTTGCTCTACATTGTTGCTATCAGTTCTTATGCACAGGTCATAAGTTCGGTCTAAAACCTAGCTTAGGTTAGAAACACGTGTTAAATGTAGTATAAAACGTTGCGCGTTTGCCGCCAACAGGCAGAAGAGTTCTTCTCTAACATCTGTGACATCCTCTAGGCAAAGGATTGAGTTGTAGAGGATTAGTGCAATGAAGGTTTTGGTATTGGCAGCTTTAATAGGTAAGTTTTTTTATTTGCAAAGGCATATTTTAGTTTTAGAATCCTTTAAGAGTAATATCAATTGTTTTTTTAGAAGATTTGAATAGAATTTAGATTGTTTAACCACTACTTACTTTTGAGTGTTCGTTTTTTATAAGGTATTGTGTAGCGTAAACCATATTTGCATAATTTTGATAAAAAATTATCATTATTTCATGTTTAATTCAGCAATGAAAATATTTTATATATATTTTATAATATAATAATATTTGTAAATGTTGTTTTTTTTAACAATATTTTAGACAAACGTTTCATAATTTAATGAATATTTTTTATTTTGTGCAAATAAAAATATGAATATGCCAACTTTTAAATAATATTTAAATCTTTTTCAGTAGGTGTTTGTTCCTTTTTTTGTTTTTAAACATAAATATATTAAACATATTTGTTTACTATAAATTTAGACAAAATTTCATATTTCTTCATAATACTTCCTAAAGAAGAATGGCAGGCTTCCATAGCAGCGGTAGCTTCCCAAAACAATTTGTTATTTACGTTTTTCTCAAAAATAATTTATAACATACTGTTACCTATTTGCTTTTGAAATTATTCTAGCTGTTGCGGCGTCAGGCCAGCTAAACAGCAACGACCAACAACAACAATGGCCGTGGCAGGTCGGGCGGCAGTACCACTACGACGTGGAAGCCCAAACCCTGGCCACTCTGCAGAGTCAGGGAGCCAGCACCGGCACCGCTTTCAAGGCCCACTTCATCGTCCGCGTACCCACTCCCGGGAAACTACTCGTTAGACTCCAGAGGCCTCAACGCGCTCAAGTCCATCAAGAGCTCCTCGATAACAGAGTCCTCCCAACCGACCTCAAATACGAAAACGTCGACATGGAACAACCCTTCGAAATCACTCTCAACGGAGGACGCGTTCTGGCTTTGAACATACCTTCAACGATCAAACTGCACCAAGAGAACTTGCTCAAAGGTCTCATCAGTGCTTTGCAGGTAGATCTCTCTACCTGGCGTCTCGTTGGACACTCCGAAGACAGCTTCGACAAGGAATCCTTACAAGGTCAGTTTAGGAAAATGGAAACCGATGTCACTGGCGATTGTGAAACTCTATACACTCTTTCGCCTATCGCTTCTGAATGGCGCCGTGAAATTCCAAACTTTGCTTCTGCTGAAGAACCCATAGAGATCACCAAGAGCAAGAACTATGGCCATTGTCACAACAGAGTTGACTACCACTTTGGTGTACCTAAGAATGCTGAGTGGACCGGTACTGCTTCGAGACCCAACGAAGAGCAATTCATCAAGCGCAATACCTACTCTCGCATTCTTGTAGCCAAACAAGGGCCTATTTACAAGTCAGAAATAATCACCACAGCTCATGTCCTACCTTTGCAACACGGTCAACAGGAAGCCGAAGTACATAGCCATATTAAGCTTTTATTACAGAGCATTGAACAAGACAGTGGAAGCCAATGGCAAAAACCAGAGGGCGGCCGAGTGATCGACAGCCTGCTCTATTCCTTGACAACCAAACAACTACCTACAATTGAGAGGTATTCCCAAAAATCTGAGGAACAAGTTGCCTATAGAATAAACAAAAATAGAGTGCGTCGTTCTTGGTCCCCGAAAGTTGCTAATATCAACGAACATATGGCTCGTAGTCAACAAGAAATCAAGCAAAGCTCAAGCAGTGAATCTGGATCAGTATACTTGCATGACGAGATACCCAATATCAACGAACCAGCTTACGCTGCTTTGTACATGAGCCCACAACCACACGCTGACAAAAAAGAAAATCAAATAAATGCTCAAAAAATTGTTCAAGAAATTGCTCAAAACTTACAGAACTCCAATAATATACCGCAATCTGACGTACTGTCAAAGTTCAACATTTTAGTTCGCCTCATCTCTGCCATGAGTTACGACCAACTTAGCCAAACAAGTCGCAGCATTGAAGTCGCTAAATCTTCAAACAATATTGTCAAGAGTGACATGTGGATGGTATATCGTGATGCTGTTGCCCAGGCTGGTACTCTACCAGCTTTCCGCCAAATCAAGACATGGATTCAGAATAAGAAACTGGTCGGTGAGGAGGCAGCTGAAATTGTAGCTTCCCTTGTCAACACCATGCGTTACCCAACAAAAGAAATTATGGTACAGTTCCTTGAACTGGCTATGAATCCTGAGGTACAAAGTCAAACGTACTTAAATACAACGGCTTTGATTTCTGCAACCAGATTCATAAATATGGCGCAAGTGAACAACGAAAGTGCCCACACCTACTATCCTACACACATGTATGGTCGTTTAGCTCGTGAACATGACACCTTCGTCATTGAAGAAGTTCTACCCAAGTTACGTCAACAACTGTCTCAAGCTATCGGACAAGACAACAGCTATATGGCTCAGGTGTATATTAAGGCCATTGGTAACTTAGGACATCGTGCTATATTGGACGTATTTGCCCCATACCTCGAAGGAAAAGTCCCTGTATCTAACTTCCTGCGTTCACAAATGGTGCTCAATCTCCAAGTGCTAGCTCACCAGAAAGATAAATATGCACGGGTTGTATTATACAGTATTTTAAGAAATACTGCAGAGACAGATGACGTAAGAGTAGCAGCGGCCCTTAACATCTTCATGGCTCGTCCCTCCGGAGCGATGATGCAAGCTATGGCGCAAATGACTAAGGAAGATCCGAGCATGCACGTTCGCGCAACTCTAAAATCAGCTATTGAATCTGCGGCTAAGCTCCGAAATATCTATTATTTGGACCTGTAAGTATCTATTGACATGACGACTGAGTGGTGTAGTGGTATGTAGCCTCATACGCCGAAGGTCCCAGGTTCGAGTCCTGGCCGGGGCATTCATTTGTGTGATTAACACAGATGTTTGTTCTCGGGTCATGGTTGTTTGTATTTACATATGTATGTTCATTCTGGGTTCAAAAACATTGAACCAGTAATTTTTAATAACGAGTATATTTACAAAATATTTTATTCACTTTCAGCGCCCGTAATGCTCAAGCTGCCTTGCCCATTGTGACTAAGGAATCCTTTGGTTATCAATACTCGTTCAAGAGATTCGACGACTATTTCGAGAGCAAGGACAATTTGGGCATCTTCACAGTTCTTTCCAAGACTGGCACCCAAGAAAGCCTATACCCTCAACATGTTCAGTTTTCGTGGAAAAACAAGATTGGTGGATGGAGTAAGGAAAGTTCGGTAAGTTATTCGCATAAATTATTTTTATTTTATTTTACACTGCCTTCCAGTCTTGTCAGAAAGTTAGATAGTCTCGTCAGAAAGTCTTGCCTTTCATGCCAGAGGTCCCGGGTTCGAACCTGATAGGGGGCAGATATTTTATCATATTTGCTTTCTAGTCATGGATGTATATTATGTTTAAAGAAGTTTAATTCTAATATTTAGATATATTTATAAAATATATCTAGGTGTGTTTATACATTTCTTAAGTTTATTTATCCCTTATCTAGTATCCATAACACAAGTTCTTAATGATACTTAATTTGGGCTAGATAATGTGGTGTGTTGGTTAGAAATATTTATTTATTTATTTTAGGAAATACTTAAGTAAATCAAAAGTAAATAAATTATTATCAAGTATTTAGTACTTAAAATTACTATATACCCAAGCGAGCGAGAGAAATAACTAAGTAATATATGAATTTGTAAAACCTTGTCCTTAATTAGTTTTCGTCTATGTGATGAATTGTTTTTTGCAGCTCTCTGTTTCTACATCAAGTGTACAAAAGTTAATGAATTACGTGCAGTCATTGATATTGCAACAATACCAACAACAGCAGCAAAAAGATGAGTCCAGCGCTAGCCACAAATACACAGCAGAGAAAGTGGCTCAAATGCTCAACATCAAACGTGATACTAAAAATCCCTTCGAATTCTCATTCAACTTCAATGTAATGAATCAAGAAAGGTTCTTCGCTTTTGGCGAAAATGATATTCCCCAAATATCTGCTGCTATTGCGCAGTACATGGCTCAACTGGAACAAGGCGTTGATAAGCATTACACGAAAATGTTGAACCAAGAACAAATTTCAATCATGTTCCCAGTTGCCATGGGTATGCCTTTCATTTACAAATACAAAGAACCAGTGGTCGTGCATATTCAGGGCAAGGCTAAGGTTGGCATGACACCTGAAACTGGAAATAACGAGCGCACCGGATTCATGGACAAGGAGATTCAATTAACTTTCGCCAGGAATATCGACGGCAGCGTTGGCTTCTTGGACACTCTTGCTAATCAATATGCCAGTGTCGGAGTAGTAAATAAATTCCAAATTACAGTTCCAGTTAAACTGCACTTGCAGCTCCAGATGAAATCTGGTCATGTCAAGGTTGAGTTAGAACCTTTGTATCCTGAACAGGACACCACGATTATGCATTATAGTGTCTGGCCATATTCCGCAAACCAAAAGAAGGACACACTAGTTACTGTTTCTCGAGACCCTAACACAAAGCTCGCCAACAAAAACCGACCAAACAAGGTTGTAGAGATCGACTCCAGAATCGGTCAGACCGTTGGCATGCAATTCCAACTTCAAGGATACTCATACTCTGAGGATTACAGGAACTTTGCTGCATTGCTTCATTCACGTGATCTGTTCTCGACGATTGCCTTCATTCTTTACCAAAAGGATATTGCCTTGACACACTTCAACTTCCGTTTCCTTGGAAAACAGGCAAAGAACAAACGTGTCGTCTTCTCGGGTGTATACCGTAAGTTACATTCATTGCATAACTCTAGACCTATTTTAGTAGATTCCTACTTAGACGTTCGAAATATTGAATAAAGTGAACCTGTACATTTTTTATGAACCTAATTATTTTTATAACAAATGTATTTTTTATTATTATTAAACACATTCTCATCTTCCAGAAAACCTCTTCAATCAGAAGAGCACCGAAGGAAACCTCGTCAATGAAACACCTGAAGACGTAACACCAAACAGCCACGTTCGTCGCGAACAAATGATCAAACGTGTGTCCTCTGGAATCATTGGTGCAAGAGTAAAAATTGTAGACTTGAGTGCCTCCTTTGAAGGCGCACAGAAATCAGAGTATGTATTGACTGCTGCTATCGGTGAAAGCCCCGTTCATAAAAAAATCCAGTATGTTCTTTATGCTGGCAAGAATGACCAACAAAACCAAGGGCAAATTAATGTTGTCGGTACTGTTATTAAACCTGATATCACAACATTCAACTTCTTGGAGGTTCTTGAGAAAGAACTGAAAATGGCGTTCAGTGCGGACATTAAATTCGGACAAAACAACAACGGAAACATTCAAATTCAAGGCCAAGCTGAACGCACTAAGAAATACGCTGAAGCTTTGATGAGCTCGCCTCATGGCAAGTTGTGCGCTCAAGAAATTGCCAAAAACAATTTACATCTTTACGCTTGTCACAAAATGATCATCATGGCACATGCTCCTGATTACGTGAAGACCTCCGTTACCTACAAAGACGTTAGCCCAGCCTTCAAATACATGACATACCAAGTTTTGAGGTACATCGAATACCTTGGTTTCTGGAATTCCGAAGTTAATCCTTTGAAGACTACGCCTGATGGAAAACTTGATATTGACGTTCAAGCTTACTACCTGGAAAACATCATGAATTTGGCTTTGAATGCAAGAACTGGTGAATACCGCTTTAAGAATATTGCTATTCCTAAAGTAACTGCTGGGGTTGTATCTACATACACACCGTTCAAGCCTGTGGACCGCATGTTGAACCATTACACCAAACTGCAGTATGAACGTGAGTGCATTATCTATTCGCTCCGATTAATGTTTATTTACATATATAGGTACTTCGACAGCAGATAATTAATTTAAATTCTGTCGAAGATTATTTGGAGTTTTATAAAATATATATATGTTTTTACAGCTTACTGCTCTGTGGAAGGTAACAGCATTAAGACGTATAGCAACAGGCAATACGACTATACTTTGTCACCAGCTTGGCACGTGGTAATGCAGGATGAACCTCAAACCATCCAGCATAGAAGCCAAGTAAACGAATATCTCGATGAAGTTGTAGTTCTGGCCAGGAACCCTAGTGAAAATCAACAAGAAGTTTACATTTCATACAAGTTAGTATACAAGTAACCTTAACTAAAACGCAGGTAGCTTATAATCAATATATATTATTTCTCAGTTTAATACCAACTTAAAGTATAACTAAAGACGTTTATTTGACGAAAACATCATTATTGTATCATAGATATTCTTTTTCTAATATTTACTCTAAATATTAGAAAAAGAATATCTATGATATAATAATGAAATACAATTTTTATCAACTATTTCAGATCTGAAAACGGTCAAGCTGCTGAAATCGAACTTAAACCTGTCAACGGGGAACACAAGGCTGTCGTGACCGTCAAGACCAATGCCAAGAAAGTTTCTGATGCTCCTCTTACCATGTACTGGGATGATGCTACGGACTCTCCTCTTGTGCAACACTACTACTTACCCGACGGTGTTCTCATGCTGAACATCCGTGACAACCGTCTTCGTATGGCTTTCGACGGTCAGCGGTTACTGGTCGTGTCCCGGGAACACCGCAACAACACCAGAGGAATTTGCGGGCAGATGAGTGGTGACTACCGTGACGACTATCAGACACCCTTCGGTATAGTAGACCAGCCAGAACAATATGCTGCTTCGTTTGCCTTGAATGATGACCTCATAGACTCCAAGACTAAGGAAACTCAGGAGAAAGCTAAGCAACAGGCGTATCCTCGTCAGAACCATAACACCGTTATCCTTCGTTCTGACAATGTGTGGACTGAAGCTCTCAAGGAATACAGACGTATGAAACAAGTCAGCCAATAAATTCAAATGCAATCGATCGAATAACCTTAAAAACAACTTAGTGGCGCGGAAAAGGTTACGAGATAACATATTATTGAAAGGTATTATGAGTTTTTTTATACATTTTTAAAGTAAATATTTTATAATTTTGTGTTACTATAGTATATGTATATATGTACATTAATACTGTATATAAATAATAAGAGTATGTATGACTTGTTCACGGCTGATGTTTTTAAGGATCGTTGGATTATTAAGATTTCTTTTAGACTTGCATGAAGAACTCTTGCAAAAGCTGAGAGCATCAGTACCCTGGACTGAAAACACAAACAGGGAGAGAGGCGACGTGTCTTTGGAGTGCAGACAAATTTATATGATTTGAAAACCATTCCAACTTCTTTAATTCTAACAACCGTGTCCAAGTAATTATTTTGTATTTTATAAGTTTAATACTGAAACGTATAAATATGTATTTATAAATATGTTTCTCCATAAAATATGTATCTATGTATTATATATATGTGTATTTAATGTTAATTATATACATAGTATTATGTTATATAAGATTAGCGTGTAGATAATGAGCAAATGTAAAAAATATACAAAAAAATAAATATTGTAATGATATAAAATAATAAACCGTTTCAATTTCAAATAAAAGTAAGATATCTCCTCTAACGCATTACTTTTCTACAATCTGTGGAAAAAGAAGCTGCCAACAATCTACCTAAATACCCTTTACAGATTCTAGATAATCTAACCTTTGTAGAATCTGCCAAAACCGTTAAATGATTTTTCTTTATCGGCAGTTGAATATAATGATACTTTTATTAATTTTTTTACTTTTATTAAGTATTTATTAAGTATTATACTTTTAATAAGTATTGCCATTTCAAACCCAAAATCGATTTAAAAAAGTATTACAAAATAAAATTACAAATTCGTTACATAAATTTACGGGTATTGGTCTTTTGAATATTCCTTTCCAAGTTTTAGAGCAATAGTTTAGTCTACCCTCAACTTTTTTTAGTAATTGAAAAAAAACATGATGCCTCTTTAAAAAAAAAGAAAGTATTAAAAAACAGCTCTATAAATTCAATTTTATGTTTTGTTATAACAAAATCTAACACAAGGTAATGCAAGGTCAGACTCATCTGAACGTAAATTGTGTTTTTTTTTTCAATTCTTATTCCCATAAATACCTATCGTCGCTGCGCCTCCAAAAATCGCTACGATTTTTTGATTTTGATGCCATTTTGATCCTTATTTCAATCCACATAGGGTGTTAAAATATTTCTGTGATCAAAGTTTATTTAACAAGTGTTACGAAAATCGCTGTTTTCATACATTGAATGCGCCTTTAAAATTGCTAAGTGTTTCAAATCACATAGCTATACATATTTTGGCTATATTAGTTTGCGGTGCGACGTAATCTCAAATTGCGCCCGATGCGACATACATGTAAAACTGAAATGTTTATACCAAGAATAGTTAAGAAAGTAAATAAGAAATATAATATCGTGAAGTAAGAAAATACAAACCTTTTTCTTTTATAATAACAGGTCTTTACCTATGAAACTGCCGTTTTGCCGTACTGGCCATTTCAAATGAAAATATTTTTTTTTTGACTGATAATTCTAATTTCAAATTAATTTTATAAGACAAACATGAAATTCTTTTTCTAAAATCATCATTTGTTTAATAGTTAGTGTTTTGTTTTCAACGCATTCAAACATTTTTCGTCATCATGGATAAGTTAAAAATTCGAGTAATTATGGAGTATGAGTACCGTTGTGGCAGCAAAGCGGCACAAGCGGCACGCAACATCAACGACGTTTACGGAGCGAACACTACAAACGAACGCACCACCCGTTATTGGTTTACCCGCTTCCGTTCTGGAAATTTTGACCTGAAAAATGAACCCCGTGGTCGTCCGAAAACTTTGGTCGACAATGACGAATTAAAGGCAATTGTGGAAGCTGATGAAACTCAATCCACGGCTGAATTAGCAGCAGCTTTCGACGTTAGCCTCAAAACAATATTGGTCCATTTGCGTCAAATTGGCAAGGTAAATAAGCTTGACAAATGGGTACCCCACGAACTCAATGACCGCCAGCGCGAAGTACGCGTGGAGACGTGCCTTGCACTGCTCAGCAGGCATACAAATGAAGGAATTCTGAACCGCATTGTTACTTGTGACGAGAAATGGATCCTGTTTGACAATCGTAAGCGCTCAGCAAGTTGGTTGGACCCTGGTTCAGCACCCAAACAATGCCCTAAACGAAAACTTACCCCTAGAAAAGTGATGGTCACTGTTTGGTGGTCTAACGCGGGTGTAATTCATCACAGCTTCTTGCCAAACGGGACAAGCATTACTGCAGATGTGTACTGTGGAGAACTGAACACAATGATGGAGAAGCTCGCACGTCTCCAACCAGCTTTGGTCAATCGTTCGGCTCCACTGCTCCTGCACGACAACGCGCGACCTCATACTGCACAGCAGACGCTCTCCAAGCTACAAGAGTTGGGGTTGGAAGTTCTCCGTCATCCGCCGTACTCACCAGACCTTGCGCCTACAGACTTCTACTTTTTCCAGAATTTGGATAACTTCTTGGCGGGAAAAAAATTCAATACCCGAGAGGCAGTACAAAATGCCTTTGAAGAATTTGTTGCCTCCCGACCAGCTGATTTCTTCAAGAAAGGCATCAACAAGCTACCAATGCGTTGGCAAAGATGCATTGATTGCATTGGTGATCATTTTGATTAATAGAAATAAAAAATATATAAAAAAATTACGCTTCATTTATTTCGTGAAAAACGGCAATTTCATAGGTAAAGACCTAATATTACATTCCAAGTATGGCTACTGGCTTTTGTGTTCAATGGTTTAGTTTCTTATACTTAAAATTATTTCTTTAATTAAGTATCGAAATAAATAATAAATAAATATTTCTAATTTGTCTCTTGGTCTACTGTAATATCTTCAAATCTTTGTTAAAGCCGAAGGAACTTGTGACGTTCATAAAGTGTACGCTCGTTTGAGTACCTAATATGAAAATAAACATCTTTAAAATCTTGTGTTATGGAAACTAGATAATGGACAGATATACTAAAGAAATATATAAATATACTTATTACATATAAAAATACTAGAAATATGAGGTACGACCAGACCCGAAATATGTTTTTTCTAATGTGTATGGGAATAGAACCCAAGACCTCAAGCCTTACCAACTGCGCCAAGGAATGTTAAAAATTAAGTAATAGAAAATTATAAGTTCTCCCTTAAGTTTATTCAATGAATAATATGATGTCATAATGTCTGTTTTCACTTCGCAACGCTTTATATTTTGCTGCTTTTTTAGGAGTTGTGTCATTGTGCACAGCTGAAGATCCAGAACAATCAATAAACCAGTTGGCAATGGAACTCCAAGTAGAATCTTCGATATTATTTCCACCCTCTACAATTACTCGAGCAGACGTAGGCAAATTAAAATGTACAGACGTCAATACGAGGGTCAAACTGAAAGTTCTTAGAACTGGCCACATTTAAACAATATGATAAAAAAATAATTAAACGTTTTGAAAATGGAACTCTTTGCCAATATTGTTGAGTATGTATTTCATTCATTTGTAATTTTTTTACGATTTGGCGGCAAATTGAAAAATTGTCTGATTTTTTATGACTTTCGATGTCATTAAATCAACAAGATAGTTATGATAGACTACGACTAGCATTTCACGATAAAGCCCCATCTCGTACCACTGTTTACAACTGGTTTATGAGTTTAAACGAGGTCGCTCTAATCTCACCCATGATCTGCGTGAGGGACGGCCTTCTACGGTGACGACTAAAGATAACGTCTGTTTTGTACGGCGTATGATAGAGACTAACAAAAGAGTGACCTATCAGCAGATTCGGACAAGCTTAGGCATCGGTATGAGTCAAGTGCACAAAATCCTCCAGGAACATTTAGTGGTCTGGAAGCTTTGTGCCCGGTGGGTACCTCATTATTTGGCCGAGGGCCAAAAACTCTGCCGTGTTGATTGGTGCCGTGAAATGGTTGAAAGATTCAATGGAGGTGACTCAAATGCTGTGTTCGACATACTTACGGGTGACGAAAGCTTGGTTTACTGTTATGATCCCGAAACCACAAGACAGTCTGCTCAGTAGGTGTTTCATTCCGAGGAGTTGCCAACTAAAGTTAAGAGAGGTCAAAGCGTGGGAAAAAAGATGGTCGCCTCGTTCTTCGAAAGGGCAGGTCATTTCGCGACAATTGTTTTAGTTAGAGGATCGAAAAACAGTTTCTGCGGAGTGCTATTACTGCCTGCCGTATAGTACCGACCTTGCACCTTACGATTTTCATTTAGTTCCGAAAATAAAATAAAAAACTTCGAGGAAAACGTTTAATGGACGCCGCGGAAGCTGTGGCTGCATTTCAAAAGGCCGTCGAAGAGCCCCAAAGGATGAATGGGCAAAATGCTTTTCTCAGTGGTTCCATGGGATGCAGCGATGCATTGACGTGAATGGACACTATTTTGAAAAGATATAATAAAACGAATAACTAGCTAGTTTAAAAAATTTTCGATTTTCTAAGAACTTTCAGTTTGACCCTTGGACAAGTACTTATTGATTACTAACCTTACAAATATTATTAAAACTTCAAGTACAGTGGTAACTTCAGGGATCACAGATACAACACAAAACCTTATAACAACTACTTCCAATATGAGCGTATATAACTCTTTCTTTTAAGAACAACACAATACTCGTAGGTACATACTCTACTACTACACCAGCCCCTTCTCATGCTTTAATAAAATTGAATGACCAAACTGGATATTTTGAAGCTGTTGTGGAAAAGGAAAACATTTATAATAAATAAATAAAGAAGACCAGAAAACTACACAAGGAGAAAAAATTAAAACCGAATCGAAAAATTATACAAAATCCAAGCAAACGTGGTGCGACACAAAAATCTGATAGAGGTTATGCTAAATACTATATCTAAGTAAGAAAATTAACTTTTATGTTGGTTTTTATTTTATTTACTGTGAATTTTGTTAATAAATATCTTTTAAATCTTTCTAATTAGTTTTATTTAATAGCTATGAACCAAAACAGCACAGTTTTTCATTTATATTATGATTTTAATAGAAGCTATGTGTTGGTTCGACACATAGCGTAAATTTAGGAACCAAAAAAAATCGCTATGTGTCTTAAAAATAATTGTAATTTTTTCACAGCTTTATGTTTTATGTTTGGTCAAGGAAATATGCTTTAAACTATGTAAATATGTTATGACTACTGCCCTATGAAAAAATTCAATGCGACTGAAACAAAATACAGAGATTATCAGTTTTTTGTCTGTCCTGAAAAGTAGGGTAAAAACGCATAGCGACAATTGGACGCGCAGCAACGCTATGCTACTTGCAGACCCGGATTCAGGGAGGGGGGCCTCCACAGGAATGGGCCTGAAAAAAAAAGTTAAACATAGTTTCATACAAAAATTAAAATTCCCAGTACAATTTTTTCGTTATTAAGAATTTATAAAAAATATTAAAATAAAAAATAGGCTTTGTTTTTAATTTAAAATAATTTATTTATATTCGTTCACGCCATTCCGTAAAATATTGATATATCAAACAGCCCCGATACAGATTTCCCATTTAGTACCGTTTGAAAGGGTATATCTGTGGCACATTAGTGCAAATATTGGTCCGAGCCTCGAATGCCTGGTTGACCGGTGGAGAAAGGTTCGATCAACTCAAATAGAGCATTCGCACACACTTCAAAGTATAATCTGTAAAAAACCTACTTTGCGACGAAGTTCAAGACTGTACAATCTCGAAGAATCAAGTTTATTGTTGTTTAAGAGTCTACGAGTCTATGGGCTCTTCGGGCGACAGAGAGAGACCTATGCTTCTAGTTGGTACTTCGCGGAATCATCTGTCATGATTTCTAATTTTTATTGTTGGGAACACTCTAAGTTACCGTATGTTGCGTCATCACTGATAGGTGGCGCTAGCTGTTAAGATTGAAAAAGCTCGCAAGATTCCATTCTCTACCGGTATAATTTAATTTTAGATAATTTTTAATACTTATTCCAATATTATTTCTTTATTTAAATTTATCCGAAAAATAATCAGGCACCTCCCGCTCTTATTGCCTCAGGGTCTTCAGAAATCTAAATCCGACCCTGGCCACATGTAAACAAAGTTGTATTACAAAAAATCTAAACCTTTAATAACCTTTTATTTTCAATTCAGTAGCTTTACCCATTATCCACATTAAGTAAAAAAGCTTTGTTGATAATTTTGATATGACAAGATTTTGGAAAAAAATACGTAAAAACAACCAAACAGACAAATAAACAAAAAACCGCCAAAATATATTTAACGCGCTTTAAAACTTTTAACAAGTTGATTGTGAAGTTGATGTGTTGTTCGAAAATAATATTTTCGGACCTTTCTCCAGATCAGTTTTTACCAAAGCACCATACTCGTACTTAAGATGGTAAGCTCATCAAACAACCACAAAATTTCATCAATTGATTTTGAAATCTTTCAAGATAAAGAATAAAGGCCACTTGCCATACATTCAAAAACTTGTCATTCTTATTATTATTCTTATTTTGGACACGTCTGAAATACACAATATTTTCAAATAGATGTTTACGTTTAGATGTAGACGGTGAGAAATATAAAAAGGCGCTAGTAAAGGTTGGTCATATTTTCTTTAGTTAACTGGTCTGTCGCAAATATTGATTAGGTATTATTTATGCATATATTTAATTATAGGCTTATTGTGGTTATTAAAAACCTTTGGTATTCTTTTTAACCTTACTATCTTATACTAATTAATCGGACCAGCTTTTCGTAGCGCCATCTATCGAGGTCATTGGAACAAATTTTGATTGAGGTAAATCTCCATAGACTTACAATAAAAGAACAAGACACACAATCTCTAAGAAAAAAACATCAAAAAATGTCCGAGCGGTGTTTTGTTTATATGTACATTGTTGTATATAGATTGTTATAAAACGCTCAATTGTTTTGTCATTATTCCGTTACAGTAAAGTGTAATATCGCTGTAATACTGCTCTGACGTCGTATGACGTCACGCGTTGCGTTTAGCACAAAAAAAACCGTGGGGACTCCTTGGTTCATAAGTGAAAAATAACTTATGTATTTTTTTATCTAATTATTTTGATTGATAAAATAAAAATACTCTTACACTAATTAATTACCTTGAAACAAAGTTAATTTATTGAACAGTTGTCTTTTACTTTGATTTTTTATTTCTTCTGTTTCTTTTTTTGCTATTATATAATGTTGAAGTATATTTTTCATTAAAATCGTTCGATGATTTACTGATTCAATAGTGTTGAATAAGTTCTTTAAAAATATTGTCATTCAGATAGGATTTTAAAACGGAAATTATAATTTTATTAGACCTTGACCTTTTTTAAATATTTTGAAATTGCCTTATGGTATCGGGTTGGCTAATAAGTAATGAGCGTTTCAGTTTTTACAATGTACCCCAAAATTTGATCAATATAATCCGACTTTTATTCACTAATCTCGAGTTGACGAGAAAAAGCAACGCAGTTATTATTAAAAACTTCATTAAAATTAGATATATTCTCAATCTCAGCATTGTCGTCTTCAATATCTTTACGGTAGCCAACTGATGTTGCATTGAGACTAGACAGCACTTTCGCCACATAAGATGGAAATATTTTCAAGTAGAAAGACATTGCCGGATAATTTAAATGGGTTCTAAATGGGTAAGTAATTTTTTGAAGGTGGCTTTTACTTGCCTAGTATTGGGGTTTTTGTTGTAACCACCTTGGCTTCGAATTTTTCCGAAAAGCAGTTCTACGTGATCTTGACTAGTTTTGTAAGTCAGGAAAAAACTTATAACTGAGGTCTCATTCAGGGTTTTATATAAATATTTCAAACTTTCTAGGCTAACAATCAAGCCCAAAACGCCAGTATTTGATTGGGATTTCCACAAAGGAACATTATCTGTACTATAAGTCACTGTTGATTTCCGTTTTTTTAAAGTGCGCTTTCGCCGAACGACTATATTTAACGATTACAGATACGTTTGGGCTTGATCTATTAATTTAAGAATTTCATCAGAATTTGTTTGACTTAGAGGTTTTTTGTAGCCGTGATCATGGAGATTCCGAGTGTTTACTGTATCAAATGCGTTATTTGAAATCGTCATAAACTCTGTTGTTGGCTTTGATCTCTTAAACGCTGTTAACTTCAAATTTGAATCGCAAAACTCTATAGCTTTAGCTACGCTGCGGCTCAAAAGTTGTGTAGCCAACTTCACCTTCATAATTTCATTTTTGAAATGTATGTGTCTACGTGTTAATTTATTAGCCAAGTGCAATTGTTCTTCCTGTTGTAATTTTTGACTTAACTCCATTTTATGGTTGCATTTTCACCCACTTTAAAGTTTTTTTTATTCTTGAACATTCCACATTAGTTTTATCATATGGCATGCATCAAGGAACACCACCACATTATGATCTGCAATAGGATGTTTGAAATATATAGTCAAGGAAGCTATCGAATCTAAGTTACAGCCTAAAATTTTCATGGCTCCAATATTTGTCTTGCAACCGTCAAATGTCAGAGAAACAATTTTCATGTTAACCTGATGGCATTTTTGCAAAGCAATTTGATTAAATTTGCCTTCATTTCTGCTGTCAGACTACGTATGAAAAAGTAGCCCAAGGGAATCTTAAATAAATCGTTAATGGCGACCAACATGATAACATATACTTGACTTGCTATAATTTCAAATTCGTTTGTTCCCATAACCATGTCGACGAGACCTTCGTACCGTTTTCCAGTCCATATTTTTTGCTGTCGTATTGTATCGGAGATTTTAGCTTTTTCATTTAATCTGTCGAAACTTTCAGCTGTAAAGCCGGGTTCTGCATTTAAATTTTTGTACCAGTTGCATAAAGTGTTTAGGTGAGGTGAACATGTATTGCAAAGGCGTCTAACATACATGTAGGCTGATGGTGAGTAAAAATGGAACGTGAGTGCAAATTTTCTAACGGCAGGCGGATATTTTGAAAATGGTATTTTTCTTCTTTTTATATTTTTTTGATATAAGGCATTAAATAAGTTATTAAGTTCTAAATTCTCTGATAAATTTTAAAATAAAGTTTCGTCAATACCTTTTCTTTTTTTCAAATTTGATAGTGCTTCTTTTAAAGTTATATTTTTTTAACCAATTATCTTATTCTGCTTTTGCAATCTATCGATTTGTTTATTTTTATTCTGCATAATATTTCCAAATAATTTTTTTTTTCATTGTACCTTTTTTTGCAGTATCTAAAATAGATCCAATACTTATTGAAATTGAAGGACTCTTGAGATCATCCTACAATAAAACCAAATATGTTAATATTTTGTTAGGTTTCTTATAACATCGGGTAATAGTCAATAAATATATTTCGAAAATACCTGCTGTAAACTAGATTCTTCATGATAATTAATCTTAACGTTTTTGTCTTCATTTGTGACAGCCTGTAACATATAAAATTAATTAGGTATCCCCTTCTAAAACTATTATAGACAACATTTGTTTGTAAGCAAAATGTATAAATGAAGGTTATTATTCAAATAGCTACCTGCTGGAAGCGGGATTTTCCACAATAATGATCCTCATTATTAACATTTACATTGGAGATGGTCTGTGAAAATATTTAAACTTGTGTAGTTATTATAAATAATCAAGAAAGTATTTTTACGGATTAGTTCATTCAATGTAAACTCACGTGAGAAGATACAAAGTATTTATAGGAATCGATTTTTGAACATCAATTTCAGGGGCTTTAGTATATTCAGAATCAGTATTATTCAACTGTAAGAGACAAAAAACATACATCAGAATATGCATCTGTAACGTTATCTTTCAAAACATATTATTCTTTTTCTTTGAACTTACATGCAAAATGGGTTTCGCGTTTTTGCAAAGTCTCTTAAAACCTTTAGTTGTTGTATAAATATCTGACAAACTAAAGTTATATGAACATACAACAGAGTGTTTATGTGGCTTATAAAATTCTTCACCTCGATTTTTTCAATAATTCCAGTCCATTAAGAAAACCGCAACTCATTCCTTTGAAAACTAAAAGGAATAAAATAAAATGTATGTAAGCATTGTAAAAAATATGATTTATGTTTTAATACAAGAGAACAATTTAATTAAAAAAAACCATTGAATCAAATCGTAATCTACTCCACGAGTTTCCTATTCCAAATGATGAGCGTGTCATCTACGCGTTCTTTTTTACTCTAAAGCAATTAGAGTGGGGGTGAAAGAGAGGTACAATAACAAGGCGAGTGGTGGTTCTTACTAGGGTCTAAATTGAATTTTTACGAAAATAAAATAGAAAAATGAGCAATAAATCTGCTTTTTTATGTGTATACCATGAACTAGACTTGTCAGGTGACTATCAATCAATTGTCAATTGGCGACCGGTTCTATAAGATTCATTTAAGAAGTGCAATTTAACAGTTGCTGTTTATGGTTGAGGTGTCTACAAAAGAGTTATCAAAAAATCGATTCATAGGACTGAAATAGTTTTGATTACTCAATTCTAATAAAAGGTATAGATTTTGTTATAAGAGGAATAGATGATAACCGATGCATTAAAGCATAGAATAAACAATCATTTCAACTTGCCAAACAGATATTTCAACTATTTTGATAGAGTTTAAGCTAAGAGAAGTTGTGAAAAACAGTTTTTCGGCTTCTGTTTCAGTGCGGAACTCAGAGACATGATCATATTTGCGTAGACCAAATATGAATCTTATACAGAGATTTTGGTGGCACTCAAGCTTATTTAATTTCTCCTCGGTCAAATCAAGATAGCTTATATCGCAGTACTATGCGTTTCAAATGAGAATAAGAACGACAATGACAATAAGAACGTCAATATGTCAAATTTCACTTAAAAATTATAGCCAGAAAAGAAATTTTTTTTGCAAAAAAATAAAGATTTATTTTACTTTATTTATCAAAGTATTATATCGAAAAGAAATTATTCAAAATAAAACTGTATTCAAAAAAGAACTGTTATGAGTTAATAAAAAAACACAAACCACCAAAAAGCTATGTCAAAAATAACATTTTCAACACTCACGGTTTTGAAATTTTGAGGTTGCCACCTTACAATTTTAATTTAAATCCAATAGCGTGACAAAAACGTCAAAAGTTAGAAAGCCAAATTGAGAGTTTGACGGTAAAAGCAATTGCTTGTTTGAATAAATTCTATTAAAAAAAAATCTTTTTTGCTCACGCTACCTAATCGGTTCGAATTGACACCTTTGACGTCACAATATGGCGCTAAGTCGGTCCTATTGTTATTTGAAACGCATAGCATATTTATAAGATGTGTGTGTGTGTGTGTGACTGAAAATAAATATATGATAAATATGTAACTGGTATAAATATACATATCATAATATGAACATACTGTAGAAAAATTTTTGCAAAGTTACGTTACGTTCTATGGTCAGCTGTCAAATCGCACTTCTTAAATTAATCGAACTAAGGTGAAGGTGGCAAAGCGCGCCTAGCGAGCAAGTGCGCCTACCACAACTATCTCAAAAACTACCGATGGGATACTAGTAGTGACATCTCACATTGATTCTAAAAATTCAATCATAGGTCTTGGTGATAGTCACAGATGGCTCTAGTCGTGTGTGTTTGACACACGCGCCATTTTATTTTTCCTGATATTCAAAGTGGTGAGGAGAGATGACTATGCGGTAATCATTGTGATAAATCTCAACAATTTGAGTTTTTATCGACATACAAGTGAAGTAAGTGCACAATTTTAATATTTTGCTTTATGATTCTGGTTTTATATCAATCCTATCTAGTAAAATGTATATATTTTTTGCAAGTTAAATATTCTAACCTCAAATTTGTATTGTCGGGGAAGCGCGCCATACTGACTTCTAACATGGCGCACTTCGCCGTAATTCAGAGGTTACGAACCTTTTTAAACGTGTCTTTTTATAAGCTTTTATTGAACTTGCAATGTTTGTTTGCTTATTTGTATGGTTAGGTCAAATTTTGCAACTGAATTTTAAATCTTCAACCGATTGAGTTGTAATTTGCAAACATGTTTATTAGTGAAGTACATCTAAACTAAGTATCTACTTATTTTTTGTCTACGAGTTAATGCTTAATCCACTCGTTCTCTTTCACTGTTGCTAAGTTGTTGTAAGCCTTGATATATTTAGAAGATGTTTTTCGTTGATTTTCTTTTTATTCACCTAGTTTTGTTAAGAATTTGTAATAAATATAACACTTAATAACTAATTTTCAATAACTAACTTTTTATTTAAGTCCCTTTTTAATCATCATGTTATTAGCCATTAAGTGGGTCCATACCATAGTATTTCATCGTAAACAAAAGAAAAAATATACTTGATACTCAATTATGAATATTGAGAAAAAAAGATTTAAAGCCCCTGATTTAAGATTGTATGGCGCACTTAGCTGAAATTTGATTTGAAATACATAGATTCTTCTAGAATGTGGCTATGAAAAACAATGAAATGTTTTGCGTTTCGTTGCTTGTTGTTTTGTAATATTATGTAGCTGTTTTTATACTAATGCTCTATAATTCCGTTTTATTAATAGCAGACGCACTTCCCCAATTCAGCGGCAAAGTGCGCCCGGTGTCATGTTTTCTAATTTTGTGCTAAAAGTCATTATTTTAAGTGTCACATTCTAATGACATGACATTGGTTGTAGTTGCAAAACATCACAGATCCTTATGGTTCCACGGTAAGTGGCATTCGTGAACTTAAACACAAGTTACATTCCACCAAAGTTAACTAAGCAAAAAGTATGGCGCACTTTGCCCCTTTCACCCTATATGTAGCCATCCTTAGTTCAATATTGAATATTGATGGAGAAAATATTACTTACTGAGTAGATTGATCTGGGTTTACATTTGTGTGTAACTATCGCTCCTATCTAAAAATCCTTAAGGTTAAGTACTTTTTTACAAACCAATTAACTGAATACAGTTATTATAATCCAAGATTGTAGTTCTGCAATTTGTTATCTTCCAAACAGGACTAAATATGGTGCGTTCCGATGGCCTATTATTATCGCTCATAACGCTAATATACCAGTTCCGAATGACTGCGAGCGCCTTCACGACGGATGTCGATACGCCATCAATGAAGTCATGAACGCCACCATCTTCTCGCTCACAGTGCTCAAGCTACGGAGCATGGTCACTCTAAGCGATCTGTAAAAATGACTCATGACTTATCTTTGTCAATGTTTTTTTTTAGGCAATCAAAGATTTTAGAAGCTTGTTTATTAATTTCTTTTGTAATACTATAAAATATATAAAATGGCACCTGATACAATCAGGAAGAAGATCTTTATGAAGATACAATTTTAGATGTAAGTGAGGAATAATTAGTTTCGGTTGAAATAGCAAAAATATTACTCTCAACGATTATGAGCAGTTTTAGCGCTGATAGCACTGTGAACGGCGTTCGGAACGCACCCATAGTTTGAGTGACATCCCACTGCTGTTTTTCTGTCAATGCCAACGTCAAGTAGTGCTCGTATGCTTGACGATCGACTTTGAGGTCGGCTTTTTTTTGCTATCATTTCGGATTAACACTGTAAAATGTTCAATATTTAAAGTTCTCGTACCTTTTCGTGGTTGCGAGTTGTGCAGTGTTCACATTTTTCATACCGTTTTGCCATCGAATCATTACTTTTGCAAGAACAACTCGTCCCAGCGAATCCAGAGGCTTCTAGTATTTTGTGAGTACTCTTAATACATTTTAATCGATCTGCTATCGTTTATGAACTTTCTTTTGTATTCTGAACACTGGCATGATGAGTTGCAAAAGTCTGTGCCAATTTTGAAAGTAAAGTGAAGTTATTAAACTACTTTTAAATTAACTTACAATTGGCGTTGTTGAACCTTTGGAATTAAAAAAATGTACGATATTCTTGTCACATTTTTAGCTACTTTAAAAATTATATCTTATTTAGTATTAAGTACTAGTTATTTTATATTATATGCATTTCACCTGTAATTATGTGACTATTTTATAGTCTTATAGCCTTCTTTTTTAGTAGTATTTGTATTCCTGATTGAGTAATGGTGACTTTACATCATGTAAGACCTTACTACTGTTAAAACTGTACTCTTGCTAAAACTCTGCAACATGCATGAATCTTAAGTTACTTTACCTTATTGTATTGCTGCAACAAAATCTTTTAGGTTAGGTTAGGTTTAACTTCAAAAAAGGAAAGAAATACATTTATTATTAGAACACAATAAAGGTACGCACTTAACTATAAAAATTGCATAGCACTAATCAGTGTACATTTTTATTTAATAATAGATACAAAAATGGTAAAATTTGAATTAGTCTTGTAAAAATAATACAGGGAAATACAATACACAAAAATCTAGCATGATAAGCCACTTTCTAAGCCAATTTTTTTACATTTTCATTCATAAAACTAGTTTTGATTCATGGGCATGCTTGTATAAAATAGACTTCAGGGATGGGCATGATGACTGAACATGCACAATGTCAGTAGTTATACAATGTGTAGTTTTTGATTTCCCATAATGTAAGGTAATTAACAAGACTACTTATACCAACTTAATAGCACTAGTATGTTTTTATAGATTTTTTTATTTTAATATGTATGTCTACAAAAAGATGTGTTACACTGCAAATGCCTGTGTACATCTTAAGATAAATTTGTGATAAATTTAAATTTGATTGAGGCTTTTAAGTTGATGTATAATTGATGTTGATATGTATGTATAAACACAAATGCATCTTAATATTGAGTTGTAAGACTAAACATTTTATTAGTTTTCTCAATTAATTGCTGCAGTGACATTATAGGGTTTAAAAGTGTACTACTTATTTAATAATAAAGTTGGATAATTAAGAATAAACAGTTTTTGCAATTTCTTACTATTATTTTATGACAAAGGCAGTGAGAAAAAATTGTTGGTTATTAAATTAGTGAATATAAGGAAAAAAACAAAAAAATATTTTGACACTTAATGTAATTATAAATCCAGCAAAATACTCAAGAATGTAATAATTTTGAAGATGGTAACGAAATTGAATATAAAGCATAAAAATATTGGTGTAATATGGTTACTCTATGCGGAAAGCACTTATTTGGTTTTAATAAAAAAAATTTCTTGTGTAAAAAGACCAACATTCTAAAAAGTGATGATGTAGATTGACACCGGGTCCATTTTGCATACTGTAATGGCCCTTTATATTATATTTTCACTTAAAACACTTTTCGAGATTATTTTTTCATTCTTGCTTATCTAATAAGGATTATTACAGATGATAGGAATAACTGAGCCAGGTGTATGCACAGAACCATTACAATAAGTAATATTTATATCTGTATGCATTGAAAATTCATTCATTCGAAAAATTTAAAAATTTGTTCTATTAATTCATTTATGTGTCATAATAAAAAATGTTCCGCATGTGTTTAGGCTGATAGGTACAATAATTCTTAATAGCCTAAAGGTATTTCATAATAAAAGAAAATTATATAAAAGAAACTGTGCAGACTAATCTAATGACATTTTTTTATTCAGTGAATAGTCTAATTTTCAACTCATAAAAAAACTTTGGCATTGATGATCCTTTAAGACCTTGGGTGTATTCATAGCATTTGACAAATTATTTTCTGATAAGAGTTGAGCTCAGCAATCAACCATAATTGATTTAGAGTAAATTAAATGTATCAAAACTGATACCATGGCAGCTCAATAACAATTTCTTAGGTATGTATCAAACAGCTATTCTCTCATGCTATGTATGATGATAATATAGTTATTTTGATATAGATTGGCTCAGCCTATAACGGCAACGAAAAATATATCTAGCTAAACCTGTCTGTCTTGTCTCCTTTCTAATTAATCAGTCAAGTACAAAGTTATGTTTCTTCTTGATAATAAAACAAATTTTGTTAATAAGAATTATACGCCAAGTTACTCCGCACGGAAGCGCCTTCCAAAACTTTTAGAGCAATTGTGAATGGAAACGATTTTGACTGGAGAGAGAAGATTTCAATCGATAGTATCGAGTTGCCTCGGTTCCTTCTATAGGTGTCTGTATCAGAAAGGGCCTTGCACAAGACATACTTAAGAAAACTCGTGATGAACGTAATGAACGTACAGAGCTATACCTTATTTATTATTTACATAGGCTTAGTTAAATGGCCCAAAGTCTGACAAATGTAGAGTCGGGTACTTGGTGCTGGCTCATTCGCATTTGGATCCCGTGCAGTGTTGTCGGCCCTTAGTACGCGGAGCGCCTGCAAAACCACGCGCAAGCGATTCTCGCCTTAGCCTGAGTATTCGTCGACTTAACCGACTATAGCTAGGTACCTCGTTGAAACAATTGATAAAAGCGGAAGATGAGTTTTTACAATAGTAAAGTGTTTAGTTATTGCATATACTGTTGACGGCCAAGTGGCGTAGTGGGTAGTAGCCCTGCCTCATAGGCCGGAGGTCCCAGGTTCGAGTCCTGGTCGGTGTATTCATTCGAGTGATGAACACAGATGTTTGTTCTCGGGTCATATGTATGTTTATTCCGGGTCCCCCCCAGTTCGCTGTATGCTCATCCAAAACCCAAGCTCTGTTTATTTTGGGGCTGTACAGAGTGTTTGTCTGGGGATTTATTATTTTTTATCATATGATAACATTCACAGTCGTTTAAAATAATTACTTTCAACCGGATTTTTATTAATCAGACAATAGCTCACTTAGCAACACAATCGAATATCCGTGACAAAATACCAGAAAAACTAGTAAAGTTCGCTCTTTACTTTGACATTGAGTTGGAAAAGGGTAAATTTGTATATCGAACAACGTAATTTTGGCGCGTTCTTGCGTCAGGCATGCGTCATGGCCGCGCCTCTGCGTTCTCGATTCCCCATTGGTCCAAACGTACGTGTCAAATAACACGTAGGTACCTACGATATGCAGGGCAAAAGAAACAGTTATGCATCTTTCTTGGAATCCCAGAGAGTTTGTTTTTTAGGTTGTGCTGGGCTCAAATTTTAAAGTCAACTTAAATTCTATATTTGAACTTTGACTGATGAATGCAGCTTTGATATCGATGTCCTTGTATGTTGATTTCTTTGTATAATATGAAATCAGTTTGAGAAACAAGTTTACTGATTTCAAGTGACATTAGCATTCTAATGTAACTGGTTTTAAGAATTGTTAATTCTTAATTAGCTTTTATTTAGCTTTTATTAGAATTGATAATTTAAAAATATAAACAGTAGAAACAAGAAAGAGACCCCATGTTAGATGAATTTACTTTTCTCATTTAAGAGAAACAATTTGATAAAAATAGATGCACATTCACATACTTAGGTTATAGAATTAAATAAAATGCTTCTAAATTATTAACAAAAAATTATATGTTCTTCTACACTAGATAATCTTTTTATTATTTATAAAAAAACATATTTTATAAAATACTTGGGTTAGATACACATGACAGGTAATTATGCGCGCTAATTAAATGCCGCAGCCAATCTGTTTCTCGTATGTATATTATTTTTCAAAAACAGAGACAGAAATAGATTTCAATCCCACGCCCTTTTGTCATCCCAATAATCTTTGAACTTATAGTATATTATATATTAGGTACTTCATTTTATTTGTAAGTCATATTAACAATGGAACTGTCAACACAATTTGAGGCACATATTTTTGTTTTCAATAGAATATGTTTTTAGGCAATTTATAGGTTAGCTGCATCGATTTTTTTACGTTTTACGAAGCTGCCTTGGTATCACCACGCATGGACTGGAAGTATTATGAAGTATTCACTTTAAATAGCCTTTAATATGACGTAATAAAAATCATTATTAAATGCGCTATCGCTTAACAACATGACTAAACTCACATTCATATCTAGATTCTAAATTCAAACTAGCTGTTTCTAGCTGTTGCTAGCCGCTTAGCCTTAAGTGGCAGTAGAGTTCTTTTGAGATCTCCTCTGGGGCAGTACTAAGTTCTTATTTGGACCGACACGATAGGCACATTTACATACGTGGTAGCGTTCCGGTTAAAGGGGAAAAAACAATTTCAACTGCAACGCGTCATCAGTCGATATAATAATCACATTCAATTTAGATAAATAAAACACCATCGGCTAACGTATTCCATGGGCGCGGATGCCGCTTACCATTAGGTGGGTCGATGGAATATAGTTTATTGTAATTCTAGGTAACGTAGCGTTCTACTGGCGATAACGATTAAAATCGGTTGAGTCGTTTCGGAGTTTTTACCTTAACGATTCGTTTATTTTTATAACTTGAATTACAAATGGCGAGTCTAAATACCACGTGTACAATTTTTTTTTGTTTTTTGTTTTTTTTTGGTTCCCCTCCACGGGTAGGGCAGGAGGATATAAAAAAATGCTCTGACGCATACTCCGCGCGCGCGATCGGAGTTATGTGGGACTTGTCCCGACGCCTACCAGAACCATACCCACTAAAAAAACCCCTGTCGTGCATTTTTGCCACTCAGCCTTCATCTTAGCGACGGCCAATTGGAGAAAGAGGCCGCGCTAGCGGGGCCCTTAAGGGGTCACCCGCTGGGATTTACGTAGCACTGAAGGTGCTCAAAATGAAAAGTAAATAATTAAAAACAATAAAAATTGAAAAATAAAATTGCGTTAATTCGGATTTACGTTAGAATTAGAATTTACGTTAGAATTAGAATTTGCGGCCTGAAGGGCCTCGAGATCTAAAGTTAACTGCGTGGGTTCGCCAGTGTGCGCGTTTCTCGGTCTAGCGACTTTGAATTTCGAATCAAACACAGCAGGAGTATATGAGACTGAATCTCGAACAAGATGATTGGGATGGGATTCGGCGCGTTTGAAGAACGACTCTGAGAGTGTTTTGAGGTGCTGTTGCACTGTAGGTAGTTCAAGATCTCTGTGCAGGTCCGCGTTACGCACGTACCAAGGTGCGTTTGTGGCCCTGCGGCAGAAGAGATTTTGAACTACCTGCAGTTTATACAGGATGGAGGGTTTGGCGTGGGCAAAGACTGACAAAGCATATGACATGACGGGTCTAACGCAGACCTTATAAAGCGTACGTTTATTTCTAAAAGACATTTTACTTTTTCCTCCTATCATACTATATAGACGGCTTAAGTAAAAACGCGCGAGTTTGGTTACTCTATCGTCGTGTGGCTTGATCTAAGGTGATGCCTAAGTATTTAATACTCCGCTTCCAGGGGATGGGAATACCTAACATTCGAATGTGGGGATCGTTGTAGCGATTACGACGTTTGTGGTCGAATTGAATAGCAGAACTCTTTTCTGGGTTGACATCGATACGCCATTTTTGAAACCAAACACCGAGGGCGTTTACGGCCTTTTGGAGTCTGGTGATGTTATACGGGATCGCTTGACCTTTGGTGTAAAAGGCGGTATCGTCTGCAAAGAGGGCGAGTTCGACGCCTTTCGGCGGGATGGGGATGTCGTTAGTGTACACAGTGTACAGCAGAGGGGCGAGGACTGAGCCTTGCGGGACTCCAGCCTTTATGGGACGAGGCGCGGAGAGCGTGGCTTCATGTTTGAAACGAAACGTACGGTCTTTAAGAAACGACGCGATTAATCTGACTAGGCGAACCGGTAAGCCTATTTTATAGAGTTTAAACACGAGACCGCTGTGCCAGACTTTGTCAAAGAGAACCGCGATTGTTTTTTTACGACGCGGATAGAATCCTTCGAGTATGTACTCGACGATTCGATGGACTTGCTGAGGGCAGGAGTGCTTAGCGCGAAAGCCGAACTGGTGGGGAATAATGAGAGGGTCGTCATCCGTTGGAAACAGATGGTTCCGCATTCGAGAGAGTATGACTCTTTCGAGAAGTTTAGACATTGCCTTGAGGAGGCTGATGGGTCTGTGATTAGCCGGGACATTCAGAGGTTTACCCGGCTTGGGAATGCCTATGACTGTCGCTTCTTTCCAGGCTTTTGGAAAGTAGCTATGGTCGAAGCAGGCATTGAAGATAATAGCTAACAAGGTAAGCACCTGCTGGGGCAGGTGCTTAAGTGCGTGGTTGGAAATTCCATCCGCACCCGGAGCCTTTTTGGACTTTTGACTTCTAATGAGAAGCAAGATTTCATCGTTAGAGACTGTGACGAGGTCGTCGGTGATGGGGAGAGATTCTCTGCGGAGAACTTCGTCTTCCACCGCCTGGATGTGGGAGGGGTCCGCGGGTTGCGTGCTGGGCGAACATTGTGCCGCTATGCTGTCGGCGAAGCATTCGGCTTTCTCTTCGACTTCAAAGGCAATAGTGTCGTCGGGACGAGTGAGAGGAGGAACGTGAGAGGCGGTGTCTACGCGTAAGGCTCGGGCCATTTGATAATACGCTTTGTGGGATGGGGAGATATTCTCCATAAGATCGTTAAACTGAGCGTCTCGGAGTTCCGCGAGGCAAGACCTAACTTTACGTTGAAGCTGATTCGCAGCTGTTCTGTATGCGGGGGTGGGATATTTCTATATCCTTCTTGGCTTTAATGAGATTGCTAACCGCTACGGGAAGCGCGGGTGTGCCTTGCTTAGCAATAATTTCGCTGTCGCTGATGGCTGAGTTGATAGCATCAGTGAGAGTGTTGACTAATGAATCTATTTTAACCGGGCTATCATTCGCGAGCGGAGAGTTCGGGGCCTCTAAGGCTGAAACTAACGAATTTTTAAAGCCTTTCCAGTCGGTAAAGGTCTTAGGAGATGTGACGTTATCGTTAGGCGCACCTAGCACGAGGGAGACGGGGCGATGGTCGGAGCCTAGGTCATCGAGCGGTTCGATGGACCTGAGATCAAGATTGATTCGCTTGATAATTGCAAAGTCGAGGATGTCAGGAGAGTAGGTCGGGTTGTTGGGATAGTGAGTGGAAGTGATGGGGGATATGACGTCTAAGTCAAGTGAGTTAGTGATGTCGAGGAGAGCGATACCGCTGGTGTTGGTCGATAGGCACGTCCAGTCAGTATGTTTGGAGTTAAAGTCTCCGAACATAATGACTGAATGGCCGAGGGCGAGAATGGCCTCAAAGTCGCTGCAGGTTGGTCTGGAGCCACATGGTATGTAGACTGAAGCTATGATGATGGTCGGATGACCAGTCATAGCGAATCTACACACAGTGGCTTCCATGTTGAGGAGAGGAGGGGTAGGGAGAGGACAGCAATGGAAGCCTCTTTTGTAATATATAGCGGTGCCGCCGAAGCCGTCGGAGTTGGGCCTATCGTTGCGAGTAAACGCGTACTTAGGAATAGCGTATCCCCTGGAGCGGTTTGGAGTAAGCCATGTCTCCTGGAGAAGGAATAAGTCAGGTTCTTTGTTCTGAAGGAACAGTTTAATCTCAGGAAGGTTGGTGCTAAGGCTACGAGCCTTAAAAGATACTAGGGATAAGCCCTTGGGTTTAATACGACCGGACGCGGAATTTGCGGGTCTAGACATTATAATTTACTTATTTATGAATTTATACAAACATAAAAAATTTATAACGAACTTAGAAGCGAGTGATGCTCGGCTAACGCAAATAAACGCTCTTGAGGAGAGCGGGCGGCTCGCAGTTTACGTGCGAGTACGGAAATTTCGTTAATATCGACGTTTCGAATAACGTCGAACACGGTCTTTATGTCCTCAGCCAACGACGACTGAGGTGAGGATGACGGAGCAGGACGCGGCCCTACGGAAGCTACGGGAGCTGGGATGGTTCGGGAAGGTGCAGGCGGAACGGCCGGACGCTGCCTCCAAGACAGAGCCTGAGTAGGCGTTGGCTGAACAGGCTTTGCTTCCGGGGGACCCCGGTTGCGCAGCGGCGGGAAGTTAGCGGGAGTGAGCGGCGGCGCCGGTTTAGGCGCGGCCCTCTTAGCGGTGGAGCGCGGAGCGCGCGGGCAACCCCTGTAGTTAGTTGTGTGGCCGGACTGGCCGCACAGCACAGTCCGCAAATTGTGCGAGCCTCTCTAAAGATCTCCTTCGAGTTGGAATAAAATAAATATGTATATAAATATAAATGGAATAAAAATAAATAAAATAGAGAAGAGAAATAAAATTAAAATAAAAGGACTAGTTCAGTACAAATTCGTTGTAAACGCTACCTAGAAACCTAAAAAAGGGTACGCAGGTAAAGAGTTGACCGCGTTAGGGTCAACCTTTACCGACAGAAAGTGCAAATACACACGAAAACACACAGATATGATAAAAATAAATATGAAAATAGGAGAAAAATAAATAAAATAGAGAATAGAAATAAAATAAAAGGACTGGTTCAGTACAAATTCGTTGTCACCGTTAAGTATCCTTTGTACTGAAACCAGACTACTTACGCTGGGCACAACACTGCACTCAGCACAAGCACAACACAACTTAGCACAGCACTTTGAAGACTAAGGGGCTTAGTCGCAAAGAAAAATCGCACTTCGATAGCACTCAGACGTAGTAGAAAAACTTTGAAAACCGTAGCACGGAACCAACACGCTAAACTGAGACGTCAGTAGACTGAGCGCTACGGAATATCGGGAAGGGACCGATCGACGGAGAACGGGGTCTTGCACGTCCGTACCGGGCGGCGATCGGAGCGAGAATGTGTGACGTGTACAATTTAATACTGTGTAATTGTAGAGGGAATAATGGAGAAATCAACCTTGCGTTGTAGGAAATTGCCACCGTGTCGCACATGTCATGTCGCACATCACATGTCGCATTGTTTAAACTTAATTCTGTCGTAAAACTGAGAATAACATGGTAATGACACACGGCATGCTCGTATAAGCATCGCAGTTTAGTAAGCTTTTACATCGCCGGCAAACGAACATGCGGTTCAGTAGCATCCGTGCGCAATAACGTAATTAATCGCATCTGTTTTTATAAAATTACATTATTTTTCTGTTATAACCTATAGGTACTAGCGACCCGCCCCGGCTTCGCACGTAATACTTTAAATCTGTAATATCTTCGAAAACATTCATTTAAATTACACGCTGTAAAGGGCCATATTGATCTATATTACATGCACAATGTATTTAAGGTACTCAATTGGATAAGGAATAATGCTGTATTGCTTAAAATCGCTTCGTACATAAACCATTATTTCTCGTATAAAGTAATCGCGGACTTTTTTGTAGACCTTTTTAAGGTGTACAATACTGTAGTACATTATTTTGGTCTATTTCGTAGGGTTCAGCCAGCGTTTGCAAAGTAAGCGCAAAAAATTTGTTTATTTTCGTCATCACATTAGAAACCTCTAAAATTGTCAGTGTTTCTCTACTACATTGTGCATGTTATTATACATATAAACCTTCCTATTGAATCACTCTATCTGTTAAATAAAGACGCATCAAAATCCGTTGCGTAGTTTAAAAGATCTAAGCATACATAGGCACAGACAGACAGCGGAAAGCGACTTTGTTTTATACTATGTAGGATTAATGATTTGAACCGACAATAGGCTTTGGTTTGATGTGGTCTTCCTTAACTTTAATCGGAATGTACCCAGGTGGTTGTTATCGGGGTTAAAACAGAAAAGACTGTACTACTGCCCCCGACGTGATCTTTACATTAGATACTACCACCGCTATAAGGTACAAGTGTTTCGTACGCCGGAGGTGTCGCTTCGAATCCAGGCAGGCTGACTTTAATATATGTATTTTTAGATTTTAATTTATTTATTTTTCAAGGGAAACATACATATTCATATACAAAACATAACAATTAAGTTTCCACAGAATTTTTACACATATCAAGTAAACACTAGGCAACAATATCGAACAAAACAAAGATACATTTTACAAGTGTTTTAAGATTTTGAAATTTTTTAAAGATATTATTTTTAAATTAATTTAGTGATAGGGAAAATATATCGATTTGCGAAAATATTATTATTATTATTTTTATACTTTATAGTTCAATTGATTATCCAAGCTTTGTTTTTTTTTTGGCATCTTTCTTGCGTCCGCTGTGCGTAGCCGAACTTAACAGGGAGCTTGAGTATTTTTTAGAAAGCCTTTTGTAATTCAGCCTTTCGCTGTCTTCTGCTGAACGCAAGCTTTTCCAAGAGCCCCTAAACTATTCCTATCCTAAAAAAAGTATCCATCCACTCCCAGCCACATTCTTATTTTTTCTGCGGATCCCACCACAAGTCTTCCTACCCTACATTTACCCGATCTTCGTGTTGCGACATTCCACTAACGACTTTTTAATTGAAATGGTATATTGTTTATTGTTGAAAAGGTCAAGAATAACTTTGCAGAAGTCTTGAAATTTACGCTAGATCATCTAAAATGAACCTCAGCTGAAACCCATAAACAAATTATTCTAGGCGGGTAACAAGCTAGTCATGATGATATTGCAAATAGATCTAATTGGGTTTTTATAATATGACATGTGTCATTAAAATGATAACCACCAATCAGTGTGTTCTGATTCACTGATACCGTAATTTATCTGTTATATATCTACAATCGGAATGATAGAAAGATAATAATAATTTAAATTTAAATTCAAATTCAAATATTTATTTCTCAACATTGACTTGACATTGATTCTTATTGACGTTGTGACGGGTTGCCAATCAAAGAAAATAATTTCGCACACAAACCCAAGCAAATAAAAAGCACAAAAATAAAATATTTGACTATTTCGAAATTTTTTAAAGTAATTAATTCAAATGAATATCTCTGTTAAGTCATAAAGATTACCTCAAGTATTTCTTTTTGCATAATGATTAACCTATAGTTCGAGAACCTTGTCTGTATCGGTAAAGATGCACGCAGTTACATATTCCTTATTTTGTTTTTTTTAATATATTTATATACATAATTTGGTTCTGACTTTCATTTTAGTAATTATTATAAAATGTTATTGAAATTAAGGCATTGTAATTTTTTTGCGTAAAGTACTGAAATCAAAATCTTATTGAGGGCCTGGAATGACCTCAACTCTTTATATATGTACGTTTACTATGGGTACCCCCCTAGTTCGCTGTATGGTGATCCACATCACAATTGGATACTTGGGGAGAGGGAGACTTGCCGAGCTAACAGATGCAGATAAGAATAATTTTGTATGGACATAAATTTATTTTGAAACAAATATACCCGTGAAGTTTCTTGCCAGTTCTTCTTCACGAAGGTTGTTCCGAACTGGTGGTAGAGCCATGTTCTGTTTGACATCAATAAGAACAAGTGATTGTCAATGTTGAGAAATAAACATTCAATTTCAAGCTGATCTCGTCCAAAGGTTTTTCGCTTTTATCAGCCAATTTGAGTTTGTTTTGAGAGTTGAAGTTTCACAAAACGACCGTTGGATTAGCTTACCTTCGTGTTCGCGTCTGCGCTTTGGAACTATAAATAAGATGTCTTGTCAATAAACCAGTACGAGTGATTTCAAATCGTGGTCTATATAGAAGGTTGTTTTTACAACTCAGCTTTCATATACGCGTCATGTATCATTTTATCCGGGAAGTTTCTTGCTAGTTCTTCTTCACGAAGGATTTTCCGAACTGGTGGTATAGAGTCATGCTTTATTTAACGTCAATAAGAACAAGTTGAGATATAAATATTTGAATTTATATTTTATGCAATAATGTCCTGTGAAAGAATTATATTTTAAGAGCGCTACAAAACAAATAAGGTAGGGTAGATTTTTTTTAAATATATCATGCTAGTTGTACCTACGTCTACAAAATTGAATGGCTTTTTCGTTCCAGCATCTTAATGAATATTATAAATGCGATATTTTAGTTTACTTTCCGGCAATGGCTTGACTCCTTAACGCATCTACGCAATCGATCGTAAGGAATTTTTTTATGAACAAAACAACAGAAAATAAGTGGTTTCTGAGTGGTAAGCCAGCGACGCCATGGGTTGCATCTAGTTTAGCCAAATCTATTCCACTGCTCTTCACTAAAAATACATGTGGATTTTTGTGGGTTCCGTGATCTTTCAGCTGCTCTCCAGACATTCCATTCATCGTACTGCGACGCAATACTAATCCATAGATTGCGTTTACCTTTGCGTATTCTTGGTAAATTATTCTTCATTACCTGCGGTCTGCTAACATACATTACATGAACTCCTTACGCGTGTAGCTTTCAAGCAACATGAAAAAAACGTGGCGCCAGCAAAAAATCCATCAATTGACGCAACATTCTTGAGACAAGTGTTCCAATTTATTTTTACGTGTAGTTATTGTGAAATATATTTGAATATTAAGATTGTTATGTCTTGTTTATAGTGATTGCGTTTTGGGTTTTTACGGCACAATTGAAGGTAGTAATTTTAGTTCTGTAAGTAGAAGATCTGTGTAATTCTGTGTAATTCTTTGATTTGTCTCAAGTTATAACTGTTTTTAGTCGACTGTCAGAAGATCTGTTATGTGTTTCGAGTTTATGTATGTATGTGTACTTCTTTGGCGCGCTCTACAGCCAAATCCGTTTGACGGATTTCGACGAACGAGGTGTTATAAGATTCGTCTCAGTTGTGGAAGTGGCATCGGTTATATTTTCCCCTGTTTTCTCCTAGGAACAGGAATCACACGGGAAAATAACATTAGCAGTTGGGTTTTTAATTTTGTAAAATTCAGAAGCTTGTTTGTGAACAGTTGAAAAATAATAGGTTGCACTTCAACTCATTTCAGACAAAGTTTGCTAAATACCTCGTGAACTATTTGCTGTAGACTAGCCATTGTCTTTTGTACCATTTTGTGTTTATCCCGAAGAAAGATATAGGATATTATTAACTATAATAATGGCCTCTCTCTCTCTATTTCTCTATCACTCTGCACGGCTCTATACTATTAGCATCTGATGTTGGGGCTGCTATTCCTAGTCTTCCTTTTCCACGTTGCTCTGTCAAGGGAATCGTCTCGTAGACATTGCAGCAACATAGGTCCATTTTGGTCACTAAGCCTCCTGAGTGAGATCTCCTGGAAGGGGCAAAACGTTTTAGGGTCTGAAGGGAAATCAGAACTTCTTTAGTACCTAATACTTGATACCTCGTGGCAAAAAAAGGTTTGCAAGCTTCCGTCGATTGTTTCTGAGATAGAGCTCTAAAATGTCGACTCTTGATTCCACCTATGACATATTTTATATTACTTGAGGTAGAACTCAGTGACTCGCTAAGTATTGATCTGGCATAATATACTTATAGTTCTTAGTTCATAGATAAGAAAAAACCAAAAAGAAAATTTTGTCCGTTTTTTATTGACTACTTTTTATTGAGTTAAAAACTATAAAAAATATCGCGAATTATGTAGTACACATTCATTTCTTTGTCGTATCGAATAACAAAAAGGTCTTAGAAAGAAAGAGATACACAATAAATAAACAATAAAAATTAATGTAGGTCCATATAACGAAACCAACTGTAATAGCATTTTTCTTGTAATAAAACCTAAGAGTTCAGACTATCTACGTACTGATTAAGTTAATAGCAAATCAAAATAGATTTAAAAGGTTTTTAATGCAATTTCTTTTACCGGTCCGTCTGTTTGCGATTTTCCTAAGCAATGATGTAATGAATGCAGCGCTTCTAACCTATCATTGAATATAGGTTGCGCGCTCAATCTCTAGTAGGTAAGCATGCACTCGAGGCAAGCCACTTTCTAAAATAATCTATTTAATACATAACATTAAGCGATTTTGTTATCATTTTCTACATAAGGTATAAAATACGCTTTTTACCATAATAACGCAATTCACTTGTCTTTTCGATTGTAATTTGAATTGTAATTTTGTTTTTATTGTATCAATTCAAAAAATACCTTAAAACTCGAATCATGTCATTCAATTTTCTAAGGTACATAACTAACAAAATATCCTGACAAGTCCAAAAAATAATCTCAAATGATAGGTAAACTAAATTGGAGTATCACTGTGCTGATGCAACTACAATCTAAACACTAGGCAATACATAAATACAACAGACTTCGTCCTTCAAACTCTACTTCTAAACACGTAATTAACGCCATCATCTCACAAATTAAAACTCAGCTTGTATCTGTCGCAATGCGCAAGAGTGGCGTCATTGGAGGCACGGTGTCGGCAGCCAATCAGCGACGAGGATTCCAGAGGCTCGCCACCGCAACTGTCATGGCCGCCGCTTGCTTGCTTGTGTGCGTGACTGTGCTCACGGAAACTTTGTCTGATAAAGTATTTGATATTTATTAGTCTCTGTTTTTTGTAGTTTATGCCTCCTTATCAATATTTCAAGGCTGGTTGAGGAAACTTAATCGAAAGGTATACTATTTTTGTTCATGTATTTACAGGAAATTTTTGATGTCTGCGTCTGTTACAGACGTCTTATTACACGATCTATGGGGGCAAATATCGTCCTTTAAAAGCGGTTACTACACTGTACTGCAAAGTACAAAAGGAATAATAAAGAAGTTGTTAAAAAAAGAGAGAGTTATAACCACACCCTTATCACAACCATAACCTTATTAAGATGTGTCTTATTGCCTTTTGTGTCGTTGATTTTTTCTTTTTTGTCTACGTGATATTTGTGCAATGAATACTCATAGATATGTGCAGTAAATAGAAAACCCAATGGCGAGTGCAGACAATGTCTTTGTTTCGGTCCAAGAAGTCCGGTCATTGATTGCAGTCACGCTATCAGTTTACTATTGACTTTCACCGTCATTGTCATCATTATCGAACGTAATATCATCATCATCATAATAAACGAAGAAAGAATAATAATGATTAATAATTAACTTAGACAGGCGTGTACGATCCTCGTCTTCATCGTCACTTTCCATCAGGTGAGATGGAAGACAAACGCCTGCTAATTCTTAATATAAAAAAAAAAGTAAACGATGGACCAGGCTGTAAGGCGTAGTTCCTTTGCCTTTCTTATAAGATAAACGTTAACAAAAAAGCAGTTTCCGTCTACCTGGATTACCTACAAACCTACGTCAATTAAAGAGGTTTAAAATATTTTTTTCATATTGATGGTGGTATGTTCATGCTTCATTGAGAGTAAAATATTAATATGAAATATTTATTTTTACTCAACATTGACAATTACTTGTTCTTATTGACGTCAAATAAAACATGATTCTACCACCAGTTCGAAAAAACCTTCGTGAAGAAGAACTGGCAAGAAACTTCACGGGTATATTTTTTTTAAATAAATTTACAGAGTCCTTTTATGTCTATACAAAATTATTCTTATCTGCATCTGTTAGCTCGGCAAGTCTCCCTCCCCCCAAGTGACCAAACGACGAATACCCTCCAACGGCACCCGTTCACGAGTTAACGCGGGATCCAGCCATCGCCCTCCTCAACCATTAAGAATTAGTATTCGTGTTGTTTATCACGTACGGTATATCTCTACTAGTTGTGTATAACTTTTTTACGATTCATATTTTTCTCAAACAGCTGTTATACCAAAATTGAGTTTATTCAAATGTCTTTACAAAATAATAATTATCGAGGTTGGTTGTGTGAAATGCGGATACGAACAAGTAGGTACAAAGAATGATTTTGCATTTTGTCTGTCCTCTAAAAATCAGGAAAGTCAGATGAAATAGCAGGTTAAATCTACATTACGCTTATTCAGGGAATGCGTCATAATACATAGTCATGTGCTGCATCCTAACTTTCTCAACTTACAGCGGACAGGTTTTGCCTATCTTGTTTCGAATAAAGAATGCCAAAAGCTTTTCTTTGCACCACAGTTTTTGAGTTTGGTTTACCTAAAATAAATACCTTTTTTGGGCTGAAGTTGTAACTTGCGAATCCTGATCTTCATTGGTAAAACCCAAGATAAATTCATTATGAAACTTATATAACAAAAAGAAAAATCATCAAAAAGTGTTGCCATGACATACGAAATTTATTTACATACTTTACATAAACCCGGCTGTGTTCTGTGCGTGCTGTAGTTCGCTAACATTTTCTTATTTTCTTACATATTCGGAAAAAGTATATAAAATCACCTTTAAAATATAACGTTGAGTGAAAATTTTAAACAATTCATACTCCATTTTGGACTTTAGCCAACCATTTTACTTTAAAATCTACGCTACGTTCACTTACTTTGCTCCTTAAAAATTAGGCTTTACTGGAGCTGTTCATAAGAATTGTGTTCATATTAATCATTTTATGCAATTAAAGAAAACACTGTTTAACCGAATTTTATACGTTTAATTGGGCATTTGACAAAAAAAAATTATTACATATTTAAATAGTTTATCAACAGTAAAAAAATATTGCAATCAACAGTTTTCTAGATACAGCGATATGTTTGAAGAGCTGCAAAAAACATACACGTCGGTACCGAGTGGTGACGTCACAACTTGTAGCTCATACTAAAAATTGTATGGGTTTTGGATAAAATATATAAAGCTACGTAGACAATGAGTTTACATGCATGCTGTCATATTAAACATTTTTACGTTTTATGTCAGCAATCTTAATAGCGTATATTTCAAAATAAGTTTTTTGCTTCTTTTTAAGTTTTTCTAATCTTATATAGATTAGATTTCGATGTTAAATTCAAAACTATAATTTTCATAATATTTTTGGGTCAAAGTAACTCATATTTTCTAAATAAATGATAAAAGCTTGCATTTTTAAATGGCGTCATATACCCTATTATTTTTACATTTTAATAATACTCAACCTTTCGGTAGCTTTACAGATACCACAGCCACTCGTGACCACAGCTGTTTCATTTAATTTAATTCATCGTGCAAAATATTATTTTATATAACATGATAATATGAACGGCGTGTACTAAAAATAAATAATGAAGGAGAAGCAAATATCTAGGAATTTAACTTTAATTTAAATCTAATTCACATGGTAATATTATTGTAATTTATATCATTTCCTACGTATTTTTTTTTGATTTGGCTATAACTAGAGTGAATTGTAGATTGAAATAATAAATAATAAAAACTTTATTTAAAAAATTTAATAACCATTCCCATCTACAGGACACGCCATGACAATCGTCCAGTTTAATATACTATTATAAAACTTGTTAATAATGTAATTAATAATTGACGTTATTTTTCGTATTAAGATTGATTATTTTTTACAGCCCTTAAATTTCACTAGACTGGCTTGGAGCGGAAGTTGAAAACTTTAAAATTAAATAATCTTACATTTAAGTGTATCCATTTCTGTTTTAGAGTTTGCAATGAGATCCTGGGCTTAGGCAGAAATCTATAAAAACCTCCTTACTAAATGTCTTAATAAAACGCGACTTTGTTCCGTACTATATAGAATACATATTCTAGAAACATGTAAAAGCAATCTTGTCAAAGTTTGTCTAATGAGAATTTTCATCGCTATGTATCATATAACAAGGTCGCTTTTGGTTTGATCGTTTGGCCGAGATAAGCCTGAGACGAGTCTAAGCACTCGTTATTACAGATTTCAACATTCGACTTTGTAGGTTAGACTCCTTCAATACTCTGTGGAGAAGCTCGGTGGAGATTAAAAAAAAAACAAATGAACTAGCCTTCTTCTTTTGAAATCTTATTGGTAGATTTTTCGCTAGTATTTACAGCCTTATAATATTACCAAGTAGTTTTCGTGGCATCTCGTATCTACACGTAATTTTTTAGGTATGATGTCAGTGTTGCGTCACGTCACCCGTCGAAAACACCACGCCTTAGAGTCACAAGTCACAATGATCAACCACTTGCATGAAGAGAGAATTGTGCAAGAATATTTGAAAATTGTTCAAACTTTAAAGAGTCTAAATATTGTTTAGATGCGCCTGAGTTAAAACGGTCAGTTAATTTAATGTTTAATCCTAAATTAGTTAGTTAATAAAAATAAGGGAGTCAGTAGTCGATGCAGTGCACGCACTTTTCCCAGGAGAAGCACAAAACAAAACAAAACTGGCCAAACATTTTTATGGTCATTTAGATACCAAGCTAAAACATAAAATACAGACTAATGTAAGAACCGATACCTTAAAATATATAAATGTTGAATGACCACGCCGACACAGTTCTAAACAAACCAAACTGAACGAAACTGAACTTAGAACGAAAGACTCCTAATATAACTATACAATCAAAGGCAAATATTTTATTAGTAATTGAATTTACACAATATTTCTAAAAATGTTCGGACTGTGAGCGGAGAGGAGAGGCGAGGCTTGATTCGTTGGACGCAGTAATAAATAAATAATAATAAATAAATTGTTTATTTCAGATAATAGAAACATAGATATCAGTAAAAAACACAAATACTTAAAATACTAGGTATTTATCTTAAGGTTAAATTACACAGTCTTTACTGAGTGCACTACTCCCTAATAAAGGGCAGAGCCCTGTGAGCTTAGGATGAGTAGTGTGCTCGACCCAAACAAATGATTATTACAATATTAATTACATACTAGCTGAAACTATTGCTTATACAAACAGTATATCTAGCTGAAACTATTGCTTATACAAACAGTATATCTAGCTTTTAGAATAAAAAACAATTTATTTAAAGAAAACATATCAAACAAAATATAAAAAGTTTTTAAGATAGTAGGCGCGAAGGACTTGTAGATTAATATGTGATTAGTGTGAGAACGTGTGTGTGTCTCTGTGAGTGTGTGTGTGTTTGTGGGTGAGTGTGTATATGTGTTGGGTCATATGTGCCAGTTCTTATATTTATATTCTTATACCATTTTTATACCATTGGAGTCATTACGGATTCAGTTTGGTCATAGCTTTGAGACAAAAGCCAGAGTAAAACCTTAGTTTTGCACTCAAACTTACTCAAGCTATAGAAATTTAAGGATTTGTTTAGTAGATTATAGAGATGTGGGCCGAGAAATATATAGTATTTGTTGCTAAACTTGGTACAGTATTTTTCTTTGATGCACACAATGTCAGCCCTACGTTTTCGAAGTAGAGTTGCATCAAACGGAACATTTTTATGTTGGTGTAAAATGACAGACTGTATAAATAATTGCCTTACCGTGAGAACTTCGCAATTTTTGTACAGCAGAAAGGTAGGAAATCTATAAGGTCGGAAGGTGCACACTTTGAGAAGAATTCTTTGTGAAATTTCGAGTTCCAATAGTATAGTTTTATGTGTACCACCCCAGGAAGTTATGCAGTATGTTAAGAGGGACTGACATAGTGCTAAATATATACGTTTAAGCATATACGGGTCCATTACTTGTCTGAGAATTTTAAAGGTATATATCAGTTTCCTGATTCTAGAACTCAGTTGGGTTATATGCTGTCTAAAATTAAGATTTTGATCCACAATTATCCCCAGGTATTTAATAGTGGAGACCCGTTCAAGTGCTGCGCAGGAGCACAGCTCTTTGTTGATACATTGAGGCAGATGAGCAATTATCGAATATCTTTGAAAAGGTTGGCTAGAGTTTTGTATTGAAAAGGATAGATATTTGGTTTTATTTCTATTCAAAGTTAAAAGACTATGCTGTAGCCAAGTCGTTACTTTATTTAACCCACATTGAGCTAACGAGAAGACATCCGCCCAAGTATTTTCAGCAAACAGCAAAACCGTGTCGTCAGCATATGATAGAATTTCACCACTTATGTTTAGGGAGCATAGGCTATTTATGTAGACAAGGAACAGCGAGGGACCAAGTATGCTTCCCTGCGGAACTCCATAAGTTAATGGTAATTCATTGCTTATATAGGATCCTATTTTCACCGATTGTTGCCTATTAGACAAATAATCCGTAAGCAGATTAAGCGGCGATCCTCTTATGCCAACATGCTCCAATCTATTTAGTAAGACGGGAATCGAGACAGTATCAAAAGCCTTTTCTAAGTCAAGGAAAATGGCCACTACTTTTTTATGATTATCAAGACTTTTAGCAACATATGAGGTAAAGCGCAGGACAGCATCAGCAGTTGATTTGCCTCTGCGGAAACCATATTGGTTTTTAGAAAGCAGAGAATATTTTTCCAGATAATCAACGAGTCTTCTATTTATTATTTTCTCTAAAATTTTTGATAAAATAGGTAGTAAAGAAATTGGCCTATAATTATTGATACTGTCATGATCCCCAGCCTTATGAATTGGAACAACTACTGCTCTTTTAAGGTTATGAGGAAAGACACCCAGGTCTAGACACAAATTAAAAATTCGCACCAGAACTGGGGAAAGAATCGATTTAAATTTTTTAAGTAATTGAGTTGTAATATTGTCCCAACCAGTACAGCAATCGTTTTTCAAATTATAAATTATATCATTTACTTCGGCGCAATCTGTAAGGGTCAAAGAAAAAGAATTTGATTTTTCACTATTCGCTTCCAATCCATGGTGTTGTTCTGAACCTGAAGTAAATTGAGAAATGCTTTTTGCTAAACCACTACCTACATTTGCGAAATATTGGTTAACGTCATCTATAGATTTCCGCTCGAAACCATCTTTAAGTAGTTGTTGTGCTGAATTGTCTTTTTGTTTATTAAAAGTTATAGCTTTGATAGCCTTCCAGAGCAATTTAGAGTTATTGCCGGCTTTTACTATTTGGTCCCTGTCGTACTGCCGTTTTAATTGTTTAACGCGGTTAAAGTAAAAATTTTTATAACGTGTATATGTGTTTTTTAATACTAAATTTGTAGGATCCAGCTTGCATTTGGCATACAAATTATCTTTATTTTTTTGACATCTAAGAAGTCCTTCACTCATCCAAGGTTTTTTAATTATTTTTCTCGAGTTAGTTTTCACTGTTGAAGAATTTAATGTAATAGCCTGTTGAAGTAAGGAAATCAAAGAGTCAATTATGAAGGTAGGGTCCTGACTAGTAAGTATAGTTGCAAAGTTATAAGATTCGAGGTGTTTTTTGATTCCTCCATAATCTATTTTGTGCTTTACTTTAGGAGTCGTGCTGGATAAATTATTATTCCCCAATTCGAACAAAACTGGCTTATGATCAGTAATATCAGTTTGTATTACTATCGTGGATGATGTGTAAGAAGATTTTAGAAAAACGTGGTCTAAGCAACTGTTGCTTTCATCTCGGGTTATATAATAATGGCAAGACAGAAGCCCATGGTAAGCTAGAAGATTTAAATATTTATTGTAATTAGGATCATTGTTTTCACCATTTTGCAAAATATTGATATTTACGTCACCTATCAAAACAATATTTTTACAAGTAGAGTAAAGCAATAGGATGTTATTCATAAATTCTAAGAAAAGGTCAATACTTTCTTGCTTTGTAAGTGATTTTTTGTCGTAAGCGTGAGGCCTATTAATTGAAACTATTACCAAATCATCAGACTTCAGGACAACACAATTACAGCCATTGTAAGAGTGATCTTCAGAGATAAATTTCAGATGGTTCTTAATATAGACTACTACACCGTCGTTTTGGTAATAATTCTTTTCATTCGTTACATAATAGTATCCGTCGAGGGATGGAATAAGCGGGCAGCTCAGCAGCCAGCATTCTGTCAAGATTAAAATGTCACAATCAATATTTAATCTACTGAGTAACGCTACAAAATCATCGAAGCGAGTACAATGACCCAGGCTCCTTATATTTTGCGTGATCACTTTCAAGCTTGATGGTGACATTATCAGCCTGTGGCAGCTTTCCACATCAGATTCGGATGCTTTCGATATCGTAACAGCGTCGATATCATTTATAGTGTCTAAGTCAGTGAATTTTTAAAATGTCTATAGTGATTCTCTGGAAGATTGTCTACAAATGAGGCAATAATAAAGAACATTGTACAAATATAACTTGTGAATCTTGATGTATAAAAAACACCACTATGATATGAAATTAACGAGTCAAAAGTATCATTATTTTGAATTGTATGGATAAAATGGCTTAAATGTAACTCCATTGTGATTAGTAATAGAAATAAAAACAGTATTATTGAAAAAAATGTGTGTAAATAATTGTGTGTGTAGTGTAAATTTGAGGCATGGGAAGTATTAATTATGATATTTATCCTTCGGTTTATGTTACATAGGGTTATATAATTAATTTGAATATAAACTAGCTTAAATAGAAAAATAAAGGTGATTTTAAAGCGAATGGAATTATCCGTAACTAGTCAATCTTTTAACTTACACAAATCGCCCTCACAGTTAATCCTTATGAACGGCGCTCCTTCAGCTTTTCTTAAATAAATGTTACAGTTAGATATCCAGCAGAAAGCGTAATTCTTTTCTTTGGCCGACTGTCTAGCCATGAAGAAGAGCTTCCTTAATTTATAAGGTAGGTACTCCGATACATAAATAGGCTTTTTCGGGGCAGGAAGTTTTAAGCAATCAGTACTCAGCTTTTCGTTCAAAGGGCGAGTTTTATTATATGTTTTTACTGCTGTCAAAAGATCTTCCTTTTGCAGGACAGAGCAAAAGTCCACAATAATGGGTTTTTGTGCATCTATATGTGTCTTTACTCTGTAAATATCTCTTATTTCCGGTTTGCTTATTGGAGCGTTTACCGCCCTACTTAACGTATTTATATATTCATACAGGTCCTTTTTTGTTTCGGAGTTTTTGGAAGGAACATTTCTAATTTCTAAAAATGACAAGGAGCTCTTTCGTTCTATGTTCTCTATCTTTTCCTCTAGGTGGAGTATTAACTTGCGGTCTTCTTTACGCTCCGTTTCGAGAAGTTCTATTTTCTTTATAAAGTTGTCATGTGTTTCCGACAAAAAACAAACACTCTTTTGGAGCTCATTATTTTGGTTTTCGATCCTGGCAATACTTTCCTGTAGTGAAAGGAGCCTCTGCTGCATGTCATCACGAAAAGAAGCCATCATTTCTCTCATAAACCTTTTTATCTCTGTGTTATCCGAGTTCTTCATTCGCATAGTAACGTTTGCATCTGGTTCATGTAAAGATGAGCTGTTTAAATTTGGCGCCGAACCAGCTTTGAACTGCACGGGTGCGGGGGTAAGGCGGCTGACGTCATGTTCTGAGGTAGGTGTTGTCGGTGGGGTACGTCTGAGCGACATGTTATAGCCAGCGAAAGTACTAGGAATGTAGTAGTTACTAGAAGGTCTCGCGTACACCAATCGCTTGAGAGGTCAGCGTACACTGGGCGCAATCGAGTATTTCGAACAAAATCGTTTTCCGTCCAACGTAAATTGAGCTTCACGCACACTGTAGTTAACTTCGCACTCACTTTACACTTTATAGAATAACTCCTCAAAAGTTATGCGGACCTATTTTAACTTTTTATTTTAATTTTGAAAATAGCTTATTTATTAAATGAATATTAATAAATATTTTTCATAAAGTCTAGTAGACGACTATCTCGCTTCGAGGTCCGGGGGGAAGGGCAGTATCTATAATATAATAATAAAGAAATAAAAATATTTTTTTATAAATATTACAGGGTACCCAGTCTGTCATTCTCTTTTTCGTTAGATATTTCTAATACTATCATACGAGTAAGTAAAGAATATTAGATTCGTTGAAGAGTTAGCCTGCAAACCAGCTGAAGGTAAGTTGCATCCGTGCTCATAGACATCATTAATTGTAGATCTTGTGAATATTTCTTTTACAAAATATAGTTACAGGATTGGTGGCAAGAATCTCATTTTATTTGAACTATAATAAATTTAGAAAAATAACATAAAAATTTCTTGAGTAATAAAATATAAATAAAAATTTTTTATGTGTTAGTAGAGGATGTATGTTTGTGTGTGTGTGTGTGTGTGTGTGTGTGTGTGTGTGTGTGTGTGTGTGTGTGTGTGTGTGTGGGGAAAACAATAAAAAATTCCTAAATCTTCACCACAGTCGCAGAACGAGGAAAAGCGAACTCCAACCCTGTTGATGAACATTGGTGAGCGAAGTCTAGAGAAGTTATCTCCTTGTCTGACCTTTAAATAAAAAAAAACTAGGTTTAGTGTGAACAAAGTTCTGAATGTCGCCTTAGTGCGTATTTTTTACTCTCCGCGACGCCTCCCGTTCGGGACTCCACACGGCCAGTTGGTGGGATATAGCTGGCGAAGCTCATGTAATGCTTTGAGGAAACGATTTGAATGGAACCTTTCACATAGCCATCAGCTTTAACATCCTGTGATACCAGAGTGATCCAGGCTAACGCAAGATTTATTGCTCTGGACAATCCTTCATTAATGACATTACTATTTACACGACAAAACTCAACGTTTTAAAAACAATCTTTTTTACCTTAATTCTCAGTAAACCACTTACTGGTTACAAAGATTTTCTGTTTTGTGATGAAGTAAGATTTTTGTTAATGGCGATTTTCATGTCTATTTTGATATATTAATTATACTACATTGCTGTTTAAATGTAGAGTTTCAGTTATTAATTTAAGGAATTATTTTAATTTGCTATCTTACATATGTTTAGGCATAGTCAGTTGAAAATGTAAGAATTTACCATTCGATAATTAAATTAATTTCAAAAAAATATATTAGGGTAGCCGCTTATCATTCCCGATCTTATCCTCTTATCTTATACATATTTTCTAAGAAACTCATTTTCTAAAGTAGCGAACTGATACAGTGCTTCTAATTAGGAAGTTCCATTTTACTTAATAATGCGCAATGTTCATTTTGATGCTGCCTTCCTGTATATCAAAAACCCAAGTTGACAGCTGACAGACAGAGAACCACAGAGCGTTTATATAGCGGTGTCTTATTTCCATTTAATTGTTGTCAACGGAAACCGCCTGATAATTGGAAAATGAAACTTCTTGATACAACGCCGCTTGCTTGGGCGTATTCCTAGCAAGATGGATACTGGAATATACTTGAAAGAGGTGAATTCATTGTGGGTAGAAGTGACAGATCTTAATTCCATTGGTAAAGGTTTAATTATGATTAGTGTTCTAGGTTGATCAATATCCAGAGTATGAAATTAAGTAATTCTCTCTTTAACTTAATTTATTAGATAATGGTGTTATCATGGATCATGGTTTTCCACGCCAGGAAGAGTTTTTATGAATCAGTTAAGGAGATACTTTCCCATTCGAACGAAACTTTCTATAGTTTGAAGGTCATCTCAAATAAAATTCCATTAACATCAGAAATATGGTGAAATTATAGCGTTGATGTGTGGCTGAAAGCAATCAACTCGCTACTATTGGGAGTATTGGCATTTTTTGAACAAAATATGATACAATTTGCGTACAAAAAAACTTTACATCTTCATACCAAAAAGCCTCACGTATTATTTTAAGCACATAGCACAGCGCGAGGCAAATAAACAAGTTTATATCTATTATATGAGTAATCATAGCAATAGGAAACGATCATCAACTCCCTAAGGAACTGAATATTCACAATGTGCAGTGGGCTTGCGCGCGCGCCGGCACGACGCAGTAGATCGAATCGCGGCTCTGCGATTGGCTGGCTGCATCGTACGATGTTAATGATTCTTGTTCTCTGTAACTGGGGTTTCTTTTTCATTTAATGCTGCATCAATGACAGGTGTAAAATAATTTGACAGTAATTTATTTAGCGTTTCAGGAAAATATTTAATTGAGTGGTTGTTTGACTGTCCTATATTCAGTGACTTATCAACGATTTCATTTAGCTGCATTTAGTATTCTTAGTGTCTTATTTTTATTGCATATTTTTAGTGACTGAAAACGTTAAAACTTACAATCTCATAACTGATTTACATGCAAAATCTCCAGGATTGTATAATCCGTAATATAAAATTTAATGTAAATGGCACCTTACATCCAGTAATTTGCACATTCACATTGCTCCTGTGTGTTAACGGCACGTGCTTTTTATAATTAACTAGTTTTATTGCCTCATACCAGTGTAAATTTTGATTAGAAAACTAATTATCAAACAAATAAAGTTTAATTTAAGTAGTAAACTGATAATTAGACCGAAGATATAATAAAAGGTATACCCAATAATAAAATAAAAACAACGCAAATAAGAGAATATGATGATGAGGAGGGAATAGCGAACGAACTACGTCGAATCAAAGCATCGAGCCGTGTTATGAAGTGTTGATACATTGCACACGAAAACATGATATAAGTGACAGACATCATGCGCATACACCTGGTTGCATGTGTGCGAAACGTTGCCTCACGCTACGTCAAAATCCAACCAGTTGATATCAGTACGCCGCGACAAACGGACGTGTCGAACGCTCTTGCAACACACATCGGTAATTACTTCGCTGTACAGTGCAGTGTAGTGTTGTGGGTTAGCGCGATCAGATTTCTTGGTAAGTGTTCTACTGCTTCCTTTTAGTTCGTAACCGTGATCTTGTATCTACGTGTTTCAATGACGAAAATAAACCTTTTTGGCACTTCACGCCATTCTCTACCCTTGAAGATTTGTTTCAGTGACTTTGCTATCGCAATTTTCATTGATAATTATAGTTGGCAAATTTTTTTTAAGACACGCTCAGGAAAGTCTAAATGTTATCTAACGTTTTACAAAGTATATCCAAATAACTTTGTTTCTCAGAAACGTACATATTAATGACGTCAAAGGCGGTAAATATTCGCAATCTATTGTTCATGTGTACTTTGATTTTATTTTGAAGCAGTGAAATGAGGTATCTGTAAATACTAAAATAATAGCTGCTTATATTGTTAGGTAATTTAAAAAAAAAACGAATGACCTATTCCCTTGAGGTGTGAGAAATATATAAATAAATAGAGACCAGTATAAATTTTCCATTCAGTTTCATAAGGTCATGCAAACCAGAATAGTTGCAATAATCTGGTCTGAAGACCTAACTTCCGGTACTATATAAGCATATGGCAACACTTGCTATAGATATTGTAGTGGTATATGATCAGATATTAATGGCAATTTTAGGATATAGTGAAAGAAAATTTAAAGCCTTGTGTTTATCCTATTCATTATGACATGTCGTTTGTGTGGTTTTTTTAAAACAAATATGTATAAAATTGATAATAAACATAATAAATCCCCGCTGTGTTCAAGTATTCATTTTGTAAAAATTTGCAGTAAATGTTATATGATTGAAATGTATTATGTTTGATGCTTTGCGTCGTTTCGTTCGTTCGTTCAGTCGAAAAACGGCCACTCCTAGAAATAGGGTTCCCCCAAGGATCTCCACACGGCTCTATGTTATGTTTTTACGGCAGCCATTGCATTCGAGCGATCTTGACTAGGTCATCGGTCCATCGTGATGTGGTTTGTTGAATTTCTAGTAAAAATAATCTAATTTATGATGAACGGCAAGTTGGTCGTTTATTTGTAACTGTATTTATCCACATAACAAGCTATTTATATATTTCTTCTTTTGCTTTGTATTTTGCCGTTTTGCTTAATATCTAATTTGAATCATTCAATTTCTTGCAAAACTACAAATCTGGTTTACACCAGACTTACTGCCGTCGGTCCAGAAATATAAAAACACTGAGGTTATGTAGATACCTATTCTTATATTGTCCACCAGCTGTACGACGACCGGTTTGAAGGTCGCATACATTTGGCTAGCTGAGAAGCATGGTTTGCAAAAAAACTTTTGCACTGTGACTATTTTACGTTTGTTCATAAAAATTTTAACACAGGATCCCATCACTTATTGATTTTCGACTTGTTATATTTATTTGTTAAGATGAATTGAAAGCTTTGAATAATCCAGTAAATTTGTATTCAAAATAATTGCGTCATATCTGTACAATTTAATTTACTTTACAAAGGATTGGTTGATCAAAGACCTCGTAAAAGCTGTCACCTTCAAAAAATACTTAATTTTTTGAATGCTGTTTCAGATCTCTTTGAACTCTCTATGTTGTTGTTCCAGGTCGCTTTTTATCAACAAGGGTCATTTGCGAAAGCTGGGTATAAAAGCTGTACCAAAGTAAACATAATGTTTTCCGTAAAATCGGAAAGGCAGTGAATTTATCATAATCATCCAAAAATTACTAATTTATTTTTTATTCCAATGACAATCAATCTCACATTATTATATACTTAGTCGATTGACCCCTGACTTGGTCAGTCTGTATTCTGGAGGGAATCTAATTTAACTTACACAAACCAATTTATTTGTTCGTTTTATTTTTAACCTAGTTTTGGTTGTTTATTATACAAAATTTTCCTGATTTTTATTATAGAAACGTTTGTCTTCTTTTGGGTAGTGTTGCCTTCAGATAACAAAAGAATTATTAGAAAGGGTAAGTAAATTCACGGTTTATCGGTTACTTTTCACATTACATATTCTTCAGCGTATCGAATAAGAATACATAATATAGTATATTCGTAGATCTTCAAGACATATGTGTACACGCCCCCATGTGTGCGTTAGGGTCGTATATGCAACAACTTTGTGTGCGAGACATGATGTACATATTGGACACGCACACCAAAGCGACAAGAACTCGGTTTGACAAGATGGCGACTGCCACACAAAGCCAAGTTGCATATTCTCAACCAAACGCACACATGGAGCCGCGCCTACAGATGCCTTGAACCATCTATACCTTATAGTAGATATCTATTCAGTTATGTTTCAGTCTTACGAGTCTGCTAGTGTAGACAAACTCTGGAAAGGTTCTTATTATTCAAATATGGATGGTCATATTTTGAAATACTTCCGGTTTGTCATTCATTCTTTTTACTATTGCTTAAAAAAAATTACGCTTTTCTGAATCGGTCTAGATACCCAAAACAGACCTATAGTTCAAGGCTCAAGCTTAACGTTTACGTATAAAAAACTCGAGTATTTTCGCGCAACTGCTCGACGGCTCGGAATTTTTTCGTCCAATACAACCAATGTTACTGATGATATTTTATAATAATTTCATAGCCGGTAAATGCCATCCGCGCCCGTGGACATGATTTTTCGTGGGTATTTATTTATCAATATTGAATATGATTATTTTAACGACTAATGGCGCGATGCCGACCACTGGCTTCAGTTGGATACGCTCTTGTTCCAGTAATTGAATTGTTTGTTCCTTCCCTTTGACCGGAACACAATCACGTGACGTGATTATTATGTTTCGGACAAAACAGTAAGGACGGCTCCAGAGCAGATCTTAACTCAAGAAACTTTACCAACACTAAACCGGATAATTGTTCTTCTGACAGATGTAGATTTAGTTTTCCCAGAGAATATCGACAAATATTTACCTCTTTATAATTAAATTCTAGAAGAATTAAAAAAAAAGGTGATTTTACAGAGTCTGATTTTACTTTGGAAGGCAATGACACAAATTGTCTTTTCGAGCCGCCAAAACAAGATGGTTGGAATGAGCAAATTAAACGACCCTTAAGCGAATAAAATTAATATTTCATATTGATGAGATTTAGCAAATAATATAAAGAGAAAAGAGTTATTTCGTTGAAACTACTAAATTTTAATTCAAATACTTCTTTTATCATTAGGAATCTTCGTTAGATGTGGAGAAATAACATTTGCATACAATAAAACCACGCTGCACTCTAATTTAATTTTATATTTTGTTTGAATTTTTCTTAATTTAGGATTACCTGGAAGACATCACTGTTAAATGATAAAGTAGTTTAACGTTAAGTTAAAATGTAACAATATGATTAAATGCGGTAAAATCCGGTTAAGAAAATGTTTTATTTAATGTGATAAATCGAAAACACTTACTATCAAGTATGTTGGTTTTGTATGTGCTGTATTTTTATCTATGCGATTGAAACCTTGAAGAATACAGCTTGTATAAAGTTTAAATATCAAAAATGTATAGTCTTTCTATAGCAACTATATTTCATTTTACTATATGTAGTGAGTGAGACTGCTAGATAAAAGGGGCGGCGCGCGTCTTAGTAGATTGAATGACACTCACTAAACCTAATTTTGTCTTGCCTAAATGAACGTCGACTCGATATTCAAGTCTTCCTCGGATGTAATTTACTCAATTATTTTGATATTTTGAAAAATTTACATGATCGTAACGGGGTTATGCTCGAAGTTCAATGAACCTAAAATTGGCCAAGAAAGTGATGGAAGGTGCCAGAATAAATATACTCGCAATTCAGTGAGATTCCCAGATATTCCTCACATTTCACGGTGAAGGTTATACTGTGAGTGTTAGTAGAGTTTATTTTGTTGAGATCTCGTCTGACCTATATTGACCCCCGTAATAATCACGTCACGTGGTTGTGCTCCGGTTAAAGGGAAGGAGCAGCCAGTGCGATTACTGGAGATAAACTCCAAACTAAACCTACAGTCGACAATGCATCCTTAATCGATAAATCAATAGAACACAAGATGGCCCATTAAAAAACCTAAGAGACTTTCATGGGTACGGATGCCACTAACACCTGCCGAGCTAACGGAGGCAGATAACAATAATTTTGTATAGACATAAACAGACTGTAAATTTATTTAGAAAAAAAATATATACCCGTGAAGTTATTGCCAATTCTTCTTCACGAAGGTTTTCCCGAACTGGTGGTAGAGTCATGTTTTGTTTTTGACGTCACTAAGAACAAGTAATTGTCAATGTTGAGAAATAAATATTTCATTTCATTTCATCAGTTGGATGGTACGCCGGCTGCTACACAAAGCTAAAAAAATTTGTTTAACTAATTGTACTGGACCAATTCAAAGATTGCAATTCATCCCACATACAGTATCCACTGAAGTGATTTATCACGTGTGACCTTGTCGACTCCACGTGGTATACATTTTCCATTACCTACGTTTTATACTCTGGTGCAAGTGTATTACTTTTGTACGTGATATTTAAACGATAACCCCAAGTTGCTATGTGGATTATTCAGACGGAATGAGCAATTTTAACTGGCTTTGCTCATTCTAATTTGTGCAAAAGTTTTAAAGACATATATCTACACAGCTGACTTAGGGGCACTTTGTTTGTGTGGAGTTGTTGGAATATTTCATCAAAATTATTTTTTTAGGTTGTTACTAAAAGTGATAATATATCCATTCTGTGCCATCCATGAATACTTTTTTGGGCTTTTCCATTGTACTGTGTGAAATATGGCGAACATAGACCACGAGGTGGGGCGCATCTTTGGGGATGGCGCTTAATTTAGTTTCCCTGCTAAATCATAGTGTATTTAATAAAGGGAACCCATTACGTACTTTTGGAAATGATTTATTTATGTATTCAAATAATCTAACACACTTACTATCTATAATACCTACATCTAAATTATAAAGTTTAGTGACATACCAACAAAAAAAGCAACCAATCATTTTTTCAACAGTACGGTACTTACAAGTTCCAAATTCAAATTAACATAACCACTGTAGCACGCCGTATAAAAGTGATTCTCTGAATGCTCGTCCTGATAACCACGTGGTGTGCGCGTGCGCCTCCTTCGAGGAGTTCAGACTAAAATTAAACCTGTGAATCATTGCATTGAAACGGTTTGATAAAACTTTTTGTTGCTAAAATATAGAAACTACGTTGCTGTGTTTGAATTTATCCTCGTTTTAGTTCGCGATAGAGTTAGTTTTAGTTCGCGATAGAGTTAGTTTTGGTATATCGACGATACTTTTTCAGTTAGTTATTGTTTTGTTGAATTGCGGCCGCCGAGAGAAGTTGTAGTAAATTGTAAATATTTACTCGACGGCCGAATGGTGTAGTGGTAAGTATCCTTCCCTCATACGCCGAAGGTCCCAGGTTCGAGTCCTGGCCGGGGCATTCATTTGTGTGATGAACACAGATGTTTGTTCTCGGGTCATGATTGGATCTAAATATACATATTTAACAATATTATTACTCAGGTACATAAGACGTAAGAACATTCATTCTAATAGAACAGAACATTCATTATAATATAGCCAGTTTTTCAATTGTCAGTATATAGTATAGTGGATATGATATTCACGCAGGGTGCGGAGTGCGTTCGATGTGACTGGACAGCAGGACGCAGAACGCATCCAGTATAGTCGTTAAATGTCTAACATTACAACTTGCAGAAATTGGATACCTTTGTTCAAATTTTTACATAACAAGGGCTTTCTAGTACGTATTTTTAAAGTAAACATCGCATTTTATCTGTCGGCGCTTTATACGTTTTCGTCGCAATCGTCTATTGTAGGTATTTTAAATTAAGCTATCGGTTGTACAAATCTCTATAAAAACTTTGACAATGACAGGTTGCGAATGTGCCAGAAGACTATGAAATACATTTATTGATGGATCGTAAAGTTAAGCATTTTATTGCTAGATGCATGTGAGATTAAAATTCAAGATTAACTAGCTTGTGTGTGACGCTGAAGCTAAAGACGGGTCTGATTTTAAAATACTTGACACATTTTTTAAAATATTTGTCTGGAATGACAGTTGACCGAAGTTTCGATCCTGGAAATTCGAATAAAGAGAAACTGACTATCAGTATAATTATAATTAACACTATCTTTTTTAGATTATTTTACAAACAACGTAAAGAGAAACCCCAGCCCAGCTGACACCCAGGTTCGAGTCCTGGTCGGGACATTCATTTTTGAGATGAACACAGATGCTTGTTCTCGGGTCATGGTCGTTTGTATTTGTGTAAGTTTGTTCTAGGTTCCCCCCAGTTCGCTGTATGGTCATCTATAATACAAGCTCTACTTACTTTGGAGCCATACAGTTGGTGTGTTTGTCTGAAGATTTATTTATGTATAATGTTGATAAAACATTACAACTAAGTTTACTTGAAGGGAATCTTAATAAGTTAAATCAAGTGATATACAAGTTTCAGTATTAACTGTTATAGTGAGTACGAACTCGGCTAAATCCCTTTTGTCACTATGGCCGGCCACAACGTTCTAGTGTAGTGGGTCTATGCACGATTACTACTGTTAAGTATTATCCTTTTGACATACATAATTCACTTATTTACTGCCAAATATGAGTTGTTCCTTACATCAACACATTTGCCATTGAAATTGCTATTAAAAACCCGTGGCGAATATTGCTCTAAAACGAAATAGCTACATCTATCTATCTCTGTTCTTCGGCCAATAAAACAATGTAGATTTCCCATCCGAAATACATAATTAACTTAATACATCAATTCATGAGAACGATGTAACAAAAAATCAAAACGAAGCAACAATAAAATTACACGGAAGTTGCTCTTGCGCACAATGTCTCGCAATCCGAGTCGGTATGGTCAGCAGAAGTGGAATTTTGTTTTTAAAATTTAAAATGTTTAGTAAAGTAATATAAACCTTGAAACTACTGATATTATATTGTACGAAAGGCTTAAATTCGCTTTCCGTTTTCGCGTGACTTGCGATCATAGCCGTCAACCGTGGCTGTTACAGAAAAGCTAAAGTCGGCGGGGCGCGGCGGCTCCGTGAGTTTTGTGATTCCCATCGTGAGTTCCAGGCCTTTACATTACCACAGTCTACAATTCTACACGCGATCCATCCAATAGTAAGTGTCAAGCTTGCCCAGAAGCTTCAATTGAAAATGTTTTTTTTATGATAATTGGATTCCTAATTATTTTGAGTATACGTTTTCCCACGTAACTTCACATTCTGACCTTCCTTGGTCGTCACTTAAATATTACGTAATTTTGATTGCATTCGTTACTATCTGTACTTGCTACAGTAGATGTATGTTTTGCAAATTGCTCTAATTTAAGCTAATTCGCTAATGTGCCCACGGGTCTACAGTACTGGACAACCGCATTATGTTTTGTTTCAACTGTGGACTTCGTGTAAACTTGCGCCGTATTCACCTAATTGAAAATGATTTATAATTTGACTAAATGTGTATGACAGTATTTTAAATGGCTTGGCTTTGGTAACAAAACTCCCGAGCACTCGTTGCATTCGAGCAAAGCCGTGGATATACAGGGTGTCCGGTAATGAATGGTCTTTAAAAAGATGGTCTTTAAAACGTCTAATAGTACAACTTATGGCCGTTCTGAAAAAAGTACGAAAAATAATTTATCATAAGTAGTACCTCTGATATTTCTTTTTTAAAGAAAAGTGTTTTATTTTCAATATTATTTTACTGTCTTAAAAACTATGACCAGAAATGAATGATTTCTGTTAGGTTTTTGTTGTTTTAATATTATAGACTAACTGTGCTGATAGATGAAAAGTAAATAGTATGAAAAGCTTACGCAGTTTTTTTTAGAAATACGCAAAATAATTTATTTTTTAAGCAAAGTTCAAACCTCTTGGGTATGAAAAAAATTTATGAATACATGGGTGGCCAATAATTTTAAAATAATGTCTGTTTCAAGTTGATTTTATAATGGTACAATTCATAAATGTATCTTTCATAAATAGTGACTTATTGCCATTAATGTAGAAAAGGAGAAAATTTGATTAAATTACCAAATTTGTAATATGGGAATTTTTTTTAAATTGTATTGTCTGATCATTGGTGATTAATAAAAAACAACATTTAATATTTAAAATAATTTATTTTACATTAATTTACAGTAAATGTTCAAATTGTTTGCCTCCCACTCTTATGCATGCCCTACATCTTCGGATAAATGCTCTTCTGAGCTGTCTAGTGTACCGTCGCTCGGTTATTTTTGATGCGGCTGCTCTGACACGACTGCGAAGTTCGTCCAAAGACCGTATAGCCCCAGTAAAAAAAATCCAATGGATTTAGATCTCATGAACGTGGAGGCCACAAAATTGGCCCTAGACGTCCGAGCCACCTATTTGGGTATCTGCTGTTTAAATATGCACGAACCGGAACAGCATAATGCGCAGGACAACCGTCATTTTGCTGCCAATACGATTCCCTCAGCTCCTCGGGAACCTCTTCTAGTAAATTGGGGAGATCGTTTTGAAGAAACTCCAAATAACTTTGCCCTGTCAAATTCCCCGGTAATTCAAATGGGCCAATTACCATACCATTTAAAATAACAGTTCAAATATTTATTTTAAATTGGTATTGTGATCTGTCTTCACGCATAAGATGGGGATTTTCTAGTTCCCAACTATGTAAATTATGTAAATTTACATAACCGTCTCTTTTCAGCGTTGACTCATCGCTCCACAAAATATGATTAAAAAATTGCGGGTCCAATTTGCCATCCATCATAGCCAGAATTTGCCGGCAAAAACGCACTCTTGCTTGAAAATCTCTCGGTTGGAGAGTTTACACGCGTGTGACGTGGTAAGGGTGGTATCTGTTTTTCTTTAAAATATCTTGCACGGTCGATTTTCCAATGCCTGTGCGTCGAGCTATTGCTCGCGTAGAGGCAGAAGGATCATTTTCAATCTTCTCAAGCACCACGTCTTCTACATCAGGACGAGCGATTCTTCCAGTGCTATTACCACCTACACCACTACCCAGTATTCTTCCTTCTGAGTAACAACCGTGGACTCTTATAAATACGCGGTAGTCTGGATGGCGCAAATTAGGGTATCTCTGTCTATAAAGAGCTGCGGCTGCATTTGCGTTGCCTCTGCATTGTCCATATATAAACTGCATGTTTGCATATTCTTGAGCCGTATACTGATGACGTGGCATTTTAATACACAACAGTACAGTTCAGTCCAGAAACAAGCCAAATCGTCGCAAATATCACCAAACAAAACAAGTCCAAATCAGTAAGCAAAACGAAGTCCAGTAAAATAGCCAAGTGGGCGTTTTAACACTGATTCAAATAATTGCAAACGGAGACGAAATAAACACATGCGAAGTCGAGCAAGTCGAGTGACGCACTAAGTTCCCTTTATTTTTACATTTAGCTCTTCTCTTTCGCACTTACCCAATTCAGACCCCTCTTTGTCTAACATAACACAAAAGACGGTCGGTATGGCATGCGCGCAGGTAGCAAATATGAAGGTCGCACGGCCCATTTCACGCTAGTAAAGTAACCATTTTAAACATTTAAATTGGTTATTTTATTACATTCAAATTAGTTAATTTCTAACAATTTGGTTTCAATTTGTTTTAAAATAGCTGTTTTCATGTTTGATCAATTCCTGATGCGTTTTTTATTAATCCCCAATAATCAGACACAATTCAATTTAAATAAATTTCCATATTACAAATTTGGTTATTTAGTCAAATTTTCTCCTTTTCGACATTAATGGCAATAAGTCACTATTTATGAAAGATACATTTATGAATTGTACCATTATAAAATCTACTTGAAACAGACATTATTTTAAAATTATTGGCTACCCATGTATTCATAAGTTTTTTTCATACCCAAGAGGTTTGAAGTTTGCTTAAAAAATATTTTTTGCATATTTTTCAAAATAAATTATTTTGCGTATTTCTAAAAAAAAACTGCGTAAGATTTTCATACTACTTACTTTTAATCTATCAGCACAGTTAGTCTATAATGTTATAACAACAAAAAACTAATAGAAATAATTCATTTCTGGTCATAGTTTTTAAGACTGTAAAATAATATTGAAAAAAAGACTTCTTTAAAAATAAATATCAGAGGTACTACTTACGATAAATTATTTTTCGTACTTTTTTCAGAACGGCCATAAGTTGTACTATTAGACGTTTCAAGGTTATCTATTTATTACCGGACACCCTGTATAAGTGAGTTGAAATAAAAAAATGTGATAAGTAATTTATTCATACCTTCTAATGGCGGAAGTCTTTCATAATTTTCATTTCCGGAAAGTAATATAAGAATATGTTTGCATATATCGTGTCCTAAGGTAAGAAAGTCTGTAAGGATTGCCCCAAGTTTAGGTGAAAACATTTTTATTCTGTAATGTATTTTATCTTTCCTATTATTATTATTAATTTAATACGCTAATGTGTTCATTCTGGAATTGTAAATATTTTTAATAGTTTGTAAGTAAAAAATATCGTATATATTGGATTAACTGTTGAAAAAGGGGATCAGTACTTGAATAAACTTAGTAATTGAGAGATTTTTAATTACTTATGTTTAATTTAAAATTACTATATTTTACTTTTACTGTTAATTTAAAAGTTATCGTCTTAAGATTTCGTCTGCATTACTAGTCGGAAAATAAATATGTAAATATTCGCAAGCTAAGCTTCCCGGTTTTACTGAGGTTGCACCTGAAACCGTGGTCATTTTTTGGGTGGTAAAAAACATAGCTCTGTACTTCCTCCAATAGTCGCTCGATGAACTCAAAAAGAAGAAGATGCACGTGATCCACTTGATCAGCTGATTCATTAATCGAAAATTATATTGATTAATTAATGTATTGCGTCGCCGACCGTAGGCTTCAGCTGGGATTGCCTTTGTTCCAGTAATTGCACTGGTTGTTCCTTCCCTTTAACCGGAACACAACCACGGAAACTTTATTGTTATGGCGGTTGAAATAGAAAGGTCCCTAGTACCGCCCCAGACTAGATCTTAACAAAAGAAACTCTCTGTTACAAATAAAAATCACACGAAATTAACCTGCCAACTAAATGTACCACCTGTAAGTCGTAATGCACAGGGGAGATCACTTCCTATTTTGACCTCGATGACCTTTTTCATCAGCACCGTTGGAGCCCGTCAAATGGCAATGTCACGTGCGTATATTAGTTAGACGGGAGTACTCTTGTATTCGTGACGCGTTAGATTTTGTTTCTGCTCCACCACATAGCATAAATAAAAACTATATGTCATTCATTTTTATTTTTTGATTGCATACATTGTTACCAATAGATGTCGTCCTCTTGCACTTCCCTCGTCTTAAAGACGGCTTGATCTTGTGCCGCTCTTACACTGGCTTCTGCGAGTTCGACCGAGTTTGTTTAAGAAATTTGGTATATAAACATGCTTAAGTTTATGAAGGATTGTCGTTCAGGTTTTGGCGAGACGTGCCAAATGAACTGCCCTGTATACAGCCTGATACAACTACCCGATCGGCATTGGTATTCAACAAGTACTCCGGCCCGAACATGTGGGAGCGCCCCTTATATAAGTTTAAGGTGTAATTCTACATCCGCTGAAATATTGTAACTTTCCGACTTCTGGATTTTCAATGTTCATATTATACATATAATTATAAATAATATAATCATAAAAAATTCCAACTAGTTAAGGACTGTTTGAAATTCCTTCCCACTATAGTTACTACAACCTGGCTTGTATCAACTCGAGTGAATACCAATATTCAGCATAGTTTTTAAAACATGTCCGGCGCAAGCGCAATCACGTCAGCTTTATATTGTTAATTCATGAATGTACAAAATGTCATTGAACCAATGTTTAAAGTTGTTGAACTCCATACAAACCCATAAAAAGTTAAATAATAGTATTGAAGTCTTTTGTATTGATAAGAAATACTTATCTACACCTTCATACTTAAAGTTTACTCTTTGGTACTTAAGAATGTCTGGTACATCTGTAACCAAATATACACTATGGGCCCTAATAAATCGATTTTATCTATTGATTCTAGAGCCTAGATGGAGTACATAAAGTTGTACAAAAACTATTCCAATAACGCATACTTTTCGAGATATTCAGTCTTTAAAAATAAATCGCAAGTAAAAAAGTCTCAAGTTTCACATGTCACATACACATGTCACTCGCCGTGCATCGTAGGATGTCGGAGGGATTCGTGAAGTGTCTTTTGCACTTACTCTGTTTCTCGAGTAGGGATTGGTTTCTCTTACTCACTCTCTCAATTAAAGATTTGTTCACAAGGATTTTAATTTGTTTAAAAAAATAATTAAGATACATAATTTGACCTATGCTGATGTAACATTATTTACTCGCGATGCGTCAAAAATAAGTGGTTAAAATCTGTCGGGTTATAAGACCCACGGTGTATTTATTTATATATGAGAGCTTGCGTTGGGTTTTGGTTCATAGTTGGAGTATTGTCTGTGGATTTAATTAATTAATTATTTCTGCTAGCCCATTATGTGTACGTTTGGAAAGAAATAACCTTTAACTAAAGACAATACTTTGAAATAAGAACAAATCAGAACTAATTCTGATGGACCAAGCGAATTAGTTCATACTATTTTATAACCTCCATGTTTTACTTACTAACAATAATGCAAAATAATGTATTAATTCGCAAGTTGTGACCTCAGCGGAGAGCAGCTTGCCAACCTAGCCTCGAACCGTGAAAGGTCTGCTCGTATTTAGCAATGTCCGCACTGACCTTGAATACGTAAAGCTGGTAGTTTTTAAATGATGTTCAAAATTGAGTACTTGTCAGCTGAGATTTAGAAACTTTGCCAAAAAGTGAAGAGGAGAGTCTTTAGAAAATATCATATTATGTTAAAGAAAAATCTTTTTTAAATTTTTTCAATAGCCCCGGCAAAGGAACAAGCAGTTTACCTGATGGTAAATGGCCCTACCCGTGGTCGTCATTAGTCGTGGGGGTTTTATTTCTTAATATTGATTGTGATTATTACTTCGAGTAATGATGCGTTGTCGACCGTAGGCTTCAGTTTGGAATTGCTTTTGTTCCAGTAATGACACCAGCCCAGTAATGGAACTTAATAAGGTACACGTGATTATAGAGCGGTCAATATAGGAAGGAGTCTAGTACCGCCTCTGAAGAGATCTTAACAAAACAACCGGTACTAGCACTAATCTTGTTCTATTTCTAACCTGGGTTCTCAGGAGGAGCTCTCTTGTATCCATAAAAAAAACATGGGTCTTATGTGTTTTTCTGGTGAAAACAGTATCCTTATTTTTATCAAGCGTAATCGGCTTAAATACTAGACAAACACCAACACCGCAGCTTTTAATTTCTTAAAGTAAGATCAAAGTAATATAGGTCGATGACATTATCACATGGTGATCGAGTTTTTTTTAATTTCACTAATGGTTTCGTGAACAAACAATGTCATTATGGTGAACCGTAGATTTTTAACTAAGTTTTATTGATGAATTTTTGTAAAATAAAAAAGGAACGTTAAAGTAATGATAGGTTTAGTCCAGTGACTTTGTCGTCTGCTGTGTGATGTGGTGAACTAGGTAAGCAGAATTGACATGCATACATAAATATAAAAAACGTCAATAATTAGTGTAGCAAATGTGTTCATTACACAAAGAAGGTGTAGGTTTGAACCTAGGACCTCTAGTCTAGGTTTCAAGTGCACCTACCATCAATACCATTAAGGTCATTAAGAAAAAGGGCTAATATATTAAATTTTTGCTTTTTTTTTTCGGGGTGGAAAATGCATTACTCATATCACCTGGGCGCAGGGGGCCCCCGAGTGGTTATGTGGGACTCCCGTATATGCTAATGAGACCCACGGTATACCTCCTAAAAACCTCCCATTTTCCGCCTCGCCGCCTTGTGACGGGGTTACGGGAACGCTGGTGGCAGCCGCCCACAAGCGGCTCCATCGCGAAAGCCCGAAGGCCCTCCACGATGCAGGACATGGTAAGGTGCGCCTCCCTCCTCGGCCTCCACCGGTACTGTAGCAGATTCCCCCCGAGTCTGCTACTACATGGATACCAGATAACTGGTTCCCGGTGGCAGATCAGGTCTGTGGTTCTGCCACCGACTACACCTCGGCTGCAAAGGATAGGGCAAGCGGCGCACCGCAATACCGACATGCCTCTTCTTCTGCGGCCCCACCAGTGCCGTTTCGACGGAACGGCCCCGCCAGCTCGCAGGGGGTAGGGAGAGTAGTGCACCGTAATACCAACACGCATCTCCCCCTGCGATCTCTCCACGGCCGTAGAAGATAGGGAGAACGGCGCACCGTAATACCGGCACTCCTCTTCTTCTGCGGTCCCACACCGAAACGCGTCTTCAGCGGACTTGTTCAGCCCGCTGGGAGCGCCCTCCTCGGGCCAGCCGGCGGCCCAAACAGGCCGGCCCTAGTTGCCTCTTAGTTCACCGTGGGTGACCAGTCCACCAAGCGGGCAACCATCGGGGGGGATTAAATCTTTACTAGTTTAACTGCCGTTATGTCAATATATTTTGTAATTATCATTCAATACAAGTCTTCTTCTGTATTTTTGTCTGTGAATTTATTATTATTTATAATAATTATAAGTCGCTTTCCAACTTCTAAAAGAATTGTTCGTCTTGTAGTATACATATAAGTGCAGGGAATTTTACGACGAATTTGAACTTAAATTTGCTGTCGCGAAAAACGAAAACATGACGAAATCCCCAATATTATAAGATCAATCATAATATTATAATCAACACTCATACTCCTAGTTTACGTAAAATTAATCATTAAAATTCAAATATTTTGTCACGTTCCAAAACAAAAGGTGCCTTTTGTAACAGAACTTTTCCAATCTCTCAATCTCTTTCATAATTTATCAAATTTTTATCTTTATTTGTGTGTAAGAGTAAAGACAACCGACGTGCCTGTGGCATAATTAACCTTAGCAAGCGACAAGGTCGCAGATAGTTGGTATCTAGATGATGAGGTAATTTCACCAATCAAACATCTTTGCTATATTTGCCGTATGAAAAGATGTACGAAATGGTTTGCGAGATTGCAAAAGACTATTTTATATTATAGCTTTTTGAATGAACATATAATATACTTATAACGAGACATTTGTAACATGACCTCAAATAAAAATTGATTGAGACTTGTAAGGCTAATAATTAACAACACAATTTTTTTTCCAAATTCAGAGGGTCTTTTGACTAATTTTCAAATACATATTTATTTGACATAATATGTACTGTTTAAAACGTATATTCTCAACCTATTTATGTATGTGTATATAAATAATATATTATTTAAAGCAAATTCGATGTATAATCAAATGTAAATCTTTAAAGTTATCTTATTTCATATTGATCACTTTCTGATTTGCATAATGATGGCCTTGAGACGGATTCCTGAGTATGAACTGATGTCAGGGATAAATAAACTGATGATAATTAAATTTTCAGTATCACGTGTTTATGAGTTAGAGCCCAAGTATTTCATGTCACATCACACCCCCGAATTTATTTATATCGTCGAGCATTTTTAATATCAGTCAACATGTTTACAGAGATAGGTATAATAACACAAATTGTATGATTGGTATTTCGATCAGCTGCCTGAATGTGTTGGTTCTTAAAAACTTACGAGCAATTTTTAAAAGCCTAGAATAGTTAAAAATAGGAATAATATGTCTTGTTAAACTTCCATTGGCACGACGTTAGGAAAAATGTAGTATTTTATGTAGAGAAATTCTTTGAACAAGATACTACGCCGTTAAGTTTTAGTTTTTTATAACTGCATTTTTATATATTACAACCGACAAAATGTGAGGTTTGTAACTGCAGCCCATTGTGTTATGAATGTTATTCGAACCTCCCTTAGCGCCATTCATATTTCTAGCGATATATAGATACTATATTTTTAAGGTATCTAAAATCCAAACAATTAGTCCAGTTACGGCCGTGTCAAACGCTTTGACAAGATTAAAAAAGAGGGTGTGGACGAAATAGATCTATATGGAAAACGGAAAAGTTGCCAACATTGCGCTTACGCATGCTAACTAAACATGCTGTGGGCGGGAGCCACGTGATGTTAAGAAAATGACGTTTCGAGCCAATTGTCTCCTCTTGGGATGTCTATTTTTAACTCCAGAAATTGTCGATGTGATTCACATTGATTTTGTCTCGTGTTGCCTTTTCGTTAATACCTACATCAATCTTGATTGAACAGAATTCGTCTTCGTAGTACTAACATAGGAAATAAGTGTTGGTATTTTCATGCAAACACTCATGTTTTTAAACGAATTTTAACGTTTAGCATGTGATTAACATTTAATCAAACTACCCAACCCAACTTTATTCGCCAAATTACCTAAACAATGGCCAAATCCAGAGTATTTTCCAGAAGGACTGTTCAAGGTCTAGCTGCACCAAGGTTGGAAGAAGGTAATCAGCAATTTTCCAATTGTGACACCAAGCCGATTGCGAGCCAGCAATTCAAGTGGCGGAAGTCTTGTTGTTCCGCAGTATGTGCTGAGGATTCACGTTCTGGTTATTTGCCTTTGCAATTTGGATCTGGATAGAATGTTCCATTACGGGGTTATGGTTCTTTCCGTCAACTTTTGTGGTGTTATTTGATACAGTTTTGTGTATGTTTTGAGGACATATCAGTGTGTTTTGATGCTTGAGGAAGAATTTTTAAGACGTTGAATAAATTCTAAAGTGGATTGATTGATGACGAGATTTTAAACTTTTTGTTAGTGATGTGTCGATAGACATTTTTATTGATATTCAAGAACGTCGACAATATGTGGACGTTCTTATGTACCAATGCTTAAAAGTGGACTCCTGGCTCTGATTATTGGAAACCATTTGTAGAATGCAAAATAAATAACATTCAATTATTTAAATTTTCAAAGTACATTCGTAATTCTGTGCCCACATGGACTTGATTTTTAACTGTTGTATCTTATTAACCATACTTTTCTGCCATATTTAACAATTTATTCTAACCTACCACATCAGAATTAGATTAAGAAGAAAACTATATCAATACTAAATTCAATATTAATTTTACTACTATTTTTGTGCCTAACTTAATTAATAACTTCTCATGTTATCAATGACCTAGAGTGGCAATATAAGAAAAAATCGCTTAGAAAAATAATCGGAAATCAGGGTATATAGCAATACATAGAGTATTGCATAATGTATAACAAGTATTATTTTTCTTTGTACCGTGTAAATACCCCCATTTTTATCGTTTATGCTTAGTAAACTGGTTCATTTTTTATCAAATCAAAGGGATTTGTGGTATTTTTGGACTGACTGAAATAATCGATTGAATTACCTTTGACGAGTCAATCGCTACAGTGTTCGATTAACAATTTTTTGATTGATAAACATATTCTGAGGAACAATACAAAAGTAAAAAATCAAAATAGGTATAATAAAAATAATGAAGCAACGTATAAGCGCTTGTCAACTTAAACGAGGCTTGTATTATAAGATAATCGATGATAAATAACTAGGGATAATAAGGATCTATTAATCGTTACCATGATTTTTTTAATGGATTTTGACAGTTGACATTTGAATGGATTGACTTTGACGATTCAGTTAATGGATCAGTGTTCGTTTTACACTTTAATGGTTATTTTATTGTTTTTCTAAATAAGTTATTTACCCTCATACTGCATAAATGGTACCAATTTAAATTTAAAAAAATAATCAAAAATAATTTTATCAACCCAAGGTCGCATGACACGTTTTAGATAATCGATTTTAAAATTTTTCAATCGTTTGAAAACTATTGTACGGGGTGTGCCTATCTTGTTGTTTATTCGTCTACCGATACTTTTCGAAGCGAATGCAGTTTCTTGTTTTGGTGTTCTTTCTCACTGTATTTTGCGTTACAACCCCGGCTTATGATATTGAATATCTGTGCTTGCACCCTTGCTTGAATTTCGCACGTAGGAACCCACGCAAGTACTGACCTGGGCCAGGTATTGAACTAATATAACACCTCCTGCTCAGCACCTCGATGATGTTTTACTAACTTAGTGGTGAATAAAATATGATTAAAATATTTTGTTGATCATATTTATTTTCATTATTTTACTTTCCTGACAAGTAAAAGATGTTTCCGTGGGCCTATAAATTAGAATTAGAATTCTTCAAAACTTCAACCTGGAATTGGAGGTAAATACCAAGTTCTACATAAAATCTAATTTTATATGTTTAAAGGACATAGTATCAAATTCATAAAATGCTATTATTTGTTCTTGTCTATAGCAAATGAAGGTGGGCCCAAACTACAAGAGATGGTTGCGGATCACCTTTGTCATGAACACAATGTTTGCTGTTTGTATTTTAACTTTACCAACATTGAGATCATAAGGGGGTTTGTTTTAATGATTTTATCTTTAATACGCAATCTGAATTTAGTAACGCTTCTCTGCATCTAAACCTAAAAAGTATTTTTAATGCGACAATGCTCCGACATATTTTGGCTAGATAGGTTTTTAATTCCTCAGCTATTCACTTCATCTAAGGACAACCTTAGTTTCGAATGCCTTGTCACCAGGATAGCTCACTAAGCCTTGTAAAAATCCACTTCCACCAGCAAAACTCATGGCAGTGACCTTTTCAAAATCACAGATACTCTTCAAATCATCAGTCAGTGTTCGTCAGCATCCGCTCTTTAGCTTCCATGCAATAAATTATGTTTTTAGCCAATTGGACAAATTGGGCTCTGATGCTGTAGACCATTTGCGTCATAGTTGCGAATGTTATTTAGGAGTTGCGTAGGCAGTGTTTTTTTTTTGTTGTTCATTTGTAATTTTATATTTAGAAGGCTTCAATTGTAGAGTTTTTTCATTAACTCAATAGCTTTATTTGTTTTGCTGATCAATATTTTCTTTAAGTTTTTTCTTATTTTAGGGATATTCTGCATGCATCTTTTTACACAAAAATGTACTTAATTTGAAAGAAATTTTAACTATTAGATTAATAATAGAATTATGCGCTATAAAATTTTTCATATCTGAATTTTATACAAGAATTAAGTATATTAGTAGCAAAGAAAAAAAAGAAAACAAAATAATAGTAGTGTTGATAAATATTATCGTATAATAATTTCCAATAAAAAAACTCTTTTTTTCTAACATAACTATTATTTAAAATTAATGTTTGATTGTTTATTGTTAAATGAGTAACTTACAATTAGTTTGTAACTGTCTTTTGACAGTGAATTTTTTTAAACTAACTTCATAACTAATTTCCGAGATATTTGATTTATTTCAGTTTTAAGTACGAAACAAAGTTCTATAACATAGCTGCAAATTCGTCGATGCTACCTGTCTGGAGCCGGTTTTATGAATCCTATGTCTAGTCGTCCCACCCCGCACCCCGTGCCTGTAGTTCGCAATCCGCTATTTTGTTTTACGTTCATTCGGATTTTCACACTGATTTTGAATACGCTCACGCGCAATTCGCTGTTATGTTGTGTTTGTTGTTAAGTTTTTTGATAAATGTTTTTCATTCAAAGCCTCAGGTACATTTTATTCAACCTGCTACCTGTTGTGCCTGCATGTGTTATTAGGTACTTATTAAAGTGCACAGGGTACGGACTGCTATCAAGTTAAGCTGGAAAATAGACGGTACGTGACCTACAGAAAGGGCTCCAGAAATATCTACATATATACTTCAGAAATAACTAATGACTATGATCACCCACTTAACTTATAGTGGCTGGTGTTGGTGTACTTCAAAGACGGAAGTTAGCTAAGAAATGAACGCTATGCATACCTAAAAATTACATAGTAATTTCCTTTAGTCAGCTGATTGTAGAAAATACCTCGTGTATATTTTTTTTATAATTTTAAAACTGAGTTTATTTTCGAAAGTATGTTACTTACGTGTTCCATAACTGTACACTTATGTTCTTTATTACTAATATCGAATAAAACTACCTTTATCGCTGGCCGCTAATTCACGATTTTTCAGAATTGCGGTTAGTTAGATATTCCAAAGAGGTTGTGGCATAACATAAGTAAACCTTCCAGTAGTAAACGTATTAATTCCGTGACGTTGGCAGCTGCGTGAAAGGGACACCGCGCCTTAGTTGTAGGTCTTTCTCTGCACCGTGTTTTCCTTAATTTTAATTTTAATAGAAAGTAGACTTTATGCTTTTATCATTAAGTTTAAATTTTTAATCTTAAAATCGAGCGGAATTTCCTTGTTCCGAAACCGTCCCTTAGATGCGATTAAAACATTATTATTTATACAGTTCTTAGTTTGTATTTTGCTTGGTTAGGTTTCTTCTTTAAACATCTTAATAATAACGAAAGAAGAAAAAGTTCGATTTAGGGATTTGATGGTTTAAAGAATGTTTGTTTTTACGATACTACGTGTCATCGTGCCACGTGTGCTATCGTCTTTTGTATTTTATTTTCAGATACCGTTTTCATTTTGATTGCAATAAAGATTAATAAAAAAATATAATAACTACATCCTATAGACTAGTAATTTGTTATAGATATATAATCTCAGCCCGGAGGAAATCAGAAGATATTTATTCCACCCGCCGTAAGACCGTGTCTGCGCCTGTACTAGCCTGGCATTAATAGCCTGTCGCGTATTAGTGACGGCTCGTTGCCATAACCTTCAACATTGATATAATAAATCTATACTTAGGATATATATTTGAATCTACACTAAGTGACAAGGCTAAGCGCATTCAGCAATAAGTATTTTTAGATCGTTATTGCACGACACGATTTTGAACAATAGCGTTGCTTCGTCATCATTACGTATTTGCGCAAATTTTCTATGATTAAGTATTTCGTCGGATCATCGGATGATCAATAACATTCATTTGATAGATAAAGATTATTTTAATTAGTTTGTCAAATATAATATAATGTAATAATCCCCAGACAAACACACCAACTGTATGGCCCCAAAGTGAGCAGAGCTTTTGTTATAGATGATCATACAGCGAACTAGAGAAAGCCTAGAATAAACATACACATATAAATATCAACAACCATGACCCGGGAACAAACACCTGTGTTCATTACACAAATGAATGCCCCGGCCAGCACTTGACCTGGGACCTCCAGCGTACGAGGCAGGGCTATTAACCACTACGCTACTCGGCTGTCAAATACATTCGAATAGTTTGAGTTCGTTCAGAACTCTTCATGAGGCTGCGGGCGAATTCCCGGCCGTTACCAGATCTATTATCGATTTAACCCATCTGTTTTGTTTATTTCATAATTTTGTTTTGTTGATCGTTTGTCTTTCATTGCACTTGATGAAAAAGCTTGAAAACTCCGTTATCTGGATAAGTATGTAATCTAAGAAACAGATGCAGGCTGTTTTTTCCATTGCCACTGAATCCGTATTAACAAGGAGGTCCATTTAGATTTAGATTGAGTAGGTAGGACTGTTTTTAATTTCGACGTTAAAGGTCGAAATCCATGTGCGTTTAAAATTCCACTGTTGGGAATGAAAGGGTTGTCCTAGTATTTATAACTCGCTTATATATATAAGTTACCAAGAAAAAGGGCTTTTTCGTTTCATCAAATATGGATATATTTAAATGCAAGATCAAGTCCAAAAAAAAATCGTATCGGTACCTATGTATTTCTTGTCGAAACAAAACTATGAAGGAAAACCTCTTCCAACGTTCTCTTCTGTCGTCCTAAAATGTGAATCATTTCATAACCCCCTTTTAAAGTATGTTATTCTTTTTTTACAGGTTCTCAGGCACTAGACGTGCCTCCGCCGAAGTTCTTTTCAACCGTACCCATAAGCGCCAAAATGGTAACACCGTATAGAAGAACGCCATTTAAAATACTCAGCACATACCTGAACACGTAAACTTGGACTTTATCACCCAGACTTTAAGTCTCAGGACTCCAAAGTGATAATTTAGCATAAGTAGTGAATTGTTCGTGTAATTTATACACAAGTGATACTAGAACTAAGTGAAAAGTCGATAGTTTACCGTGCCATTCTCGATAAAATAAGTGATTTAAAATTAAATTAAGATGGCGAAGTTTATGGTTTTAGTAAGCTTTGTGGTTTTTGTGGTGGTTGGAGCGGACAGGACTAAGTTGCCGCCAACTTGTGACAGGTAAGTTATCTGCTTAGCTACTGTTTTAGCCCCCTACGAGGGGTGTTATAAGTTGATCCTGTGTAGTGTACCTGTCTTGGCATCGAATCTTCCGCACAAATATACCGATTTTGATGCGTTTTTGTTATATATATATATATATATATAACATATATATATATATATATATATATATTATATATATATATATATATATAATATACCGTATTTGAAAGCTGAACTGATCGAAAGTCTAGCAAAAAAAGACTAGTAAAAATTTTAATTATATTCAAAAATTCTGTAGAAATACATCAATTCCAAACTGAACTATTTTAATCAAACACATCGTAATTTATTTCGCTTCTATCTGTACTTCAACTCGCTATGCTCATTGTAATGAAATCAAGCACGGTAGCTAAACCACCGCACCGGAAGTGGTCTCGCGTCCTTGTCAACTGAGCAACTGTATTCAATGGAATGTCGGTAGTGCCGCTTTTTGCTCATGAGCCTAGTTGTTAGTTGACTTTTTATGATGTGTTTTTGATAAATTTTTATGAAAATAATGATCAGAAAAGTTTCAGCGAATCGTAGAATCGGTGATATTATAAAGGGCATTAAGGTTGTAGAACACATGTGTTACAAGTACTGTATGTATGTTTTATACGTAAAACGTAAACTTAGCTTACGGTGTTTTTCATGCGGTGTGCTTCCTAGCAAAATCGTTGGTAGTAGAACAATATGGACTACCGTTTTCGTGCTCACCAGTGGGCGCTACTGTAGTATACAAGAATAGCTGTGAAAATTTGTTACGGGCGTGGAAACAAAGTTTACATTCAAATCATATCTAATACTTAAAACCAAACCGTAAAAAAATCGATCATGTCGAAAGGAGGACATAAGTCTCCGAAAGATAAAACTGTTTGAAGTACTAAATCTCACTGAGCCGTAACTCACATTTTTTTTTATTAATAATTAGCAGGCGTTTGTCTTCCATCTCACCTGATGGAAAGTGACTATGAAGACGAGGATCATACACGCCTGTCCAAGAGGTACCTATTCACTCTACACTCTTGAAAGCTCCAGGGTTATATTTGCCTGGAAAAACAGACGCAGGCAAATCGTTCCACTCTTTGGCAACACGAACCAAAAATGAGCTATCGAACCGTTTAGTTCGGCTCTTCGGCACGCTAACCACAAACGGGTGAAACTTCTGCCTGCGTCTGGTTGATCGGTGGAGAAAGGGGGAAGGTTCGATCAGCTGAAAAAGAGCATTCGCACACTCTCCAAAGTGCAATCTTTAAAAAACCGATAGACTAGCAATTTTTCGACGATGTTCGAGACTTAATAATAATTAATCTTAGGTATTGCAAAATATTCACAACATTGTTCTAATTAGAAATAAACCCGCTTCGCCCATCCACAAATTAACAGTGAATGGTTCGGAGACCGCGAACGACACTAGCTCAAACTGTAGCGTAGTTTCAATAAAACACAAAATTCTCTTCTGTGTTTATTTTTTCGGTAAAATTTAAAATATACAAAAATGCCAACAATTTTGGCTACGCACACTCGTGAACGTAAAAAATAAATATAGGTTTCTTAAAAAGAACTTTGATTATCGATAATAAAATATCTCAACTATGTAATTTGGAATAATAAACTCGGAAAATAATAAATAAATAGATTCAAGTTGCTTTGATGGATAATTTTTCATGACTGACTTGTCAAATCAAAACATTGCCGTTCTCCGACACTACGTAATTCCTAGTTTAAAATTACGTCGGGAACAACAAAAAAATAAAATTTACTGACAAAAAGAGGTCGAAATAGACAACCGTCACAATACCCCGGGGGCCGGGAAAAAAAAAATCTGAAAGATTTTTTTTTAGTAAAATTTCAAATTCAAACCAAATCAAAATAAACCGCATATACCTATCGAATTTTAATATTTAATCTGCTAAATGAAAGAACAATCAAAAAAAAAAATAATAATAATAATTAAAAGCAAAATGAAAATTAATATTAACATCCTATAGAAGAATTTTTCTGAAAAAACATCCTGTATATATGAAAAAAAAAAAAAAAATAATACTGATATAATGCTTATCAACAAGTTATTTAATAGAAAAAGAAAACAAAACAGACGAGAGAGAGAAAAAAAAAAAAATCCTAAATAATTATCTTAAATTACATGGTTCATGAATGATAGAATTTTTAACATGTTCCTGGAATATACAATGTTAATATACATCGTTCAACTCCATCAACGTACATTATAATTACAACATACATTCTCTATCATACTAGTCTTATTCCAACTACTGGAAATAAAACGTCATGCAGTTAGAGTTGCTTATGAGGAATCGTATCCTAAATAAGTCAACTCAATAGAGTTGAACGCAACGGCAAAAGGCTTTAATAGTTGCCATCCGCTGAAAATATTAATAGCTTATGGCTTCTTTAACGTGTCGCTAACTCCCGCACGGTGATTACTATAAACAAGTTTCAGTTAAAGACTGAAATAAATATGCCGGAAAGAAAAGAAAATCATAGCCAGTCGTGAAACATTGACTTTTAAATAAAATCCAAGGGTCTTTTGTGAAGTAATTAAAATATTTATGTAATAAACATATGAAAATAATTCTCACAGGAAAGTGATTCAAGTGTATAAATAATACACATAGGTATGGTTTAGTTTAACGAGTTACCTTAATAAACGCTCGTGCAGAAGGCTTAATTTTACAAGTTGCAAACCGCTTGAAAAAAAAAAAAAAAAAAAATTGAGAAGAAAAAATTAGAATTGCAAATATTAAATAAATTACACAAAAAGTTAACCTAATACTACGATGATGATAATTAATTATAAGTTTTGACCAACGTCAATGTTAATGGTATAGCCAAACGATAATGAGGTGCATAGAGAAAAAAAATAAGACAAAAAGAATCGGCTTATGCTCGCCGTGAGATAATGAGCAATAATTATATATGAATTCATATAAAGTAATTGGTAACAACCAATCTAGTCACTCAAAGAAGAAGTTAAACGCGGTAGAGGTTTAATGTCCCTGTTCGGGCGCCAGTATGTAGCGTAGTTTCAATAAAACACAAAATTCTCTTCTGTGTTTATTTTTTCGGTAAAATTTAAAATATACAAAAATGCCAACAATTTTGGCTACGCACACTCGTGAACGTAAAAAATAAATATAGGTTTCTTAAAAAGAACTTTGATTATCGATAATAAAATATCTCAACTATGTAATTTGGAATAATAAACTCGGAAAATAATAAATAAATAGATTCAAGTTGCTTTGATGGATAATTTTTCATGACTGACTTGTCAAATCAAAACATTGCCGTTCTCCGACACTACGTAATTCCTAGTTTAAAATTACGTCGGGAACAACAAAAAAATAAAATTTACTGACAAAAAGAGGTCGAAATAGACAACCGTCACAAAACTACTACCTCTACTGGCAAATTCATACGTGATAGTATTCTTCCTTCGTTCATTCTTTCTACTGAGTTTCTTGCTGGTTTTTTGGCAGTAGATAACCCTTCCGAACCACTGGTAGTTTTTAATATACAACGTCCTAAGCCGAGGTCCGTGCCCTCTCGGGTGCCCTTAGGCGTATTTTACGTAGGAGTAGTTTAAGTTCCGGCTAGGCGCCCTTAACGCTAGACCACAAAGTCCGGTGAAATTGAAAAGACTAATAGGGTCATAAATAAACTGTCCATTTCGAAAAAAAAAACCTTCGTTCATTCTTCCTTTTTGAGTGCCATAATTATAAGATACTCCAATGTAAAGTTATACTCAGTGACAAAATAATAATCATGTTGCAGTATTTAAAATGTATCGGTAGAATAACTAAACACTTAAACTTTAAGCGTAAAATGATAATGAAATGCAATCAGGCTATTAATAAAATTGTAATGAGTTCATTTGGAATCATTACGTAATTCGTACACACAAGGAAAACATTGCTTCCTAATTTGTATACACAGAAAAGCTCATAATCATGACAGTGACATTTATACCCAATATAATTACTATCAAACGGAGAATAGGCTCCTCATGAATAGTCCAACATCCTCGTATTTATCTTAACCTTCGGGTGAGACGGAAGTCAAGCGACTGCCAGTTGCTAATTTCAAAAAAAGAATACCCACTTTTAGTCTTAATAAATAATACCGTAAATTTAATTTGAAAATATCACAAAGTGTTATATGTTTCCCTTTCTCTAGAAATTAATTCAAAATTGACGCATAATTTCACCTTCATCTAAGTAAATTAAAACTTTTTTAAAACCGTATCTTAGGATTTCTAGCGCAGTGGACTATAAACTGTCTGAAACCGCCCTTTAGTGGGCATGCAGCGGGAATATAATGGAAATAAAATGGTAATAAATAATACGAACAAATTGAAACAGACTTCCCCAAATTTCTGTCTAACTAAAAGCCTCGCGTAGAGTTAGCGCTCGTGATAAAGTGACAATTTTGATATAATGTAGGTACTTTTGTTACATTTGAAAAGTGCAGATTTCTGATGGTGAACGAATTTTTAAATTAATTTGTCTGTTTTATAGAAACAAACAAACAGACAAACTTATAATATAACTAGAGATATAGTGAGTTTCCGTTGATCTATACGATTACATCCAGTGACCGTCTTACTTACCTTAGTACAACCTAATTCGTGGCACTCACTACGGCAGCAATGATGGCACACAAAAAGGTGATTTTTATATACCAGATACAAAGTAAACTGTCTATATTTACGTGCAGAATAATAAAGATTTAAATAAGTAAATGTGTATAAAAATAACTTGGGCAACGAACCCGCAAGTATTGCGTCGGTTTCAATTTATCTCTCAGTAGGTATTTGGTCTGTGGACTGTCTGTTGAAATCACGTCTAGTTTCGGTGACATTTGGTATGACTCCTTTGTGACTTGTTGAGTAATTATTATTCAGTTTAAATGTCATTTGTCGGGTTTTTATGTAAAGTTCCGATGATGACGTTCTTGAATGTTCGAATCCTGCATATACGAGGGCAATTCAGAAACTAACCTCCGGTTGATTGAAAAAAATACACCAAGTTAAGTAAAAATATTTTAATATATACATCTTACAACTACATCTTTGCACTATTTTTCGACATAGTCTCCATAACGATTGAGGCACTTATCGTATCTCTTCACAAGCTTTGAAATTCCTTCTGCATAAAAATCACCCGCTTGTGCCTTGAGCCAGCCTGTGACCGCATCTTTGAGCTCTTCGTCGTCATCAAACCGCTGGGACCCGAGCCATTTCTTCATATGCATGAAGAGGTGATAATCGCTTGGCGCCAGATCTGGGCTGTAAGGTGGATGGTTGAAAACGTCCCACTTGAAGGACTCAAGAAGGGCTGTTGTTCTGCGAGCATGTGAGGACGGGCGTTATCGTGCAAAAAAACGATACCGGAAGTCAGCATACCACGGCGTTTGTTCTGAGATCTGGCGCCAAGCGATTATCACCTCTTCATGCATATGAAGAAATGGCTCGGGTCCCAGCGGTTTGATGACGACGAAGAGCTCAAAGATGCGGTCACAGGCTGGCTCAAGGCACAAGCGGGTGATTTTTATGCAGAAGGAATTTCAAAGCTTGTGAAGAGATACGATAAGTGCCTCAATCGTTATGGAGACTATGTCGAAAAATAGTGCAAAGATGTAGTTGTAAGATGTATATATTAAAATATTTTTACTTAACTTGGTGTATTTTTTTCAATCAACCGGAGGTTAGTTTCTGAATTGCCTACGTAAATAAGAAATTTTGATTTACATGCGTTTACGTACATTTATAAAAGCCCGTAACGTAGATATTCTAGCATTCCATATTTCCATATTTTTTTATTTGTATTTATTTATTTAAATAGCTACACTAACGGAAATACCAATATACAATTTCACAAAGATACATAATATTTTAGGATAACAGATACGTCTTTACAAGTGTATACAACAATAATAAAAATTTTAAACAATACAAAACCTAACCAAACACGAAATTCAAGTAACAATCATTATAATAAATGTATATTATTATTTTTATTCTCCCTGAATTAGTAATCAGGCAGAGCAAGTAATAGAAGATCTTTGCATTTACTTTTGAATGCAGGTTCAGGGTCGCAAAAGATGTCGATTAATTAATTAATTAATTACCATCATTCATATCAAAGGCTTTGGAGCAATACTGCTGATGTATTTATTACTATTTACAACATTATCCAGACCGATTTTTCGGTTCTGAAAAACAGCGTGTAACAACGTAATTTGATGTGTATCATTCACAATTACTCCAATGACTTATCTCTAAGGGTGTTACCACACCAATCGATCGACCGTCGATCGACGTCGACCGGTCGACGAAATCTAAGGACGGCGTAGCCTAAAACCGATTTGTTTCCTCATTACCAGTTTTCTAGTAAAACGCTTGAGCATTTTATTCTTAATTTTTTTGAACCAAAGTATTATTTGTAAATTTGCATAAAAGCCTATCAATATAATAAATTCGGTATGTAAAGAAAAAAATACAGATTCTTACTCCATTTCGAGATATCACTTTCCTATTATGTATTTTGTTTCCGACACCTTGAAAGCAATTCAGTTTATCTTAACGAAAATACACAAAATAATTTGACTCTCACTCAACCTCTGTATGACGTCAGATAGTAGAATCATCTTCTGGAAGTGTCATGTCAATGTTTGCAGTACAGATATGTCATCAAGAATCCATACAAATTGTAGAGTCATTTCCTGGAGCTATGATACACTTCATAATGCGATTTTAGGAAAATTACTCCGTCACGCATGAAACTAATTTCTTTAAAAAATGATTTAAATCTAAACACCTCAGAATATCTTTACTTATCGCATTGAAGTAAATCAAACCACTGGAACAATGTCAGTCTTGTTACATGAAGACTCGTGTTCTACTGAAATAACTGTCAGTGTAAACAGTGTGACAGCAAATACAGCCGTCTGTCATGTTGACATTTGTGACATTTGTATGCAACTGGTTCAAGCTGGATTAGCGTGTTGAAACTCTTTTTGTAGAATCTATTTTTTTTCCACTGTTTCGTTAGACGGTCAGTTAAACGTACACATATTTTGACGCAAAAAGAGCGGGGGGTTTTATAACTTACAAGTTAATGTACCTATGTATCGGTTTAATCCCAGACGATTTTGATACTGATGTTAAAATATAATAAAATACTGTTTATTTAGAAAAAAGAAAAAATTTAAAGTAGAGATTAAGCGTAAATCTAAAATCCGGCCGGATACCGGACAGTAAACTAATATCAGGGTGGAAACAAGATATTAATAATTACTGCATCAAGGGCAAATTGTGGTGAACAAAACGAATTTTTGTGCATTACTAGGCAGCAAACGGTTTCGTAGGTTCTCTTCGAAGGCCAGCTTCCGAAGTAAGTTTTTTTTCAGTGTACACTGCTGTAGGGTGAAAGAAAGGTACATTCTAGCAAATTTTACAAAGTTAGGATGCTGAACCGCATTAGCCGACCACCACAAATATGAATCGAATGGAGATAAAAATCAATCTCGTCTGCAATCGCCTTTTGACCTTGATCCTGAGAATGACTAATTGACTTCTGTCGTTCTCTTCGCAACATTAGATATTGAAGCAATCCAAGAACGTGTCATGGTTTCGCGAGATACAGCCAACTGTCTTTCTTCTCGTCTACCTTTTTTGACCGGTGATGAATCAATTCAATATGACAAAGATCCGTTTAGGCTCCAGGCTTCTAGTGTCCTCGTAAGTCGCACGCTCAAACGGTTCACCAAAGTGACGTAATTGATCAGACCGATCCCCATTGGCTACTCTGGAGAACACTTGACGCACTTGTTTTTTTTTTAATGCCGTCTAAACAGCACCCTCACGGGAGAGGTGGAAGATGCGTCATGCATACTTCCGCGACGGTCATGTGGGACTCATCAAAGTGGCACCTACCCACTAAAAACCACCTTGCTGGCTGTAGCATGGGAATGCTGTCCGCCTTCATCGGAGCGACACCCGGGTCGGGAGATGGGTGCGCAAGCCGGGACCCGCTAGAGGGTCACCCGCTGAGATTACTAATCACTTAAGGTGCAAATGACATTTTTATATGATGATTATTCGGCCTGGGCAGCCTTAAGCTGGTCCAGATTAGCCGAGAGCTGATCGGGGGGATCCGAGAGTGCATTTCTCGGTCTACGGACTTTGCTGCATGGCTTTGTCTAGAGGGTGGTTGCAGGCCACGGTCAAAACTTACCGCGTATAGGTACTATTTGGCGCCACCCAAGAACCACGTGCAAGGGCCTCAAAAGGCTCGAAGTACCAATCCCCAAAAAATATTTTAAGTGGTAATCGCATATGCCACTTATAATTATTTAGTTAGTACCTATTGCAGAAGCTTACTTCAAGTTTGAATTTAAATTCAATTTGTATTGTCTTCAATAACTGGTTTTAACAGTTAAATAATAAATTGAAAACACAGCCAGCATTCCCATAATTCAACCTTCCTTAAACATAACAATACGAGCTTTGTCTTCAAATATGAAACTTCTACCGGTTCATACATTTCATTGTTTAATTAATTATTTATATCTGACATTATACCTACAATTTAATTGACCTAGGTCATCAAGTGTCACTATATATAGTTTGGATGACTTTAATTGTGACTTTCTAGACTAGTGTGTGTTGAGACAGTTCCAGATTAATTACCTAGCAGTTTTACCCAAGTAGATTTTGGCCTCGTGGCAATGTTTCGATAACTTAGGTTTAGCTGTAGCTTGTGTTAATTCGGAACCTGTGCTATCTAATAGCTAGGATTATAAACGCCGGTTTCGTCATTTTAAAGTTTATCAATTGAAAGTAAACAAACAATTATTTGTTTTTTAAATATTATAATATATATTCATTAGGATAGACCTGTGGGATTAGTGATAAAAAAATTACTTGTATACAGAATCTATTATGAGTTCATGCCTTTGTCTTTGCTGTGTGAACCATACCATGGCCTTGTTTATTGTAGGTACTTCGAATAAATCCAAAATTATAGCAATCCTAAAGCATATAAAACTTTAATGTAAAGACAAAATCTTGGATAATAAACATTAATTATTTCGGTAGCACTTGACAATCAGTAAAAACTGTCTTAGCTAATGTTTAACTTTTTTTGGTAAAGCAGTTAAGTTCAAATGATTTATATTATAGGCCTTTTTTGCTTAATTTTCTGGACTCTTAATTTGACGTTGTTAAAATACATAAATTTCCTGTTATCCAATTTTATATTACCTTCAAATCTAGCTATATTCACTTGTTTTTGAGAGCCCTCTTCCCCTCTGTTCTATTAGAATATGCTACCATACTACCATACGGTAGACAATTAAGGTAATAAACAGCTGCAATAAATATTTTCTCTATTTTCCAGTCAAATCTATTGCCACGGCCCGCTACTGGACACAGTGCAGATGGCTGGCCTTTACAACGACTCCAAAACCTTCGTGGACATGAAGATCAAGCAGTCTCCCACTATAACCATAGAGCATTTCCATCAAATGATGAACAGGTATACATTTGCGTCCACTTGTCTTGTACCAAAGAATTTAAAAGTTACTACACCACCAAGTCACCTTGATCAACGGGCAAAATGCGGCATCTCTTTTCAATCCTTTACAACTTACGTGCGCACGCGATGTGAATGCAGTCGGTGGTGCTACCTCTGCACCCTCGCCGCTGCCACAACGACCACTCCGCTGAGGCATTGGCGATAAAATAGTGAGCTGATCATGACTCCCTCGTACAAAATTTAAACTTTTTGATTCAAAACTATTACCATGAGTCCCGACCGCGTCATTATATCAAGATCTGAAGATTTTGTTTTGATTACCTGTCCCTATTTATTTATTTAGCAAAAAAGAAAACCAGATCAACAGTTCTTTGTGAACCGCTGTACCGAAAATGTAATTTTTTTTAAATTTGTTTATTGTGGGAACCTCTTTGCCTCAGTACTTTATTGTTCTATCGTAAAATAGGTATTGGTCTTCCAAATACTAAATAAATTGTTGCCATGTAAGACATCTGATCTGATCTGTAGTTATTTCTTCCAATATAGTTTTTTTTATGTAGGAATACTAAATGAAAAAAAAAACTTGTTCAGACGTTCTGCTGATTTGAGGCAATGCATGCAGCATACAGGGCATTTTGTAAGATTGTCGATTAATTATGCATTGCTGAGGGTGAGGCTAAAGTTGGAGTTGCCATTGTTCTAGTATTTACACTGGCTGTTCTATCCCTGTAACCGAAACAATCGCGTAAATGTGATTAATGTGGTAGTTAAAATAGGAAATACTATATTACTATCCAGACGAGATCTTACTGCCACTACTAAAAATATTTCTTCACCAAGTTATTAAATCAACCGCATTACATGGCTAAATATATTTATTTCTATAATACTGTATTTTCCAGGACAGGTTCTCGGCCGACCAAGGCTGACATCCAGGAGTTTGTCAACGAGAACTTTGATCCCGAAGGATCGGAGTTCGAGGAGTGGCTTCCCGTCGACTGGAAGGATAATCCTGGTAATTTTAAGTTTTAATTTGACGGAATTTTATTGACCAAATCTACAGGTAGCTATATAAACATTGACTTACAAATCATTTGTTTGCAAGCCAATGTTTTTGGATATCGGGTCTGCGTTCAATAGCGTCCGAGGAAAATTGGAACGAAAATGCAATAATTGTAAGACTAAAACACTAAAGCGCGTCCAAAATGACATATTGCTCGGTGAAAACTCTTCAAAACTCTTGAACGCACGAAGTAGTCGAAGGTGATTTTACAGTCAACTTCCTAGTCACAGCTACATACGGTGAAAAATTGTGGCAAGATATAATCAGCTTTAATCCAATTATCTATGATTTGAATTTCAAGTGATTGAAACATACGTCAATTTGGTATTAGAATCGCCACATATATTGAAATCGGTAGATTAGGTAAGGATAAAACTGGGATCATTAAAAGTGCGGGTAGGTTTGCAATTTTTCAGCTTGCTATAAGTGAAACTTTGAAGTTCTTATACAAGTGGTTAAGTTTGGATACTTGGGTAGAGGAGACTTGCCGAGCTAACAGATGCAGATAAGAATAATTTTGTATAGACATAAAGAGACATTGCAAATTTATTTTGAAAAAAATATACCCGTGAAGTTTCTTGCCAGTTCTTCTTCACGAAAGTTTTTTTCCGAACTGATGGTAGAGTCATGCTTTATTTGACGTCAATAAGAACTAGTAATTGTCAGTGTTGAGAAATAAATATTTGAATTGGAGTTCTGATTTTGATTCCTAGGTAGCTCATTTAAAATACCGGTATGCTTCAACAGAGTTCCATGACATAGCGGGGATAGAGTTTTATGTGATAAGAATTAGAAGTGTAAAGTAGAGTTTTCTGTGTAAATATCTGTATTTATTTTGACTATACCAGCCCGCAGTATGGTCTTCTTTACAACGGACTGCTGACTGCGGTGAACATATAATGTATTATATGATAATTTATTTGTTTAGATTATTTTTATACTATACAAACTGGTTTTTGCTTGTACTATCTGATATGCCCGTCTTGTGGCAAACGTGAGCAGTCGTATTGTATTAACATTTCAAACAAATAAGATATCTATTGGTTATATTTACGTTACTGATAAAATTAATTAACTAAATAACATGATACGATTTTAAGCATACAAGTTCATTTCTAAAACAAATAAATAGCAATAAAATTTTCCTCGGCCTCAATAGCTTACTTTTCCTATTAATGTCACACTATCAACAATATAGAACATCTATATAGATATCTGTATCATAAAGATATTTTTATACAGAAAATGTAATATTTCTTATTTGTCAGAAACGTCGTCAAACTCAGCAGACGCAACATGGCGTGTCACGACAATACTTATGTCACGGATTATATCACGCTAGCTGATATAATCGTATTGAATTACACCAAGAATTTCTAAGTCACAGCGAGACAGGTCGCATGGTCGACCCGTTTTACCACTAAGCCTCTATCCAAGACCGGGACTAGTCGATTTCTTATGTTTTGTCTCGAGTCTTATGTCGCTCGTGCTACGCCTTCATCAGCTACTAATCTGGCTTTATCAATTTTTTACTCCTAGAAATGTATACTTATATTAACAAATTGCAAATTTTTGGTAAAAGTTCAACGACCTCACTTTGAAATAACTTTATCAAGGTGGACCGAAGGCATTCTCGAGTATTTACTTTATGTTCCATTAAAGGTCGTTTGATGTAATAAGTACTCGTTGTTACCGTATGAATTCTCGTGAAGACCTGATTCTCTTTGTTTTCGAATTCTTTGAATGAAACCAGATTTCTTTTATAGGGCCATAGGGTATTTTTTGTGTCTTAGGCTTAGGTTGAACTTAGAAGCATGCTTATTCTTCATAAACTGTACGAAATTTTAGGAATGTATGGGTTATTTATGCAACAGCAAATTTGAAAGGTCTTGCTTAAGATCGTCCATGATCCATCGTGAGGTTAACAACATTAATTATTGTTTATGGTTAAAAGAGAAATAAGCTAATGAGTTTATAGCAACTTTTACTTACCTTCATGTTGTATTGAAATATAGAACCTACTGTTTCATGGCTTAAGAGGCTTTTGTTCCTTCTCGGTCTTTAATACCTTTTCGAAGCCGAAGTTAAGGCGTATTAACGCAAAAGCGATGAAGACGAAGAAGAAGAAGACATTCGATGGGTGTTAAAGATTTTCACGATTTTTAAAGGTCGAAATTTCCAGAACGAAAACGTTGGAACCAAAAACGCACTGTGTTTTCTTTTGTGACGCCGCCGCCATACACAGCATTAATACTTCGAACCGTGTCTGCAGCACTGGTGTCACGGTGGAACTCGTACTCGTAAACGCGATATTTCAAGTTTTCCATTTTGTAAACTAAGTGACGCAAAGAAAAAACCAAAAGAGGAAAAAACAAATGAATTACGGTTTTCGAAACACAAATGCGCGAGTAAATAGCTGTATAAATTTGAAATTGGAATTCTTAACCAAAGAGGAGATAATACAGATCAAAGTGTCCAGTACGACAAAACGGCAATTTCATATGTTATGACCTAATTATATTTTTTAGAATTTAGAATTTTTATCTTTACGAAAACGTAGATAATTTCTGAGAGTACGACTGCCTTTTGAAGGCGATCCACAACCTATTTTTAATCGGGATACTTCTTTACAGACGTAAAAATACATGATAACTTTATTTATTATTATTTAATTAATCATATTTTAATTCCAGCATTCCTCTCAAGAATAAAAGACCCTCTTCTGCATCAATGGGCGTCAGAACTAAATCGGCTGTGGCTCTCTCTGGGTAGGAAGATGAAGGAAGACGTTAAGCAGAACCAGGATTTATACTCCATCATCTATGTAGACCATCCTGTGATTGTGCCAGGTAAGAGTTATAAGAAGATTTAAGAGATAGTTGCTGAATCCCTTGTTTACTGGTGTATTTTTAAGATGACACGAATTTTTGATGTGTTTTGAATTCGATTGATATTCACTCCTTTCAGTCAAAAAACCAATAATGTAATAGATTTATTTGTCTTAAAAATAAGTCATATCTTTGTACATAATTAGTCGACTAGTATAAGTAGTTTTCCTTTGCGCACAAAAAATGTTAAGTAAATAAATAATTAGTCCGATAGTTCCCACGATAACCAAATAATATTAACCGCCAAAATTCGGTATGTAAAGAAATGAAATCTAAGGTTATTTAAAAAACCATTTCGGGTTAAAAAAAGTAAAATTTTTTTTGTGTTATATATTTTGTTAGTAACATGCGATCACTCCGGGATATTACCATGCGAGTTTCTTTCAAAAATATCAAAAATGTAATATTGCACAGCAATCAGAAATATTCAGATTAACTTCCCAAAACACCTCATTTTGTGTGTCAAAAATCGAAAATGTTCTTAAATGAACAAACCTCAATTCATATATCTATAACTCTATGTGTAGGTATGTCCATTCCCCTCTATCTTATTCTGAAGATCTAAGTAGGCCGACGATTTTATTACTATCATAAAAATGAAATGAAGCAGTAGTTGTATTCCATTTTACGACTAATAAAATTACTGAAGATCTATCATCAAGTATGCTGATACAAGTCATTATAAGAATGGACACCTTGAAAGTTCAACGTGTTTATTAAACAAATCATGAAAACTAACCAATTATTTGGAAAAGTACATTGTAAAACTCATAAAAGTTTACTTAAAAGTTTAGGTTACAGGATAATAATTCTAATAGTTAACGTTACCATTTTTCAATTGCTTTAATGTCGCAAATATTGTAAAAAATAAATCTTAGTGAAGATAGAAATTGTAATTCAATTTAGAAAGTACCTGATTTAAATGCAATTAAATGCAAATGTTTTCAGAAAAAGTTGGATTCCGAAATGCGGCGTTCAAACCATTTTTACACATGGCTGATTAATTATTATTAATTTAAGTGATTATATAATGATATTTTTCGCGAAGCCTGCGTATAATCATGACGACAATCTTGGGTTTGTCTCAATGTGTTGAATGGTTTTTGAAAGCATACCGTACTTTAACGTGGCTTAGTCTCGAAGGACATCAATATAAAACGCAGAATCTTAGATACGGGGGCTGAGTCCTATACGAGAAGTAATCCGGTTTTGATAATTATTATTATCGTACACAAACAGTTGGCAGCGAAAACCAGCCCGCCGAGCTTGTATAATACTCATATTTGCCATAATTATCGTCTAGTTTTTTTAGTTCCCACGTACGTCAAAAACCCATTTTTTTTAAATTAACGTACCGGTTCTACTTTTTTGTACCCCCGACAACGCGTATGTAAAGTTTAGTTATGATCGGCTAAGTATTAAATCCGAGAAAGCGTAACAAACAAACAAACGAACAAACAGACAAACTCACTCTTTCATTTAAAATAATAGTCTAGATTCCTGAAAGATCTTCCTATATTTAAACGTTATGTTTGATTTTGCAGGTGGGAGATTTCGAGAGTTCTACTATTGGGATTCCTACTGGATTATCAAGGGATTGCTGCTTTGTGAGATGACGTCCACCGCTCGGGGCATGGTGGCTAATTTCCTGGATATCGTTGACAGGATCGGGTTTATTCCTAATGGGGGCCGGATTTATTATGTTATGAGGTAGGTTTATATGTGATATATTTGGGATGTGTCCTAAAAGCTAGAGGGTCGAATACGGGCGAAGATAGATGCGAAGTAAAAACAGACGTTGGTTAATAAGTCATGTGTGTCTTCTGATTCTGTCCAAAAATTCTTTATAAATGTTGGAAAAAGTTTTGCCTTGAAAATCAATCCCAGAGACGTTTAGCTACTGGTAATAGCTTCTTTATTGTCAAATTTCATCTCGGTCCTCTGTTGTGATGAAAAAGAAATTGAATATTAAATGTTTTTACGTACATACAGTACCAAAAAGTTTAATTTTTAATAAAAATAACATAGTTTTTAAATTTGTCAGATCACAACCGCCTCTCCTAATCCCAATGGTAAAGTTAATAATGGATGACAACGACGACTTGGATTTCCTGCGCCTGCACATTCACACTTTGGACAAAGAATTCGACTTTTGGATGACCAACCACACGGTGGATATTGATCATAATGGACATAAGTAAGTATATGCGATGTTCATTTTCGCATTTTCAACCAGGTTGTTTTACTTCGACTATATGGTAAAGAAGCCACGTATACCGAGCCACCTTTGGTTTGCAATTTATCTCTAATAATGGCCTATTAGGTTTGATTAGTTTGAGAAAAAATAACACTAAGGGGCGCTTTCTTATTTATGTATAATAATTAGCGATAATATTTACAGTTCAATATTATCGCTAATTATTATATGCTATTATATATTTTTTTCTATTTTTACCGTGCCACATATACGTATATGTAGAATTGCTGCTAATGTTGTAAAGTAACTTACCATAATAAATATATTCTTCTTTGTGTCATGTTTAAGTAAAAATATAATGTTATTGTGGAACTATCCGCGCGCATTTTTCCCTCTCCCAGAACAGGTTCTCTCGGGCTTCAGGGTTCGACTTAAAACGAGCGTCGCGATTTAACTAAATCCTCGACATTTTGCTGAGTCGAGTAGGCATTTTATTTAAATTTTTCTTATGATGTGTGAATATTATTTGTAATTTCGAAATTTTTTTTTAAATAAATATATTTCTTTCTTTCTTTCTATCTACACGTTCGGGTTGGCAGTATCTGTTATACTTACTACTTACCGGCAAGTGCTTAACCGTAGTCCGGTCGGGCGTTCCAAATCCCGTGCGGCATTTGCCGGGTGGCATTTTTCTCGATGGTACGCATACTCGACTAATAAGCCCGGCAGTGGCGACTGATGCCAACCCGAATACGTTGGTATCCCTCTTATTGACCGTCAATAGAGTACTTAGCTGGGTAAAGCCTCCCTGCAGTGAGCCAATTAAGGCTGTCGTTGGATTCATAAAAACTTTCGCATTAATGATCATTTTAGATACTTAACAAAATGATAAGCGTTTAATACTTACAGCATTGTGGTTTGCCGTTTAAATGCCTTTTAACTGAATCGTTTCGTGCACTGTTCTCAGATACCAACTATTGCGGTACAATGATATGTCCCAAGGCCCGAGACCGGAAAGTTACAAAGAAGATATTGACTGTGCCAAGTAAGTATTATTCGTAATGAATCTCGATAAAGTAATTAAATCAGAATAATTTTATGTATTACTATAGGAAAACAGTTCAAGACGTCAACTCCAAAAGAAAGACAATATTTGGTTCCCAAGCGTTTGAGCCTCCCTTACCGGACGCTTGCGTCACTGCACTCATGGTTGTCAAACAACCCAATAAGCGCAGTGTTGTTTCCGCAAACTGTCTCAAACCAGTTGCGTTTTAAATAGGGTATTTAACTAAATTATATTTTATTACATATTAAGATAGTTTATCAACAGTAAAGAAATATTGCAGAAGTAACAGTATGTTGACAATCAACAGTTTTCTAGATCCAGCGACATTTTTAAGGAGCTGCTCAAAACGCTCCATGCAAGACGGCACCGAGTTGTGACGTCACAACGTGTAGGTCATACTGAAACTGTATTGGTGTTTGGATAAAATACATAACAAGTAGATAATGTGTATACATTACAATAAAAAGTGTCATATATTTTTTACCCAATTTAGCCTCAGTTACACGTGATGTCCGTTTGTTTACCTACTCTTGAGCAAGTCAAACTATATAGTGTTAACTTTCTTAATTTAGTACCCAAAAAAAACACACTTTCTTAACCCTCAGTTTTACTAAAATACTTGACAATTTTCATACGTGTCTTGCAGGCATTTCGACACCCCGGATAAGAAGGAAGAATTATATGCGGAATTAAAAGCAGCTGCGGAATCTGGATGGGATTTCTCATCGAGATGGTTCATATTGAATGGTACTAACAAAGGTAATTTCTCTTTTAAAATGTACGCTTTTTTATCTTAACAAGGACACCAATTGTTTGTATGAAGGAATCTATGTTACTTATACATACATAATACTAAATAATTAGTTATTTTTAAATAAGTTATACAAATTATTAATTTTTTTTTATACGTTGTGCATATTATGACTATTGACTATTTTATTGTTCGGGAAATCGGCCCATGGCAATCTACTGTTAGCGCCGTACAATCGAAGCTAAGGGGAAAGGGCACGGGGAGCAGTGAAGAATCCCCCCGCGAGCCCCCCCGCGCGCCTTGCCGCCACGCCAGCTTGCCGAGCGCAGGGCAATTTGAATTGTCATCAACCAATCAAAAAATTAATTGTAATAGCAAGAGAAAGTCAACAAATAAACTACTTGTCCAGCAGCTCCAAGGGGTTCATTTAATCGCCATCGGCCTGGACATCTACGTAGAATTTATACGAACGATAAAATTTATTGTTCATGTGTATATATGCGCCTCATGGTGTATTTGGAAAAGTTGCTCAAAATTATGCTATGAGCCTATGTGCTATTTTCCTGAACGGTATCTCACTGGTAAAGTCACCTGGTAGAAATATATACATATATTTTTATTATCAATGACGCCTATTAGCTAATGACGTTGTGCGGCCTTCCGTTTGTTGGTTTATAAAAAAAAATAATTTGTATTAACGCAGTAATATTTAGTTAAAATAGCTTGTCGATCAATGGATTTTATTTAAAGTTTTTGTCGAATAAGAAGTTATTGTTTAAACTGATAATAGTATAAAACAATGAATTGTGGTTTCAAAACATTCAAAGCGTGAATAAGAAAAATAATCATTAAAATAATGACCTCATTCGTCACTACATAGTATAAAACAAAGTCGCTTCCCGCTGTCTGTCTGTCCCTACGTATGCTTAGATCTTTCAAACTACGCAACGGATTTTGATGCGGTTATTTAATAGATAGAGTGAATCAATAGGAAGGTTTATATATATAATAAATGCATAATATAATAGAGAAACACTGAAATCTAAGAGGTTTCTAATGTGATGTCGAAAATAAATACATTTTTTTGCGTTTACATTGCAAACGCTGGCTGAACCCTACGAGATAGATCAAAATAATGTACTACAATATTATACACCTTAAAAAGGCGTATAAAAAAGTCTGCGATGGTATATGTCTATCTCTTAGGAATAATCCACACTAGCCATTTTTTATCCTCTACTTTTTACGAGGAATTACGGCTTATTTACGAAGCGATTTTAAGCAATACGGCATTAATCCATATCCAATTAAGTACCTTAAATACAAATATGGCCCTTTACAGCGTGTAGTTTAAATGAATATTTTCGAAGATATTACAGATATAAAATGCTGGGACGTAGACCCGTGCGAAGCCGAGGCGGGTCGCTAGTTAAATATAATTTTGGATTGATGTCAGTGCCCCATTTAATTTTCCTCGTTTAAATAATGTTTTACTCAATAACGTCAGCCATCGTTTTCTTGTTATTAAAACATATAAAAACGTATACGAAGAGTTTTACTACAGAGTACAGATCAAAATTGTATTTCCTGTTGCAGCTTAAATTAATTTTTATATTTTTATCTAGAAACTGATAGTCTGTTTTTATGAACGTAACCTAATAAATATTGAATAATAAAACGAGGAAAGTTGAAATAGCAGTTTTGGGCGCTCCAGTTACGCAGAACCACTGAAAAAATTTAGTCAAAATAAAAGATAAATTATTTAAATCATGTATATTTTAAGAATAACAACACCACCTTATGTGACCAATGTTTTGAATACATAATCTTTTCACCCACATAATCTTCATTAGATTAACTGCTTGTTACATGAGTAGTCAATCGGAAAACAATAATGATTGATTCTAAATTCAAAACTATAAATCAATCGTTCACCGGGTTGCTAGCTAACTGAATTTAATCGTTGATAGATTCTATAAGTGAAAAGTTTGGTGGTGTTCGTCGTTTGGATACTTGGGGGGAGGGAGACTTGCCGAGTTAACAGATGCTGATAAGAATAACTTTGTATAGACATAAAGAGACTCTGTAAATTTATTTTGAAAAAAATATACCCGCGAAGTTTCTTACCGGTTCTTCTTCACGAAGGTTTTTCCGAGCTGGTGGTAGAGTCATGTTTTTTTGACGTCAATAAGAACAAGTAATTGTCCATGTTGAGAAATAAATATTTCATTTCATTTCAATATTTCTATCAGAGGTAATTTAAATGGCTTTCGAAAACATACTATGATAATTTTATCTCAGGGTTAAGATAGTTTTTATCTAAAATAAATTAGAACCCTGTTTAAAATGTAGTCCTTTATATTCTGAAAAAAGATATGTTTCTGATGATATGTGTTAGTGATGTTTCTATTGTTAACTGGAATACATTTTGAATATGGAAGACAATTTTATGCTAATTTTAAAGTCAAACCTGATAATCTGAGTTTGATAAACGGAAGTGAATAGAACTTAGAAACATTAAATTATATATTAGCATTGTTTCTTTTTTTGATGCGTCTTTAAAAATATTTTACTATATTGAATTTTGTTTTTAATCTATAAAAAAGTTATAAAATTTCAACAGTGTTTCAAAAGTTTCGTATTTCGTAAGTTGTACTCAGTTTGTACTGTCCGGATAGTAATATTGATGTAATAGGTAATAGCTGTTATTATTATCAATGTTTTTTAATATGACTTGGATGTTGTAATCAGAAGTTGACGCCCAGTAGCGTCAGCCCCACCTCATACGCCGGAGGTCCCAGGTTCGAGTCCTGATCGGAACATTTGTGTGATGAACACGGATGTTTGTTGTCGGGTCATGGTTATTTATATTTATATATGTATGTTTATTCTGAGTTCCCGCCCAGTTCGCTGTGTGGTCATCCATAACACAAGCTCAGCTTACTTTGGTGTGTTTGCCTGGGGATTTAATATGGTTGTACTTTATGGACCTAAAATATATTTTTTAATAATTGTGTAATACTTTTTATTTATTTTACAGGAAACTTAACAAACTTAAAGACGAGGTCCATCGTACCGGTAGATCTAAACGCCATAATGTGTTGGAATGCGCAGCTTATGTCAGATTTTCATAATCGATTGGGCAATTTACCGAAAGCGCACTATTATAGAGAAGTACATGCGAGATTGTTGGAAGCCATTGAGCAGGTGAATTGGCTTTTTACGTTAATTATTGTGTAAATTTATTTTTGGAACTAGTAAATTTTTTTTATTGGATGACTTGTGCACATTGTTTTGTGATAAAAAATCTAATTTGCAAAATCTAATCCCACGTTTAGTTTCAAGTGCCGGAATCTTTTTTTTTACCATAATTAATTAATTTATACTTGTCTTTATATGAGGGATTACAGTTTACTCGTACTTGATAACAAAATCTGCTCCAATTTGATCGTTGGAAAACTAAGTGAGAACTATAAGATTTGGGCGCTATATTTCTGTATCAATCAGTCTAATAGAAATTGTTAGTGACGTCGGTACATTTTTTTAAAAGTCAGATCTTCTCATCAAATTCATTATTGAATTGTCGTGTGTCAGTGAGTATTGTCCGTAAGAGACTGTTTAGATTGTGATGAATACGTGTGAATTTTTATGATTTAGGATTCCCGTTTTTAAGCTTTTTAATTATGCCTAGTGGCCACAATAAAGAAATTTATTATAATTATTATTATCTATATAATTTAATCTTATTATATTCCAGGTCCTCTGGCACGAAGACGTCGGCGTCTGGCTGGACTTCAACCTGGAGTCGGGCCGCGGGAGAGATTACTTCTACCCATCGAACATATCTCCCCTTTGGACGGGTTGTTACGACAAGGCGCGCAACGATTACTACGTCAATCGGGTTATCAATTATTTAGATAAAGTTAAGGTTAGTATGGAATTTATAAGGAATTTAAGGTCATTTAAAGTTTTTTTTATTAAATTATAGTATAAAAATCTAAACGGGGATGGGAAAGGGGTCCAAAGATTTGGAAAATCGTTTTAAGTGCTAAATCAAAGGAACTTTTGTTCCATATCAGAAAAACAAACTTGCCTTTTATCAGCTGTATTCTCAACCGAACGCAAAATAAAAATTTCTAGTGTTGTCCTATTTGAATCTACATAGTGCTGTTCCCATTTTTATAGACTCTATTCGTAGAAAAATATCATATCTGTACTCCAGGATATCTACTATGCTTTGTAAAAAAACTGGTTTGCATTGATACAATACAAAAGCCCTTTTTGTCTCCGACTCTATAATAGCATCGTTAAGCTTACTTTAGAATCGTACATTTGTTGAATTTGTCAGAAAAAATTGTTAATTTAGTATTCTGGCGAACAGCGGCATTGTAACAGCCTGGCTTCCCCACCAATACTGAGTCATAGCTTTGGCCAACACTGGTCATTTTACGTTAAAATAAACTAAAACATAATAATTAAATTACGATTTCTCACTCAAAAATATGCTCGAAGCTGCATTCTGATGAATAATGGTGTTATCTCAAGGCTTGGCCTTCCTACAATATGTATTCTTGACTGGACATGAAACCTTTAAAATCTTTCATTAATTTAATTATTTCTCCTTCAAAAGGTGGACATATTCGAAGGTGGAATCCCGACCACATTTGAGCATTCTGGAGAACAATGGGATTACCCCAACGCTTGGCCTCCCCTACAGTACATAGTGGTGATGGGCTTGGCCAACACTGGCCTACCGGACGCTATGCGTTTGGCCAACGAAATGGCAGCTAAATGGGTGCGATCTAACTTTGAAGTTTGGAAACAGAAGACTGCTATGTTGGAGAAGGTAAGATTTTTCTTAATTATTTTGTTGATACTTTTTAATTAATAATATATAAATAGATTCTAAACGGGAACGCAATAGTTGGACACATTGTTGGTATAATTTCAGTTCGGCTAGAACACTATTGTTTAGGCGGAAGAGAGAAATAACATTTAAAATAATATTAAAAACATAACTATTGAAAATACAAATATAAATATCGTAAAAATTCAAATACAGCTGACAAAAATGAAATAAATGTACGTCCCAAACGTTCTAGTTTTAAAAGTAAAATGAATAGTTATAGTTGTCAGGAAGCCGACTCACAGCGTTACAAAGTAACAACATAAGAGTGTTTGAGCGTGTTCGTCGTTTGGATACTTGGGGGGAGGGAGACTTGCCGAGCTAACTGATGCTGATAAGAATCATTTTGTATAGACATAAGACACTGTAAATTTATTTTGAAAAAATATATACCCGTGTTTTTTTGCCAGTCCTTCCTCACGAAGGTTTTTCCGAACTGGCGGTAGTCATGTTTTTTTTTACGCCGATAAGAACAAGTAATTGTCAATGTTGAGAAATAAATATTTGAGTTTGAATTTTTTTATTACGAGATCCTCCCAAAAACATACTAAACTGTTGTTATATTAGATTAAATAAATGGGACTTAATTTAATATATTCCAGATTATTTTACCCAAACAAATTACAAGTTAAAGTATCTCATTAAGATGCAACTGAAATTTAAACATTTGAGTCTGTAAATTATACGAAAGATGAAATCGAATTTTTTTTACATTAACATTTGAATATTTCTAGTACGACGCTACAATATTCGGCGGTCTAGGCGGCGGCGGTGAATACGTCGTGCAGACTGGCTTCGGCTGGTCCAACGGCGTCATCATGGCGCTTCTCAACCATTACGGAGGTGAGAGACGTTGTGTTGTTTAACGGTTAGGAGTCAGGTTCGGTGGGAAAGTAATTAATTAGTGATATTGTGTTCTTTTTCTGTGTTGAATTGATTGTTTAAGTATTATTTGTAGATATTTTATATAACTATACGTTGCCTGAAACTGAGTTGTCAATCTCTATTTTTTAAAGAACGTTTATAAAGAATTAAAAAGAAAATGTCTGAGTCAAAAATGTTCATTCAAAATAAGACTTGGAACCTTAAAAAAACACAATATTGTTAATTAATATCGGCCATTACAATATTTGCGCTGTAGCTTGGTGCGGGTGACAGTTTCCGTAACGTTTCTTTTCACTCTTGAAGTTGCCGCGATTTACAAATTATGACTTAGTATTTCAGCTGTGCCACAAACTATAATAACTAAACAAAATAACTGTAGTAAATTAAATTAAACCCAACCAGAATAGAACATTCTACAAATAAAATCTAACTGAAAGAAAAATTAAGCAACGTTTTATGCGTATAACTTAACGCCATAGTCGTATCATGTGGTACTGATAGATGTCAACGTCATACAGGCAACTGTCACCCGCACCACGCTACAGCGCCAATAGTGTAAGTGATGTTACTTTTTTTCTGATTTTATTTTATTACTTATTGTAACAACAATTGAGTTTTCTTTATGCATTCTTATTGAGTTACGAAGTAAAAAGTAACTGAAACTTGATTATTTGAAGTCACGATTTCATTCTCTTATTATCACCAACATTTTCCCAATTGTGACTAAACAAAGCTTTTCTTCAAGCAATAAGACGTTTAGAAATATTATAGTAAATAAAATTTGAGCACAGATATTTAAGGGCTTGATCTTGTTCTCAGAAGTGAAGTAAGTGAAGTTTGTATAATGTGACGCAAATAACCGATATTACTATGAATTATTCGCTTTTCATGCATCGTTTTTAAGTAACTTAGTGAATCTGTTGAATACCCTACTCATTATTTTGGTGCGAAGACAAATTTTTCAAATTTGAGATTGACAGTTTATCAGGTTTTGAAAAACTACAAACATCACACATTTTTAAAACTACATTTTGTAGCTAAATATAACATGTTTTGTATAAATGCAAAAACGCATTTGATATTTTTGAAAATGTCGGATGTTAAAATGCATTCATTCACTGCTTTCCAGTCCTAATATATCTTTGTTTTCCATTCACTCGTTCAATCGACGTGAAGTGGGTGACTTAGGTACGTTCATATTACCTTTCATTTCTTATTTTATATATATTTGGTGTATTATTAATATTTTAGCTATTCCATATTTATTCATTTGCATGTATTTAGTGATTGTTTTGAGATAATGTATGGTTATAGTATTTTAAACTCTATTTTAAAGCGAAAAGGGCTATGTTAATGGTTTGCTATGCAGCATGCATTAAAACTCTAATGTATTTTTAATTTTATTTATCTATATTTTCTAGTTATTTATTATTAACGCTATATATTTTGTTATTATTTATTCTTAAAAGCAAAACCATTATTTCATTTTACAATAGTTGAAAAAATATTTTTTAAGCAAATTGTGTCAATTCGTTTCATTTGCGAACAATGAATATAATATTTTTTTATAGTGATAGTGTTATGTTTTCCTTTTAACTTAATTTTTTTTTCTGAAATGGATTGGCCAATGTAATATTTTCTTCTATGGTGGTAGATTTTTTTTTTTCATTTTTAGTGCTAAATTAATATTATCAACACCGTATTTGTTAATGTATTTATTTTTTTAACAAGTTTCGCATGAAAGTGCTGGTGGACAAATCGCAGACTAACTATATGGGTTTTTGGTTTCGACATTTATCTATCTTCTGTTATTTTTTTATATATGCGTATCTCTTTTTCTACTCATATTGTTTTACTGTTTTTGTTGGTCTAGAAGCCTTGTTATGTTGATGGTTTAAAGGTGTTTTGGAACTGTTTTTAACAATGTCTAGAATATTCCTATATTTTGATTGCACGTAACATTTAATTTTTTGTTGTTAATGTTAGTCCTTATTTTTTTTTTCGAAACTAAATCTCGTTTTGTTGCTACTGCTGCTCGTTTATTAAGTAAAACAAAATACGGTAGTTCCGTAGTATATTAAAAATATTTGTGGATATATCGGTATTTTAGTTGTTTTGATAGACTATTCATACCTATAGTAAATTAACGTTGTAGATTATGACTAATATTTTGGCAGAAAATGTATATGTAGTAAATAACAAGTAAAAAACTTTACTAAAGTAAATTCGTGGCAGTTTGTTTTGATTCCCTATTACGAATTAATGATAGTTATTCAGCAAAATTTATTTTTATTGATTGTTACCAGTATGTGTGCCTTAATAATAATAAATAAATAAATAAAAAAATACTCAATAATACTCCCATAATTATTTTCTGAATACACAACATTATACTTACTGGAAATCCTAAGAAGGGAAATTGTAAAATCTTTTAAAATAATCGTTTCTATTTGTCCATAAAACAATTTACATTCGAACCAAGCCATATTTTTATTTATCTTTTCTGAATTCAAAACTTGTGAAAACCATCAAAGATCAAAACAAACTGGCCACTAACACGCCCAACCTTTTTACACAATAAAAAAAACAAAACCCCATACAAAGTCTGTGACGAGCCCACGAGAAGCGCTTTCAAGCGCTGACAGCTGGTCCGTCAATTTTGACAGATACGTTGTCGGCAGCTGACGCGTTCTCGACCGCGATCGACTCCGGCGCTGTTTACGGCGCGCAAGTGGGCGCCGGCAGTGTGGCGACCGCGCTGTTGGTCATTGTAGCGTCCATTGCGGCGGGAGCTTTAGGGTGAGGTATGTATGACACTTTTGTTTTACATTTTATGTATATTTCCGTAGTTATATAGTAACCGGTGAGCCGAGTGTGAGTTTTACTTGAGACCTTTACGGCGTGAGCGTCTTTCTTTTTATTTGAAATTTGAACAGCGACATCTAAAGATAAAGTTAGTAAACGGACTTTGTTTCGTCGACCGGTCAGAGGGTCAACCAGCTTATCACTTAACAAAAGAAATTTACTACCATTTTTATTTATACCTAGTAGTGAAATGTACTTGTAAACTCTAGTATTCCTCGCATACAGTGTGAGTATCGCAGTCTATTTAAACGTTGATGTAAGCTAAACTTGACCACAACTAAATTATCGTAGTAAGAATGACCACGCGGCAAATTACGAGAAACAAACATACGAAATTAATAAATTTCTCGTTACAAGTTATCGGGTGTGTTATTGTGTGTTCAACACATCATATAGTCTCTGTCACTCTGGTCATATCTGGACAAGCAATAGGCCATCTATTTCTAAATATATACTTTCGGATATTGGATATAACCATCTTACCAAATAAGCGACTAACCGTGAATATGAGGAAGTTATTCGAACAAAGATATTGTTTTTGCCTCCAGCGCTGAAAAGATTTATTTAGTTTAACGCGTGTCTATTTACTGGACGTATATGTATGTAATGAGACAAACTTATCATGAATAAGGTATTTTTGTTGCGTGTTTAGAGCAGTCGGCAAATAACCCTGCATGAAACGTTAGTGGGAGCGATGGAGGTGCTATTACTAAAACGTTGAAAGTTTAGAGTTCTGTTCTTGCACACATAACGGTCGCAGAAGTAGTTTCATAACAATTGGGTATTTGACAAATTTTTTTTGATTACATATTTAAATAGTTTATGAACATTAAAGAAACATTGCAAAAGTTACAGTTGGTTTATAATCAATCGTTTTTTTTTTTGATACTGCGAAATGTTTAACTCGCTTCTGCGAGTCGCCGCAAAACGCTCCATACACAAAGCGGTATCGAGTTGTGACGTCACAACGTGTAAATCATACTAAAAATTGTATGGGCGTTTGGATAAAATATATAATAGCTACTAAGATACTGCGTCTACATGCATACTGTCGTAATAAAAATTGTTAAATTTAATATCAGTAAGCTAATAACAAAAAAAATACATATTTCATCATTAGTGTTTTGCTTTTTATTAGGTTTTATAATCTACATAATTTCGATATTAAATTCAACTCTATTTTTTAAAACATTTTTTGGGTCAAAATAACTTATATTTTCTAAATAAAATGACAAAAACTTGCATTTTCAAATGTCATCGAATACCCGATTGCAAAGTAACGCCGGATTCCATCTATAATTCGTGTGTTTCCTACAATTGTTACTTTCATGTCGCAGTCAAATTGTATATTTACTATTTAATGTATTTTACAATTTTGACAAGTGAGCGCTGACACGTTTTTTTCCCGCCGACTATTTACCTCTCAGTCTACTTGTGATACCTTTTCAAAGCCGAAGTTAAAGATCTACTTACCCATAATGATGAAGACGAAGTAAAATATAACCAGTCAAGTCTAAACGTATTTTTACCCATGTCGAAAAAAATATTTTGAATTGTTATAGTTTATAAAATCAAATATCTGTTTTGAAATACAGTGCAACCTCGATATAACAAATCGGAAGGGAACAAGTAAATATTCGTTGTACCTAGTTATCGTTGAACTGAAGTTTGTTTTGTTGAGGTTAGGTTGGTCTAAAATTCGTTATAAAGAGGTAAACCAACCAACAACAATGCTTGTTTTACGAACAAAAGCGTGTCGGAACCTGTCGCGACATGAATCAACATACTATGAGATTGTGAGTCATACATTGCTGGGAACTTTATATAAAGGTTTTGGGTTGACAAAATTCGTTAATTAGAGGTATTTACACTTTTTCTCGATAGTCGAAAATTCGTTATAAAGAGGTTGTTCGCAAAAAGTGTTCGCAATGTAAAGGTATATTTTACATTGACTCTGATGGACAATTCAAGGGGATTACGAAGAATTTGTTAAATCGAGGAAGTCGTTATATTGAGTACGTTATATTAAGGTTGCACTGTATATATGTATTCGCGTAACATATATATATATATGCTACAGAGTCCGGTCCATTTACAAAAAAATAACATTATTAACCCATTTATCCTTTTGTTCCAGATATTCAGTATTACTTACTCAACGGTGATATGTTGAAAGAGACCCAGTGAAAGTAAGACCATTCCAATTTTCATAATATTTTAGAGTACAAATAATGATATAGATAAGTACAAAAGCTTGTAATTTTATTCGTTTGTCAGCGGTCATACTGAAAATAATGAAGAACTAGAGTCCTATTTAACATTTATTTATTTTCTCCCCCTGACGCCCTGAGTCCAGTTTACAGCAATAGGTTCATGCGATAAGAAGTTATGAAGACTTGCACTATTCATAACCTATGATTATAATAAGTGTGAATTGTATATCGCATGAAGCATGGGTTCCATATTACAGATCTCGGTCCAGCATGGCATCCAGACCATGCCTTTGTTTTTTGATGCAGTAACAGCCTTTCATAGTACTCCCAGTATAGTACGTATAACATACGTATTAAAATTTGTAAAAAATTGTTATTTTTATACTGTAAAACGGCTACGTAATTAAGAAGAAAGAAATTATTATTGTTATTATTATAGGTAGTTATCCATTAACTGATATGCATTCAAATTAAGTCGCAGTATATTTTATTTTAAAGTAAGTGTATATGCGCATTTTGCGCCCATGATGTTTACAATACAATACAATAATTATTTATTGCCATCACAACACAAACAGACGAAAAACATAAACACAAGAAATAACACAGAAATACATGAGACAATTACGTATACTTCGATGGTAGCGAAAAACTTCCTGTCAATTTTCTGACAAAATCAGCTGTTTTTGTCAAGATGCTTCATATCTCTATTGGAGCAATAAAAATCATTTTCAAATAATAAAAATAACTGCGCCTGGTACAGCACTTCGAGATACTAATCACGTGGGCGACACAGGTCTACGTCACCGGTGCAAATATATTCACAATTAAGTTTTTCGTGACGTAAAAAAGAAATGGATTTTGCGTCCGTGCTTAAAACCGTCCGAACGTTTGGTTCAAACTTTGATTCGAATGTGCGCCTGCTATTCGAAACTGCAAAAACTGCTTTAAGCAAAAATTAGCACTATTGTTATTGCCACAAGATTCAAATTGAAATGTAATAAATTATCAGTGGACTTTTTTTTTTTTTGTTTTAGACAAGACAGCTAAGTTTTTATTTCAACTCCAACATTTCGTTTCTTTAAACTGACGTAAGCATGTGTGTGGCCCTGAGTACCAGATCTGTATTTTGGACCATGGTATTAACAATTGTTCAATATTTTTAGTATGGTCACTAACATAATTATTAATATTATTTCTGTAGTGTATGTAAGTATTACTTATTTAATAATCCTTGATTTTTGCTGTGTATTAATATATGGACGGCACAACAGAACAAACAGTTACTTAAAACGCTCCAAAGCATAGAAGTTGCTTAGCGGATTCACACTTTATTTATACTCCGTCTAAGTCTAGATTCACTCAACAAAATCTGTACTATCGAGCGCTTAATTTGTCATTAGATGTTGAGTGCAGTCTTTAAGTGTTTATTTTTCAATAACATCATAGAAACGCATATTAATTAACATTCCATCATGAATTTGTGATATTATTATAAAATTATCAGCATTTAATTTATATGTAGCTTTTTTCTTAATTTGTAATTATTACTTAATATTTAGAATAAATATACTTTTATGATTATGTTAGAATAGATATGTTAATAAAATATAACATGGCGTATTACTAAATGTAAAGATCAAAGTTTTTTTTATTCCTGTTCTCTGTAACGGAGCCAATCTTCGTTTCTGCGTGAAATCTAATATTTTATTTTATTGTGTTAAAAAGATCTCAAATGAGACTTCAAATATTTATTTTTAAATACTGAAAACTGACTCTTTTTGCGCTTATTGACGTCACATCTACGGCCAGTATGGAAAGACTTTCGTGAAGAAGAACTGGCGAGAAACCTTACGGGAGTAAATGTTTCCAAAGATATTATTATATGCATCTGTTAGCTCGGCAAGTCTCCCTCCCCCCAAGTATCCAAACGACGAACACCCTCACACGGCACCCGTTCACGAGTTAACGAGGGATCCAGCCATCGCCCTCTTCAACCATATTAGGGGGAAGTGAGCGACCCGTCACCCGACGCTACCATAAGAAGACGTACTTTTGTGACGCTGACACTCTAGACATTTATTTTTTTCCTTAAAATTAAAAATGTCAAAAAAATGTCTAGCCTCCAAGAAAACATGAAACAGGAATTCAATATTGGTCTTACATTACCTTACCGCTAAAATACTATATACTTTTTACTATAACTAACTTTATGTTGATTTTAAATAAAATTGCAATAATTTTGTAATTATTATTTGCTTTCTGTACACATAATTTTGTGTTGTGAAATAAGTAATTCGTGAAACAACTAAGCGTTCCACTATCTTACAAGTATCGTACTTAAAATACTTATCTATTAAAACATATAATATTATAAATATCAATCTTTAATTCCACTTCAAAATAACGACACTTTTTGTAAACCTCAGCAGTTATCACATAAATTACAAAAAAAAAAAAATGTTTGCAAAAGGGAAGTAAGCCATTCAGCATGATCAGCTTCCGCCAATTTATAAAAACGACTCCACCGTCTTATCACGTAGAAGTTTCCAGATAAAATAATTATAGTGCTATTTTCTTAATCGAAACTGGTTTTAACTCAATTTGTAATGGATTCTGACACGAAACTTTGCGTTCTGAGGTAAAAAAAGACGTCAGTTTACGCCGAATACCCACTTATTCAGGCCAATCGGCATGTTCGGGGAAAAAGCCGGCCGGCTCTTGACAGTCGAGGTCTTTGCGATCAATTTGATGTGAAAGATGGGAAAGTATGTGGGGTCAGTTTTGTAATATGTTGAGATAAATCTAACAGTACACCTATCTAAAAGCAATTGTATACCTTGGTACCGACAGCAGTTCGCGTGATTTTACCTTGCTTAGATAAAGCATGGCCCGAGTAACTTACCTATGTTCAAAGAATTATTTTAATCATCTTTAAAGAGTTTATTAAGTACAAATAAATAAACATTCAGATATATACACTAATAGCAAAGAAGCTTCAATTTTTATTTACGAACAGTTTTAAGCAGAAAACAAATTTTAATTTTGACAAGAAATAAATTTACAGCAAATAGTTAAGCAGAATCTCACGTTACTATCTGGACTACAATTTTCTAAAGTCCTGAATGCAAGATTTATCGTTCGTTTAATTTCAATTTAAGCGTAAAATACTACGACCTTGGAAGTATTTGCAAACAAAAATCTAATTTTGTCCCACCACGTCATGTTTTACAGAACAAACGGGTACAACCGTTTTTCAACATACACGATATATTTCTCGTACAATATCTTGTATGTTTTTTTTTATATATTTATTCATTTATCATTATGATTATATTACGCTAATGACGTTCAAGCAATGATTAGACTGAAATGTCAATGTCAGAACCTTGCAAGTGGCGTTTCCTCTTCTTGACAATCACCATTGTGATTTGTGTCATAATGGTACTGCATTTCAATGCTTAAAGGTGCAATTTTCTCATATACACATGTATAAAAAAAATCCTTTTCAAAAACTGTAAGTACTTGCATTTACCAGGTTGTCCTGGGCGGGGTATTCATTTTTGTGATAAAGAGGTGTTTGTTCTTGGGTCACGGTTGTTTATATTTTTATTATGTGTGTTTATTCTGGATTCCCCCAGTTCGCTTTACGGCCATCCATACCACAAGCTCAGCCTACTTTGGGAATATACAATTGGTGTGTTTGTCTGGGAAACTGTTTGTTATTATTATTTATTATTCATTATTTTGTTCTAACTGACGTTATAACAACTTAGTCTATTAAGATGAAATATTACAGTAATTTAAAAACTGCTCGACTTTACTTTTTCACAAATTCTTGCTTACATTTACCGGCCACTGTGCACGATTATCAAAATAAGACCGCGTCATATTTCTGACTTACAAATTGAAAGTTCTTCTCGTACCTAAGTATAAACTCTCTGTCGTTCTTTATTAATGCATTATTTTAAGATTACATTATATACGATGTCTGTTCATTTCAGCTGGATTGGTCCTGTAGTTAAAAGTATGCTCCTGTGTGTTGATAATTGACATTCAATGACGTTATACTTCATATACTCAGCTATTGAATCATTTAAAATCTAACAAAGTTCTACTTAGCATATAAAAATCTAACTGCGGGACAAATTGTAGCCCGTGGGGCGTTACGCACATTTTTCGACTGTCATTATTCGACACAGCAGGGCGGCAAAATCAAGCATACGCAGTAAAGATGGATTCAGCTGCCCGATCGGCATTTAGTAAATGCTTCGGTCGTTCAACAAATAATGCCGAACAGACAAAATTCAATGTCAAATAAAGTGTTTGGCAAAATATATTTAGATCCACCCACGGGATACCAAACATTACGGGACAGTACAGATTGTTCTTGAAGTATGACTCGTATCCAACATGATTTACTTTAAATGTTGCCAGAATGGTTTGATTTGATAGCTCGTTTCGTGGCGTGCGATCTTAGCTTGATATGACGTAAGCACTAGCGATAAATTCTACAACTTATCTACAACATTTCCTGTGTACACTATTCAATCATTAATGGCCAATTTATACCAATATTTTTCTGTCTGTTTATTTTTATTCAATAAACTGTGATTTAAGTTTATTACGTTATTTGAATGTCAGAAAGCAACGTAATCAAGCGAATCTGCGTTCTCAATTAACCTCGGAAAACGTATATTTGAGACCCTCTTATAATATAAAAGAACTTAATAAAAACGCTCTTTCGTAAAATAAAAAAAAACAATTATTAATTTAATAGTTATACGCCATAATAATTGTTATAAAACGAATGATAATTATATTAAACTTTACGACCACTAACTAAATGAGGTTACAATACAATCGTTCACCTTGTGATTTTAATAAACGTTGAACGAAGTTTCTGTCTTCTTAAGTTGATACTTAAACTACGAGACGATGAATTTAAACTTAACCATTAAGTAACCCATACACACAAAACACAGGAAATAAGCTCGGGAAAAAAAACTGCAATGTAGCTTACTTAGATACCGTATTTGGCTCAGCCGTTACGATTTCGGTAAAAAGTTAACCTGCGCTATAACCAGGAAATTTTCAAATGTTTATAAAAAATTTCATCTGTAACTGCATTGGTTTCAGCTTGATTAGCAAAAAAACTTCAGTTCCACATTCATAGTATTAGGTCCTATAAATAGTTAGCAATTGGGACCCCTGTAGAGAATACTCTAGAATGTACTAGAGGTTCATAAGACTTGTGAAACCATAGTTCTCCAATAGCGTGACAGATCTTCAAGAGGCTCACATCGTTTTAAAGGTATATTTAGCGTCAAACACGCGACAGCTCCTAAAAATACACCAGGCAACATGGAAGGAACAATCAGTCAGATCCGGAACATAAAGGTTAAACCAATCAGACGCCACTTCCTCCTTGGTATTGCGGTCGGATAGCCTTTGTTCAGTAAATTCATTATTTTTTTTCCACGGTCACTTCTGCGATGATAAAAGATGATTTTTCTTAAGACTATTATTTCAGTTTTTAGTTATTGGCTATTTTGCTTTTCTATCTATTCGCGACAATCTTCTGAATTAACGTAGGAGTTATGCACATGGTTTTGGAATTCAATTAGCTACCGGTTTTGTTTTCAATGCCGGTAAAATTGACATAATAATAATTATAATAATAACAGGTCAAATTGCCAAGGTTATTTCCGCCATAGAGGCTTGCATAAAGAAAAATAAATGACATATAAAAATGATTTTCCGTTATGTTAATTATACTAATTAGGTCATTTATAACTCTGCTTTAAGTACACTACGTAGAAACGAGCAGAAAGAAAATCGTTGTGATGACCACAGAGTTTTGGGTGATATTTTTGTATTCTGAGTTCGCTGTATGGTCAAACATTATTCAATTTCTGCTTACTTTGGTGCCATGCAGTTGGTGTGTTTGTCTAGGGATTTAATACTCACGCGTTTGAAGAAACATCCGTTTTTCATAAAAAATTTGAGTGATTTAGGATTGAATAAAGGAGAAACAAACAAACCTTGCTTATTAATAATTATATTTAAGTTATATCCGTTTTCTACTTAAGTATCCCACAAGCATATTAACTGCATACTATCAGGTACATCCTTCTTTACTTCTTAGAAAAATCCCGTGGTAGAACTTGCTAGTATAACCGAGATTGATAGGCACGTTCCGTGAAGGCGTGTTACATAATCTCTTTAATGGGCTTCTTCCATACACCGTTATTAATGAGCAGCATTCTTATATATTTTCTGTCTACACCATTTAGCAATTATGTAAACCAACATCGACGACGTAGCTTTTGAGCTGCAGATTTTCCATATTAAAATATTTTCCCGTGTGATTCCCGTTTCCATGGAATTTCCGTAAAGAGATATACCCAATGTCTCTCCCACAACTAAGACAAATGTTATGACATCTCATATGTTGAAATCCGTCTAACGGTTTAGGCTGTGGAGCTTGCGAAAAATACACATAAACCCTCGAAAAACAGCACCCTCTTTCTGACAGTCTGGTAAAAAAGACCGATACAACTTAACGTTTCCCAAATAGCTTACTGTATATATAGTATATACCTTAATGGAGACGTGAGCGAGGCTCTCTCTTCAGGATAAAATGTGGCCTATGTTAGGTACATCTTCATAAATCAAGTAAATTTTTTTTTTAGTAAGTAAAATTTGAATTGCTCTGCAGTTTGTAAGTTTATCTGAAACCATGCGAGCAAACAACGAAATATTTTTGTTTTGTAAAGTTAGTACTCACAGAGAAGAGTTTTTGGTATTTCTCCAAGGACGTTCAAATATAATCGCAATTGGTATTCGCTTTTAAGTACCCGCTATAAAATGACGTAATAACATGGTTGTTTAATAATATTACGATGTTGTTAAAAAATACATATCCATGCTATTTGAAATGTACAAAATGAAGTAGATATCCAAATTCGTGAATATTGAGTTAATACTTTGATTTAATCGATAATTGCCTTAAATGTTGTGTTTCACATTTATTTTTCTAAAGAACAACGATCTAAATAAACCATATTTTTAATTATATTAATTTACTGTGTTTATTTATAAACGTTGCAAGTTTTATAAGATTTATTATAAAAAATATGTCCATCCGTTTCGTGCCCGTTCTTTTTATTTAGATTTTTTATATTATATAGAATCAGTGATTACGTAATCGTAAATAAATAAATTGAAATGAAAAGTTTTCTCTTATTTTCTATACTAGTTAGGTAATAGCCGTCTATAACCTAAATAAAAAGTTGATGTAATTTTCTGAATTCTTTTATTTCTTGACGACATTCTTCTGAAACACATTTAACACGTTCTTATTGTCACTTTTAACTTATCTTTAGTCTATAGAACATACTTGCTAAGTACTATTTTATTAGTGTTAGTATAATAGGAACACGTGAGCGAATAATCACTTGTATAGTGAAGGAAATGAATTTGCACAAAAACGGAAACTTGAATTCATTATGTACCACTATAACAATCCGACGACAAGGTCATATCACACTGTAACATCCACATCCTTTTAATGTTGACTTTAATTAATTTAACCGTATTTAGTTGGCAGGTAAATGGGCTTGAAACTTAGATAACGATCCAAATTATTTTATTGGCCGCCTATTCGTACAGTCGTGTGAGAATCTTCGTGAAATTGTTCGGTCTTGTTGGCGTTCCGCTTACTAAAAGACGGCTACAAGGGATTCGAATGCGAATCGGATCCTGCCCCAACGCTCCCGATTATACTTACGTATATGCTGTAGTAAAAAGGAAACTCTTGAATGATGTCTCGACTTTTAAAACACGTTGATATCTCGGAAAAATTAAACCTCAGGAGAATACTTAGGAAGGCCCAGGGCCGGATTTAGAGGTCTGGAGGCCCTGGGGCAATAAAGGAGAGGAGGCCCCAAATTAATTTCCAAATAAAATTAAAAATAAATAAAGTATTGCGAAATAAACTCAAATTATTATATTAGAATTAACACGTTAATAAACAATTATTAATAATTTGTGGACATATTTGTGTAAGTTTTTACTTTGAAGCAGTGTTAATGGTTAAAAACACCATTTTTTTTTTGAAGCAGAAAATTTTTTCATCATAAGTTTTCTTACTAATCTCTATTGTAGGTGCCCCATTTTTGTGGAGGCCCGTGTTGCCCGCCCCTAAATCCGGCCCTGGGAAGGCCAAAGGTTTTACTCCAAGCAGTACAGTTTTGAGGAGTTTAATAAATTAAAACAACTTGTCCAAAATGTCACCGTACTGCAAGGCCTTACCTTACGGTGAACGGATCGTTCTCTCTGCCGCCGCCCAAAGGGTGCTTTTTCGTGGTCTCTTATTCGATTGTTGTAAGAACGTATTTTGAAATAAATTAAGGAAATAAGTCTATAGGTCGAATCTCTCGGTACAGGTACTTCAAAACATTGAATGTGACAATAATGGGTAGAAACTCAACACAGCGAAACAATTCAGAACTCTTTCGAATTGATTCGTTTTCAATTTCGAACAATAAATATTGTGTATTACGATTTCGATTACATTCTGTGTACGAATTCGGTCAGAAGCCTGTTGACCATTTCACTGCATTTGGCTTCCCCTTAACCTTAATACTTACCTTTGTGACTTGTTGCATATCAAAAAACTTGTTGCTTGGGATGAATTAAGTAATGTCGCAACAATTGGTTTATGTCGTAACTATTGGCCATCAGAATTAAAAATTAAACATCTCCGAAGTTTTATTGGTTGAAATAAACTACATGTCGGTACTTGTCGACCTTAGATTTTGGAGCGATTATTCTGCCTTTGATTATTGCATTAATAAAGTTTTGTAATATTACATTCCAAAACAACTTCACCATGTCTCGTGTTTTGGAGAATGTATAAAAACATTAGTAATATATATTTATTTACTTACTCACATAATACTAAATGGAAAATAAGATTACAAAAGTGGGTAGGTACTGAATAAGAGGGTAAAGATAATGAGTTCAGCAGGTGCTACATACATTATATACCTACAAAGAAAAAATAATTCCGAACCCCACATTGAACACTAGACATGATGAAACTCTTGCCCGTTTTTTATTTTTCTAATTTTACTTAAAGTTATAACAGCAACCTTACAAACAAATTCTTTTTATCCTTATAATATTTAATATTGTAATAAATAAAACACACAAACGTAACAACATTTAATTTTCACTGTACATACACTGATTTCTTAAAACTAGATTCGGGAAACCGTCTGAAGGCAATAAATTAGTAGCTTCTTTTTTAACGCAAATCTTTCGACTTAAATTCCCTCTACGGTACAAAATGGTTACAATTATTTGGTAATAAAAACTAAATTATATTATACCACATATACCAATAATAACACATAATGAGTCTACTCAATCACATTTTTGTTATAATTTTCGGATTACTTTGTAAACAATATTTAAATTAATGCACTATAAGCAGGCAAAGTCTCGCTTTTTATTTTCACTCTAGCGAAAGTAAAACATTAACTCTCGACAACGTCCTAAACAAAATACCTGTATACAGTGTGTGACCGAATGTACGTGTATATTTTTTCACTTTTTTATTCACGGATTGTGTATATATTTTTCACAACACTTGCTTACTAGATAGAGGCTGTAAGACGACTGACTAGCAAATGAGTATCTCGGGCAGAAGCTATTACGTACTATTTACTGTTCAGTCATTTTGTTTTCATTGTAATTTGTATACAGAGTGCTAGAGGAATATTTTTATGATGAGCAACATTTTTCGTGTGAAATTTTTGGACCAGTTTGTTTTTATTACATTGCTTTTTTATAGATTCGCGTTTAAACTGCCTTAATATACAACTAGGTTATCTGATAGGGATTTATTCAAAAGTTTTTCTTTTTGTTAAATTTGTGGTATTATATTTCATGTTATTTCTAGAACCGTTTGTATCTCTTGTCCTTAATACTTAAAGTACTCTACGTGATTTTCACTTAAGATCAATAAATAAATTTACCAATTATTTTTATGCATTTTACTGGATGTTGGCAAACCTAGTACAAATCGTAGAACTATATATTTTAACGATATGTTTATCGAATCTTCGTTTCATACTGTAGGTCTACATCGAGCTATTTAAATAGCTACTACCCAGTGCGATAACTGTTTCGCATCGAAATTTAATAGTTAGTATATGTTTATGTGTGTAATGAAATTTAGGATTTTAATAAATCGCAATAAAAGATACATTAAATCAGATATGCCTAGAAATCATTATTTATATAAAAACCGCCTTTAGCCTACGTATTACTGATAATAGGCCAACCTAGTTACACTTTAATTACACCAGACGTCAGCACTAATTGGTACCGTGATGCTATATTTTTTCACTCACTTTTAACCACATCCTGTATATTTTAATCTCGAAGGCGTTAGTTACGTAATTTGAGATTTTTTACTTTTGCAATTACATTTTGAATAAAGAGTTTCCTCGTATTTTTTTTTAGTTAAAGTAATTTAGTTCATTGTCAGAGGTTCCTTTACGTGAAGTTGTTTATCCATTTTCACGCCTCTAAAAAAGGAGTGTAATGTTTTCAAGGTTGTGTATATATGTTCGTTACCGGTAATTGAGAATTTATTACATTCGGTTAGTGTCGTTTTTGGTAGCTACTTTATGAAAACTATTTTAAACCATCCTGCTTCTACTAAATAAGACCGCATAGCTCCTGTAAATGAAAACTTTAAAAATGTTCATCAATTTCGGAGATTATAGATAAGAAATAAACAAACAAAAACTTTCTTTTTTATAAATTAGTTGGTATAGTTTGAACTTATGTTAGTAAACCTTTATCTAAACATATATTACAAAGAAAACAAGCTCAGTTATAAAATAAATTACAGAACGAGCACTGTGTTCTATCTTCAGTGATTTATTGTCTACGTTATCGTTCATAAATATAAATAAGCCGGGTTTTGTTTACACGGCAGTTGTGCCGTTGAATAAACATATGACATTTGCACGACATCTGCGAAAGTGGTAAACGAGCAACTCACGCGCACCCATCAAGGTTGATAGGCATAGTACAACTCTAGGTTATACTTTAAACAATGAAATAAAACAAATATTTGCAAAGGTTGGTACTTGAACGCATTTTATTATGTAATATTGAATGATTAAGTTTCATTTAATAATAATAATAATAATGTATATTGGTTACCATATTTTACAGAAATTAGTTCAAACTAGAGCAATAATGCAATTGTGATAACATTAGTCGCTTATTATGGACATAATACTATCAATTATCACCAAAATCTTTGAGAACTCATTATCGTCATCTAAATTCCCTGATTCCTGGCTAATACCGAATATAATCCCAATTCCTAAAAAGTCCCAACAACAAGCTTTCACAGACTATTGTCCTATTTATATTTTACCCTTTCTTTCCAAAGTCTTTGAAAGTGTTATCAATCGCCAGCTTTACAATTCTGTATCTCAACAAAAACAATCTGCTCAACCCATATCAATAGGGTTTTGACCTGGGCATAGCACTTGCACTGCACTTGTAAAAATCTGTGATGACATTCGACAGAATATAGGTTGGATTGCATTGTTGGATTTTAGCAAAGTCTTCAACACTGTTGATTTCCATATTTTGCTAGGTTCTAAGCTAAGCTCTCTTTACATATCTCCAGCGGTAATTAAATGGTTTCGCAGTTATCTGCAAGGACGCCGACTCCTTCAAGACTTCACAACTTTCTACCCATAAAGACAAAAATTGCACGGTCGCAATCATTAATTCGCCCATTACTGGAATACTGCGACACAAGCTATCTTGATTTGGCTGAGGAGCAATTAAACAAGCTTGAGCGCCTCAATTTTTATGCGCCTCAAATATGATCATGTTTCTGAGTTCCGCAATAAGCTGAAGTAGCTCCCAATTCAGTTTTTGTATAATATACTGTTCTTTCTTTTCGTAAAGAAACTTATGAACGTAATCTGAGGTCAGCAAGCAATTTTCTGCTACCTATTCCAAGTCACACCTCCCATTGATATCAGCATTCGATCACGGTACAATCGCCACTTCACTCTGGAATTCCATTTCTGTATCATTGCGTTCTTCAAAAACTATTGATTATTTAAAATGCGAATCAAAACCCACTATCTCACAATTTACTTGATTCAAAATATTTAATTCATAAATTATGCATGTAGGTATTTTTGTGCGTGTGTATATATTTATGGATATATATGTTTATTCATATTAGTTATTGAACTGAATCCTTGTAACAGTAATTTATTTCAATCTGTCGCAATGTCCAACAGAATCCTGTAATTATTGTCATTATAGGTACATACATTTCTGAATACATATTTAAAAAAAGTTCTGAACTCCCGAAATAGGAAGACCTGTGACACGGGAGTCAGTGCTCTGCCGCCACTTTAAAAGTTGGACTCGTTATTTAAACATATTTATAATATATAAATAAACATAATAGTTTATATATTCTCTATATATTATATTTTTCCTCGCGGAATCGGCCTTTTTATCTTCCAATCATTTAACAATGCCTGCATATGTTTGACAATCGGTCACCGTTTTTTAACTTAGAAATCTCTGCAGTTGTGTCGGAACTTTATGCGCACTTTATTCTTCGATTATAAATGAAACCTATAAAGATAATTTTTTATGTCCAATAATTATGCACATTAAACTGTTATTTGCATGTATAAAAATGTAACTTATAAATAATTTAAGGAATTCACGTGGTTCTCAATACGATTTTCATTCTTAAGTTTCCTATATTTCGGCAATGTTTTGACCGGTATCCAATCATTTGACAAAAAACAAATAACGAATTTTCATTTGAAAAACAATGTTTGACAAAATCATACTTAATAAATTTATCATTTTACAAACTATTGTTTAATAAACTAGTCATTGGACAAAATATTTACTAGAAAAAATGTTAATATGCCAAAACATCATTTTACAAATGCCAAATTAAGTACCATTTCCAGCTATTCACCAAAAGTGACTTGGTTCAACACGAGGTGTTTTATAATTAATATTTTAGCAATTGAATTGTTTCCTAAGTAAAACATTTGCGAAACCTGTATTTTGACAAATGATTCTTTTTAAAGTAATAAGTCTTCGAAATTAAAGTTTGTCAAATGATTCGTTTTTCAAAAGTCGTTTGTAAAATATTCTTTTGTCATACGTTTTATGTCTAACAACAGTAAACCGTTTGGACTGCTTTGATAAAATTTTTACGAAAATCCCGATAATTCCTAGAATTTTTATTTAAATGACCGCGATGATCTGAGACAATTAATAACAGAAACATTTTCTATTATTATCGCGTTCATATTCTAATATGTAAAAAAGTAATGTATAGTGTAATGAATAGAATTTTGTTACTCGCAAGAACACTTCAAGTTTTATGATTAAAAACAATTTAAGTTGGGTCAATACAATGCGAAATATTTTGTTGTTATGCAAAAAATATGCTAAATAGCTAATAAAAGTACTAACTGGCGCATGACGCTGTGATATAGAAACACTCCCATATGTATACCTTCTATTGTATTCAATTTATAAAAGAGGTTTTTTGCCGTCGGCTGTTTTGCCCCTTGATCTACCTAAATACCTTTTTAAGGTCGCGGTTTTAAGTTATTTGGGTTCGGTTGCCGTTCACAAGGAGTTTCTGTTGTAAACCAATAAGGAAATAAAATATTTGATTTGATTTCGATATCCCTGCTACACTAGACGTTGGAAGGTTCGGAACTAATTAATATTTTTTCACTTAACAATTTATTTACGCACAAAATACAGTTTAGAAATAACATTATAAAATTGAAGAGGTTGTTGTACAAAGGTTTATTACGAAGCGGAAAAATTTGTTTGTTTGTTCTTTTATTTCTAACCAATGATCTGTTGAACCGATTTCAAAAACCGGAATGCTCACTAGATTTGTTGTTACGGGGGAAACGCCGTGCAAGGACCTCTTGTTTGGGATTAAAATGTAATAAAATACCGGAACCGACGGGTACAACAGAGATCCAAGTTTAGGAGCCGCATTTATAGACGCGTATGATCTATGCGATTTTTTTATGTAGTTTCGAGTTGCCCCAGATCATTGTAGGGCTCATTTATAAAAATCGTTTCTTACTTAGACAACATAAGTACGTTATGGCTACAATATTTTTTTTACTTACAAGGTATAGACTAAAATAAATTATACTATTATTAATTTTTTACTTTCACTTTTCACATCACTGGGTCTCCACATAAAGACAGCTTCTCAAACCTCAATTTTAACATCCCTTTTCCTCTTTTTACAGGCTTTTGGTATACAGGAAGCGTCGTGGAGATTATACACCTCTCACAAATGGAGAAGACTTGAAACTCTTGTCCAAGAAGCCGTACACCGAACTTAGAAATCTTAACGGGATTTCCGAGTCCAGACAGCGGTGAAAACTCTACCTCAGAAAAATAAATTGTCTAGTTATGAAAGAAAAAGCTGAATAATTGTGTTTGTCAAGTGTGGATCAAGTTTAGAAAAGGAGTGGGGGTTTCGAATAAAAGTATCGGCAATTCGGGTGGTTGTGTTGGTATTAATTTATTATTAATATAAATGGATTTGTCTCTGAAATAAATACAACGTGATATGCGCTACAAACAAAGAACACGTCATCGAATAGTACACCTCGTACAGATTTGATTGTAATTTATAGTGATTGATATGCACGAAGATGCATATTTTTGGTATTTTCATCCTAGTGTCAAGCCGTAGACCAAAAAAATAATGTGTAACATATAGTTTGTAAATTTTGTTGTTTTAGGTTCAGCCGAGTTCAGTATCTGAAAGTCCTAATAACCTTTTTGAAGTGTGTGCGACTTTGCACTTTTAAGCTTCTGGATATCAGTTATTAATCCTTTTGTGTGCTTGATCCACAAAAAATTTGTAGCTACAATTTCATAGTTAGACTAACCTAGTATGATTATGTACTCATACCAAACAAAGTAAATTTTTGTCGGAATTATTAATTCAATTAATAACTTCAGATCATTCGAAATTTTTATACGAAAATGGCGTCTGTATTATACCAGTTCTCAACGTGCTGTGAATGATTTTAACCTCTGTAGATATAGGTTTAAGAGACAATTTCATTTGGCATTATTCGTACAGCTATGTCCTTATTTTATAGCCGAAAGAAACTAGAAAAGGTATATATTTTTTTTATTTAAGTTTGTATCATATTGATATAATTTCGATGAGAAAATATATGGTAGGTTTGCGTTAACTTTGTAGCATCAGTCAGATTATATTCGTAGGTGACGGGAGACTCGCAGTAAACTATTCTCAAAATGATCAAATTTTTGGTCACCATTCAGAATACACAGCGGTTATAGGAAACTATTAAAAATACATCGTGAATACTGTGTGTTCTATAACTTTTCAGATTATTGACAAAGTTAGCTCAAATGTTGCAATCTTTAGGCATTTTTATATTTGAATTCGTCGCTCAATTCGTAAATTATGACAAGTAACAGTAGTTGTATACGTTATATGTACGACTTATTTTTTGCAGTGACCATATTGAAATCACATTTTTATTATATTTTCGCAAACATCCTTTGCAAAGCATTCGCTGAAAGTGTGATTGTTAATGTATAGGATGTGTTATTGGGTGTTTCGTAGAGATACCCAAACTGAACGCTTAAAATTTTTATATCTTGCATGTTGTTAGGATAATCTAAATATTGTACGAAAACATTAAGGTATGGCCGATACACACATAACCAAAAATGGCGGTCAAGCCTTTGAAAAACGGATATCGTATTACCCGGACAATTAAAAATACCCTAGTCGGGTTATTCAAACAAGCAAATTACGTTCTTTGTTTAAATAACCTGGCGTCCAAGATATCCATATTATTTGGTCGTATATTAAGCTATCGTTTCGAGTGTGTGTGCTTTCGAGTGTTTCAAGCTATGTGTGTACTTGAAATATGTGTAATTATGAAAGTTTATGCTTAAAGTATATTGATTCTTCTGTGAACTTGAACAAAGCTTCATTAGTCCCTTTATCCTTTATTATTTGAATATATTTCTAGGTATTATCGCAGAGTATTACTAGATGTAGTTAGTGTAAGTAGATAATTTATATTTCTTGTGCTCTGTAGTGATTAGCGCTTTATGCATTTATTTTCCAATAAAATGTGGTTTCAATTCGTTTTACCATTGTGATAAAATTCATGTGTTTATTCGCGTATTTATATTCTGGATTTTACATAGAAAATTGATGCTTGTTATTTGTTTAACAATATTTCGATTTTTAATTTAGTCTGTCATCATTTTTGTAATAAACGGTGCTGGACGCCGAATATATTGTTTCTAAATATATTTTGATAACAATATATTTTCTTAAATACGTGATCTTTCAAATATCATTCAAAATGCTTGAAATCTTGTATTGAAGTATAATCAGGTTATTTATTAAATATACATATTTTGTTTTTGCGTCGAAATGTTGTATATGTAAATTAATTAGGAGTCAAAATGAAATGCCAAGATATTTGTTTATCAGAAAATATTAAGAAATAAACAAAGGAACGAGTTCGTTACTTCAATTACCTATTTAAATTCTTGACAACTTGTTTTTTAACCTAAGATTTAAAATCTAAGTTAAAGTTTTGATAATTCAAGTAATCTTAAAAACGTCCATTGTTGGACAAAAGGTAGGTTTAAGGTTGTCGTAGTAAAATGGTGGAGATACGTGGCAGGAACCGATGCGATATTGAAATTGAATTGAATCTGTCATTCAATAATTCAGTTTCATAAATGTAATATATTTGAGGTCGTGCGAGTACGAGCTCCATTATTTCAGTCATGTACGAACGACACTTATCTTCCACTTTTGGATCCACCATTATTAAAGCGGTTTCTATAATTTCGTTGGTCCATCTTCTGTTGCCAGTGTTTAAAAAATAACTTCTCCTATGACCTAGCTAAGCTAAACTCAGTTCAATACAAATTAGCAAATTTTTCTAATTAAAAAAAGAGACGCATAATTTTACTACTTTGACCAATAATTCTATACTTTGACTTTCACGTAATCTAAGAAAGTATCTTTATGATAATGTGTGTAGTCAAAATGAATAATCATTATTTATTGTGTAATCTCATTGATAAATAAAATGTATACAATACATAGAGGATGATCATTTAGTAGATAATATGAGATATTATTTAAATACGGTCCTGAATATTGTTTCATGTGTTAGTGGCGTTACCCACATATTCGGCGCGGCATTATTCGGCACTGCCAGGCGTCAAAATCGAATATATGTGGAAGAATGTTCGGAAAAAATGGCACAAGCCGAGTATGTGTGGTGTTTGTTTCGGGCTCCAACGATCACTGCCGAACCGAATGTGCCAGCCTAATCATGTGGGTCACCGATTGAGAATTGACTGTTTGTATCATAACAGCATTACATGTGATATTTGTAAATAATAAAAATACACTCATAAAATGTTTTGTTAGGTGTTGTTGACGTAAAATTATAATTATTTTGACATTACGCTAAGAAAATATGTTTGTCTTGTAATCATTATGTTCCTAGGAAATGTATGTTTTTAGATGATTTATTATCCTTTGTTTTTAGGAATTTTTGTGTTACTATGTTTTAGAATAGAATTAACTATATAAGAAGGAATGCCATGTGTACTAGTGTAGATAAACAAATTGACAAATAAATAAGAACTTGGTAATTTATCTTTTGTGTTTTATTTTTGTGCATGTTACGCTAGTTCCATAGGTTATTTAAATTTAACTCAGTAATATAAAATCAAACTCGAATTGAAAATTTTCGTACGAAAGTTAAGTAATATTAAATTTATTAATACAACAAATACTTATTTTACTATACTTGAACCGATGCAGCGTAATTGATAAAATGATGTATCTACAACGTTGACTAAATAAAAAAGTGGAAGATGGATGTCTTTGATACGTGACGTACTTCAGTAATGGTACTCACTCAAAAACTTACATACAACTTACCTAAACTAGTCGAAGTTTCAAAGATGGCAATCTGACTTAGCGATTTTTTGGTAAATAAGAAAAAACGTTTTATTTGTTCTTTCAAGCTCATAAGGTTACAAAGATAGTTTTATCTAATCTCAAATAATTAAGACGACAATTAAAAAGTAGATTTTGCATTGGTTCATTATGAATGAGCCATAAATTGCATTGAATTTTGCAGATTGCCGAATTTGAAACCAATTTTTTGAGAAAGCCGCATTTGAAATTAATCAGTGTGCAAATTTCTGTTTTTGATTCTAAATTCCTTTTCATATAACCAGGGCTGTCACAAAGACATCAACAATGACTTTTTTTTAATAAAATGTAATTTTATTTTATTTCAAAGTAATAATTAAAACGAAACCATCACAAACAAAAATTATAAACGAAGATCTTGGACCTCTTCCATAGCCTCTTTACAATAATTTTCTTCAATTTGAAGAACAATAAGAGTTTCTTGTTCTTGAAAAAAGTAAATACAGGACTATTTATTTTTTATTAACGGGCACTATATTCGGTAGTTATTGGGGGCTTATATCTTTAATATTTTTATTGCGTAGACATACGTTTTGACCTTTGACTATATCTGTTTTGTAATATAATTCGCCTCTAACTAAAATATTGTCTGGTGTTTTTAGCGCCTCAGAATAAATCTTTTGCATTCTTTAAAGGCCATCTTCCAAGATGTAGTAGGTTTATAAACCGTTTTAACGGCGTCTCTCCAGTTGAAAACAGGACAGTCACTTCCTAACCTGACCAATGTCGAATTTCTCCTATAACATCTTTTATTATGGCAGGGTGCAAAATGACATCTATCTTCCGCTTTTTTTCAACAATACCAAATTTTATGTTAGCAGGCATAAATGAGTGGCCTGTCACTGGAAATATCAACCCCATGGAATTTATGTTTTTTATGCTCCAACAACTATTTAGAACATGCACCTACCAGAATGAAATTCTTGTTTTGACCACCGTGTCCATCTGCGACCAAACGGATATTCGTGATATTGGTAAAATCGGCATTGTTAAGCCTGTGTACAATAGCTGAAGCAACAAAATTGGAGTCTTTATTAAATTCATTTTCCGTGCAGTAAGTAGTAAGTAAATACGCGTGTCTTATCGAGGTGAATGTTAGATACACCCTCCACCAAAGTGAAACAAAAAAATATAGCTGACGGGAATAATAAGCCATTATTAGATCTGGGACTTTCAGCAAAGGAAGGTTTTTCTGGAAATCGAACGAGAATATTTTAAGGCCTTCAGACACTTCTTTAAGTTTCTCATAAAAAGCTTTGGCTCTTAATGAGTGCACCCTTTTCTCTATGAAAAGTAAAATTTTATTTTGGGCATCAGTTTCGGAAGCAATTTTTGAGGTAAGCTTTATAATATCTCCAGCATAAAAATATCTGTTCATCACATATTGCACTCATGTTTTGTTATACCTAATAAGGTCAAACATTGTTTCCAACATATTGGTACTTTTTTATTACGCAAATACACTGCATACTTAGTTGTGGTATTCTTTTTTCCTTTAAACCCCGCTCTGCTCTGGGTTCAATCAAGCAGTATTTTAATATCATAGAATCATGGTCTTTTTTGTTTCTGTGACTATAAAATATTTCACATAATTTTCTTAGTTGTGTCATCATTTATGAACCGACTTTGAATTATGCTCACACACCTTTTTGATAAGGCCTTTCAAGAATCAAGAATAATTTACAATACGAAAACTAATATAAAATATAACTATGTGACAACCCTAGTACTATACTAACCTCAAAACCTTAGCTTTGTTTCTTGACCAAGTTTTAACATTCCTCGTGCGTTTCCGGGTAAAATTATTATTAACAACGCTGGGACTAGCCTCCATGATAATATTTTTGGCTTTTAATATACATTAAAATACACAGCGAGCAATGTTCCGCCTACAGTTACAGGACGCATAAGAATTCTCGCTTCTGATTGGTCGATGGTTTGAGATAGCCATTTTTGAATATGATTTTTTGCAGAATGCCAGATTTGAAACCAACTTGAAACTTAGACGAGCATTTTGTATGTCAGATCGCTGGATTTGTAATATAATGCAATAAAAAAAGTTTTTATTCCTTATTTTCTGTTTGGCCATACCATTAACTCATTTTTGACAAAAAATGCAGATTGCCGTCTTTGAAACTAGTCGACTTATTTATGAAACTTTAAAGTAATAAATGGTAGAGACAGATGGAATAAGCGCGCAAGATGGAATAAAGTAAATAAATAATAATAAATCCCCAGACAAACACACCAACTGTAAGGCCCCAAAGTAAGCAGAGCTTGTGTTATGGATGACCATACAGCGAACTGGGGGGGGGGGGATTTGAGTTTGTTCGTACTCGCGTCGTAGCCTGCTTCTGAGCAGCATCCCAGCGCGAAACAGTCCTCGCAGAGGTGGTCGTGCAGAATATCACACTTCCCGATCTAATCTATACATTGTGCTGAATCTCCTCGTATGTGATTCACCGGTTTTTTTCGGGACAAATTTTGATGCGAAGCAACACCTACCAGTTATAATAAATAACATTTATTTGTAAACACAAAGTAAAAAAATCAATCGACGAAAAAAATTATGCGAAAAAAGTTAGCTTATATTTTTGAAATTTCAACCAATCTTACCTCCTTGCTTAGGAAGCAATTCTGATAGTATTAGTTGACTCTCTGTTGTGTGTGATGAATTAAATACAGAAACAAATACCTACCAAGGCACTGTATAGGAATGTTTTATAAATACCAAGTTACGGTTATTACTTCTAAAATATCCAGGTTATAAGTTCAACGCTTCATTAAAAATCGAATCAGCAAAATGACTAAACCACCTAAACGTTACATAAGCAAATTAAATAATTCTCGCGCAATCTTTGTTACAGAATGTTGTTACTTATAATTATTATATCATACTTTAATACTATTAATAGTGATTTTAATATAACAGATTCGAGTCACAAAATAAAAGACAATTTAAATGATTCTAAGAATAATCATAGGTGCAAGAGGTGTCTAGATTTAAGCAACTTTGGTCCCAATTTAGGGACATTTTTCGATAAATCCGTTGAGTTTCTTGAAAGATCTTATACACATGGTAATTATCGTAAATACATGAATGATAGTGATTGTTGTAAAAGTTCTAGTGACTTGCATAGTGTTTATAATAAAGGACGTATATCGAACGGCTTGTTAATTCATGATGTTGTATCCGACGATCATTGGGAAGAATATAAGGTAAGTGTTTAATAAATAAATGTCCATAACAACTCGCCAGATTCGTGTTTCCTCAGGCCTTGAATCAGCAATATAGTGCCAAACGACGGCAGTGTCTTTAGGGTGGCTTCCATCATATCCCTAACTATAACAAAGTTCAACCTTCAAATCTCCGGTAAAGTCAAATATGGGTTGCACCATTTTCACCACCATCTATATAATCACACATAAAGATCGAAACAATCAGATTGTCTTACAAAAATAGATTAAAAGGTTTAATAAAAAAATTAAAACGATAATACAGTTATAACAAACGATGCTATATGTTTGTGTAGATCAGTTTGGGTGGGTATACAAATGTGAGCGAATGAGTGAGTTTGTCTCTGTGGGTGTGAGTGTGTGTGTATGTTTAGGTAAAAACGCACCAAAGATTTTCCGTCTCCTCATAGTTAAGAATTTTTAAGCAAGCATAATCAAATGCTTTTTGCCAAGATTGACCATGCAAAATAAGAACGGTGTCGTTCGCGAAAGTTATACTTTTGGTGTTACGCAGTTGTAAGTCGCACAAGTCGTTGATGTATGTTAGAAATAGGGTGGGACCTGAAACCCTTCCCTCGGGTACACCGTAAGTAACTGGTAAATCAGTGCTGACCCATTCTCCAACTCTCACTCTTTGACGTCTGTTAGACAGGTAACTACAAAAAGGTCCAGTTGTTTTCCTCTTAAACCCAGCCCTTCGAGTGTATCTAAAAAGAGTAGAACAGAAACCGTGTCAAAAGCCTTAGCGAGGTCAAGAAAAATGGCTATTACTTTATCCCTTTTGTCTAGTTTATTAACTAAATGTTGAACAAGTTCTTGTAGAGCATTATTTGTGGATGTATTTGTAAAGGTTTTTGAATTCGAGATAATTTACAAGGCGTTTGTTAACAAGCTTCTCTATAATTTTGGACAAGGTTGGAAGGACGGAAATAGGCCTATAGTTGCTGACACAGCTTCTGAGTGTTAGGACTCTCAAGAGTCTTCACTCTTGCAATAGGTATTATTTCAGCGAGTTTCAGTTCAACGGAAAAAGGGCCAGTTTTCATACACAGGTTAAATATATGCGTTAGTGGCGGAGCAACTATATCACAATATCTTTTAAAGCAATGCTGCAGAGATGTTATCTCTCCCCGAGGAATTATCATTATGTAGATTGCGGGTTACAGAAAATATTTCGGACTTATTAGCTGGCAGAAAAACAAATGAATGAGAAAAGGTGGGTTGAGAGATGGATATTGTGTTGAGAGATGAATGGTGTAATGTTTTCGGCTAGATATTTAACCATATTGGCAAAATACATATTAATCTTATTGACAGATTTACGAGAGTTACAGGGGGATAGCAGTTCAAAATTTTGCAGGACAAAATTTTTGTGTAATTTATCTCTATTGCGCATGGATCTTAGTAATCCCCTAGTCATCCATAGCTTCCTAAATGACTTTCGATTGCTAAACTTGACAATTTTAGTATTTTCAACTATTTTACTATTTATTTTATTGATATCTCCTATGAGAATAACATTAGGAAATTTGAATTTAGCAAGGTATTTATTTAGGGACTCTAAAATGTAATTTAGATTTTTGTAGCCGGGAGGACGACAAATAGCGATCAGTAAAGTTGAAGCATTAATAATTAAAGTCAAACAATTACATTGTGTTAATCCAGGTTCTTCAGTAATAAGTTTAAGTGGTTTTTGTAGTATACTACTACGCCTTCCTTTTTAGTGAAGTTATTATATAATTATATAAATATTTCAGTTTTTATATAATTATAATTAGGTAATAAAGGTATGACACGGACATGTGGCAGCCAACATTCCGATGAGACTAAAGAGGAAAGTGTGAAAACTAGATATATTGCAGTTTATGCTGCATATATTTTGGTGAAGTATTTTTAAGCTGTAATCAAATTTTGTACTAAGCCATCGCAGTCCTCTATATCACACGTACTAGATTTCGCTTTTCCAAAGTCGTCAAGATCATCAGATATACTGCATGGCTTATCGAATTATAAAATAAGAATTCGCAATAGTGAGTATTAAATAGCAACCTACGGCATGATACAGTGAGAAGTGTTTACAAAAAATTAAGTATAAGTCTTGCCGTCGGATTTACAATGACGTAAAAAGTATAATAGGTGAGAACTACGTGTATCTAGTCACTTGAGTAAAATCTTCTTCACATTCAATGCGAATAGCGGGCGAGTTTTGAAGAATTCTTATATATATTTTCCCGTATGAAGACCAAGAGCTGTATAGTTTATGTTCCTTAGTGAATTGACGAGTTATGTAGAATAGTTTTCTTCCATAGGCCGTCAACGACTCATCAACGTAGACAAGGCAACTGCGAGTTATGTAGAATAGTTTTCTTCCATAGGCCGTCAGCGACTCATCAACGTAGACAGGGCAACTGCGAGTTATGTAGAATAGTTCTCTTCCATAGGCCGTCAGCGGCTCATCAACGTAGACAGGGCAACTGCGAGTTATGTAGAATAGTTTTCTTTCATAGGCCGTCAGCGGCTCATCAACGTAGACAGGGCAACTGCGAGTTATGTAGAATAGTTTTCTTTCATAGGCCGTCAGCGGCTCATCAACGTAGACAGGGCAACTGCGAGTTATGTAGAATAGTTTTCTTTCATAGGCCGTCAGCGGCTCATCAACGTAGACAGGGCAACTGCGAGTTATGTAGAATAGTTTTCTTTCATAGGCCGTCAGCGGCTCATCAACGTAGACAGGGCAACTGCGAGTTATGTAGAATAGTTTTCTTTCATAGGCCGTCAGCGGCTCATCAACGTAGACAGGGCAACTGCGAGTTATGTAGAATAGTTTTCTTTCATAGGCCGTCAGCGGCTCATCAACGTAGACAGGGCAACTGCGAGTTATGTAGAATAGTTTTCTTTCATAGGCCGTCAGCGGCTCATCAACGTAGACAGGGCAACTGCGAGTTATGTAGAATAGTTTTCTTTCATAGGCCGTCAGCGGCTCATCAACGTAGACAGGGCAACTGCGAGTTATGTAGAATAGTTCTCTTCCATAGGCCGTCAGCGGCTCATCAACGTAGACAGGGCAACTGCGAGTTATGTAGAATAGTTTTCTTTCATAGGCCGTCAGCGGCTCATCAACGTAGACAGGGCAACTGCGAGTTATGTAGAATAGTTCTCTTCCATAGGCCGTCAGCGGCTCATCAACGTAGACAGGGCAACTGCGAGTTATGTAGAATAGTTTTCTTTTATAGGCCGTCAGCGGCTCATCAACGTAGACAGGGCAACTGCGAGTTATGTAGAATAGTTTTCTTTCATAGGCCGTCAGCGGCTCATCAACGTAGACAGGGCAACTGCGAGTTATGTAGAATAGTTTTCTTTCATAGGCCGTCAGCGGCTCATAAACGTAGACAGGGCAACTGCGAGTTATGTAGAATAGTTCTCTTCCATAGGCCGTCAGCGACTCATCAACGTAGACAGGGCAACTGCGAGTTATGTAGAATAGTTTTCTTTCATAGGCCGTCAGCGGCTCATCAACGTAGACAGGGCAACTGCGAGTTATGTAGAATAGTTTTCTTTCATAGGCCGTCAGCGGCTCATCAACGTAGACAGGGCAACTGCGAGTTATGTAGAATAGTTTTCTTTCATAGGCCGTCAGCGACTCATCAACGTAGACAGGGCAACTTATTCCAGGAATGCCCAGATGCGAAGTGCTCAGTTGATTATCTTTATTTACTTTGTTAAGAAGTCTAGTTTTCTTGATAAATTGATCTTTACACGAAGCGGTATGTTTGAAAATATGATTGTTTTTTGACTTTTAACGATATATATCATAGATGTCACAATCAGTAATTGGTTGATTAATTTTTTCCCCTGCTTTTATAACAATTGAGGAAAGCATGGTATCTTCAGATTTTTGTTGAGGAATGTTTCTTAACTCAATCATTTCCACACGTGAATGACATTCTAAATTTTCAAATTTTATTTCCATAATTTCAATTTTAGATACAAGTTACTTATTTTTTTGGTACAAAATGACTGTTCTTTTTAAAACCTCATCATATTTTTCGGTAAAATATCTAGACTTTTCTGCATTTCCAAGTTTTGTTGTTTTATTTCAGACATATCATAAGCCGTTCGAACTTAATGTATTGTTTGCTTTCAAAAGAAAGTAGGTATAGATAACTGGTAAATAAATTATAATGAAAATATGTATAGATAACTGCGAAATAATAATGATTATAATGATAGCAAGTAAAGAGAACTGGAAAATAAATTATAATGAAAGTATGTGTAGATAATTGGACAATAAATTATAATGAAAGTTTGTGTAGATAGTTGGAAAATAAATTATAATGAAAGTATGTATAGATAACTGCTAAATAAATTATAATGATAGCAAGTATAGAAAACGGGGAAATAAAATATAGTGATAGCAAGTATAGATAACTGGAAAATAAATTACAATGATAGCAAGTATAGATAACTCGGAAATAAATTATAATGATATCAAGTATAGAAAACTGTGAAATAAATTATAATGATACCAAGTATAGATAACCGGTTTTTCTACACGGCTGTTGTGTATATGTAAATATGAACAGAAACATCCATACTACCTATTAAGTTTAGTTGCTAGGTGACGGTACAAAGTATTTTACTTTCAGGCCGCTTTCAACAAAACCTACCACTCCAAGCTTCATGAAGCCTCAGCGCTTGAGAAATGGCGGGAAAACCTGAGGAAAGTAGCGAAACACAACCAGCAGTACCAGGCCGGGAAACTGAGCTATTCCCTGGATTTAAACCACTTTGGTGATTTGGTAATTATCAGTTTTAATTTTATTTTATACCTTTTACTACGCACCGTGTACCATCAGCAAAACAATGAGAGTAACATCTAACATTTATTTTTATCCAACTATGTTGTTTTTTATGACATTTACACCTAAAAGTTTACATTTTTTGAGGTATTCCGTTTCTACTTTGCCTCCTAGGGTATCTTTGCCCGAAACGCAATTTTCAAACTATTTTGTTAAGGTGTGAAAATTTATCAGTAATATGCTTACATTTATTACGATAGTACAAAATACACTAGAATTATGGCATCACCGTGTACGATGTTCGTCGCAAAGTTCACTCAGCAACCTGTTGGAGCGTGTCGAGTGAGGACTGTGTTTTTCCGGGCAAAAAATTGTGGAAGTATAAAAGTGAATTATCTATGATGGGGAAGACTCAGGTAAGTTTCTTTTATTGTACGTTATAAAAGACAATGTGTTAAGTGATTTGGTAATAGTTTCAACACTGAATATTGTTTTAATTAAAAGTTATGATGATGGGCAATGTTACCCTGAAATGTTCCAACCTTTGAAAGCCAACATTGCCCGCGGACTAAAAAGTCCTAGGGTTGTCACAATTTACACACTTTATAATATATAATTAATAAACTTACTACTTAAAATAACTTAATACTTAAATTAGATTACTAAGACTTTGTAGGTAACTTATTGTAAAAAGGGAAGGAGTGAATGCTACTGGTTGGAGGAAGTATTTCCTAGAACTACTTATGTAAAAAGGTACTTGAGCTTCATATTCCAAGTGAACCAAGTCGCATGGAGCCAATATTAAATGTTGTTGATAAATTAAAATAATTTAATTGAAATAAATAATTGATTAATTAAAACATAAAAATTTAATAAATAAATAAAAAAAGCAGATTTTCTCCTGGCTGTTTCGTTTTTTTGTTAGGTACCTAGCTGGCCCATAATTTTTATTGTATCTATTTTATTTCTGTTTCAGAACACCAAAATAAAATCCAGAATTTGACAAAGGAGACTAAGACGTACAGTAGGGTCTAGAATGTATAAAAATTACTCCGAGGACATGTTGAGACTTGCATGCGAGGCAGTTGAAACACATCAAATTTCTTCAAGAGATGCTGAACGACAATTCGGTCGCTCAAAAAAGAGTATTAAGCATTTTGTGGGGAAGGTCTTAGAAATCAACAATAAGCCATGTCCTACTGTTAAATTTTTACAAAAATAAAAGAATCCAAACATGAAAAAGGAACCCCATTCACACACCCAATAGTTGACATCTGCACCATGGAACACATATAAGATATAATTACAGTATTACCGCAACCAAAGATTACTCGACGTGGTCAAGTCGTTTTCAACGTAGATTTTAATTCCTATAACATGCAATGAAAGTTTAATTAGTAACAAGTACTTACCTGTCTTAAGAAGAATGATTCTTAGATTAAAAAATAATAAAAATTAAGACAAATCTCCATAAACTAGATAATAATATATTAATAAAAGTAGATAAATTTATTTTCATTTAAATAAACGTGTGTGAGATTCCTTTTCACGTAGAATATTGTGTTTTAGTGAAGAATAGCTTACCTAGTTTTTCTGTTTGCTAATTATATATTAATTACGCTTTTTAATATTCTTGTTTTTTAATAAAAGTCTTTGATTTGTTTACATAAAGTACCGTCCGTTTATATTATATTATAGTTTAATTTTGCTACTAGGTATATTTAATTTAATTTAAATAAGTTGATTGATCTTAATTCTTAATTACTAATAAAACTTTTCTTTCCAACAGTTAGAAAACATGTTTTATTTATTTTTCCAAAAGATGTCTTTTTTTCATAACAAGTATAAAAACATTTTAGTAGTTAAAGATGTTATTTAAATGTAACAACCCTAGCATTCACAAATAGCGAATTTCGGTTTGTATGGAAAGGTAAAAATATCCTTGGGTAGCATTGCCCATCCAGTTTGCTACGTGAGTTTTAGAGAAAATGGTTAGATTTCTGCAGCAAACGCCATCATTACTCAAATCCTTGAAGTGGTTTTTATTATAATCGTCAAACTTCATCGTGGGTAATTTTGGCTAGAAGTCCACATAACTTTGCCCGCCATCAGAATCAACCAAAAGTGTGATTAAATATTAATTTATTACAAAAATGACTAAAAATATGCGTTCACGTCATTCCACAGCTAAAGTAGATAGTAAATTAAACACAGGTACCTATAAACTTTTTTTAAAATATTTGTAGGTATTGAAAAAAAACGGGCAATGTTGGCGTGTTTCACGGTTCGCTTAGTATAAAGGTAGTAGGTACGTCATGACAAGGACGTAAAAATGTATCTGAAATAAAAGATAAATACTAGGTTTAGGCATTTATTAGTTGACTAGTTAGATTAGTTAGACTGTAAAGTTAAAAAAAATCGAAAGAAAGAACTCAAGCGCAGCGAACAATCAAACACACAGACAGACAGCTGTCAATATGATGTGAGTGAAGTGTGCTGTGAGTGAGGTGGCTGTCCCCTCTGCTTAGTGAACTAACTTCACTTGACAACTTCCGCCATAGAAAAGGCTGATTGTCAATGTTGCCCGTTAAAACGAACACAAATAATGTTGACTTTTTTTATTTTCTTACCATCTAACTACTAATTAAATTATTTGTATTTTTCCTACAATTACCATTTAATTGTCAATTTTTTTTAGATAGTGTACATACAAAGACCTAGCCCAGGTTGTGACATTTCTTTAACGCAAATCTGTACATGAGAAGCTTTCATTTGTTTTATTTTTTTATTTTATTTATTCAATAATTTATGTACACACACAATTTTTATTTATTTATATTTATTTATTACAATGAGTGATAAGCTTATAGTATATTCAGAATGGTACATAGGTGCAGCTTATTTCTATTAGAAATTTCTTCCAGCCGACCTGTGACTGGAAATAGTGATGCTGAGCAAAGTTAGTGCGTACTTGAGTTAGTAGTGTAACTAATTACAAAACACATAAATACATACTTGCTTAGCTTAATAAACATGCATAAACATACAATATACATATATACACATATAAATAAATATAAACATGCATAAACATACACAAATACAACAATATGATTTAAAATAAAATCAGTAATACGTCGGAAAATAATGATGTACTACGACAACAGTATAATTTAGGTCTGAGAAAGGAAGTGTTCTCTTACTCTGCTTTTAAGTGCTCAGCTAACTTTTATCAGTACAATAATTTTGAGAATTTGACATATTTTCTGTGGAAAATCTTGTCAAATGTCAATGTTATTCTTCGGATAATAGTTATCTGAAGATTGAAAAATCAGCATTAAAATATGTTTCCCTTTTAAAAGGTGTTGACCTTGACGATTTGGAAGGCATCTATAGTCTAATCACCACAGTATTGTGGCGTTCGGCCTTTTTACGACGCCGCCGCCGATAATGGCAACTTAAAACCAAAGTAAGTTTCGAATTTGAATTGAACAAATACCACATTTCCTGACAAAAAAAAAACAATGTCAGTCGTTTTACGGACCGTTGCCATGTTCGGTCGATTTGCTTATATACTTACAAAATAAATACCAAATCAATAACAAAAGTCTTTAAATCCCACAGCAACGCCTCCCGTATGGTGGAGGCACCGGGTATTATAATGATTCGGAAGCATCTTAAACATTCCTTCTCGGTTACCTTTATTAATATCATTTTACTTTCATTTCAGCACGTCGCAGACTATTTTAGAAAAATATTAAAACTAATGCCAACGATCAGATTGTTCGATCCTGCTGAAGATCACCACAGAACTTATTACAGACAAAGCCAACATCACAGTGTTCCAAGAGAAGTAAGTTTTCACTTAGTTATTAAATACAGTCAAAAGCTCCTCAACCTACCACAAAATGTCAAATTTCCTAAACTGATTTTAAACACTGATACGTTCTGGGTTGAAAATTGTTATCTTGTCTTAAACGACTCTGTATCTAAATATATTTATCGGCAGGTAGGAGTTTGATATCTAACATTTACCTCTTGAGGTCTCATGAAACTCACTCCAATTTACTACAAATTATCAAGAATTTGACATATATTATCATATATATTAGAACTAGTAGGAAAATTTGTGTGTCTGAAGTTGTATGCGACCCCAGAAGCGAACTTTAAGATATAGGTGTGGGATTCGTTTCGAAGGCACTTTATAATTCACTAAAAAAATATGGAAAGTCCTCCTTGAGAATGGTTTTACTATATGAATTGGTTCCAATGCCGTATCGCAAACCATAGATCATATGAATAAAAATATGTACTGCAAAAAAGATTACCAATTTGGCTGTAAAATTTAGTTCATTAATGTTTATTCTCCTTAGTCTTACTAAATGATCATCCATAGCACAAACTTTGCTTACTTTCGCACCATAAAGTTTTTGACGTTTTTTTGAGGATTCTTCTCGCTGCTCGCTTCTTCGTAAGGAAATCAGTGATATTTTCAGGTAGACTGGCGTTCAGTCGGCTACCGGCCGCGGCGCGAGGAGCAATGGCAGTGTGGCGCATGCTACGCCTTCGCGGTGACTCACGCGCTGCAGGCGCAGCTGTTCAAGAAACATGGACAATGGCGGGAGCTCAGGTAACGAGTATAACTTCGGGATAAAGATCTCTAATTTTAACTTTTCGACCTTTTCAGTCATTCAATCAATAGCATAAACCGTTCAGGAATATTAGAATTTCTTTTGTCAAGAGCTCTTTCAAAACAGTTCTACTTTCTACCGGCCAAAAAATCTATGATATCTTAGTTGGGTTTAGGTTTAATGAAAACAGCCAGTAAAAAAACCATTGAATAAATTATATTGCTTGTTGATACCTCAAATTGAAGATGTTTTACGACCTCACCTATAACAAGCCGGTCTTAATGAAAGTGTTGTTATCTATGTTATTACTCCTCATACACTATTTCATATGTTGTGTAGTTCCTTCTTAATACAAACTGCTCTCTAACATGTGTCTCTCCTTAGTCCACAACAGATAGTAGACTGCAGCCTCTCGGACGGTAACATGGGCTGTGACGGCGGGTCCCTTCGTAGCGCCTTGAGGTACGCCGCGCGCGCCGGCCTCATGTCTGAGGAGTACTACCCTTATGTTGGAAAGGTAGATTATATTATTCTTTAGTGTCTTTTCAAAGTAAAAAATCAATTGTCTTTTTATAATTTATATTTTAATAACATAAATTAACAATATTGCGAGTACTGTATCATACGTAGTAAAAACTAAGATGCCTAAGCAACTAAACTTTTCATAAATTTAATGAAAAACTTGAACAAACATAATTTATTGTAAAAGAAATTGGATAAGTTAACAAAAAGAGTGGCCGCCTCTGTTGTTGAGAACTTGCTGACACCGATTACTCATAGAATCGATGAGACTGTTTATGTTATCCTGCGACAATTGCGCCCAATGAAATTTTAGTAAGTCCATCAGTTGTCGGTATGTTGTCACTCCGTCCAAGTCCTCTAAAGCATCTGGAGCATGTCCCATGCTTGCTCGATGGGGTTGAAGTCTGGCGATTGTGCAGGCCAAGGCAAAACCTGGATGTTTTCCCTTGCTAAGTACTCCCTGGTGTGCAAAGCTGTATGCGAACGCGCATTATCATGCGTCAACGTAAAATCGAAGCCAAGGGTTTGTGCAAATGGACGGACATAAGGCCTTAGAAGATCCTCAACGTAATTTGCAGCGTTCATGTTTCCACTTCCAAAAACAAGCTCAGTTCGTCTGGTCTTCATACTACTCGCCCATACCATAACTGTTGAACCGTTGTATGGATGAACTTCTTGATCGCACCTCAGTCTCTCAGTATTTCCAGGACGACGGTACACCCTTACCCTTCTAGTATCAGGCCCAAACCCAAATCGAGACTCATCGCAAAATAAAATTTTATACCTCCTGGGTCCATATTATGTGTTCTCTACACCATTCATTTCGACGAGCGCGATTCCCGTGACGTATAGGTGGGCACCTAATTGGTCGTCGTGCCATGGCCGTACATATGCCGTACTCATGCAGTCGATTTCGCACGGTTTGGGTGCTAACAGCCTTAAACCTATCTCTCGGGCGGTTAACAGCTGACGTCTTGCGGTCAGTTGAATGTATCGGTCTTGCCGAATGGTTGTACTCCTTCCGCGGCCTGGGTGCTGCTCGGCAGGATCTCCTGTGTAAGTGTAACTCTGATAAAGACGGCAAATAACGTCGATTTTGACACCAAAATATTGTGATACCTAAGATTGATTGCTTCCCGCTTCCAACATCCCACGGCTCTTAGCATTTCGTTTGAGGTCAAATGACGTCGCTCCATGTCGTAAACAATGTCTTACAATAAAAAAAATTGTCAATTAATCAATAAAAATTAATAATAATAAATGATTTCCAACACTCACGCTACACAAAGAAAACGCATTAAAATTTGAAAACATGCATTCGCTTTAAATTTTGTGAAAAAAACAAATGATAGTCGAATTTTTTTTTACAACCAGCCAGTAGGTCATCTGGAACAAAAAAGTTTACTTTAGTACTACCTACTTGCTAAGAAAAGATATAATAATTGATTAATAAAGAAATAATGTGTGTTGCTTAGACTTTTTTGATGTGTGTACTTATTGCTGACCTGTGGATAAATTTTACCAGAGATACCATTTTGAGATCTATGATGAAAACCCTGTGAGAAAACCACGATTGAGATGATTTGCTTGCTGACTTGAAGATTTAGCGAGCTAAAAACTATTATATCTTATAGTAGTAGTAGCGATTTACTATGTTAAAATTTACTATGAAAAATTTCGCAGTAGTTCTGAATTTGAATAGTTTTATACTTATCCAAACAAAATCATTAATAAATACTAAAATAAAAACTAAACAATGAATTTCTTGAATGCACATTGACAGGCCTGTAACAAAATATACGACCCTCATTAACATGTTCTGTAATCTAAAACGTATTCCTCCACTTGCACTAAGAATTCATTCGCATCTCCAGCGAGGCCGCTGCAAATACCGGCGATCCCTTGCGCACGCGCGTCCGCTGCGGTGGGCCACGCTGCCTCAAGACGAGGCCGCGCTGGAGCGGGCGCTGGTAGCCATCGGACCCCTGGCAGTGGCCGTCAACGCCGCACCTTTCACCTTTCAGCTGTACAGGTTTGCTGGTATTTTTATGTTGTTTTATTGTACATCAAAATTTCCATTTCACTTAGGTGTTTTCTATCCAGTGGAAATATTTTGACAAAACATACTTATTTTTCTTTTGTCTAAATAAGCGAAAGAATTTCATCAATTGAATCAGTACTACTTTGACTTGTAGATTTGTAGAAGAATTATTCAACACAACAATCTTTTATTTGCAGACATACGTCTATTATGTAAAAGTTTGCGTTGTAAATTGTCTAAGTGTTTATATTGCATCTCGTATGACGCATTGTTAATGACGTGAAAATGAACATTATACACGATTGTTGATTTTAAGAAAATTTTACTTTACTATCAGAATAAATTTCTATAAATTATAAAGATTTTGTAAGGTACAAGTATCTGTGCACCGTCGCAAACTCGGTTTTATAACATGCATTTGTAGAGAGACTTTTTTAAATAACAGTCGCAAAACTAAATTTATGCAACTGTCTATTTACTTTTGCCCTAAAAAATGTCATAGTTCAATGATTTGGCGATTTCTTCCACTGTAGAAGCGGTATCTACGACGACCCATTCTGCACGCCGTGGACAATGAACCACGCGATGCTGCTGGTGGGATACTCCCCCCACTACTGGCTCCTGCTCAATTGGTGGGGAAAGACGTGGGGAGAGGATGGGTACATCAGGTCAGTGAGTGGATCCTTGACTCCCTATTACATAAACTAACTTTCCATGTTTTACGGGCTCCCCGTGTTAAACATATATCAAAGGCTTTGCATGTTTAGTACTCTTGGCTATTGCGCCACTACTTTCTGCTGATAGCTCAAGAACGTATTTTATTGCATTTTTAAATATATCATTTAGGTAGTAGAGTTCCTTTTCATTAGCAGCCGTGTGAGGCGGTACGTCAGTCCTCATTTTCACTGCAGTAATAACAGCTATATACGTGGTTACGTTGCGGTCAACGTAAGCAGCTAGTGACATTGCAATTCCATCCGACGTACACGGTTGGTAACGCATCATTATTCAATACACCAGTATAATATAAGTTACTAATGAAATAAACACCTAAAATTTATAATTGCCATAGTTCCTAAACAACATAATCGAACTACAATGCTGTGATAAGTTAACTTTATGTTATGGCTGGTTTACACGCGTTAAGTAGTTAAATTGGTAACAAAATTTTAGCTAAATTTTAAGTTAAAAATTACGTGTAAACAGTCAGAAAAGTGACAAGTGGTAATTTTTACACAATTTAGTACGTAAGTGATTAAGTAGATTAGGATTCGTTCTATTTTTCGTATAAGTAGGTGGGCGGGGCTTCTCACTTAATACGTTTGGACGTGATTTTTTTGTTAAGTGCATAAGTTGACAAAGCTGGTGGCGGCAAGAGCTCGTATTTATTCTGCATTAACTCTTTTTTTTTAAATGTCGCAGTGGATTTTAATTTCGTCTTTAAAATTTGTTGAAGAATATTTAAAATAGGTATGCTTGTAGAATAAACAAGGTAAAAAATTTTTAAAAAAACATAGTCTTGTAATGATTCTAATTTCCGAATCAAATCTTCTTTGAGTTTGTCCAAAATCACGTTAACCACATATCTAAATACAGAATTGACGAATTCTTGACATTCATCACTGCTCATCTTCATTGAACTTATGAACTTAACTACTTAATCCGTTTAGACACACAAGCGACATGCAGTAACTTAAAATTTAGTTACCAGCTTAACTACCTACTTAATACGTGTAAACCGCGCATTACTATCGAACGGAACGGGTTTTTAGTTGACTTAAAATTACATGTATTGTTGTATTATAAATAAAACCAAACCAAATAAGTTATTAGGGCTGGTACGTTGGACTCACTGCTTAATAAGTGTATTAAACGATACACAACAAGACTAAGCAATAATCTTCTGTTTCAGAATACGTCGCGGATTCAACCGATGTGGAGTCGCAAATATGGCCACTTATGTCCAATTATGACACTTGTGAACTCAATAAATCAGTCTATCACAATCCACTTCTGGACATAGGCCTACTCTACTCGACTCTGGTTTTGCGCAGCCCACATCCAACCACTACCAGCCACTCTTCTCGGGTTCGTCCGCCCATCAGCTCAAATAAAAATCAGTGAAAATAAATTAAATAAATAGATGCTTAAAGTTTGTTTCATTTAACAATTAATTTGCATGTAAACGTGAAATACCCAAATATACGTGCTAGTTTCTATAGGGAAATTATAAGTCAAGACACAAATTTCTTAATTGGTTACGTGATCAAACTTCTAATTTTATAACTAAGCCACGGGAAAATGAGATAGCCTCTAATGCTTAGGATACACACTGACACCTGACACAAGTTATGTGACACTAGTGTCTGATGCGTCCACACGGTAAGCAACTTTTAGTGTCGACATTAGTGTATAGATCGAGTGTCGCGGTTGAATTGTATTGGCTGTGTCCACGGAGCGATGTGCAATTCAGTGTCGGACATTCTATCACAAAATGCGTCGTAGTTAAAATAGATGGATTTGGATTATGGACTAGATTACGAGAAGAGCAGAGCTGGGGGCATTTAATCAGTTATTATCCAAAATGAAAAACGAAGATCCAGAATGCTATAGGAACTTTCTTCGGATGAAAGTAAAATAAAATAACTTTTTAACTGGATTTTATCGCATACCTATAATACATTTTCACACTTTTATAGATAAGAATAATACTAAATAAAATCGCCCCGACCGAGATTGGAACTACTGGTCTCCCGCTTGCCGGGCGGGCGCTCTAACCAACTAATGCAAACTGAGCTACCGGGCTCTGGCTGATACCGTGGACATTATTTAGTATCTATATAGGATTTTTTCATTATATTGCTAAAGTAGCTCCATCTTGTGTTAATTATAAATAATAATGTTGTGTTTATATACAATGAAAGACTTTGTTTCGTCTGCAGTCCAGGTGCGTGACGTCATGTTGCTCTAGCTAGAAGTTTCGCGCAGGTTCGAAAACCACGACACTCGTATCTGACACTGCGCAGGTTGCGTCTCCACGGCAGCGACACCGACACTGAGCGAGAGCGCCGGTAGATCTGCAACTAATGCGCGGTTTACATGTATTAAGTAGTTAAGTTGGTAACTAAATTTTAACTAAATTTTAAGTTACTGCATGTCACTTGTGTGTCCAAATGGATTAAGTAGTTAAGTTCATAAGTTCAATGAAGATGAGCAGTGATGAATCTCAAGGAATTCGTCAATTCTGTACTTAGATATATGGTAAATGTGATTTTGGACAAATTCAGAGAAGAATTTTATTCGGAAATTAAAATCTTTACATGAATATGTTTTTTTTCTAAATTTTTATTCTACAAGCATATCTATTTTAAATATTCTTCAACTAATTTTAAAGTTGAAAATAAGCTCCTCTCCGACATTTAAAAAAGAAAGAGTAAATGCGAAATAAATACGAGCTCTTGCCGCCACCAGGTTTGTCAACTTATGCACTTAACTAAAAAATCACGTCCAAACGTGTTAAGTGAGAAGCCCCGCCCACCCACTTATACGAAAAATAGAACGAACCCTAATCTACTTAATCACTTGCGTACTAAATTTTAAGTTACCACTTGTCACTTAACTGACTGTTTACACGCAACTTTTAACTTCAAATTTAGTTAAAATTTAGTTACCAACTTAACCACTTAACGCGTGTAAACCGGCCATAAGTGTCGCGGCAGATGACACACGCGGACATTCGTTATATGTGAGTGTCAGTGTAGTGAGTATCAAGTGTCTGGCGTCGTCGTGAATCAGCAGATTAATACACTAATTCGTCATTTTTGCAACGCCGACTAAATATTCTATTGAAAGCGTAGTAGTTAAATTTGGGTTAGGTTAATGTTAGGCTGCGTTTATATTATCGTAGCACCCGGCGAAACGCCATAATCGAAATTGAATGAAAATTAAAAAAACAACATATTTTTAGTGGCTAAGATAGTATTATTTAGACGCTCAGTGGTTGTGGCTGAGTTATTAATTTAGATGGCAATATAGATTTTTTGTAGCGTATAATGCTATTAAAAAGAAGTCCGTTTAATTATACCCGTTTCTATATACAGGGTGAAATGAAATGAAATATTTATTTCTCAACATTGACAATTACTTGTTCTTATTGATGTCAAATAAAACATGATTCTACCACCAGTTCGAAAAAACCTTCGTGACTTGAAATTCGACGTATTCCTCTTGGGATTTGATAAAACAACTAATTTCCAACAACATTAATTATAATGTCCGTAATACCAAGGAGGCTCGTTATCGAGATATTCAATATTTTTTGTTTTTTTTTAAATCCCGAATCGATTACAAAAAATTAAATGAATAAAAAATTTGTATTTTGAATAAAGTTCTTTAAATTTTTATCAGTTACCAATAAATTATTAATACTAATACTGGAACAAATATTAAACATTTTAAAATGGCAAGTCAATTCTTATATGCAATTTTGTTTTGATTCACTAATTTGGTCAATACAAAGTTGGATTTATTTTGAAAAATCAACAGTACCGCCTCCGTACTGAAGACGACCTACATTTTTTTGGACAATCAGCGGTTAGTGCTTTGGTGTGTTAGAGACAACTTAATGCAATTTGATATACTTAGTGCAATTTTGGTATTGTTCATGTTATTGAAAACAGTGGACAGTAATTGGACCTGTTTTGTACCTTTGGTGTTATGCACATTTGCCACTAAAAGGATCTCTCGTATAGAATATTTTGTTGGGAATTTATATACTAAGATATTAGGCTTTTTTACTCGTAAAACTCGACTTGTTTATCGTATATTTAAAGTCATTGGTTTTCAGCCCTTTTATTTTTAAAATTAATTCGTTGCTTTTATTCATTTTTACTATCTCTAACAAAATTTATATTTATTTTAAGTATTTATCGTTGGCAATGTTATTGTACATTTTTTTTATTGAGCTGTACCGGATTTATTTATTTATTATAACTATTGTTTTCTTTAGGGTTGCCAATAGCTCTAAATGCGTTTTTTTGTCTAACATTTCCAATGGCTCCTAAAGATAAATACATCAAGTTGGGTCTCTACAACCCTGGGTCGCTCAATACGGGTCACGATGACTTCATATTTGCCATGAACCAACTTGATCCGGATATTGTGGCAATAAACGAGACGTGGATTCCGGAGGGCCAGGAAGCTAGAGCACCAGTAGTTCCCGGCTGCCGGCTCAGAAACACGCCTCGTCCGCGGCACGTGCGGCATGGTCGTGAAAATGTGAAACGGGATATTAGGGTTCATTATGAAAAGCATCCGGATGGTAATATTGAACAGATGTGGCTTTCGACAAATGCGAATGGTTCACGTTTAATAATAGGTACTGCTTACAGACCACCTTGGTTAAACGTGGAAACATTCATTGATGAACTTATGAATTCTGTAACGCATTTCTCTAAATTCGACAATGTAATAATTCTGGGGGATTTTAATATAAACATGTTAGATAGAAATAGCCGTGATTCGTTAAAATTAGCACATTTCTTACATTGTATGGATTTGAAACAGTTAATTACAGAACCGACACATTTTTCCTCAGACGCAGAAACACTGATCGATTTGGTTTGTACAAATTGTAAAGTTCGTGAAAAAAGGGTTACCAATATCACTGGAGGCTTAGGACATGCCATGGTCACAGTTACTCTTACCGTAAAAAAAAAATAATACCACCTAAAATAATTTTCTACAGACCTATTAAGAACATCGATACAGTAAAATTTAATAAAGATCTAGAGTCACTGGATTGGGCTTCTATTTCTATGATACAAGATGTCGATCTTATGGTAGAGTCTTTTAATCGTACATTACTATCTTTGTATGATAAACATGCACCTATTAAAACTGTATGAAAGAAGTCGGCTCGTGCACTACCATGGTTTACGAGCACAGTGAAGGAGATGATTAATTTGCGCAATAAAGCATTTGTCAGATATAGACGTACAAAATCGGACTCAGTAAAAAAGTATTACAAAGACTTAAAGAAATTAGTGACTCAGAGCATATTCTACGAAAAGCAAGCTTATTTCAATCACCATATAAATTCTAAGATATCTGATAGTAAAACGTTTTGGAAAAATTTCAAAGATAAAGTGTTGGTCAATCCCAGTAACTCGGAAAATCTTCCCCATACCTTTGACAATCCTGACACCATTAATGCACATTTTCTAAATGTGCCTGGGAAAGACTCAGTACCTCTTTCAGAGGTAAATTATTTCGAACAGAACAGTTTCAGTTCGGCGACGTTTGAGCTGAGCCCAGTATCTGAAGCGGATGTTCTCAAATACATACAGAGTATTAATGCCGATGCTATGGGAAATGACGGAATTACTAGGGACATGATCATTTTAACTCTACCTCGTACTCTTAAGGTCATAACTGATATTATAAATCAGTCTATTCTATCGGGCACCGTTCCAAGACCTTGGAAAGTTGCTTTAATAACCCCATTGCCCAAAATCGAACAACCAAGAGAGGTGAAAGATTTAAGACCAATAAGCAAACTTCCATTTTTGTCAAAACTACTTGAAAAAGCAGTTTATTGTCAATTAAATCAATATGTAGAGGAAAACAACATACTTCCTAGGTTTCAGTCCGGCTTTCGAAAAGGGCGCGGTACCGTTACAACGCTCTTAGACGTCTGTGACAATATACTTGTAGAACAGGATTCAGGGAAAGGTACTGTTTTGGCACTGCTGGATTTAACCCGCGCGTTCGAATGTTTAAATGTGTCTCTACTATTATCAAAACTTAAATATTATGGGTTGAATAAGAAAAACACAGACTGGTTTGACAGCTATCTAGATGAGCGATATCAAGCTGTAAAATTACTAAGAACTGATGGCACTTGTTTAAAATCTGATACAAGACCAATTACGCGAGGTGTCCCGCAAGGTTCCATTTTAGGTCCCTTGCTATTTATTATTTACAGTGCAGATCTCGTTCAAGAAATCAGGAATTGCAAATACCATTGCTATGCTGACGACATACAGTTGTATATTTCCGGAACTCCTGACCAAATGTTAGCCATCACACAGAAAATGAATGAGGATTTAGATAGGATAGCTAAATGGTCTAAAAGAAATGTGTTATTGATAAATCCATCTAAATCAAAATTCATGATTTTAGGGTCAAAGTCTCAGACAGAAAAAATTAAGCTCAGGCGGCCGGTGCTTTCTTTAGATGGAGACTTTCTAGAACGTGTCGAGGAAACCAGAAATCTTGGCATCATCATGGATAACCAGCTGCGCTTCGGAACACACGTGCTGAATCTGGTAAAAAGCTGTTTTTACAGGTTGAAAATTCTGTACAAGATTAGAAACTTATTAAGTGAACGAACTCGTGTCGCCCTCTGTGAGTCTTTAGTTCTTTCCAGATTAAACTACGGAGATGTCGTTTACGGAAGTCGTCTTCTTTCGGTTCATCAGCGCATGGTGCAGCGGGTGCAAAATGCTTGCTGTAGGTTCTGCTTCACTGTTCGTCCGCGTACCCACGTTACGCCATTCTTGAATAAAGCATCCATAATGAACATGAAAAATCGTAGGCACTTGCATCTGGCATGCTTAATGTTTGACATAATAAAGTTCAATAAACCGAAATATCTTTACCAGAAGTTAAGGTTCTTATCTTCCCGTTGTATGTCTGGTATAAGAAGTGCACGTTTGCCACTGGAGTGCCAACCACATAGATCGGTAGCTTTTGAGGGCAGTTTCCGCTACTTAGCCACGAGATGCTGGAATAATATCCCTCCACCTATACGAAATCTCACCTCAAAATTTACATTCAGGAAACATATGAAACAGCATCTTTTGGATAAACAAAGTCTATTATAATTTTCCTTGGCCTCATAGTCTATCTCGTGGCTTTGTGGCATGGACTGTTTCTGGAACGCACTTGTCTTTTTTACTTTTTTTATATATTTTTTTATATTATATTTACTTTATCATAATTTTCTATAATTTTCATGTATATCAGCAGTTGTTATTTAAGTTATCTATTTTACATATATTTTAAAATATGATGGGTATAAAAGCTAATTAGATTTTTATTATTATTATTTGATTTAATGCATTTAATTAATTTTTGTCTTTAATTTAAATTTTTTATTTTTTTATATTATATAAATTTGTTTGATTTTGTTTTACTTCATAGCCATTAATATGATTTTGTAATTTAAAAGCAAACGTTTATTGCACTCACCGCAACTCTCAATGGGCTTTAGCTGAAAATCAATGATTTGCTCCTAGTAGCAATATATTCGTTGAGCTACAGCCTGTTTGCACAATATTTGACAGATCTTCAAGTCACATTATTTCTTACCAGAATATATATTTATGTTTCTTCTTATGTACTAATATAAAAAGATTTCGTGGCTACTATATTTTTTAATTCATTGTTTTTTTTCCTTTTTGTTACTTTTTGTGTTCTTTTTTTATTAGTTTTTTATTTTATCCATTTGTGTATATTTTTTTTTTTAGTTATTGTCTTTACCTTTTTTTTGTACACTTTTTATTATTTTTGTGCAAATAAACATATTATTTCTTTCTTTCTTACATTAAGGGTACAAATTACTAGAAAAACTTCCTTGTTCTATTAGCTATCCAAACAAGTTAAATTATTAAGACACAAACAACAATTCCCAGAAAAAGACGTACTTAGAGCACGTGCATTGTAAAACCTTTTGTTATCGTACCGCGGCTAAGGTTGCAGAGTTGCAATACATTCCTGGAACTTTTTAGTTGTTATTGTTGGAAGTTGGATGGGCGTCATAAATAATCATTTGATTGTTTAATTTTTTTTAACAAAATAAATTCGGGATTTTTTTTAACAAAACCAAAAATATTGAAAATCTTGATAACGAGCCTACTTGGTATTAGGGACATTACAGTTAATTTTGTTGGAAATTAGTTGTATTATCACATCCTAAGAGGAATACGTCGAATAACAAGTCACCCTGTATATTGAAACTAGAACTGGTTCGGAATGGTCTTATAACAGATGATAACTTATTGGCAAATATTCAACAAAGTTATTACTATTTTGAAACATCTGCATCTGGTGATGATTATTTATTTAAAGATTTAATAAAAAGTAAATTTGATTTCATTATTTACTTAAAACATATAAAGCAAAGATAACACAGTACGAACCTGTAGTTAGAGCGACAGAGACAAAACCCGGAATATGCGGTGCGAGATTTGTGGAAAATTTGCCGTTGCTAAATAAAACCCAATTAGTTTATTATTCCGTTGACAAACAGAATGACGAACAAACCTTTTATTACACCATGGATCAAGCAGGTATGATTTTGTTGTTTAAATATGTTTTCAAATAAAAAAAAATTGTAAAATTTAGATTAAGAATCAATTCTAGGTTATTTGACTTTAAATCTTTCCCTAGTTTTCCTTCTGCAATCGATTCTAAAGCAAAAAGGTAAATTTGATCACACCATTGCGTTTATTATCGATTCTAACAACCTGAAAAGTAAAAATAGTTGCATCAGGCTATAAAAGGTATCTATTTATTTTCTAGAGTTATGTTACCCTGGGTGTGTCCCTGAACTTGTGTTGTCAAGGTATGATGGTGGGATACAACGCCATCTTGTTACCGCAACTGCGGAGCCCCGGCACCGATATAATTGTCGATGAAGAATCCAGCTCATGGATTGGTAAGGGTGATTTTGAAGTTAATGATCAAAAGGATATTGTAATCGATACTTGCTTTTGAATTTCGTACAAATCTGCCAGCCACTTTGCGCCATATACAAAGTAATTGAGACGTTGTATTTTATATATATTTCTTTCTCTATCCTGGTTTTTCTTTTCCTATTGTTAATTGGTAAATATTTGTAAACAAATAAATGATATTAAAACATAAATATTACTTACTTCACATTTGAACATACCTTATCATAAAATTGTCTCTTCTGTTACAGCATCTATTATTAGTTTTACAATGCTCTTGGGAAACTTCATAGCTTGCCCAGTCCTCACCATGGTCTGTGGTAGGAAGACAATTAATTTGATCAGCCTCGTCCCGTCGCTGGGAGGCTGGTTGTGCATGATCCTGGCGCCAGACGTCACCTGGCTGCTGATAGCCAGGGCGCTGCTAGGTTTGTCCAATGGCCTTTGCGCTTCACTGGCGCCCATCTTAGTCGGAGAGTACACGAGCCCGAAGAACCGAGGAGCTTTCCTTACAACTCTATCGCTGGGTACGGGATCAGGCGTACTTTTCTCTCACACTATGGGAATGTACTTGCATTGGAGAACGACTGCCATCGTTATAGCAGTAGTAAACCTTGTTGATCTCATGATTATCATCAGCTCCCCAGAGTCACCGAGCTGGTTAATAAATCAAGGAAAATACGAAGAAGGGCGAAAAGTATTTAGATGGTTGAGAGGTGATGGAGAGGAGGAGGAGTTAGATTCAATGGTATCTTCTCACATGCTGCTTGGCAAGAATAAACCAGAAACTAAGCAGAGTGCTGCTGAAAGCTTTAAGTCAAATATTCAATACATAAAAGAAACAGTCCGGAAGAAAGAGTTTTATATGCCAATATTTATAATGGCCCACATTCACGCTATCTGCCAATGGGCTGGAGCCACTCTCGTAGCGTCGTACGCTATAGACGTGTATCAAGAGATTATTGAAGGTGATATTGATGTTCCGTTATTAGTATTAAGCACAAATATCCAAAGAATGATATCATGCGTTACTGGTGTTTTCATAGTACAGAAAGTGTCACGGAGAACGATGCTGTTCAGCACAACCGGCATTGCTATCTTAACATTTATTGTGACTGCTGCGTATGTGCACGCCAGGTCGAGGAACCTGCTTCCATTCGACAGCGTCTATATCGGCGTCTTTCTCGTGCATGTCCTGACCTTCACCTTTGCGACGGGAACCGTGCCGTTGAATTTCATCATTGCGGGCGAGCTCTTCCCCTTGGAGTACAGGAGTCTCTCAGGAGGCATCTGCGTTTTCCTAATGACGTTGAGTTTCTTTGGCTGTCTCAAGAGCTGGCCTTTCCTCTTGAGTACTGTGGGCATCCCTGGAGCGTACGCCCTCTATGCTGTAATTACCAGCTACTGTCTTGTGGTGACGTGGAAGTTTCTGCCAGAAACAAAGGATAGAACTCTGCAAGATATTGAAGATGAGTTTCGTGGACTAAAGCAGTTAAATAAGGAGAAACGTGAACTGAACGACAAAACTATGTAATTTTTTGTAAAAAAAATAAGATTTTCTCATTTAAACTTAGACTAGTAGACAAAAAATCTGATAGGTTCTTAGTGACAAAACCGCCTACGTGGACAATTTGCTATGTGATAATATGGGGCTAAATTTATTTTGTTATCTTGAATTATAATCGGTTAAAATACAAAAGACATCTTGAATGTGATATTTTTACACGAATATTTGAACACGTAACCAACTCTAGTTGTAATAATGTGTAGTTGTAACAATCTTGAGAAATAAAAATATTTTGTATACGTAAGTAAACATGGATTCCTTCTTATTGTGAAATGTGTCTTAAATTATTGTCAAACATTGATAATTTATCGCTGATGGACTGACGTTATCAAATCTCTTGTATTTGCACAAGTTTTATTCAATTGCTAAGCAAATGTTTTAATATAAAATACTAATATTAGAATGAATACATAATAATTGCTGGTTATGGTACGTAGCGGGTATATTAGTTGGAGACTACGTCTAAATAAATAAAAAATTTTTTTTTACATGAAATCGAAAACAATTATAATGCGCTAAATGGTCCTATTGTAACTCTGTGAGCTTCGCATTTAATCCTACATGCGATTACGTGTTCTAAAACAATTATAATGCGCTAAATGGTCCTATTGTAACTCTGTGAGCTTCGCATTTAATCCTACATGCGATTACGTGTTCTAAAACAATTATAATGCGCTAAATGGTCCTATTGTAACTCTGTGAGCTTCGCATTTAATCCTACATGCGATTACGTGTTCTAAAACAATTATAATGCGCTAAATGGTCCTATTGTAACTCTGTGAGCTTCGCATTTAATCCTACATGCGATTACGTGTTCTAAAACAATTATAATGCGCTAAATGGTCCTATTGTAACTCTGTGAGCTTCGCATTTAATCCTACATGCGATTACGTGTTCTAAAACAATTATAATGCGCTAAATGGTCCTATTGTAACTCTGTGAGCTTCGCATTTAATCCTACATGCGATTACGTGTTCTAAAACAATTATAATGCGCTAAATGGTCCTATTGTAACTCTGTGAGCTTCGCATTTAATCCTACATGCGATTACGTGTTCTAAAACAATTATAATACGCTAAATGGTCCTATTGTAACTCTGTGAGCTTCGCATTTAATCCTACATGCGATTACGTGTTCTAAAACAATTATAATGCGCTAAATGGTCCTATTGTAACTCTGTGAGCTTCGCATTTAATCCTACATGCGATTACGTGTTCTAAAATAATTATAATGCGCTAAATGGTCCTATTGTAACTCTGTGAGCTTCGCATTTAATCCTACATGCGATTACGTGTTCTAAAACAATTATAATGCGCTAAATGGTCCTATTGTAACTCTGTGAGCTTCGCATTTAATCCTACATGCGATTACGTGTTCTAAAACAATTATAATGCGCTAAATGGTCCTATTGTAACTCTGTGAACTTCGCATTTAATCCTACATGCGATTACGTGTTCTAAAACTTCCTTGCGAACAACCAGGATAGTTTCGTGAAAATAAAATATACTTACTTATTATGACGCAAAGTCGAAATTTTAGCTTTTACGATTCAAGACTGACTATAAAAAATTGTAGTCCGCCTCTACACCTACAACATTGTACCAAATGCTACGAGACTTTAGTTAAAATGTACAAATTTGATATAACAATCTATCTTATTAATATTTAATTAATTTAGATTTTTATTTTTTGGCAACTTTTTAAGACCAGTATTGCTTTATACTAATATAAAAATCTTGATCAAGCATTATGATGCTATCATTAAAACAAATAAGGTAAGACGTAATAATGATAATAATAAATTCTTTATTAGCTGGTATTTGGTATTACAAATAGGTCTTAAATTAAATCTAAACTCCAGACATATACTGCTGTCGTTTCAGCGTGCCAATATACTTGTATGTCAAAATAGTTTATCATGCTAAGTCCGGGTCTACAATTTAAATTATATTGAATTTATATAAATGTCCAAATATAAATTGCATTAAAAAGTAAATACAGAAAAAAGGGAACAGAAGACGTCATTACATATAAATTTATGTAGACTAATAAATGTCGGGATAAAAAATGAAAAGTAGGAAAAATTTATATTACATAAATATCATTACAATTATGGGCAAATAATTGGAAAGTAATTTATGTCATAAACCTTTATCGTTTAAATATACCCGTATATCATAGTACATTTTGTTTAATAGGAATTTAAATAGAGTAGCTTTAAATTGATTTACAGGTAATTCGCTAATTCGTACGGGTATTTATTAAACACTCAATATACATTGTTGGTGTAAAGTGCGAGCTTCTGATGCGGAATATACAGTATATCTTTGGTACTACCACGTCGTCCAGTCACCGCACTATTACTTTCAAACAAATGTTTGTTTTGTTTAACGAAACAACAGATACCATTAATATAGTGAGATGGAAGTGGTAAATGTTAAAATTTTTTGAACTGTGGTCTGCATGACCAGTTATATAATCAATTGCGTGAACAATAAAATATGTTTCCGTAACAGTTAAAGTGAAAGTCTATATTTAAACACAAGCTTGCTTAAGAGGCCTCGTCGAATTAACCGTCAATAAAATTGAAAATATTAAATTTTCAGTCTAGATTTCTCCAAGACCGTAAGGAATTGCGAGTATTATACAGGGTTACAGGTCGACCTATTCCCGTAATTTTTTCTATGAATATTTATTAAAACCCTAAATTGTGATCCCTCGTTGGATAGCTGTACGAGCCAATGTGTCATTGCACTCGTTCACCGCGTTTACCTGAGTAAGCAATATTAGATGTATATAAATTCGACATTATTACAATAAAAACAGTGATCATTACGCACTCAACGGGTTTCATTTGACATCCCTATTATCATCGCCTATCAGTATCAGCATCATAAGGAATCTATCACCATATATCAGAAGCATCTATCAGCATCAGTAGCAGCAGCAGCAACTATCATCTATATCATTTATATCATCTATCAGCTTAAAGTGTAAATCGTTACATTTTTTTTGGTCCTTCGAGCATTTTATTGTTTGGACCTTCGTCGAAGGAAAACAGCGAACATAAGGATCCTACGCCATTGCTATCCTTTGATCGGAGTGGATTTGGTATAACTGCGAATCGGTTTGGCTGGCTTCCCACAAGCGGGATCCCCCAGCTCAGATTGAGAAGGCGCATAAGGTTGTACTTGGTCTGCGAAGACATTGGGTAGACAGGATCCAATCAATCAATACCTCAATATCACCTATCGACATGCAAGATCTACTGGAACGTCAGAGCACTATCATGCGGGAGATCGAAAGGATCTCCATCAATTATAAGTAGGATTCTGCGGATCGAAAAACACCGGAATACTATGTAAAACGTCTAGAAGCAATCGACAGCCTGTGGGGTGAATTTGACCTCAATAATGAGAAATTGGAATCAGCAGAAGACAAAACATCCGATTATTTTACAAAAAACATTTATCATGAAGTTATGAGCTTCTATACAACAGCCAGAGCGACCATGACATCGGACTCCGAGCGGCCTTCAACTCCCAAACTCTCCCAACCAACAACATCGAAAACAAACTTTCACATCCCAAGCATTCATTTGGAAAAATCCGACACGCGCCAAGGGCTGCAAGATCTTTTAGTACAACAATACGCTAATTTCCGGGCATTGGAGCGACAGATAAATCGCATCAATATCGAGAAACTCGAAGAAAAATGGGAGATTGAAGACGAACTGCGTAACCTACAACAGCGCTGGCGAAACATCGATGATCTACATCTGCGCATCGATATTTTATCAACAGGATCAGACAATAAATATGAAAGAAAATTCGCTGACATCGAGGGCCAGTACCTTAACTCAAAGCGGACCCTGAACCAAAAACTAGGGTCAAGCGCACACCTACAACATTCTCTACCTCAGATTGATATTCCCATATTTACGGGAAAGTACACACAGTGGCCTACATTTTGCGATTTATACACCGAAGCGATACATAACAATAAGTATCTAACAAACGCGCAGAAAATGCAATATTTAAAATGTAAGGTCAAGGGAGAAGCAGAGCGCATTATTCAACACCTTCATATATCAGCCGAGAACTACGGCACTGCCTGGGAAATATTAGATCATCGCTACAATAACCCGCAGCTCTTATTCACCAAGCAAGTCGAAATCCTCCTTAATCAGCCCAATATTCACAAACAAACCTCACATGAATTGAAGAAGCTCTACGACACTACAACTGAATGCATCCATGCCGTACATAACCTGGGGGTGGACACCAACAGCTGGGATCCTTTAATAGTACACATTTTATCGAAAAAGCTAGACATTGATACCTACAGCGACTACAAGGAGTCCCGCAAGGCGCCGCGCTCACTACCTACACTTGAAGAATTTATGACGTTTATTGAAAGTAAATTTACGGCGCTGGAACCTATACAATGTAGAGAAAAGGATAATCATAGTACCAAAAAATGTGTCTATCAAGCACAGAATGTTCCATATTATAACAAGACCGGCCCGCCGCCACCGCCGCCGCAATATCAGAACAAGCGCAGAGGATTTTATCAAGCCGCACCAACATACACACGCAAGTCCTGCGTTGTGTGCAATGCATTCCATGACCTATTTATGTGTCAAACTTTCCTCAATCTACCTGCCAAGGAGCAAATAGAAACGATATCAAAACATAACATCTGTCCTAATTGTCTCTACACGCATTACGATAAACCATGCACTTCAATTCGACGTTGTAAGGAGTGCAATGAACCACATAACACCAAAATTCATGACTCAATAATGCAATCAAAATCAAAGTCCACGTACAGTAAACTGCAAGCAACGCAAAACGTGCAGGCGCCAGCACCCACTCCGAGTACATCGCACTCAGCAGTAAGCGCTCCAGTTTCGAATAAGCAACCTAAGCAACGTTATGCTAACTATGTCGCATCGGATGACGAAGAGATACTTCTTACGACAATATCTATTAAAATACAGTCGGCGGATGGTACCTACATAACTCTAAGGGCGCTCCTAGACCAAGGGTCTCAAGTAACTCTTATATCAGAAAATGCAGCTCAACTTCTAGGACTAAAACGCCAACGCTATCACGCATCTGTGGCTGGCATTGGTCCCAGTTCAAAGCAAAGTAAAAGCATGGTTACACTAGTCTGCGAATCATTATACGGTGACTATCAATTTAGTACCCAAGCACTCGTAATATCACGCATCATCAATAACCTGCCTAATTTATCATTTAAGAAGGAGTCCTGGCCTCATATTCAACACCTCAACCTCGCTGATCCAGAATATAATATTTCAAAACCAGTCGATATATTGTTGGATGCCAGTATATATTCAGACATTATCATGGATGGTCTAATAAGGGGCCCCCCACGAGCCCCTATCGCTCAACATACTAAACTGGGATGGATCCTATCAGGGAATGTGAAGACATTCCGATGCAATGTTGTCGTACATCAATTAGAAGACTTATCAAAATACTGGGAGACCGAAGACATCAACGATTCCCATGTTAACTCACCTTTAACAGAGAAAGAGCAGTACTGTGAAGACCTATATCAATCTACTACAAGAAGGCTACAGGATGGTAGATACGAGGTGGCCATCCCCATGAAACAAAATTTTTTGAAAGATTTGGGTTTTTCAAAATCAGTTGCTTTGGCCAGATTTGCACAAACAGAGAAAAAAATGGCTAACAATCAAATATTATCAGACAGCTATAAACAGTTTATGCATGAATATGAGTCACTGGGTCATATGATCGAAGTAAACAACACCATAAGTGCGAGGGAGACAGCATGCTATCTACCTCACCACGGCGTTGTAAAATCAGACTCTACGACGACCAAATTACGTGTTGTTTTTAACGCTTCCGCCAAATCGTCATCGGGCCACAGCCTTAATGATCTTATGGAGAGTGGACCCAACCTACAGCAGGACCTCCGGGGATTGATATTGAAATGGCGGGAGCCAAGATATGTGATGACAGCAGACATAGAAAAATTTTTCAGACAAATCCGGATTAGACCATCCGATCAACCCTTACAAACTATCTTCTGGAGAAACTCACCCCATGATCGCATCAAGAAATATCATCTCACTACTGTGACGTATGGCACCAAGGCCGCACCGTTCCTAGCCATGCGAACATTACGTCAGATTGCCTCCGATAGCAAAGAAAAATATCATTTGGCTGCGCAAGCATTAAATAATTCCTTTTACACTGATGACCTAATGTGCGGGAGCGACAGTATCCTTGAAGCAAAACAGTTACAAGTGGAATTAATCGAAGTCCTGAAGGGCGCGGGAATGAATCTAAGAAAATGGTCCAGCAACACTCCTGAACTCACGAAAGATTTATCATCTGAGGAGTTAAACCGTATTTTCGAGTTCAAGGACGCCGAAAGCAGAAATACTCTGGGCTTGCGATGGGATCCTGCCACTGACACATTTTCTTATCATTGCAAACTAACTGAAAGTCATCAAGATAAAATAACTAAAAGACAGCTCTTATCAGAAGTTTCAAAAATCTATGACCCACTTGGCTGGCTCTCACCACTCACAATCAGAGGAAAAATCCTTTTTCAACAAACATGGCTGTCAGAGCTATCATGGGATAACTTATTATCAGAATCAATCCAAAATGAGTGGAATGAATTAAAAAAGGACCTCTTAAAATTACATATTTTTGAAATCCCGCGCTATCTAAGTCACAGCGGACATTCACTTCAACTACATGGATTTTGCGATGCGTCTGAAAAAGCTTACGCGTGCGCAATATACTTAGTGACAGAAAACGATAAAGGCGAGCGCACACCGAGGCTTATCACTGCAAAAACGAAAGTAGTGCCAACTAAAAAACAAATATCACTACCAAGATTGGAACTACTAGGAGCATTATTGTTATCTCAACTTATGAAGAAAATTCTAGACACCATGTTTTTATCTCAAGACATCAGCATTCATGCGTGGACTGACTCCATGATTGTGTTGGGATGGTTACACGGAGATATAACAAAATGGAAACAATTTGTTGCAAACAGGGTACACCAAATCATAAATATTATTCCTGCTAAATATTGGAAGCATGTGAAGTCCGAAGAAAACGCCGCAGACTGCGCGACTAGAGGTCTAAGCAGCAGTAGTCTATCAACCCATACTCTATGGTGGGAAGGCCCTAAATTCATTCTCGAAGATTATCCTTTCAAAGTCTGAGACATATCAAGAACCATTAATCGAATATAAAAAAAATCCACAGTGTGCATGCAGCCTTACAATCAAGTTCTGAACTTATAATTTATAAACTATTAAATGAAATGAGTTCTATTACTCGTATTATCAAAACAACTGCATGGGTGTTGCGTTTCATAAACAGAGCGCGCAATAAAGCAAATTGCAATACAAGCATTTTATCATCAAGTGAATTAAAAAACGAATATTATCGATTACAATTAATGAAAAACCAGACCTCCATATTCGAAACCGAAAGTAACATTATTCATCGCAATGAACACATGAACAAACAATTCGAAATTATAAACAATCAACTACAAAGTCTTTCAAGAGAATCAAACGTACTTAAAGTATCAGTTTACATCATGATGAATACCATAAACACCGATAACTTGATATCAAATATCCGCCGAGCTCAAGAAAGCCTGCTGAACACAGTAACAGATATCTACCAAGGAAGATTGGATACCCACATCTTATCACCCAATCAATTAAAGGAACAACTGAACATAATTTCCGGACCGATAAACGGCGACTTATCAATTCCTGTGAAGCCTGAAAACATAAAATACCTGTATGAAATCCTACATGTCCGAACTAAAATTAAAAGCAATTATCTAATAATGGAAATAAAAATACCGCTGACTACGAGTGAACACTATGAGCTGGATCGCGTCATCAGTTTACCTATATCAAACAATTATAATACAACTTATTACGCAATACCAAGTATGGAATTCATGGCCTTTAATGTGAGAAAGGATACATTCATTCCGATGTCACAGACGGATATATTATCCTGCATTAAGTATCATGATGACGGATTATTATGCCCTCTAAATGCCCCTATCTATCAATTAAGAATACAACACTCGATTTGCGATACTCAAATATTAATTAAAGAAAACAAAGAAACCTTTTGCAAAATAAAAACAATGCAGTGCGCGGATATGTGGCTTAAATTACATTCTAACGCAGCGTGGCTATACACGTGCTGTGGGCAGTGCCATGTGCGCATCATGTGTCCGGAAAGTGTGACGTCACACACACTCGAAGGGAGCGGCGTCATTGCGCTAGGTCAGGACTGTAACGTGAAAGGAGACACCTTTACCTTGTTCGGCCATCATGACTATCGCAGCAAAATAAATATCAACAATGCATATATAGAAACAATGCCGACCGTATCAGCACTCAATAACTTCATAAACACGTCAGTCTCTGTATCTGGAATAAAAGCAGACTCGGAAATTTACGAGACAGTCAAAAAACAGATCCATACTCTTAAGGAAGCGAGTATAAATAATGTCTCGGTTCACCATCAACATCACTACGTCATGATATACATCTTAGCCTCAACTATAATTGCCCTAACAGTTTCGATGTGTTGTTTTATTTTCAGACGAAGGCAGCGTCCTGAGTGCACTAGTTCACCGCAGTCCGCAGCACGCAGCACAGGAGAAGAACATCAGACGGCGTCGACCTGCCCTGTGTACGCGATACCCGCGCAGCGCGCCCTCAGCGAGGACCCCGCCCCTTCACCCACTGGCGCCAGGACCTATGACCAGCCCGGGCGATCCGTCACCTTCAATCGGCCAACGTCATCGATTTCTTTTCAAAAAATCCCACGAATAGACTGATTCAATTATATTATATTAAGATATAGATTTTATACATTTTTACAAGTTAATTTAATTTAATTTTGTTTTGTATTCTTTTTGAGACTCGCAAGATGTACGAGCCAATGTGTCATTGCACTCGTTCACCGCGTTTACCTGAGTAAGCAATATTAGATGTATATAAATTCGACATTATTACAATAAAAACAGTGATCATTACGCACTCAACGGGTTTCATTTGACATCCCTATTATCATCGCCTATCAGTATCAGCATCATAAGGAATCTATCACCATATATCAGAAGCATCTATCAGCATCAGTAGCAGCAGCAGCAACTATCATCTATATCATTTATATCATCTATCAGCTTAAAGTGTAAATCGTTACAATAGCTAAAAAAAAGTAGATATTTTTAGACACATCTGCAAAACAGGTGCCATAATATTTTTTAGATATCTTTTTAAATAAAAATCTTCCTATTTTTTTTAAATTTAATCGTCTGCAGCGACTTATTTATTCGTTTTACGTACAATATTGGTTATTGAGGTCATAAAGCATCTTAGTTTACATGTAAAAATCAATCAATATAAAAAACAATTAAATTCAGATATCTTGAATTAAGGATAGGGATTGGATTAAGGATAGGGCGTTTCATAGTCAAAGCAGTCAGAAACGATGTAATCTACACGCTCTTAACTGGAATAGGAGGTCGACTTAACCTGTAACCCTGTAGGTAGACCTTTGATAGAACATTTATTTCACTTGTTAGTAAACAATTTTGAACCATTGAAATTTATAATATATAAATTTACAATCAAATAATGAATTACAAATATCGATGACATGTTTGCCGCAAAACACAAAATAGTGTATTTTTCAGCTTTCTCTGCACTTGTTGTGCTTATTTCATGGACAAGAGTAGATGTGTAAAAAGTATATACGAGCATATCCGTCGTCAATCATTGGGTTGGCAACCCGGCTGGGTTTGCCAAACAAATTAAAAAATATATTGCTTTGCGTTTCTTCAACCAGTTTTTGTATCTTGCTTGTCATGGTATACACTTTTATACTCGTAGATATGTAAAATGAATTAGTAATATTATTTTACCATTGACCAACTAAAAAGAATAGCAATGTTGATTAAATAAGTTACTAGTTTTTGCTGTAACTCTAAACCAAAAACTTGGAAATCTCTCTCCATATAGCTACATAGCTAGTAATCTTTAAACAAAAACCTTGCAAATGCAATTTGATTAGAAGTTCTTTAAACGCGACATCAGTTTACTACTTTCTTATACTTACTTTTTGTCACGTTGGTTTTAAATGTTTGTGTGGTTACAAGGAGGAACAGGAGATAAATAAAACACAAATACCTCTGAAATAATAAGCAGCTCTGGGAAGAACTTTCATGTCAAGCATGTAACGGTTACGCCTGTGAAATTAATTAGTATCAAACACGAAGCGAAGACTCGATGCACGCAGCTGTCTCACGGTGCGTACGCGACGTAGGCTCCGCGCCGATCCCCGCGCGCGACGCGCTGTCCCCGCGATGGTCGCCGATGGAAAGGAAAAGGGAGCGCGCCGTTTTTTTTTTTTTTTTTTTTGTTCCCCTCCGCGGGAAGGGCAGGAGGATAAAAATGCTCTGACGCATACTCTGGCGCGATTCCAAAGTTATGTGGGACTCGTCCCGACGCCTACCAGAACCATACCCACTAAAAACCCCCTGTCGGCTCGTGCATTTTTGCCACTCAGCCTTCATCTGAGCAACGGCCAATTGGAGAAAGAGGCCGCGCTAGCGGGGCCCTTAAGGGGTCACCCGCTGGGATTTACATAGCACTGAAGGTGCTCAAAAAAAATGAAAAGTAAATAATAAAACATTAAAAATTGACAATTAAATTAAATTTGCATTAATTCGGATTTACGTTAGAATTAGAATTTACGTTAGAATTAGAATTTGCGGCCTGAAGGGCCTCGAGATCTAAAGTTAATTGCGTACGTTCGCTTGTGTGCGCGTTTCTCGGTCTAGCGACTTTGTATACCGAATCTAAGACAGGAGCAGTATATGAGACTGAATTTCGAACTAGTGGATTGGGATGGGATTCGGCGCGTTTGAAGAACGATTCTGAGAGTGTTTTTAGGTGCTGTTGAACTGTAGGTAGTTCAAGATCTCTGTGCAGGTCCGCGTTGCGCACGTACCAAGGTGCGTTTGTGGCCCTGCGGCAGAAGAGGTTTTGAACTACCTGCAGCTTGTGCAGGACGGAGGGTTTGGCGTGGGCAAAGACTGGCGAAGCATATGACATGACTGGTCTAACGCAGACCTTGTAAAGCGTACGTTTGTTTCTGAAGGACATTTTACTTTTTCTACCTAACATACTGTAAAGCCGGCCTAGGTAAAAACGTGCGAGTTTCGTTACTCTATCGACGTGAGGGTTGAAAGAAAGCGTCTGGTCTAAGATGACGCCTAAATATTTAGTACTGCGCTTCCAGGGGATGGGAGTGCCTTGCATTCTCACTTGGAGCTTGTCGGGGATACGACTGCGTCTGTAGTCGAAGTAAACCGCAGAGCTCTTCTCTGGGTTCACATCGATACGCCATTTTTTAAACCAAGCACCGAGGGCGTTTACAGCCTTTTGAAGTCTGGTGACGAGACCTGAGGCTCTGCGGCCTTTGGTGTAAAGGGCAGTGTCGTCGGCAAAGAGAGCGAGTTCGACGACTTTCGATGGAATGGGAATGTCGTTAGTGTATACGGTATACAAAAGAGGGGCGAGGACTGAGCCTTGAGGGACTCCAGCCTTTATGGGACGAGGCGCGGAGAGCGTGCCTTCATGTTTTTTTTTTTTTTTTTTTTTTTAATCTTTATTTATTATAAGGGTTTTTATCTTTTAAGATATGCCAACCCTATCATACCTTAATCTACTTTAACATTTTACTTAAATTAACTTAGTTTAGTAATGTATACATTGCTATGGCCACCTTTGAAGAAGGTTGGCTGAGGATACTTTGGATTAAACCTATATCTAATTTATTTAAATTAAACAAAGAAAAAATGTTGTCTCTCTCGTGTCCATTTTTGACACACTCCATCAAAACATGGTAAACGTCTTCGACTTTACCGCACACGTCACAGTTAGGGGTTTCAGCTTTTTTCATCAAAAAGGCAAACTGTTTTGATGGAATGTGCCCTGAACGGCTCCTAAATGCTAATTTTAACATATTTCTTTTTATTTTAGTTTCTACAAACCACGGTACCCGAAGAGGCTCACTATTTAAAGTTCTGTACCAAATTCCTTTATTTTTTGATAATTCTTCGAAGTGCCTTTTCCAACGACTATGACACATTGTTTTGAATTTCGGAAGTGTTTCTGAATAATAAGGTTTTATTTTAAAATCTCTGCCAGCCTCTAACGCTAATTTAGCCAGTATGTCAGCCTCTTCGTTACCTGATATCCCAATGTGTGACGGGATCCACTGTAGTCTAAGTTTCACTGCACGTTTATCGAATTCCTCACATTGGTTCAAAATATTGTAAGCAACAGAGACACCCGTGACTCCAGCCGCACAACGACGTATATGCTGTAGCGCAGTTTTGCTGTCACTAAAAATGACAACCTTTTTAACATTAAGCGTCAAAGCATATGTAAGTGCTTCACTTATACCAATTAATTCTATCGTCATTATGGAAACATCCCCTTTAACCTTGTACATAAACCTCTTTGCCTGCACCGGGTCGAAAATAGCAGCTCCTCTCATATCGCCATCCTTTGAGCCGTCGGTAAACAATTTGTAATGGTCATTATATTTGTTATTTATTTCGCTCAATACATGTGTTCTAAGGATTTCAGCATTATAAGATTTTTTTGAATTTGAGACATTATCTAATTCAGGAACAATTACTGATTTTATATTGACTTTTGAAATCCAAAACTTTAGGCTAAATAAATTTAAGGTTTGAGCCGTATGTATTTCTAAATCTTTTGATTCCTCAAAGGTGGCCGATATAAGTGGCTGCTTCTTTTTGGCCCAATATCTTTTTTTACAACATTCACTAAGCTCGGTTAGTAATTTTACATTATTATTATTGTTATATGACAACATTTTCAGACAAAACTTATAAGCTAGATATCGTCTCCTTACAAACAATGGTTCTATACTTAGCTCACTCTCCATACAATGAATTGGAGAACTTTTAATGAATCCACCAATTATCCTCAAGGCCTGATTCTGGACTTTATCTAATTTACAAATATTAGTTTTTGCTGCATTATCAAAAAAAATTCCTCCATAGTCTAATCTTGAACGTATAAGTGAGATGTATAGACGTCTTATGTGTATGGGGTGGATTCCCCAGGCAGAACCGACAAGAACTTTAAGTACCCTCATATATTTATTACATTTTTGTACAGTCTCGTTTATGTGTTTTCCCCATCGTAAACTTCTATCAAGCCAAATGCCCAAATATTTGTAACAACTTATCGACTCAATTTGTTCTCCATAAATGTTTAAACTTGGAATGATTTTTCTTTGTCCGCGACTAAATAGACAGAGCTTCGTTTTTTTATTTGATAATTTTAATCCTAGTTCATCCAATAACGTTATGACAATATTTAAAGCTTTTTGTATCAGTTCCTTTGATTTGTTTATGTCTTTATTACTCACATAGATCACAAAATCGTCCGCATACTGAAGAACAGATATGCCTATTTCATTTAGAACATAACAAATTCTATAAGTTGCAACATTAAAAAGGAGAGGAGACATAGGGTCTCCCTGTGCTAGCCCTTTTGAAGTCCACCTTGTACATACTGTACGCCCATCATCCAACTTAACATTTAGACGTCTATCTTTTAAAAATTGCCACAAATATCCGCAAATAACTTTGCTTATACCTACATTGTTAAGATTTTGTAGCATTTTTTCAGTGCATATATTGTTATATGCATTCTCAATATCAAGGAAACATACTAACGTGGGTGCATTTTCACTAATTCCAATTTGAATATGGGAGACTAAGCTAATTAAACAGTTGTAACATGACAGTGATTTTCGAAATCCAATTGTACAAGGTGAAAAATTTTTATTATTCTCTATAAACCATTCTACTCGCTTAAGGAGCATGAGATGGAAAATTTTACAGACACAAGAAATCAGTGATATAGGTCTTAGCTGAATAACACCTTCAATAGAATCACCCATTTTGGGAATTGGCAAAATTGTTATATCTCTCCACTGGTTTGGAATACAACTCGTTGTAAAAATGAGATTGTAAAGCTGTAGTAAAAATAATTTTACTGATAAAGGTAAATTGTAAAGCATAGAATATGATATTCCATCTTCACCTGGTGCAGTATCTTTTTTTTTAAGGCAATTCTCTAATTCTGTAATCGTAAAAGCCGATTCGAGTAGCTCGTCAGAAAAATTGAAACTTGGTTGTAGACTATTAGCTGAATCAGGTGTTAGTTCCTTTAAAATATCTATCTTTTGTTTATCTTCTATGTATGATCTATGTATATTGCGAACACCTTTCATCCATTGCATGCGTTTCCACATATCAGATGGTGTCGTTTGATCATCTATTGAGTCATAAAATGTTTGCCTACTTTCTGACTTTTTCTGACGAATCACTTGAGTGGCATATTTGATTTTGTTTTCTAATTTAGTCATATTTTCTGGAGTAGGATTTCGTCGGAAGTTTCGCAAAGCTAACCTACGTTCTGCTACAGCTTGGGAGAGTAATGGGCACCAATAATCTTTAGGCTTAAATTTCGAGTCTGGCTTCTTACATGCCTTAATGATTGGTACACTATCTTCCACCGCTTTATGCAGGTGTTTTAAGAAAAAGTCATATTTTAACTGAATATTTTCGTCCAAGTACTGCACCTCAACACCAGTAAACGATTGTAATATACTAGTCTTAAAAGCTTTCCAATCAATTTTTTTGAAATTAAATTTATTAAAACAATTATTTTCAAAATTTATCTTAGTAGAATATTTTATAATGAGGTGGTCACTACCTAAATTTTCATTTAGGACTTTCCATTTGAAGTTCAAAGCAATATCAGAAGAAGCGAATGATATATCTGGTGAAGATTTATGTAATATGCCGTTGACTAATTTTATCCGGGTTGGTGTACCATCATTAAGGTATATAAATTTATTATCAAGAGCAGAATCATCTATCTGAATGCCTCTTGTATCTGTTTTATATGACCAATTATTATGGTGGCCATTAAAGTCTCCTGCTATTATGGTTTCACTTTGAAATACAGAGAACAAGCTATCCCAATCTACAGAAGTGGTTCGAACTGACGATGGGCAATAAAGTGATAAGATATTTTTGATAAATTTGCAATTGTGTAATTTGATGTGGATAACTTCTATACCTGGATTTGGACAAACAAATAGACCTATCGAGCTTTTCACCGAATTATGAACAATGATCGCTACGCCACCGTAGTCATCAACCCTATCTTTCCTATAAATTTTATAGCCCGTAATATTTGTAATATCTGAATTGAACCAGGTCTCACTAATAATTGCAATGTGGATTTTTTCTTGCATTAAAAGTTCTCCAAAACTGATAATTTTTGGTCTGAGGCTTTGTGAGTTCCACTGCAATATATTGACATCAATATCCTTATGTGTTACTTTATCCATAACAACTATTAACTATACTTATAATATTCTCAAAAATTTTTACCTTAGTTAACATCTTAACTATGATCAGTTTTACCTCGTGGATCACAACACTAATAACTTCAACAATTTTATCTTCTAATGATTTTTTTGATGTTATAACACTATGTAGCTTGGCCAGCAGCATTTTTATGTCAAAAGCCGGAACTTCGTCTTCAGTTTCTTGTTGTTCAAAGTCCCGCACTTCTGTTTCCTTGTTGTTTGTATCTTCGAATTCCATCATCTCATTCTGTCCGTTTTTCTTAACTTTTTGTTTAGGCTGTTTCTGCGTTGGTTTTTGGTTCAAAATTATACTATGTTCTTCATCTGAGGTTGAGTCTGTGCACCGTTGTACTGTTTTTGCTAATATGCTACTGTAAGTTTGTCTAGGTTTTGTTAGATTTGTGGTGGTAGGAATGTTTTCCTGAACATTGATCTTAGCTGTGTCTGAAGGTAATTTTTTAAACTTTGTATTTATTATTTGTATAGCTTTCTTGTAGGTTATATTTTCTGTACTCATCATCAAGCGTATTTCTTTCTCTTTAAGAAACTTAGGACAATTTTTGCTAAGCACAAAATGGTCACCTTTACAGTTAAGACATTTTATATTTATGGCTTCACAGTTTGGATGTTCAGGAATTCCACATTTTGGGCAAAGCATCTTCTTGGATGAACAGTACTTACGCGAGTGACCAAACTGCCAACATCCGGAACATTGCGTGACCGGGAAGACAAAAGGTTCCACTCTGAACCTACAACCATACGCTTTAGCGTATGGGGGCAAAGTGGATCCCCGGAAACATACTCGAACCGATTCACTGTCAACCCATTCACCTTCTGAAGTTATGCGTTTCAACCTCCTTACACTTATCAACTCGCACTCCGATTCAAAAATCTTCATTGCTTCCTCTTCTGTGATGTATAAATCAACTCCCTTTATAATGCCGTAAGACATATCACTTTGTAACGTTTTCTGGCAACGATGGTCAAGTTCCCGAAATTTGTCACACTTCATCAGTTTTTCTGCATCTTTTTCTGTTTGGAATTGAATAAATACTTTGTATGCTGATCTGTATTTAATCCTTGTAACATTACTTATCCCTTCACATCTCAATAACTTTGCCATGGCCATCTGTTTTGGCAACTCTTTAAGTGATGTCACTGATATCTCATAGAAGGTCTCTGCATCATTGCTTTCTTCACTATTCTCAGTATCCGAGCAATCATTTATAATTAATCGTTTTGGTTTCCTTCGAGTCACAGTGGTAAATCCTTCACTACTATCCGTTTCATCCTCACGCTCTTTTCTTTTAGAGGGATGGGAATCTTCTACTAAACACAAATTACTGTTCCGTATTGAGTCCGATAAACAAATAGAATTATCAGTGACTACTTGCTCTCGCAACAAATTATCTTCTTCATTTTCTTCCATAATTCAAAATGCAGGTAGTTTAAAAAAAGAAAAAAAAAACAATGAAACAATTCAACACGTCAACACTGTACGAGCGCTCGCGCCAAACTGTCGTGCCTTCATGTTTGAAACGAAACGTGCGGTCTTTGAGAAACGACGCGATTATCCTAACTAGGCGAGCCGGTAAGCCTATTTTATAGAGTTTATAAACGAGACCGCTGTACCAGACTTTGTCGAAAGCCTTGGCTACGTCAAAGAAAACTGCGATCGTTTTCTTTCGTTTCGGATAGAAGCCGTCGAGTATGTACTCGACGATTCGATGGACTTGCTGAGGGCAGGAGTGCTTAGCGCGAAAGCCGAACTGGTGGGGAATTATGAGAGGATCGCCGTCCGTTGGAAACAGATGGTTCCGCATTCGAGAGAGTATGACTCTCTCGAGAAGTTTAGACATTGCCTTGAGGAGGCTGATGGGTCTGTGATTAGCCGGGATATTAAGAGGTTTACCCGGCTTGGGTATGCCTATGACTGTCGCTTCTTTCCAAGCTTTTGGAAAGTAGCTAAGGTCGAAGCAGGCATTGAAAATGATAGCTAACAAGGTAAGCACCTGTTGAGGCAGGTGCTTAAGTGCGTGGTTGGAAATACCATCCGCACCCGGAGCCTTTCTGGACTTTTGACTTTTGATGAGAAGCGAGATTTCATCATTAGAGACTGTGACGGGGTCGGCGGTGATGGGGAGAGAGTTTCTACGGAGAACTTCGTCCTCCACCGCTTTGATGTGAGTGGGATTCGCGGGTTGCGTGCTGGGCGAGCATTGAGACGCAACGCTGTCAGCGAAGCATTCGGCTTTCTCTTCGTCTTCGAAGGCGATAGAGCCATCGGGACGAGTGAGAGGAGGGACGTGAGAGGCGGCGTCTACGCGTAAGGCTCGGGCCATACTATAATACGCTTGGTGGGACGGGGAGATATTCGCCATGAGATCGTTCATCTGGGCGTCTCGGAGTTCCGCGAGGCGAGATCTAACTTTGCGTTGTAGCTGATTCGCAGCTGTTCTATAGGCGGGCGTGGGATATTTCTTGGCTCTCCGGAGAGCCGCGTTCTTAGCTTTAATAAGATTGCTAATGGCTAAGGGAAGCGTGGGTTTGCCTTTCTTAGCAACCTTTTCGTTTACACTGATGGCTGAGTTGATAGCATCAGTGAGAGAATTTACTAACGAATCTATTTTATCCGGGCTATCTAATTGATCGGGCGAGATCGCGAGCGGAGAGTTTGGGGCCTCTAAGGCAGAAACTATCGTATTTTTAAAACCTTTCCAGTTGGTAAAGGTCTTAGGAGAATGACGTTAACGTTAGGCGGTCCTAGCACGAGGGAGACGGGGCGGTGGTCAGAACCTAGGTCATCGAGCGGTTCGATAGACCTGAGGTCGAGGTTGATATGCTTGACGATTGCAAAGTCGAGGATGTCAGGAGAGTGGTTCGGGTTGTCGGGATAGTGAGTGGGAGTGATGGGAGAGACGACGTCTAAGTCGAGTAAGTTGGTGATGTCGAGGAGAGCTATACCGCTTTGGTTGGTTGATAGGCACGTCCAGTCAGTATGTTTGGAGTTAAAGTCTCCGAACATAATGACTGAACGGCCGAAGGCGAGAATGGTCTCAAAGTCGCTGCGGATAGGTTTTGTGCCACAAGGTATGTAGACTGAAGCTATGATGATGGTCGGATGACCAGTCATAGCCAATCTACATACGGTGGCTTCCATGTTGAGGAGAGGAGGGGTAGGGAGAGGACAGCAATGGAATCCTCTTTTGTAGTAGATAGCAGTGCCGCCGAAACCGTCGCAGTTAGGCCTATCGTTACGTGTAAACGCGTACTTAGGAATAGCGAATCCCCTGGAGCGATTAGGAGTGAGCCATGTCTCCTGGAGAAGTAAAAGATCTGGGTCGTTGTTCTGAAGGAACAGTTTGAGCTCGGGAAGGTTGGTGCTAAGGCTACGAACGTTAAAAGATATTAGGGATAAGCCCTTGGGTTTGATACGACAGGACGCGGGATTCGCGGGTCTAGACATTATAATTTACTTTTTACGAATTTATACAAAAATAAAGAATTTACAACGAACTTAGGAGCGAGTGATGCTCGGCTAACGCGAATAAACGCTCTTGAGGAGAGCGGGCGGCTCGCAGTTTGCGTGCGAGTATGGAAATTTCATTAATGTCTACGTTTTGGATGACGTTGAACACGGTCTTCATGTCCTCAGCCAACGATGACTGAGGTGCGGATGGCGGAGCGGGACGCGGCCCTACGGAAGCTACGGGAGCTGGGATGGGTCGGGAAGGTGTAGGCGGGACGGCCAGACGCTGCCTCCAAGACAGAGCCGGAGTAGGCGTCGGCTGAACGGGCTTTGCTTCCGGGGGACCCCGGTTGCGCAGCGGCGGGAAGTTAGCAGGAGTGAGCGGCGGCGCCGGTTTTGGCGCGACCCTCTTGGTGGTGGAGCGCGGAGCGCGCGGGCAACCCCTATAGTTAGCTGTGTGGACGGACTGGCCGCACAGTACACAGGCAGGGGGGGAAGTGGATTCGGGAGTGCGAGTGCACTCCTTAGTGATGTGAGGATCCAGGCACTTTACGCACCTGAGGGGAGCTGAACAGTTAGCCGCTGCGTGGCCATATAGCTGGCAGCGGTGGCACTGCCCAGGGTGACCGCGGGGGTTGGGACGCTCGACGGAGATGTTCGAGAGTCCGCAGATTGTGCGAGCCTCTTTGAAAATCTCCTTCGAGTTGGGAGTATTTGACAGGATTACTAAAGCTAAAGGAAAACGCCTACCACGGTTGGAGTGCATCTTGTGCACTGCTGTGACCGGGAAACCCTGAGACTTAAGGTTCTCGAGAATGTCTTCGTTACTGAGTTCGAACGGGACGCCCCGTAGTACTGTGCGGATCTTACGCTCCTCCGGGAGGGCGTAGGTGTGATACGCGATTTGATTTAACGAGAGTGTGACGGTTGTCTATTTCGACCTCTTTTTGTCAGTAAATTTTATTTTTTTGTCGTTCCCGACGTAATTTTAAACTACGAATTACGTAGTGTCGGAGAACGGCCACATTTTGGGCAAAGCATCTTCTTGGATGAACAGTACTTACGCGAGTGACCAAACTGCCAACATCCGGAACATTGCGTGACCGGGAAGACAAAAGGTTCCACTCTGAACCTACAACCATACGCTTTAGCGTATGGGGGCAAAGTGGATCCCCGGAAACATACTCGAACCGATTCACTGTCAACCCATTCACCTTCTGAAGTTATGCGTTTCAACCTCCTTACACTTATCAACTCGCACTCCGATTCAAAAATCTTCATTGCTTCCTCTTCTGTGATGTATAAATCAACTCCCTTTATAATGCCGTAAGACATATCACTTTGTAACGTTTTCTGGCAACGATAGTCAAGTTCCCGAAATTTGTCACACTTCATCAGTTTTTCTGCATCTTTTTCTGTTTGGAATTGAATAAATACTTTGTATGCTGATCTGTATTTAATCCTTGTAACATTACTTATCCCTTCACATCTCAATAACTTTGCCATGGCCATCTGTTTTGGCAACTCTTTAAGTGATGTCACTGATATCTCATAGAAGGTCTCTGCATCATTGCTTTCTTCACTATTCTCAGTATCCGAGCAATCATTTATAATTAATCGTTTTGGTTTCCTTCGAGTCACAGTGGTAAATCCTTCACTACTATCCGTTTCATCCTCACGCTCTTTTCTTTTAGAGGGATGGGAATCTTCTACTAAACACAAATTACTGTTCCGTATTGAGTCCGATAAACAAATAGAATTATCAGTGACTACTTGCTCTCGCAACAAATTATCTTCTTCATTTTCTTCCATAATTCAAAATGCAGGTAGTTTAAAAAAAGAAAAAAAAAACAATGAAACAATTCAACACGTCAACACTGTACGAGCGCTCGCGCCAAACTGTCGTGCCTTCATGTTTGAAACGAAACGTGCGGTCTTTGAGAAACGACGCGATTATCCTAACTAGGCGAGCCGGTAAGCCTATTTTATAGAGTTTATAAACGAGACCGCTGTACCAGACTTTGTCGAAAGCCTTGGCTACGTCAAAGAAAACTGCGATCGTTTTCTTTCGTTTCGGATAGAAGCCGTCGAGTATGTACTCGACGATTCGATGGACTTGCTGAGGGCAGGAGTGCTTAGCGCGAAAGCCGAACTGGTGGGGAATTATGAGAGGATCGCCGTCCGTTGGAAACAGATGGTTCCGCATTCGAGAGAGTATGACTCTCTCGAGAAGTTTAGACATTGCCTTGAGGAGGCTGATGGGTCTGTGATTAGCCGGGATATTAAGAGGTTTACCCGGCTTGGGTATGCCTATGACTGTCGCTTCTTTCCAAGCTTTTGGAAAGTAGCTAAGGTCGAAGCAGGCATTGAAAATGATAGCTAACAAGGTAAGCACCTGTTGAGGCAGGTGCTTAAGTGCGTGGTTGGAAATACCATCCGCACCCGGAGCCTTTCTGGACTTTTGACTTTTGATGAGAAGCGAGATTTCATCATTAGAGACTGTGACGGGGTCGGCGGTGATGGGGAGAGAGTTTCTACGGAGAACTTCGTCCTCCACCGCTTTGATGTGAGTGGGATTCGCGGGTTGCGTGCTGGGCGAGCATTGAGACGCAACGCTGTCAGCGAAGCATTCGGCTTTCTCTTCGTCTTCGAAGGCGATAGAGCCATCGGGACGAGTGAGAGGAGGGACGTGAGAGGCGGCGTCTACGCGTAAGGCTCGGGCCATACTATAATACGCTTGGTGGGACGGGGAGATATTCGCCATGAGATCGTTCATCTGGGCGTCTCGGAGTTCCGCGAGGCGAGATCTAACTTTGCGTTGTAGCTGATTCGCAGCTGTTCTATAGGCGGGCGTGGGATATTTCTTGGCTCTCCGGAGAGCCGCGTTCTTAGCTTTAATAAGATTGCTAATGGCTAAGGGAAGCGTGGGTTTGCCTTTCTTAGCAACCTTTTCGTTTACACTGATGGCTGAGTTGATAGCATCAGTGAGAGAATTTACTAACGAATCTATTTTATCCGGGCTATCTAATTGATCGGGCGAGATCGCGAGCGGAGAGTTTGGGGCCTCTAAGGCAGAAACTATCGTATTTTTAAAACCTTTCCAGTTGGTAAAGGTCTTAGGAGAATGACGTTAACGTTAGGCGGTCCTAGCACGAGGGAGACGGGGCGGTGGTCAGAACCTAGGTCATCGAGCGGTTCGATAGACCTGAGGTCGAGGTTGATATGCTTGACGATTGCAAAGTCGAGGATGTCAGGAGAGTGGTTCGGGTTGTCGGGATAGTGAGTGGGAGTGATGGGAGAGACGACGTCTAAGTCGAGTAAGTTGGTGATGTCGAGGAGAGCTATACCGCTTTGGTTGGTTGATAGGCACGTCCAGTCAGTATGTTTGGAGTTAAAGTCTCCGAACATAATGACTGAACGGCCGAAGGCGAGAATGGTCTCAAAGTCGCTGCGGATAGGTTTTGTGCCACAAGGTATGTAGACTGAAGCTATGATGATGGTCGGATGACCAGTCATAGCCAATCTACATACGGTGGCTTCCATGTTGAGGAGAGGAGGGGTAGGGAGAGGACAGCAATGGAATCCTCTTTTGTAGTAGATAGCAGTGCCGCCGAAACCGTCGCAGTTAGGCCTATCGTTACGTGTAAACGCGTACTTAGGAATAGCGAATCCCCTGGAGCGATTAGGAGTGAGCCATGTCTCCTGGAGAAGTAAAAGATCTGGGTCGTTGTTCTGAAGGAACAGTTTGAGCTCGGGAAGGTTGGTGCTAAGGCTACGAACGTTAAAAGATATTAGGGATAAGCCCTTGGGTTTGATACGACAGGACGCGGGATTCGCGGGTCTAGACATTATAATTTACTTTTTACGAATTTATACAAAAATAAAGAATTTACAACGAACTTAGGAGCGAGTGATGCTCGGCTAACGCGAATAAACGCTCTTGAGGAGAGCGGGCGGCTCGCAGTTTGCGTGCGAGTATGGAAATTTCATTAATGTCTACGTTTTGGATGACGTTGAACACGGTCTTCATGTCCTCAGCCAACGATGACTGAGGTGCGGATGGCGGAGCGGGACGCGGCCCTACGGAAGCTACGGGAGCTGGGATGGGTCGGGAAGGTGTAGGCGGGACGGCCAGACGCTGCCTCCAAGACAGAGCCGGAGTAGGCGTCGGCTGAACGGGCTTTGCTTCCGGGGGACCCCGGTTGCGCAGCGGCGGGAAGTTAGCAGGAGTGAGCGGCGGCGCCGGTTTTGGCGCGACCCTCTTGGTGGTGGAGCGCGGAGCGCGCGGGCAACCCCTATAGTTAGCTGTGTGGACGGACTGGCCGCACAGTACACAGGCAGGGGGGGAAGTGGATTCGGGAGTGCGAGTGCACTCCTTAGTGATGTGAGGATCCAGGCACTTTACGCACCTGAGGGGAGCTGAACAGTTAGCCGCTGCGTGGCCATATAGCTGGCAGCGGTGGCACTGCCCAGGGTGACCGCGGGGGTTGGGACGCTCGACGGAGATGTTCGAGAGTCCGCAGATTGTGCGAGCCTCTTTGAAAATCTCCTTCGAGTTGGGAGTATTTGACAGGATTACTAAAGCTAAAGGAAAACGCCTACCACGGTTGGAGTGCATCTTGTGCACTGCTGTGACCGGGAAACCCTGAGACTTAAGGTTCTCGAGAATGTCTTCGTTACTGAGTTCGAACGGGACGCCCCGTAGTACTGTGCGGATCTTACGCTCCTCCGGGAGGGCGTAGGTGTGATACGCGATTTGATTTAACGAGAGTGTGACGGTTGTCTATTTCGACCTCTTTTTGTCAGTAAATTTTATTTTTTTGTCGTTCCCGACGTAATTTTAAACTACGAATTACGTAGTGTCGGAGAACGGCAATGTTTTGATTTGACAAGCGAGTCACGAAAAATTATCCATCATAACAACTAGAATCTATTTATTTATTATTGTTTCCGAGTTTATTATTCAAAATTACATGTTTATCAATTTTTTTATTATCTACAATCAAAGTTTTCACGAAATCAATAATTTATTTTTACGTACACGAGTGTGCGTAGCCAAAATTTTTGGCATTTTTGTATATTTTTAATTTTACTGCAAAATAAACATCGAAGAGAGCTTTGGTATTTCCTTTCTGGACCCTCAATTACCACTCCGCAAACAATGTGTTACACACTGGCGCCGACCATTCAAACGCAGTTTATGGAGAAGAGAAGAGGAACAATATCAACAGAGGAATAGCAACATTAAAAATAATTTTTTATAATTATTATTGAGGTCAGGCATAAAACTTTATTTGTTACCATTTTCAACCATTAACATTCACTAGTTAGGTTATATATCTACTATAATATATCAAATTACTGCTAAATTATTCAGACATTTAAGTTTCTTTAGTTTCTTTCGTTATAATATCTTTGAAGAAATTTTCTGAAGGCACAACATTTATTCTATAACCCAGTAATTTCACTATTTAAATAACATTTTCTATTCATTTTCATCACTTGAAAATACGTATATTTTTAAGGCTCTTTTCTGCATAACGACTATTAACAAATTTTTTTCACTTTAACATTTTTTTTTTTTTTGGATTTTGCAATGAATTTTTCACAACTAAATAAACCCGAAATAATTTATGAATTAAAAATCAGAAATATAAATTTTTCTTCGACGCAATCTGTAGACGAACTACGATCATTATTATTAAATATTAATGTAGATTCTGAAACAGAAATTTTACAAAATAGCCCTGAAGAATTTTCAGAGGATATTAATACCATTAAAAAAAATTTAAAACTTGTTGAAGCTTGTATAAACTCTTATCCTATTAGGAAACAAAAAATTTCACCTTATTTAACTCATATAAGAACAAGATTAGGCCTCATTGACATTACATCAGATTTATCTTCAGAACAGTTAGATTTAATAAATTCATGTTGGAATGATTTAACTCAATTAGACTCACGTTTTAAAAATTTGGAAAAATCACCAACACATTCCACATATCATTCCGCAGAATCCACACAAAATATTAATTTACAACCCCTTTCTTTTTTCGAAGCATTAACTGATAAGGTCAGTAAAATTACAGAAAATCGAACTAACAATGATTTAAAAAGATTTATTTATAAAGGTGAAGGTTGTCCAAAGGATTTTATTCAAAAACTTGAAGAATTTTCACAAATAAAAAATATTTCTGAAAAATCTTTATTCTCACATATTTATGATATTTTATCTGGATCTGCTCTTGATTGGTTTAGAGCTAGAAAGTCGACTATTAATGACTGGTCATCTTTCCGATCGGCATTGTTGAATGATTTTACAATTACCGATTACGATTATAAACTAAAAAAAGTAATCGATGCTCGTAAACAAAAACATAATGAGAGAATTATCATTTACTTTGCTACAATGGAATCTCTTTTTTCAAAACTCTTGGAACCAATGTCTGAAAAAGAAAAAATTAATACTCTTGTTAGAAATCTTAAACCTGAATTCACATTACGTCTTTCACCTACTGATTTACATACTGTAAATTCCCTCTTGGAATCATGCAAATTTACAGAAAGCATTCTCCAAGTTTCTAATAATACATCTTACTACTCTTCATCATCACCACCAGATCATTATCATTCTTTTCCTATTCCTTCTACATCGAATTCTAATAACAAATCGTATAATAATACTCTATTTTCACATAATCAACCATATATTCCTGAATTTCCTTTTAAAGCTTGTACATATAATTCCATAGCAGCTGTAGCTAATCCATTGCCTAATACTGTAGCTGTAATTAATAAAAATCAGAATTTTTATAAATTCACTTGCCCACGTTGTAGATCTAATACACATCTATTAAAAGACTGTACTAACACTAATATAGTGTGTTTTCGTTGTGGAAAAAAAGACTTTATTACTAGTAAATGTCCTAATTGTAATAAGTCGATTCCAAAAAACTAAATTACGAGGAGTGTATAAATAAAAATAATAGTGTTAAATCATCAAATTTTGACAAAAAAGATTGGGATACATGGTTAAAAACTTTAACAATTTTTTTTAAATCTTATAACACTTGTGCTCTCCTCTTTAATAAAACATCAGATTTTGAACGTCCTTATTTACATATAAAAGAAAACGATTTAACTTTAAATGGTCTTTTAGATAGTGGTAGTGCTATCACTATATTGGGTAATAATTCTCATAAAATTTTATCACAACATGGTCTTTTTATGCAAAAAAGCTGTTTAATAAAAGGTAATGTTGCAAACGGACAAACTATTTCTTCTATCGGCATTATTACTCTTCCTACTTTTTATAACAATAAATTTGCGTTAATTACAGCTCATGTGATCCCAGAAATCACTGAATCACTCATTTTGGGTATTGATTTTTGGAAAACTTTTAATCTTGCTCCCGATATTCTTAGTAATATCACATTACAACCTTCAAATTTAAACTCATCTTTTCTCATTAATACAGATTCTAACTTTCATTTACATGAATACCATTCTTTAACAGACACACAGAAAATTATTGCAGATGCAATTATGGAAAAGTTTAGGTTGATTTCAACTGAATGTAAACCTTTAGGACGTACTCATTTAGTCGAACATTTCATCGACACTGGAGACCATCCACCTATTCGTCAACGCTGTTACAGACTTTCTCCTGAGAAACAAAAAGCTCTTTGTAAAGAAGTTGATGATATGTTACAATTAGATGTCATTGAACCCAGTGACAGCCCATGGCTGAACCCAATTATTATTACACCTAAAAAAGATGGTACTTGGCGATTTTGTATTGATAGTCGTAAATTAAACGATATCACAAAAAAAGATGCTTACAAACTTCCTTTCATTTCTGATATATTAGATAACCTTAAAGATGCTAAATTTATATCATCTATTGACATTGCTAAAGCGTTTTGGAATATTCCCTTAAAAAAAGAGGATAAACTCAAAACTGCATTCCATGTTCCAGGCCGAGGAATGTTTCAATTTAAAGTTATGCCATTTGGTTTAACTAATGCACCTGCTACCCAACAAAGATTCATTGAAAATCTACTAAATGACCTTACAAATGATAATAATGTTTTCTATTTTATCGACGATATAGTCTGTATCTCTCAAACCTTTGAACAACATGTCGATATACTTACTAAAATTCTTAAAAAACTTTCAGATGCCAATCTCACAGTCAATTTTCCAAAATGTTCATTTTTCCGGAAAGAATTAAAGTACTTAGGCTATGTAGTTAATGAAAATGGTTTAAAAACGGATCCTAAAAAAGTTCAAGCTATTCTTGATATACAAACTCCAAAATCTGCTAAGGAGGTCAAACGTTTTTTGGGTACTGCCAGCTGGTACAGACGTTTTGTACCTAATTTAAGCACTCTTGCAGCACCGTTAACTAAATTAACTTCTACAAGCAAAAAATCACCTCCATTTAAGTGGTCTGATGAAGCTGAAATTGCTTTCAAGGCTATTAAGCAAGCTTTAGTTAGTACACCAGTTCTGGCATGTCCAGATTTCTCTAAACCATTTGCTGTTCATTGTGATGCCTCTTCCTATGGCATTGGCGCAATGTTAACTCAGGAAGTCGATAATATTGATAAACCTATTGCTTATATGAGTAAATCACTTACAGGCGCTCAAAAGAATTATTCAGTCACTGAACGTGAACTTTTAAGTGTTATTACGGCACTAGAGCATTGGCGTTGTTATTTAGATAATGGATTACAATTTACAATTTATACTGATCACGCAGCCCTTCAGTGGTTTATGCATTTAAATAATCCTACTGGCAGATTAGCTCGATGGAGTATTCGTTTATCTATGTTTAATTTCGTAATTAAACACAAAAAAGGCTCAGATCATGTCGTACCAGATACTTTATCACGTATAAAACCAATTGATTTAATTAATTTTTCTACTTCTCAAACTAAAGACACTTGGTATTTAGCAATTTATAATAAATGTTTATCATTTCCTTCTAGTACTCCGGATTACATGATTCATAATAATAAATTGTTTAGATTTTGTAGATCTAACACATTATTTAACTCTGAATTTAATTGGAAACAAGTAATACCATTAGAATTTAGGGAATCTGTTATTACACAAAATCATTCTACTCCCCAAACGGCACATTTTGGTACTTTTAAAACATACCATAGAATTAAAAATCTCTATTTTTGGCCTGGCATGTATAAAGACGTAGCCATGTTTATTACTAAGTGCGAGACTTGTTTAGCTACCAAGCACCAAAATCAAAACTTAATTGGTTTAATGGGCAAACCCAAACATTGTTCACGCCCTTTCCAATGTTTATCCATAGATTTGATAGGTCCACTTCCTACTTCACGTAAGCAGAATAGATTTCTATTTGTAGTTACTTGTTGTTTTTCCGAATATTGTTTGTTATTTCCAATAAAACATGCAACCGCTTCTATTATTCGCCGTATATTGGACAATTTAGTTTTTATGGTTTATGGAGTTCCAGAAACTATTATATTAGATAATGGTCCTCAAATGATAAGTACAGAATTATCTGAATTATTTAAATTTTACAACATACCAAAAATACATTACACCCCACGTTACTGTCCACAGGTTAACACCGTTGAGCGTTACAATAAAACTATTGTAACGGCGATTGCAGCTTTTATAGATAAAGATCACAGAACTTGGGATACCTATATAAACAAAATACAGTTTGCTATTAATACTGCGGTTAATGAAACCACAAAATTCACTCCATCATTTTTAGTATTTGGTAGAGAAGCTGTTACATGTGGATCTATCTACAAAAATAAAGATTCCAGAGATGAACTAATTTTCAGTCCTAGGGATGTATATGCTGAAAACATAGGACAATTAATACCTATCTTTTCCGAAGTACAGAAACGGTTATTTAATGCACATCAATATAATGCAACTTATTATAACAAACATCATCAGAATTTAGAATTTAATAACGGTGATATTGTTTGGAGGCGAAACCATGTAATAAGTTCCTCTAAAAAACATTTTTGTGCTAAGTTTGCACCCAAATTTATTAAATGTAAAGTTTCAAATAAAGTTTCACCATTAATTTACGATTTAGTGGATATGAATAATAACCCATTAGGTCGTTGGCATATCAGAGACATTAAACCTCTACCGCGTTTAACTTCTTCTTTGAGTGACTAGATTGGTTGTTACCAATTACTTTATATGAATTCATATATATTTATTGCTAATTATCTCACGGCGAGCATAAGCCGATTCTTTTTGTCTTATTTTTTTTCTATGCACCTCATTATCGTTTGGCTATACCATTAACATTGACGTTGGTCAAAACTTATAATTAATTATCATCATCGTAGTATTAGGTTAACTTATTGTGTAATTTATTTAATATTTGCAATTCTAGGAGTGTAAACTCTTATTTTCAATATCTGTATTATACTTTATAGTATAATTTGTTAAATGTTATCAATTTTTTTTCTCAATTTTTTTTTCAAGCGGTTTGCAACTTGTAAAATTAAGCCTTCTGCACGAGCGTTTATTAAGGTAACTCGTTAAACTAAACCATACCTATGTGTATTATTTATACGCTTGAATCACTTTCCCGTGAGAATTATTTTCATATGTTTATTACATAAGTATTTTAATTACTTCACAAAAGACCCTTGGATTTTATTTAAAAGTCAATGTTTCACGACTGGCTATGATTTTCTTTTCTTTCCGGCATATTTATTTCAGTCTTTAACTGAAACTTGTTTATAGTAATCACCGTGCGGGAGTTAGCGACACGTTAAAGAAGCCATAAGCTATTAATATTTTCAGCGGATGGCAACTATTAAAGCCTTTTGCCGTTGCGTTCAACTCTGTTGAGTTGACTTATTTAGGATACGATTCCTCATAAGCAACTCTAACTGCATGATGTTTTATTTCCAGTAGTTGGAATAAGACTAGTATGAAAGAGAATGTATGTTGTAATTATAATGTACGTTGATGGAGTTGAACGATGTATATTAACATTGTATATTCCAGGAACATGTTTAAAATTTTATCATTCATGAACCATGTAATTTAAGATAATTATTTAGGATTTTTTTTTTCTCTCTCTCGTCTGTTTTTGTTTTCTTTTTCTATTAAATAACTTGTTGATATGCAATATATCAGTATTATTTTTTTTTCATATATACAGGATGTTTTTTCAGAAAAATTCTTCTATAGGATGTTAATATTAATTTTCATTTTGCTTTTAATTATTATTTTTTTTTGATCGTTCTTTCATTTGGCAGATTAAATATTAAAATTCGATATGTATATGTGGTTTATTTTGATTTGGTTTGAATATTTTTTTTTAAAAACTATACTGAAAAAATCTTTCAGATTTTTTTTTCCCGGCCCCCGGGGTATTGTGACGGTTGTCTATTTCGACCTCTTTTTGTCAGTAAATTTTATTTTTTTGTCGTTCCCGACGTAATTTTAAACTACGAATTACGTAGTGTCGGAGAACGGCAATGTTTTGATTTGACAAGCGAGTCACGAAAAATTATCCATCATAACAACTAGAATCTATTTATTTATTATTGTTTCCGAGTTTATTATTCAAAATTACATGTTTATCAATTTTTTTATTATCTACAATCAAAGTTTTCACGAAATCAATAATTTATTTTTACGTACACGAGTGTGCGTAGCCAAAATTTTTGGCATTTTTGTATATTTTTAATTTTACTGCAAAATAAACATAGAAGAGAGCTTTGGTATTTCCTTTCTGGACCCTCAATTACCACTCCGCAAACAACGCGTTTCAAGAGTAACCTGGTAAACGCGCGGAAGTCGTCGACGGTCGCTACTTGAATTTTGATTGTATCGCCAGCGTTGGCGGCTTTTAAGTAATTAATTTTGTGCTCTTTGCACAAGTTTGAAACTGCGGTCCAGCGCGCTTTTTCACGCAGGAATACGGGCGGAGGGAGCTGAGGCTTCGGCGGGACGGGAGCGCAGCGCGTCGCTGGCTTCGATGTGACCGACGGAGACGCGGTTACTACGATCGATTTTAACGGCGCGGGGGCTGGTGTTGAAGACACCGGGGAGGGCTCGGGTATTGAAGATACCGAAGCTTTCTTAGAGCGCTTCTTAGAGCGCTTGGCGACAAGTTGAAACGCGGGCTCAGGAGAGCCGGTTAAGGTGACGGCATCTGACGACGTATCAGACGCGGGTTCGGAGTCGCTCCCGGGAGCGGTACGCTTACGACGCGACGCTTGAGAGGATGCGACCGATTCGCAGTCCATCTCGGACGAGGCAGGAGACGCGGGAGAGCTGTGGACCTGAGGGGTCTAGCTCGGACAGCACTGTACCGTCACCCTGGGAAAGGCCCAAGTGCAATGGGATCGGGTCGGCCGGTTTCTCCTTAGCCTGAAGGGCCCTGGAAGCGCACCGGGGCAACGCTATCAGGCTTAGTTGTAACCGTTAAGTATCCACCTGATCAAACGCGAGTCTACTACGGAGTGTGTCGCCAATAAATTGACAACAAAAACCGGCCGTAGACCTGACGAAGTTGGGTTGCACTAAAAGTGCGGGATTGACTACGTTACGACCGGCCGGAGCCGGCCGCAGAGCGAGTCTCTGACTACGTACAGGCGCCAAGCGTCAAGTACGCAGCCAGAAAGACAGCCCGAGTCTTGCAAACCACTATCGAATTTAATCGACCGCGGTAAGCTCAACCCTGTTGTTGCTGCACTCACCGAGGTGAGGTTTTTAATACAAGGGGTGCACAGAGTGCGGGATTGACTACGTTACGACCGGCGAGGGGCCGGCCGCAGAGCGAGTCTCTGACTACGTAGCAAGTGCCAAGCGTCCAGTACGCAGCCAGAAAAACAGCCCGAGCTTCGCGAACCACTATCGAATTTAATCGACCGCGGTAAGCTCAGCTCTGTTGTTGCTGTGCAAGAGACCGACTTACTTGCAGCCGATCGAAACCGGCCGCAGAGTAAGCCCTAAAGAGGCTGACAGCGTATGAGTATTGCTACGAGTTGACGTCGTGAGACGACAATCGTGACTCAACGGCTGGAGCGACCGCGAACGCGTCCGAGCGGGGCCGGACGCAAAACGGATCTGAGAGTGGCGTTTGAGTATTGATACGAGAGAAGTCGTGAGACAACAATCGTGACTCGGCAGCCGGGAGCGACCTTCAACACGTCCGAACGGGTCCGGACGCAGATCGGGTCTGAGCGCGCCGGCGAGGCAAGGACTTTTGATAAACGATGACACCGGCCGCGTGCGCGTGCGCTTGCGGTGCGTTCTATTGTTTCGGATGCGTTCCTGATTTGCACGCACAGCATTTGCCTTCTGATTTGTAATTATTGTAAATGTACGGTAAATATTTTGTATATAAAAAGCACCTTTTTATATTAAAACACAATTTCCACCTTGAACCATCTACTGAAAACCTTCTACCAAATATGTATAGTCTTGGATAAAACAGCTCTAGAAATTTCAAACAATTAAAGTTCAGATTGTCTAGCCCAAACTAGGAACCCACTTTTTTTTTTTTTTTTTTGCTGCCGAAGCACCCTCTCTCGGGAGGGAGGTGGAAGATTCGTCATGAATACCTCCGCAGCCGTCTGCGGGGTTATGTGGGACTCACCAAAGTGGCACCTACCCACTAAAAACCACCCAAGTGGCTGTAGCATGGGAATGCTGTCAGCCTTCATCGGAGCGACACCCGGGTTGGGAGGTGGGCGCGCAAGCAGGGACCCGCTAGCGGGTCACCCGCTGAGAATACTTAATCACTTAAGGTGCAAATGACATTTATATATTGTTGATTAAACGGCCTGGGCAGCCTTAAGCTGGTCCAGATTGGCCGAAAGTTGATCGGGGGGATCCGAGAGTGCATTTCTCGGTCTACGGACTTTGTACCTCGACGGCATGGACGGAGCAGTATAAGCTACTGTCTCGCGTATAAGGGGGTTAGGGTGCTCTTCGGATCGCTTAAAATAAGCGGTGGAGAGCGTCCTAAGGTGTTGTTGTATGGTAGGCAGTTCGAGATCTCTGTGCAAGTCTGCGTTTCGCACGTACCACGGAGCATCCGTGGCCCGGCGGCAGAAGAGATTCTGGACTACCTGTAGTTTATACATATCGGAGGGTTTAGCATGTGCAAATATTGGGGCGGCGTACGTCATGACTGGTCTCACGCAAACCTTAAAAAGCGTTCGCTTGTTCCTAAGAGACATTTTACTGTGCCGGCCTAACATACTGTTAAGTCGACCCATGTACAGACGGGCGAGTTTGGTAACTCGGAGAATGTGTGGACGGAATGAAAGCGTACGATCGAGCGTTACGCCTAGGTACTTGGTGGTGAGTGCCCACGGGATGGGCGTACCTAGCATTCGGATGTGGGGGTCGTAGGGACGACGGCGTTTATGATCGAAGCGCATCGCAGAGCTTTTCTCTGGATTTACATCGATACGCCATTTTTTAAACCAAGCTCCGAGGTCATTTACGGCCTTCTGGAGTTTGGAGTTGAGTGTGTCGACGTGCACGCCCTTGACGTATAGGGCAGTGTCGTCAGCAAAGAGGGAGAGTTGAACACCTTTAGACGGGATGGGTATGTCATTGGTGTATATTGTGTATAGTAACGGGGCGAGTACCGAGCCCTGAGGGACGCCCGCCTTGAGGGGGCGGGGGGTGGAGAGCGTACCTTCGTGTTTGAAACGAAAGGTGCGATCTTTAAGGTAGGAGCCGACTAGTTTGACTAGACGGTCGGGCAAGCCTGTGTTGTGAAGCTTGTAAATGAGCCCTGCGTGCCAGACTTTGTCAAAAGCCTTGGCTACGTCAAAGAAGACCGCGACTGTTTTCAGTCGTCTGGGGTAGAAGCCGTCGAGTATGTACTCGACGATTCGATGGACTTGCTGAGGGCACGAGTGTTTGGCTCGAAAGCCGAATTGATGGGGGATAATAAGGGGGTCACCGTCCGCTGGGAACAGGTGGTTCTTCATTCGAGCGAGTATGACTCTCTCGAGAAGTTTGGCCATTGCCTTGAGTAGACTGATGGGTCTGTGATTAGCCGGGTTATTCAAGGGTTTACCCGGCTTGGGAATGCCTATGACTATAGCTTCTTTCCAAGCTTTTGGAAAGTAGCTTAGGTCAAAGCAAGCATTGAAAATAATCGCAAGTAAGGTAAGCACCTGCCGAGGCAGCTGCTTAAGTGCTTGGTTGGAAATTCCATCCGCACCCGGGGCCTTCTTGGATTCCTGTTTCCTAATGATGAGTAGGATTTCATCGTTAGAAACTGTAATGGGGTCAGCGGTGACTGGACGGGAGTCTTTGCAATCGACTTCGTCTTCCACCGCCTGGATGTGAGCTGGGTCTGTGGGTTGGGTACTCGGGGAGCATTGTGAAGCAATGCTATCGGCGAAGCATTCAGCTTTTTCGTCGTCCTCGAAGGCGGTAGTGCCATCGGGACGAGATAACGGAGGGGTGTAGGTACGAGCGTCTAGTCGGAGGGCTCTCGCCATCCTATAGTACGCCGTGTGGGACGGGGAAATATTAATCATAAGATCGTTCCTTTGAACGTCTCTGTATTCCGCGACGGTACGTTTGACTTTACGTTGAAGTTGGTTAGCGATTTGCCTGTAGGCGGGTGTGGGGTATTTTCTGGCTCTGCGGAGAGCGGCATTTTTAGCTTTAATTAGGTTGCTAATGTCCAGGGGAAGCTTGGGCTTGCCATGCTTAGCAACCTTTAGGTTCTCACTGATGGCCGAGTTGATGGCGGTAGTGAGAGAATCGACTATCGAGTCGATTTTATCCGTGCTATCGAGATAGTCGGATGAAATCGCGAGTGGGCAGTCTGGGGCTTCCAAGGCCGAAGACAGGGTGTGCTTGAAACCTTCCCAATTGGTATAGGTTTTCGGAGCAGGAGGGTCGTTTTGGGGTCCTAATATTAGGGACACCGGACGGTGGTCAGAGCCTAAGTCGTCTAGCGGCTGTATGGTCTTAAGGTCGAGATTGATATCCTTGACGATGGCAAAGTCAAGGATATCAGGTGAATGAAGAGGGTTGTCCGGGTAATGTGTCGGTGTGATCGGTGAAATGACGTCAAGATCGAGTGACTTCGTGATGTCTAGTAATTTAACACCACTGGTGTTAGTCGACAAGCACGTCCAGTCAGTATGTTTGCAATTAAAATCGCCGAACATAATGACGGATTGCCCCAGTTCGAGTAAGGCCTCGAAGTCACAACGAAGGGGCGCTGTACCACTAGGTATGTAGACTGAGGCCAAGACTATGGTCCTGTGACCTGTCATAGCCAGTCTACATACTGTGGCCTCCATGTTGGTGAGTGGAGGCGTGGGAATCGGAGTGCAGTGGATACTTCTCTTGTAGTAAATGGCAGTGCCGCCCCGTTGGACCGAGGCGGGCCTGTCATCACGCACAAGAGAGTATTTAGGAATGTTAAGACCCCTGATGTGCTGGGGTTTTAAAAATGTCTCTTGAACAAGGATTAACTCGGGCTCTATGTTCTTAATGAACAGTTTGAGCTCCGGAAGTTGGTTGATTAGACCTCGGGTGTTGAAGGAGATCAGGGATAAACCCCTAGGTTTGATGCGACCAGTCGTGGCGTTTGGTGTAATATTCATTATAGATGTACCTATAATGAATTAATTAGGGATTGGTACTCGGCGATTACGAGTAATCGTTCGTACGAGTCGCGGGCTGCGCGTAGTTTACTAGCGCACTGCGCTACTTGGGTCATATCAACACCTCTTATGGTGTTGAAGATTAGTTTAAGATCCTCAGCCATAGAAGGCTGAGGAGAATTCTGGGGCCCTGCTTGTGGAGCAGGGCGGGTGGGTACAGCCGGACGCTGTCTCCAGGCAAGCACTGGAGTGGGCGTGGGCTGGGCGGGCTTTGCTGCCGGGGAATCCCGGTGGCGCAGCGGCGGGAAATTAGTTACTAATGAGGGGCGGGGCCTGTCTGGGCGCCGCCCTCCTTGCAACAGGTCGGGAAGTGCGGGGTGCGCGGGGGCAGCCCCTGTAGTTGGCGGTGTGGCCGGACTGGCCACACAGCACACAGGATGGGGGAGAGGTCCACTCCGGAGTGCGGTTGCACTCCTTTGTGAAGTGTGGCTCCAGGCACTTAACGCACCTGGGACTAGCGAGACAATTACGCGCCGCGTGCCCGTAGAGTTGACAGCGGTGGCACTGTCCTGGATAGCCACGGCGATGTGGCGTTTCTACGGAGATTCCGGAGAGGCCGCAGATAGTGCGGGCCTCGCGGAAGAACTCTCGGGATTTAGGTGAGTTGGTCAGTATGACCAAGGCTAAGGGAAAACGGCGGCCGTTTTTGCTGTGCATCTTGTGCACAGCCTCGGCGGGAAAGCCTAGAGCTTTGATATCCTCAAGGATGATCTCGTTCGAGAATTCGAACGGGACTCCCCGTAGGATGGCTTTTATTTTACGCTCTTCTGGGAGAGCGTACGTGTGATAGGCGATCTGCCTTTGGGTGAGGAGCTGTGTCAGACTTCTGAAGTCAGTTACTGTGGGAACAGTGATTTTGACGGCCACGTTCATGTTAGTGGCCTGTACATAATTGATTTTTTGCTCGCGGCAAAGGTTTGAAACTAGAGGCCAGTTGGCCTTTTCCCGTAGGAACACGGGGGGAGGGGTCTTAGCCTTAGCTAAAACAGGCGCGCAGCGCGATGCTGGCTTGGTGGGCGCGGTGGTTGAGCCGACTGGGGGAGTCACGTTGAGTGACATGAGGGGGACGGGGGAGGGGGGCGACTGTGTCGCCGGGCAGGCGGATGGTGTCGGCGACACCGGCCTGGAGTTGGGTGTCGGAGACACCCGGGATTTCTTATTCCGCTTGGAGCGGCGCTCTACGAGCGTAAAAGTGACTGTAGGCTCGGGTGAGCCGGTGAGGGTGTCCGCTTGGGATACGGACTCGGCGCTGCTGCTAGACGCAGTGCGCTTGGAGGGGCGGGCGGCGGATGAGGCCGAGGTTGATGTAGCCGTCGAGGTGGCGTCCGAGAACTCGCACTCCATATCGCTGGAGGCGGAGGAAGGGGGAGCGCTGTGAGGCAGCTTTGACGAGGCCTGAAGAGCCTGGGCCTGAGGGGCCTGGGGAGCCAAGTTGGCGAGCAGGGGAAGCAGTAGACTGCTAAGCGATTGAAGAATCGCATTAGCGTCGGGGGGGGGAGCCTGAAGCGGCGATGCCATCCGCTAATTGCCTCGCAACATCCGCTAGGATTTGCGCAGCCATTGCGTACGGCGGGGAGGGAAAGGGGAGCTAACGATATATTTGAATATATAAATATATAACTAAGAACAACCTAGTCAAAAACCTAACTAAGCCTCCCTACCAGCGGTAGGGGGGGTCGGGACGGCCCCAGCGGTGCCCCTAACTCGGACAGCGCTGGTTCCGTCACCCTGGGTAAGGCCCAGTGCAAATGGGATCGGGACTTCCGGTTTGTTGTTTGCCTGAAGGGCGAAACTGTGCGCACCGGGGCAACGCCGACTGGTTTCGTTGGCACCGTTACGCGTATCCACCAGCCCTCGAAATCTTGATCTCGGCGAACTTACTCCACGAAGAACACCTGGAACGTCGAAGCCCGTCGACGTAGCTCACGTTCGACGAAACACGAAGAACGATTGACAAGCGACGTTTAGCAACGAAGATTAGTCGTGAAAACGACTGTTCTATGAAATTTAGGAATACGGTACGAAGCCTGGGTCGTGAAAACGACCCCTGAAATTTGGGGTGCTCAACTAGTGCGGGGACTAGAGAGCGGAAAAAGCGTCTACGATTGACGTGCGCTCGAGAACGCACGCAAACCGAGACTCTCTGGGAACCCACTCGCAATAGTATCTTAAATACTGTAACATACATGTTAGCGACGCAACATGAAATGGATTCGGCATAATAGGGACATAGCCATTCAAATAGTTTTGTAAATAACGCTAGTCCACGCCCTCACTACTTGCGCCCGTCCTCGGATAGGTGGTTATTTTCGAGTGTGACGTAAGCAAGTACTAATAAGATTCTTATAGGAAATTATGATGTTATAGGAACCTAGGTATAGGTATATTTTGAATTCTATTTTGATAACATTGATTTATGGTTGAATTGATGATGTTTGTGTTTAATAATGTTCTTAGTGATTTCATTGGTATAATATAAGCATAATATGAGAAGCTTTATGTATGTTTTGGATGGAAATTAGACCTAGGTTATTTGTCAAATACTGATTTGTTTAGATTTGTCATAATTATGGTAATTTTATGGTTATTTCGTATCAGATTAGGTACATAATGGTAGATATAACGTTATTATATATAGGTTCATATAATAAAGTACGCATTTGAAGTAATAAATGACGTAATATGGTTAGATATTTTCTCGTTGAATAACTACGTAATTATAGGGTTTATTGTTATGGTTTATTGATAATAATGTGTAAATTGCTTTCTTTTATTGAAATGTAATAGTTATTTTCATGGTGTTTTACGTATTTGAAGGGAATAACGAGAAAACTTTTGTTGTTGTATATGTTCCTAATTGGTAGTTATATCTTGTTTGATTATGTTAAAAACTAATTGTAATTAGAATGTTTGCATAATTTGATAATTTAAAATGATAAAATTACGTTTGTAACCGTTTCGCCTTAGGTACAATGTTAGGCTAAGTAAGTAGTCTGCCGGCGCAAACGGTATTTTGAGATGGTCTTTGTTCTAGAAAGTTTTTTGTATTTAATTTTATCAAATTGATATTTATGTAAACATATAGGAATCGTTTCGCTCTATTATTTGAATATAATATTGTAATAGTTTTGCTTAATAGTTTGAAAGATAATTCGATGTAAAGTTTAGAATCCAAGTAAAACTTAAGTGTAATTAGGTGCAATTGCACAAACGCGCCAGCCAATCAGAGCGCTGGAATTATTTAGGGCGAAATTTGTATAAAAGGCGCACGCCGAGCATTGGAAGTTCGCTCCGATGAAGGCTGACAGCATTCCCATGCTACAGCCGCTTGGGTGGTTTTTAGTGGGTAGGTGCCACTTTGGTGAGTCCCACATAACCCCGCAGACGGCTGCGGAGGTATTCATGACGAATCTTCCACCTCCCTCCCGAGAGAGGGTGCTTCGGCAGCAAAAAAAAAAAAAACATTGGAAGTCAGTTCGGTGCCCACAAGTGAAGAAAGAACATCTAATAAGAAGAAAGAAACAGTTCGGTGCCTGCAGCGAAGAAAACAACAACTAACAAGAAGAAAGAAAAAGTCTAATAAGAAAAGTTCAGAAGCTTCCAGCTAGAAGAAAGAAAGTGCTGTTCGGTGAATCCGGAGGCCAGTGAAGACGTAAGCGCTGTTCGGTGTATCCGGAGGCCAGTGAAGAGGTCTGAAGAAAGAAACTGAACTACAGGAACGATTGCGGTTCATTGGCTTGTTTAAACTTAAGGTTTATTTGGTATCCGCAATAAACGTTCATACTTTGAAGACGTGTTGTTTTCACTGCGCTCCAACCTGCACTCGATCAAGTCGGGCGTCACTCCGTGGTTCGTCAGGTCGTGGTGTCTTCGGGGCTTCGAAGGGTGCATACGGCGGCATCTTCTCCAGCCGGCGCAAAACCCCGCAACAGTTTTCCTGGTCCTTCGAGCCGGATCCTGGATCAAGAAGATGCCAACCACACGGTCAACCGGAAGAACGAAGCCCACCACCGCCACGGAGTCTTCGAGGGACTGGAGCGCAGCCACGCCGACAGAGACGACAGACACGATGGGGTCGTCTACGGGGTCGACGTTGACACCAGGGGCACCAACTCACCCCGCCGGAGGAGCGCCTGAAGCATGCCACGCCGAAGGTTGCACCGTACCGCCAGCAATGGATGGGGTTGCGTCGAGGGGCGCTGCGGACGAAGAGGCACGGTTCGCGGTACCAGCGCCCGTGGAACCCAGGAGGGTTGGTTCCACCACCAGGTCGAGGGCTTCCAGAAGAAGAGAAGCCGAATTGAAAATGGAATTAGCCCAGAGGAAGCTGGATCTCGCCGAGGCCGAACTGGAGCTCGTGCGGGTCGAGTCCGGCAGTGAAGAGGACTTCGCAGACGAGGAGCGGCAGCACCACGTGGAGGAGTGGCTACAGAAGACCGAGAGGAGAGCGAGGGTAATGCCACCCTTGGTGCCACCGTCGCGACCACCGTCACCACCAATACCACCGCGGCTACCACAGCCGCTGCCTGTATCTGGGAAGACCGACATCCAGGAGTTGGCTGAAGCATTGGGGAAGCTACCTAGAGGCCGGTCGGAAGCTGTACACATCGAGCTTCCCAACTTCGACGGCGCCGCAGAAGAATGGCTGGCGTTCAAGAGGACGTTCGAAGACACGGCACCCAGCTTCAGTCACGTGCAGAACCTGGCCAGATTACGGAAGGCGCTGCAAGGGAGGGCGCGAGAGGCAGTGAAGAGCCTCTTATTTACGGCGGAGCATCCCAGCGAGGTCATGAGGGGGCTACAACTGAGGTTCGGAAGACCCGAAGCTCTGGCAACTGCGGAGCTGGAGAAGCTGGAGAACCTGCCACGGGTCACAGAGGATCCGAACGACGTGAGCACGTTCTACAGCCACGTGAGGAACGCCGTGGCCACAATCAAGGCAATGGGGGCAAGCAAGTACCTAGATTCCCTCAGAACCACGAGAGCCCTCATTGCAAAGATGCCGACTACGATGAAACACAGGTGGATCGCATACAAGAGGACGAATCCTGACGAAGAACTTCGGGACCTGGAAGTCATGAACGCATTCCTGAAGGCTGAAAGCGAATGGTACGCGGAAATAGCCGACCCTGAAGTATCCTGGAAGAAAGAAGACCGTCAGCGATCTGCACCACCGAAGACATCATGGGGCCACGAGCGAAGACCAGTGAAGAAGGTTCACTACGTGCAGGGGGATGAAGAGCACCCCCGCAAGAATCGGTGTCCAGTGTGTAACGGCGAGCACTGGATTTACGAATGCAGGAAGTTCAAAGAAGCAAACCTTAGTCAAAAGTACGAAATGGCTAAGAAGGCAATTTTATGCTTCAGGTGTCTACGAGGAAGGCATTCAAGGAAGACCTGCAGGGCAGCAGATTGCAAGAAGTGCGGAAGATGGCACCACACCAGTCTTCATGAAGAAAGCCGTCCACCAGCAGCTGTTGGGGATAGAGAAGAATCCCGCTGCAATGTCTCCAGTCGCAGAGAAGAGCCCAAAGAAGTCGTCACCTCCGTGCACACTGCCAGTGATGGGCAGGTGTATCTGAAGATGATCCCAGTGGACCTGTATGGACCGAAGGGCGCAGCACGCGTACTGGCTCTTCTGGATGAGGGATCAACAGTCACGTTATTAGATGCTGGGGTGGCGCAGATGATTGGGGCTGAAGGCAAGGCGAGTCCGATAACTATCGAAACAATTGGAGAACATGGTATCAAGAGGTGCGACTCGCAGAAGACAAGCGTCAAGATCAAGGGAGCTCATCGTAAGAAGAAGGAAACTATTGAAGTTCGAACAATCGACAGTTTAAAGCTCTCAAGACAAGGTGTGGATCGAGGTGTCATCCAAGGATGCTCGCACCTGCAAGGCATTCAAGGTCAACTACTATATGAAGATGAAGAGCCAAAACTTCTCATCGGGCAAGACAACTGGGGTCTCATCGTCACGAGAAGACTCAAGAAAGGGAAAAGGTCCGATCCAGTTGCATCACTAACAAGCTTAGGATGGGTCCTCCATGGGCGTCACAACGGGAAGACGTCACCAGTACAGTTCGTCAACCACAGCAGACTCATCGAAGAAGATGAGACAGAAGCCTTGGTGCGGCGACACTTCGACATCGAATCAATCGGAGTGCAGCCTCGCCGCCCGAGCAACGACGCAGACCAACGAGCGCTTGAGTTCCTGCAATCAACGACGAAGCGCCTTCCAGAGGGGAGGTTTGAATCCGGGCTGCTGTGGAAGAGTGAAGACGAAACCCTCCCAAACAACTACGTGCAAGCTCATCGACGTCTTATTGGGATCGAAAGGAAATTGGACAAGGATGCAACCCTGAAGACGTCATATGAAGACCAGATGAAGAAGCTGATAGAAAATGGTTACGCAGAGAAGGCTCCAGTATCAACGACCGCTGGAAGAACATTTTGTTTGCCGCATTTTGCGGTAATGCATCCCGTGAAGAAGAAGCCAAGGATAGTCCTGGATGCTGCTGCAAAATTTGACGGGAAATGCCTGAACGACGCACTCCTGCCGGGACCAGATCTTCTGCAATCGCTATTTGGGGTGCTTGTGAGGTTCAGAGAGAAGCCGGTCGCCGTCGTCGCCGACATTCAAGATATGTTCCTGAGGGTACAGATGCGTGAAGAGGACCGCGACAGCCTGAGGTTCCTGTGGCGCGGCGACAAAAGAAATGGGACACCAGACGAATACCGAATGTGCTCAGTGGTGTTTGGTGCGGCTTCATCACCATCTACGGCGATATTTGTCATGAATAAGAACGCAGAAGACTTCAGAGAAGATTACCCGGCGGCAGTGGAAGCCATCAAGAATCATTATATGGATGATTATTTGCAGAGCTTTGCCACAGAGGAAGATGCAAGAAGGATCGCGCATCAGGTGCAAAGCATTCACGCAAAGGCAGGCTTCCACTTGAGGGGATGGAGCAGCAACAGGCCGAAGATCCTCGACGGGATAGGAGATCAGCTCAAAGAAGACAGCACAGAACTGGTTGCTGAAGAGAAGACTCTTGGGCTGAGATGGCTAGTGGCAGAAGACTTGCTGGCCTTCAACTTTGGGTTCCGGAATACCAGCCCGGACATACTCGAAGGCAAGAAGACGCCGACGAAGAGAGAAGTCACCAGCGCCGTGATGTCCACCTTCGACCCCCTGGGCCTTGCTACCCCAGTTTTAATTCAGGGGCATAAGCTGATTCGGGACATATGGCGCGGGGAGATCGGCTGGGACGACGAGATTCCCGAAGACCAGCGAGCAGCCTGGGCCAAATACGTAAAGGAAGTGTCTGTATTGAGAGACCTTCGAATACTCAGATGCAACTCACCGGAATTGGAAAAGGCAGCGAGTCAAGAGGGAACCCGGTGGAAGTTCATACCACCTGGCTGTCCAAACATGGGCGGCGCTTGGGAAAGGCTCGTACGATCGGTGAAGACGGCTCTGACAACGGTGCTGCAGTCCAGGACACCACAAGAGGAAGTCCTACACACGCTGATGACTGAAGTCGAACACGTAGTGAACTCGAGGCCACTCACCCACGTTAGCGTAGACCCTGACGATGAGGAAGCTCTAACGCCGAACCACTTTTTACTTGGCAGATCTTGTGGAGCACCGGCGCCTGGAGAGTTTGCAGACATCGAGCTCGTCGGGAGGGCAAGGTGGAAGACGGCACAACGGCTGACGGATCACTTCTGGAACAGGTGGATCAAAGAGTATCTGCCTACCCTGCTGCCGAAGAAGGTCAACGGAGCAGCAACGCAAGATCCGCGCGTTGGCGACATTGTCATGGTCGTCGACGCAACACTGCCGAGGAACACCTGGCCGAGAGGAAAAGTTCACCAAGTCTACCCTGGACCTGATGGGAGAGTTCGAGTTCTGGACGTGCAGACACCATGGGGGATCCTGAGGCGGCCAACGAGACGGGTCGTCATACTGGTTCCAGCTACAGCGTCGCAACCGCAGGATGAAGTGCTACGCACTGCGGGGGAGACTGTTAGCGACGCAACATGAAATGGATTCGGCATAATAGGGACATAGCCATTCAAGTAGTTTTGTAAATAACGCTAGTCCACGCCCTCACTACTTGCGCCCGTCCTCGGATAGGTGGTTATTTTCGAGTGTGACGTAAGCAAGTACTAATAAGATTCTTATAGGAAATTATGATGTTATAGGAACCTAGGTATAGGTATATTTTGAATTCTATTTTGATAACATTGATTTATGGTTGAATTGATGATGTTTGTGTTTAATAATGTTCTTAGAGATTTCATTGGTATAATATAAGCATAATATGAGAAGCTTTATGTATGTTTTGGATGGAAATTAGACCTAGGTTATTTGTCAAATACTGATTTGTTTAGATTTGTCATAATTATGGTAATTTTATGGTTATTTCGTATCAGATTAGGTACATAATGGTAGATATAACGTTATTATATATAGGTTCATATAATAAAGTACGCATTTGAAGTAATAAATGACGTAATATGGTTAGATATTTTCTCGTTGAATAACTACGTAATTATAGGGTTTATTGTTATGGTTTATTGATAATAATGTGTAAATTGCTTTCTTTTATTGAAATGTAATAGTTATTTTCATGGTGTTTTACGTATTTGAAGGGAATAACGAGAAAACTTTTGTTGTTGTATATGTTCCTAATTGGTAGTTATATCTTGTTTGATTATGTTAAAAACTAATTGTAATTAGAATGTTTGCATAATTTGATAATGTAAAATGATAAAATTACGTTTGTAACCGTTTCGCCTTAGGTACAATGTTAGGCTAAGTAAGTAGTCTGCCGGCGCAAACGGTATTTTGAGATGGTCTTTGTTCTAGAAAGTTTTTTTAGATTGATATTTATGTAAACATATAGGAATCGTTTCGCTCTATTATTTGAATATAATATTGTAATAGTTTTGTTTAATAGTTTGAAAGATAATTCGATGTAAAGTTTAGAATCCAAGTAAAACTTAAGTGTAATTAGGTGCAAATTGCACAAACGCGCCAGCCAATCAGAGCGCTGGAATTATTTAGGGCGAAATTTGTATAAAAGGCGCACGCCGAGCTTTGGAAGTCAGTTCGGTGCCCACAAGTGAAGAAAGAACATCTAATAAGAAGAAAGAAACAGTTCGGTGCCTGCAGCGAAGAAAACAACAACTAACAAGAAGAAAGAAAAAGTCTAATAAGAAAAGTTCAGAAGCTTCCAGCTAGAACAAAGAAAGCGCTGTTCGGTGAATCCGGAGGCCAGTGAAGACCTAAGAAGACGTAAGCGCAGTTCGGTGTATCCGGAGGCCAGTGAAGAGGTCTGAAGAAAGAAACTGAACTACAGGAACGATTGCGGTTCATAGGCTTGTTTAAACTTAAGGTTTATTTGGTATCCGCAATAAACGTTCATACTTTGAAGACGTGTTGTTTTCACTGCGCTCCAATCTGCACTCGATCAAGTCGGGTGTCACTCCGTGGTTCGTCAGGTCGTGGTGACTTCGGGGCTTCGAAGGGTGCATACGGCGGCATCTTCTCCAGCCGGCGCAAAACCCCGCAACAATACAAAATTCCCTTTAATAAAATAGGATGAAACTATGCTTGAATTTTATGCGCCTGCCGTAAAACGCTGAGCAATGTTGGCTACAATGCACATTTTCAAAGCTTCTTTGCAACGATCGGCAACGCAGCCATGATCGATATTCATGGAATGTTACATGATTAGACAGCTAAGATTCATCATGTCTATGCGTACCGACTTCCCATCAGGTGGATATGTCGTGGCCATATCATGGAATTGCATATTTCATGAAATGCAAACATTATTTGGCCATATAGTTGAAACTGTATCGGTAGTTAAAGGGACCATTTTTACGATATGATCAAATAAACTTAGCCATTTCATGGAGTAGCTACGTGTTAGTTGGCCATGTCAACAAACGATTTCTTATTATTGATCTGGCCAAGCCACATCATGATGTGACCAAACAACAAATTGATCACATTTCAATAAATAAATAAAATATTTTCTTTCGTAAATCGATTTAGTATATTATAGATAAATATACTGGCAGTACCTGCACATTAAAATTTACAATACAATCTTTATTACTAAGTAATTGTTATAGTAACTGATTGCTGATTCGTTAACTAAACAAAACCTAACTGAAAATAAATGTATGTTGGGAAGATCGATCAGGTCCAACAAGTCGCATTAGATCAAATAGGCCTTGCCTCAATCGACAATTACCTAACTGTTATTACTGATTAAACAAATTCTCAGACAAGTATGTAGGCAGACAAGCATATAAACAGGAAGAAAAACTCAATTCCCCAAATTAAAACATAAATATAGTTCTCTGCAATCAGCCCACAGTCTCTGAAAGATAACCAGGTCAAGGCTACCTCGCCACCGCCGCGGAGCGTCGCCACGCTGATGACATCGAGTACGCGGAATCATAATTAATTTGCCCGCATGGCATGATATTAATGAATTGTAATTTGTTATGGTGGTACACGAGTATGAAGACCTCACATTGTCAGTACGAGATGGTTGCGGTTTGACATAGCTGGTAAAGTAAAATGGAATTGACCTTGTTTATTCATCATACTCTATATGTTTTATAAGTGAACAGTAGAGTCCAGATGGTACAACTATTATCACGCTGGCTTCTGGAACCGACGTCATGGGCTAATGGTCAGTTGAGTGAAACTGGCTTTAAGTGGGAGTATTATTTAGTCGCTGGAACAAATTAAACAAATTACTCAAAAATGCATAAAAATAAAAAACAATTATTTAAAGTTATTGTCTTTTTTTTATTGAAAAAGGATGAGACGTTTGTCTTCTATCTCACCTGATGGAAAGTGACGATAAAGACGAAGGTGTTACACGTCTATCCACGAGATACATCTTCGACGCTTGATAGAAATAGGACTATAGTGTTCTGGAACAACAGACGCAGGCAGTTCATTCCACACCTTGGCGACCCGCACCAAAAAGGAACTATCGAAGTGTTTGGTTCGACTTCTTGGGACATCCACCATAAAGGGATGGAAGGCCTGTCTGCGTCTAGTAGTCCGATGCAAGAAGGGTGTGGGTTCAACCTGATCAAAAAGAGCATTCGCGCACTCTCCAAAATGTAATCTGTAGAAGACTGCTAAACTGGCAACTTTCCAACGATGGTCGAGGCTTTGCAGTTTTTAATCAGTCAGAGTTTTGCAGTCAGAGTTGTTAATAATTTTTCGGGCTCCTTGGGAAATTTTTGTCTGCCATTGTAATGATTGGGATAATTGGAAATTCCAACTGAAGCCACGCAACGTCAATCGATATTTGTTTATATTGATCACAACAAAATAAATAAATAAATAAAAGATACTTTCTTAAACGAACCGCAAATGTATCTTTTCTATTCAGCTATGTGTTTTGTAAACCATAGAGTTGTCACAGTTCTTAATACATAGGTAGTATAGGTAGCGTCGGGTGACAGGTCTAGGGTTGCCAGGTCGCAAAATCCAATAACTAGATTGCTCCCTGTTCTTCTCAGGAAACTCGTAAATATCAACAGAAAAAACAATTCCTGCGCTATAAATAATCTACAAAACGGTGAGTAAAAAATGTGTTTTTTTTTATCACGCAATTTTGATACTTACCTATATTTTTCTCAAACTTTGACAACTAAGTATCGCACGGTATCTAGTAATGGTAATGGTAAGATGCACACGGATCTATGGACATAATCGATTGGGTTCGAATGATTTATTATGTTATACTTAAGTATTGATTAAGTTAATCGAACCCTTTTCTATTATTTACCTAGTTACATACCTAGTGTTAAAATGGTAATTCACGCGGCATAATTATCGGAACAAGGTCCCAATTTTCCTGACTTGGTTATATCATACCTACGACAGTGAGTTTGTTTGTTTGTGACTGCTTAACCTAACATCCTGAAACTTTGCAATTACGTGGTGGCTGGGATATGTTATTCTCAGAGTACTTTAGTTTTAATGTGAAGCTGTTACAAGTCTTGTCTTGTTTCGAATGAGTTTAACTGTAATTGTTCCTAAAAGAAACATGCCTTAATGCCATGCCAGCGTTAACTAAGGTTAACTTTAAGTCAGTTTTGGACTCATTAACCTATTTGTTGAAACAGAGTTGTCTATTTTGACTTATAAAGTTTTAACTCATAATTTAATATGTCATAAAAAAATTTATCATAACTTTCGATTGTCCGAAATAATACTTGTAATAATAAGTTGATCCACATTATTGTCCTAAAATTGAAATACCTAAATATTGATAATCCTAGATTCTGTTGTCATAAATAACTTCATTTAAAATAAAAAACATCCGCAAAAATTCACTTCTAAAGGTCCTTGTAGCAAAATAACCGAAGTCACACTATGATTGCATTAAAATTGTTATGGGTTTCGTAGATATCACAGTAGACAGGAATTGAGTATTATAAAAATATCGTTTATATCTCTTAATTAAATGAGAATGTAGCTTTTGTTTAACTTAATACGCAACTTAACATACAAAAACATTTACAGTCATGCGTTGTTGCTTTATTTTTTCTTTAATATGCAGCCATGCAAGCATGCATGCAGGCTTACAATCATGCATGCAGGTATGCAAACATGCGTGCATTCATACAATCAAGCAGGTATTTTTAGGCGTTATCCGCCAGAACACTCGCTATTGAATTGCACTCTAGGGTCCAACCAATTAAGACCTCGCCGATGTCGTTTCGGCCAATCGCAACAACAGTTTTAAGGGACAAAAGTCATCCCAGCGCTGCGACAATTTTATAAAAAAAGGTATTTATGGTAACTAATATTAGAAAAACTTATGATTATGATTGTACAAATGTGTTTAAGGACTTATTAACTAGTAGATGAAGAAAAAGTTCGATGTTTCAAATATTATGGCACACGATGTTTATGAGAAGCTTGTAATAAATTTTGATTTTAGATTTATTAGATGGACACTACAGCCCGTCACGTTTTTGACCGCCATAATAATCACTTGAACGTTGTGTTCCAGACGAAGGCAAGGAACGGCAAGGAATACAACTGAAACCTACCCTCCGCAACGCGGCATTAGTCGCTATAAAAATAACTGCCAACATTGATAAATGAAACACTTTAACAATTTACATGGGTGCAGATGCAACTTACCGACGTTGTCTGGCTGTGAAAATAGTAAAAGAGAAAAAGAAACAATTCATATTACAGATAAATAACATGTGCCTGTTTATTCAAGCAAAGTAATAATATTATTGGGTGCTAATTAAAACAGACCTATTTTGAATAGCATTATTCACCTCTAAAAATCTACATTGACTTCTAAATTACCAAGTCAGCCATAATTTACGAGCGTCTGAACGATACTATCTTAGCCACTAAAATATGTTATCGCATGATGTTTTTGCTGTAAAATTTTGAATTATCATCCAAGTTTGATTATGGCGATTCGCCGGGTGGCCCCGCACCACGCTCGCTTCCTTCGCTCGGCTCGCGCATGTGATAAATGCAGCCCAACATTAACCTGACCCAAATTTAACTACTACGCTTTCTATAGAATATTTAGTAGGCATTACAAAAAAGACGAATTAGTGTATTAGAGGCTATCTCATTTTCCCGAGGCTTAGTTATAAAATTAGAAGTTTGATCCCGTGGCTAATAAAGAAATCCGTGGCTTGACTTATAACTTCCCGTAATTATTCAATCATTTTTATCTGAATATTTTTTAATACTATCTTCATAGCCGGCAAACGAACACCCGACCCACCTGATGGTAAGTGGCATCCGCGCCCATGGACATCGTTAATGGTAGGTGTTTTATTTATTAATAGTGATTGTGATTATTATCTCGACTAGGTTACCGTTGACATTGCCTTTGTTCCAGCAATGGCACTGGGTGATCCTTCCCTTTATCCGGAACACAACCACGTGACGGGACTATTACGGCTGTCATTGCAGGAAGGATTGTAGAACAACCCCATACGACATTATAACACAGAAAGTTTACGACTACTACAAGAAATTCTACTACACAAAATTGTAAAGTAATCATTCGTTTGCTTGATACTTAAAAGTCGACCTAGTGGTGTAGCGGTTAGAAGCCCTGCTTCATAGGCAGAAGGCCCCAAGTTAGAGTCCTGGCCGGGGCATTCATTTGTGTGATGAACACAAATGTTTGTTCTCGGGTCATGGTTGTTTGTATTTATATGTATCTTTATTCTGGGTTCCCCCCCAGTTCACAGTATGGTCATCCATAACACAAGCTCTGCTTACTCTGAGGCCAAACAATTGGTGTGTTTGTCTGAGGATTTATTATTATTAATAGATCAACTAGCGTTATGTAGCTATGTATATTGTAGAATTTGGTAAATAACACGTTTACTCGTCACTAGTCGTCACGAACTTCGACCACGGCCGATATATCAGCACGATGATGTAGAGGTTCTTCGATATTAACAGAAGCACGATCTGCTGAAGGAAAAAATATCATAGGAATATCCGTGGGCGCAGACGTTAAGCTATTCATCCAGTATCGAAGACTCAGTTACCATGCATCATTCAACTCGCCCGAAGTCGAATTCAGGTCGTAATTAATAATAATAATGAACTAATTAAACTATACGCAAAAAACGAAAAGTAAGTAGAACAAAACAAGCGATAAGTTATAATTGGCAAGTTTATTTCTTACTCAAAACTTAATTTGTAGATATTATAAGTTTTGTACAAAATACATTGCATATAGGTTATAAAACAATAACGAAATTTAAAGCAGAATCCTTTCAGTAGCCAAATCAGGTTAAAACATCTCTCGTCAAGAATTTAGTTTGTAGAAAGTACATTAATATCGAAGCATTAATAAACTTTCTCTTGTCAATATCAACTAAAAAAACATTTGACAGTTCTTCTGAGCTTCGAGCTTCAGTAACCTCGGTCAGTGCTGTTTCTCGTAGATCTGATCACCGGTTCCTCAGTAATTTCACCTGTCAAATGTTTGTACGTGATAGTGACGAGCCGGTGAAACTCTCGACGATACAATTAAAAATAATTAGTCGATATTAGTGTTTCTGCGTCGAGGTTTTGCATTTAGGATGGTTACTTTAAAAAACAAACAGTAAATAAAAAAAATAATTACTTGCCTTTTTTTTAAATTCAAACTCTAATGAACGCAAGTTTAGGTAAACTTATGTTCTAATATTGTATTCAATGTAATCAATGGTCGGGTTTATTGGGAATCAATGTCATTACTTGTTTATTGCGGGTTTTATCATTTGTTCAAACATAGTTTAAAACCGTAACAATTAAAGTTATGTATATAAAAAAATATTTTAATCTGATGAAGAAACTCGCCAATTTTGGAATACTCTCAAATATTGAACTTTGTATCTTTGTACAGATTTCAAACTGTTTTAAACAAATATTATAATGAAGGTTCAATGAATTGTTCATAACTTGATACACTGCTGCACTCGTTATTATGCGCATAGTTTCAAATCAATCGGAACAATATTTACTGTACTAGGTACGTGTATTAGGTACGTGACTCGGAAAGTCCTATGTTTTTATTACATTTTAATAAAAAACGATGTTGTTTAATAACAATGCACTTGTCGTGGCATTGAAATGAAAACTTATAAAAAGGTGTAATCTTATCTTTGATCATTTTCAATGTCAGTTTTGAAACGATATTATTTGAAATGACAGTTCTAACTTCCTTGTATGTATGTACCCAACTAAAACAATTTTTTTAACTTTGTCATAGTCGGTAAATGGGCACGCGGTCCACGTGATGGTAAGTTGCATCCGTGCCCATAGACATCATTAATTGTAAATGTTAATGATTAATTATATTGTTATTTGTAGACTATCGATTAATGAGGCGTTGCCGATTGTAGGCTAAAGTTGGACTTGCTTTTCTTCCAGTAATTGTTCCAACCACGTGACGTGATTATTTTGGCGGTCAAAATAGGAAGGACTGTAGTACCGCCCCAGACCAGATCTTAACAAAGAAACTCTTTAAAAAAATACGATTTTTAGAAAACTTGATTATTTCACATATTAAAATTACCTTTAAACTAAATATAGGACATCATTCAAGCTTTCTGTTAAAACTTGTGACGTCATTTTAAGATATATCAAAATGGGAACACTAACTAGCTATCAGATTAATCGATATCAGACCGCTGTCTGTGACGAAAGCACATCACTATAACGCGCAGTGTATCACCGGCGTCCAATCGCTTGCGCGAGTATTTGTTGTCATGTTTGTGCGTCCGCGCAGCCTATACAGGCGAACTGTTACGCCGCAGACGACATATTGTGCTTGTTTGACTTTTTAATTGACATTTTAATTAGTAAAAATTTTAGCAGAGTGATAACGTGTGATAACTTGTGACGCCGAACTAGTATAAGGTAAGTCATTATTGTTAATTATTTTGTGTTGGTAATCGGTTGTTTTTCAAATTAAAGGTGGACTTAACTCTACATTAGAAGATCTTAGACCTTATTGGTCAGTAAAAGCAGACGATGATAGTTATACAGGAAATATTTTAATGTAGTTGCCATTATTGATACGACTATTGGTTGAATTTTATAGCGTTAAAAATATCATGGTCCTGGATTATACTGTTCTTCACACATATGAATATAAATTATCTATCCACCTATCTATGTACACATATCTAGCTACCTATTTTTTATCGATTAACTTTTCTTTGATTCATTTCGATATAATCGTACTCATTTGTTATTAGTAATGAAATTTGAAAATATTTAACCATGGAAGTGTTGAGAAAAACCTTGCTTTGTTTTTGACCGAGGCAGGAAGATCTTTTAAGGTTGTTGTTTTTAGAACAATTTGCATTCCATTGTGAAAAGTATACCTCTAATTAGTGCATCAAAATATTGGCTTCGTTGAGTTTAGTAAACACAGTCTTCGAATATTATATTTTACCTAGTCTCACGGTTGATAAGAAACTGGTAAATAACCCGTCGCGCGATTTATGTACAACAGGTGTACCTACGTAAGGAAAAACGCTCCAAGCGCGTTACGTACACATGGTGTACATAACGAGTCAGTTGCAATTGGTCGCTCTTTTCTTCAATATTTTTGCACTACGAATATAATATATTATATAATATAATATAAATCCCCAGACAAACACACCAACTGTTTGGCCCCAAAGTAAGCAGAGCTTGTGTTATGGATGGCCATACAGCGAACTGGGGGGAACCCAGAATAAACATACATATATAAATACAAACAACCATGACCCGAGAACAAACATCTGTGTTCATGACACAAATGAATGCCCCGGCCAGGACTCGAACCTGGGACCTCCGGCGTATGAGGCAAGGCTACTTACCACTACACCACTCGGTCGTCTACGAATACGAACTAAGTAGTGTAATCGATTCATTCATTCATAATTAAACATTTTCGAGTATTATTTTAATGGTAATACTGATATACCGAACGATAGAACGAAAAAAAAAACTAATGCCGACGCCGAGACGCCATTACTGTTTTGTATGATGGTTTGGAACTACTCGGAAGTGCTTTGTTGTAATTGAAATATGAATTCAAGAAGAAATCGGTAAGTAACTTGTTATATCATATATATAGAATTACTAAGAAATAACTGTAGAATCTGTTTTTACTAATTGTTATATTGAAAGTGATTATGATTACAATGATAAAGTAGCAAAACTTTTGTAATGCACTAAACTTCGACGCCGTGTCCGCCATATTTTACAATATTTATCGTAATAATTTTCTTAAATGTGGTTTAAAATATATATAAGTTGGTAGTTAATTTATGTAAGAATATAATTTAACAAACAGATATTGATAATATTGTGTAATTTCATCGCAATCATATTTCAAATATGAATTTCTGAACAATCAATGCAAAATGATGAAAAGAGTACGAAGTGCAAAAACGGCAGTAAAAGTATTATCTATCAATAATTTTTTTTATATTTTCTTGTCGTAGGAGGTGTCATATTAGGTATTTTATTCCAAATAAAGTTTGTTCTCCGACTGGAACTAAAAATTGTAGACTTTTTCAACAAGAATAAATTACTATTGTTATATTATGTATTTTAGTTTTAATTTGTATGTAATTTTAGATTTGTACATGCATAATATAAGTTGTTATTTTCTTGTTAGTCAAGTTTAAAATTTATATAATGAATTTTATGATAATACAATCAAATGAGTATGGTTTGTACGATCCGAAAAGATGCGCCCCACTCTTGCATCCGTTTATTTTATTGTAGTGTATTATTCTGTGAAAACTTATAAATATATAATAAGAGATATGGTGTTGAGTACTCAAATAGTTAATTTTGTGATATTTTTAGTATAGAAAGATAGGTGAGGTCGCGTAGTGAAAATGGACCACATGGACAATCGCGGGAGTGCGTTGCCAGGCGAGCCATTATTATGGGGCTCTGATCCTCAACTGTCCCTTCGCCTCCGCGGTATGTATTTTTGTACAGCGTACAGCTATATTTGTTTAATTTCGGTGCAATTATTTGTATTTCTTTTTCTAGCCTCCACGCGTTCCTTGTCCAGGGGACTCCAGGCGGTTCTCTACATGTTGAACATACTAGAAGTATAATACTAATAAGTTGAAGAGAGAACGGGTGCCGTTTGAGGGTGTTCGTCGTTTGGATACTTAGGGGTAGGGAGATTTGCCGAGCTAACAGATGGAGATAAGAATAATTTTCTATAGGCATAAAGAGACTTGCATGTCAATACTCTTTCATGTTGTATTTGCTTAACACACATTTTTTACAGCTTTTTTTACTGTAAAATATAATTCTTAGTAAAATATATTGTTTTATTTTTATTTTGAACCTTTCACAGTTTTCTCTTAGAACAAACAGAATTGCTTTTCACACCACGAATATCACGCAACGGGTCAAACGCAAAGTTGAGTCGTCTTGTCCGCTCGTGCCTCCAAATTAACCCGCAAGTGAAAACAGTAATGCAGGATATATCAATAAAATTATCTTTATTATCTACTTAACAATTCCAGAGAATACCACGATATTATTCAACTAACCTACAATTACGTTTTACTAAAATATAATTCTATTTTAATCACTAAGTGTGCAAGAGAAACAATATTTTAAAAAGTAAGATTTCTAAAATATCTGTCTGAGCTTACCTCAAAGTCCCTTGTTAAATATGATGTTGTATTTCTTGTTGTTATATTTATTTAGATATTATTGAGACAATCGTTCTATATAGCTGTCCACAATATGATAATAACGATGATGAAACAGTTTTTTATTATTATTAATAATAATAATAATAATAAATCTTTATTTGCTAAGAAATTGGTACATTGAAGGTCTTATTTATAATTACAGTTTCACAATATCCTACCGACAAGTGTCGGTGTGCAAAATTTTTAATTAAGATATGTTAAAAAAAATTTATTACAGTCAATTATTTTTAAATTAAAATATGTCAAAAAAAATTATATTACAGTCAATTATTATTAAAGTAAAATTATTATACATTTTTATTAATTATCAATAAATTTGTCATTTAAAAATTCATTATTTGAATAATATAATTTACAGAGCAAAAATTCAAATAGACTATTTTTAAATTTGTTCAATGGTAAATTTTTAATTTTTTTCGGTAATTTATTAAATATCTTCACAGCCATACATACAATATTTTTTTGAAATAAACTTAATCTTTGGGCAGGTATATACAGTTTTTCAGCATGCTTTTTGCGACCAGAAATCATTTCTTGATTAGTTGGAAACAACTGGGGGTGTTTTTTACAAATAAACTAACTTCATAGATATATAAACAAGGCAACGGTAGAATTCTCAAGCTTATGAATATTGGTTTGCAACGATCTATAAACCCTGCGCCGGATAAAGCTCTAACGCATTTTTTTTGCACTTTAAATATAAAATCTATGTCAACAGAGTTGCCCCATAAGATTATTCCGTAGCGCAAGAGGGAGGCTACGTAGCCGTGATACGATAGTAGAGCAGCTTTCCTTCCCGCTACTTCTTTCACTCTTCTCAACGCGTAAATAAATCGGTCTAGCTTATGACAAAGGCTTTCGATATGTGCCTTCCAATTTAAATATTTGTCGATTTGAATCCCTAAAAATGTTGCCGTTTCAACGTTATTTATTTTCTTGTTGTCAAAATTTATGTCGATTTTATTATTATGTATATTAGATGTTTGGAATTGAATTAAATTGGTTTTATTAAAATTAATTTTAAGATTTAAGTTATTTAAAAATGTCAAAACGTTAGTCAATGTATGTTGAATTTCATCTTTTAGCTCTTTTTTATTGCTTGTATTTATCACGAGCGTCGTGTCATCTGCAAAGTTTATACATTTTTGATTTCCCATGAACTTTGGCAAATCATTTATGTATAACAAAAATAAGAGAGGTCCTATTATGCTACCCTGGGGAACTCCGTACTTATTATTTTGATATGTTGAACGCCTTGATTCTCTGTTTGTACCTTTGAAATAGCTTATCTCTACACATTGTTTTCGATTATCCAGATAACTTTGAATCAGTTCATTCACTTTACCTCTAATACCATTTTTATTTAATTTGTCTAGTAAAATTTTATGATCAACAAAGTCGAATGCTTTGCTCATGTCGAGCAGCAAGGCCACAGGAAAACCTCTCTTGTTTAGACTCTCTGATATTTCCTTTACTAGAGCGAAACAAGCCATACTTGTTGACCTTCCCTCTCGGAAACCAAATTGTTGATCATTTAGTATATTGTATTTTTTTTAAAAACCTTTAATTCTTATTGACATAGTCTTTTCAAAAATTTTCGATAATATTGGAATACGAGCTACTGGGCGAAAATTAGTCATGTCCTTTATATCCCCTTTTTTATAAATGATTTTTTTGATTGATTTTTTTAGCCGTTCGGGAAATATGCCTTCGCTAAAAGACAGATTAATAATATATGTTAGGGGTTTCTTTATAGCCTTAGCGCATTTTTTTATTATATGTGTAGTAAGATGGTCATATCCCGCTGAATTGGTATTTTTTAAAGATTTTATCATAAGATCAACTTCGTGTACATCAGTAGGTAAAAGGAATAACGAATGATCAGTCGTTGTTGAATTAGTCAGTGGTTTATACTTTAAAATGTCAGAATTAGATTTATTTGTCAAGTTTATATAAAAATTATTGAATTGTTCACATATATTTTGAGGGTCTGTGTAAATAATGTTATTAAATTTAATTATGTCAATGTTTTGATGTCGATTTAAATTGGAATTACAATTTTTTTTAATTATATTCCATGAAGCTTTACACGTATTTTTTGCCTTATTAATATATTCTGTGTTACATGACTTTAATGATGCGACCATGCACTTTTTTTAAAACCTTGTTGTAATTATTGTAAACTGTTTTATTCTGTTTCTTATTACTATTACATAAAACATATTTTAGGTATAGACGTCTTTTATTTATACAACTTTTTTTTATACCTTTGGTCAACCATTTTTCTTTCAGGGCATTATTATTCTTGATTTTAGCTTTTATAATGGGAAAACATAGATTAAAAAATAAAATTAAATAATCATGAAAGATATTGAATGACTTATTAGTATCACTTTCAGAGTAGACGTCTTGAAACGATAGTGCCGAAATACATTCTATATAGTTCCGTACGTTGTCTTCTGAAAAGTCTCTTTTTTCTTCAAACCAATATTTAGGATTCTGCTTTATATGTTTTCTCTGTTTAACTTTAATCGATGCAGTTTGTCCCGTTTCGTGGTCCGATAGAGCTAGATAATGTATTTCCGCGTGCACATTTTCAAAATCACTACATGTAAGGTCTACACAAGATTTTTTTCTGGTCGGATTTATGATATGTGATATTATATTATAATTTAGTAACAAAGCTTCAAACTCTTTTGATATGGAGTTATTTTTTAAAATATTAATATTGAAATCATTACTGAGTATAATATTTTTGTTTGATTTATTACATAATTTATGTAGCAATTTTTCAAGCTCGTTTAAGAATATATCCACTGAAGAGGATGGTGTTCTATAAATGCAAACTAAGGTTATATTGTAAGTAATCATTTCAATAGCACAACATTCAAACACATCTCTTAAAGGTTGACTGGTTTGAATGACTTTATATTGTAAATGTTTTTTAATTAAAATACAAGAACCCCCTCTGCGTTGTTGTGTACGTGAGTAATACGCTGCTAGTTCATAGCCCTCCAACATAAGATTTGATTCGGATCCTCTTTTTATAAAAGTCTCTGTAAGACATACTACATCTATGGCGCCTATAGTTTTGCTAAGTTCCTTAAATGTTGCTTGAAGTATATCGCGCTTCCCCAGTACGCCAGCTATATTTTGGTGAAATACATTAAAGTTATGTGTACTAATATCAAGGAAAAAACTGATCCGGTGAGAATTGTACTTGTAGATTCCTACCGTTGTATGTGTCTGTTTGAGTAGCTTGGTCAAAGGTTTTTACTAATTTGTAATGTGGTATTCTTCTGTTCACAAAAGTAGAATTGTATTGCAGAATATCTATTTCTATATTTAATTTAAAACAGATATAATTTTTAAAGCCAGGTTTTCCTTTAGTCAAATTAAATTTCTTCATATGATTAGTCATGTCAATAAAATTACAATTATGATAATTATGTGATAACATTCTAATATTATAGTTTAGCAATTTTTCATTTAAATATTTGTTATATAATATCCCTAATAAAAATACCTGTTTACATTTTTTTAACGATTGATTAGAATAATATAATCGAAAAAGTATCAATTAATTTAAAGTAATAATAATTTAAGATTAAAATTACAATAACATTTATCACTATGATTAAGAATTAATTAATTGATTGAAAATATTTATTGCAATCAATGCATTTTTGTATTAACGGTACATATAGACAATTATGTTGAGCCGACGGCATTCGCACGCGGCAGCCATTTCGCGTAGTTTTTATATAGTTTAGATAAACAAGTTTTTATTGTGTAAACAGATGGATATGAAGTGAAGTTATTATTGTTTTGTCTACTTAGACATACAAAGTATAATAATGAAGTGTTGTTTTGGTGAATATGTGCGTAAAGGGTTAAGTCCATTTTAGGCCGTCAGTAAGCTTTATGTTTCAGCACTTAATGGACGAATGGAATGCACGATAATTCGTATCATTTATGTAAATGATTATTAAAAAAAGTATCAGAACTAAAATATTTCCCAATAAAATTATCTAAATTAATAAGAAACAAAACCTGAGGAGTCTCCATACAATAGCTGCGCAACGTTGGGGTTACCGATTCAATGCAAAAGAAGTTTTGCTGGTGGCTTATTCTAAAGATAAAGGCATAAAGCTTTTCATCAACAGTAAAGTAAACATAAAGTATACATTTAAAACTAAATAAATAAAATGAAAAACATATTACAAAATTAATTATGTTAATTGTATTATCTTGCAAAGCATTATTTCGATTGCAATTATAACTTTTTGTGAGTTTTGTTCTTTTTTAGTTCGGGATCCCTATCACCAAACTTCAAAATTCAAATACGTCAATCCAATATATATTCGCTCTGTTATTTTGCAACAAGTGGATGTGCTCTTTCGGTTTTCCTTTTTTTTTTTAGTTTTTACTTCCCATGTTATTTCCTTTTTGATTTTCCTTGTGTGAAGTCTAAACGCGACAAACACTCGCTTCGGGTCGAGAGATAATGTGGCTCAGTAGCGTCAGTTTCTCGCATTTTGAGATCTCCTCGAATTGTCGCGGGTAATAGACCTCTTCCTTTAAAAGCCTTTTAGTTTAGTTTAAAGAATTAGTCTTATGTATAAATGTGTCTTCTTTCTATATTCTTATTAAGATTTTGGACATGTGACTCTAGTGTTGTACGTAAGATTTCCGTTGACTTCATTATTTAATTTAAATACCAAAAACAAAAAAGTTAGTTCAATAACCTTTTAAATATGGTTTATGACTATATAGTCAATCTATTAAAAATAATCATGACGGTATTATATGCTGAAACATCATCGGCCGACGGCTCAAACACTATGGACTTAAGCCTTTGATATAATGTGCTAAAGTTTCAAGGTTACGTGAAAAAAATCATAAAATATGGTAAAATAACGCATATTTATGTAACGAGGTCAGTTTTATTGCTTTATTGAATGTTATAATCAGATAGATAAACTCATAACAAGTCCAAAAAGGGATCATTTAAACCGTATATATATCTTATTGTTAACAAATTCTTCGCTTTTCTAAAGGCCCTCCAAGACAAAATATTTGTTTATAAAACCTGACGCATTCAGGGCATTTTCAGTCGTCGCGGGAGGGGTTAAATAAGACCAATAATTGTCTTTATTATATTAACGTCTTGGTTGGTAATAAATATGGTAATTATCTCTTCTCGCAAAATTATTAAATAATTTCAAATGATGCAACTTGGAAGATAACACAATTACGGTCTCTAAAGAAACCAATCAAATTAGTGACAGCGTCGACTCCATGACTCTTTACACTTCGCGTTTTTGGATTAACAAACGGCAACACTGCACAAGCAAACGTTGATTTTTGATCAGTTACCTCCTTGACTAATCCAGACTTTCTTTGAATACCGGGATCCATCAACACATAGATTTTAGTTTAAAATTTTTCTTTAGTATACCTACTTCCCCTTATATTTTATGTACTTATGTTTTGAAGACAAAGTTGTTTTAGATTTAAAAGATTTTAAAGAACAATATGAATATATATATTGTACAACAATAAGTGACAGTACAATACACCTGATGGTACAGTCAGGGAAATTGGTGCATGCTCAGATTCGCATTCGAATCCCGTGCAGTGTTGTCGCCCCTTAGTATGCGCAGCGCCTACAAAACACCGAACAACGCTCGAGCGATTCTCGCCATACCTGGGTCTCCGCTGAGTTCCCCGACTGTACTAGGCGGTTATTATTGTTGTACCTAGAGTTGTAGAATTTATAGAGTCGAAGCTGTTGGTTAATACATGAATAGATTTTTAAAACGACACACACAAATTTTAATACCTACCTTTTTGTGAGTTCAAAATCACGCATGCGCGTAAATAGCTTCCATGACAGAGTTAGTTCTGCAATCAAATACTGCGTCTTTTTTAATCGCATTAGTTATAATCTTCGTAAATAATACATTGGCTACATTATAGAGCTTTCGATGTAAAGCATGTTGCCACACCCATACACGTAAAGTGGGTGGTTACGAGTAGTGGTAATATAGCGCCACGCGGGGTATACCACGTAGGCCATCTCTGTTTTATGCAGCTTCACTTGGATACACACATCCAAAGCGTCTAGGGATCAAGAACGCTTTAGAGTATTTCTGCAAATGAGGTTTATTACACTGACTTTTTGGATCGCTATTTATTCTATTTAGTGAATTAAACTATTTAAATAAATAATTTCAAAACCAAATACAGGAAATCAACCGTCAGTTAGCATTCCTATAAGACTGTGTCATAACATTTTTACAAAATCACTACAATTTCTGCATCGGAACTGTGAAAAATCACACTGATATGGAGCGACATCGTCATTTAACCCGAGAAGACTATCGCAGCGGGCACTCTGTAATCGTAGAGCCCGTTTACAATGGGCGCGTGCACCAGAGATTGGGAGGAAGAAGATTGGCGTTGTGTGCGCTTTTCGATGAATCTCGTTTCTTAATGAGGCCGAATACAAGATGCATTCGAGTTTGGAGAACCTCTGGACGTCATTAACGTTTAAGATTTTGTCAGAAATTTCATCCATATGGTGGGGGAACTATATGGGCCGGTATTAGGATCGGTGGAAGAACCGGTCTCATTTGAATCAGGAGTAACCTCAATTATCAGATTCTCGTGGAGAGGATTGTTTCAGACGTCAGAATCATCTTTTTGCGAGGGGGGTTGTGGAATTCATTTCAACTAGCGCACGACAACGCACACATGGCTAGAGTCGTAACACACACTCTTGCCGAAGCTGGTACTAACGTTCCGTCGTAGCCTGCTCAGTCGCCAGACCTCAACACAATTGAGCACGCATGCCAATCGTATTAATGGTGGAAACATAGACTATTAATTTTTTTAAATAAATATATACAATTTGTAATACCTTTATTTTTGTCCTTTTTTGCAAATTGTTGGACGCCGTTAATTTGCGTTAATTTCACACAATTTGCAAAAACAGTAAAATGTTTTTAATTTTTACAAAATATAGGGATATGTTTTTAATTTCAACATAGGAATTAAAGTAAAAAGTAATTCTGGTAGAAATTGATTGCTTGGTAAATATAAACGGCAAATATTGCGGGTTAATTTTTTTATCAAAAAATGTACTTGATCCCTAAAGTCTTTTGATGTGAGTATTTTCTTAAGTACTTAACACTTTTGATGTTTTTTTTATTGAAAAAGGATTAGACGTTTGTCTTCTATCTCACCTGATGGAAAGTGACCATGAAGACGAAGGTGTTACACGTCTATCCACGAGATACCTATTCACTCGACGCTTGAAAGAACTAGGACTATAGTTTTCTGGAAAAACCGACGCAGGCAGTTCATTCCACACCTTGGCAACCTTGGCACCTTGGCACAACAAAGATGTGTTAATTAACCGGGATCCGGTCAAACAGTGTTTGATTCAGCTTTAATTTTGAGCAGAATTCTGTCAGATTAGGTAATAAGATGTTCAAATAAAGAAACACAAACGAACACAGCTTGACTTTATTAACAGGACTTCCCCAACGAAATTAGATAAAAGAAATCAGTAATCAGTTCAAACATTGTAATTAGGTAGTCTGTATATTGGCGCGGTCCGCCACCCGTGCGACCGTCCTCCGGCTGGCGACTGCCGCCTCCAAAAGATAACATTATCCTTAAAAAAGCGAAAAGCTAGAGGTTACGTTATCGAGTACGTGATGTGACGCGGCCACTAATTATATCATGTGTTTGTGTTATAGTTTACGGCCATTAACTTACTTTGCTGTTTCGGATTTGATAACCTAAGCTAAAAATACATTTCCTTTGAAGCAATCCTATTGTTCTTTATTGATGTGCGTCTGACATAACAAGTCACTGGTTCAATCCTAGTACAGACAAGTGTGTACATTGTTAACCTGGTTTATGGACACCATGTTTGGTCAATGGAGTTAAAGTTAAAGCTGTCTATATTTGTTTTTAATTTATTTATTATTCATAAGCATAGTTATAGTATATTTACGTAGGGGCTTATGTAGCAAAAGTTCATAAGGTAAAAACATAGATGTGTTGAGGCTAACGGATGTGAACAGTAACAAAGTCATATATGTATGTCGAAATCGGAATGTACAAGTGTTACCAATAAGGCACCACCTGAGAAATTGTCATAGTTAACTTATTAAGTTACTAAATCTTTAATTTACGATTATTTTTTATTCCTAATCACAAGTCCAACTATTTTTTTACTTTCGATATATGTAGAGGTAGTATAATCATTTTAATGCACGCCATTGCTGACTAATAAATAATTATAACTGTATGGCCCCAAAGCAAGCAGAGCTTGTGTTATGGATGACCATATAGCAAACTGCCCCCCCCTCCCGAACCCAGAATAAACATACATATACAAACATCAACAATCATGAACCAAGAACAAACATTTGTGTTCATCACACAAATAAATGCGAAGTCGAACAGGCACGGCTACAAACCAATACTCTATACATATTGTTCAATGAACAATACAATTCTCTGCTTAAGTCATCACATACGGCTTCAAACTTTGGCCGGTGAAGAAATGGTCGCCATATTTGTGTCAATGTCACGCTCTTATGTCACGTAGCTGTCACAATGACGTGACAGAAGAAAAGGCTTAGACCAATAACGCTCGGTAGGTACTTCTTGATTTTTTGCGGGTTTTTGAAACCTTGATAGTTTTTCTAAGTAAAAAATATTTAACGGTAAGAATATATTTTTTTTACTGCGTCATTCCATACTTTAGGACATAATATAGGTATATCTTCGAAAAAACTGTATAAAACAATAAAAAATTCATTAATTGAAAAATCTTTGTTTTATTTATTTTTATTGGTATAATGCCAATGAGATAGTAAAATTTACATTTTACGAACTGTGCTCCTAACCATCCCAACCCGCTGGTCTATAAGTCAGCTGACTACACAACCAACCCAGACGCGCCGGTCCCTTACAGGCGTCCGCGTAACGTACCGACGACGCTATTACAACAAGAAACGCCGGCTTTCCAGTTTGAAATAGGACAACACGGCCAATATGTTGCATTTTGGCCCTTGTCCAAAAGTTTTAACGATTACGTTAATTAAATTATCCCCCTTAAAACTTTAAAATAACAAGACAGAGCTAAGCAAATATCATCACAAAATTGAGACTTACTCCAGAAATTAACTAAGTACAATTAAAAATTAAAATAGAGATCTTCTATCGATGAACACGAAATTGAGAAATTGGATCGCAAATGATAACTGTAAAAAAGGAATAGTTTCATAACACCCAATTAGTGTTGTGCTCTGCATACTAAGAGATGCAAAGGGCTAAGGTATACAAAGAGTGACAGTATTTTAAATGCACCAATAAGATCATTCACATTTTGCATTGTTGCACCACACTTGCACTTAGTCCTACGTATAGTGCGTCTAAATAGTCATGACATTAAATGACTTTGATACTAGCTTTAATTTTATTATTATTTTTTGCACAATAGCTATTCATGATAGTAGTAATATAGAGAAAAGTTTACTTCGACGCTATGTGACTCTCGTATCATAGATCACATTAAACATGTGAATTTAATGACAGATACCTCCAGCAAAACCTTTGAATAGATGTCACTAAAATAAAGTTCTTACTGTTACAAAACGCTTTGTTTCCAATAGTGGCAATAAAATGACATAATCTACACAAAACAACCACCACGAGGAAAATAACTGTAACAAATCATTGGTTCTCCTGGATCAAACCAGTGCCAAACGCATCATCAGTACTTTCATGTTATATTGATCATACCGAAGGGCTTATGGATGCCAGTTAACTGATCAACTTAACTTAACTTTATAATTAAATATTAAATGAATATATTAAGACTGGTATTAAGAAAGGCAACTAAGATTTATATAAAAATTATATTGAGTAAACAGAATCTAAATATTCTACATCAGACGATTCTCGGCAGTCACAAAAGTCGCTATCACTATCACTATCGTCATCAAATCGCGTACTTGAATGCCCAATTTATCTGTATCCGTATACTCTAACGTCATTATTTTCAAATCACCGTACAATTTACATGAATGTAAACAAACAATGGTGTCATTGATTTATTCTAAACATTAATATTCGGTTTAATTAATAACGTAACATAGTGGTAAGTATCAATACTTTCCGGTCAGACTATAAACAACAATATGTAAATATGATTATAACCTCCAAATTTTTGAATATAAACAATGGTTATATTGAATTGAATACTGAATTATATTTAATAAGTATTATTCTATTTGATAAAGTTACTGTAACATAATCAGGCACCCCTCATGATAGCTGTTCGGGTGCAAACATTATCCAATTCAAGATTAAGTGTCCAGCCTGCTATTCCTCAAAACGCCGCTCAAATACTTTAAAGGTAACTTCCCGAACTCCATTACAGATTATCGTGATCTTATTCATGATATGAAACTCAAATAACACACTAAGACATACTGAATTATGGAAAAGTGAGAGAAATCAGAAGATTTGGGCACTTTTCAACCAAATATACCATAACAGTAATGTTTCTGATTTTTTCAATTTAGAGTTGCCAGAGACACAAACTTTTTAGTTCCAAAAACATTATTTTCTTGACTTTTGAAATTTGAATTTAAAAATAAGACCTGCAATGACATTTTTTTGCAGTTGTAATGTTTGGTTACCGGTGGTTAAACAATAAAACTTTACTAGGAGATGTATAAAATAGTTAAACAACGTTTAATGAGATCGGAATAGGCTCCCCGATGTTTATTTTGAAAAAAGTGAACGAGTGTCCTACTTATCGTAGTTAGGTCCGGGAAATATTTTGTTTGTAATATGTAACTCTACCTCTTTGGTAGCGTTGTTAGTTGCTGGCTGATTTTGATACTAACCAGAATATCAACCAAGTAAAGGTAGGTAACCTTTCCAACATTATACAATAGTTTTTCAGTTCGATAAAATGAGAGGGTCTAAAGAAAAATCCGTACTTTCTGAAATAGTATTTCAAAAAAGAAGAATATGTAACGCAAGCCTAGAAATCAATTTTTGAGGTTAATGGACTTTGCAGTGTCAGTAAGAGTAGTAGAAAGTGGGTTCAGGCGATTTGAATCCGGATATTGTCAAAGATGCCGCTCGCCCTGTTCGTCCTGTTACGAATAAGCTCGAGACCATTTTGTAAAAATGAATCAGTAGTTACGACATATGTGAAGAATCGACCACAACACAGTTTTGACCAATTCGAAAAAGACTAGCAATACAAAAAGAAACTCGATATTTGGGTAACACACGAGCTCACTCAAAGAAACGTAATGAACCGTGTGCTTGTTTGCAATTCCGTACAAAATAGATTATGAAACTGAACCAAAAACCGAACCGAACTTACTGCTGATTAATGGTATAATAATAATAATAATAACGTTTATTTCAGTACCAGTTTTAAGTTACACAATTTTAGTGTTTGGAATCTTCTCTTAGACTTTCACGCCTGTACTAGAAGACACCGCTCTTCCATAACAATCAATAAAAAAAAAATAATATTAATAATAAGTACAAGGGGTTACAAAAATATTAAAAACCATGGCATAGAGAATAAAATTTTTGAAATAAATTTGTAAAGTGTCTATGTGTTAATGCGTGAATTTGTGTGTGAGTGGGTATGTGTGTGAGTGTATATGTGAGTCTATTTGGGCATGTGTGTATGTGTTTATGTGAGTTGCACCCAAATTTAATTCTGATTAAAATTTGACTTTGACGTTTTCTTTATTAAAGTAATAATTTTTCAGTTTTCTCATAATTTAACTTACTAATCCATTCAGTAATCATCTTTTTGCATTCATGATTGTTTTTTGGATAAATATTTAATATTTTATTGATTTTATTGTACAACAGTGCGGACCGATTTTGAAATTGCATACTCGCAAATGTAGTTTTAATTTTGGGAGCTTGAGCTAAATGAATTTTTTTTCTTTTATTCAATTTATCTTTATCATAGGGTATAAGTTTATGTATTCTAAGTACAGTCAGTATTATTATAATGAGTTTAACTACTAAATTAGAAGGATGAAAAAGGAACCACCGTCCTTTGGCTGCTGTTATGGAAGAAAACGTGCTACAAGTGAAAAATTTGTTAAAAAACCGGCAAATTAGGAATTCAGCACAATCTGCAGATTGGATCGGGAAGTGTTCATGATATTCTACACAACAACCTTTGCGTAAGGAGGATAGCTTCGCGCTGGGTATATCAAAATGTCACCGATGCTCAGAAGCTGGCGCGCGTGGAATGGTGCCATGATATGATTGATAAATAGTAAGCAGGTTCTTCCCGCCATGTTTACGATATCACAGCAGGCGACGAATCCTGGATTTGTCAATAAGATCCAGACATAAAGCGCCATTCAACGGTATGGAAAAGATATCACTAGTGGTGAAAGATGCATCACCTAGAACAAACCTGGATTATCCCGCAAGCTGACGAGGCTGAAGCATTAATCGAGGAAATGGCCGAAATTGTGTAACAGAAAGGGTGTGGTCTTTTATTTTGATAGCGCCCGAAACAAAACACAATTAGCAAAACACCCAGCAAAAATTAAGAGAGTTTGGGTAGAAAGTATTAATGCATCTTTTGTACAACCCTAACTTTAGCATATTTAGATTTCCACTTGCTTCGAACTCTTAGGTATTGTACTCGTAAGGTCGAAATCAAGAGAGGAGTGTCAAAACTACTTGTTGCAGTTTATTAAAATTACTACACCAACGGCATCACAGCCCTAACTAAAACATGGCTGTAAGATCTTAAAACTAATGGTTTACATAACGTAAATAAAAGTTTTGTATGTTGTAGCTAAAAACGAAGAAACTTTTTACCTGACCTTGTAAGTAAACGGTCGCAGACAATGCTTTTATAACCAAGGATATCGATTCAAGTCGGGAATAGTTTGGGTTCAGCTCTATTATACAGGAAGAAGTGGGTATTAGGAAGTTTTTAACAACTCGGAAAAATAGTAAATAAATTACGCTATAGGTAGCGCTAGTAATAGTCCTATTTTTTTTGGTTAACGTTATATATTATAAGAAAGACCAAAAAGCCTGGTCTGTCGTTAATATTTATTGTGTATTATTTTTATATTTATTTTATTGTTGGAGCTCTGCATAAGCATATGGTGGTATTTTAGATTCTTGCGCCTACTAATCAGCCTTAATATCGTATAGGTACCTACTATTATATATATAAATATTTGATTTTGAATGACAGATTGAATAATTCTAACAAAAATTCCATTTAAATCGGCATTAATTTTGAATACTTTTTCACATATTCATAAAATGTCTTATTATGATTGTAAGTTTTTTCGTTGTAGAATTGATATATCTATTTCTATTTTTGCATATTTCCACTGTTGCCAAGTCACCCTAATTAAAACCTGAACCTAATTAAACTATTATTAACAAATATTTTCTTTGTTGGAAAGACAGAATCATAATAATTTTTTATTATATTATGAATACAGCTATATTAAACAATAGGATCACTACAGTAATCTAATGTAAACGTTTTTTTAATGAATTATTTCTAAATGTTTCAAACCGTCTCTCATTCATGAGTATAAAGGTAATTTCTCTTTTTAGAGTCTTTTTTGCCCAATAACGAAAGAGGCCAACTGCCCACTATGATCTGACAGTACCTATTTATTATATAGTACCTATATATTAATTACTTACTTTATATGGATTGCATAATATCTGTATAAGAGCTTCCTTTGCATATAGGGTTACCACTGTCCTTGTTACTTTCACCCCCTTCAACCTTAACCTTTTTGGCATTCCTTGCAAAAAGGACGTAAAAAAATTAATTATCAATGGTAAACCGATATAGGAAACCTCCGTTTGGAAAATAGGCACGTAAGTTTAGACCACAATTCTGAGCAACTTCCCCAAAGGAACCATATATGCGGTAATGAATAAAAAACATTCGACAACCCCTACAACATTGGTAGCTGACCAATATGTAGATTATTGAGAGCCGATTTTCTTATCCGCTACATGGTTTCTTTAGAAAATTTGCTCAAAATTTCAGTCAGAGCCCGTTTGCCCATTGAACGACCGATAACAAAACTCGCCCGGTATAAGGATCCTTTACTTTATACGGTCGAAACGAGGCCATGTAAAATTTTCAATTAATGTTTGATTATAGAAAATATAAAAAAAATATCACTTACTTATATTCATTGAGTTTAACGATCCGTGATCAATATTGCCCAAATCGAATCACAGCCATTAGCCAGGAAATTTGTGAAAAGCATTGAATAAAATTTTAAATTCACATGTAAGTTACCTAGCTAAAAGATTATTAGTAACTCTTGTGCAATTCCATTCCACGCGATGTCTTCTGCAAACGTAACATACATTTGCAAATATGACCTGCCTAATGATGATGGTATTTGCAATGCTGTGTTTGTGTGTTCATTCAGATGCGACAATAAACCAAACAGAACGGTATACACATTACTAACAAAGCAATTTGTTTGCAAGTAATAAACATAGTTTAATATAAAATATAGACAATGACAGATTTAGATCATTTTTTATTAAAAATTAATATTAAGTATTTTGTGAGGAGAAATAAATTAACTTGGTATCATTATTTCACGAAAAAACAGAATTGTAATACTAATAATAATATTTATTTATTTCAGACAAACAGCCATATGTGTTAGTAATAATTTTTTAGATTGTATTAATTTTCGAGCCTATTACTGGCGGTCTGCTTACGAAATTAAATACAAACAATTGTAAATTAGACCTAAGTAAGTTTGGCTCTGTAAAAAAATTTATATATAAAGTATTATAAACCGAAATTCAAACACATCACATTACAAATTAATAATAACGTTTAACTAAACGAATTCGAAATGAATGACGTCAGTTTTAAAGCCGTCTAGATGACCGAGTACTAAGTATCTCCAGAATTCAAAATATTTCCCATCTGTTGATAAGGTCACGCGCACGCGGCGGCATCGCGCTAAATATACTGAAAAGCTAGTCGCCAAAATATTACGCGATTGAATGTCAGGCGTGTCTCTACCGGTGCTGGCCGTACAGATAGCGCAGAAATCTTTGCTTATGTAATCAAGAGCCGGTCAAATGACATCGGATCAAAGCTGCGCATTCTTCTTGGTAAGCGTAGTTATAAAGTTATCGGTTTGACTCAACAGATGTCCAGTTACCGCGAGTAACGAAGAAGAAATAAAATGTTAGAGACTTTAAATATGTAATTTTAATCTTATACCTACTGGAAGTTCTCGATGGCTATGGTCCTTTCGGTTACTGCAGCTTTCTTATGGGGAAATAATCAAAAATCAGTAGCTGTTCTTGTGGGCAAGATATAAAAAACGAACCTTTTATAATTATTATAATAATATATACAGATTATACAGGGTGCAAAAAAAGAGTGAAAAAAAGGGTGAAAGAGCTGCTTACTTTTCCAAAGAAACATAGTGTCCAAGATGTATCATAAAATAATGTGGTTTATTTTATGATTCATCTGATATAATATGTAACTCTGATAATGTACTGCAGTGCGTTCCGGCACGGGCAGCGAGACGCCCGCGCTCCACCACGAGCTGGACTGCGCGGGCCTGGACATGTTTGTCAGCTATTGCATTAACGCTGCAGCATAAATATGTTGCGAAATTGGGGTTTTGCAGAAAAAGAATTGTTTTCCTTTGTTAAACGCTATGTTTCTAAAAGTGCAATTTTCGACACTACAAAAAGCCAGAGACCAAAGGGAGAAAGCTTTTTTTTTACGAATTCGACCTATGTTTTTTAAGAAAAGATGTTCAGTTTTCCTTACTTCTTTTACACCCTGTATGCACAAACAATCAAATCTATAAAAAAAATCAAGTACGGGAAATATTAACCAAAACCAGCCGACTTTAAATTATTATTATAAAAAAGCAAATAAACTGAGATTGAGCGATTTCGCTAAACACATTTTGCGCCATTGTCAGAAAGTAAAGTAAAATTAATGCTTGTACAAATCTTTGCACACACGCATAGCTGAATGTTGATAGTAGACATTTGCTGAAGATAATATCACATTTGGGAGTAGTTCGCTTTGATATTATCAACTTCTGATATAGGTACTCAGATAAACGCGCAGTAATTGATATCGAAAAAATTTTGAAAATATAGTTAATTTGAAATAAATTAATATTACTTATTTAAAAAGTAACCAACATAAAGAGTTTTTATGTTAGTCTATATTATCTATTAATGCCTTACAGCGTGTGTGCACACTTTCACATGCATCTGGTAAGAGTTGATACGTTGATAAGTTTTAATGACCTAGGCCCCTAGATTTATGTAATCGGTAAAAATAGATTCAAATATTTATTTCTCAACATTGACAATTACTCGTTCATTTAGACGTCAAACAAAACATGACTCTACCACCAGTTCGGAAACACCTTTGTGAAGAAGAACTGGCAAGAAACTTCACGGGTATATTTTTTTCAAAATCAATTTGCAGTGACTCTTTATGTCTATACAAAATTATTCTTGTCTGCATCTGTTAGCTCGGCAAGTGTCCCCCAAGTATCCAAACGAAGAACAACCTCAAACTGCACCCATTCACGAGTTTACGCGGTATCCAGCCATCGCCCTCCTCGGCCATATTAGAGGTAAGTGAGCGACCCGATATGATAGATTGCATAGATTTTTCACATACTAGACTTATTATAGATTTTTGGTTACATAGTTACAAAGTTCTAGGTAGTGCTACATACTTAAAGTGTTTTTGGACGAGGAACTCGGGGCCCGGTTGGTCACAACATGAGAGTGTTGGGTGCAGTTAAATTAAACGGGAGTTCACATCAATACATATACTTTAATCACTTAGTTGGACAGTACAAAATACATTATCCTCGTCACAATTATTAACCTGTCTTATGTATATAATCCCTTTTGTATCATTCTAACGATTGATAGTTTGACAGTCTTAAGGCTACGTTCGTAACTATATACAATGTAATGCGTGTATACGCCACATGTTTTCTGTAAGGGTTACCAATTACAAAATTGCGTTAACGTTAAAAAGCTAATCAATGACCCAATAATTAAAAAGCAAGATGGATTACGCAATCTGCATGACCATATCAAAGTAGCTAAATTACAATATTTAAAAAATATTCAATCGCAAGTAAACAAATTTGTCTTGCGTTGGACACATCGGCACGTGCCCCCCATATCTGACAGTTTATACAACAAACACAAAACGAAGTAGGTACTCAAGATAATAAACAAAGTCGATTAACTTTACCTTTGACCTGCTTCTGCAGTTACAGAATAGTTTAAAATTTGCAGGGCACACGATATTTATAACCGGAATTTTTGAAAACGTGGTTTAAAACATTAATGTGATGCTGTGCATGGTTACGCATGAAAAAAAAAAACGTTTCAAAATTTTCTTCTCTTTATTCAATTCACTTGCCATCACTTTTGTTAGTTTCAACTAATTAATAAGTTATTTTACTTATTTTGACAGTAATTTTACTTTTAATTTTTAAAATAAAAATAAATAAGCAATAAATTTAAGGTTTAAGCTGTTTTACTTTGACCTAGCATTTTCCGCGCTGTAGTGAGGTGAGAAATTGTGATTTTTCGCTTGGCAGCAGATTTGTTTTGCGTCGCGTACCTTTGATTTGCTCGCGACGCTAAGGTTTCAATACAAGCCAAACCAAAAAGTACCAATAAGCAACTTTGCAGCCACGCATAAAAATAACTATTTAACGACTTCTATTGTAGCACCAATTTGTACGTAGCTGCAACCAAATTAGACGAGTTCTGTGACCAAACAAGCGATTTAGACGCAGAATGTAAAGTTTCCTCGTTGCTTATGTCCATTCCGTATAAAGACAGAACGCAGGAGTGTGTGAAACGATCGCCACGCGGTGCGGACGTGCAAGACCCAGTTCTCCGTTGATCGGTCCCTTCCCGCCATTCCGTGGCGCTCAGTCTACTGACGTCACAGTCTAGCGTCTTGGTTCCGTGCTACGGTTTTCAAGGTCTTTCTACTCCGTCTGAGTGCTTTCGAAGTGCGATTTTTCTTTGCGACTAAGCCCCTTAGTCTTCAAAGTGCTGTGCTAAGTAGTGTTGTGCTTGTGCTGAGTGCAGTGTTGTGCCCAGCGTAAGTAGTCTGGTTTCAGTGCAAAGGATACTTAACGGTGACAACGAATTTGTACTGAACCAGTCCTTTTTATTTTTATTTATTTCTCTTCTCTATTTTATTTATTTTTCTCCTATTTTCATATTTATTTTATCATATTTGTGTGTTTTCGTGTGTATTTGTCCTTTCTGTCGGTAAAGGTTGACCCTAACGCGGTCAACTCTTTACCTGCGTACCCTTTTTTAGGTTTCTAGGTAGCGGCCTTCGGCGTACTACGGTTAGTTTTAAGTTATTCTCCCCAGCCCCCCTACCGCTGGTAGGGAGGTTTGCCGCTAGGATTTTGCTAGGTTTTTTAGGAACTAGGCATCTTTTATTATACTTATATTTATATATATTATTGTCCCAACACTCCCTAATGGATTCGCTAAGCGTTATTAACTTCGCGAACGCGTTCACCCAGGCGCTTGCTGCGGCAGGCGTCTCCATCCCAAAAGACATCCTAACGCAGGCCTTGCAGGCATCAATCGCCCCTCAGGCCCCAACCCCAGCCCCTCAGGCCTCCAACACCCAGACCCCTCAGGTCTATAGCTCTCCCGCGTCTCCCGTTCCATCCGATATGGACTGCGCGTCGGTCTCATCCTCGCGATCATCTCGTAGGAAGCGTACCGCTCCCGGGAGCGATTCAGACTCCGCCGCGTCCGAAGCTTCGTCGGTCGCCGCCACCTTAACCGGCTCTCCTGAGCCCGCCTTCCAATTAGTTACCAAACGCTCCAAGAAGCGTTCGAAAAAAGCCGCGGTGTCTTCAACACCCGAGCCAACCCCGGTGTCTTCTACACCCGCCCCCGCGCCGCTCATGTCACTCGAAGTGACCGCGTCTTCGTCGGTCCCATCGAAGCCAGCGACGCGCTGCGCTCCCGTCCCGCCGAAACCTCAGCTCCCTCCGCCCGTCTTCCTGCGTGAAAAAACGCGTTGGACCGCGGTTTCTAACTTGTGCAAAGAGCACAAAATTAATTACTTAAAAGCCTCCAATGCTGGCGATACAATCAAAATTCAAGTAGCGACCGTCGACGACTTCCGCGCGTTTACCAGGTTGCTCGGGTTAAATCAAATCGCGTACCACACCTACGCCCTCCCGGAGGAGCGTAAGATCCGCGCAGTACTACGGGGCGTCCCGTTCGAGCTCGCGAATGAAGAAATCCTCGAGGACCTTAAGTCCCAGGGTTTCCCGGCCGAAGCAGTGCACAAGATGCACTCTAACCGCGGTAGGCGCTTTCCGTTAGCTTTAGTTATCTTGTCGAATACTCCCAACTCGAGGGAGATCTTTAGAGAGGCTTGCACAATTTGCGGACTCTCAAATATCTCTGTTGAGCGTCCCAACCCCCGCGGTCACCCTGGGCAGTGCCACCGCTGCCAGCTCTACGGCCACGCAGCGGCTAACTGCTCAGCTCCCCCCAGGTGCGTTAAGTGCCTGGATCCACATTTTACGAAGGAGTGCACTCGCACTCCCGAATCCACTTCCCCCCCTGCCTGTGTGCTGTGCGGCCAGTCTGGTCACACAGCTAACTACAGGGGCTGCCCGCGTGCTCCGCGCTCCACCGCCAAGAGGGTCGCGCCTAAACCGGCGCCGCCGCTCACTCCCGCTAACTTCCCGCCGCTGCGCAACCGGGGTCCCCCGGAAGCAAAGCCCGCTCAGCCGACGCCTACTCCGGCTCTGTCTTGGAGGCAGCGTCCGGCCGTTCCGCCTGCACCTTCCCGACCCATCCCAGCTCCCGTAGCTTCCGTAGGGCCGCGTCCTTCTCCGTCATCCGCACCTCAGTCGTCGTTGGCTGAGGACATGAAGACCGTGTTCGACATTATTCAAAACGTCGATATTAACGAAATTTCCGTGCTCGCACGCAAACTGCGAGCCGCCCGCTCTCCTCAAGAGCGTTTATTTGCTTTAGCCGAGCATCACTCGCTCCTAAGTTCGTTGTAAATTCTTTTATAATTGTATAAATTCGTAAATAATAAATTATAATGTCTAGACCCGCGAATCCCGCGTCCAGTCGTATTAAACCCAAGGGCTTATCCCTAGTATCTTTTAACGCTCGTAGCCTTAATACCAACCTTCCCGAGATTAAACTGTTCCTTCAGAACAAAGAACCTGACTTATTCCTTCTCCAGGAGACATGGCTTACTCCAAACCGCTCCAGGGGATTCGCTATACCTAAGTACGCGTTTATTCGTAACGATAGGCCCAGCTCTGACGGTTTCGGCGGCACCGCTATATATTACAAAAGAGGCTTCCACTGCTGTCCTCTCCCTACCCCTCCTCTCCTCAACATGGAAGCCACTGTGTGTAGATTGGCTATGTCTGGTCATCCGACCATCATCATAGCTTCAATCTACATACCTAGTGGTACCAGACCAATCCGCAGCGACTTTGAGGCCATTCTCGCCCTCGGCCATTCAGTCATTATGTTCGGAGACTTTAACTCCAAACATACTGACTGGACGTGCCTATCGACTAACACCAGCGGTATCGCTCTCCTCGACATCACTAACTCCCTTGACCTAGACGTCATATCCCCCATCACTCCCACTCACTATCCCAACAACCCGTCCTACTCTCCTGACATCCTCGACTTTGCAATTACCAAGCGAATCAATCTTGATCTAAGGTCTATCGAACCGCTCGATGACCTAGGCTCCGACCATCGCCCCGTTTCCCTCGTGCTAGGACCGCCGAACGATAACGTCTCATCTCCTAAGACCTTTACCAACTGGAAAGGTTTTAAAAATACGTTAGTTTCAGCCTTAGAGGCTCCGAACTCTCCACTCGCGATCTCTCCCGAACAATTAGAAAGCCCGGATAAAATCGATTCATTAGTAAATTCTCTCACTGATGCTATCAACTCAGCCATCAGTGACAACGAAAAGGTTGCTAAGCAAGGCAAACCCACGCTTCCCTTAGCCGTTAGCAATCTTATTAAAGCTAAAAACGCGGCTCTCCGGAGAGCCAAGAAATATCCCACGCCCGCCTATAGAACAGCTGCGAATCAGCTTCAACGTAAAGTTAGGTCTTGCCTCGCGGAACTCCGAGACGCTCAGATGAACGATCTCATGGCGAATATCTCTCCGTCCCACCAAGCGTACTATAGCATGGCCCGAGCCTTACGCGTAGACACCGTCTCTCACGTTCCTCCTCTCACTCGTCCCGATGGTACTACTGCCTTCGAAGTCGAAGAGAAAGCCGAATGCTTCGCCGACAGCATTGCCGCACAATGCTCGCCCAGCACGCAACCTGCTGATCCCTCACACATCCAGGCGGTGGAGGACGAAGTCCTTCGCAGAGGCTCTCTCCCCATCACCGCCGACCCTGTCACAGTCTCTAATGACGAAATCTTGCTTCTCATTAGAAATCAAAAGTCCAAAAAGGCTCCGGGTGCGGATGGAATTTCCAACCACGCACTTAAGCACCTACCTCAACAGATGCTTACCTTGTTAGCTATCATTTTCAATGCCTGCTTCGACCATAGCTACTTTCCAAAAGCTTGGAAAGAAGCGACAGTCATAGGCATTCCCAAGCCGGGCAAACCTCTGAACGTCCCGGCTAATCACAGACCCATCAGCCTCCTCCAGGCAATGTCTAAACTTCTCGAGAGAGTCATACTCTCTCGAATGCGGAACCATCTGTTTCCAACGGATGGCGATCCTCTCGTTATCCCCCATCAGTTCGGCTTTCGCGCTAAACACTCCTGCCCTCAGCAAGTCCACCGAATCGTCGAGTATATACTTGACGGTTTCTATCTGCGTCGTTATAAAACAGTCGCGGTTTTCTTTGACGTAGCCAAGGCTTTCGATAAAGTCTGCCACAGCGGTCTCGTTTATAAACTCTACAAGATAGGCTTACCGGATCGCCTAGTCAGGTTAATAGCGTCGTTTCTTAAAGACCGTACGTTTCGATTCAAACATGAAGGCACGCTCTCCGCGCCTCGTCCCATAAAGGCTGGAGTCCCGCAAGGCTCAGTCCTCGCCCCTCTGCTGTACACCGTGTACACCAACGACATTCCCATCCCGCCGAAAGGCGTCGAACTCGCCCTCTTTGCTGACGACACCGCACTCTATACCAAAGGCCACAGTGTTCGGCACCTTGTAACCAGACTCCAAAAGGCCGTAAACGCCCTTGGTGTATGGTTTCAAAAATGGCGCATCGATGTGAACCCTGAAAAGAGTTCTGCGATGCGCTTCGACCACAAACGCCGTCGTCCCGATGGCGATCCCCACGTTCGAATGTTAGGCATTCCCATCCCCTGGAAGCGCAGTACTAAATACTTAGGCGTCACATTAGATCCGACGCTTTCTTTCAAGCCACACGTCGAAAGAGTTTCGAAACTCGCTCGTCACTATTTAGTCCGCCTAAATAGCACGTTAGGTACAAAAAGTAAAATGTCCTTCAGAAACAAACGTACACTTTACAAGGTCTGCGTTAGACCCGTCATGACGTATGCCTCGCCAATCTTTGCCCACGCCAAACCCTCCCTCCTGCACAAACTGCAGGTAGTTCAAAACCTCTTTTGCCGCCGGGCCACAAACGCACCGTGGTACGTGCGTAACGCGGACTTGCATAGAGATCTTGAACTGCCTACAGTACAACAACATCTCAAAACACTCTCTGAAGCGTTTTTCAAACGCTCCGAAACCTATCCCAATCCTCTAGTTCGTGATTCAGTCTCATATACTACTCCTGTGTTAGACTCGAAGTTCAAAGTCGCTAGGCCTAGAAATGCGCAAGCGTACTCATCCACCAGACTGTCACGCGATCTCGAAGCCCTTCTGGCCGCAAATTCTAATTCTAACGTAAATTCTAATTCTAACGTAAATCCTAATTCTAACGTAAATGCGAATTAATTCAATTTTATTTTGCAATTTTTAATTTTTGTTTTAATTATTGATTTTCATTTTGAGCACCTTCAGTGCTATGTATTCACCTTCAGTGCTTTGAGCACCTTCAGTGCTATGTAATCCCAGCGGGTGACCCCTTCTGGGCCCCGCTAGCGCGGCCTCTTTCTCCAATTGGCCGTCGCTCAGATGAAGGCTGAGTGGCAAAAATGCACGAGCCGACAGGGGGTTTTTAGTGGGTATGGTCCTGGTAGGCGTCGGGACGAGTCCCACATAACTTTGGAATCGCGCCAGAGTATGCGTCAGGGCATTTTTATCCTCCTGCCCTTCCCGCGGAGGGGAACAAAAAAAAAAAAATGTGTGAAACTAATCACGTATAGATCGGAGCTTAATTTTATTGTAATGTTCTTACAAATTATACGACAGTGGTAGACAGTACTCGTGAATACTTAGTTCCATAATATACTGTGCCCGTACGCAAGCGGACTAATAGAGTATTATAGTCCGGAATAAAAAAAAATGAAATGAAAAATATTTTAATAAGTAATCTTTTTTTAACATTACATTACTGAGGCTTCCCATTAAGTAATCATGAGATACTTGTGTCGGGAATGACCCGCTACTCCCCTTATAGACTATATAAGATTACAATTTTGAGTTGGTATTTTTAAATATTTTTTTTTATTTTTACATTTTTTACACTTATCTTTTCATATAATTCAGTAATAAAAAATAAAAAAATGTTAATAATACAAGATAGCATGCTGTTGCAGGTGTAGCAAATTAGTGTGTGCATGTTAGTGTATAAATGTGTGTATGTGTGTGTGTTCATTGTGTCTGTATGAGCGTGCATATGGTTGGGGTCTATTTATGTTTCATGGTTAAGAAATTCTAGTTAAGAGATTTTCTACTTCGTTATAACTTAATGAAACCAACCATTGCTTTAATGTTATTTTGCACATACGTAACCGCATCGGATAAATTTGAAGTTATTTATTAACTTTATTATAAATATATGCAGACAGAGATTGATACTGTCTTCTAGCAAACACGGTGCGCACGAGTGGCGAATGAGCAACAATGTCGTTTCTTCTTTTGCTTAAGATTTTAGATACCGAATGATCAAAATACCCAATGGATACAAATTTATGAGTTTTGAAAAGCCTTTGTAAGAATGAAACCTAAATTTGCACGTGCCGATTACAAACTATACAGGAACAGTACGGACATCCTTGTATAAAGCATTACAAATACGCGAGTAGTTTAGTAGTAACTTTCATAAACATAAACATTCGCGTGTAAAATATTTGCAGAATTAAAAATCTTGGTGACACACTCTATACGACCTCTGCTATAATCTCGGCGTAAACAAAAGATAATACAAACAGTATTTACTTGAGTACGACCGTAAAACACACGTAAGTTGTCAAAAATATGTCAAGATAAATTTACGACATTAAGATATACCTACTCCGGAACCTACGTCATCACTGCGGCAAGGTATACAATGCTCTATAGAAAGGGTTACAGTATTTTATTGGAAGCTTAAAGACACTTATATTAGATTTAAGGACGTCAAAATTTCAAAAGACGCAAAAATGTGTTTTTAGTAAAAAAAAAATAGCTTTATCAAAATAATTCGAGGGCTGTTTTGCCCCACTACCCTGCTACCAGGTCTAGTTAATTGTCCAACAATTTCTCACGGTGCCTCAAGTACCTACCCTAAAGTGTTTACCAGCTCTCCTACAATTATGGTAATTGTTCTTAACTAAAAGTTTATTCCTTGATTTACACTTTGTTCATCTCAGAAGCGTCCCAAAAAAATTATTTGTAAAAACCTTTATTTTTTATTCATCTCGCTTGACTGAAATAGACGAAATAACTTGCTCTAAGTTGGTCCCATAAAGTTTGTCTTTGGCAGTCCAAGTATAAATGATTCCAAAAACAAATTTCAAACAAATATTTAAATAAATATTATTTTAAATGCTAAAATATACTAATCTAACTCAAATGCCACCCTTTAGGTAGTTTTATTTGAGCGTTCATAGCTTCCAGACATAATTACATAATGTTGCACATATTTAACAGAGACGTACTCTATTTAATGTTTATTGTCTGTGTTCTGGTTCACAAGCTAGGCCACATACCTAGCAGAGTCTGCCCGCATTTGATAGTTCATACTTCTGTTTTATCGATAAAAATTATTAGAAATCGAAACAAAGCTCACCATTTGTATCGCCCGATTGTAACCAACCAATCGGTTCTTTTTTTATGTTTAAGCTCACAAAAAACGAACTACATTTATACAGCCAAACAATATTACATCATGTTTGTTTTGTTTTTTCAAGACGCATGTGACATGCCCCGCATCGGTGTTGCCAACCAGGAAACGAGACAATGCTGAGAACCAATCACAGCGCGGATATCAAATTATAACAATCAATATTTAATTAATCACACAAATCGATTGATTGCAGTTTTTTTTTGGCAAATAAACGAACGTATTTTGTTATTGAAATAACCACTAATAGCTTCCTTATTGGGGTTCGTTTAACTTAGATCGAAGTTAAGTTAGGTTCAAGTTTAGTACCTACTTGTACAGTCAGAGGTAATTTAAAATCGAGAAATTATTTTAGAAACTAACCTTCATTTTTGTATTTTTTTATAGTGATGTATAGACGGTGGAGGCTCAGGCCAAGGCTAAAATCGCTTGCGCATTGTTCCTTCTTTTGTATGCGCTCCGCGAACTAAGGGGCGACAACAATGCAAGGGATTTTCTGAGTTCGCACCAAGTTCCCCGATTCAAATATTAGTGCATTGCCATGGGAACTGAACCAACGTGTTTAATTATAGTTTCATAAGAAAATACGAAATTACTTTAATTCAGCTTAGCAGAAACGAGTAAACATTGGTAACAAACAATACGAAGGTTTTGTGGTATTATTCTTTCTAATAGGATGTTTTAGTTTATCATGGTAATATTTAGGATGCTTCACATAATAACAAGAATACCAACTTCAATCTCAGATCGACAAGGAACAATTAATCTGCAAAATTATCCACAAGAACTAAGATTTTGATTTCTTCTAAAAATGGTTCAAATTCTATTACTCTGGAGTAATTGATGATTTTGACAGGCTGTAGGTACATCAAATTTTGATTTTTGTACGTTTAAATCTTTAAAGAACTAAAGCTCAACAAATAATGTTTACCTAAACCTAAATAATTGAGCGATCTAGTAGGAATAACAAAACAGAGAATCAAATGGCGTTATTTGTTATTGAACGTGATTCACGGGTTAATTGATCGATTTAAATAATAAATGCTGACACAAAAACCAATATTAATAAACCAATGCGTCGGGATACAAAATTATATTTTTATTTCGCTGTGTAAAAAGTAGGAAAACATTTAGTCTCTAGATACGTCTATCTGTCCAGTCACGCTTGATGTAACGACTAATTTAAAATTTTCCAATCACGGTTTATGCAAAAACTTTATTGGATCTAAAAAAATGATGGCGTGTTTGTGTATCGCAGTAATTTTTAACACGAGTAATTTTGGAGTTATTTACTCAAGCCAAAGTTTTTAAACAGACGCAACTACAAAAAAATTTGAATAACGCATAAGAGAAAGCGTCATTCATGTTACGCTGAGGGTTCTGTCAGAAACACCTTTTGCTCACTGCTATTGCTCTGGAAGATCTATTGTGAGAACTGTCCCTCTTCTATCTACATATCGTGTTCCAGGTTCAGTTCAGCTATGAACCTGAGGATCTTGGACAGTGCAAGTATGGAAATGGATTGATTGATTGGATTGATTGATTGGATTGGTGCTTCTCCTTTGTCGCAGCAGAATGTGCAATCCAGGTCGTCTGTACAAAAAAAGCCCAATTTGCGTTTGGGCTTACAAATGGGTTTGTTGAGTTAACAATAACCTGTAATAATGTGTGTTAAAAAATTTGCAGATCTCGAATGAAGAAGATGAGAACGTTACTGATCTACTTACTAACTCCAGATTTGTTTCAGTGCTAATTGTACTGTCGTATTTTAATACCTTTGAGAGCTGTGTCACATCAAGTCTTCTTACTACTGGAACCATAAGTATTTAAAAATAATATTTCTAACAATCACACCACATTATCTAGCCCAAATTAAGTATCATTAAGAACTTGTGTTATGGATACTTAATAACGGGTAAATAAACTAAAGAAATATATAAGCACACATAGATATTTTTTTTTCATGTATAAATATTAGAAATAAACTTAAATAAACATACTTACACATCCATGACTAGAAAGCAAATATAATAAAACATCTGCCCCTACCAGGATTCGAACCCGGAACCTCTGGCATGGAAGGCAAGGGCACTTACCTCCACACCAAACAGGCCGTCTGGTGTATAAAGATTAACTAATATAAAATAATCTCGAAATAACGGTATTACCTGGTAGAAACGCTTCTTAAAAAGGTTAGCAGTTTATCCTTCGCTCACTTAGTTTTAATAGCCTGTGTAAACTTCTTAATAAAATACCTTTGTATTGGAAAACGAATTATTAAATTCGGTCTTTTTTTCTGAGTTCAAAGACAATAAGCAAACAGACAAATCATTCCATTTTTAATTACCGTATAGATGATATTCATTTCCTGGTACTTATGATATAAATGCGTCAATTATAAAAAATGTGTCTAAAGCGTATTAATTAATGATAAACGCGAGCCGTAATATGAACAAAAAAATACTACCTCAAATAGGTGCTTTACGAAAGGGACAGATGAAAACCGGATATCTCTGTCTGCCACTATGTCATGTGTTATTTTTTTTTACTTGCCCAAGTGCCTCAAATTTACTTTTGGACTCTCGGAAATATATGACGACTATGTTATTGGTTCGTCCATGAGGTACTTATTCACTTTTATTTAAAAAAAGTGGAATATAAAGAATTTGATGGTAAAACAGATGAAAGATTCGTTTGTCAAACTTTCACACTCACCAAAACATATGCATGTGACTTTCCTCCCAGTTCCGAATTTTCTACTAATGTTTCTTTTAATAGAATTCAAATACTTCCCGTTCAAGACATTCCAAAAATTCTAATTGTCAAACAAAGATAACGTTGAAATGAACGTTGCTATGTTATACACCTTATTAACACGTTGTATTATTGCAAATATATTTTCAAATAATCTTAATAGCTGAAAGAAATGTAGCAAAGTTTAAATTTTAAATTCAAGTAAATGAACACCAAACAATAATAAACTGAATCCAGTTACTGACCACATACCGTGTCTAATCAGGCGTATAAATTAACAAAATTAGGAGCTTTGCAACAAGAAACTGTACAAAAATAGATACCTTTCCATTTGGTTTTTTTACTTAATTAATCATTAGACTGGTGGCTTATAACGTAAAAAAACATTATTGCAATAGGTAATCAATTATAGACATCTAGATATACAGACAAAATAAAATACGCAGCATTTTCATAATTTTTTTGTTCGCCTTCTTTAAAATTTTTATTTGACCATAATTAAAGTAAAATTAAAATTTCAAGCTAGGCTGTATTAATCCTAATGTATTCCATCATAATTACCAAATTGCCTTCGAAATATCTTCTAAGGATTACCAATTTTCTGTATGCATGTTAATAAAGAAAATCTCCTTCAAATAATACAGTCTAATATAAAAATTGAAAAAAAATTAAGTACGCAACGACTGAGAAATAAACACAACTTTGAAGTGATAATACCAAGAACAAACTATGGGACAAAAACAATATTATTTGAGGGAGCACAGTTGTAAAACAAACTGCCAAATGATATAAAATTTATTGAAAATATAAATACTTTTAGAAATAAACTACACATCTTACAGAGCACCAATAGTTAAATTAACAGTGTAATATTATAATTGTTTTCATATCTCATTATAAGTGAAATTGTAAATTCTTATGAGAATAGAGTTCTTTAAACCTAAGGATATTCATATGTTTTCTCACCATGTTTTCCTTCGCCGTAAAACTAGTCAGCTTATCATACGTAGGTTCTAAAAACATCCGTAGATCTAAACCCGGACCGCATCGGGTACCTACTGTTTAGAAGGCTGCAGCGCCTACAAACCTGCTCCACCGACCCTTATAAACGTGCTATGTCGAAACATCATCAAAACATTTACTTAGGTAAAATACTATGTTATGAAGGGGCACAACGATTTTAATTCAATGGGGAAATTTTTTTTATCATAACAGTGGCGTGTCGTTATTAGAAAAGTATAGGCACATGTCAGGGCGTAATCTATTGCTAACATATCTGAAAGTTTCATGAGAAAACATTCATTAATAAAATATGTGTTTTAAAAAATTTTGCTATTTAAACTAAATAATCTAAAGTGTTTTTAAAAGTCTAAAGGGAAGTTGTACTGCCACCCCAGCCAGACGTCTTGCCTTCGAATCCTTGAGTATCAGGCTTTTATTTAAGTAATAAAGAGGGACCTTTTCGTATGGTTCATCGATGTCCACCACCTTTTTTCTCTCTATTTATTTTTAATAATACATACCAGCCCCATGGTACCCCATTACAAATTTATATAAAAATATAATTTGCATACTCATGTAAACACGTAACAATGAGATAAGGTTTCTTCTGAATTCGTGAAGAATAATAATTGACGAAACATGCCTCAATTATATCTATGAATTGATGTATACCGTTTATAAGATAAGTATGTTCATTTTAAGTTACCCGCCCCCGTTAGCTGAAAGGTCACCCATAAGTCCCGCAATTTTTTTCTAGAGATTCTTATCCAATGACTGCTATTCTTAGCACAAAACCTGCTGATGATTCTGACACGTCCTTGTCACAGAAACAGCAGATACATAATTGTATTACTCACTCAAACTCATTACGCAAATTAACAATTAATAACCGGCATTATATTGTAATGAGTAAAGACAACAAGACAACACTAGCAGAAGCGTTAATTTCTACAGAAAAACAAACAAGAAAATGGGCGTATTTTCATTCATTGATTATTTAAGTTTACGTGCGTCGTTCGTTTCAGTCGCCTTTCATTCATTCTATGAGCTCAGCAGTGTCAAGAGTTACGCGAACCAGTGCGCCCGCGCAGACCGTATGTGAGCGTGTCACGCATGCGCGGTGATCGGACAGTTTCGTAAATATTCGCGGTTGTTTACGGTAGCTGATGCAATTGTGTTGTTTAAACTGAGGACTGTTGAGACAAGTTAGTATTTTTTAAATGGAATTTTCGTTGTCTTTTGCAGTTATAAATGGGTTGGTGAAAGTTTGTCGTATTTTGAAAAAAAAAGTGAATTTATAGGAAAGAAAAGTAGCCTTTTTTTGTTATGACTTTGTTATTTGAGCAGATGTATCTAGTCTAGAATGAATGCTAGTCAGGTCATGCTTACTAGCATACAAAATAAAATTTTAATACATTGAGATTTCTATCAAAAATTACTTGTTAAAATATCGTAAAAGGTTGGGAAAATAGAAGATGCAGAGATTTCACACAGCGTACTAAACAATTTGTAGACCTAGATGTGACTGGGTAAATAGCTAGTAACATCATATAAAGTAAAAAGCAGGACAACATTTCATATTTGGAATAGGTACCTCCATTCCACAAAGGTGAAAGTAAGACTGTTGGTAGTTAGCAATATGCATGTTTGTACGTCATGTTGATTTGTATTAGTCAGCTGAATAATTCGCTCTTGTAAAACTTAAAATCTTTAAACTTTAAAGTAATCCGCAGCGAATGTTGATTGATACTAAATTTTAAACATTTTTCAAAAATAACTTATATTTATTAATCAGGGTTAAATTCAAATAAAATCTGCAAACTCCAAGTACTAATTATCTGCCATCTTAATTACAAATTGTTCAATTTTTGTCTTAACTTTAAACTTTAATTAAACGCATCTAAAGTTGAAGATTATTTGTCTATTCTATATTTTATTATCTTTATATAGGTATTTGAAATAAGAAATCGAGTGTGTACTCCGATTATCCTTTTTTGCTTATCCTTTTTGAAAGAAGGATAAACATGTGAACATATTAACAATAACTTAGAAAATATGTGGCTGCAGTAGTTATAACTTTGTAAAGTTACCAATACTGCGACCGAGTGGCGTAGTGGTTGGTTAGTAACCCTGCGATGGTTGGTTAGTAACTATGTGATGAACATAAATGAATTGTTAATGTTTGTTCGCGGGTCATGGGTGTTTGTATTTTTGTATGTAAGTTTATTCTGGGATCCGCCCAGTTCGCCATCTGGTCATTCATAACGCAAGCTCTGCTTTCTTTGGGGTCATACAGTTTATTTGTTTGTCTAGAGATGTATTATTGTTTGTTGTTGCCTTACACGAAAATCGTGACGTTACGATTTTGTATTTTTACATTTACGACAATGGGTTGAGTTTGCATGTGTCGTAGCCACGTATTCTATAAAACGCAAGGACCTCTACCTTCCAACCAGTTGAGATGAGAAAGAGAAGAGTTAAATTGCAAATGCCCGGCTTGATTTTTTCTCAAAACGTAAACTGAATAACGTTTATCATTTTAATTTTAATTATTGCCTAATGAATAATGGTTGCAAGTGTCTACAAGATCAAAGATAAGTATAATCCATTCCGAACTCGATAAGTAGATTTCAAAACTATTATTACTTTTGGATTTGTTTGAAAGCCATTACCGATCATATAACTTGTATCTTTAGATCTAAATATGAATTGCAATGAAATTAGATTTTTATAATTAAATTTGTTATACATTTGTCTTATAAACTACTTTTTCCCAGTGTTTAACGTTTTTAGGTTTTTCTTGTAGGTCACAGATTATATCAGTATATGTTTGTAAAATTTTTTCGTATCTAACCTTCATAAATTCAAACTCTCATTCATCTGGTCTTCATCTGCGCTCTTCGTCAGATGAGATATCATCCAAAGCTTTATTTGGTGGTCCTACGTAAGAAACCCATATACAGGGGAAAACCAAGAACAAGCCTATTAATTAGAACGAATAAACTTCGATGATCATCGACTCGGGTACAAGGTCCAAAATAATAATCAATAGACTTTGAGGTAGTAAACATCAGCATATTATTATTATTTATTTTGATATACGTAGAAGCATATCTATTAAGAGGAAACAAATCGACATGCCCTCCCAAATAAACCTCTTAAAATTTATAACCAGAAGATGAATGAGTGTAAATCAGTTTATTTCACATAGGTTCGTTAATGGCCCACAGAAAGGCTGTTTTTTTTAAATGAGATAAGTGGCAATCGGTTACCTGGGTAACCTGGGGCAAATCACTACCACCCATGGACACCATAACACCGAGGTGAGTAATCAGGCGATGTCGAGTTTTAGAGGCTGTGTACACTTTTTTCTTGAAGGCCTGAATATCGTTTTTTTTGGAAACACTGCTGATGGGAGTTTGTTCCAAAGCTTCAGATCACGTGGAAGAAGCTTCGCATAAAACGTACCTATTGTAGTGGACCGCCAATCATCTTGATGGTGAGGATGGAATTTGAGTGATTAGCGGGTAGTTCCTTGCTGGAACAAAGCGGCTGGCTACAATCCGAACAACTCTGCTGAGCGTTCCCCTTGGTAAACTCTGTCTACATGAGTAAATGCCAATCTGTTCATAGGGCCAATGGGTCTAAGTTGCAGGAATCTCGACGTCAGCGAGATTTCCTACCTAATAAGAATGGTGTGTGGGTAATGAGTCGCTCTCTTCCTTCTAATATGGTTGAGGAGGGAGATAGATGGATCCCGCCTTAATTCGTGAACGGGTATTGCCGACTTGCCGAGCTAACAGATGCAGATAATTTTGTATCGACATAAAGAGACTGTAAATTTGTGAAGTTACTCGTCAGTTCTTCTTCACGAAGGGTTTTCCAAACTGGTGTTAGAATCAATAAGAACAAGTAATTGTCAATGTTGAGAAATAAATGCCTGGATTTGAGTGGCCCCAGCCCAGAGGTGACAGCAGTGACTCCGTATGCGGCCGCACCTGTGCTTTGTAGAGCTGAAAACGATGGGTCGGACTGATTACATTTATAAAGCACCCCAAACCCTTTTTGAGGCAAGGCTGTAAATATTCCAAAGCTGTAAATAACAGCATATGTTTAGAGCTCAAAATCAATAAAATTATGATTTTTTTTAAATATTGTCTTGCATTTTACTGATAGAAAGCATCGATGAAAACAAAAGAGGTAATACGCGTAATCAAGAACTACGTGGTTTTACTGTTGAAAGATTTTTGAACTAATTGTATTTCTCCAAAAATCTTGAAAACCCGGTGCAGGCAATTCATCCATAAATTGGAAATGAGAACCAAAAAGAACAAACAGAATTGTTTATCTTTTAAACAAAATTAAGATGATATATCTTCTTTTTTCCGTGTAAATAAGATATTTTAATGAATTACAAAAGAGTAAACTCCCAGTGTGTAGATTATTGTTTATACTTTTTTTTACTTTTTCCTTTTTTTCCTTAAACACAGTCATTCTGAGTTAAACAAAGGGTGATAACCCTGTAAAACTTGATTTTAATGAAAATAAAGTTATTATATTATTATTATTATTATTACATTATTTTTAATAAAAATGCTGTGTACATTGTCGGTGGTTACACATTGGGTCAAACATCTTCAATTACAAACAGATTTGCAATTTGGTTTACGTGAATTTCAACACATAGCAACATTATTTTTAGATAGTCTACAATAGTTATTAATGGGCTGAAGTGCTAGCATTTTTTTACATTTACTATACACATTATTTGATTCATATAAATCACGTTTATATATCGCAGCAGATGTTGATCTCATTAGCTTTATTTAAATTGAAAAAAAATAAGTGTATGTCAAGGTTTTTTTTAATATATGGGTTTTTCGAACTCTATTTTCATACTTATATAAACATTTAAAAAATGTTAAACAACAATGTTATCTCCTGGCCTCCTCCTGTTTAGCAATGTCCTCCTTACATTAGTAAAAACGCAACGAATATCCAAGTGCAGGTGAATTATAACTAAAGAATTATAAATAAAGTTGTGCTCCTTCACTTCTTCTCCTTTTTAAGGGCCCGCTCCATCACTGGAGGCTGGCCGTCAATCCAGAGCACTTGTCTATGTCCATGGCCAAGCGTAATAGTTCTTCTAGGCTCTCGATTCCAGTCCACTCCCACTCCTATATATCTACATGGATCTAATACCAACAGAAATTCAGATAGTCAGCTAAAATAATATATTCAGCCATCATTAAAAAACTAAACAACAACAATTACTCCGGAGAGCTTTACTAAAACGATTAGAATCTGTACGTCGCATGTTTGATGACGAACCCTGGAGCTCTGCCAAAAACCCGGCGCTTTCCACCGCACACGCCTACTGAACATAACAATGTCTCGGTCACATAGTTTTAATATTTATGTTTTCAATTTATTTATTTACATTCTTTACAACGTAGCTTATGAATAGGTGTGAATGCAACAGAAACATATAAAGCACAGTTTTCTCTTTCTATTTTATGAATAGGTGTTGCGAGTTAATTCTTTTAATAAAGGTGGTGACTGAAAACCTGTGGTTTTCATATCAATGAAAATAGTTCATACACTGAGGCACCACCTTTTTACATTTTGCACAATTTTGAAAAACAAGAACTAACAACTTATTTTTTTCTCTTTTCTTGTAATTTTTATCATTATGTTGCTTTTTCTTATGTTGTAAACTTTTAAGTGTGTATTATGTTAAAAAGTTTCTGTAAAGTGTAAATAAATTAATGTGTAGGTATGTATAATATTTAATTATAATTTAGGGAAAAATACAGCTATTGAAAAAAAACATTTGCGTGGTTGTGTTGTGGTCCAAGGGAAGGAACAACTAGTGCCATTACTGGAACAAAGGCGGTTCCAACTGCAGCCTGCGGCCGGCGACGCGTCATCAGTCGGTATTACATCACAATAATTTAATAAATGGAACACCTACGACTAACGATGCCTATGGCCGCAGATACCGCTTACCATCAGGTAGGTCTCGTGTCAGTTTTCCGGCTGTGAATATAGTAAAAAAAAAGCTGTAAGCCAGTTATCGCAATCTTTCCTATTTCTGATCCATAGTTTTAATTTGTCATAATTGGCTTGCTAATAAAACACCCTTTGGATTACGGTAATGGCGCCATCTACATGCTCGAGCAGGCACATTCAGGTTGGTAGTATTTGTTGAATTATACTAATATTCGGCTCGTGCCGATCGGGTATTCTGTTCGGCTTTAGAAAACTCGGTTCATTCGGCTAGTTTAGCCAAATTCCGAACAGTATATTTTCCGAACATTCATCTTAAATATTGCTTTGTATGTGCTCGTCATTATATAGTTTAATGTGTTATGGCATCCTACTGCGGGGAAATAACACAGACACCGAAATGATCTTCATTCTGCAGAAAAGGAGTATTCGTGGAATATGATAAATGGGAAATAGAGAATCTCTAAGATAAAAGTTTGAAGAAATTGAAATATTAGCCCTTGCATCGCAATAAATTTATGAAAATAAATTCACAAGAATATTAATAAATTCAAAACTAAAAAAGATAACCATGACAATGATTACTTTGTTAAAACTAGGAACGACCGTAAGCTAGTGTTTCCAAAATTGAGGCTGGCTTGAAACAGCAATCATTTATTGGAATGTCAATAAGTTTTTACAATAAAATACCAAAATCAGTTAAATCCCTGCCCCTCAATATGTTCAAGAAACCTATTAAGGAAACACTGCCAAAAAGCTTACTATAAGATCAAAGATTATTTGGATAACAAAAGGGCGTGGGATTGAGCTCCCCACAGGCTATTTCTGTTTCTGTTTGTGAAAATAAAGTGTACATACTTTGTAAACGGCATTTCCTTAGGACGCACAATTAGCTGCCATGTGTGTGTTTCATGTCATCGTCAAATGGTACACCTTCTACCCCAAGTATTTCTATAAGAGTGCCAAAAGGATTTTTTTTTTTCGCCGGCTTTTATGTCTCTCAGTCTTCCTTATTTCCAGGAAGTCTTCAGTATTTACGCAATCTTGACGAAGATGAAGAAAATGAAAATGAAGACTATCAACATGTGTACAATTCCTACCTATGATGAAATAAAATATTTTGATTTTGATTTGCCGATCGGCAATGCAGATTGATCCCGGCCCGAATATGTAGACAGCATCTTATAGTTCTTTCATTCTTTCAAAATAATTAATTTTGCATCGCATTGTAATTAGATATTTTAGAACATAATAACGTTTTTCAGGAACTGAGAAAATGCCTGCCCGTTATTCCGGATAGTAGTTAAATTTCTTTTTGTCTTTAGGCATAAAGAATTTTGCCTACGGTTCTGTATGTTAGTTATCTATGGACCGTGTGGCCCTTTCCATTTCTCCGAGCTCGATGTTTTAACACATAACTCATCGCCCAAAAACCGTTGATTAGCGATCACACTGTTTTTGTCATGTACTCTACCTTGAATTTGAGACGTATAAAGTTACTAACCATTGTATGAAAGCAAATTTATCTTCAAATCATAATGTAAGTACCGATTTATTAAAATAATAAACTTGAAATGCGCTATTAGTTTAATAAAAACATAAATTTCCCAAACCTAACGATAAAACCCACACCTGGTCACAGATCCAGTTTTTATCTACATACTTACTAGTTTCTATGGTAACTCGTTTTATTTTAAGAATCGTCGTGATGGAATGATCACCGCTATACGTTAGAATAAAGCGTCAATGACTTTTAAATTAAACCAAAAAGTTCCAATATCCTTTTGAGATACCATTACTTTTTGATAAAAGAAAAAAAAAGCATTTAAAACGAAATTTGCCTTGCCTAAGGATTAAAAAAAAAACAAAATGATCCACCAATAGCGTAGACCCCCCTGGCCGTCGCCCATTTTTAAAATACCATTGTTGGATTGCGATCTATTAGGTCTTTACCTATGAAATTGCCGTTTTTCACGAAATAAATGAAGCGTAATTTTTTTATATATTTTTTATTTCTATTAATCAAAATAATCACCCATGCAATCAATGCATCTTTGCCAACGCATTGGTAGCTTATTGATGCCTTTCTTGAAGAAATCAGCTGGACGGGAGGCAACAAATTCTTCAAAGGCATTTTGTACTGCCTCTCGGGTATTGAATTTTTTTCCCGCCAAGAAGTTATCCAAATTCTGGAAAGAGTAGAAGTCTGTAGGCGCAAGGTCTGGTGAGTACGGCGGATGACGCAGAACTTCCAACCCCAACTCTTGTAGCTTGGAGACCGTCTGCTGTGCAGTATGAGGTCGCGCGTTGTCGTGCAGGAGCAGTGGAGCCGAACGATTGACCAAAGCTGGTTGGAGACGTGCGAGCTTCTCCATCATTGTGTTCAGTTCTTCACAGTACACATCTGCAGTAATGCTTGTCCCGTTTGGCAAGAAGCTGTGATGACTTACACCCGCGTTAGACCACCAAACAGTGACCATCACTTTTCTAGGGGTAAGTTTTCGTTTGGGTCATTGTTTGGGTGCTGAACCAGGGTCCAACCAACTTGCTGAGCGCTTACGATTGTCAAACGGGATCCATTGCTCGTCACAAGTAACAATGCGGTTCAGAATTCCTTCATTTGTATGCCTGCTGAGCAGTGCAAGGCACGTCTCCACGCGTACTTCGCGCTGGCGGTCATTGAGTTCGTGGGGTACCCATTTGTCAAGCTTTTTTACCTTGCCAATTTGACGCAAATGGACCAATATTGTTTTGATGCTAACGTCGAAAGCTGCTGCTAATTCAGCCGTGGATTGAGTTTCATCAGCTTCCACAATTGCCTTTAATTCGTCATTGTCGACCAAAGTTTTCGGACGACCACGGGGTTCATTTTTCAGGTCAAAATTTCCAGAACGGAAGCGGGTAAACCAATAACGGGTGGTGCGTTCGTTTGTAGTGTTCGCTCCGTAAACGTCGTTGATGTTGCGTGCCGCTTGTGCCGCTTTGCTGCCCCGACGGTACTCATACTCCATAATTACTCGAATTTTTAACTTATCCATGATGACGAAAAATGTTCGAATGCGTTGAAAACAAAACACTAACTATTAAACAAATGACGATTTTAGAAAAAGAATTCCATGTTTGTCAAATAAAATTAATTTGAAATTAGAATTATCAGTCAAAAAAAAAATATTTTCATTTGAAATGGCCAGTACGGCAAAACGGCAGTTTCATAGGTAAAGACCGTATTATATACGTTGGCCGCACAACCCTAGGGCACGTGTTTCACTCATAAAATAAAAACATTAAAAAAATACAAGAAAACATTGAAAACAAATCTTTTATGGCATAATAATATAACGTACAGGTAGTTATGTAATGAATAAATAGTCTTTATGTTTTATTCTACTTAAACAATATTTTATTTATGTCGAATGATAACAATAAATCATTTTATGTGAGGTATCATTATTCATTACAAAATGTGTGAACTCTTAAATAAGAAACTTTGTAAGAGAAGTTGGAATCCGCCATTTTGTTAAATACAAATAAACAAACCTAAAACATATATCTAAAAGTGCAATTATAAGCAAAAACGTGAACAAAACAGCTAACACGACCTGGATTATTTTTATTATTTCTGCCAAATTAAGAAAAAATGAATAAAAACTGTTCGCTTTTATATGTTTCTATTGCAGTCACGCTATGGAATAGATCGTTATAGCTTAAGCTTTATTCCATACATCGACGCAGGCAACAATTTGATGATTTACATTTCTAAACACTATTTTGATTTATAATTTACAAATATTCACATTTACTTTGAAAACTAAAAATAATAATTGGTTCGGATTTTCAAAATTGAGCATTCATTGTTACAGATAAAAGTAATATTATTTCGCGAGTTGGAAAATTCTTGTCTGTGCTATATTGTATAAAAATAAGCTTATTATTTAAGAACCTTGACTGTGTAAAAAATTTCGATAGGTGTTATATTGTCATTAGGAACTCGAAAGTTAGTCTGTTTTAAAACAAAATAAAAATAAAATTCGTAGAGATTACAAATAAGAGTATCTAAAATACTTTCTCCTACGAGGCGGTCATAGATCCACTTTACTTGGTCCATGTTCCACTCAAGGAACAAACTTCAAACCGGATGGTACAGTTATTACGTACTCCAAACTAAATCACTCGAAATTTTCCCCATAATCACATTTCTAGATTAATTAAAATTTCCACGACCCAACCCTGATGGACGGCAGCAAAAGGTCTATCTTGTGATCTTGTCAGATCTCACAAGCTGTCGACCGTTCTTGAACTTTGAGTTGTATGCGCGGGGACATCACCGCTTTCTCTTGAACCGGGAAGCAGGCAGAGTATAAAAGGAAGTTAATTAAAGTATATTGTAGGTGTAGAAGATCGAGTGTAAAGTAAAAAGCTAAATAATTAGGTTTCTTAGTAGTCTTGTGTGTAATCCTATCCCGAAGGATTTTGAACGTAATTACTAGATTGAAAATATCCAGCTTAAACCAGTTCCCAAGCTACAAGGTCTAGGACGTACAAACACAGTTACGGATTGTTTTAACGTACTACTTCACAAAAAAAAATCCCTTATCAGAGAATAAGTTCTATAGAATTATAAGATTTTTTACCTACACCAAACCAAGCCTGGAGAAATTTGAGAGGCCCAATACCCATCTACTACTAATAAAACTAAGATTACCTAATCTGATAACAAATAAGGTGAACAAACGTAGCCTTGTGGGATGGAATCACAATGAAACAATCTGTATTGAAAAGTCAACAGCATCGGTCATCAATCATATCATTTAATTTTCAACCTGCTATTGTTGTTTGCTCAGCCTTTAATAAGGAGCTAGCTTACTGAGGGATTGAAAAACGTTTTAGAAATAGTATGGTTACTTTCCTTTGGTAATGGAAGCGAAAGGGAAAAATTTTGAATAAATCAGCCAATATTCACGTTAAGAACGCATACATTTTTCCGTCTTTAGGTAATGCTGCTAAAATTGAGACCTACAAGAGTTTTGTAAGACACTGGGAAGGGGCCTGGCAATAACGCCTACAACGTCACACTACATCATGGTCGCGTATTACTAAAGCACTAAAGTGTCATATAAGATCAAAATTCAAATTTGAAAATTTTGATTTTGATTCTGACAAGGTTCTCAACCCCAATATATTCCACGCACACTTTGTCACAGTAAACCTTACGTGCAATTACTTACTTCGACATGACATCCCATGTAAGCCCCAATCAAGAAAAATTTGCCGAAGCTTTAAAACGACATTCTACTTCAACAAATTAATTTGTTACCTTGAAATAACTTCTGCTTTTCTTTGAGTCGGAAATCAGTAAAATTCAAATTCAAATACTTATTTCTCAACAACGAAATCAAATAATATTGACTTCATATAAAGCATGACTCTACCACCAGTTCAGAAAAACCTTCGAGTAGAAGAACTGGCAAGAAACTTCACTGTATAATTTTTTTTAAATAAATTTACAATGTCTCTTTATGTCTATACAAAATTATTCTGCATTGAGCAAATTGAGCTGCATCTGCTAGCTCGGCAAGTCTACCTCCCCCCAAATATCCAAACGGCGAACACCCTCAAACGGCATCGTTCACGAGTTAACGCGGGATCCAGCCATCGCCCTCCTCAACCATATTAGAGAGTAAGTTTATGAGTCGATATGTCGTGTGGACTTCCACACGTCTGATTCATGTTCGAAGGTACGTCGCGCATGGTAAGCGTACTTTGGTACAATTAAATACTGTAATATAATGAGAAAAAATCACATTGACTACTCGTTTTATATTGCGCTAATTTATGGTCTTTTGTTCTACTGTATGTTAGTGTTGTCGAGGAGATAATTATCTATAATGCATATAATCGCACTGCCTATGCCATGATGCAAATCATTTTGCGTCACGACGCCTCTGACTGTCAACTGTTGCATTGATGGTGCTTGTTTAGGATATTGTGTTAAATATTTAAAGGTTCCTAAGGAAAAGGGCCTTAGTTTCATTAGTTCTTAATACGTAATTTTTTTTAGTTATTAAAAGTAAAAAACCTTGTAATTTTTTTCCAATGATAATTTTCATGTTTTGACGAATGTTTTGATACACTTAAATGAGGATGAAAAACATTTTTACCTATTAATAATCATTTTTAAAACAACAATCCAGTCCATCAAATATGTCATTCAGCCAGAGGCCAAACATTGAAGTATCTTAAAATATTTCAAATGGTAGAAATATTAGGATATACTAATTTTATAAATACTTTTATAATACCTACTAAAAGTTGAAATTGGCAGAATAATAATAAAACACAAAATAATAATAATAATATTTCAAATATATATGCGTACAGGAGATAACTTTTCAAATGTTGCATAAGGGTATGCATACCTTTGTCCCCTTATTATCTCTCCGTTTATAAATACATCAAAATCCTAGAAGATAACCTTCACAACCACATTGTCCAGTCCACCGACTGAGAAGGTATTCATCGTTTGTGTATATTCATAATTATAAGATCATTATTTATATATTTATTGCTGTGCAATTTTAAAGCGATTGGTCAGCGAAACTTGTGAACCGTTTGGATCCGGCGCGGCAATTCTACCAGACTTTTGACCACTTGGCCCTTTGTACGGTGTGATTTAGGCATTATAATTTATCTGTAATTAATTTTCTTTTCTTTTTTTCTAATTAATTTATGTTAATAGGTGTTTCTTTATTGTAGAGCCGCGTAGTGTACCTACTTGTTTGCTTGGAGATTTATTTGCTTCACACTGCTAAAACGTTGACATCACAATTTTAAATATTCTTATTTATTTCAATAGTTTGGTAATCACAGATAAACAAAACTGGGAAATTCCAACGACTAGTTTGAAATAATGATGCTCAGCGTAACATGAATTTTGAAGTATTCGTTTATACGAAGCATCGGGGTTACTTATCGGGCAGTAACCTTTGAAATTATGAGAAAACGTTGAAAATATGAGAAAAATAAGCCATCTACCTACTTATTTGTTTTCTACAACAAATTTGTAGATCCTGTTTTTATAGAAAAATGTACAGAATATTTAAAGAAAAATTTGAACATTTTAACTGTGTACGTTTTTGATACGAAACAGAAAAAAAATTGGTTTTTCCCAAATGTTTATGTTTTAACATAGTTTTGAATGTAATATAGCTTAAAATGTATTAAAAAATTGGATTATTTCACTATTTATTACGATTCTTTTCAAGTGCTTTAATAGGGAAACTATAAGTCAAGCCACAAATTTATTTATTGGCCACGTGATCAAATCTGATATATTTGAAGATGATAATTCAAAATTTTACAGCAAAAGCATCAAGTAACAACATATTTTTAGTGGCGAAGATAGTATCGTTCGTAAATTGCGGCTGACTTAGTAATTTAGAAGGCAATGTAGACTTTTAGAGCCGAATAATGCTATTAAAAAAAAGTCTGTTTAATTAGCACCCCGTTGAATATAATGATGATAAATATAACACAGTAATAAGATAGTATACAGCAAGCCTTAGTCTGCTTCTCAGGACAGGCCGGTTATAGGATTTGTTACTGTCAGCCATTTCTACTATTTAAGCGATGTCTCTCCAACAATCCGAGAGATTATTTCAGTCATGAATCGGTTAAAGTTTATGCCATAATTTACTGGAAATGTCACCAAAACTTCTAACGTGTTCATCATCCGTTTCTTTAAAGCCAGCTATTTTGAATTACAAATTTTCGTAGACAGGGCGGCGTCTGCCGGTTAGGCAACAGATATAGAAAGTATTTGGTATTTGCGTCTATTATAGAAAATTTATGATAATAATTTTAAGTCATCGCTTATTCTAACTGATAAAAATGATGCCTCTAAGGTTTTTACAGAAGAGTCTTTCGAATTGCTGTAAGACTTTTTTAGTATACCCTTGAATGAATTTTCTGTGAATAAAAGAATAGACTTGGAAAAAATATGGATATATATTGAATGAATATTCCTTAACCAAATTAGGTAGAAGTGGGCGACCGATTTGCTTTATCAGTTATTACTTGTTAGCTATTTGTGAAGAATGGATGAAATCAGTATAATTTGTTTTTAAAATGTGCATTGTCAATAATTTAGCACTAAAGATTCGAATATTTATTACTTGTTCTTATTTATGTCAAATGAAGCATGACTCTACCAGGTAAAATTGAAATTCCTAATAAATAATAATAATAATTTATTTCATAGCCAAACAAAGTCATGGTACATTTTTTTTTGCGTAATAACGCAGAGTTTCTTTCAATTAGGCACATAATTGTTCTTTAAATAGATACTAGGCTGTAATTATAGCAACAAAAGTGTTCCCTAATTCTCAAGCTAGGTGTAGACCTGTATTATGAGAAATAAATTTAAGACAAGATAACTTTGATCTCACATCCAACTATAATATTTTTATTATACGAGTACATCATAACTTAAAATAATGGATGACCTTGGTGCTAAATCTTATTCATAAGAATTTCTACAAGTAGGAATTAGTCATCGATTTTAAATTTCATATTAGTAAAATTATATCACCAAAATTTCCTTGGTTCCAAAAATTTTTTTTCTCGAGGTTTAAGTTTCAAGGTCTGACAATAAAATTCCCAAACGACGTGTTGTTATGTCACTAACTAGGTATCATAAAATATCGTTTATTTTAATTTTTATTATCTACGGATGTCCTTTAATTTATTTATGGAGGGCATGTAACAAGTTGGTAACTGCCATTTGAAGGTAAAAAAGGTTCTACGATTTTAAAGTATCAGAAAGGCGTTTCTTGATTGGTTTAATTACACGTACGTGTGTAAACTTAGTTGAGTAGTAAGTTGGTCTACATGTCTAAAAAAGTTTTGTTCAGGATTACGTATGACACAAGTTACAGTTCACGGATAAATTCTGTGGCAGGTATTTTGCTAAAAAATAAGCATAAGTCGAAATGACCAAATTGTTAGCCCATAACTAGCTGTAGGTTGTAAGTGAAATAAATTCTTAATTAAGAGCTATGTGATAATGTAAGAAATGTATGAAATAAATTAATATTTTGGTATTTTATTGCATTATATATCGAAAGAAATTAAAAATTTAAAACTGTATCAACAATTTTTAATTACTTGTATTCGTTTTTTCCTTTAACATCCGCCTATTCCCCAAAACTAAATCGAACCGAACCTAACTTTATATCGAAAAATCACAAATCAAGCTAAATTCAAGGTATTATATTTTCAGAACCATGGCTGCAGATGATGTAGAGAAACAAGAGAACGCGCCTTCTGCAAAACAAGAAGACCAAACCACGAACAACCAACTGGATAACCAACTTGCCGACGCGCACAGACAGATAGGCGAAGATACCTCAAACTATAGTACCAACATTAAGATCTCAGTGTCCAGTGGAGACTTTGGCATCACTGAGAATAAGGACAAAGAGGCCACTCTACTTACAGACTCGAAAACCGTCATCAGATTTTCTCCAGTATGGAAACAGGTTAGTCAACATACAACGAAGTTTACTAATCAGACGTGAGACACCAGCAATAATAAAAAATTAAATATATTGTGAGAATATTTTGTTCATTAAGTCAGTAAAAAAATTACTGGCATATAATAACGAAATAAATAATCATAGTTTTTAATAGGTTTTTCTATTCATATCCGAAATAAATTACATACAAGATAGTTCGCATGGTCGACTAATAAACGATTAAGATTTTTGTATTTAATTATTTTTTATGCATCTTACACCTGCCTTGGTGTTTACTCTGTGTAAATAAAATAGCATCGAAACATCTTGATCACAAAGGGACATCATGCACTGTCTTCTACGTCCAAATAATACGGTATCGTCCCCATATTACTTGAACAGGTTTATATATTTCCGGAATTTACTGACAGAAAATAATATCAAACAAGAGTTAATAATTAATTAGCTTCATTCGCTTTTCATTATTTACGTTCTTCTTTTTGTTTTCAGTTAGATTTAAGTTTCATATCAAATTATAAATTAACAAAGTTGTTTAAAAGATGACCTACAAAAGTTTACAAAAGTTTTGACAATATTATTATTGCAATAGACTTAAAATTGGTTAATCTGTGTACTCTATCTCGTCCTACTCAACGGATCTGTTAATCCTTTTTTTTTTTTAAGTTATTATTTTTTAACAAAGAATCATATTTTCTATTGATCCCATTTCTAGACTTTGGCGTCTTCTGCAGCAATCCTGCTGACGTTCACAGCTGGACTCACCACTGGCTTCTCCGCCATTCTGCTTCCTCAGCTGAAGGACCCGGGAAGCCCTGGAATACCTGGAGACGCCGCCACAGCTTCTTGGATTGGTGAGCTTCTTGATATTAAAGATAATGCGAGTTTTTATCGAATAGCTTGGCCTTGTAGCTGCGCCAGCAGCCCTGCTTCAAACATTTTTGTGATAAACACATGTTCACAAATTCATGAATGGTCCCATCGTCTTATTTTTAGAAAACGAGTAAAAAAATCTTTATTTCTATTTCTATAAATAAATACAAAACTTGTATTTATTTTCAAATTAACAACCGGAATCTACCGCCTGTTGATAAAATATCATTTAATATTCAAAAAAACTACCTGCATATTAGAATAATGTAAGAAATTTTTTACAAAGTTTTGTAATGGCGATTGTCCGATAGCATCAAAAACCGTATATATTTTGTTGCAGAAGTATATCAGTTGTATTCAGATATTATAAATAGCACCAGATTTTAAATTACTAATTCCAATGATATCCGTATTTATGTTTTCTGAAAAATGTTTTGTCTTATTTCAGCTGCTATGGCGGCTCTGCCAATGGCACCGGGCTGCCTCATCTCCGGATGGATGATGGAGAAATTTGGCCGTAAGACTTCTTTGTACATTATCTGCGCGCCCTTCCTGCTTTCCTGGATCCTGATCGCCTGCGCTAAGAATCTGGCACTGATGCTAGTAGGCCGGTTCCTATCAGGGCTTTGCGTAGGGCTGCTGGGCCCGTTAGGTCCCGTTTACATAGCAGAGACGACTGAACCAAAATACCGCGGATTCTTCCTCGCTGCCGTCTCCCTCGCTATCGCCGTGGGCATCCTCGTCGCGCATCTCATCGGAACCTTCATGACGTGGCAGTGGACCGCCACCATCTGCTCCTTGTTCCCAATCATGGCCTCATTGTTACTGACCATTGTCCCAGAAAGCCCAACTTGGCTCATTGCAAAACAAAGAGTTGAAGTTGGAGTCAAAGCCTTCGCCTGGCTTAGAGGTTACGGAGAAGCAGCCAAATTGGAGCTCACTGGAATAATCGACAAGCAAAAAGCTGCGCATGAGATGCCAGTCATGACTATGAAAGAAAAAATAGCCTCCTTATCAAACCCAGAATTCTTGAAACCACTTATGATAATGGTCGTGTTTTTCGTAACCTGCCAGTTTTCTGGCGTAAACGCTGTAGCATTTTATTCAATCGATATAGCGGAGAAAGCAGTTGGCAAAAACTTGAACCATTACGTTGCCATGTTGTCCATAGATGCATTAAGAGTTGTGATGTCGGTTGTGGCTTGCATCGCTTGCAAGAGATATGGAAGAAGACCACTCTGCTTCATTAGTGGAATATTCACAGCTCTGTCCATGGTTGGATTGTCGATGTACTTATACTTCACAGAAGGAAGCAAAGTTACCAACATGTCCTGGCTTCCTTTGACGTGTTTACTTGTATATATATCTGCCATATCTATAGGTTTAGTTCCTCTCCCCTGGATCATGTGCGGGGAAGTGTTCCCTACGAGAGTGCGAGGTTTGGGATCGGGCATCAGCACTGCCACCACTTTTGTTGCATTCTTCATCGTCGTGAAGACTGCTCCAGGAATGATGACAAATCTTGGAGAAGTAGTCACATTCCTCATCTACGGTATTGTGGCTTTGATAGGTACCGGTATCATGTACTTTATTCTGCCAGAGACTAAAGGAAAAAGTTTACAAGAAATAGAAGAAAAGTTCAAAAAACAACCCAAGAAGAGTTAAGAAACTTTTGCTTTCTATCAATTTGTAATTTAAGAATAGATCTAACAAATTATGCAAGTAATTATATTCTCTAAAAAAGGTAATACTTCATAAAACGAACTATAAAGCTGTGATATTGAAGTCAATTAAGACTAATTTAATGCACTTTTATTACTTAAGATTTGTGATACGAGTAGTAATGAATAGTTTATGTCATATAAACTCTAAACTTAAATAAAGAACTTAAAACAGTTACGTATTTCTTTTTTATTACCAAACAGCGAAATACGTAATATATTTTAATAAAAAAGATATATCTAATAAAATGACACCAAAATAAATTTCTTAGAATGTCACGAAAGTCAAAACCATACTCTGGAGAAAGATTCGAATAGTGAAATTGAATGAAAATGATATCAGCAAGCACAGCCATTGTAAATTATTTGGTTAAACAACAATAGAACGGTAAAGAGTGTAAAGATGCTATCAACTTGGTTCCGTCGTATTATTACCGTATTACCATGTCTCCGAGTAACACACTAAACACACTATTTGAATCGTATTGGGTCAGTGAAAGAACAGTGGCTAAGATTTTTTCATCAAGTTGCATTAAACAGTTGTTACGAGCACAAATCAAAGATTTTGTTTGAACTTTCATTTGCAGTAAATAGATGTGCTATTACTTTCACCAAAAAAGAGATATCATGTTGTGTATTACGACCTTTGTACAGTGGCTCTAACAGTACACGGGCATTGCGGGAATCAAGCCACAGTGAACTAAGAGCTGTACAAAGTGACTACTGAACTATAGGGATACCTTACGTCTATTCCCCACATCAATTTGGGTGCATGCAACTGGGATTCCGCATCTCCGGTCTCTAAATACTACTGTACTATATATGTATATGTACTTAATAATCTTCCTACAGGGATACCAGCCTCAACCAAATAAGGGGTAAAATTTTGCAATTTATAGTCGGCCTCCTTCGCTCGCTTGCCTCCTTCCTGTGGGTTGGCAAACTCACACATACCGACGAAAAAACACCTGTATTTTAAATTTTATTGTTGTTCTCGCTTAATGTAAACTTATCGCGATCAATTGAGGGACCACCTTCGGCATGCTACGTCTTCTTACCGAGTCAACGGGATGGAGTGACATTCAATCAAATTAATTTTCTCTAAATCTTGTACTCAGAGTAGCCATTTACAGCAGTTGTAAATTTTAAGTAGATTATTAAATATGGATATCTCTCATTCACGACTGAGGGTCCACATTTAACCGAATGTAACTTTTGAGTGTCGACTTTTACAAATTAGAGGTTGAATGTACAATCGTGTGAGAACTTTTACTATAGGCTGACACATTCAAAACCTCAAAATTCCAATGTGGACTCTCAATGGGAACGCACGTCACGATGTTTCGCTTCACGGTTATAGCAGTCGGCTGAAGGAAGTTTTCTGACCAATCTCAAATATGGCGTCTTTTCGGTACAATATATTTTGAAGATTCCGGCTGGAACTCCTAGATGCGCATAGCTAGATATGTCAAGTTTCCGTCAGTTTTTATTAAGATAACACCGTCAATACAGGTCGTGTGAGCTGTAGGCATACTTAGAAGAGTGCCACAGGTGCACCTAGATAAGGAAAGCTAGATTAATCTACTTTGGATTAATGTCTTTGTTGAAATGAGACATTTCTACCGGAGCTGAAAAAGCTGGAGGTAACTTTGAAAAGTGCTACTGTATGCACAGAGCTACGTGCTACGAGTTTCGATAAAATATGTAAGTTGGTAGTTGGTCGGTAAGCCCTACCACCGCACCTGATAGAGGATGCTGAAGGTATACTTCGCAAACTGATCTTAAAACTCCTAGGATTATTAATCGTAAGACTAAATGAGAATATCATCCGTAATTTTTATCTTTTCCCGATAGATTTATACAGGGTGTAACATAAAGGAAGCATAATACTTAAGGGTCAGTAAATATACCATTGCTAGAATATACTGTAAAAGAATCGGAGTTATTGGGGCTGATCAGTTATATTTACTGACCCTTAAGTGTTATGCTTCCTTTATGTTACACCTTGTATACAAATAACAGGGTAATAAACCTATAAGCTGCTGTATTTAAACAAGTAACTATACCTAAATGCGATATAGTGAAATTCGTTTGCAAATTAACACTAAAAGAATACAAGCAAGAACAAGATAGAACAACGAAAAAATTATCTTTCTTTGTTAACACAAAAATAATTAGTTCAAATAGGTTTTCTTTTTTGGTATAAACTATAATCACTAACAACTCATATAAGAGCACGCAATTTTTTACACATTTTTGAACGACACTGTGGGCTTATTATGCTTTGGCAAATTATATCGAAATAATTAAAGTCTGCCTCAGCTGTTGTCGAAATCGACTTTTTGCTAGAAAGTTGTCATTTGCACTTTGAGAGATAACTGTTTTATGCAATTAATCGCGTCTTATGTTGCTTGTTTACTTAAAGGATCTTATTATCCTCAGTTAAGCTTGAGGTCGTTTGGCTTTTGTGGTGCGGTGGTACGAGCTTAAAGTACTACTGCACCACACGCGACCACCGCCGGGTAGTCTAGTAGTAGACGTTAGCGCGCAGATCCAGATGATGCGAGCTTTACAGTTAGTAAGAAACTTTACCACCGGCATCAACAAAGTGACTTAAAGCTATACTTGCAAGACTACTTCTTACCCCTAGTTCAATAGAGCTTGGATTCGTTTCTGTGTCATATTTTTATGAAAAGACAATTATCATTTTCATTTTATATGATATTTTTTTAGAAGCTTAGGCGTAAATGTTCGGAAATGCACCCTCTCAGATAAGTTTACAATTTATTTTGTTTTGGAGAAATGTTGATATAAATTTTGCAAAAATGTTTTATACTTACTAATAAACTATATGCTCGGTACTAAACAACTATATGCCTTTTTACAATATGTCAATAGCTTCCGATTTGGTTCAAAGAAAAAAAGTGTAATACTTCTAGGAGCAGCGGAAATCTCATCATGTCATTCCGTAAGACTAATTTTCATTTTTATTTGAGACAAACTAAATATTAGGAAGGAGGAACATAAAGTAATTTTTTTTAAATATAATATATTTATTTAATCAAAGTATGTACCATTGCTGTATATGCACTTTTGCCATCTCATAGGCAGTTCATTGATCCCTTTACTAATAATCAATAAAATCTTTGAAGGTGCTTTGGACTGCTCCATCGGAGTTGAATTTTTTCCCTTGCAAGACGTTATCCAAATTTCCAAAAAATAGGCAATCAGTAAGAGCAAGGTCCGGGGAGTGCGGTGGGTGTTTGGACATTCCAATTGAAGCTCCTCTAATTTGGTAACCGTCTGTTGTGCAGTGTGTGGTCTAGCGTTGTCCTGAAGCAGCAGTGGCCTAGACCGATTGACCAGCCTCGGTTGTTTAGCAGCTAGCTTTTCCATCATGGTTTGCAGTTGCTGACAATAGACATCTGCCTTAATCGTCAAGCCAGATTTAAGAAAGCTGTAGTGAACGACACCGGCACTAGTCCACCAAACGCTCACAACTAACTTTTTTTGAGTCAATTATCGCTCGGGGCAGGATTTGGCTAGTTCGCCAGGGTTCATTGCGATGAGCGTTTCCGATTGTCGTACAAGATCCACTTTTCATCACAGGTAATGATTCGATTCGTAGTCGATTCGTAGTCGCAGCAGTCGACGCGCGTTTGTCGGTTTGCTGCACTCAATTCATGAGGTACCCACCTCTCAATCTTTTTCACCTTCCCAATTTGCTTCAAGTGGATTAAAACAGTTTTGTCACTAACAACGCAGCCTACAGCTAACTCGGACGTGGTTTGCGATGGATCTGCTTCCACAATAGCCTTCAATTCTTCATTATCATCTTTGGTCTCCGGCCGTCCACGAGGCTTGTTCTGCAGGTCGAAATTTCCAGAACGAAAACGTTTGAACCAAAAATGCAGTGTGTTTTCTTTTGCGACACCGCCGCCATACACAGCATTAATACTTCGAGCTGTTTCTGCAGCACTGGTGCCACGGTGGAACTCGTACTCGTAAATAACGCGATATTTCAAGTTTTCCATTTTGTAAACTAAGTGATTAAAGAAAAAACCAAAATTGGAATTCTCAACCAAAGAGGAGATAATACAGATCAAAGTGGCTAGTACGACACAACGAAAATTTCATATGTAAGGACCTAATACATAGGCTATTCAAAAATATCGTCAAACACCACAGTTCTGTAATATTTAATTTCACCTAAGCTCGCACACTATCATGAAAGTGGGAAAGAGCGAGACGGTTATAATGTTTAGGCATAGAAAATAACATCCATCCCGTTTCTTGAAATGACAGGTTTACGATTGAAGTATGATTGAAGTTGAAGTGTGCGGGGCCGAAACTCAAATAATAGAAAAGTCTCAAGTTTGATAGATTTAAATTGTTTTGTGATTTTATTTATGTGTGTGTGAGGAATGTGAATGTAGCGGTGCAATTCGAAATCTATTGATTGCCGAAACGCGTCCTGAATGTACTTAAGTTGTACATTTGGCAATGACCAGGATATCTTGCCATTACTTTACTAAACCAACAATGTATGAGCTGAGTGGGTGATTTGCTTCAAGGGGAGAAATAATAGGCAATTTAATGAAAATTATTTTATTGATAACAAAAATATACCATGGCACATTAGTTGCACGAGACCTAATATTAAAACTATTAATAAGTTAAAATAAATGCGTACCGGTACTTATAACATAAACTACATTTAATAAGATACCAATATATCATAGAGAACAAGAAGATCAATAAAAATCGCGCATTTTGATAAATTAATAAATGAGAAACTACGATGTTAGAGGAAATCTAGAGAAAAAACTGAAATGAAAATAAAATAAATGTGAAATTAATATTATTGCGATAATGTTAATTAAGGGTCAGTATTTGTTATAATTGTTATTAATTTCATATACAATATCGTTCGTAAATCAATGTCCGAATATGCGCAGCTTCACCTCATTTTGCGATTTTTTTTTCCTTCTAAGTCTTGATTTTTTTGAAGAAATGAAGCCAATATTGTTGGGTCCTCTGGTTTGTTGGGTAACTATTTAGATCGCGGCTTGACCAGGCGAGACGTCGGAGGAGCGAACTTGGCGAATCCTTGCTGATCGAATACGGGCAGTAGATCACGAACTCTGGCTGACACGGTGCCTCCAGTCACTCTGCAAACAAGACATTTATAATGTCAACGAAATCACATAAAATTCATTTATATTATTAATATAAAATTTTTGCTTGTTGTATATTTATACGTCATTGATTCGAAAGGAATTTTCATATTTAATTTTCATAACACAAGTTCTTAATGATACTTAATTTGGGCTAGATAATGTGATGTATTGGTTAGAAATATTGATTATTTATTATTATTATTATTATAACTCCAAAAGAAACATAGGTAATATTTATAGCGAAATTTCAAGACGATGACATGTGCTTGTACCTGGAATTTATAGTAAGCAAAGGCCATGAATGATCAAGTTGTGAACTGTAGCGAAAGGGGCGCTACACACATGACACGTCATGTTTGGGGCGGCGCATCGGATTGGCAGTAATTGTCGAACAAAGCCGGCCCGAAGTAATTACTGCACAAATTCAGCTCGAGCCCATTCGGGCTAAATATAAGTCGGCACACATTCATTTAAATTTGCCACCCGGCTCGAATATGTGGGTAGTGCCCCTATTTAGCCCCTAACTCTACATACAAAATACTGCATAAATATAAAATATTAATGACTCGTAAAAAAAAGATTGCATCAAAGCCTTGCTTGGCATGCAAACAACAAAATATTGTTGCCGAAAATATTAATTGTTTTGACAATATTAAAATCATACATAAAATGGTAAAAGCTTACTTATATTACATATTTTTATGATTCGTATGTTTGAACTGCAACCGACCAATTTGAAGCAACAAATTACCTGCTTGGCTTGGCCAACTTCGCAGCCTGGGCCGGCGTGCCTAGCTCAGTAGGAAAGTAAGTAGCGCCGTAGAAGTCGAGTCCGTTCTGGAGCAAGATGTTGGCCTCCTCGATGTTGGCGAGGGTCACCCGGATGACGCTGGTGGACTCCTTGGGCACCATGCTGCTCACCAGCTCGCCGTCGATGGTGGTGAGCGCGCGGGATGGAGTCTTCTCCGGTTTTGGCGTAGATGTGCCTGGGGCATATTGGAATAGTGAAACGGACTACATATAGCAAACCTTTGCTAACATACAACAAACAGTGTAGACAATATGCAAAATAAAAGTAAAAAATCTAGCGTAAATACTACATTTAAGTTAGGGAAGAACCAGCGACATGGCGTCCTGGAGATCATTTGGCAACAAAGCTTTTGATGACCATGAAAAGACATTATTTGATACTACCGTATAATATTAAGGTCTGATTCATAATAATAATAATTATTATCTGAAGTAGTAATATAAAATTTATCTGAGCATTGAAAACCTGGCCCTTATTTTACTGTTTTGTAATTTCTATTTTTTGGTGGTATTGTATTTGAATTAATTTCATTCGAAATTCAATATTGAAGAGTAAAAGTGAAAGTACTGCATTATTACTATAAGCTACGTAAATTTCTCCACTAAATAAAAAATATGACATTTTTAATTTACTGATCATAGCGTTAGATATACGAATTTTCTTTCTTTCTCTCATGGTATAACAATAAGTGTAAATTAAATTAAATACAATTATTTTTTGGGGCGGAGCTTGCAACCAAATGATTTAATACTCGTTAAATCTTTTGTGGTCTGAAAAGAGTCAAGATGTTTCGGGTGTTAAAACTGTGTAGTGCAACTCTCATCGACACCACCCTATGTAGGTATCTACGATATGTAGTGGTTGTGGCTTAGTGGCAATAACCCAAATGGTTTGAAACCTGATCATGAAACTTGGTGCAACTTTATCTGCTTTTTAAATTGGTTTTGTACAAAAATTCTCAAAGTTATAAACTGGAGTTTAAAAATGTCAAAAGAGAAAAGCGCCCTTATGTTAAAAATTATTTTGAATGATTAAGTTTCTAATAGTATTAATTTTAATGAGTTTAATTACAATTTGTAATAATCAACTGTAAGGTCCAACAATATCTATCAACAATTAACAAGAAGATAATCTCTTATTAGCGTATTTCGCAAAAAAAAACCCCTTGTAAAACAAGCACCGTTTCCTGCCTCTAGAATACTTGACGGTGACAGCCAGGATCTCAGCGGTGTTACCTTCCCGCGGGGATCCGGTGTAATGTAGCCGGATAACTTCCACGACAGACGTGAACTTGTAGAGCGCATGTCGTACGTCCTCCTCTGGGACCTCGTCGGGAATGTCGTACACGTACACCATGAATGTCTTTTGGGGACGACATGGGATAGCGATCTGTGGGAGATGTTAGTTCTAAGTGTTTGGAAATACGATGTATGGATATCAGTCAACCAGACTGGTAATTAGGGTGACTTTAGATAGTAAACAATATTGATCCTATTCACATTATATATTTAAAGTCAATTGTACAATAAACAGGCACACTGTCTGGTGGCACAACGTCTGGTCTGTGATTGGCAATCGCGAAACTGCAAATCAAAAAAATCTGCAAACAAACTTGCCAACATGAAATTGCAAAATATTAATTTAAACATACGTCATGCTCTACGTGAAAAATATAAGTTAAGTTAAAAAATTGAAGCCGAGAAGTTTATTGTCAGTAGTTATTTAGATAAGTGGACTATTTTTATTTTGTAGAATCGTGATAGCAATCACTGAGACATTGCACTTGTAGCCATCATGAGATTGTTTCATTTAGATCTGATTCTTCAAAGCTCCTTTTATCTTGAGAATATCAAATTATATCAAATTCTCAAAATTATTCTAGTAATAAAAGTTGTCTCAGCACTGAGCAATCAACCCTACATCACATTTGTATGTGTGTCACGGGTACTGCTTTTAAAACAATGTGAGTCAAAGTAACCTTTAGGATAAACTAAAAGTAATTATCTACGATGCACAAATAAAAGTTTTCAATAATATTGACGAAAGCATGAAAGATACCTGATGGAAGGGCGAGGTGACACAAAAAAATTTAGAAACGAAAACCAATTCATACCTTCCTATAGAACCTGGATCCAGTGACTTTATGGAATCCCTTCTTAAAGACCATCTGGTAATCATCAACGTTCGAGAACTTGAAGAGGATGCCGGTGGCTGTCTTGGTGAGGGAGAAGCAGCCTTTGAACTCCATTTTCTCGCAGATGGTGGAGGCTTTCTCCATGCTGAGGCCGTGGGAGGGCGTGAGGAGGAAGGCGCCCTTCGTGAGGAAGTGCTCGGAGTCCGATATATCGGACTCACTGTCCCCGCCCTTCATTAGCGTGTGGATCTGCTCTTTCCACATGTAGGAGTCTGACATCTGAGGTTAAGGAGTAAGGATGAAGTTAATGCAGAATTTACGGCAAAACTTGAAACAAACAAACGATGAAACAGTAAGTTATGGCTGGCAATGTAAACTGCTTGCATCTATTTTATTATTTGCTTAAGTTTTTTACGATTCATACATTTTTTGCCAGGCCCGGAGCTTATAAAAATAAAATGAATGTATACATGGCCTTTACGTCTATTGCATATGATTTATGGTGCTATGTGTGTGAGATTTGGTGACTGAATAGAGCAATGCGCTAGCGACATGATCTACCGCAGGCCTGACAAGCGATGTTTGTATGTGAGTATATAAACTACTCTCTCTTATATGTTATATATTAGTTGCCAAAATGTGAAAAGGTGTCCTATATAAAACAACGAGTGTCATCCTCGTCTTTATTAGAGATAGTCACTTGTACAGGTACTTGTAACTTTCAAAATATACTTTGTAGATAACTCTAATAATCAATTGGAAATTTAAATTAAACATAGATTTGTTTATATTTAAACTTAAAAATATATATTTTCATGAAATAAAGCTATGTATTAATCTCGGCAAACAAGGATCTATATTTATAAAAAAAATTTTTTTTTCTAAATCAATACAGTTTTGTATAAAGATAGAGATTTTTGTTTATTTACAACCACAGATAAGATAAGTTAAGATAAGACACACAACCATACATAAATTAAAGCAACTTTATAATTCCATAACATCTGACAAGACCTAAACCTACAATCATGTCGATCATTCATCATCAAACAAATAAATAATTTCTTAGAAAAATCTTCGTAAGAATACAATAGTACCATCTATAAGTTGCGACAGCGATCGATACAGATCATTAAGCATTGGGTGCGCGAGCGCCGCTACTAAAGAACTACAGAGACAATTGAAATGTCATCTCTATTCCATTGATATAGAAACTAGTGAGCTTCATAGGGGAAAATCTTATTTAGTTCCAACTGTATGTAGCTTCCGGAAGCGTTTGAGAAAGGCTTATGATCATGTTGTATAAGTACAGACGTTGTTTAGACGGTAAGTTAAAATTCGTAATTATAATTGGTATAATTTGTAATGCTAATAATTTAGACTAAAACAGGATGGTCGCGCTTTACAGAAGCTTCAGCCCTTGAGTTTTGTACAACATACAATTCGATTTGCTGAATCAAATTGAAATGTCAGAATTTAATGATTTTCCCAGGTTATAAGTGTTTCAAATCAGGAAGGGTTGGTCGAAATATCTTAGTACGTAAACGTAACCTATACAAATATCATAACATATGAGACAGTTATGTTCGTTCGTTGCAAACATTTCGAAAAATAGTTGACATAATATGATTAACGTATTGTATTTTTTCTTGAAGTGTATTCAGTACGCGCAAATGATTCTTCTACAAAAACAAGTCTTTGTTTGAGTTTGACAGTTAATTGACACCTGATTGACACGTAAAGTCCGAAACGCGACTTAGTGCTTTACACAGTTACGTAGGCGTTAATAAATTCCAACAGTATATGTCAATTCTGACCTATTTTCAAAATTACCAATTAAATAAAAGCAGCCGATCTTATAACAGCCCAGCTATTGTATAATTACCAAGTGTCGTGGGCGGACCAACAAACTGCCTTCGAATTGCCATCAATTGCCGCTGATGTCCGTTTGTCTGTTCCCACGACGCTATAAAACCTAATATGGTTGTACAATAATTGGATCAGTACCAAATTAAACGATTTTTTTTATCGAAGGTCAGCAATACTTAGTTGTGGTGCGTATTGATTAATTTGTGGGTTATGTATGTACGTATGTATGTATTGATTGAATAAGAGTTGCCGGGCTAGGCGCTAAACGTAGTGCCTTTGATTACATTAGTGAACTTTTGTTCACTGATTAGCCTGACATGACTAATTTGACCAGCCTGGTTAGCTGGTCGAACTATGTTAGCATAACATTAAGAAAACTTCACAACTCCTTTCACAAGCTCTACGAAAACAAATAAGCTATTTATAGTCTATAATACCTATAATAGTCTATTCAGTTATTATTGCATTGCACTGTTTCGAGAACATTTCAACTTGTGATACGAATAGTCTTAGAAGTTTTTGAGCCCTACTTATTGGTCGACGCTCTGAAGAATATTCGACATGGAATAAGATATAGAGATAATTCTAAAGCTTTCAAGCACAACCGTAAGACATCTTCACAAATCTAAAATTAGTGACATCGCATAAATGAATACGGCAAACCTGGTCAGACGCAATTGAGATCCGTTTCAAATGTTTTATGTAAATTCAAATCGAATTAAAGCTCTGTGTCCAGCCCCCTCATCAATTTAACTTATAGCTAAATATTATTAATTTATAATATAATATTACTAAATAAATTGTTTGTTTTTTTTGCATGAATACGTGAATAATTATATTATATAAATCGTTTTCTACCATCAAAACTAGGTCTTGTCATCTGCAATTTGCCGAATCTTCCGAACGCTCAGAATTAAAGATCACGTTTTTTGTTATAAGAGATGTAGTGTTGAAAAGAACGCATTCTTGAAAATGGCAGTTACAGTGACAATTAAGTAGGTACTGTTCGCTTATTCCCTTGGATTTTATTAAAGCAGAGGCGAAGGCGTTCAAAAAGGTGACAATTCATACAACAAAAAGATAAGTCCCCTAAATATTTATTATTTGACACTTTATTATGGTGTTATAATATATACTAAACATACATTTTAGCTTATGTTCTATAATTATTCCGACTTAGAAAAAGACATACTTTTTGGCCCAAAAAAACTCACGAAACACGTACCTGCCTCTGCGCCTTACTCTCCTGTTTCTTCGGCTCGTCGTCGGCGGAGTGCTTTACGTGGTCGGTGTCAGAGGTGGCTTCTGCTAAGGACATGGTCTGGCGACTGTTGTGCGCACGCGCAGGCTGCGGGTTTTGCTTCACGAATGATGGCAACTCAGCCGTGATGTGCCGCGCCTTGCTTTGGGAGCAGGATGGCGTGGAGTCGAGTTGGTTTTGTTTTTATTTGTTGGTCGTAAGTTGTGAGGTGGTCTGGAAAAATTATACACTTATTGTAGAATTAGTAAATTTTCCTAGTAAGTACGTCTTGTAAAAGTTTTGCAGCACTCCGGTGATGAAAATAAATTGCAAAGGAAGCGTGATGAGGAATGAAGCTGCTATTATGGGTACGCACATCATTGATAACTAAACATTCAATAGACACTTGCTCATTGTTTATTTACTTATTTTTCATTCTTATGAAAACTAACAGTTGAAAGAAAATTGGTACAACAACTGCAGTATGAAACATAAAATAGACAAAACTATTTGTTGGGTATAAAACTATTTGTTAAGGTAATCGATATCTTTCAAAAGCTCTCTTACGAGGTGAAGGGGCTTTCAAAGTGAATTTTAACTGAGACACCTTCGAACTAATTATAAATTGGTTTATAAGATACGTACAATTGAGAAACATACGGATAATATTTCATTTGGACTTATATTCCATTCCTATTTAGATTTCCGGTGTAGTATTCTACAAACTAAACGATGGACACTTGACATTTTTGTGTAAAAGTCGAAGCCCAATCCTTAAAAAAAAGGATGTAAAACGTGTAATACTAAAGACACTCCACTATTTTTTTCTAATTTTTATTACAGGAACTTTACGTACGTAGCTACATCTTTAGTTTTAAACCTCCTCTTAAGGCGTAGTTACGAAACAAGTGATCTATTTTATTTCTCAATTTAAACCGTAACTAAAAGGTTTACTTCGAATTTTAAACATCAAAATAAATTTATGATCAACTTGATATTTATATTTGTATTACTATTTCGACGGACATGTTCTCAAGCTTAATTTATGGCGAGGTTTTGTTATGTAAATCTTATAATTAGTATAGTTACTTCATTGGATTCTATTAACTAGTGGATCAAAACAACAAGTGCCTCTTTGAAGTCATGTTAGTAGTAGGGGTTGACGGGTTCTGGCTCACTTATTAGGTATGGCAAATTCTTACTGAAGTTCACCTCTAGTCCGATTATATTTCCAACTGGATAAACTTTTATTTCTAACCAGATACGCGTGGCGGTCCGCGTAAACCAGTCGCGGCCGCGGGATGTTTCGCTTTTTTCAAGCTCGCCTCAAAAATCCGAAATGACCTGTTTCCAGATAGTAGGGATTGACGGGTTCTGGTTATGATCTTCATCGGCATCAAAATAAAGGATATACATAAGTTTGCTAAATAATACTAAACAATATTAGTAGCAACATTTTTGGATTAGAATACGATTCAAAAAGTAAACTCAATCAAATTATCAGCCCTCTGTATCTCTTAAAATTGTTCACATCAACTTTCTGTACCTTGCAAGAGGGAATTCTGATCATTATTGTTACATTAAAAACTTATCCAGATTAGTGAGTGGACAATTTAACTCGAACAAGTCTTCCGCATATATTTGTGATGGGTGTTTGCTTAATTTTTCTGTCAAAATAAAGTTGCTAGAACACCAACAAAGTGACTGTGGTTAAATAAAAGTAGACTTACCTAGTGATCATATTTCCAAAAAGAAAAATTGGTTTGGCGAAAACATTTCAACTAGTCAAACAACGTTTGATAGAAACGATTTGTATGTGAGATAGTGTATGCTGATTTTGAAGCGTTTCTTAATCCAATCCATACTCGTGACAACGACCCCAATCAATCATCTACTACTGAAATACAAAAACACGAAATGTACAGTTTTGCATATTATATAAAATTATCCTATAATGATAAACTCTCGCGCGACAAAACCTATACATGTCCGAATTGTGCTCAAGTTTTTATTCGCTCCGTGAAACAAGACTTAGAATCACTAATTCCGAATATTATTATAACAACTCCCACAACAGGGGCCGTCCATTAATCACGTAATGTTTTTTCGGCATTTTTTTAAGCCCCACTCCCCCTTGGTGATACATGGTGAGGTTTAAGACTACCCCTCCCCCCGCCTCTATATCACGTGTATTTTTAGTACCTACAAAGAATCTTAATTTTTTTTAATATTTATTAAATAGAGGTATAAGTATCACCTAATTTTATTTTCACACTACAAGCCGCTTTCGATTTTGTACGCGTTTGACGAAAAAATAAATACATGTAACGACGCTTTTCGGTTCGCTATCGCACGTTTGCCGAAAAAATAAATACACGTGATATAATACTACACCCCCCCCCCCTCCCCTTGTGATATTTCGTGATTTTTTATGGACCTCTCCCCCCCCCCCCTTTCGAGCCTCACGTGATTAATGGACAGCCCCACAGAATTGAGCGATACACATTTCTAATATTGAAGATGTTACATTTGTAAAATAAAATAAAATTATTATCCGAGCTTTGACTGGCATAATGATAGATACGTTGGCGTAGCCCATAAATGATGTGCAGAACAATATGAACTGCAAAAATTCGTTCCAATACTTTCCATAATTTAAACAGTAACGACGCTCTTTTCTTGTATATGCGTTAAATATTCAGGAAGGCGAAATAGAGATAATTCCACAGATAAAGAAATATATATTTCTTTTAGCAAAAAGTTTCGAAAAGTCTGCCTCAAAACTTTTGATCCAGCCCATTACTTCAGTGCACCCGGATTAAATTGGGATGCTACGTTGATTCATACAAAATTTGAATTAGAATTGCTGACAGGTTTTGATATAATTGCCTTTGTACAAAAAGGTATAAGAGGTGCAATATCCCGAGTCAGTAACAGCAAAGCCTATTGATAAGTTCGTGAATGAGTATAACAGTGAGATCGAGTCTTCTTTCCTCATTTGTCTTGATGCTAATAACTTACATGGATGGTCTATGTCTCAACACCAACTCACAGGTGAATTTGAATGGGTTGATATCAATACTGACTTAAGTATTTCGGATGAGGCGAAATATATTAATTAATCGAATATGGTAATATATTGGAAGTTATTTTAGATTACCCTCATAGTTTACATGATTTTCATTCAGATTTACCTTTTTGTCCTGAAAGCACTACTGTTGCTACTTGCAGAGAAAAAAAAAATATTTCAAACCAAAATAATAAATTAAGATATATTATTAAGATACATTGAAGAAATTTAAAATAATATTTAGAAAACGGTTTAATTTTGCGTAAAGTACACACAAAACTGAAATTTAATTATAACTTTTGGCTAAAAACTTACATTGTTTTGAATACCCAGTTAAGAGCACAGACTGCCAACGATTTCGAAAACGATTTTTTAAAACTTATGAAAAAATCACATTGCGAAGAGAGTCGATGTTAAATTGAAACCTGAATCCCACAGTTTGTCAATATTTTCAGAAAGTTTAGTTGCAATACAATTAAATGAGACAAAATTATTTTTTAACAAACTCATTTATTTAGTATTTTGTATTTTAGATATATGAAAAACATTAATATGTTTCCATTATAATCATATGAAACAAAAATTTCAAAACAATCTTAAATTATTGTATACCGACACCGACAGCTCAGTTTATCAAGTATTCACAGATGATTTATATAAAGATATTAAATCAGACTTACATTCATACTTTAATGCATCCAATTATACAGTAAACAATTATTATGGTTTTCTATTAGTTAATACAAAAAAGTTACGGTTCTTCAAGGATAAATATAATGGAAAAATATGTAAATAATTTTTTGTTCTTCGCGTGAAAATGCATGCGATTGATGTAGAAGATAAATTAATAACAAAAGCAAAAGGTGTTTATAAGTTTGTTACAAAAACATTCAATTTAGAAAATTACAAAACTTGTTTATTAAAAAAAATGCAATAAAAACAAGTATAATGTCGCGTTTTAGATCCATTAAGCATGTATTATTTACACAAAAAATTCATAATATGAGTTGAGACTAAACAATATATTTTACCAAATTCAACAAATACACTAGCTTTGGGACATTTTAGAATTCCTAAAGTATAAAAAGAAAATTCTTGCGATCACTTTGCGTTGTTCATGACACAACTTGTATTGTTTGTGCATAACTCTGTATGCCTGATTTATGTTTAGATCTTTGTGTAAGTACTAATTTAACCATCTTTTAATTTATTAATTACTTAATTTAAGTTTTATTTCCAGGTTTGTTTAGGATTAATCTTTATATTATAAATAAATTGTGCATTATAACTGAACAGTATTTGCATTTTTATTTTTACGTGAGTAACACATTCGAAACTCAATTTAATAATCATAGTCATGGTCCACTTTTTTCTACCATTCACTGCAATCGTTGCAGGTCCTAGTGGTTGTGGAAAATCAAATTTTGTTACAAACTTTTTGAAACACTGTAATTAAATATGTAATATAATCTTTTCTGAAATTATTTGGTGCTTTGATGAATTGCAGCCGTTGTGCAATTTTAAAAATGTTAATTACTACCAAGGCATCTCAGATGTTAACATAATTCGGTAAATCTCCAAGACTTCTAATAAATGACGACCTCATGAGAGAAGCAGATGGAAGGATTGTTGCTATTTTTACGAAAGGTAGCCACCGCAGAAATCTGAGTGTGTTTTACATTACACACAACATATTCCATCAAGGACAAAGACAAAGTTCAATTTCGTTAAACTGGCAAACCCAAGAGACAGCACACACATACGACATTTGGCGACAAGTTTATCCAGATAATTCGAAGTTTGTTGAAGAAGCATACAAAGATGCAACCACCGAAGCTCACGGATATTTATTAATTGATCTGAAACAAAACATCAATGACATGCATCGCTTCAAAAGCAAACATGATCATACTTTCTCAGTCCGAAAATGAAACGAATGGATAAGTTTTGTAGGCGCTCTAGCTTGTTCAAAAGTCCCTCGGTGGCATCCAAACAGCAGGAATCAGCATAATCGATTATAGGTTGAATTAATGTTTGAGCGAGAGATATTTTTGTAGATAGTGGCAAAACATTTTTAAGGGTTTTAATGGAGTGAAAAGTGAAATTTACTTTGCGGCTAACTTCATTTACAGTCATTCCAGTTTAGGTTACAATCAATGATCTCTATCAAATTCTTTGCTTTATCGGACCAATCAACTGGTATTCCATCAAGGCAAACTAACGGCAATGTCGAGAAATCAAGGCAACTTCGAATATGGCGACTACCAATTATCATAGCCTGTGATTTATTGGGATTGATAAGCAAACCAAAAGTATAAAAATGCTATTAAATTACTTCTTGAGAACTTGTAAAGTTTCTCTAATGCTACGCTTAAATTGCTTCAGAGAGAGCTTGAACATATCTAAGTCACTGGACACTTTATTCCCTCCCGATGGTTGCCCGCCTTGTCGTGGCGGGGGGCTTAGTAACCGTGGACTGGTCACCCACGGTGAACTAAGAGGCAACCAGGGCCGGCCTGTTTGGGCCGCCGGCTGGCCCGAGGAGGGCGCTCCCAGTGGGCTGAACAAGTCCGCTGAGGACGCGCTTGGTGGTAGGACCGCAGAAGAAGAGGAGTGCCGGTATTACAGTGCGCCATTCTCCCTATCTTCTGCGGCCATGGAGGGATCGCAGGGGGAAAGCCGTGTTGGTATTAAGGTGCGCCACTCTCCCTATCCCCTGCGAGCTGGCGGGTCCGTTCCGTCGAAACGGCACTGGTGGGGCCGCAGAAGAAGAGGCATGTCGGTATTGCGGTGCGCCGCTTGCCCTATCCTCTGCGGCCGAGGTGTGGTCGGTGGCAGAACCACAGACCTGATCTGCCACCGGGTACCAGTTATCTGGTATCCATGGCCTCCTAGTAGCAGACTCGGGGGGAGTCTGCTACAGTACTGGTGGAGGCCGAGGAGGGAGGCGCGCCTTACCATCTGGTGCGCCCATCGTGGAGGGCCTTCGGGCTTTCGCGATGAAGCCGCTTGTGGGCGGCTGCCGCCGGCGGGGTCACACATGTGTGCGAAAGCGTTCCCGTAACCCCGTCACAAGGCGGCGAGGCAGAAGATGGGGGGTTTGTTAGTGGGTATACCGTGGGTCTCATTAGCCTATACGGGAGTCCCACATAACATATTCATACCACTCGGGTGCAGGGGGCCCCCGAGTGGTATGAATAATGCATTTCCCCCCCCCAAAAACAGAACACTTTATTGTTTGAATTACAAGATCTGTAAATAAATGAATTTGTTGCATAATTCTTACGCATTGTGGGTGGCTGAAAAGCATGAATTCTTCTTGAATTAGTGCGGCAACAACGATAATTAATCTGCTCTAAAAGATATGGTAAATCGATAAAGTTGTTGATAATTTTGAAAAGAAATATTTGATCGCGAGCTGACCGTCTGCCCTCCAGGGAAGTTACTACTATTGTTGATGGTTGCCCTAAAAGTAAAGTTCTCTAATTTAAATATTTAATAAAATTATTGTGAGTTTTTTCTATTTCATTTACATTTTTCTATTTCGACAGAGGCATACTCTAGAATAGACCGAACAAAGCAGTTATAAAGCATCACTAAGGTAGAAACATTTTTAAAGTCTATGCTAACTCTCAGTACGAAACCCAGCATGCGAAAAGCCTTTCTAACGATTGCATTTATATGATAATCTAAAACAAGCTTACAATCCAGATAAACACCAAGGTCTTTCACCAAAGAAACTCTTTGAAGTGTTTGATTTTGTAAGTATATGGCTACATAATTGGTTGTTTTTTTCGGGAAAATAAAATTACACTACATTTAGAAACGTTTAAATGTAGCATGTTATTACAACAATAGAGGCTTAGTAAATTTAAGTCGTCCTGAAGGGAAGTACAATCATTATAATCTTTTATGAGCTTGAACATTTTCTTATTATCAGCATAGAGTAAGAATTGTGCATGTTCGAAAATTGAGACAACATCATTAACGTATATGTTAAAAAGAAGGGGGCCTAAATGTGAACCCTGTGGGATACCTGATGTAACTAGAGTGAATGACGAACAAACCCCTTTCACCGTTACAGCTTGACTGCGACCTCTGAGGTATGATTCCAGCCAACGGAGAAGATCGCCGTGTATACCAATGTTATACAGTTTTTGTAATAGTGTATTGTGACAAACTTTGTCAAAGGCCGTAGAATAATCTGTATACACAACGTCTACTTGACATCCTCCATCCATTGCTTTGGAAATAAAATCCAGAAACACGCAGGTTGGTTTCAGTCGACTTCTGACCTGTGAAACCATGCTGCTGTTCAATAATTAATGGTTTAATAGATGGATAGATCACATTATAAACAATACATTCGAACATCTTCGCAACGGTGCTTAACTTTGAGATAGGGCGATAGTTGAGAACATCATATCTGTCCCCATTTTTATATACTGGCACTATATAAGAGCGTTTCCAAAGTTCAGGCATAGCACCGCTTTGAAGTGACAAATTAAAAACTTTATGCAACGGGATACAGAGCTGTTCAAAACAATTACGAAGAAATAGTGGAGGTATGAAATTTTTCAACTATTTCTTAACAGTCAATGGAGTAATAATGAAGGACGAGAAATCAATAGAGCACTGGGAATCTGTTTGTTGATAAGACACCGTATTATTGTTGTTAACGAAAGCTGAATCAAAATATGCACTGAACATATTACAAACTTCCCTGCCATCTGAAGATGATAATCCGTTATAATATAAATTTTCGGGTAAGATTTTCTGGATTTAATGAATGTCCAAAACTGTTTGCTACATTTAAGTATATTAGATTCAGATCTCTCAATAAACGTATCATAACAGTGAGATTCAAGATATTTCTGTCTCTTACGTAACAAACTGAAGCAAAGATAGTCGTCATATATATGGAAACGTTTCCATTTTTTATGATATTTCAATTTTTCTTTTATAACTTTGACTAATACTAGAGAATACCAGTGTGGATACCTAGGAGAGCTGTGAACTAACCTTGTTGGGATGTTTTCTTCTATGATTTTGTTCAAGGTGTTATAAAAAATTATTTAAATGAATTCCAGGAGTCGAGTAATACGTATAATAATTTAATAACGGAACAGAAGTAATAACTGACACAAAAATAAAAATTAAATGTAACAAAATAAAATAACAAATAATATTATTTTTGTCATGTGGCATTATTAAAAACACCTTAAGCAAGGGTATTGTTCAATCATAATATAGATAATTTAAGATTTTATATTAAATTATAATTTATATGTAGTTCCACCGAAAAAATTTGTTTGTTTTGTGTAATCGACAGTCTGAACCTAGTGAAACGATTACAAAAATGATATTTTAAATTGTTTAGCTTCTATTTTAAAATACTTTCTTCTTAATTTTCTTATGTTTTGTAAATGCGAACATAATAATAATAAATCCCCAGACAAACACACCAACCGAGGCCCAAAAGCAAGCAGAGCTTGTGTTATGGATGACCTTACAGCGAGCTGCCCCCCGCCCCCGAACCCAAAATAATCATACATATATAATATAAACAACCACGAGCCTAAAACAAACATCTGTGTTCATCACACAAATGATTACCCCGACCAGGACTCGAACCTGTGACCTCAAGCGTATGAGGCAGGCCTATCACTGACGCCACTGACATCATGCTATTTTAATTATTTTTTTTTAATTATAATTATTTATGTTGAAAAATTTTTTTTGTAACCACTCCATTATGAACGCACCTTAATCCTGTAGCTATTCATTTGACAAAATGCTAGCAAGCACTGAACGCGATGAGCCGCAACGAAATATACTTTTTACATACCGTGTAGGTACCTATGATTAATGGTATTTTATTCTAAAATACATTTGATCACAACATGTATAGCAGCAATTTTGTTCAGTAGTTAGTAAAAGAAAAGAGGAAAAAGGAAACCAGAAGCAATTATACCTAATTTATTTAACTACATTGCCACATTATCTATTTATTATTAATATATTATTTATATCTCAAAAAAGTTTGATTGATACCTTTTTTGAACCCCAAAATATTGATTGAACTATTTTTCATATGCGCAAAAACTGAGATCCTTATTTTGTAATGTTGGCAAAATGTTACCTCGTCTGCTTTCTCAAATTGTTCAAATTCTGCAATTTTGCCGACCATTAGTCAGACCTCTTGTCATGTTGTAGAATAGGCGATACCAGGACCTCTTACCGTGTTGAAAGCATAGCTTTTACCAACTAAGCTACGAAGTGGTCTCTTAAAATGAAAAGCTGGACGAGATTTTCAATCATATGCCTAACATTAACCAAAATCAACCTTAACCAAAATGTGTATCTGACCCTAACCATATTGAACTACAATCATATTCATGGGAAGTAGGTACTATATGTTAAAATAGTAATAAAATCTCGCTTGACCGGTATCGGCCACTGTGATCAGATTCTGAACCGACTGCAATAATGTAAGTATGTGAAAGAAGGGGTGAATCAATTAAATAAAATTACCAAAAATGAATCTGAAAGCCTCAATAGTAGGGATGCTATGCTTATTTGAAAATGTCTGTTATTCTGTTGCTATGGCAACGAAACGTGTCCGCGCTTAAACCGCCAATATACCCCCACGGTGAAATTCGACAAATAAATGCATAGTTTTAACTGGGGAAAAACCGCGCAATTGGGACATTGTGAACAAATAATATATTTTTAGTTTTGTTTTATAAGTCTCATATTTGTTATGAAACTGTGAGTAGATATTTAGCTGGCTTACTTTGGTGACCCTGATACAGTACCGACCCTTGAAGTTATTGATTCTCAATGTCAAGGTTCAGTTTGTCACGGTAGTAAAGTATGATATAATAACGTAAAAATGGATGTAATCTAAATAGTTACATATTATACAAAAGAAAATAAACAAAAACTTAGCATAGAATATTAAATACAGAAGTAGATATCATAAAGAGGAGACGTAACACGATTATATTTTTGGGCAGGCTTTCGTCCATCTACGGAAACCTCCCGCTGATTATGATAAAACGTTTGATTGAAAATAACTGCTGACTCCTGAATCACTGAATTCTAAAGCATCGATTATCTAGGACTAGATACTTGACAACATAAAAAAGGGTCTTAGTACGTAATTGAAATAATGATTCACGTTACATTTTGGTTCTAAATTTCGTCTAAGTATATTTTGCAAAAAAATATTCAAATTCATATATTTATTTCTCAACATTGACAATTACTTGTTCTTGTTGGCGTCAAATAAAACATGACTCTACCACCAGTTCGGAAATACCTTCGCGAAGAAGAACTTGCAAGAAAATTCACGAGTATAATTTTTTTTAAATAAATGGCTCTTATGCATACACAATCTAATTCTTATTTGTATCTGTTAGCTCGACATGTCTCCACAAACTATTCAAACAACGAACATCCACGAACAGCACCCGATCAAGGGCATAACGGTTATTTGAATGTAATAAAGCGTGAAAGTATATTTTTTATAAGATGTTAAATTATGACAAGCATCTCTATTTATACAACTAAAACTCTGTTCTCCGTCCCAAGTTGACAGCCTGACTAAATGAAAATTTCAGAAACGTCCATTAACGACAACGCTTTCTAGAAAATAAATCAATCATATGTAGTTACGAACAATGTTTGTTGGTAAACTTAACTCAAGAATATATTACTGGGCGCTGAACTATGTACTTGCAGCTATATTTAGACAATTACCACCTCACTGGAGGTGAAAGTCACGCTCTTGTTTTTTAATTCACAAGTTTTCGTGAAAAGACCGCGACATTGGTGTACTGTTTATAAGCTCTATAGTAACACTAGATGTGCCCGCCGTTTTGCTCGTGTTCAATAACTTGCCATGTCATGTATCCATCGATTGCAGTGGAACATCAGATTAATTAATAAAAACTTTGTTTTATTTGAACATATCGTCTAACAAAGAAAAGTCATGAGCATGTATGTCAGGATGTATATCTGATAATACTATTTAAACGCTCAAAAACGGATGGATATCTATAGGTATCTGAGCTTAAATTAATTCACACAAGATCGAGCGCTGTTGTGGAGAGGGCGTTAGACCTTTGTCCTGCAGTGGGCGTGTTTCGGCTGAAAAGGAGAACCTTCTTGTGAGTCGTATGTCGTCGTCGGCTCCCCTGTAGTAGCATCATAGGATCAAGACAAAAGACGGCATCTCTATAAATAACTAGTATTCCTTTTAACCATGTGACATGGAAGATAAAGCTTAGCCAATTCACCAACTTGAATGAATACACAGACGGCTGAAAGGAAGATTTATTACAAATGTTCTTGAGAGAAGCAGGCTCAAACAAACTGCCTTTGGAATATAAATTATAGAGATTGGTTACAAATTTATTCAGTTATTATTAGCATAATAGATGATCCAATGACTGATTGTCTCGGTCAAGGCTTTGGAATAAAAAATGACCCGAATGGTAGAGCACCTTGCAGCTCGGTGACCATTCTAGTCCCTTCGGTTATAGTGATCACACGGAGTGTTATGTCATACAAGTGGGTTTAACGTGAGGAAACTTCAGTTTGAAAGGAATTGTGGTTACTTACCCTTTTTTTGGAATTAAGGATTATATTTAAATAATTAGAAGACTCCTCGGTATAGTTCATTGTAAATGCTGTTGGCTGTACAGGAGTATAAAATTCCTTATAATAATAAATAAAAAGTTATATTTTCTCAATAAATCCGCATGAGAACTAGTCGGGATCTCTATTTCGTATTACCGTTTTATAATTTTTTTTATAACTATTTTATAGTTTTCTGGATAAGCTTGCTTTATAATGATCAGTTGAAATTGACAAAAAATTTACACGTCCCGTTTTTAACTATTACTGAATATTAAGTACGATACTTCACGAGTTCGTATCTATTACATCTAATGTTTTATAGTAAAATGAATATATAATTTATCATTTATATTTATTTATGTTTTACACATTATCAAGTTTGCAACTCATAGTAAAGACGTCACACTAGGTATACTGATTTTTTCGGATAATAACCGTGATTGGCATATCTTATCTAACAAAAAATTACCTTCTTGGAAGTGAAAAAAGATCAATTGTTTATGGCGACTCCATAAAAATGTGGTTAACGTGAACTGTACAATTTTTGAATCTCTAACAGTCAAAAGTTCCAAGATGGCGTCAAAGAAATCTAGGATGTCACCATTATTGAAACAAGTAAGTACCTACATTAAACATCCTTATAAGTAGATAAGCAAAAGATACCAAACAGTACACTTTTCGCTGTGTTGTTTCGCGCATTCAAGATTCTTTAGTTTAGCTGAACTTTAATATGAATAACAAGGAAGTGAGGTTTTTATACGAGAAAAGCGAGAATAGGGCACTAATCACAGGCCTGCTTGAGATTGACGAGTGAAATCATGACTGACAGCAGTATGAAAATATTAATTTGTTACTCCTAAAATAATTGATGTATCATAATTAATGACTTGTAAACAAATGTTAATAAAAAATTGTATAAAGAAAGTTCCCGAGCATAAACACGCTCAACGCTTCGGGTCTGATAGTGTTCTACACGTAATCAAAAATACAAAAACGTAAGTTAATTCGAAATAAAAATATTACTTTGATTGAACTTAGATAAAAAGGACGGTATAAAATCTCCCTTTTTACTATTTAAGGTGTAGTTTATGGATATCATATAATATATAAAATATAGATACTTTTGTTGAAACCCCACATCAGGCGTCGTATGCGTTAACGTCTTAATTGATTTTTCTGTAGGTATAAATTCAAAACAATTGTTTAAGTATTGATAACTATGTCACGAGCTTTAATGGTATGTATTAATAAACGAGTCGACTGTCATGATGGACTTCTGGACTGGATTCTGGCGATGAATACGCGCCTACCTTCTGGTCCGAGTCGGTAAATAAACGTCAAATAATAACAAATGAGACCAAGATGGATTCGTCAGAAAGTGAAGACAATGTGAAGACAACTGTCAACAGTGAGTCACTGTCAGTGACACATTGCTTTTTTCCCACCTTTTTCTGATGTTAGCATGGTGCATTTGTATTTTCTGAAATAGAATAATTTCAAAGATAGGTGTATTTTTAGTTTTACGACGGAAATTTACGACAATATTTTTCACCCATATGCTAGAAGCATTGTAAAAATGCACAGCGAAAGTAAATTTCCATTGAAAAGAAATTCTGAGCTGAACATACTGATAAAACAAATTTATTTTTTATTTTCAAATGTAGGGTAGATACATTGATATTTTAACTACTGAGCTAAACTTTGCATGTATGAGTGTGTCAGGACACGCGCTATATGAGTCCCGATGTGCCCAAGAGTCGCCGGCGCGCGCGCTGTGAATCGGACCTGTGGCCGGAGAGTTTTTGATTTTCGGCAAGCCGTGGTGAGATTTTTCGTAATGTTTTAAGGGCTATAATACATAATATAAAAGCTTTTTCTACAGGTAATCGTTATTGCCAGTTTAAGTGGATATCGAAAGATAATAATGATCTGACTTTTGTTCGTTTTCTCTAAATTAGCTACTTTGGATCAATAGTACCGACATCGCCGGGGACAATGGTGATTACAATTGACCTCGTGGTACTTACGTGGTAAATAACCCCGTAAAACAGTGTACTTCTAGCCAGAAAAAGGAAACAGCAACAAGATATAATTCTGAAAGCAGTGAAGAAGAAAAAGAAGAAGAATGTTTTTGCGTTGTATGTATGAAACCATTTAGTTCCAGCCGCCCTAGTGAAATGTGGGTTTTGAGCTCATGAAGAATGTACGCTTCAGGAGTCTATTTATATTTCTCACATTTGCGAATCTGACAAATAAATTGTAATTCAATTTCAGGAAGGGTCATTTGTACCAGGGATCAGTTGTACCTCCGTACAGGAATATGTATTTTGATTATTTATATTCTGTGATTGTTATAAAGCTAGAAATAGCAATTGTGGCAAGTCTTAGCCAAAGTTAATTATATGTCAAAGAAAACTAATTTTATTTTTGGTACAAGGGTAGAATATTTATGTTTTTATTATTCATTTACATTTCTGTTGATTTAAAAGACTGATCTCTCGATTTCCTTGTTGTTAGTTACTAAGGTTGATTATAAACAGATAAGATTTTAAATAAATGACTGAGAAAATGTGATTAAATAACATAATGTTACTTTTATTACCCTTTGTAGTTTTGGTACAATTAACCCCGTAAAAGGGGTTATTTGTACCACTGGTTATCTTTTGATTCAAATGCATTTTTACCAAGTTTTGTAAAATCTATAAGAAATTTAGATGAACCCTTGGGTGGATAAGAGACAAAGGCTTTAAAATATCAAAAATAAAAACCGAATTCGTCAGCGAAACTTTTGTAATCGCCGGTTGTTTTAAAAATGGTACTGTTGTTCCCGGACTACCCTATCTGTTTTTGTTACAAAAAAAATTATGTTACAATACAATAGTTATAGCACACCCAACCATTCATGATTTAAGTACTTACCTATTTATTTTTGTGGTACGTGCATACGATACAACATACGTATTAAAAAATTTTAACTAATTATCCTTACTAATATAATAGTATATTCTTTTGTTACGTTTTATGTTTTATCTGTGTGAAACTGCAATTAAATATATTTTTTTACTCATTTTGCATAATTCACGCCGCAGAGGGTTAAAGCTCCATGTAAGTTACTTACATTCTCATCTATTTCATCAATCGTATAGGTGAGAGGGAGAACAAACGACTGCCACTGCCACATTTAAAAACAAAACTCACTACGTGCTCCTCAGATGGAGAAGTTAGAGAAGACCAGCGGCCTTATTGTGTAACTTCAAGACCTATCAGGATCCCTTTGAATTTGACAGTTGAAGCATATAAACTTACTTCACGCTACAGATATTTCACACATGATGGCGAAAGCGATCGAGACGCTTTTTGAATGAATGATTATATAAAAAATATCATAAATTTAGTCATAAAATAATTGTTTATATTTATTAAAAATAAACCAATGACTTAGAAAAAATCAAAGCAACAAAACGCAGATTCTATGGCATTCAATATCACTCGTATCATTCAATACAGCATAAATCCCAAAGCGAATGCGATCGTAGAAATTAGACAATTCAATTAGAATTAATCACTATCGCAACCACTATCCCTTTGAAATAGATCGCGATAGGTGTTGAAGTTAGACAATAAGGCCGCTGGCCCACAAACCTACCGGTTGAAACTACGTATGTTACAGAGCTTATAAAACTGTTGACTGCGCGATGTTGACTGACCGTGGGCGTAGGCGTGTCGTTAAATGTATTTCAAAATTCATACCTCTTAAACCTTATATTCCAGTGTTTCGTGACATGCTCCGTGTGCTGCAATATAACCGGGCATGGATCTATGATGGGGTTCCCAGCAGTGCTGCTTCCTCAACTTAATGACCCAGAATCCAGTCTCAAGCTTAGTTTATCTGAGGAGTCATGGGTTGGTAAGTTACTCAGTCTTCTTAATGCAAGTTTTGTTCGTTAGTTAAAGTGTACCTTCAGGCTATCGCGGGTTCCATTGCGAAACTTCAGTATAAAGTATAGATAATGTTAAGTATACCTGAGTAAGGTAGCTAACTTGAAACAGCTGAACCTTCAAAGTTGTGGTGCTATAGTCGAGCCGAACGATTGACCAAAGCTAGTTGGAGACGTGCGAGCTTCTCCATCATTGTGTTCAGTTCTTCACAGTACACATCTGCAGTAATGCTTGTCCCGTTTGGCAAGAAGCTGTGATGAATTACACCCGCGTTAGACCACCAAACAGTGACCATCACTTTTCTAGGGGTAAGTTTTCGTTTAGGGCATTGTTTGGGTGCTGAACCAGGGTCCAACCAACTTGCTGAGCGCTTACGATTGTCAAACAGGATCCATTTCTCGTCACAAGTAACAATGCGGTTCAGAATTCCTTCATTTGTATGCCTGCTGAGCAGTGCAAGGCACGTCTCCACGCGTACTTCGAGCTGGCGGTCATTGAGTTCGTGGGGTACCCGTTTGTCAAGCTTTTTTACCGTGCCAATTTGACGCAAATGGACCAATATTGTTTTGATGCTAACGTCGAAAGCTGCTGCTAATTCAGCCGTGGATTGAGTTTCATCAGCTTCCACAATTGCCTTTAATTCGTCATTGTCGACCAAAGTTTTCGGACGACCACGGGGTTCATTTTTCAGGTAAAATTTTCCAGAACGGAAGCGGGTAAACCAATAACGGGTGGTGCGTTCGTTTGTAGTGTTCGCTCCGTAAACGTCGTTGATGTTGCGTGCTGCTTGTGCCGCTTTGCTGCCACGACGGTACTCATACTCCATAATTACTCGAATTTTTAACTTATCCATGATGACGAAAAATGTTCGAATGCGTTGAAAACAAAACACTAACTATTAAACAAATGACGATTTTAGAAAAAGAATTCCGTGTTTGTCAAATAAAATTAATTTGAAATTAGAATTATCAGTCAAAAAAAAAATATTTTCATTTGAAATGGCCAGTACGGCAAAACGGCAGTTTCATAGGTAAAGACCTATTATAAGCAATATAGTTTAAGCAAACTATTAAGAATTCATTCAAAACCTGGAAGGATTCGTACCAACATTTTCTTCTTCAACCCTTCTATTCTTTAAGCTACGTTCTGACACAAGTATACCTGTGAAATGTGCTATTTCTCTTTTTCAGCGTCCGTGATGTCCATAGCTCTCGTAGGCAGCAATTTCATAATACCCCCCATCATGGACAAGCTTGGCAGGAAGATCGCACACTACTGCGTCACTGTGCCAGCGCTGGCTGGATGGCTTACTATCATCATGGCAGATAATGTGGAGGTGAGGGGCTGTCTTATTAATACGTTTGGTGGCGTGTAAAACAAACAAATAACCTATTAGTTATCATAATATAAAAAGGTAGGGTCTTGAATCGCCATTTCCTTTCTTTCCAGATGCTGATACTCGGCAGGCTTTTACATGGCATATCTATAGGTATGCTATTGCCACTACGGTCCGTTCTAATCGGAGAGTACACTAGTCCCAAAAACAGAGGGGCCTTTCTCACTACTGTAGCTCTGGCGCAAGCTTTCGGCATCTTCGTTGTGCACTTACTTGGCTCTCTTCTATCGTGGCAGAAGACTGCGCTTATCTGCATCACGTTCTCTTTCGCCAGCCTCATCATGACGATATACTCGCCAGAATCTCCTATTTGGTTAGCTGCTAAAGGCCGATACGAAGAGTGCAAAGAAGTCTTCCGATGGCTGCGAGGTGACAAAGAAGAAGAGGAGCTGGAGGAAATTATTCAAGCCAGAATGCTGGTTGAGAAATACGAAATCGGTAGAGGTGAAATCAGCAGTTGCTCTGAATCTTTGAAGGTGTTTGGCAAACGTGAATTCACGAAGCCCATTGCTATAATGTTGTGCTTCTACTCAATGATGCACCTGGGCGGCGGAACGGCGATGGCCGCGTACGCCACGCACCTCATCGGCCTGATTGCCGGTCCCACTGTGAACCCTCACTTCTGGATGGTATGTTTAGATTCAATGCGAATAATAGCCAATTTGGGCGCAGTTTTTGTAATAAATAAAACAAAAAGGCGGACTATGACGTTTGCGACCGTAGGACTATGTATTATTAGCTACATTGCTATAGCGTCGTATGTGTATGCAAGAGATCAAGGCGTTTTCAGTTACGGTGGCGTTTGGCTACCACTACTGTTAATCAACATACAGTTCTTCACCGTAGCGACGGGTATAGTGCCTATGCCGGGCGTAATTGCTGGGGAGATATTCCCAATTGAATACAAGGGCATCGGCGGTGGTATCAGCTTGACTTTTTCGGCTTGTTTCATGTTCGTGGTGCTGAAGTCACTTCCCTGTGTGCTAGAACGGATTGGCGTGGCAGGAACTTACTTATCATTTGCTTGTGGATTAACACTGAACCTTATTGTCATCGGAATACTTCTCCCGGAGACAAAGGGGAAGACTCTTACAGAAATAGAAGATGAACTTAGAGGCAGAAGTTTAAAGCCAGAAGAAATTGAAGTAAGACAGTCTCTGCAGAGCAATCCTGTAGCGATGTACAAAAGAAAGTTGTCTGAAAGATTTACGAGTACGGGCACGTTATGTTAAACATAACATGAAAGAATGTGAAACCTCAGTTTGAAGTCTCTATTTTGAATAAGCTGGAATACCAGAGTTTGAATTGCATAGACGTTATATGGATGTTTTGGTTCATTCTAGCAAACCGAATTGAAAGTAAGAACAGCACGCACACATACTAAATGCCATAAAGAATTGTACTTGCGCTTTGATTAAAGTAAAACAGCGGAAATCAGGTGGCGCACGGACCTCATAAATCTTGAGCCCGTCGCCTGATTTAACTTAGTTGCTGTCACGACGCGAAAAGAACCGAGGCGCTACGAAAGGACACGAACACGAACAAACGTTATTCAGTCTTGCCCGCGCGCCTCGTCGTTGTTTCATATTTCTTTCTCAGTTGTATTAATTTAAAGATTCAACAATGAGTTTAGAGCACCAGATCAAATGCTCAAATACGACACGTACGAAAGTCACCATTGTCCGCTATTGCAATTTTAGCAAAGTACTTACGCATTTTGAAGAACAAATCAAATTGCATAGTTTGTAGTACCCTTAGTAAGTAAGTTATTAACCCCTCCAGCGACGACTCGGAAAACGACGCTAAAACACACACTTCGAATCCTCAGCAAGAGTTAGTTAAATGTAAATAAAAAATTAATATGTGAATAAATTTTGTAACAGTATACTCCTAGGCGACTATTTTAAACTTGATAGTTTATTATCGGTTACTTATGTTAGTTATAATTTATTTAGATTATAAGGATTTTGTGAAAAATAAAACAAAACATTATTTCTATAATTTTCTATATTATTTGGTACACATTACATGTCAACCTGTCCAACCATACCTAGTGACTATGCTTTGTGAAAATTTCAATAGAGAAAAAAATATAACTTGCACAAAAGTTAAAATACTTAAACAATCAAACATACTGTATGGTCACTGATATCAGTATAGTTGCACAAACGACTCCAGCTTATCTAGGCTGTACAGGAATTCATACACAAACACTAGTACCGCTTAACTATCGGACCATAAAAGAACCGTCGTAAAACTCAAGTTAAATATACATCGGAAATTTGCCAAAAAACTAACAACTAAATTTCAACAGCCATTATAACATAGTCAATAAAAAAATCTTGTTCTTGTGATCCATACACAACGTCTTTTTGTGCTAATTAATTTCAAAATCGGACTTTATTCCTTATTGACCATGTTTCATGAATTAACTAACAACTAATAACAATCCCAAACATAATGCAAATAATACGACTAAATTATACAATGGCTCGAAGGTTCCACCGACTTGCTTGCAACGGCGCTTCAATGTCATTGCGCTTGGTACAAAAGCACAAGTTACGTAAACAAGCTAAAAAATATACAAAGTGTAGATGAATTTACTTATTGTAAATAATAATAGTAAAACTATCCAGTCCCAAGTGATTTCAAAATTCTGGTCTAACAGAGCCTCCTTATAAAAATTTATAAAAAGCTATGTTTGTAATTATTAAATTATAAAACAATAAGAACAGAAGCAGGCATGTACAGAGAATGAAGCTTTCTTTAAATTAATAGTTAGTTTTATTCTAAAATCAAAAAGATGGTAAATCCACCAAATATAATATACACCAATCACTACATTTAACACTATTTACAGTTTCAATAATAAAATATTTAAATTTTATTCTTTAAACAGTTTTAGTAACAAAGATCTGACTCTTTCAAGGTGAAATACAACTGTGACTCTCAAGTTTGATATGTAATTAAATAGACTTTTGCTGATTTACTAAGAACAAAGCCTGTAATATGCTTGCCTTGTAAAATTTAACTAGCTCAGTTCCAATTTTCAAATTATACTATTGAAAATTTTTTTTAAACAATTTATTTTAAAATACACACCAAATTATACAAACACGCTAAATTACCGCATTCGACAAACTCAAGCTCGCTGAAAAATTCAATATTTTTTTATTACAAAAGATTTACTAAAAAATATGTACAAAACTCTCTTTCCGTACCAAAATCTTCGCCTAATCTTATTCTAAACCACGAATTTCAATAGTTTCATTCATAATTTTGAATTTTCACAATTTCAATAAGGCTTCGTTAGAAAAAGGCATTTGTATATTTTCCTACACACCAAGATCACATGAAGTTGGAACTATGTTACAAAAGAGTCCAGCAAATGTTAACATTCTATAGTATTGTCTATTTTATTATATTTTATTTACACAAAAAAATAGATTAAAGAAATTGGAAATCTGTATCCGAAAATATCTATGCTATCTGTTATTAATCACAAATGGAACTGCATTCAATATTTAGGAACAGAGTCCAACGGTGATGACATTTAAGTAGCTACAACATCAACATTTTGTAACAATATAATTCGATATTACACAGAAACACAACATGTATTATCTTCGAGTAGAACTATCGAAATTTCTGAAAAAAATTCCACTTTAAAACTTTCCGTCTCATTTATTATAGCTTTCGTAGTAGAATAACTGATAACTTGGACACACTTTATCACTGTACGATGGGATTGCTACGGACGGCTACGGTGCGGGCTGGCCGCGACTACAACTACCGCACACGTAGTCGTCGTCCTCTCGGAGCGCGCTCCTGCTGAGGCCCACACAGTCCATGTGGAACCATTGGTCGCAGCCTCCGTCACATTGCACCCAGTGTACCGTGCCTGCTGGGAAAATATTACGGATTTAGTTTATGGTTAATATATATCAATTTTACGAAAGGTAGCCCATGTAAATTCCTAACAGTAGTGCAATTAATCGAAAAAAGATTATATGCATTGCATTTGATTTCGTTGTTAAAGATGTTCTAGAATTTTGAAATGTTAGAAATAAAGTGGTTTGAAGCTGGTTCATTTTCCAGTGATAGTTTTGCCTCCCAGATACCTAGTTGGATACAACCACTTCAATTTATTACTTTATTAGTCGCGCATTTACATCAGCAATCGTTTTTTATATATCGTGGTTAAGTTTTGTTAAAAAATAAAATACTAAAGAGAGATAAAGAAATACTTATTATATATTAGTGTGGATGTACCAAATTATGACAATGCCACATTTTGGTGACATTATGTGTTATTATTTTCGTATGTATTACTATATACCTGTGGGCCTGAGACAATCGCTGGCTGCGCAGTCATCATCATCGTCCTGGCTGGATGAGGAGCTGGAGTTCAGGCGCTGAGTGGAGGCCACTCGTCTTCCACGGCTTGCTCCACGGGTGGATCCTGGAAAGAAGATAGAGATGATTTATCGGCCAAATATAAAGTTGAATGTTTGGCATAGTTTGGAGTAATAAAAAACTAGTTAGCGAACAAATTGAATACCCCCAGGTGCAATACAAAACCTGATGCTATAGATCATGTAGTGCTTATCAATGCCTTAAAAGTTAGAAAACTATTAAATTTATTAAACATTACAAACATATTTATATGTATACATAAGATCAAGTTCCATATCCAGAAAGTAGACAAAGTTCAATTCAATTTAGACTATTGAGGTTGTGGCAACCCGCCGTCGGTACTACACGACAGGCTATTACAGTCAATAACGCAGACAAAACAGTATTTATCTGTCACACATCAACAAGCATTTCGCTTATAGCTTTTATAATTAATACAGTTTTACAGACAGAACTCATCCTTATACTATCCCTATTATTTTACAATGACATATTACATATAGACAGGTTATACGCTCTCAAAAATGGCAACGCAAGTGTAAGGCAGTTGCCGGCTATTTGACTCAGTCTAGTGCAACCCAGTGTCACGGCTCAACATCAAACAAAACTTATTCCCTATTCTGTGTTTTTAACACCGTACAATGCCTTCTTCTGTGTTTAGACAGTGTACTAATTACACTGTTACTGTTAAAGATGGAATAAACGTTTATTTTCATGCGTAAGTACTATTTTTTTGTAATTATCTTATTTATTACTTTATTTTGCTATTTAAAATGACGTTTTAAAATTGACATGGCTATTCGTTTCAACAAACTTGAAGAGCGAGATGTAATATGATTTTGTATGTGGGAGTAAAAGATACAACGATATAGAGTTTCGAACATTTACGTACTACGTCACGTACGCTCGCGACCAATTAGTGCGAAGCTACGTCACGAAGTACAAAGATATCTCTTTCTTACAACAAGTGAACCGCATTATTCTTTCCTTCTCCCACAAATTATATCCATATATCGGGTAGGTATCTATAGTTACGTTGACGCAGTTTTTTTGTGCGGTAATGTTTGGGTATGACTTGTCTATATGTAATATGTCATTGTCATTTTTGAAGTTTAATCTATGCGCTAATACTTTCCACCCCACCCAAAAAATGCCTAAATTTAAGCAATTTATAGTCCACTATGCTTGCTAATGCGGCTAGGCAGTCTTTGTCGATACCTTCCAACCAACTTCGAACAAACTCATATAATTTTTAAGTATATGAGTTACATCATGATGTTGTCATCCAGCATTAGAGAGCTCTACTTAATGTACGAAAATTCACTGGTACATTTACCATTCACCGGGATCGTCAGAACAAGACGCAAACGAGGCCGTAAGCGACACCAGTGACGCTCTTCTTAACAATGCTATATTTACTTCCAACTGTGTATTTGAATAAGGATTTACCGTGTCTCGGAGCCATGCCGCGTTTACGCCTCTCCTGCCTCGCGAGATAATGCTTGCGCATCATGAGCCCAGATCCTGAAGACATCCCCTGTAATATACATAACCCGAGTTAATAATATTTAATTTAAAGTAAATTGGTAATCTGTTTGTAGGCTATGTTGCCTCATTAGGATAAAGTAAACAGTCGAATAAATTACTTACGATGCAACTCAGATAAATAAATAGTTTACAAACGGGTCTACAGGATTATTTATTTGAAGTAAGGTTCATTTATTTTATATATGTTTATTAGTTAATTTAAGATCCTTATAGAATCGCAGACTTTGCGTAAGAGATTTGATAAGAAAAGCGTTTGATTGTATATTCAAGGGTGACAGATTTCTGTTTCTGTTTGTGGAACATAAAATATAAATACAATATAAACAGCTTGGCTGCGACTTGACATTAGATGTCATGTGTGTGCTTCTTTCATGTCCGCAAATTGTACACCTTCTATCCTATGTAAACATTTTATTATAAAAGAGTGCCGAGAAGTTTTCTTTTACGCCAGCTTTTTTCCCTCTCAGTATACCTGTATACACTTAATGAATTACAGACGAACACAAACAAAGTATAATTCCTTTTAAAAGCTGGAACTTAAACTACTCCTACATACGACACGCCTAAGGGCACGCGAGAGGGCACGGACCTCGGCTTAGGACGTCGAATATTGAAACTACCGCTGGTTCGGAAGGGGACAGGTAAGTGTCTAATGTAATCCAATCGTGAATATCTTTTGGCATTTTTAGCATTGACTCTGCTCATTTAATTCAAAAACCAATATTTACCTGTTTCCTATTTAAGTAGTTGGTGCTTGTTGAAGAACCTCGTTTCATAGGTTTTGCACTGCCCGTTCCTGAGAACGAAAAAATCAGTTTTAATCTGAGAAATACACATGACTTCATGTATCTAAATCACAAACGAAACAGTTAGAAATTTTATCAATTTATGTGATCATTTATAAATAGTATTATAGGAGTAAAATCATTCTACTGCTGTTCACATAAGCCACTCTCAATGTCATATTATATTGATAATTCACTCTAAGAAGAATGAATGGCCGTTTTGATATGTAAGTTTCCATTCCATGACAATTCTTTAGTTATTTTAAATATTCGTTGTTACGGCCGCAATAAAAATACAAACTGCGATAATGTTAATGCAACTGCTACCTTATGGTTCAGGATATAAGGGCCTCTAAGAGACGAACAGACAGTTAATGTTTAGAAATCAGATTCCAATGGCATTATTAAATACAAATATTTATTTTTTAATTGCTTGTTCTTGTTGACGTTACATAAAGCATGGGTCCATCAACAGTTCGGGAAGACCTTCGTGAAGAAGAACTGGCGAGAAACTTCTAATTTATATTTTCAAAATAAATTTACAGTGGCTCTTATGCTACTATATACAAACTACGAACAGCACACGCTCACGGGCATAACGCGGGATCCAGCCATCGCCCTCCTACAACGTATTACGGGCAAGTGAGCGAGCCGTCACCCGACTTTAGACATTGACCGTCAGCTAGTATAACCTAGAAATTCCTGTCTACAACCTTCAACAAACAACAATTGAAATAATCACCTGCATGCCTGGTGCGCTTAACTTTGGTGTGCAGGGGCGGGTTGTTGCGCTTGCGGCTGTCCTCGCGCCACGTCCTGTTGCCGCTGCCGCGCGCTATCGTCACCGCCGACCAGATCTGCTGTTGTTCCTCGAGTCGCACCTGCAAGTCCAGGTTTTTGATTTAAGTGTACTCGTAAGCAACGATCTAATCTGTCCTCTTTACAATAGTAAGGGCAATAAAGTTAGTTTATTAAGGAACTATCTCAGATTATTTTTATATTGGAATATATGTTCCGCAAAGCTAAACCACCATGATAATCAATTTGACTAATACATACACATATAAAGTAAAGGAACGCTTCTAACTGTATTCAATTTTTTCTATAAAGCGCCAAAAGAGGATATTCCGAATACTGTGTTTCATCTCTATCAAAAATAAAAAAATAAAATATAAAATCAAAATTGCATAAACAAACCTCTAGCAGGTCACCCTCCATCATAGTTTGTTCCAACTCAGCAAGCACATTCTCAGAACTGGTAGGAATCGCTGTCGTACTGTAAGCATGCTCCTCGTTCGCTGACGTCCTGAAATCAAAATGTTAGTAAAGTACCATTTAAGACTAATAATCATTGAAAAAATAAGTGTAGTGACAAATATAAAACTCGCAGTATTTGCTATTAAAGAAAACATGATCAATGTTGCTTCATAACTTCATAACATCAACGGCTGAGTTTTAGAAATATATTGTAGAAAAAACAAGCATTCTAACTGTTATTTGTGAACCTTTTGCTATTTTATTGTGTTCTTTTTATCTACATTAATCAAAATGTAATTTACTACGAAAAAAAAAAGCAAAAAAATAAATAAAAACAACAAAAACATCGCTGTAATCATAACATTTCTGCCGAGGTTCAGAATACTTTTTGTTCCGGTGCATCACAATAAAAAATTCAGCGAAAACTTCAAGTTCTTTAAATTTATATTTATAAATTGAAATATATTATATTATATATTGAATAACCCCTTGCAAAACTTTTAGGGCCTTCAGAAATGGTACTCAACCCGGCGACACTCGCTACTGGGTAAAGAATACCACAGGGTACCAAACTATGACTGTTATTATTTTTCTACTTTAGCAAACACGAGATTCTAGGTAGTTTGCTACAGATAATTATTAATGCGTACTTTTATAATGGAAAACGCTAATCCTTTTTTTTAGTGGTTTTTATTACACAACTTATTAAAATAGGTTAACACTTAAATGAAAATAGAATTATAAATTGAAATAGAAAATATTTGATGTTGATACAGTGGAGGTATTATACAGACAGACTGACTCAAAGTGAGTCTCTTACTCTAGAACTGCTTCGAGCTGGATCCAGGGGGTTCCCCCCCGATGGTTGCCCGCCTTGTCGTGGCGGGGGGGCTTAGTAACCGTGGACTGGTCACCCACGGTGAAGCTAAGAGGCACCAGGGCCGGCCTGTTTGGGCCACCGGCTGGCCAGAGGAGGGCGCTCCCAGCGGGCTGAACAAGTCCGCTGCGGACGCGCGTGGAGTTGGGACCGCAGAAGAAGAGGAGTGCTGGTATTACGGTGCGCCGTTCTCCCTATCTTCTGCGGCCGTGGAGGGATCGCAGGGAGAGAGGCGTGTTGGTATTACGGTGTGCCACTCTCCCTACCCCCTGCGAGCTGGCGGGGCCGTTCTGTCGAAACGGCACTGGTGCCGCACACTCGGGGGCCCCCTGCACCCGAGTGGTATGCGTAATGCATTCTCCCCCCGACAAAAAAAAAGAAGTATCCAGGGGGCTCAGTCAGCACTGCCAGCTTGCACATTACTCTACATAGTACATTGATAACAGAACGCACACCGTGGCACAGCCCACAGTTCCACACGCTTAGCGAGGATGGGTGTATAAAGTGAATGTCGGTGAAAAATACCCAATAGCGACGGTTCTTGTTATATTATTTTTTGGTTAACTCCCAACAGATTTATCGTCTTAGAGATTACTTATAATGGATTTTAGACTGAAATTATTTAGCCGACTTGCTGGAATCGTTCAGCGAGAACGAGACTGTGACGCCAGTACAGGCCATGGAGCAGTACGACGAGCGTGAAAGTGATTTAGAGCAAGTCGGAACTGAATCTGATTCACCATCAATTTGCGGAAGAAAGCCACAAACTATATTAGCTTATAAAGAAGCAATTACGGTATTGATGTAGTGGATGAGATATGTGCTACAACTTAGTAGAAAAAGTTTCTAAGCAACTGGGACATTTTTTTTTTTCGAAATGGACAGTTTATTTATGGCCCAATGGGCCTTTTAAATTTCACCGGACTATGTAGCTTAGCGCTGAGGGCGCTTAGCCGGAACTTAAGCTATTCCTACATACGATATGCCTAAGGACACCCCAGAGGGCACGGACCTCGGCTTAGGACGTCGTATATTGAAACTACCACTGGTTCGGAAGGGGGAGCAACTGGGACATCAAGACTTACGTTAAATTAACATCGGATACAGAAACAATTAAGTCTTGATGGCAAAGGCTCGGGGGTCTTGTGAAGCCAGTCCATAAAAGAATATTTGTGCTATATTTATTTACTATATATACAGGGTTAAAGGTTAAGTCGACCTAGATCCGTTAAGTAGAGGTAGTTTCCATTATTTCAGACAGATTTCACTATGAAACACCCAAACTTAACCGGTTTCAAGATATTGAATTTTTAAGGTTTTTTTACAAAAATTTACTTATTTTTTGCGTATTGGCAATTTTTTTCGAAATTTGTTGGTTGTATGTATTCGTTTTTTATTTGTTTGTGTAGTGAGTTACTTTAACATTGGGTAGATGACACAATTTAAAAATGCAAGTTTTTATGATTTATTTATAAAATATTAGTTACTTTGACAGGTACAATGTTTTGAAAAATATAGTTTTTAATTTAATATCGAAATTATATAGATTTTAAAACTTAAAAAAAGAAGCAAAACTTATTATTGTATATGTAAAATTTTTAAATATCATTAGCTTACTGACATTAAATATAACAATTTTTACTATGACAGTATGCATGTAAACGCATTATCTACGTAGCTATTATACATTTTATCCAAACACCCATACAATTTTAGTATGATTCACAAGTCGTGACGTCACAGCTCAGTACCGTTTTGTATGGAGCGTTTTTCGGCGACTCGCAGCGGCTCCTCGAACACATCGCTGTATCTAGAAAACTATTGATTGTAAACATACTGTTACTTTTGCAATATTAATTTACTGTTGATAAACTATTTAAATATGAAATTTAAAAAATTTGTCATGTACCCAATTATCAACAACTTTCATGCAAGTTACTGAACAAACTGATTCGTCACAGACGATTGATTGTAAATAAAAGAAAAAAAATCGTAAGAACGTGAACAAAATATTTTTTCTCTTTGGAATATTGTAAAAAAAGTCTACGGAAGATGAGCTTAAAAATATCTACGTTTCATCAGCTATCCAAAAATGTGTAACAGCCTAGGGTTATTATAGAACTCGCAGAAAAAACTTAGATGAAGCGCTACCAGTAGTAAAGTGCTTATGTGGCACAGTTTATCATTTGAGTCAAAAACCAAAATAAAACGACACAGAATCGTACGTAAGGACATTTATTACAATTAACCTACGCTTATACATGGACAACTAAATTCCGCACACAAAGTCCCATTCTTTTTCTCAAACCAGTTTTTACTACACCCAGAGTTAAAGGTTTGAGTTCAAAATGTTCGTGTCGTCGGCCACTTATGTTTCAGTAAAATATACAGTTATAATTATTTTTATTATAATAATCAGCAAGGTCTATACCATATTTTATAATCACATGAGCTAAATACTAATTAGTTTATTTTCATAAAACTTACGTGAGACATTTTAAATTAGGTATTTAATAACGGCTTACTCACGGTACACGGTCGGATAGGTCCGACTACTATGCGTTTCAAATAACAATAGGACCGACTTAGCGCCATATTGTGACGTCAAAACTGTCAATTCGAATCGATTAGGTAGTGTGAGCATAAAATGATTTTAAAAAAATAGAATTTATTCAAACAAGCAATTGCTTTTACCGTCAAACTCTCAATTTGGCTTTCTAACTTTTGACGTTTTTGTCACGCTATTGGATTTAAATTAGAATTGTAAGGTGGCAACCTCAAAATTTCAAAACCGTGAGAGTTGAAAATGTTATTTTTGACATAGTTTTTTGGTGGTTTGTGCCTTTTTATTAACTCATAACAGTTCTTTTTTTAATACAGTTTTATTTTGAATAATTTATTTTCAATATAATACTTTATGAATGAATGAAAATGAATTTGGACTCATCTGTCCACAAGATATTATGAAACTGTAGATTTTCTAAATCACAATTCAACATGAATCTGCAAAAATCCAAGCTCCTTACAGAATCTCCTTCTTCAATGACATGTAATAGCGTGTAGTGATAGGGGTATAGGCCGGCGGTATTAACGGTAAACCATACTGTGAGAGTCCAAGTTCTCGGGCAACAATATTAGTTGAAGTGGTGGGATCCAATATAAACTTTTGATTTATTAAAGTATCTTCCTCGACGCCGTCGTCATCGTCATTGACAAGTGGCCTGCCCAGATCTGATCGTCGCCTTGACAAAGAGCCAGTATCTCTGAGTCGTCAATAAACTCCATCAAACACAGTAACATCCGGTTCTCGGCGGTCAGGATAACGTGATATGTGTTCGTTACGAGCTCGTGCAGATACACAATTGATATATCCGTAACAAATTGACAAATCAGCACATTCCTCGTTTGAAAAGTTCGCCATCTTGAAAAACGGTTTCAAATCAGCAGCACAAATCAAAGTCCAGAATACAAGCACAGAGTCACCAATCAGAAGAAGAATCAAGTCCAGAATCGCAATGTAAGTCGAGTTAAAGTTAGGAACAGAGAGCACAAAGTAACGCATCTACCAAGGACGAATCGCATGAGCAGACTAAACTTGCCAAACAAACAAAATTGGTTTAGCGATTATTGCTTCGGACGCACCGCATTCGTAATTTGGCAAAAAAAGCCCCATTTATGTTTTTTTTTCTTCGAATTACATTAATACCCCGACTATTATGACCTCGTGTGGGTGGCATCAAGAGTTTGGTGTACAGTTAACCATATCCAATCATATCTGTTGAGGTTTTAAATCCTAAAAATAATAAATGAAGCGAATGAAATAAATAAGAAGAAATTTAACTGCTAGTGTTATAAGAAACATTTATTGGACTTTGTGTGCGGAATAGAGGTGGCCATGTAGAAAACGAATTACAAGCGTAGGTTAACTGTAATAAATGTCTTTACGTACGATTCTGTGTCGTTTTATTTTGGTTCATGACCAAAATGATAAATTGTGCCACACAAGCACTTTTACTACTGGTAGCGCTTCGTCTAAGTTTTTTCTGCGAGTCCTATAATAACCCTAGACTGTTACACATTTTTGGAAAGCTGATGAAACGAAGATATTTTTAAGCTCATCTGCCGCTTAAGTTCCATAGACTTTTTTTATGACATTTTCTTACGATTTTTTTTCTTTTATTTACAATCAATCGTCTGTGACGAACCAGTTTGTTCAGTAACTTGCATGAAAGTTGTTGATGATGTTAAAGTAACTCATCGACTTCACAAACAAATAAAAACCAAATACGTTAGACCTACAAATTTCGATAAAAATTGCCAATACACAAAAAATAAGTAAATTTTTGTAAAAAATTCAAATTCATTTACTTGAAAACGGTTAAGTTTGTGATAGGGTGTTTCATAGTAAAATCTATGCATTTCTATTATATCTATTTCTGCATTTCGTATGTAAATGGAAAAAAGGTCGTAAGACGAAAACTCTATGCGAATTGTATTTTAAAAGGTATGCCGACAACGTACGGCAACACGGCAAGCGCTACGGTAAACAAAATAGATACATTTGGACCAACTTGAAAGCATAAAATTGTTTACTTCATGCTGAATATCCTAATGTACCTGTTTTATATAAGTATTGATATTATGTTTTTTGATACTTTTATAAGTGTATTATTAATATTTTTTGTATGTACACAGTACTGTTAATGTGTAACAGTACTGACAAAAGGCCCATTTAGATACCATTTTCTTCTGTAATGTATAATTTTGTTTCATTGCATACCTTTGCGATGTGCCATTACTTTCAACAGTAGGTCTGGGTGTGTCAGCTTTCTTTTCTGCATTCACTTTATCTGCTTTGTCTAATAAGCCTTGGTGCTGAAACAAACATTAACACATATTTTAGCTTTTAACGATAGTAAAAATAACATATCATGCACATCAGTTTACACGTTCCAAAGAAATAACAATCTACTATATTGACAGAAAAAGCTTAAAACTTTAACTTTTGTATAATACAAGATACAAGAAAAATTTACACAAAAAACTTAGGCCCTCATAACAGGGTATTTACATAACATTTACATAAGACAAACGTCTCATCCTTTTTCAATAAAAAAATAAATAAATAAAACTACTAAACATATACTTTATTATACATAATTTATGTGTATATAATCGTAATAACGTTTTTTGTATTACTTTATAATGCACTCGTACCATAATAAGAATCGGAGTTATGGATTAAATGCCTGCCACAAGTGCAGAGACAAGCTATTCTTGACTGAATAGACTCAAGTTATCGTTTTTGTATAAAATTTCATACAAACTTAAGAATTATATGTAAAGGTTCAATCATGATTATTCATCGATATAGATTTCTCTATTATAACTAGTACACCCATGTAAAGTCGATGTACCTGTGTCAACAAATGCCTAGCGTTATCCTGCCACGCCATAGCCCGCTCTGTCAAACATTGTAATGCTTCGCCCTCCGCCAGACGAACCGGCAGCTTCTGCAGCCACACCTGATGGAAGTGGGACAAAATATTAAGAATTTATCGCAATAAATAGTCTATGGACAAACATAATTAACGTAAGCGAAGCTGGTGTTTCGAATTTACCATACATAATTCTGGAGTACCATGTCTCGAAAAAACAACGGAGGAAACATGAAGCAACTCAATAAGAAATTTAAATTAAACAAGTAACAGACATTTGATATTTTTATAAAATTTAGTAAATTAGTAAACGATAACAATAACCTTCTTAGGCCACGTGATTAAATTATAAAATAAATTACAGAACACACTTACCAATAAAGCGAGAATCCTATCCAAGGGAGGTCTCTTAGTCCTCGTGCACTCGCTACACAAAAACTTCTGTTCTAAATGTTTGTATCTGTTGGGTGATTCCGATCGCTCTTTTCTTGTTTCTGTAATGCAGGAATCTGTGGAAATGTATTAATAGATTGGAACTGTTATAGAAGTAAGATTAATTTATTTCCCCAACATAATTCAAAGGTATAAGGAAAATAGTCTATTTAATCAAAGATCATGTCATCATTAGAAAAGAAGGTAAATGTATCTTCTAATTTCATTTGAAATTGAAAGGAAAAATTACAGTAAGCATTTTGAGACTACAATATTTCTTAATAAAAAGGATCAGTAAGTGAACAACAACACCCAATTACAGTAGCTATGAAAAAATATTGTTCTTACAAATTGTATGCGTTGGGTGGATAACATATGACTGTAATCTAACGGTTTGCACGGAACTTTTAAAACAAATATTGTTACTTTTGAAATATTTTGTTTGTTGTTTGTTATACTGTTACTTTGTACACAGAATATATTAAATAGAAATCCTTCACACAGCTGATACATTAACTATTAAATACTGACCATGGAAATAATCCCTGCACAGTTCGCACTGCGTCATGAGTCCATGGGCTCGCTTGTGGCAGACGCAGTAGGTTTGTCCGACGCCCGCGCCGGATAAAAGGTCTTTTTGCATATTCTTTCCTCTGCAAGGGAGTGAAAATATTAATGACATTAGCCTAGTAGAGAATATCTCCTCATAAGAATCATACTTTTTTTAACATTCAGTTTGCTAAATTCGTGGTTTATATTGTGTTTCTTAATTTGGATCGTGTAATTGTCTCACCAATTTATATAAAATATTGTAAAGAAACGTTTAAAATTCTATTAATCTCTCTAAAATCTAATAATTCACAAAAAATCTAATATAGTTATTCAATCAATACATTAAGAACGCTGTAAGTAACCATTTCAAGAAAATAAGACAATTAAATAAATGAAGGCCCAAAATAATACAATATTTAGTTCCCAAAATATCTCTGTTGATTGTTATTTTTCTTGTATTGCAATTGGAATCGAATTACTTACGAATTTCAGTTCTATCCGTGTCCAGGGCTTCATGTTTTTTGGAAATCGATTTTTAAATATTTTTATAAAGCTTTCTTTTATTTATTATTAAATTACTAATTAATGTTTGATCTTGGCGACAGCGGAATGTACAAATGAGTTATACAAAATAAGGCGACTGCTCTAACGGTGAAGTAGACCATCGCGATTAAGCCAACACACCTTAGAAACTATTTGGAAGGTATGTGTCTGCCGACACACAGAAGGTGATTGTGGTGGACTATATCATATCACCTGAAAACCCCTTCGTTAGTCGGGTAAGTCTAAGGTCCCTGAGAATATTCAAGCTGTACTGGAGAAAATTGTTTAGCATCTCATGTACTCTTACACACCTTAGAACACACATGGTGGAGCACTCCTCCGTCTCTTGCCTCCGGTAGTCGCGTACGACGTCTGCCGGAGCCGCGGTCGGGACTTGAGCGCTGCTGCTGTTGACAGACTTACTGCGGGGAGAGAGGGCTTCAAGCAGGGTTAGGGTGCTGTTCTGTAATGTGGAAAAAAAAAGAAGATCAAGACTGATGCCAAAATAGGTCATGAAATAATGTCACTTAGTTTGACTTCAAATTATTTTAATGGAGTAAAGATTAGTAAAAAAAAATAAAGTTTATTTGAGAGTAGAATTACCAGAGATTAAAAGGAATCATTATGTAAAAAACAAACAAATATAATGATGAATGAGTATTATTAGGGTACAGAATTACGCAAATTAAATGTTCGTAAACTTAAGTTAAATTACCTAAATGTACAGAGATGTCAAAATAAATAGATATTAAGTTAGTTTATTCCAGAAAAACAAAAGACTATTGCAACATTCATAAATATACATCATTCATACCGTCAAGAACTATATTACCCTTGTAATTCTGACACTAATACCACTTATTTATTAATTTAATACTCATGTACAGTCCAATTAGCATTCCAATATTCTGTAATATCTTGTCCCTTAGCATGAGAGCGCCCACTAAAAACCGAACAACTTGCAAGACATTCTCGCCCTTAGCCCGGGAGTCACGGGCTTATCAAGTTCTACATTTAAAAAAAAAACAATTAAAACACCGACAAACCTCCTTCAGGAACATGTTAGCGGCGCCCTGCCTCCACTTGGCGCCCCCTTCCACCGCGGTGCTCAGCTCCACTTTCTCGAACAACGCCAGGGGAATGTGCTGGCCCTTCTTCAGTAACGCTTCTACGCAGTGCATGTACGGGTACAGCTCGCGGGACTGCATCTCTTCTACCTGTGAATGTTCATTTACAACGTACAATATTTTTATATAATTTATAAAAGGTGATGGTCAAACTCAATACGGGATTTTGACCTGCTAATGGTCAGTATTTCACATGAAAGATTAACTCATGAGTAACCTTTTCCCCTCTAAACTTTCCTAATTTTAAATCTAAAAATCTTGTAAAAAAATATCAATTTGCAAAAAATCAATCATAAATTACCATTTTGTTTTCTTTTGAATGTATCAATATCAATGTCAAAAAAAGTAACAAAACTATATAAAAATTATACATAAAACGTCGAAAAATCGATCTCGTCGAATAAACCCGCAAGTAATTGGCGGATTAGTTTTGACAGTCAATCAACAATCTGTCAGTTCTTTTTTTCACATGAACTATACTCCGCACGCCGAATGATGATCCCTATGACGTTTCAACTGACAGTTGTATTAGTTATGCGAAACAATTTCGATAAAATACTGTTTTTTCAGGCAAATGTCATGTCATTCAGCCAGGTCATTCAACATAATAAGCAATATTTATTTATTTTGAAAAAAACACTACGCGCATTGATGGACATAAAACACTAGATAAAAAAGTAACAGCCTTATTATATTTTATTTTACTATACTTTAATTTTTATTCAAATTGCATATACAAAAATACACCCCGTTTTCAAAAAGTAAAACTTCTCATCCACGTTGGTTTTCCTATAGCTTGATTAAAATTCTAAAAGAAAAAGATAAATTTCATAAAAAATATAAAACATTTCGCAACCCTAGAGACTTTGATGTATACTCGATGCTGAGATCTAGGGCTAAAGTAGAGTTTGATAATTGTTACAAGAAATATATTTCGAACGTGGAGGAAAACCTAAAAAAGGATATTAAATTTTTTTGGAACTATATTAAAAGTAAGAAAATGGAAACTAAATTACCAACTCAAATGCTTTATAAATCGGAAATTGCTGATAATGGTCAGGCTATAGCTAATTTGTTCGCTAAACACTGTGCTTCGGTTTTTAGCAAATCGAAACACGTAGATTACAATCCTAATTTCCCCGAAACAAGTATAACCTTATCATCTATTACCATATCAGATAGAGATGTTAGCAAATCATTGCGCAGTCTTAAGGTGAACAAAGGAGCCGGCCCGGATAATATTCCTGCATTTTTTGTAAGAGCGTGTGAAAAGCCTCTCGTAAAACCATTGACTTTAATATTTAACAAAAGCCTAAAATCCGGTAAATTCCCAACTATGTGGAGGAAATCTAAAAGTGTTCCTGTTTATAAATCGGGTAATAAAATGGATGTAGAAAATTATAGGGTAGTTGTAATAATTTCTTGTTTTGCGAAGGTCTTTGAAAGTCTTGTCTATGAGCATATGAATCACCACCTTCTTCACGCTATAAGCCTAAACCAGCATGGATTTGTAACATCACGATGAACAACTTCAAATTTGTTAACGTATGTCCATCATATAAGCACAGTATTTAATGAAAAGGGACAAGTTGACGCACTGTACACAGACTTCACTAAGGCTTTCGATACGGTCGACCACGAGATACTATGCGTAAAAGCAAACCATCTCGGTATTCATGGTAACCTTCTTCGCTGGCTAGAGTCATATTTACAGAATAGGGCACAATTAGTTGCTGTTTATGGCTACGAATCTGAACCTTTCTTTCCCTCATCTGGAATCCCACAGGGATCAAATCTTGGGCCACTACTGTTTCTATTATTCATGAACGATCTAATCAGTTCCTTTACCTGTCGTAGCCTTGCTTATGCCGATGACATTAAATTATTCAGAAGCATTGCATCCGTAGAGGACTGTGAAGCTTTGCAACGTGATATTAATCATCTCTGTCTATGGTGCCAAAACAATAACATGAGTCTTAATATATCAAAATGTAATCTGATAACTTTCACTAAGAAAAAGTCACCAATAGTCTTCTGTTATCACATCGATAAAACAGTTTTAAATCGACAAAATACCGTAAAGGATCTAGGAGTGTGGCTTGACTCAAGGCTAACATTCACATGCCACTATGACCATGTTGTGTTAAAAGCTAATAAAATATTAGGGTTCATATTCAGGACAATAAAACCATTCCGCAATGCTCAAAGTGCCATTACTTTATATACTTCCTTAGTCAGAACCATACTGGAATACGCTTGTGTAATTTGGTCACCATTTTATAAAAATCATATTGAAAGAATAGAGGCAATCCAGAAACGTTTTTTGAGATATCTCAGCGCTAAGATAGGTATGAGGCGAAAGTTACCCGAATATGAGGATAGATTACGATATTTTCACATGAGCACTCTCCAATCGCGTCGCGCAGTCAGTGACCTTGCAATTCTACATAAGATTATTAACGCTGGCCTAGACTGTGAGGAATTGTTAAGCCATTTGTCAATTAGATTTGGTAATAATCGACTCCAAAAGCTTTCCTTATTGCCTACTTGCAACAACTACACAACCCAAAACAGTCCTATAATTCGTGTTTGTAAAATTTTCAATCAACATTGTAAACAGTTAGACTTATTTTCGAATTATAAGGATTTTAATAAAAATTGTAAAAAGAAATTCCTTTTGACATGATTAATGATTCCATATATTATTACCTACATGTATTACAAGTATGACATGTATATTTCAATTCAATTCTTTGGGTGCTATGACATGTATATCTTGACTTGACATAATTATAATTAATCAATATCGAATTTGACAATAATTTATTGACATTTTGTAAAACTTATATTTATTGCACTTGTTGTTCGCTATTTTCTTTTTTTCTCCAATTGCAATTGTATTTTTGTTTAATAATAATTCAACTGGTTACTTGTTTAATATATTTCTTGAAAACGCTGTGCGTAGCTCTAATCGGACTGCAAACTTATACCTATAAGATGTTCTTGATAATTTTAGTTATAAGATGGTTTGTAATCTGTAGTTATGCCTAATAATAAATAAATAAATAAATAATTTAAAGAATTTAAAATCTTTTTGAATTGAATTTTAAAGAATTCATAATTAGCTGGCTCATAATTAGCAGACTCAGATTTTGAAAATCCGATTGACCCTGTATCAGATTCAGATTGATATAAATAAAATACAAACTCAAAGCATTTGTTTTATATTTCCAACAAATTATCGATATTTTGTTTATCGATGTGTCCCTTCTTAGTCGATAACAGCTTGACGACGTAACTTTTGCAGCACGTACCATGTACATTTGCATTGAGTTTTTTTCTATTATTTCCGAACATTACGTAATAATTTCTTAATATTCATTTTTATAATTTACAATTGTACACAATTATGATTTTTTCGTCTTTTTAATGGACCTCTAAAGGATTTGATGTGATAGGACGTCAGTACAATGTTAAGCGCTAACGAACTGTCATAGGGATCATCATTCAGCGTGCGGATTATACCTAGAGTGAATCATAAAAAAATCAGGGCAAAGGTATATTTGAAAAAATATCTTACAATGGTAGTAAGGAATATATATTCAAACTAATGAATGTATGATAATCTATATTTATTGCCCTTTAATTTGATATACTGACTATTAGTATTTTTTTTACTACCTGCTTTAATATCATTCTCTACTAATAATGACAATGAAGGACTGAACATTATACATTGAGTATTAAGGATGTATGTAAGGTCAAATCCACAGTACATCTATTTATTTTTTAAGGTTCATTTTCATGTGGAAATGTCAATGCCCAATAATTTCTGTTCGCATTTTATAATTTGTCATGAAAAAATTATGTCATCTTGATTAATAATTTACGATTTTTAATAAAATTAATACGCATTTTGATATTTGTTTAGAATTTTAATTGTATTGAATTATGCATAAATACTTCAATGAAAACGTGACTGCATCTATCATCAACGATAACGCATATTACGTCATTATATACTGTCATATTATATATTGTCAAGTGCTGCGTTGCCGCATTTACGTTTCCAATATGGTGGACGTACTGAGTTGAACAGCAGTTCACAGAACGCTACTGAAACGTCAAACATTAACCGCGAATATCTCCATGACGACATCGGCAACAGTGGTTTTTTTTTCCGTGAAAAAATGTATGAAGTTTCTGAAAATAATTTTTTTGGCCGTGCATTGACTACGATACATGTACTTTTTTATCATTTTAGTTCGATTTCGTCAATTTCCGGTACGAATAACGCGGAGTTAAATGAGGCTTTTATCCTCAATTATTTTCTTTCAATATTTCGTAATCAACTCTATTATATATTCCAAATTTATCGAAAGTTAGACAAGTAGATATATTTTACATACATCCTTAATAAGATAAAAAATGTATTTTTTTAAATATAAATAATTAATTGTTTTTAACAGTTTTCAAAACCGTCAGAGGAGCACGTGACCCTTCTGATGGTGAGTGCATTCGCACCCATGATGGACTTCACAATCACACGTGTTTTATTTATTGACAGTTATTGCGCTTCTTGTATCGACTAACGATGCGTTGCCGAAAGTGCCTACTTCTACTTCCTACTTCAGCTGGAATGGCCTTTGTTCCAGTAATTGCACTGGCTGATCCTTCCCTTTAACCGGAACACAACCATGTGACCGTGGTTATTCTGCAGGTCGAAATAGCAAGGACTCTAGTACCGCAAGTTTACCGTACACTAAGTTTCAATTTTGATCCTTTGATATTCCAAAATTAAATTAAACCCTGTTAGAAAGTATTACAACTAGAAAAAAAATTCTCCAATTAATTGACAAGTAATATGCAACTAGTTGTAACAAAAAAGCGCCTTACTTTAGCCAACCACACGGTCGCTTGCTGAGCCGCTTGGGATAAACTCTGCAGACTCGGTAGCTGAGCTTCTATCTCTTCTCCCTCTTCTATGAGCGACATGACTTGCGCGAGAGTTGTCATCTGGTCATTACTTGTGATCGGTTTCGTAGTGTCAATTAATAGGACTTTGGCACGAGACTCCCACTCCAGGATTTGAGCTGTGGACGAACAGATTTGGTTAACTTGGTTCCTAGAATTTTATAATTATAGAGAAAAGAGATTGGGTGTTGCAATCCGATTCAACAAATACCGCCGACCATGTGACCAGGGTGCACTATGACCTGCTCTATGAAAAGCTCATTTCACAAGGAGAGATTTTTTTCTCTCAGTTTACCTATAATGCATTTAAAAGTTAAAGTTAATGTTGTATATTGATACTAAAATGTTAGTTGGCAACCCTCGCCGTAGACTGTAGGAGGATTTATAAGAAATAAAAGATTCAATATGGCTTTGTGCTAATGAACAAGTTCCTCAGAGTTTTATTTAATATTGCTTTGTGCTTTTTAAATAACATTATACTCAATAAAGTAGATGACAATACAGTTAAGGAAATTAATATCTTTTTATCTAAAGAGAAATAAAATATAATATTTATATATGAAATAAAATATTTTGAATATTTTTTTTACATACAATAAATTTCCTTTTTTTTCATTTGAGGTAAAAACTAGCTTTTCGGCTGCTTGGATAAGAGATCACTTGGTAGTCATATGACCACCATTTAAGTTTATTTTTAGTACTTATCTTTTTCGATCTGCAAAAATAGTAATTATTATTAATTACCTTTCAAAGCCTGCAGTTGATCAGCCTGGACATCCAACTGACTCGCAGGCAGCACAGGTTCAGCCTCCGCCAGCAACGTGTCAATAACTTGCACAGTCAGCGTCGCGGGGTCGCCCCGGTGGAAAGCCACTCGCGTCAGCCAACGTGCTTGGGCTAGCCGAGCCGTGACGCCTGGCAGTTGGGGGAGGACTATGCAAAGCTGAGAACCGAGGTCTACGACCTGCAATTTTGAAGTTAGAAGAATTATTAATTAAGCATTCAGAAATTAAATATTGCCTTATGTTACAACAGTATGAAAAAAATATCAAATTATAGAAACAGTCTGGATATTTATTATTATTGTATACTGACTTCTTCTAACTCCCGCACCATACTAGCGTCACAGTCATCCAAATCTTTATTAAGTAATTCCGATGCCTTGCCCTCAAATTCTGCCGTTTGACGTAACACTTCTTTTACTGCAGATCCTGTAAGCAAAAATATGTTATTTGTAAGAAAAGTTAAGATAATAATAATAGAAATATGTAGTTTATTTAGAAAGCCAATTTCAAACTTATTCTTGTAAGTCTCAATTAAAAACATAAATACAAAAGAACTCATTTTCTTTGTTTCAATCAAATGTTCCAAACACTATCAAGGGCTGTAAACCATACACAATAGATATTATTTATTGAAACACCTACTATATATGTTTTTTTATTCATGCAATGTTTTTACAGTCAAGAAGCATTATTCCCAATTCAATAGTTACTACATCATAACATGTACCTTCAGGCAAAACACAGGCCAATGCATCAATTTCAGCAGCAAACAGAGTTAACTCTCTGACACTCAGCCGGTACTTAGGGTCGTGGGTTCGAGTCCTGGTCCGCATCTTGTTTAAGTCTAATTGTTGAATCACGGAGAGGCATTTTGCTGCATCTTCTATTGCGGTTTCTAGAGCGCGGACTAGTTCTGTCTTATGCATCTGCGAAAAAGGATTAAGAATAATAAAAACTGAAGGATTTATAAAAAATTCAAGAGGACTAATTATTCTTATGAAATAATTTATTACTGCATTGTTATAAGGATTATTATATTTAAAAACACAATCAAACAGATGCAACTCAAACTCATTCATTTGTTTTTTTTCATATCTTTAAACCAATAGACTTATAAAGTAATCAGTAATCATTATTAATATAATAATATCCAAACAGATTTATCATTTAAGCATGGTTCAAACAAAAACATAAATTAATAAAGTTGTAAATATCTAACCTCAAATTGACATATTGCTGGATCCTAAAGTTTTAAACAACTCCTTAAAATGACACTTTAACATGGTCGTGCTCAGATTTAAAGAACGACAACCAGTCTAGACAACCAGATAGAAATCTTCCATATTTATCAATTTACCTCTAAAAATAATTGAAAAAAATAACCACATAAAACCCATGAGCCCGTTTCAAATAAGCTCTCAATACATCTAAGTCACATAATCTTGGGTGTGCTTGGATTCAAAGTGTTCTATTAAACTTTAACTTACTGCCTCAATTTACACGATTTCTTCTATATAAGAATAAGAACCTTAAAAACACGTATAAAATACATACCTTTAACTCATGAGCCCGTTTTAAATGAGCTCTCAGTCCGTCCAAATCACAAGTCTTGGGTGTGTCCGGATCCAAAGCATTTTGTACCGCTTCAGCCCACTGCCTGAATTGATCGGATTTCTTCTTGAGCTTTTCTAACATTACAGCCAGCTCGTCCAGGGTGTAGCGGTATCTGGGAAAGATTAAAAATATTTATACGTTGATGAAGACTAACTTTAAAAGGCGTGAGGTTTTTGGTTCTATGCTCGAAGATCATTCATTAACACTGTCTGAATGAGTGAGTGAGTGAGAAAATAATTTCATGAAAGCATTAAAAATGTTCCATAACGAAGCTACTCAATTTGAAATGTCGACAAAACGTAAAAAAAATCGCGAAGAAGAAAAGAAAAGTGAATTTTCATTCTTCATTCAACTTTGAATCTAATCATAAACATATGTATTAATGATGTCAAACCAAAACCTCTAATAAATTAATATGTATTTAACTGACGGAAAGCGAAGTTAAAATCGAGGAATTTACACGCCTACACAAGAGGTATCTAGCTAGACTGGTTGATTAATTAGCATACCTCAAAGTAACTTGTCCGTGATGACAAGTACACTGCACCATGGCATGCGACAGACACACGACATTGGCGCGACACGCGCACGACACCGACGACAGGAAGCACGTCGTGTGACACACCGTGCATTGCCGCTCGTCGTCCGGTAGCAACTCGAAGGCTTCCCGTTCTGCTTGCGATACACCCTGGAAGTTCAATATGAAAAAGTTAAGTTATGAATCAAATTATGTGACCTTTGATTAAAGTAAAATAGCTATAGATAGATGACAAGCTCCTGGCACCCGTCTCGCTTACGCGCCACGCCATACCATCATTCTGTCTCTCAGTTTTGTTCATATAATGTTTATAAATGAGTTAAGTGTGTGTGCCAGGTACATTACTCAAATATGTTATCTAATAACGTCAGCGATCTTCCGCTTTTTTAATAAAATAAAAGGATGTGGTATCTAGAACTTTTTTGCGTGGCGGTTTGATCTAGCTCCTGATCCTGTAGGGTGGTCGGGATAAAATACAGCCAATATCACGCCTTACTCAAGTTTTAAAATCTGTAATGTACATACAAAATTTTCAAGTTTAAACATTTCTATAATAATTCTACAAATATAAATGATAGTTTGCAAGGACGTATGCTAGATCAATGTAACTTTGTAAATTTTTCGCAAAAAATCTATTCGAACCGATTTGTATTTGTATATAGATAGATTACTAGAGAAACATATGGGACTACTTTTCACTCCAAACTTGTTCCTGAAAACCTAAAGATTTTTAGTAAATATATACAAGAATATATATACTTACAGAATTCAAGAGATTCTTCCTCAACTTCCGTTCTTCATGCAGCATGGTCCGCATGTCCCTGTACGCCGCTAAGGCCACGGTCACGCTCAAGCTCTCCGCTTCGAGCGCCATCTTGCAAACCAACTCGTCGTGAGAGAACACGCAGTTTCTGCGCAGAGTCGAGTAGTGGGTTATGCATTCGCGACCCATCTTAAGCTGAGGAATAAAAATATTTAGGTAAAATTAAAAATTAGCTATACAAATATAACAAAAACACTATAAGCTGTTAAACTAACAAATTTTATTTTCTTAGGTAGTTTAGTATATTAGTAGGTAAATTATAAACTAAACGATACGTTTGTGTTGCCAGGTCGGCTGTAACACGCTCGCTTCGTTCGCTCGGCTTGCGCAGATCGCAGGATATCAATCAGTACTTGAGAAAATAACTAACAAATCAGATTTTCCTTGCTTCATAATTAACTACGAATTCTGTGTTCCACGTCCCAGAAGCCGCTTGACAAATCGTAAGATTTCAAAGTCGGCTCCGCCACTTGCACATGCTCCAATTCAAAGAATGATATGTTTCGCAAATAACACAAGAAATGACTTTGATTTTCTTTCTGATTCTTTAGCCTCAATCAGAGCAGCAATAAAAGAATGCTACACCTCAGTATTTTAGATTATTCAATTGTTCATTATAGTTAGAAGATATAGATCTTTTAAATAAATGAAAAATCCCCACATGATTATATTTTTCAATGCATGTTGGATTCACATCTAGTAGGTGATGATTAAGAAACGAACAATATTTTGTATAAGAATTTTTGTGAATTATTAAATAAAAAAAATAAAACTACTTAACCTTACGACGAACTGTTTATTTGAATGTCTAATTAAACCATCCGCCAGCGAGATATACAAATATAGTTTTAAGACCAAAACGCAACCTTAAATAGCGAATCTATGTTTGCATGTACAAGAAAAAAAGGTAATAAATTGCTCTTGGAACGTGCTTTACAATAATAACCCTTCAACTTTTTAAGTTTCTTCAACATTTCGTGATAAGTAATTTATTTATATTATCCAGAGAGTGTTACCCAATCAGCAGGTGTGAAGTTAACGGCCTCGGCACAGTTGTAGCCCTGGTTGAAGCCCGCGTGGTAAGCGCGCGGGAACGTGATCACGAACTCGCCGGCGTGTTGATCCGTCCTGACAAGTCATACAACTTTATAATGTTCCGCAAATTAGGAAGCTAGCTTTAGTGATGTAAAAATTGAAAACATTTAAAAGTATCATTGTTATAATTGAACAAAAACTTTTATTACATAATTTTTATAAGAAAATGACAAATAATTGGGACAACCTCGTAGAAATCTGTGTCATTGTAGTCTAGCTAAATAGTGCTTTTAGAGTTGCCATATTTTCGTTAAATGAGATATTAGGAATCAAGGACTCGAACAGAAGAATAAGCTAGTTATTTCTCCGAATTTTCTCTTTGATTAATAATTTTCTACAATTACTTCTACGAAGACTACGAAAATCAGTGACAGTTGCAGATCTTGATAAAGAACATGTTTTTAATTTTACTTTTTACTTTTTAGTCCAAACACTAGTCCAAGATATTTGCAAGCATGAAGCTAAAACTTAAACCCATTTCAAAAAATTAAAATAAAAAATAAATAAAAGTGAATTCACCGAAGTGAAGTGACCGAAGAGCCCGAAAAATTATTAACAACTGACCTCACCAACAAAAAACTGCAAAGCCTCGACCATCGTCGGAAAGTTGCCAGTTTAGCAGTCTTCTACAGATTACATTTTGGAGAGAGCGCGAATGCTCTTTTTGATCAGGTTGAACCCACACCCTTCTTGCATCGGACTACTAGACGCAGACAGACCTTCCATCCCTTCATGGTAGATATCCCAAGAAGTCGAACCAAACGCTTCGATAGTTCCTTTTTGGTGCGGGTCGCCAAGGTGTGGAGTGAACTGCCTGCGTCTGTTTTTCCAGAAAACTATAGTCCTAGTTCTTTCAAGCGTCGAGTGAACAGGTATCTCGTGGATAGACGTGTAACACCTTCGTCTTCATCGTCACTTTCCATCAGGTGAGAAAGAAGACAAACGTCTAATCCTTTTTCAATAAAAAAAAAATAATTTACAAGAGAAACACAAGTACTCTCTTCTCACTTACCTATAAACCGGTACACCAGCTTTCATCAGTATGTTGGGGTTCATGATGGTGACGAGCTGATGCAGCAAGTCCGGTTGAAGGTGGAACAGTTCTGGTGCTTCTGCTTTCATGGCAGCTTCAAATTGCTCAGCTTTTGATCCTGGTACTCCGTACCTAGTGGACAAGATGTTTAATGTTTTTCTCGAGTATTCTACTATCACAGTGATAATGTTTAAGGTTATACGGAAATAGCAGTTATACAAGCAATAATAGTAATTAACCATAAAAAGATCTTCGAAAAACATCAATCTTTCCATACAAACGACGTAGGGTTGTTAGACAAATATATTTTTTGTTACATCTGTCACTCAACAATTTAGCGTTTTACTAGGTTACATCTTTATCATAGTTACAAAACAGCTTTTTAAATAAGTATAGAAATGAAAAACTACTAAAAGACAGATATTGTCTGAATGATGATTTTAGCAGTAAGGCTATCTATCTACATGGTAATTTCTAATCAATATGAACATTTTTATAAATTTTGATGACAAGAATTAAAAGCATTTCTGATTGATTCATTTAATAACATGACATTTGAAAAGTCTAAGCTATATTGATGCGAAAAATGATTTGAAAAATAAAGTTTTGAATTTAATATCGACATTATATAGATTAGAAAACCTAAAAAAGGATCAAAAAACTTATAATAAAATACGTCAAATTTTTATATATCATTAGCTTACTGACATTAAGTATAATAATTTTTCTTAGCACAGTATGCATTTAAATGCATAACCTTCGTAGCTACTATACATTTTATCCAAACACCCCTACAATTTTTAAGTATGATTTACACGTTGTGACGTCACAACTCGGTACCGTCTTTTACGGAGCGTGTTTCGGCGACTCGCAGCAGCTCCTCAAACATGTCGCTGTAACGCTGAAAACTATTGAGTGTAAACATACTGTTTCAGCTGCAATATTTCTTGAATGTTGATAAACTATTTAAATATTCCTATTCCCTATTCTGTAAGATTTAAAAAAACATGTAACATACCAAGTCTTGGCTTCTCCCCAGTGTAGATAATTGATGGAATAGCTCCAATGATCCTCATTGTGCCAGCAGAATGTGGCGAAGCACATGCCTACATACAACCAGGGGATCTATAAGAGAAGAAAGAGGAAATATTGTATGTTAGTACTTTCGTATTGTAACATATTTTTTGAAACTATACGATTTTTTTTAGGTTTAAATACATTTCACTAGGAAAAGAGAATTTCAGAATTCAAGAGGCGCTGGGCGGCGTTTGTTTGTACGGGTGTTCTGATGTTTTATTTTTATTTCAAGTTTCGAAGTTAATTCTGTTGTATTTTTCCGATTCAATTCACGAGCTCCTTTCGAGTTTTTCATCTGATTTAATTATTATTTAACATTGATATAACATCTGCAAACATCGTGATTAATAATCACGTAATTGATAATGTGTAAATGGATATTTTCTTTATTCCAGGTTGCCAAACAATTATGATCTTTGTAATCATTAAACCTTCAGTCATTCAATGTTTGGTATAAAATAAAATAAATCGTTTATTGCGGACCATAATCCATACCTTGGTGATCCAGACAATGAACTTGACTATGTTAGTAGATATAATATAATATTAATTCATAATTTTTTTCCGATTTTTTGAGACACTGGGCACATGGACATGCACTTGTGCCCAGTGTCTCAATATAGGACACTCAGGTTTATGGGATATAACGCCCAGAATGCTGTTGGCGCTCCCACGCACCCTGTGCAGCAGCGACGCGATTCGTTTACGAATGATGGCGTAAAAATCATCGGTATGGGCGTCTGCAACACACCTGATGCCCTACAGTACCGTGGGAGCCCCAACAACAGCCTGAAGGCGTTATTGTATTGAACACGGAGAGCGTCGTGTGCCCGCCGCGTGTATCTAACCCACAAGGCACACGTTATATAAAGTTTGACAGAAGACCTTGAACAAAGTAATTTATACCTTAGTTTTAAATATTTTTGTAGGTTGTTAAGGTAAACTTACTATGTAACTCCTTGAGTTTTATATTCCTTGGTGCGCTGTAACTCGTAAGTGCAAATAGCTTATCGAGACCATACAGTCAGCCAGACTAGAAAGAGAACAAGTTACCGCAGACTCAATAGTACAAGCATGCTGTTTCATATTTTCGTTCAACATGGCGGAATATGGAAACGTCACCGCAGTGTGGCCATATGATCTTTTGTTTTAGTTTTATAGTATAAAATAAGGTAGAATATTTTTTTAAATATTTTTGGTGTTATTACCACATTTTTTCATACATTTCGAACTGGTGTACATCGGGCTAACCGAATATGTAAAGTTTTACAGTACATTTAATGCCCAATACCTTCATGCCAGAAATATCAGCATTTATGTGTCCAAGAACGGAGCCCTCCAAGACCGGTAAGTTATTCAAATTCCACGGAGACTCAGCATACTCTTTCTCCCCGGGATATAAATGTGCACTTGATTTTGTTGGGAATCCTGCAGAATAATAAATGTTAGTATTTAATTTATAATAATAACACAAGGATGAGAGATTACAATAACTTCAATTAGTACTGTACATGGTTGCTTGATCTTTAACAAGACAATTAAATTTGAATATGGAAGAGCTTTATCAGCATTTCAATGAAAATTTGTTCAATTATAAATGTTCAATTGCACAAAGTCCGTTTTAAAGTTGGTTGGAAATGTTGATGAATCCTACTAGCACGAAGTTATAGTGAGTGCCAACCACGAACTAACAATGAGTATACTTAATCATTGTTTTCCCTAATTATAAACTCACCGGAACCATGGTCCATAGTATGCAAATCTGCTCCGTATTCAACGGTAACATCTTCATCAATTGAAGACACAATTCTCCAAAATTCCTTTTCAACGGTCGATGTTGGCACCATCTGTTACAAATCATATAAATGGTGATAAAATAATAAATATAACCACCCTCTATCTAAGCAGCGGAAACGAAATGAAACGATCTTTGGAAGGCGCCCCGCATACAAGGAACAACGACACTACAGGTGATTCAAGTGCGAATTTGAGCTGCAAATTCCCTGACTGTACCCAGCACAAGAGTGTAAACGCGGGAAAATTCTACAATTTGCCATTTCAGAAATCTTCATACATCAGGCCTCAGACGTTGAAGTAAAATTTAAATCCACATTCGTATTGACTTGTTGAAAAGCATTTAAATCATCAATAAAATAATTTAAAACGCATTATTCTAAAATAAATGACTAATTAACTTATCTCGTAGTTTCGCGAGTGTAGACAACATTTCTAATGAGTTTAGTTGTGAGGGACACATATGTTTACATTGTTAGCAACAAGTAAAGCAACGCTAATAGATCAGATAACCAGGGTGCAATACCTATATGTTTTAATAAGGAATATTAATGATCTCGTTATGTAACACAAGTTAAATAATAATAACTGAAAGCCCCCAAACAAAAACGCAAACGCTAAAGCATCACACACATTAAAAATAGCAACTTTTGGCAACATTAAAATGTAATTAACAAAGTCAAATAAAATATTACTTTCTTTAATAAAGAATGAGCGAGTTTTGTCTTAAATGTCCTAACAAGAAGAATTCGATTTGGCGAAATAAATGAGTCCATACAAAAAGGTGAAAAGAACTGATGTTACAATGTATATTCATTTCTTACATTTTTCTTACTTCAATATTAAATCATAACAGTCATTAAGTGATCGTTAGATAGCCAACTAAGACTCAGTGTTTAATTGATATCATTCATGTATTTACAAACTGTTGAACATATTTACAATTCCAGAATGTACATACAAGGCGTCCTAGAAATCAACGTCCAGCCGGAACCGGGTGATAGGCAAAATCGTGGAAGTTATCAGAAAAATATTTAAAAAAAACTTTGGTCATGTAGTTTTCAAGTACCAAAAAATAAATTAGAAAACCTTGTGATGATCTTTCGAGTCCTGTGACTACAATTATTAACTTCATTAGTGATTTTTTTCTTTGATATGTTTCCTATTATGTAACCTCTGTCCGGTTCCGGCCTGACGTATATTTCTACGGCACCCTATAGATTATATTAAAATATAATAATAAGAAAGATAAAAATACACCAAATTAACACACTACATCTTAACTAGAGTCTATTGCAGGCAACGTAGCTAAAAGCTGTAATTTAAACTACTCCTACATACGATACGGCTAAGGGCACCCGAAAGGGCACGGACCTCGGCTTAGGACGTCGAATATTTGAAACCACTGGTTCGGAAGGGTCATCTTCTGCCAAGGAATCAGAAAGTAACTCAGTAGGAATGCGTACGCCGCGTTAGACTGGCCCAGCGGTGGGTTAGGCTATTCGAATGCCGTGTTGCCCTATTTCTAACTGGAACGCGGGAGTGCCTTGTTGTAATAGCGTCGTCGGGATCTGTTAAGACGATACGCGGACGCCTATAACGAACCGCCGCGTCTAGGTTGGCTGTGTGGTCAGGTGACTTATTGACCAGCGGGTTGGGATGGTGGGGAGCATTGTCGAAGTGACGTCTAGTCGGTGGGCAGCTCGAGATCCTTATGCAGATCTAGGTTGCGGACATAGGGCGGGGCCCCGGCGCATTTGCATAAGAACCTATTTTGTATAACCTGCAAGTGATTGAGGTTCGACTTGCTGGCGTGAGCGAAAACCACACTGGCAAATGTCATGATGGGGCGGATGCAAGTTTTGTAAACTGTAAGCTTATTTCTAAGCGACATTTTACTCTTCTTGCAGCCTACCTATGACAAAGGCAGCTCGGTCCCGGACTTGTTTTATGTGATTTGCGAATGTAATGTATCTAAAGAGACTCCAAAATATTTGACTTTTTTAACCCAGGGGATCGGAGTTCCAAACAGAGAGATCTGAGCCAATCTTTTGGAGGGTTTCCTAGAAGTTGTCCTAGAGCAGGTTAAAAGAGAGAAGTACACTGCTGCACTTTTTTCTGGGTTGACTTCTATTCTCCACTTCCTAAACCAAGCGCCTAATGCATGGGCTGCGGATTGGAGTATTCTAGTTAACCTACGTAGATTCCTATCGGATGTGTATAGCGTCGTGTCGTCTGCGAAGAGCGCAAGGTCTACTTTCTTCGTTCTTGGCATGTCACTAGTGTATAGTAAAAACAAAGTTGGAGAAAGCACCGAGCCTTGAGGGACACCGGCTAATATAGGACGGAGACACGGGATTGGAGAGTGCACCTTGCAATCTGTAGCGAAAGGTTCGATAGTGTACAAAGTCTCGCAGGATGTGCACGAGGCTGTTTGGCATACCTAGTTCGAAGATCTTGAATAACAAGTCGTTCTGCCAAACTTTGTCGAAGGCTTTGGCTACATTAAAAAAGCGCAACCCGTGCCTGTCGATATGCTTCAATGTCTCCGTAATGCGGTGCACCTGTTGGAGGCAGGAGTGACGGGACCTAAAACCCTAATCCGGTAACAGGTGCTTCGAATGGATGACCTCTCGGAGCCTCTTCAAAATGATCCTTTCGTATAATTTGCCTATCGCGCTAAGCAAGCTAATAGGACGGTAGCTTGTAGATAGATTAGCCGGTTTTCCGGGTTTCCTAATACCTATGACAATCGCTTCCTTCCACGTTTGCGGAAAGGAGCAGTTTGTTAGTAAGTTATTGAAAATAACTACTAACAGTAGTATGAGTGCGAGAGAATTCACAGTTTCTATGTGGGGGGCGTTGGGGCTTTCTGTACTTGGTGTACATTGTTGGGCTAAGCTATCGGCTAGGGTTTTTACTTTTTCGGAGTCATCGAAGGCGGGAGTCATGGGCAGAAGCCTAAGAAGCGGAGGCATCGATGACGCGGCAGAGTCCACCTTGAGAGACTTCGCCAAGTTGCATTAAGCCAGATGCAAAGGCGAAATCTCTTCAAGAAGCTCGTCCCAGTTGTTAGATCGCAGTTCCCGTATGCGAGTTTCTATATCTCATACGGATGCGGTTTTCCTCGGTCGGAGCGTAATAGCGGATAGCTGCGTTCTTTGCTCTCAACAACTCCCTCACATCCTCCGGCAAGACCCAGCGTCAATCATTCGCCGCCTGAACCTGCCCTATAGCAGTTCGAAGGTGGTTGATGAAAGCACCGCTCGCAGCATTGGTCTCCTCGATGGATGACAACGAATCGGGAATGGTGTTTAGGTCGGGGCTGTCGGTTGCCTTAAGGGCTTCCTGACCCAATCGATGTGTGACCTCGTTTCAGGTCACTTGGGATACCTAGCTAAACTTGAAAAAAATAACTTGAAAAGAATAACTCCAGACTTATAACAATAATTTAGAAAATGTTTATTTCACACATCATCAATTTCTTACGCCAATACCATTGCAATTCGGTTTGTAAGGTACGTTTTTGTATGTTTTTTATAGAGTTAGGTAACTCTTTTATTAGCAATTTCAATATTCCTGATTTCTGTGAAGTATTTATATTTAATAAATTTTCAAACAATTGTGACATCACGTTGCAGTTCGCTATTTAAATCGGATTGCAATGTTTATATAGTCCCTGGAATGAAAAACTCTATGGATTCTTGATGGCAGACATTTATTGTCAAAATTGACATGGTCGTTTAACCATATATGATAAGAGTCACATTATATATTGCGCATGTTTTTTAGCTGAGAGCTGTTACTAACAAAGTACATTAAAGAAAGTAATATCTCGAGTTGGGTTTTGGATTAAATATGTCTTTATCTACTGAAATTATTATACTGTCCGTTCTGAAAATCTAAGGCTAAAATCTTTTAAGAGTGCTTAGACTCACCTCAGACTGTTGGACCTTGTTATATATTGTGTCTAATGTAAATTGACTTGACAAATTTTAACAAGAATAGTGTCATATGTTTCCAGAATATGAATTCTACATAGCATAAAACAAAGTCTCATTTTATTTGATTTAGCCGAGATTAATTTAAGATGAGTCTAATTCAAATTCAAATATTTATTTCTCAACATTGACAATTGCTTGTTCTTATTGACGTCATATAAAACATGGCCCTACCACCGGTTCGAAGAACTGACAAGAAACTTCACAGGTATAATTTTTAAATAAATGTAGTTTCTCTTTATGTCTATACAAAATTATTTCTTATCTGCATCTGTTAGCTTGGCAAGTCTCCCTTCCCCCAAGTATCCAAACGACGAAAACTCTCAAACAGCTCTATATACACAGTCTTCATTTGCTTTACAGAGTTTCGCCTAAGATGATACAGAGTGTGTTAGAGGTATATAGGACCCTAACTTCAGTACTACTCTGTAGCATTGATCCAGGACAGTCTAATAAATTCAGTGAAGCGACCCACCCCACATTCATAAATAATTACTCACATGTACCGGCATATTAAAGTAGTCCGACTTGAACTGATCAGCCATCTCTCCGAACTGTTGCAATGTGTACTCTCGACTCGCTTGCTCGAAACCAAACGCTTCAGCTGGTTTTGATACCTGTAGTAAATAAATAAATAAATCCCCAGACAAATACACCAACTGTATGGTCCCAAAGTAAGCAGAGCTTGTGTTATGGATAACCATACAGCGAACTGGGGGGGAACAAATATCTGTGTTCATCACACAAATGAATGCCCCGGCCAGGACTCGAACCTGGGACCTGCGGCGTATGAGGCAAGACTACTTACCACTACACCACTCGGGAACACTTGATCATATTTGCCAAATTGCTTTAGTTGAATTTGTTTGAAAAAAAAGTAGTTACTTATACAAATTTGACTCGGATGAGGAAATTTAAGAAAGTAAGAAACAGTAATACTTGTAAAACTATAAATTGGGTAACAATATTTATATTTCAGTAAGATTTGAACTGAGTTTTATAAAAAGTTAAATAGTATTTTCTTTAAACTTATACTAACATAGATTGGTAATTTTTACTTTGAATACTTATGACAAAATGCTTCCACGTTTTTAAAATATTGACATATACTTAGAAATGTTCGATATATGCATCCAAATATGTTTAAAAAATTACATTAATGAATACAACTTCCAATAGACAACACAATTTAATGAAAAATGAATAATAACTACGAACCTCCTCAGCCAAACACACCGGACACCTCCAATCCCCCTTCGGAACAACTTGCAACGGAGGCACCAAACAGAATGTGTGGTATGAATCATCACATCCATCGCAGAGCAGCATCTGTTCTTCCACGTCACCTCTGCCACATACTCGGCACATGTATTTAGCTAACTGCAATTGAAATGACTATGATAAGGACAAATTCGTTTTATAAGCAAACTGCAGTAATCGTAGTTATCGGAGTAACCCCAACTGAGTTACTATAGGATATAAGCCTTTCTAAAAGTAGAAAAAAATAAATCAGGATGTAGTTTCTTTTGTTAAAATCTCGTCTGGGGGGCGGTACTACAGTCCTTCCTGGTTTGACCGCCAAATAAATCACGTCACGTGGTTGTGTTCCGGTTACAGCCGGTGCAATTACTGGAACAAAGGCAATGTCAACTGAAGCCTGCAGTCCGCAACGCGTTACTTGTCGATATCCGAAACAATCCTCCTTACGCGAAGGTGGTTGTGTAGAATATCATGAACACTTCCCGATCTAATCTGCAGATTGTGCTGAATCGTGCTCGTAAGTGATTCGCCGGTATTGTTGAATCAAATTTCTCACTTGTACCAGGTTTTCTTCCGTAACAGCAGTCAAAGGACGAAAGTCTTCCTTCATCCTTCAAATTTAAGTGACCACACTTAAAAAACGTTACACCAGCAATGCACAGTTGCTTTAGGGGGGTATATTACACCATAGATCTAAGAGTCATATTTATATGATAGTGTAATATAAATAAATTGACTCACATGTCGAATCATTTTGACATTTGCTGGTAGATAAGATCATAGAAACAGGTCTTGCCGTGTTGAATATTATAGATTGAATTTTCACATAAATTTTCAATGTGTCATGATAAAAAATTTTCTAAATTTGAAAGACAAGTAATTATTGTGGCAGTTTTATTGACGAATAAAAAGTAAGTAAATCGAATTTTCTGCTTATGTTCACAATACACTTGGTGTTATTCTAAATTGTATTTAAAAAAAAAAGCAATCTGCTGCGACTGTCGGGCAGATCCATTATCTTAGCCTTTCTTTGATTTCTTCTGAATTTTCTCTAATTTTTCCTGTTTTTAAATAATAACACAATACACACGACTGAATCAATAGTATAGTATACACAAGCGATAAAAATAAGATCACAGAACTATGATAGTTTAATACACAGATATGATTCTAGAGGTCATATATGTAGAATCAGAGGTGGGATCGTGTATACAATCATAGACATTCGATAGTGTAATACCCCTCTTAGAAGGCGCCTTGTTCAAAAAAGCTAATCGAAGTCAAGTAAAGTAAGAAGAAGTAAAGAAGCGAATCATCAGGTTTCAAGATGGATTTGAAGTCGGAAAAAATAATTGCACGATAATGTTCCCGACGCAGATCCATTTTATATGACACAATAGTTTTATAATGCTAGTAACATTTATTTTTACTTTTACATAAAAATATATTAAAAAATTATTTAAAACACGCCAACATTCCATACATAACAACTTTTTTTCATAAAACTTTCTGAGTGGCCTGTCAATGTCATATGTACACTACATTTGAATAAAATAAAGGGAGGCGTATTGTATTAGGTCATTACATATAAAATTGGCGTTTTGTAGGGGAGGAAGATAAAGTCAATTTTTTAAAATATAATATATTTATTTAATAAAAGTATGTACCATTGCTATCTATGCACTTTTGCCATCTCAAAGGGAGTTCATTGATCCCTTTACTAAAAAAAAACCATTAGGACGGGAATAAATAAAATATTTGAAGGCGCTTTAGACTGCCCCATCGGAGTTGAATTATTTCCCTTGCAAGATGTTATCCAAATTTCGAAAAAAATGGTAATCTGTTGGAACAAGGTCCGGGGAGTACGGTGGATGTCTTAGACATTCCAATTGAAGTTCTCTATTTTGGTAGCCGTCTGTTGTGAAGTGTGTGGTCTAGCGTTGTCCTGAAGCAGCAGTGGCCTAGAGCAGTTGACCAGCCTCGGTTGTTTAGCAGCTAGCTTTTTCATCACGGTTTTCAGTTTCTGACAATAGACATCTGCCGTAATGGTCTGGCCAGATTTAAGATAGCTGTAGTGAACGACACCGGCACTACTCCACAAAACGCTCACAAGTAATTTTTTTGAGTCAATTTTCGCTTGGGGCAGTATTTGGCTGGTTCACCAGGGTTCAACCATTGCGATGAGCGTTTCCGATTGTCGTACAGGATCCACTTTTCATCACAGGTAATGATTCGATTTAAAATCCTTTCATTATTGTGCCGGTTGAATAACGTAACGCAGCAGTCGACGCGCGTTTGTCGGTTTGCTGCACTCAATTCATGAGGTACCCACCTCTAAGCTTTTTCACCTTCCCAATTTGCTTCAAGTGGATTAAAACAGTTGTGTCACTAACACCGCAGCCTACAGCTAACTCGGACGTGGTGGACGATGGATCCGCTTCCACAATAGCCCTCAAGTCTTCAATATCAACTTTGGTCTCCGGCCGTCCACGGGTCTTGTTCCGCAGGTCGAAATTTCCAGAACGAAAACGTTGGAACCAAAAACGCACTGTGTTTTCTTTTGCGACGCCGCCGCCATACACAGCATAAATACTTCGACCCGTTTCTGCAGCACTGGTGCCACGGTGGAACTCGTACTCGTAAATAACGCGATATTTCAAGTTTTCTATTTTGTAAACTAAGTGACGCAAAGAAAAAACAAATGAATTACGGTTTTCGAAACACAAATACGTGAGTAAACAGCTGTTTACGTAAAAATTGAAATTGGAATTCTTAACCAAAGTGGAGATAATACAGATCAAAGTGGCCGGTACGACATAACGCCAATTTCATATGTAAGGGCCTAATATAATAATAATAAGTAAGTTTAATATGTGCATTCGTGTATCTGTCTGTGGCATAATATCTTCCATACGAATTTACCGATGTTTGAGAGCTTAATGAAATTTAGCCATATTTTGAGATTTTTTTTTATTCATGTTTATTATTATATTTTGTATTGTAGAACTGACCGGGTCGTGGGGGTTGACAGCGGGCGGCGGCGCGGGGGTCACACACACCGTCATGTTGCTGAGTCGATGCTCTCTCAGCTGATTGGAGCGCGTCACCCGGCTGCGCGACGCACACGCAGCGCCGCTGGACATCCATTTGTTTTCTCGAGGGCCTGAAGAAAGTAAGTATTAGGAAGCGATTCGGGTAGCTAGATATATGGAACTTTTGCTAAGTTCTACAAGCACACACAAAAAACATTAATGACAGTGAACTAGAAGTAACTTATGTCTGAACTTCAAGAGTAATCGGAAACCTAGTTGAGATGATATGAAATTTTTTAAAGTATTAGTATGAAATAAAGATAAAATATCTGTAATTATCTCACACCGTAGCCACTGGAGAGTAATCAAATTATGACAAACCCGTGGTGTGTGCATATCGCGTGTAAACATATATGGTTTGGGATATATCCAATAAATATGAAACTTGTATGATACCACTTATGAGGCGTTATTACAAGATTTATAAATTTTAATGAATATCAACAAAGGAAAAACTGATCATATCTAGTTAATAAGTAGATCAATGCTCAAACTATTGTCCTATTGACAAAAAAAAGTCCGGTGAAATTTAAAAGACAAAAAAAAATGTCCTATTGACTGGCAATTCGGAAAATGTTTTACCAGGTTAAAAACATCTGATTAGTAATACACATACTGGTTAGTAGAGAATGTCAAGCCCTCTTTGTAACGTAACGTGCTCAAAGCTAAAATAAATTATTACACAACCCTATTACACCAAAGTATTATAATATTGCGCAACACAAAATAACCATAAAAACGAACAACTCACTTCTCCTGTTCTCACTCGGCTCCTCCTTCACCTTAACCCCGGGTTCCTCTTTAACCGGGGTCTTCTCCTCCACAATGGCTCCCTGGCTGTGACTTCCCTCGGTCACGGGCTCGGGGTCAGGCTTGTACCGGCGAGATGGTGGAGGCGTAACCGGGGGAGGCTTGCTCGATGACCTGCTACGAGGTGAGGGTTTTTCTGGGGTCTGCTCATTCGGGTTAGGCTCGATTTTCTGTTGAGGTTTTTGTATGTGTAAAGATCTCTAATTATGAAAGTAAGCAGTTTTTATTTAGTAAAAATATTTTGTGGATTCATTTTTTTTTCAAACATTTTTTTGTGTAGTTAAAATCTTGTTATAAATTACATAAAAGTTTCTGTAGTAAAATAATAACTATTTTAAAACTTTTATTATGGCTACCATTCCCACTACACTGTTGAATTCATCTGATTAGCTTCGAGCTTATGTAGATGTCTTCTTCAGGGACGGAAAGTGCATTCACTGTATGTTACACACATTAGTGTAAACTAATAGACAAATTCACTTATATATCAATATGACTAACAAACCAGTTTAAGAAATAACCGTAATTTAAATTTAACTATTACAGGCAGGTTTTTGAATTGATTATTTAATATACTAATTTGTCTTGACAAAAAAAAAAGAGTTTAGTTATTGAAATTAAAAAGGTTTTCGTGTAGAGTAATACACATTAGTAAAAAATATCAGTTGGTACAGGAAGTAATCTTCACACTAAATCTCTAATTTCAAGTTAACAGTATAGGTATATTTCTATTATTGTAACTTAAAGCAATGAGAATATTCTAACCTATTTTGTTGCATAACTTACAATTTTTAATGATATGAACAGCTGACTGTGAGTATATACTTTTCCCTAAACCAGCACATTTATATTGATAAAGCAAAGGACTAAGTACTATTCAGTAAAGCAAACTAACGTAGTAACAACTATTATGTACTTAAATAACATCAAAAAAGAACCAAACAAATAATTATTTCCTATAAACTGTTCAGCTATCAATAAAACCTGAAAACCTACAGTTTCTTTATTCACAGCGACTCGGCCTGAGCTCTTGAACACGTCATACGGGTACAGAATCCTCTCGTAATGGTTCTTCAATATGGACCCGATGCCCTTTCCTTGAGGGTGGCCCATGCGACGAGCAATCTTTGACCATTTGCGTTCCGCTGAGCACACTTCGAAACCTCCTGTGTATAGTTAAAAATTATGATTGAAAGATTGTAATCTCTGCAATAATTTGTTTAATAATGTGGTAAAAAATTTATGTGTGAATGCTTATGGTCAATGGGGCTAGAAACAATGAAAAGGATTTATCAAGTCATTGTTGAAAGAAAAAATTACTTATACTCAAAAATCATGTTGTAGTAACATAACTATGCTTATCTCAACTACTTTAGAACCGATTAAAGTCTTATAGATTTTGGTTGGGTCAACAGCATGTATTTTAATATTTTCTGTTATAAATAATATTACAAAGTTTCTGGTACTGCATTGTGCAGTATGGGTTAAATTGCAAATCATTAAAACAAAGTATTCCTAATCGAAATTCAGCTCCAATACCGCCACAAGACGACATTGACAACGCAACACAACAGTGTTAAGTATCAATCCAACTCACCAGCTTCTCTGACAATTTTGTGCAGGGAATACAGGTCTAAAGGTTTCCGTTCCACAGTGGGAATCTTCAGAACTGACCCCTGCAGCTCCCAGAACTTGATGATCTGGTCCAGGAAGTTCAACTTCACTCTGGTGATTGCCTACAGGAAGAAGGGGAGATAAATCAATAACTTGGTATAATACTGGTTTTTGAATGACCTTTCTACGTAATTTTCATTTGATTAAGTCTTAGTGCATATGGGTCTGGAGATCAAATCATGGTAGGGATAAACAAGGATTGTGCCTACATCTATGGTAAATCCATTTATTTTTTTATTACAAGCCATAATTGAGATAAACTCAAAGGATAATTAATTAGACAGTAAAAAATTACATTCAAGATAAATTATAAATGTACGTGCTTTGTTTTATGCAGCGAGGGGTATAGCTAGTCAATAAAAACATAAGTTATTTCCTTCATACGTTTTGAATTATTTCCTGTTAACTATTTATGTAAAGCAATTTCACATACCAAAGATACTGATTCTAACAATATTTGTAACACATATAAACTATTTGATAAGAATAAAAATATTTTGAACAAACTTTCTACCTTTGTGATAAATTAGCTGCAAGATAACAAGTTTAAGTTAAAACTGAATCCAACACACAATGACACATTTTTAATGCCTACTTTGTTACATTTACTACATTTGCTACCCACCTATTGACCTACTTTGGTAATTTACACAGTGTGTCATACTATAATATGCCAAGACTTGTAAAATGAAACGTAATATTATGCTCATATTTTTGCAGTAACTATAATACTGGAAGGATTTGGTTTGAAATCCTTCATATTTATACTTTTAAAATGGGTGGTTGCTAAGAAATAGAATGTCTTTATTATTAATATAAATTTATTACGGCTATTATAAGCCACAATACATTTGAATTGGAAAACCATTGGCTATTATTAAATGGTTTTTTTATGCAGTGCAATGTAAATGTTAAGTTTAAGTTGCATGAACATTCTCATAGTTTTCAACCCACTTCAAAATAGGAGTTGAGAAAGTCCTGCTAAACAATGTATTTTCTATAATAAAATAATAGTCCTGCAACACCTTCATTCTTAAAGTTATTAACACTTCAATTAAAATACTTCTTAAAACTGATGAAATGACCACTCCACAAAATTCTTTGATAATTGGTTCATATTTAATTTAATAAATAGACATACCTCAAGCTCATTTAGTCTCTGTATCCTAGGTGTGAAACGGAGACGGTCTACATCCACTGCAAATGGTGGCTGCCAATGCTGAAATAAAAAAAATTTTTACGCAATGGTGTTTTGTCATTTTAGATACTTTTATTTCTGAAAATACCTACTACTTTGATTTTCAAAAATTTTATATTTTATACAATAATGGATCCAAATATTTAGATTCATATAGACAAGCAGTAATCATGTGCATGTGGCATTTAAAATGAATATGGTACTAGTAAAACAATACAATACACTTAGTACTGATGCTAAAAGTTAACAACCACATATGTTTGATAAATGTCTAGAGAAAACAATGGATATGCTCATAAAAGTTTTCTTTGAACACATTTACAATAGGGTCACTTGTAAATAACTTTACATAAACATTCAGGGTGTCAAAAAGGGATCAACTTCTAATGTATGTATCAATTTATCCCTTTTCTAATATGTGTAATATGAGTGACAATGCAATAGTTTGATTCCTTCTAGCTGATCTGGTGATGGATCCATAAGGTGGATAATGTAACTCTTTAATGGGTTTTAGTAAACTCCTTGAATTTGTCAAGATACTGGACTTGAATATGAATTGCTTTAAGGAGTTAAATTCATTTCAATTGGTAAAGAGTGCCTCATGACACATTGTATGCAACAAAAAGCTTCTTTATTTACTTTCATTAAATTAGATATATTGTTCTAAATTAAATAATAACTTAAGAATTGTCTTCTTCTCTTTGAAAATACTTTTCTATTTTGTGGTTTCTTGCTACCATTTAAAATAGAAGACTAACCTGACAATGGTAAAATTCATTATGCACTACCAATAGTGTGTATAGGTATGTGTTCTAATTTACATCTAACCAGGTACAGAACCATTCTTGTACCATATGCCATTGTCTAGAAATTCTGCCAATTATCCTAACAGTAGGAATATGTGAAACCTAGTTAAATATTTTTCACAGATTCTTCTCTATCACCAATTAATATGATACTTGCAACAGATATTAGAATCTTTTAGCATCACTACTGGCATCACAAGTACATTATTTAGCAGAGGTGATATACATTGCATTATTTCATACACAGACACTCAAAAAGCAAAGACACACATTGCACACATCCTACAAATAATAATAATCCTTAGCTACCACCCTAAACTTAAAAACCATTTCTTCAAATCTCTTAATATTATCTTAGCTTAACGGGGTTGCAAACTATAGCAGGTTACACATTACAACAGTAAATTTAGTATTTTAACATATTTACAAATGAGATTATTAAAAACAAATTGTAGCTAGTAAAATATTCATAACAATGATTATTCTAAACTTTTCCAATACACAAAAGTTTTGCCAAAACAAAGTAAAATTGAATTATCAATATTAAATATGGAATCATTGTAAATATGTATACTAAGAGAAAATGGGAATATGTATTACCAGACATCTTAAACAAATTACCTAACTACATTGTTAATGGGTGATTCTACAATAAGAGGTAGAGTGAGCGGCAAGTATTGTAAAATAGGATTTTATATTTTATTGTCATTTTATGCAATAAATCACGGCATCTTCATGTATTTTATGCATTACTTATGATTGACAGTCTAATTAGACATATTTTCCTAGAAATTCGTTAAATTTAAGTATGAAAAAATCTCTGCCCTGGCCTGTCCCCTTGACGTTTTTAGTTAAACATACTCACAAAACATACTTTATTTGTGGCAGTTGCCGAATTAAACTATAGTAACCACACACTTAAACATATGTTGCAGTGCTTTCGCAAGGTGATTGAGTCTCTCCACTGGTAAGTCGTAAAATGAAAATAAAGTGACTTAGGGTATTTGAGTTTACTGCATTAATTAGACAATACTGTAATAGTTGATGAGTGATAAATTATTAACCTATTATGAATGTATGTCAACTAGTAATCTTAAACTTGTCACGAAAACATCTCTTCCCTGGCATCTTTCCCCTGGCACTATAACTGCCAGGGTAGATACTTACTGACCAGGGAAGATAATGTGGATCATGAGATGTTTGTGTAAACTAAATCAGGAATAGCTAACTTCTATAAAAGTTCTCGGACATGTTTTAATAATTATGGTTAAAAAAATATGTTAAAGAAGGGTGTATTATATGTATGATTCGTATGTATAAAATTTACAAAAAAGTAGTGTAAGTATGAATATCCGTTGTCTACTACCTACATGAGCTATTTATAAGCTTGCGTTAGGGCTAACTGGCGCTGTGTGAATATACGTCCCAAATTATTTGTAAAAGTTAATCCGTCATTTGTGTTTTATGTGCGTTTACGGATTATTCCTTTTGTACGATTAGGTTTCATTAAAAATAAAATTATTATTGCACGTAATAGGCATCCTAGTGAGTCTGTTTTTTTAATAGCATAGATTTAATATTATTACAGATCATGGCACCACGAAAAAAGGTAACACGTGAAGAACGATTGAAAAAGAAGCATCAAGCAGAGATTACGCTATCAAAAGATTCAAAATGATCCAGAAAAGTATGAAGTCTAAAAACAAAAAGATAAGGAAAAATCCTTAAAAAAGGAGAAGGGAAACTTCAAAGATGGCGACATGGTGTACTCATTTCAAAACTAATCTCGTTTCCTTGTTGAGGATGTATTAAAACCCATAATTGCTTTGTGAACCCCACCATTATAAGTTAACCTAGCAATAAGTTATGTTGATGGTGCTATGTAAAGAAAACCCTTGTTTCTTTTGTATGTGTTGATCAATAAAAAAATAAAAATTCAATAAAAAGTGTTACTATTATACCACATGTTTAACCTTAACTTGTTTTCAGAAACTGGTATCTTTTGGTAGTTAGGTATGGTACCTAAATAATTGAAAATTACGATTTATAGATACAAACCACATTACCTACAAAAAAGTACTAAAAAATAAAAAGTTTCATACTTTACTCTCAAAATTTATAAGGAATTCAATTGAGTTTTTGTGTATGTATGCATTATAAAAGAAAAAATTCCCTATCTGTAACACTAGAATGAATAAATCATTACTATGAAACATTAAGTCTGCTTAATTTTTTTAGAAAATAGCTTTAGATTGATTTGCTAATTCAACTTTTTAGGCTAATAAGTCATAGAATAAACTACCCTTGAAAAGCTTTATTAGTTGTATTATGTAAATGGCAGTGTCATTAAAATAACCTTTACAGTTAGTAGAAGTTATATTGACATGTAAAAAAATCATAAAATCTTTTGTATTTCAAACTTAGGAAACAACAGAAATGTATTGCTACAACTGCATTAAAGAAATACAATGAGGCACTTTTCAACATAATAAAACGTAAGCATTTTGATATTCACACATTCATAAAGTAAAAGCAGGCATTGATGTTGTATAATTATAATACTGATAAGAATAATATTAATGAGTGTTGTGAACTGAAGTAAATAAAATACAGCATTTTCATTTTAATAATTTGCAAGAATAAATGAAAGAATAAATATACAAAACCTACAATTAATGTTGTCAAAAAAAAAAACAACTACAGAAAACAAAATGGGTCATGGATAGATCTAAAATTTTTTGCCACATTTACAAAATTGCCTTGTGGAATACAAAAAACAAATGTTGTATTTCATTAAGTTATAAAGAACCAAGTTAATCTGAGGTATTTTGGACAAGAATAAAGTAAAAAAACAACAAAATAGCGTAAATTTTGATTTTTATCAAATTACTTGTGTTCTAGTGTAGTGAAAGGTTTCTAAAAACGAATCTATCTAAAATTTGTGTTAAACAGCAAAAATACAGTTAGATATCGCAAAAAGTGATGTCCAAAAGGTCTTTTTTTATTAGAAGTTTCGTAGGCAGGAGGCACGACACAAAATGGCAACCAAGCCCCAACAAACAAAGTGTCCAAATGCATTTTATTTTAAATACGATGCAATTTCGGATCTGAAACTTGGCTGTTACTAAAATGAGACACTTATTATTTGCTAGGGGCCATCAAACAAAAACTAAAATAACACGCAACGACGACAGACGAGATAATATGGTTGCATCACTTGATAATTAACGTGTGTTTAGGGGTTAGAAACCTACGCAATTCAATGAATTTTAAACACAAATCGCATTAGAATTAATAGGTAATGCCTACACTACGTTATTTCACAATCAAACACTTACTGCAGGGGGTTTTATTTTGCATATTCCGGATTTCTCGGCAATAGGTCGTATTTTGCTAATGTATGCCAGGGGATCCAGGAACTCCTCTGGCGTTGGCTCAAAGACGGGTGCTTCTGGTGGTACCGTAAATGTAAAATTATCAGGCTTCATGGGGGACGCTGAGTCCCCCATACTAACTTCGACATTGGCTTCGTCACATTTTCCCATTTTTGTGAAAAACTATGCAGTTCACACAAATGCAACTATAAACAACACTTTAACATTATCTAACGTTAAGGAATGAATAAAGCACGTCCACATAGAAAGAGAATCATGAAAAGTTGTCTTTCCATAAGGATTCACTTCAGCAAATAAAAATTATTGTTCACAGCAACAAACAGAATCCACTTGCACGTCCGCGATGTTCCGCCATGCAAAATTGAACTTTCGAAACTTAAGTATTGCCAAGTGAAAAATATAAATTCCTTCAGATGTGCATTTACGAAACATGCTAAAAAATTAAAACAAATGCGCATTTATTTGTAGACAAAGAAAAATACGAGCCCCAATGCAAAAGAGTTCGTCTAGTGCCAAATATTACAAATGTCTAATATTCGAAGTAAAATTTAAATAAATAAAAACTTTATTAGTTCAATAAATACACAGTGGTTTTGAACACTTAATGAGTGTTCTTTTTTCAAATAAAAAAGTAGCAAAATATTCATCTATTTAAATAAATTATTATTAATTCTTGGAGAAGTATCCACCCAATAAACTTCATCCATCGCATTCAACGGCGCAAAATAGTTCGTCTACCACTCAGTGGCGTCACCTTTAGCACAGTTTTTATTCTTTGTGGCATCGTTGCTACCAATTCTTCTCATTGTTGTGTAGTTATTGAGTCGCAGACAGATATTTTTTTTTTCTTTAAATTGCTTTCAGACATTGCTGGATACTTTCGCAGCATTTTCTTCATTTTCCACCATAGGGTCTCAATCTAGATAGACAAATATGGACTACTTGATTGTTGAAAGATGTAGGCATAACGATGTTTCAGCGTCGGAATCGAGGGCAGGAGACTTGTTTCCAGAGTGTTTTGGTACTCTACTGCATTAACAGTTCTTTCTACAAAATGTAGATGACCCAGACCTTAATGAGTACAGCCACATCATTACCGATCCAGGAAACTTCGCTTTTCTTGTGATACAATCGGTATGGAATGCTTCATCTTTATTTCTAATAACTTTTTCCTACATCACCGATCGTCACCTCAAATTTATCTATAAATTTATTATTGGTCTGCAGTCCAATTTTCATAATCTTTAGCGAATTCCAGCCTTTTCAGCAGTATAATATCCATAGCTCCTTCGTTTTACGACCCTCTTGTAGGTATCGACAGATACGTCTTTGTGAAACATCTCTCTCTCCACTTCAAGGTAAGTTCTCCTGTGCGGGCACAACGATTCTTTTTTAGTAATGGTTTTCCTAAAAACACAATTTTCAGCTTCGCTTGTAATTCGCAGCCGACCAGGTTTCTTCAAACATTCAACCATGCCATTTTGCCTGTGACGATCGATGATTTTCTGAACGAAGGGATAAGTCCTTGGCTATTTGGTAAGCAGATTTGCCATTATTTTGGCTACGAATAATTATTTTTCGTACTTTGTCAGCGATAGGTTTCCCACGAGCCATTTTGTTTGAAAATAATGATAAAATTGGATGACATTAAGGTTTTTATATGTTTGGAAATGACAGTGATGCATCATAAGACAGATTATTTCTATTTTCAAAGCGAACTTATTTTTCAATTTAAACAGCTAGAATTGAGACATGGACAAATTCTTTTGTATCGATTAACAATTAGACGAACTATTTTGAGTTAGTGGTAGCAAATTAAAGTGCCCATAAATACATATTTTAATAAAAGGAGTTTTTCTTTAAAAATTCCTAATTAACAACAATAAGATGGAAAATTTTACTTTATGCTATTTTTTTCAAAGGCCTGTTTCATGAAAATGTAGTAAAGTTGAAAACAGGCAACCTTTACAATATATGACTGGATGAACTTTTTTGCATTGGGGCTGGTAGTTAACATGAGACGAAAACTGATTATTTTTACAAAATACTTGACTGTAATTTACTGATAATTAGAAATAATTCTCAATAGAACATACTAGAAAGTACTCGACTAAAGTAAAAACTTCAATACATGGTTAATTCTTATTTAATGTTTCATATGTATTAGCTAATCTGTTACTGTGTAACTGTTTTTTATCCCAAATAAAATAAAATAAATATAAAATAAATAAATAAAACTAATTAAATAAAGACTTTGTTGTATCATGTTCATGGTTGACTATCACTTTATGATTTCTGCAGCAAGTAAATGTCATAGTTACCGTAACGCATGATTATAAAAAGTCTAAGTTCAGTTTTATTATTATATTATATCTAAGTTCAGTTCTATTATTATATTTTAAGTCTATATTATTTTCCTTGTTTAATTTATTTATTAAAAAATTAAATGCAAACATTTATGATATGTATTATTTAGTTGTACCTATAATAATATTTATTTATTTGTAACCAAATATGTCAATTATACAATAGATAGTGGGTGGGGTTTACATTAGGTGCCTAAGTATTGTCTATACGTTAGCCTAATAATAGTGTAACAAGTTGCCTGTAACAAGTTGATATAATTACCTGTTCGTCGGTTGGCTCTGTAGATATCGTGAAGGATTTATTAATCATTTATTTTACAAAGTCTCAGTCACCGTTGATGTAGATGTCAATTATAGTAAACAGCTTCGGTGATATTTATCGTCCTGCTTGACACCTCAAATTATTGCCTCACATTCTCATTCTCACGATGGCCTTTTCATAAAATACTCGCAAGCTATAATGTATCGAAACAGCCCAGTTCTCGATCGAATCAAAGACTGTCCTAGAGTCAAGCATTGTAATTGACCACATACCTCTATTTTTGGTGCAATGCTTGGAATGAAGTTCATTTGCGTTGGGAGTTATAATGCCTTTCAAAACCTTTTCTACACAAGCATGATTTGAACAATGATATAGTTCTGATGTTCTTTAAGAGGGTTATGCCAACTTTATCACTGTGGTTATGTAGATTTTTTACATTCAGTTTATAATAATTATCAATACAGTCTGAAAATAAGCATTTGTGATATACATCTATACATCGCGACGGTTTATAAAACGCCATTGCATCAAAAGTGGACCTGACAATCACCATCTTTAGTTCAGTGTTGCTAGTATTGTAGAATAAGTACGCTTTACGAATGCTCTGTGTCTAATCGATGAATACATCCGTCATCCATCCGCCTCCGCCATTTGCGAAGACAGGCTGATCGCTCGCTGCTCCGCAGCGCAAGTGTCACTCGTGTGCTATGTCGAGTGAATAAAATTATTTCCAATAACTGTGAACTAAGTGTGATTATTTGACCTATTACAATGATTGTGAGATATTTAGGCATATTGTGCTTCGGAGTTTTGGTGGCTTCGGTGTATAGCACCGAAAGGAATGACGACAATGAAGGTATGAGCTTCACATTATTTATTTTGTTTTTGTCACCTTTTACCGGGGCAGGTGAATTATATCAGCGTAGTGTTTATTTTTTCTTTTTGTTCTCTCAATTACGATACCATAATAAGTATTTTATGTGATTTTTAAGTCATAAAATTTGTGTGGTGTATTATTTTGGAGTTTTCTACTTTCGAAAATTTTCCTTGTGCCTTTCGATGAGGCGTCGGTGTTTATCGTTTCGACTCGCGGTACGAGTGTGGGTGTTAAAGAACCGGCCTGACTGCTTCTCGTGGCTCATGCCTTTGCACTTGGTTGCACACATGCACCACAGCGACTGGCGTACGACAAGAGGTCACCTCTGACTTCGCAATATGCTCGTTACTTGAAACTTATTTTGTGTAAGCAGTCCAAGCATTCTGTATAGAAGTGGGAATAACTTAGGTTTTTTGTTATAAAGTTGTTTGTTATCATATTTTTGTTTTTAAGTAGATAATACAAATGAAAAATACCTAAAGGTTGTATTTGGTAAAATCATTGTTTTCATTTATATTTATAAACTTCTTGAATGTGCTAGAAATTGATAAATTAAATCAGAAGGTTAGTAAAGTACTTAAAAGTTCTTGCTTCAAGAAATATTGATTTTTAACTTAGAAACTAAAAAGGTAAAATAGACTAGACTTTATAATATTAATAACTAGATGAAATAATTTTACATCATTTCAGTAAAAAGTTAAGATTTCTTCATGTGGATATAGAATAACTTGTAAATATAGTTTAGGATCATAAGTAATTGTTGCAACAGCCATATTTTCTAGCTGGGCCCTCATTTATTGTAACATGCTTTTATTTTAATCTATTATATTCACAATTCATTAAAAACAATTAAAAAACTGTAAAACATTATCAAAATATTGAAAAAAATATTTTCTTTGTATTAAAGTAAAATATTATTAAATTTGTGTTAATGTAAAATGTTTTTAAGATATATGAACTTAAGATTGATTGTACCGAACAGTACATATTGACTTGACACACCTACCTATGTCTAATGTTTTTACAATCAATGCCTGTAAGAAGTACAAACAAATAGGGCATCTTTCAAGAATAATGTTGAAGGTTACAAATAACCTTAAGTACCATCTTGAATTATTGATTTGCATTTTATATAAATAACTAGGATTCAGTGTGCTCTGCACATAGACTATGTTGTTAAGAATGTAATCAATCAATTACTCATCTTTTTTATTCAACCTGGGTTGTAATGAAGGGATGATCTTTTAAAGTACATATATCATTCCTTTTTAAAAAATTTGCAAATGCTTGCCGATTTAACCAAAACTAGTTAACAAGCTACTACCTTATTTTATACCATACAAATCATGCACTAACATAAATTGTTTCAGGGCAGATTGTTCAATGCTTTTGTCCTTAGAATCATTTTTAGAGTTTGATAAAATTACTTACTATGGAAAAGTGTTGTCAAATGTGAAAGTTATTCTGTAAAATAAAAATATCTGAGCATTGAAAAACAGCCATAAGAAAACTACCTTAAATTGGTTGTAAATGTGTAACTTATGTGTCATCTCAGACTGAACATGAGAATGAAACATTAGCAAAGTAAAGTAAGTTGTTCTTTTACTGTATAAACTCTACAGGTATCCCCAGGTTATCCTTTGACAACAAGCTATAAGCAGGTATTTGTAAAAACTAAAATATTTTAATATCAATTTTATTTTAGTGTTAAAGCTATTGTATACAATCCTAAGATAATTCATGGCATCAGTATGGAGACAATGCATTCCTCACACAGTTTTGGTAGATATGCAGTCATCTTGGAGAATACATACATAAAAACATAACAGAAATCATCTATATGAATAATTGATCATACACATGTTTACAACTGAGATTTACACCTGGGACCTCTGTGTATGATACATGTTCACTGCTACTACTGGTACTGAGATGGCTACTAAGCTTTTATTAGTCTATATGGACTGCAAAAAAAAGAGGTGTACATGATATTATCAATTTTAATAAGCAATCATTTGAAGGTTGAGTTATGTCTGGAAATTATCATTCATACATACAGCCATTTTATTTAAATTTTAATTTGGTCTAAAACAATGTTTTTATGTTTAAAACAATTACAATGTTTACAACGATTTTATGTATTTTATACAACATATGTATGATCAAATATAGTACTGTGTGTATGTAGTGTGATCATATATTTGAATTTTAAAAAGATTATAATCATAGGATTGTTTTGCATAAAATATCTTTTGAAATGTACAGTCAAATACCTATTCTATTGTAGTTATTGCCATGTCTTAAATATAATTGAAGAAGAAACTTATTTTTCTACATTGTGATCTGAAGGATCTGTGGGTATCCTTAGGCTGTATTCCTTAGGATATTGACAGATAGGTTTATGAAATATTTTTTTGTTGCCAGTAATAGAATCAAAGATCTTACAGTCATGTTTTAGACTCTTGCAAAGGATGTGGATAGGAGTGTCTTCTTCTGTAAAATCTAACTTTTTTGTCTGTAAATAGAACACTATTCAACAGCATTTTATCCCATTTAATTATACATTTACATTTTAACTTGACATTTCGACGAAAAACAAATTAATATCCAGCGATCTGCGGCAAATATTATTCTAATTAACCAGCGTTATAATGAATCAAAGTATATTTTCATGATAAATTGTTTTTTTATGGGTACATTTTTGTATTTTTCATGTTTCTGTATAACCACTCAGCATAATATTTTCAGTGTAACATTGTAGTTAAAATATTACCACAGTCTATGAAATATGAAAAGTAATTTATTAATTAATAGTTGGCAAGTAAAGATAATAATTACAAAGCATAGTTTTCAGTAGATGGTTATTTGAGCTGGTAAAAATGTATTACAGTAATAAGCAGTAGTGTTTATCTTTCGAAGATTTCAGTATTTCATTCGATCATTTTGTCATTTTAATTCAAACAAAAGTAGTCGTAAAGTTAGTATTTTAGGCAGTAAATTTAATATCTTTTGTAAGGAAAATTCTTATTTTTATGTCAGAGCTTTTATTATTACCCTATTAGAAATCCTGTTACTTCTTAAGCTAATGAGACTTCTAATAAGGTGAGAGCCACTGCAAATATTCGCAGAGCCCCAAATACATAGTAATTTCTCTCCAGTAATAATGTCCTTGATACAGTTGTGCATTAGTATGTGATTCTATATGATTTGTCTCAAACTTGGATGGCTCCATATATTGGGATGTTTGTAATAATAGTTATCAACTTTGTTAATAAGTATTGCAGTAAGTTATATTTCAAATTTCAATCTTTTCTGATGTGTGTTGGTAACTGTGTAGGTATAATGTAATTTTGAATATTGACCAAGAAAATAAGCTAAAGAAGGTATTCAGTTTGCTGGATAATAAGTGCAACATTTACAATGGTAATTTACAGGTGGAGTTACGTCCGCCCATGATTATGATCCACAGCCTTATTGTTGTTTTTTGACCATAACACGGGAGTTAGCTCGATATATTTTGCGAGTTCATTGTTCTTTTGCAGCTTTGCATATTTTATTACAATATTTTTAGACCCGGTTCCAGATGCGTAAACTTACTTAATTTGTGACTTTTGTGAGCTGTAGTCCCGCTTTTTGTGGAAGCAGGTTGATGTAATAGATACTAGTTTTCTATTCATGATACGTATTTAAAAAAAAATTCAAAAATTCTTATCCAGCTCTTGACTCATAGGTTTTCATTAGACCTAATGGCACTGGCTGCGGTATTACGTAAGAAAAGAGATAATATAATTACAGTATATAATTTGATTGCTATCGCGCTGCTATCGCTTAATGGTGCGTTCCGTTTGCCACTCACAGCGCTATCAGCGCTAAAAGTGCTCAAAACCGTTCCGATTCGTTTTAGCGCGCTAAAAGTGATATTAGTGCTTTTGCAATCGGAACGGTAAATAGCGCGCTAACATTCTGATTGTTTGTCATTAAGATCTTTGACCCTGAATGAAGTAGGAGCCATTTTTTAACATTATTACAAAAGAAAATTAATAAGTGCGCTCTTAAAATCTATAATCGACTAATAAAAACATCAACAAAGTAACGTCATGTGTCAGTTTTGACAGGCCGCTCACAGCGACCATGCTCCGTAGCTTTGGCACTGTGAGCGGGAAGATGGCGGCGTTTATGACGGCATCGATGACGTATCGATATCGTTGTGAGCGCGCTCACGGGCAATCGGAACGGGTATATGAGCGCTGTAAGCGCTGTAATCGGTAAACGGAACGCAGCATAATACGGTTTTTTTACAATGAACGATTGAGGAGCAAATTTCGCGTGATTTTTGTCATCGCAAGTTACGTATTAAACATACGGTCCGTACACTTACTAGAGTTTAGAAAATGAATGAATACTTAATAAGGTTTTTAAAAAGTCCAAGGAATAATAATAAAACGAAACAAGTGATTTTTGTACAAAAACTTTGACCGTAAAGAACGAAATTTCCTAAATGAAAACCATTAGTAAGTTTCAACTGTGTAACTTAATATCTAAGAGGTTCATATTTCTTTACAACTTTTTTTAAATTTAGTTTTTGTGGTTAGAGGCAATAAATTTTGTTAACATTTCTTTAACTAAGTACCTATGTAAAGTACAAGGGTTAACTTTGGCTCTACATTGAAGATACTATGTGTATCATTTTCGTTATTTCGTTAGGTACGGTATATGTTTATTTTTACTAAAATTTTGTCAACAGTTCCAGAGATTATATTTTCAGACAAACCGTTTTTGTATAAAATTATTCAGATAACATTTTAATAGCATCTGTTAAAGGTGATAGAAAAGTAAATAATAAATGGAATGGCGGAGAGTGCACGTGGATAGTGCAAGATAGGAAATGAAGTCATGCAACATGGTTCATTGTATCATATTGTATGACTTCTCGTCCTATCTCAATTCCATGTAGCCTTTAACTTGTAGGCCCTAAGAACAATTGAACGAGTTACAATACAAATAAAATAAATAATAACAAACACACCAACTGTATGGCCCAAAGTAAGCAGAGCTTGGTATGAATGACTCAAATACTCAAATACAGTGAACCGAAAACAAACATCTGCGTTCATCACACGCCAACCAGGACTCAAACTTGGCACCTCCTGCATATGAGGCAGGGCTATTAGTACTGATGCTTTTTGGCTGACGAATATTTAACATACCGTAATAAGCGATTCAGTAAGTTCCTCGTATAAGAAATGTACATCACTCTGGAGCTTTTGAAAGTTTAGCAGAGTGATTAAATAGGCGGAGTGATAGGCATATGATTTGTCTACATCGTCACTGATACACTTACATAGGTATAAACAACCTATGTTAATAGAGGTAACTTAAGAGCCTTTCAGCTTGAATTTATAACCAACTTAGTTACTAAAAGGAAAAACGATTTGCTATGCATAATATATAAATAAAAATCCCATACAGCGTACTTCTTAGGACTCGATACAAATCATAATATTTGCCATTACTCGTAATGAAATTTTGTTTGGTACACATGTCAGCTTTCCCATTTCGCAGGCATAATAAATGTATATATCAGTAACACGCAAGTGCGCTCGTTCCCCCGGCCTCCTCCTCCTAACGTCCCATCCACGCCTTAGAAAATATATGAGCACGTTTTTTTCTCCACTCTTCTACTTGTTCAGCATGTTGAGTGTCTTTAGCAGGTGGGGTTTTTTCTCATTTCCGCATCTAGCGAGTATTGGATGTCATTACCTAAATGTTCTTTTAAGGTTTCGTAGGTTTAAAAGCCAAAGTAACATCGTTTCGGTGAAGGTTCGGTACAGACGATACGTTGCTTCGATATGAAAAAAAGTCGCTTAAAGACGCGACCATTCTGGGGCTCGTCGTCGGTTGTCATGACATGATATCGAGGCGCAGAAATAACAGCTTTTTCAAGCTTTTTATAATTTATCATTTTTATATCAGAAAACGGATAGTTTCTTCAAAATTACATAAAATCATATTAAAATCATTGCGTAGTACGACGCGTACGTGACGTCGTGTCATCTCTTTAGGCCCTTACGCAGTAAAGCTCTGATGTTTTTAACGTAAAATGCGTGTTTTCGCAAAGTTTGAATTGTAAATGAAGACCGAAAAGGCTCCGGGGACGGCGGTAATCATTCTCGATTAGGTTAGTGGAGCTTTAGTATCTTTCTAGTTGAGGTTTAGCCGCAGCGTTGAGTGGATGCTTCAGCTTTTTTGTGTATATAATTTAAAACAATTGGTGTTCCACTTTAACTTCATATTTATAAACATTTGTTATCATTCTTATATTTATAATTTTTTGAGGCCGAGTAGCGTAGTGGTCAGTAGCCCTGTCTCATACGCCGGAGGTCCCAGGTTCGAGTCCTGGCCGGGGCATTCATTTGTTTATTCAGTTTGAACAAACATCTGTGATGAACACAGATGTTTGTTCTCGGGTCATGGTTGTTGATATTTATGTATGTATGTATGTTTATTCTGCCCTACCCCCCTTACGGATCGCTGTATGGTCATCCATAACACAAGCTCTGCTTACTTTGGGGCCATACAGTTGGTGTGTTTGTCTGGGGATTATTATTTTTATTATTTTAAGGATCTACCATTTTATACGATAACTTACTGCCCCATTCAGGAGACGTCAAACGAATAATAAGGCGTTTTTCATTATAGATTTTGCTTAGCAAATATTTATCCGTATAAATTTTGATTATTTTTGACCTTGCTGAGATTTTGCTTAGTAAATTTAAACTTTACCCATTTAAAGTATAAATGCTCCGTAGAATCTATGGAAAATGGCTTTCGGCTAATTTCCTTGATACATTGTAAAATGCGAGTCCCTAACACGTAGAAAGTCTCAATAGATGTTCTCTGCACGTGTATTTATATTTTATATAAGAATGTGTTATGCATATATATAATAGGTCTTTACCTATGAAATTGCCGTTTTGCCGTACTGGCCATTTCAAATGAAAATATTTTTTTTTTTGACTGATAATTCTAATTTCAAATTAATTTTATTTGACAAACATGGAATTCTTTTTCTAAAATCGTCATTTGTTTAATAGTTAGTGTTTTGTTTTCAACGCATTCGAACATTTTTCGTCATCATGGATAAGTTAAAAATTCGAGTAATTATGGAGTATGAGTACCGTCGTGGCAGCAAAGCGGCACAAGCGGCACGCAACATCAACGACGTTTACGGAGCGAACACTACAAATGAACGCACCACCCGTTATTGGTTTACCCACTTCCGTTCTGGAAATTTTGACCTGAAAAACGAACCCCGTGGTCGTCCGAAAATTTTGGTCGACAATGACGAATTAAAGGCAATTGTGGAAGCTGATGAAACTCAATCCACGGCTGAATTAGCAGCAGCTTTCGACGTTAGCATCAAAACAATATTGGTCCATTTGCGTCAAATTGGCAAGGTAAAAAAGCTTGACAAATGGGTACCCCACGAACTCAATGACCGCCAGCGCGAAGTACGCGTGGAGACGTGCCTTGCACTGCTCAGCAGGCATACAAATGAAGGAGTTCTGAACCGCATTGTTACTTGTGACGAGAAATGGATCCTGTTTGACAATCGTAAGCGCTCAGCAAGTTGGTTGGACCCTGGTTCAGCACCCAAACAATGCCCTAAACGAAAACTTACCCCTAGAAAAGTGATGGTCACTGTTTGGTGGTCTAACGCGGGTGTAATTCATCACAGCTTCTTGCCAAACGGGACAAGCATTACTGCAGATGTGTACTGTGAAGAACTGAACACAATGATGGAGAAGCTCGCACGTCTCCAATCAGCTTTGGTCAATCGTTCGGCTCCACTGCTCCTGCACGACAACGCGCGACCTCATACTGCACAGCAGACGGTCTCCAAGCTACAAGAGTTGGGGTTGGAAGTTCTCCGTCATCAGCCGTACTCACCAGACCTTGCGCCTACAGACTTCTACTTTTTCCAGAATTTGGATAACTTCTTGGCGGGAAAAAAATTCAATACCCGAGAGGCAGTACAAAATGCCTTTGAAGAATTTGTTACCTCAATAGCTATATATATATAAGGCATCAATAAGCTACCAATGCGTTGGCTAAGAAGCATTGATTGCATGGGTGATTATTTTGATTAATAGAAATAAAAAATATATAAAAAAATTACGCTTCATTTATTTCGTGAAAAACGGCAATTTCAAAGGTAAAGACCTAATATATACATACATATACACAGATATAAACAGTTATTTAATGAATATGTACTCATATATACCCATATATCTCCGATAAAAACATCACTCCCGTGCTTCGCTGTACAGCGTTTGGGTAAAAAGCTCGAATTTGGCAGGATGTAGTAGCTCTTACACTAGGAGCCTAAAATATGGAGCTTTGGGCGTATAGAGACTTTGGTTCTATGTGTTAAGGACTATCATTGTACAAAGTTTCTAAGAAATTAGCCGAAAGCCATTTCCCATAAAGATTCTGCGGGGGTTCTTTGCTGAGCACAATCTATACACAAGCACCTTTAGTAACCATTTGTAGACTCTGAGTTCGGCCGTTAGATACTCAAATAACTGTTTAAAGATATTATGTCTATAAAAGCTAAAGTAAAGATATTATGTGTAGACAATAAAATATTTAAAAACAGTCAATAATTATTATTATGTAGGGTATCAAGTAATCACTTACTTAGTGATTACTTGTAGATACTTATTATTATTTGTATTATTATGTATTAATACAAATATTTTTTACTTAGGTCAACAATACTTACAAAAATACATTATCTCTTTTTTATTAACTCATACTGCTAGGTTTCATTGAAAAAAATTACAATCAGCGCTTCATTTACTCAATCAAAAATTCTTATTTTTGCCTTATTGGGTATTTAACTAAATTTTTTTATTACATAAAGAAATATATAAGTAACAGAATGTTTACAATCAATAGTTTTCTAGATACAGCGATATGTTTGAACAGCTGCTGCGAGTCGCCGAAAAACGCTCCATACAAGTCGGTACCGAGTTGTGACGTCACAATGTGTAAATCATAGGTACTAGAATTGTATGAGCGTTTGGATCAAATATATAATAGCTACGTAGATAATGCGTTTACATGCACACTGCCATAATAAAAATTATATTATACTTATTGTGTAAGATAATAAAAGAAAAAACATATTTTATAATAAGTTTTTTGCTCCTTTTTTAGGTTTTCTAATCTATGTAATTTCGATATTAAATTCAAAACTTTGTTTTTCAAAATATTTTTGGGTCAAAATAACTCATATTTACTAAAACAGATGATAAAATTTTGAAAATGCAAGCATTTCGAAATGGTGTCAAATACCCAATTTACAAACACCTTTGTTTACATTCATAACTTAATTAGAACTTGTTGTCTTTGTCTGTAAATTCAGCTGTTGTCTTGTCAAGTTCACTTTGTTCGAAGTGTAACGATTGATAAAAGTCTGTTTCAATGAACTGCTCCAACAACGATTCACTGCCATGTACACCGTACCCACTTTAGTCTCAACAATGGCATCTCGAAAGGTTCTTATTTAAATTTCATAAAACACATTTCTATAGCGCAGCTTCTTCCATTCTTTGAGGATCAAGCGACGTACTTCCGGTTTATCTCTCGACAAATATCTCTGTGTGTGTGTGTGTGAAACTCTATCCTTGGATGCAATGGGACCTGGTTGTTTCAGAGATATTTTAGTTTCACCGCGGTGATGCTGTCTCACTTCATCCTACACGGAGAAAGTGAGATGGATTAAGTGTTGTTAAAAGTTACACCGATTGACAGATAAGCCGCTCACTGGTTATTGATTGAAGGAGCGTAGGCCGATCGTGACCCAGATATAGTTGTGGATATAGCTCTGTCAGCGATCCGATAGATAATTCATCGTTACTGAACAGTGCCAGCGCAGAAGTATGCCGCGTTTGTATATGCTATAATAATGCTAGATTTTGTATGACCTTGATAATTTTTTTGTTTGTTTTGATAAGGGGTTATTTTCTCGCGTCTAAAACAAATTTCATTGTTCTGAGGTTACGTTTAAAGTAGGTAGAAATATGACGGAAAATTACAACTTACGTCACTATAGCGTGTCAGATAAGAATTAAAAGCATCGCTAATAGGTGCGTTAATGTCGGTATAACCTAGAAGCATGAAGGATGAAAAACTGAACTCCATTACTTTTAGCTTGATCGATATTGGAAGCAAATGGTGACGTCGACTCATGGTACACGATACAGCACTTTCCACCTTTGTGCTCCAGCGTTAATGGACTACTTTACCAAGTAGAACCTGAAAAGCAAACTTAATAATTTATCGTCAAATAATACTTTTGTACCTACAAATTGATATTCGGCAAATGTCGGCGTAATATATCTTGTTTGCCGAGAAAAACTCTGTTCGCCGGCATCCACATATTCGAAAACGAGGATAAATTCGTTTGTTGTTTCTTGTTGGCCCTGTTTCCCCTTTTTTTCGAGGTCCGTGTACCGAATGTTATTATAGCTTTTATTGCTTGTAAATTCAGTTAAATTGATGATTCTAGGAAAGCATTTTTAAAGGTTTTTAGCTTTTAAAGGTGGTGTGTTTTTTAATTTATCGGGTAATTCTCTTATGATTTTAAGACTTACACTGGTAAACAGTGATTATTTGGGTACCGTTTCTTGTTTTATATGTCGCCGTTAAATTGTCAAAACCGTAGTATAACAATCTAACTACGTTCGATCATAATTTTACGATAAACATTCTAATGATATTATGAAATAAGGGATTTCATAGTTTTATTGTAACATATATATTTCCTACGCTTTATTGATATATATTTTTTATTATCTAACTCGAACCGATGATCATAAACCGAATTTAAAACTAATATTTTAAACACAAATAAAAAAACTCAGTCTTTTATGTTGTATGTGTTTTTTTACGTTACTGAATAAAAAGTTTTACAGATTACGGTGCGGCCGTCCAGAGTGTGCGCTGTATCATATTCCGACTGTTACTTTTATCATGTGGAAATAGTTTCGTAAATCTTATTCTGAAAGATTATTCGAAAAGATATTCGAAAATAAACTCTTCAAAAACGAACGAAAAAGGAACCTGTCAAAACATGTTTGCTTAATGGCTTTAAAAGTTTACACAACCAGTTATTCAAGATAAAAAATAACATTTAATATTAGAGTTTTGGACTAAACCGTCTGACCGTTTCAAGCTCTGTCTGTAAAAATTCATCCCACAACTTGTTTTTTGTCTCAGATACCGTACTACTTTCCGTGTGTTTTATTCATTCCAAAGCCATTTTAAATTCGATTCGTTGAGTTCCGACTGGAAATACTCTGGGAACCTTCCAAAGGAGGGTAGAAATAAAAAATATTCCTCAAAGGGAGTGGCCGTAATGAAACGAGGTTCCGATCAAGTATGCTGCAAGTTTTTCATTTGGCGATTTTGATTGCTGTTGAGTGCAAAGCAGTGTATGGTATTTTGTGTTTATGGTGTATTTTTCGGTTTTGGTGTTAATGGAAAATGAGGATGTAATAGATCTAAATATAGGATATCGTCTTCAATCGCAGATTGATCGTAGCGTTTATTTGGAATGATAAAAACTATGGATGTGGGTTTTGTGTTATGTAAAACTGATTTTTTCTTTTTCATTTTAAAAATCAACACGCCCGCGTTTGTGAGAATTTGAAGTATGTGAATTTCGAGATTTCAGTTTTAAGTGTCTTAGACGACCGAGTAGCGTCAGTGGTAGTAAGCCCTGCCTCATAAGCCGGAGGTCCCAGGTTCGAGTCCTGGTAAGGGGTATTCATGTGTGTGTGTACGTTTTCTTATGGTAGCGTCGGGTGACGGGTCGCTCACTTCCCTCATATGGTTGAGGAGGGCGATGGCTGGTTCCCGCGTTAACTCGCGAACGGGTGCCCTTTGAGGGTGTTAGTCGTTTGGATACACTTGCCGAGCTAACAAATGCTGAGAATAATTTTGTATAGACATGAAGAGACTCTGTAAATTTATTTTGAAAAAAATTATAACCTTGAAGTTTCTTGCCAGTTCTTCTTCAAGAAGGTTTTTCCGAACTGTTGGTAGAGTCATGTTTTATTTGACGTCAATAAGAACAAGTAATTGTCAATTTTGAGAAATAAATATTCGAATTTGTATTTGTGATGGACACAGATGTTTGTTTTCGGGTCACGGTTGTTCATAGTAATATATTTAAGTTTATTCTGGGGTCCCGTTGCTGTACGGTCATCCATAACACAAGCTTTGCTTACTTTGGGGCCATACAATTGGTGTGTTTGTCTGGGGATTTAATAATATATATTAGTACCTACATAATACTTTGTTATTGGTCAAAAATCGAATCCTAATACTTAGTAATCTTAAGATAATGGCTATTTTAGGATGAATAAATGTAATTTGAATGAAACGACGTTAAAATCAACCATTCGACCCATGACTTTCAAACTAAAACCTCAATTTCAATAATCCTTAAAGTTTTTAAAGCGAATTCCAAAAGTTGCCAGTGGCTGCTGACTTTTTTATTTTTAAAGTGAATAAATGAGGTCCTGCGACTGGTCGCCTTGCTATCTAAGAATAAGATTCTTGTTCTTTTTGGCCAGCTCGCGACAATGCCAGAGTCTGCTAACGGCAGCCATTGAATTTTAAATCAACAGCCTTTTGCTAGTAAACTTTGGGGGCCTAAAAATGGTTGGGTTTCCAACAAAGTAAGGGCGGGTTTACGCTTTGTCGGTTTAAAATTGCTTGGGGTCTGTTTGTGGCCTAGTGTGGAATTGTTATTTAGAAAGAAATACATAAAAATTTTATTAAAAGGCATAGATTTTGCGAATTTATACTTTATGTATACCTCGTGTAAGTGTATATTTGCTAAGCAAAATATATAAAGAAGAGCATATTGACGCGCCTAAATGTTCGGCCGTTCAACAGATTTACAATTTAGGAGAAGGGTACGGAAAAATAAGCAATTGACAAGTTTTTTTTTCAATAGATAGTTTTTCTAGTTGCAGCAGCAAATTAAATGAATACTTAATAAGTTTTTATTACTATTCATTTGAGCTCATTGGAGTTTATGTATGAAAATTTGAGACAAGGACGAATGGAATTGATTTTTCGATTCACGTAAATGTTAGGTTTTGGTGTAGGTTTTATTGCCTAGAATCCGGCGACGAAAATATTGGATTAGCTCACGCTAGTTACATTTTTATTAAAATACGTTTACTGGTCGAGCGAGCTGACTACTTAAGTGTCAAAAGTGACGTCATTTACTTTGGGTACGCACAAGCCATATTTATTTCGGTATGTTATGCCAGTACTATTTATTTATTCAAATTCAAATTCAAATTTCTTTATTGCTTATCACATAACATTTAAGATCTTAATTAGGTACAGTTGTAGTTCTTGTGATACCCCGTAGGGGCACTGCAATGAGTGAGGGACATTACATTAAGCTTATTACTAGTTACCAAAATACAAATACTATACCTACATATTTATTTTAAAGCTTACCCAATAATAATTTCTATTTTTACCTTATTTTCCCATTTCTACATTATTATATCATTATTTTATATTAAATATTTTAACATTATATATTTTTGTAAGCTAAGCATTATATAATGTTATATTAGTAAGTAACGTTTCGTGTTCTATGTTACAAAAAACAAATAGTGACCTATTGGTTTATCCTACTGGTTATTTATACGAGTTTTTATATTATTTAAGTATGTATTGTTGTTAAATTGGTAGGTATGTTAGAAAGGCAATTAAGTACATATTGAGTTTGATGAATTAAATTTAGTAGTGAGTAGCTACTATATGTTAAATTAAGTTAGGTATGTTTATTTTTTAATAAATTATTTATCTGTAGCTTCCTTTTTATTTAAATCAACTTATTATTACTATCATTATGTGTTACCTGACTAAATTACCAGCGTTGAGTTTTTTCGCAGCGCTTGTTTTGTTTCATGAGGCTACTACATAATTATGTTAATATTTAGATTGAAAATACTCGATTAGATAAGCATTCTTTGAGATAAATATATTAAATAATTGTTATGTTGACCTGGAATTTAAAAATCTCCCGATAAAACTAATTCAGAAATAAAACAATCGAGTTATTTTTACACCATTTATATGATACTTAAAAATACCCGTAAAAATCAAATAGATTGTACGGATAAATGCTTATGTCACGTTTATATTAGCAGAGTAGTGAGTAACGAGCCTGAATTGCGATCATCAAGCGTTGACTCAGCGCGACTCAGTCAGCGGGCTGGTCGCCAGAAATACACTTTTGTAAGAAACCGTGTTATTGTCTTAATAACTTTACTGTATCAAGTGTGTTGTTGTGTAATTGTTTTGTTTTTGTCTTTGTTCAAACATGGTTAGATTTTAGATTAATTAAGTAACTGCATTATCGTGTGTGTAGCAGATTGGCGAGGTTTCGCAATCGCTGTTCTTGATTCGTTCATGAAAACTGCCTGTGTAAGTGAGTGAGAAAAAGGCACGTGGTTAAGTTCAGATAACAAGTTTGAGCAACATTCCCGAATCCTGCGGGTAAGCTGCCAATTTTTTATGAAAAACCGAGTCCTTTTTCTCTTTATTTCGTCTCAGAAAGTTGCCCAGAATCGTGCCCTTTTGCCGAACGGTGAAACAGTCACTCAATTATATTGGACATGTATCTCTGTATTGGAGAAAGAACAATTAGGATAGGTTCAGTAAAACTGAATCCAATACGTATAAACAAACAAGCAGACATTTTTTCTTCTAGATCATTTGGATTATGATCATAACATAAGCTTCTGTCACTATGAGCTGATTAAAACAGTCGGTCACTATTATCTGCAGAATAACTTTGACACTTTACAAAACTTTCAAATTTCAAATTCTCAAAATTCTTCTACATGCATTGGAAAATCAGTCCTAACATGAGTTATAGTTTTTGGAGCGCGTAGTTTTATTATACCTTGACATACAATAACATTTGGTCTCACAACTTAAGGTACGACCATGTAGCAATTTGAGACTTATGAACCAAAATATAGAAAGTATTCACAACTCGTTAGCTAACAGAAGCCGTATTTCTTAGTTATTCGACACAACAATCCGGGGAAAATATTTATTCAAAATACTATTAAAGAGCGCTGTATTCCTCAAATCTGTCATAATATAATGACTTAAATATTTTTCAGAAAACGAAATTCCCTCAGATTTTTCTTTTCATTTCTAAAAATTGGCATTCTTCAACGGAGTCGGAAAAATCCTGAGTGAGCATCCCCTTTGCTGGATTTCTCTGGATAATGCTCGCGGTTCCAATTAGCCGACAGATCAAATAAAAATTATTGGACATTCCGATGTAAAAGCCCTTTTAGAATTTGAGAAAAAAACCCCAAGTGTAAACGTTACTGGGTACCTGGTCGGTTCTTAGAATCAAAGTACCTGTTTATTGTGTTCTGTTAAACGAATTTATGGTTAAAAAGCTACCCTTTATTAGGGTTGATTAATGCGTTCTTATGTTTAGCTATTTAGGAGAGTTATTGTATCAGTAGTTTTATTTACTTTTTTATTTAGAACGCTGGAAAGTTTTTTAGTTTAAAAACCATTGTGTGTATTCATCAAAAATGTTTGTTTGTTTTTAAGACATTTTTGTTTTATTTTTGTTATGTTTATCCATAACACAAATGTAGTTTAACGACTGTTTTCTTAGGTTTTTATTTATTCTTAATTTTTGACATATCCAAAGTCTTGATTTAAAAAATTGTCTTTATCTTCCAACATACCGGATGAAGAGTGACGATGAGGGCGAGGATACAACTCGTCTATCCAAGAGGTTTCTAACCATCCATTTGACAGAATACCTGGACATACCACATTTTGGTAGCAAAGAATGTAAGAACCTTTTTCATGGCTACTTATCTTATTTTAAATTTCAAATTAAAGAACGCCTTGATTCTGCGCTAATTATTCGGAAAACCAATTGTCACCATCGACTCCTTCAAAATGTCCGAATTCCCGTAAAAAAATCCCAGAACTGGGAAAACTAGAACTGTTTCTAGGAAGCGATGTGGTATTATTCGAGTGTCGTTTTCAATTGTTTATTAATTGATGACTATGTCATATGTCATGAACGTAGATGTGGCATCGAGGCCTTCACAGTTAATCAAACATAGTGAATTATACTGTTAAATATTGTCATTCCGAGAGATGGAACTATGTAAATGGATATATTCAGTTGTTGTGTGAGTAACTGTCTTTGTTGTATGAGTCTGACTTTAGTAGCAATCGTTTGGTGTTATGTAAGTACTTGGAATTTATATTTAAATTAATGTATGGTTTTAAGTATGGGGTACTTTCACCCAAGAAAGTGGTCTACCACTTTTGACAAAATTTCCTGTTTAAACATAATAGCCGTTAGGTTGAGTTTATAAACAGTATATTATTATGCAACCTTGATGTTTTATGACGTGCAAATGCACACCCGTAGGATGGTAGATATTTTTGGCCGACTGTACATTAAAAGTGATTATTTTGTATAGGTCCTGATCTCGTGAGGTTGTTCTAATGAATGCAAGTTCTGTTTATGTATACTCCTGGTTTATGCTGCTTTCGAATAGTAAAATAGGCATTAAAGTCAGTACAGGTTTCAAAGTTGATTGCAACGAATAAGTGATTTGTAAGCACAATTTAAAAAGCCCACGAGTGACGGAAAAAGTTACGAATAACTTTTGAAAGTTATGGCTAAGAACACTCTCCATTCATTCAACTAGTAAAAACGGTGTCACGGACAGACAAATAAACTGACACGTCAAACTTATAACTCCCCTGTTTTTGCGTCAGAGGTTAACAGCCACATGTCTTGATAGCATTACCAGGCCTGTCACTTGTGCGCGCTGAATACTCGTCCTACCGTCACAGACGGCTCCTTGTAAAGAAGATTGCCGTATTGCGCTCGCTTTTAGATTTTTTGCATGCAGTCGTCAGCGTGGAGAGATTAGGTTCAATTGAAAAGGCGGCTACGCCAATTGATGTACAAAGTGATTTATAGTAACTTTAGTAATCTGTGGTATATAAACTCTGGAGCTGTCTAAATCATTTATTAACAGGGTTCACTATATTTAAAATATCTTAATCACACATTTCCAAACTCACAAACTTATGTGCGTGTAGATTCGCCGCACCTGCTGCGTGGCGAACAGCTTTCGAAATCATCTGAAAATGCTAATTTCGTCCCGGTTAAAGGATCTCAAGAGCAATTATTAAAACATATTTATTCAAAATCTGGTTTCCGGCGCTTTGTAGCGCTGTACGATTTAGCCGTTGTTGGGTTAATTTGCGACTGATGCTTGTTTTTAGGTAATGTTTTTGTTTTTAATTAATGTTTTTTTAAAAACATGGGCACGCTGTAGCATGTGCGATGATGGTTTTGTTTGATATGTAAAGATATGTTAATTTCAGATGCCTGAATAATATGCAGATAGAAAGCAATTTATTTGTAAACAAACATCGAAAAACCCTTCTGAAATCAAAAGTCATGCATATCTTTTGAATAAAAGGACGAATGACACAAGAAAATCCCTCGTCAAAACCGGTTCTTTCTTTTGGGAGCCATAGATACGTTTAACTTACAATGTCATTCTTTTTGCGTCGGTTCAAACACCCGAAATAACACCTCATCGTACAGACATCGTCTTCCAATGCTTCCAACTATCTTTGAATTTTTCAAGCCTTTGGTTCATGGCGTCGTCGTGCTAAATTATTTTCGCTTCTCGTCGTCTACGCCTTTAGTATCAGTACCCAGTGTCGGTAACCAGTTCATGATGAATCATCGCATCACGGATTTTATCTATCAATGAAACTCGTCGCATAGTCTGCTCCACAGGGCTCCAGGCTAGCATATGATTTTATTTTAGGAAATGTCTTTTTTAAACTTCAATGTTTAGGCACAAAAATATAATTGAACAGTCAGTCTTCAGCATCACACGCCAGAACATGTGCTCCGTTGATTGATAGCCCCATGTTGTCCCGATTGAGCAAGTTATTAACTTTATTGCCGGCAGGAATTCGCCTTAAACTCAACATGTTAGCAGAGTTTAATTAAAGTTCCAATGTCCTTGGAATTTCAAGTAAATTAAGATCTAAACATCTTCATCAACATCTTAATGTACATACCAAGTAGTGCTCGTCTTAAAAGCTTGGAAAGCTGTTAGAAGGTAAATTAAAATCTGTATTGCTTGCCTTTAATGTCATTATTTCAAAGCTTGGAGAAAATATTTAAAAAAAATTTTTTGCTAGGCAGATTTGGTCTTAGAAACAGTATAAATAAGGTAACATTTGCTGATTTTTTTTTATTTTTCCTGTTTTGTCTGTATGTTTTATTAGTTCATCGCATTTTTCACATCAAAGTTCTTTAGTCAACACGAACAACAACAACATTTGCCCTAAAAATTCGAAACTAAAACCCTGCAGAATTTTAAACACTATCCATTCAAAGTTACACGAATCCGGAATTTTTGTCAAGTGTATCCCAGGGAGCCTATTTAACAGATCTAGCAATGAAAAGGATTCATCCAGTGAGGCTTCTAATGACAATGAGATTGGACCAATCACCTGCTGGCAGGAACGCCGGGTAGTTTAATGAAATGGCTGCGGTCTGCGGTGTCTGTTTACTGCGCAGTGGAACGTTGCGCAATCTTGTGCTGGCATGGTCGAGTTTGATTGCATTGTTTTGGATCAGTATCTGATTCCATGATAGCTGATATGTGGATGATTTTTATTGGTATTTATTTTAGGTATACATTATCTATACGTCTATTATTATAATAAAACATGCCGAAACTGACTTCATTCGAAGTCTTTACCTTGGAACTTTCATATCCAATAAACTTTTTGATGATGGTAAAATTAGAGAAACTATTAAAACGATTTTGTTTGTTGAAACATAGCTTTTCTCTCTCCTCATCTCCTTGTTTCAATGTGCCTTTTCAAGAATTGGAATAAATATCAACAATATGTACCTATCCAAAACACTGTGCTTGCAGGTTTAAATTCGGGCCGTGAATCTACAAAAATATGATATGTTGATCTAAAAATGTACCGCGATGTAAGGCACTTCCGTTTAAATCAATTTTACACAAAGGCAAAGGGAACGGGAACAGCCGCAATAAATTAGGGAGAAGTCAGCCAATTTCGTAATATTATTAATAACGACGTGAACTTTAAATATGGTGGGTTTGGAAATATTAAGACTCGTCTCCAGTAATTGTTTATATATATTATGCTTTTTGTACAGACGAGCCGAATGAGCCTATCTGTATAAATCCCGAATAGACTACCTGATCGGTACATGCCGAATATGTAGTTGTCGAGTCGGGCCAGCATTGCTGTTCAACACATGCCGCCAGCCCTAACGTGTGGGTAGCCTCCATAAGGGTTTTCGACCTCAAATAAATGAAACTTTCCTTTTTTAAATATTGTTAGTGATTTTAAGCAATGTAACAAAACTTAAAGGACTTAGCGCTAGTCTATTGAATTGCCATTTTTCTTTTTGATCTCATTTTTATACAAAATTCATAAAGCGTTCATATGGTTTATCAGTTATAAAAGTCCAAAATATAATTTGGTTGTGCGTTAAGAAACAGAAATAAACAGTGGTATTTGAGGATAGTTCCAATGAATGTCATCCAAAGCTAATTGCCTGTTTCGTCTTCTATATTTACTCGAGCGACGATTTGTTTTGATATCTCCAAACGAACAGCCCCTCGGGGAGAAATAGCATCTCTACAAATTGATTTTAAATTATTTTTAAAACTAGAAATGTCACTACGCCTACTTGACTTCGAAATATTTTATGTTTGGTTCGCGTTCTTTCTCTGATGTCAATTTGCCGATAAAACTTCAGGGTAATTTATTGCTTTTGGTATTGGAGTCTCGTTGTATCCAACGCCCACGAAAAATAATGAAAATCCAGCGAAACAGTGATTTATTAGTGTTGGGCCTCGCCATATTGACACAACTTTGGCCGCATTATATTTCATCATAAAAAAGTTTTAAGTAGCAACTTTCGGTATCTCTTTGTCTAAACTGAAACTGGGCGTATAGATTTTAAATTTAAATTACCGACGCATAAATAATTCGAGCTCTTTATCCGCCGAAGCGTGAGAAACAATCAAAAGAGGTTTTAATTAATCACGGGAAATACCGAAAGCGTAATGTCAACAGCCGGTGGAAATATCTGTTCTCTTAAAATGTTTATAAAAGGTATTTCGGCCAGCTTAGCAGTCTGAATTACTAACGACACAGAAACTCGTTAACGTGATGGCTCGCTGGTACGGGTACGAACCTGGGCCTTAATTCTGAGGTAAATTGAAGCCAAAGAAAACCCAACAATAATGAAGGAAAACTCATAGGTAATTTGAAAACTGATCTAAATTCAAATTTTCAGCAAAAGCTCTAGCGATAACCGCTTTAAGCTGCGTCCTTATTATAATGTAAAAAAAACGATGAAGGCTTTAATCTTCCCAATAGTAATTGCTGTAAACGAAAATTTCGCATCACGGTACGGCATCAATACCTTTGACGTCCTTTGCACCAGGATAGATTATTTAATGATTTAAGATAAGGGATTTGTCGGGTTCAATAGTGCTTATTTTCTCTACAGTTGTTTTGTTCATCGTGCGTCCGTTTGAATCGTGTGAAAGAAAGTATATGTCATATATATATCAGTTTTATAGTAAATCTAAAGGTCAACTTATTTGGCACGACATTCTTTATCTTAAAAATCTCTTTCAGCGTCCCGGCTAGTCCATTAAACGTATGATTACATCTAAGCCTCAAAGACCCGAACTTACCCAACATTTTTACAATGTGATATTTTATTTCCTCCACTCAACGCTTTTTTCACTTAACTCAGAATTCCATTGCTTTTTCGAGCACCTCTCAGGGTACAAAGTAGATATTTTGTTGTAGGACCAACAAGTCACAAAGTTTTATTGTCTGCAGCACGCTCCGCAGAATACTTGCCAACAATTACAGAGGTGTTTCATGAAATTGGGCACAGTTTTACAGGCGCCAACTTCCCTATTTTGAACGGCAACTTAGTAGTAAACCGCCGTTGAGAGTAAAGTAGCCAACTAATTTGATTTCGGGGTAAAGTGTCAAAAACAATTCGATCCCTTTCAGACCTTTGTTCCAGTGGAAATTATTTATAATTACTTTTGGAAGTCACCGTTTAGGGTACGGCTGTGGGGTAAATTGTTGCTTGTAGTTTAGAATACTGCGTTTTTATTGAATTACTCACATAGTCTTAAAAGTTTGGAGAATTGTAATTCTCAAATTTTGAAGTCGAAAAGAAGATATTATTAAAAAAATTTCCATCGGGTATTGAATGGTCTAATCCTTTACATACGTTAGTTTAAGAACATAAAATAGTAAGAAGAAATTGGTTCATCTCAGCTTTTGTGTTTGCTTCCCAAAAGCTTAGTTTATAGAGCACTCGACCGGTTCTGAATTTGAATCTCCTTTTATAGACGTGATTTATTATTTCGACTAGCGCTTGTACTAACCTGGCGGCCATTTCTGGACTTGATGCGTTTAAGGCATATTCATTTATATCTACCACATCAGTTTGAAAGGCAGAGAAATCGAAAGAGATGGCTTGTCTCGCTGTACACCAGCATGACCCGCAAAGTTTGGTGGGTCTGCCTGCACACTGATCGATCGGTTTTTGCTGTCAATTTATTCGCTATAAATTGGCAGGCATTTGTTTTTACATATAATTTGCTGGTAATTTAAAATAAAGACAAACCAAGCAAGGTTATTGATATGGGTGGCATTAATTCAAAGATTTCATTGTTTAATTGTAATGTTCAGCTGGCGATGATAACTTAAATTATATAAAACGGTGTCCTTCTGAACAGACGACAAAGCGACATCTGTTAAATAGAACATTCGCAGGCTTAGGGCCAGATTTATTGCGTCATTATCATCCCGGCCCCTAATAATCAGTTTTTGGTTTATTAATGTATTTTAATTTGTTACATACAATGTGTCGGTTTGTTCATAGCCTCAGCGAAACCGAATCCTTTTTCCTGAATTATAATGTTATATTGATTTGAATTATTCGAGTCTATGTTTTTAAATTAGAGGTTATTATGTAAAAAGTTAATACATGTTTAAATACTAGGATTCATCGTAGCTTGTATTGCGGGAAAACTACTTTCTTTCTGGAAGGACTTACAATTTATAAGTGCTTGAGTCTCTTTTTTTACTCAAAATTTGTCCTTTGCTTTATTTGTAAAATCAAAATATAGTTTCGCTTAATCAAGTTTAAAATAACATGAGTTTGCATACTTGCAAGTTGCTTAATACACCCTACTTCCGGAAACACTTCCCTTTAATCTGAATATTTATTATTCTGATGTTATCCCGGAATCTGGTTTAGAACTCGCGTCCTTCAGGACCGCCGTAATCCGTGTCGTAGGAAAGTTGTGTATAATTTACAGTTCTTCTTTCCGAGTTCCCACGTAAAGGGTTTGAAAGGGACTCCGTATCTCGTGAGCTTTCAGAAAGGTTTTAATGCTGTAACGTTCGTTGGAGTTACCTTTGGCAGCCCTTAATATATGATTGGGTAGGCGGGAATTCTTTATCTTATTTTTAACTTTTAAAAAATCTGATAAAGCAGAAGTTTTCCTGGTGTTGTTTGATTCTATATGTTATTCCTTCAAAATCATTTTGAGTTTCGCTCGCGTATCTATCTAAAACAGCATTATTTTATTGGTATCCAATGTATCTTGTATCTAAAGACTCCTGATAATCGTTTCAGTAAATAAAGTATGAAAGCGATAAAATCAAAAACGAATAAATAAAGGAAAAAGTAAATAAGTAACATGTTAGTCTGAGTGAATCTGTGACGAAAATATTATCAAACTCCACTTCTTCCCTCTGCGTCTAAAAATTATCAAAGCCCAAATACTGCGAAAATATTCTAATGATTATTGCTTGTTAATCTAGAATAGCATTATCTAAGGCAGGTGTTACACCATTAGCTATATAATCGTAAGCCGCGAGATAATTCGGATGGTGTAATAATGCCCAAGTTATACGCTCTAATGTTAGTTAAATTTCCTTTATACGAGCTGATGTTTTCGAGTTAATGTAATGGAAATGTTCTCTTGAAATTGCTGAAAATGTTTATTTTAGATTATTTTACCTACCGTGTTACTTTTTGTTTCACCTCGAATGTACGTACTAATGTTGCGAAATAAATTAAGACAAGTGATTTAAAGAGTCTTGGAATTTCTTATACGGTGAGTGGAAAATTGGTTTTTAGATTGAAGAATAATGCTAGCCATTAGGTATTCCGGCAATTGGTTCGACATATATCTCGGTATCGAATTGAAGCTTTACTAGAGCCCATCAGAAAGAGATCTTACTGGATCCTACTACGTTATTGGTTTATCTTTTATTACGGGTATCTATTTAACAATCATCGCTGTCTTTGTAATGTGAGGTTTATGGATACATACTAGGTTATATTGTATGTGAATCAAAATACAAATCGATTAAAGATTGAATAAAGCTTTGTCTTAAAGATTTATAATCCCTAAAATTCGAATTGCTTTGTAGTTCGAGAAGTCACACCTCAGAATTAAATAAAAAGAGTAAAATAGGACACTCGAAGAATTTTGGAATTGTATTAGATTAATAAATAACACAAATGATTTGTATTTGTATTGTAAAAATAAATTTCTTATCGAATTCGACATGGATTTTATTGAACAGACTATAAATATTATGGCTTTTAACTTAATTTAATACTTTTAGGATGAAAACAAAAAGAAACTCCTGAGACAGGGTCAACTTAAGCGAATAAATAAATAATCATAGGCATATTGTATTGCAGAAAAGAATTTAGAAAGTACCCAGAAAAGCCTTTGAATAAAGTAAAAAATGTGGAAGATAGGTGGCAAGTTTTTCAGGCACATACCTCAGAAATCTTGTTCCCGTCGCCTGATTTTACTTGTCAATGGTTTATTATCAACGCGAACCGAACCTATAATACACCGCACGACACGAATGGAAAAGAAATTATACGAACATGAAATATTAGTCTTAGCCCATGTTTTACATATTTCTATCTCTTTTGTGTCGGGGAGCAATAAAATTAAGTTTGTTTAGGTAAATATATCTGTAGGGCTAGAGCTTTTTTTTTAGTTTTGTAATGTGTGAGCTTCCGTTTTTTTTACTCAAATCAATCATCTCACATCTGTTAGAGTTTTGAACTAAAGAAAAGACTCACGTCTTCATTCCATATCCCCACTATTTCAACTCTTAATACAAAAGCCTAGTAAAAAAGAGAAATTAATAAACGCAACATATTCAAATTTAATATAATCGGAATTCAAAGTGGATGACGTTTTCGGCGAATTCTGTTTGATCGGGATTGGATTACACAAATTGATTTTACACATTTGTTAATTAAAACAAGTATTCGCACTTCAGCTCTATTCGAAAAAAGTGTATCAAACAATTTCCACGCTTTTTTATACAAACTTATCTCAAAAATGTAATAAGTCTTATGACGCAATATTATTTGTAAAAATAATGTTTTCCCATGTCCATAAAGGTTGGTCCCATTATAGTTTTATTAGCAGGAACATAATACCAAGTAATTTAAGCTACATGGATGCAATGCCCTCTTATCTCATAATCAGGTTTACAGATAAAATGTTAACACCTCTATAGTTTGAGAATGCACGTATAATAGTATATTATACATTTTATATAGGTTATGCAGGCAGCATTCCAAAGACTTGGCGTCATTGTTGGACGCACCTTGAGTCTTATCGAATTTCTGTTGGAGAACGAATGGTTATGACATAATTTGTTTGAAGGTATGGTATAAATAAAGTTTTACTTGACATGTCTCTCAAAGTTAAGTTCTTAAAATGTTTGAAATGAGGTCATGAAACCGCTTTATTTTGTTTTAATTATTAAGAGAATGTATTTCAATTAAGACAATATATTCGCGTAAAGTTTTGCTTGTTTTTAATTTTACCGATAGAGTTTCCGACCTGCTTGCAGTCTACCCACATATTTGGATCGGCATTAATTGGCACTGTCGGGCGGCTAAGTCGAATATATTTAGTTGAAAGTGCGGGATAACAAGACAGCATAGCTGTTACCAAAAATCGTGCGAGAACAATCATGATGTTCCAAAAAAAGTCTACAACGCCTATTTCTTAAAAAAATTTCAAACTTTAATCTTTAAAAAGATAACAATTACTTTTACATACTTTGTCGTGCCAGTAAGTAGTTATGCGTAGAGTCGTTTGGCAGAGTACAAATTTATTCGTGCGATGGAATCGGATTCCACCCGGAGTGCATATGCATGAGTAGGGATACCGCTTTCGACGCGCGACTTTTATGTTTATGGCTGGATTTTTTTACGTTATTGGGTTTTTTATGAAGCGAAATATTATTTGGAATCTCGAGGGGGTTTTGAAGAATCTAGTTTAACTGATATCTGGTTTTGATTGGCGATTCTGTAGCAGGGTTGAGCTGACAAAAAATTGGGGTTTAAAAACAGTAGTCAGGTTTCTAAGGGCGTAACCACACCAATCGATCGACCGTCGATCGACATCATCGAGAAAAGAAGCGTATTTCTTTTTTGTATAATGGGCAGTCTTCCATGTCACCTGAATGTAAGTGTAATTAAGGATGAAATGCCTTTCCAAGAGGTATCTACTTGCTCCCCTTTCGCGTCTGCGATGGTAGTCTGCGAAACTAAAAGTCACTTGCAATTTAAATGGTAACCGGATAACCACGATAATCAGAAACAGAAAGATTCTTAAATATTATTTAGAACATACTTTCAAATGTCAAGTTGCGTCAGTTATCTAAACATACAGTTTTCGCAAACATCATCCAGATAAACACGATGAAAGCTCAAGATCCGAAATCCCGTTCAAATATTCCTCCACTGAATATACCAGAACTAATACGGCCTTCTTCCTAATCAAAATATACGGGAGAAGTTGATCGTTACGTCCTGGTGTGTCCCACTATAAGTCTTTAGTGAAGAAACCAGCCGTAGAAGTTTCTCGAATAACTCCAAACTTGGGTCTAGATGCGGCCCAGTTTGCGAACTTTTTAGTGAGTTTAAAGTTTTTGTGTAAGATATCTGGTTTTATTTAAGATTTATTTGGTCGTGTTGTGGTATATTTTAGTTTCAAGAAAATCGTAGGTGTGAGATTTTTGGCAGTTGCTGTACAAACATGCATTGATATTGTCAGCCTTCATGAAATAAGTGACAATTTGTTTGTGTGTTAAACAGTTTTGAAAGCGTCTTGTGGGCTTATTCTTTTCATCACATTAATCGTTTTTTTTTATTGTTACAGGTAAGAAATTGATTACACTGATGATGCTGGGAAGTCGGAGGTATGCTAAGGTAATTTCGGTCGTAGTAGTTAAAAGGATGTTGCTAACTTCTTTAACATTTAGGGTTTATGCAAAAATAAACTTTATACATTAAAAGTTAAAAAGTGGTTTGTATTCCTACTGTGTGGTACACAAAGACGGCTAAAAATACTTCAAACATAACTTGACATCGCCGGTAGGTACTTGAAAACTGTAAAGGGTTTTTCTATTAATGTTACTTATTAAGGTTTAGAAACACGTGTTTTACACGAGCAAAGACTCAACTCTCGCGATGACAGTTACAAATCATGTGGGCAGATGTTTATGCATATGTTTTGGATTTGCCCTTCGTCAAAACAAAAAAGAAACTGTAGAAAAATCTGTCATTGGCACAACGGTGTTTCGCTTGTCAAAGCTACGTTTAACGGGACCCGTATCAGTTTTTTCTTACTGTAAAAAAAAATGCGAGTCTAGGAAAACCGAATTCAGTCAGCTGTCTCCTTTTTTTGAATCCTTGCTGTAAATTCCAAGATTTCTAAGTTGAGTTTTTTCAATCTCGTTTGAAATTCGTCATCAGAACCGAAGAATACCAATAAGAATCATATTTTCATATTTATAAGATTCCAGTATGAGCACATTATAAAAATAGATTTGTTTTTCATTTGTTAAACAGGAGTTCTATATCTTCGTAACTAGTTTCAATTGTTCTATCAGCATTAGAAAGCCACATAATACACTGGCTTTACATAAAAAGATCTAACATTAAAACTTTTTTGTGATGTCGGTCGAAACCTAAATAACACGTACACAAGTACAGCTCAGCTAAAAACCTCTTAATTACATTCTAATACAATTCATGAAGTTGGAAACAAGAGCGAAACTTGTTAAAACATGAGATATAACTGGTTTGACCTTAAAAAGTTGTATTAGCATGACGTTAGCCGCGAGTCGCGTAGTGCAGAAATTTGAATAATTTTACATATACATGTGGATGCGGCGATCGGAGTGTGACTGTGTTCAGTCGGTTCCGGGGATTGTGTCTGTTTGATTTGATTATAAAGTTGGTTGTGATGCTGTATATGCGTAGTTGTGATGTGTTTATGATGGCCTGGTTGCATTAGTTAGTGGTAAATAAGTTGAGAGAAAGAGAGAGAGAGAGCCATTTAGGAAAAACTGTAATAAAGGATCTGCCTTTACTGAAGAGTCAGCCAGAATATGCATTGATGTCCTATCCTCCTTAATCACCTTGGCTTATAAGTAAATATAATCGATTGATACTGATCCAGTCAAGAAGTACCACATACCAGCCATCTTAAATTTCAACCAAACTTTGCATCATCCAGTTTCTTTTCTCCACAATATAACTTATAGTTTATTCCCAAGTCGTTTGCCACACTTCCAGTGGTAAATGGTTCATGTAATAAGATGCATCAGTTCACTTCTGATTAACTAAGGATATTTTTCAAACAATTATCCGCTCAGTTTCCTGAGAAAATTGTTTGAGAATGAAAATGTACATAATTTATTTGATGAGCTCCATTGAGTCACAGTTTCTTATTATTTTAATATGATCCTTCTTATCTTTTGATACGTTTTTAAATATCGTTTTATTGTTCTGGGATAATAAATCTCCACATATTCACTAATTGTATTGCCACCGTTAAATCAGAATCTCGTGTTATATATTTATGCAAGTTAATTCGGAAAACGTACAGTTATATGGAATTAAATTAAAGTTTCGCATTTAATGACTTAAGTTATTATGAATTTGTTTAAAGGCCGTATTATTAGATTTTTTTTAAATCGACATAATTTTTTTATTTCGTTAATCAACGTTATCGAGTAACAGATATATGTGCAATATATTTACATTTCACAACTCACGCTTGAATGTATGTCTATGTATATCTTAAAAGATCTCAAATTAAAAACCTGATAGTCGTGCAAAATCGTCATAGAACAGTAGGTATCTACTGCTGGACAGAAGCAGATGCTGCACCGGTTCGCAGCCTATATTTGCACGTATCATAGTATTTACATAATCGCATTCCATAACATTAGAATCCAATTAACATGAATGGTGTCGTCCTCATTTGGACCTGTTGGCTCGTTGCCAAAATTTCACCCCTATGGATACAACAACTATTTGGATGATAGATAGTATACTTGCCAGAATGGGACATAAACAGGTTTTTTAGTTTCCGTTAATATGTGTTTTATGGACTTTAAGAATCAATGAGTATTAGTGTGGTGTTAGATGTGGTTATCTTCTGGGATATTATGAAATATATGCGGTTATCCCCTGATCCTGTATTTTTGAACTGATGGTAAGCAGCATCCGCGCCGATAGACATCGTTAGTCGTAGGTGTTTTATTTATTAATAATTATTGTGATTGTTATCTCGACTAATAATGCGTGGCGGACCTTGATGATGCGGGCTTTTGATGAGATTGCCTTGGCTGTGATCGGAACAGAACCACGTGAATGTAAGGCGGGAAAAAAAGATGAACTGTAGTACGGTCCTAGACGAAATCTTGACAAAGAAACTCTACATAATATTATTTTAAACACAGTATTATTTTCACGTTATACTAAGTTGTCTTATCTTTAGGAACATTATACTGCACATAAATACTGTTATCTCTAAAATCTACAGACATTTCTACGAACTTTTATTATATTACATTTATGTCGATTTCGCAAAACAACTTTTAAGTACACACTTACACAGTACATTCAAAATTCCTTTAAACAAGAACATTCTTATGTAAACATTTGAAACTTGGCTTCCCAGTAAATGGAAAGCTTTCACCGTATTTCATTATTAAAAGACCTGAAAAGGGAAAACCGCGAGTTTTTCGTATTTCGTTTGTTTTCTTTCTTTCACCTTTTTACTAGTTTCCTTTTTGGCGCTGTAATCTGCCACGAAATATGTCCAAGCCACCGCTATAAATCTTTCATAAGCGAGGACCGTCTAAATTGTGTGTAATGGGCACTGCTAACACATAAATTGTGGTAAAGGCGCGGAATAACCAGAGCTATTGAGATTTAGGAGATGTAGCCTAGATATTAAAGATGACTTATTGGTCGGACAGTTATTAGTAAGATTTGAATAAGCTAATTTGAACATTGATGTGGATACCAAGGGAATATTAAATCAATGGAAGGCTCGTTTTTGGAAACAAATTGCCACTTGATTTTGTGTTTAAAAGACTTCATTAATGATAATGATTTATGGTTTCTTATTAATCAAGACATGCCTTGTAGTAATTTATACAAAATTGCCGGAGTTTGAATCATCAGATTTGCTCTGAATTACTAAACGACTTATTATATGACTGGATTTCTATGAAGATGTTTCGCGTAGACACAGTATCAATAATTTAGTCCATCAGTAGATGGCGTTGCATGTGTTGATGGTGAATCAAGATACTTAAAAACGATTTTGAACATTTATGGTCTGAAGATTTAAATTAGGGTAACATACAGAATGGTGCGTAATTTTTTCTATTCTTTGACCCGCATACTTTCTTTTTTTACATTATTCGTAGCATGTTTTCTATAGTTTTTTAAATGATTTCATAAATACATTAACTGGTAATATGCGCTGAGTTATAACAATGAAAAAAAAAATTTTCTCTGTCAACAAATCTGTTAACAATAAGACAATCAAAGTCTTGCCATGGGGTCTGTTAGTAAATAATAATTATAAAATCCCCAGATAAACACACCAGCTATAAGGCCTCAAAGTCAGCAGAGGTCGTGTTGCAGGTGACCATACAGTGGACTAGGGGGGGAGGGAACCCAGAATAAACGTAGATATATAAATATTAACAGACATCTGTGTTCGTCACACTAATGATATGCCTCGGCCAGGATTCGAACTTGAGACCTCCGGCATATGAGGCAGAGCAGTACGCCACTCGGCCGTCTCAAGAATTGGCTTAATGGAATTAACTTTAAACCCTTCCATCAATTAACTCGAAATCATTAATAGCCCTCAAAAATGCATTTTAGCTTCAGAGTAAAATTACTGAACCAATTTTTCGAGAAACCGCCCCAACCCTGAGGTGGTGGATGGATGGCCGCCATTTGTTAGCAACCCTTGGTAGGGTTGTTCGTTTTAATTGTCTATCAATCAGGGTTGCTCGTCCTTAAGTCAGGGTTTGCGAAGGTGGTTTCGAGGGGGGCCTTTTGCGGTGAAGAATTGCTTTTGTTCTGGGTGATTTTTTAGCGGATTTTCGTGGGGATGTGATGTGTTTGAGGGGAAGGATCTAGATATCTAGCGATAAGGACGGCGAAGTTTCGTCGGTGCGTGACGGAGTATTAAAATCTGAGAATAATTAGTTGGTGACAATTGTTAGAAACTTATTTCATTGGAGAGATTTTTTTTTTTTGGCTTGTTATCAAAAATTATTTCAAATAACTGAACACTGTAAAGATTTGAAAAATATAATAGAGTAATAGTAAATTTTTTTGTTAGTGGAAGGATAAAAACATTTTTGTTGCTATTGTTCCTTTTCAAGGAAGAAATAGTTTCGTATTTTGCTGTGAACCTGTAAAATATCAATGTTTTCATAAATTATTTAAGTAACTTTCTTAACACTAGATAAGCCTGTTTTTGAATTGAAATTTTTTCCAATTGAAATGATTTTTTTGCTCGAATACACACTAACAAATCTAGGATGTAAAACCAAAATTTTCAAACCAAATTATCCCATTTCGTTCACAACATTTAACAAAACTTCCTTTTATGTATTAAATAACCTTTCATGTTGAGACCTAATTTTATGCAGATTAGTTTTGTATTCGTCCGGCGGTGTCTCGAGTTGGGTTCGCAAGCATGCTGCGCACGCGCACTTTGCTGGGTGACTAACAGGATGTGGCCTCTTGGACACACCGATGTGTGACAATGTTAGAACATAGTTAATAATTCGCGAGGTTTTTGTCTGGTTGTACAGTTATAAGATAGACAAAATATAGAAATGTATTTAGTAAATTTCTAAATAAAGTGTGGACCACAAGCAGAAGTTATCTAGGTAACCGTCAAAAGAACTGGTGGAAATTAAAACATAATAACTTTTTTCGTGTACAACCTCCGTCGTACCAAGATTACACCCCAAAACTACTTAATACCGCCATAAAGGTGAGATTGTAAACCATTATTGGTGGCTTTAAGTTAAGGCCAAAATATCCTGGAATGTAAATTACGAACGAAATCAATTTTTATTTCTATTGCAAGATGATGATGATGCAACCATTGTTGATTTGAAAGCATAGAAATCTAAAGATGTATTAAATTTCATTATACAATCAATCACAGTTTCACGTCTGCCCTATAATTGATTATTTCCATACGTTCAGAAAACTAAGGCGTGCCAAGCTCACATCACGTTCCCCGAGACCAATCCGAGTGTCACGGTGAAATTGCGACTCCGGGCGCTCGTCAAAATGCCCGCTTTTGATTTATAATGAAAGACCGGCGACCGATCCCCGGTCTGCTATATAAGGACATGTCAAAAATACGACAAGTATGAAGAGGGGTGACTAATTCGTCACCATATTTATCTGATTACTTATGCTTAGTTGGTTTAGGTTGTATAAAATGGTTTTATACAGTTATGAAAATGTAATAGGAGTTTTTATTGGAAATAGAGTATGCAACAAACGTTTTCCGTCTCACCTGTTGGAGAGTGATGACGAAGATTACCGCGATTATAGCTCTTGTAGTTATGGCGAAATATTGAAACGGCGAACTAAATCGTGATAAGAGTCCCGCGAATCCCTTAAATTATAGTTATAAACTCGAAGAACCATCATTTTACTCTTGAAGATTATATTTTGTCCAATTACAAATACGTATATTAACTCGTATACATTTAATAACGTTTTTATAGGAAAAGAAATGTCACAACCTGGGCCAGGTCTTTGAACACCATCTAAAAAAATAGTCAAATTAATGGTAATTATAGAAAAAATACAAATAATTTGATTTAATCAGTGGTTAGATGGTAAGAAAATAAAAAAGTCAACATTATTTGTGTTCGTTTTAGCAGGCAACATTGACAATGAGTCTTTTCTATGGCGGAAGTTGTCAAGTGAAGTTAGTTCACTAAGCAGAGAATACAGCCACCTCATTTACGGCACACTTCACTCACATCACATTGATAGTTGTCTACCTGTGTGTTTGATTGATCGTTGCGCTTGAGTTCTTTCTTTCGGTTTCATTTTAATTTTACAACTGTTAAATAAACTAAAAATACACAAAACAATTCAATTCAATTCTGTGGACGTAATGGCAACCAGCCGTCGATACTACTCGAAACACAAAAAAAAGGTGTAAGTAGGTAAACCTTAACTGTCAAAATGACATTTTTTCCGCCATGATGTTTTTTTGTTGCACAATTTCATTTCCTACCAATAAATAAAGTTTTTTAATAACGATTTAACAATCGAAAAGTGTTTTAAGCATCTTAAACTATTTTTTGATGAAGTGTACAAAGACCTGGCCCAGGCTGCTTGCATTTTGGGACATTTCTTTTATGCATAGCAAATTTGGCTTTCATTTTATTGAAATATTTGATCGTTTTCTGTCAAATTAAACAATCATAGTAAGCTAAATAACCTTTTCACGCCCACTGTGTAAGTATTAGTAAAATGTATCGAATTGCTTCATTAGCAGATGTTTTAATTGAGGCAAATATTCATTTGTTAATGGTAAATCAACACTGCTCCAGCTAGTTTACATAATTTTTTTCTCCAAATACTAAAGGCGAAAAGTTATAGAGAACCTTTGAGTAAAAATTTAACGAAAGACTTTAAAAATAAAATTCCGCTCTCATTTGATCCGGAAAATTTCCATCATTTGAGACTAATTGCGGATTTTATCTTCGTCCTCAAAGAGATCGTTTTCAAAGGTTTTTAATTTATATTTTACCCGTACATTGGGGCTTCTTTTGTCCTACTTTTGAAGCTTTTCAAAAGAGATAATTCTCCACACACTTCGCTCTCTACATTCTTTCAGAACTTTTTGACACCGTCTCATCGAACAATTAGATAAATACTCAGACGCAAAAACTTTTAAGTACTTTTATCTTCACATGCAATAAAATTGAACGTGTATTTTCAAACAAAATTTATTGCAGCTACGCGAAGAATGACCCCCATAGCTTTAAACTTTCAAACTTCCTCTACAAATATCATTTCTGTATTACTCGGGAAAACGTAACTTTTATTGATATGAAAACTCTATCAGTAGCTATCAAAGTTTATTTCGATGTCGACATTTCTCGATCTGGGAAGTTAGTCTCGCAACGGTATTCCTCCGCCTCTGGCGAATAAAATGCATCATAATCCATTCCGGAATCCATATTCATGACTCTGCCAGGTCCGGATCGAGCCAGTTCGAACCGGTCTCAACCGGAATTTTCCGCATCAAGGCGCCAGCTCGTCTGGCAGACTGCCTTATTCCAAACATTATATTAAGCAAAATACAGACTTTTGCTTGTTTTTGGAGCACGTAGCTTTTTGTTAACGAATAGATTACGGACGTAGATGCTGTTGAATTAATATCCATGAATGCAGTTATGTTTAGCATAATGTTCTTTTAAACGAAATTTATATTAAGTTTCTTCAGCCCGAATGCCAACTACCATTAGGTGCTTGCTTGTTGTCTTTAGTTTGTTAAAGTAGTTTTTTAGTGACTGATAAAATGTAAAAATGTAAAATGATCACTAGCGGACGTTCAAGAGGGTATTATTAATAGTTATCTCTACAAAATAGCAGTACAATAATGAACACCCAGTTTAAATCAGTCACATAAAACAAGGATATAAATTACAAAACAATGTTGCAGCTATTAATTAAAAGGACGCTTTCCTGTTTATGAGGGACATAAATTTCCCTTAATTTAAATCATCATCAATCGGCCATTATTTTCACTTAGCTCCTGGCCGTTTATCGCGCAAGTTAATTATGTGTATTTACTGCACTGCAACATATGCCTGCTTCAGGGGCGTTATCAACATATTCGAGAGGATTTCCTACTACACATATTGTATTTAATTCGGCTAGTACCGATCGTCCATTCGGGCTCAAACCTGACTTTCATAAGCCGGGCGGCTTGTTTCCAGAACATTCATTTGCACATACAGGTGAATATCTTTGTAAGTTGCTGTTAAGCTTCTTTGCGTATAAAGTTTAAATTTATACAATACCAAAATAGAGAAAAGTACCTATATCAAAATAAAGACAATCAGAGTTAAGAAATTATTGTTAATTACATCAACTAGAGAACTATTTAAGACTATGTTTTTATGTAAACAGCATTTTAATTAAAGAAGTACAGGTTTAATTCAACAATTGGACAATTAATTGGACAACCCCGATAAAGCATTGTATACTCGAGTTTTAAATATTTTTGTTGATGTGTTAAAGATATCAATATTGTGAAGTGTGTTGTTGTAAGTCTTGCAGATTCTATAGAGTGGTGGGGATAAAGCAAAGAGGACAGAGTGTCTTGTTCTACGTTTAGGGACGTTAAAGGATATTTGGTCCAATATTTCGGGGCAGATTAATTGATTTGTACATATCCTAAATAAAATACTTGCATCGGCAGCAATCCTTCTATGTGTAAGAGGGGTGATATTGAATTTAGGTAGCAGTTCTATGTACAATAATTTACGATGGTTAAACTTATAATTTACTGCTCTAAGGAATTTTTTTTGTATTATTACTATTTTATTTATATATATTTTGTAAATTGGGTTCCAAATGACGGAAGCATATTCAAGGCATGGATGCATCAAACTTTTATATAGAAGTAAATATGTGGAGACATTACGAAATGGTTTGGCGCTGCGAAGAACAAACCCTGACATTCTATGAGCTTTTTTTACGATGCTGTCTATGTTTTCATCAAAAATAAGCCTATGATCCATGATGATTCCAAGATCTTTTGTGGTTTTGACTTTATTCACCAAATGGCTTCCTATACTATAGCTAGATTTTATAATATTTTCATTTCTAATAAATGAGATAGATATGTGAACATTTTTCAAAAGCGAGTTTTATTTTATTATTAATGCAATATACAGAGAATCTGTCAAAGTCTTCTTGAATAAGACAACAGTCATTGGAGTTCCCAATTGTTTTAAATATTTTTAAGTCGTCAGCAAATAATAAATACTGGCAGTTTTGAAAACAGGAGTCTATATCATTTATAAATAAGACATAAAGGAGGGGTCCGAGAATAGATTCTTGAATTACCTCTGATGGAACCTTAGTAGCTTCTGACTCATGACAACTTATAACAACCTTCTGCGTTGGACCTCTTAAGTATGATGCAAACCATTTTAATAGGTTTCCATTGATGCCATAATAGGCTAGTTTTTTTAATAGTAGGAGGTGATCAACTTTATCGAAAGCGTTTTGGAAGACAGTATATATAGCATCTACTTGTGTACGATTGTCCATGGAGTTAAATAAGAAGTTACTAAATATAAATAGGATTGTCTCGGTTCTTTTCTTTTTCATAAAACCGCGTTGCTGCGGTATGATGATCTTTTTAATGAGAAGATAGAGAATGTGATGGACTACGGATTCAAACAGTTTTGGCAAGGCACACCGTATTGCTATAGGCCTGTACTGTGAGACATGTGACTTGGAACCCGATTTGTGAATGGGTGATATGTGAGCTATCTTCCAACGTTCAGGAAACACACCATTTTTCAGACATTTGTTATAGTTAATAGCCAGAGGAATTTTTAGTATTTTACCAGTTTTTTTTATAAAATATGGTGTGATTTTATCTGGGCCTGGCCCTTTATTATTTTTTAATCTTTTGATTTGTAACCCTACATCTCTTTCTGATATTGAAATATTTGATAAAATCTCAACTGAATCAGGATAGGGTAAATTATTTAATGTAGCTTCATTTATTTCAGTTGGGTCATCATAAACTGAGTTGAAAAACGTGGAAAACAGCTCACATATTTCTTTTGGACTATTTGCAGTTCGGTTTTCCATAATCATTGGACTTGGGAAACCAGTGCCAGATGTTTTCAGAGTGTTAATATACGACCAAAACTGTTTTATGTTATGTTCCATAGCAAGTTCAGTATTAGAAGTATAATTACGAAAACAATCACGCAAGATGATTTTGCATATAGAGCGAAGAAGTGAAAATTCTTGGTAGTGTTTAAGATTACCGTACATTTTCCATTTCAGCAAAAGTTTTTGTTTTCTGTTAAAGTTTTGTTTTAATTCTTTTGAGAACCAACTTGGATATTTGTTGTTGTTTTTGTTTCTATTCAAAGGAGTATGAGTATCAATGATTTCGTAAATAATGGTATAGAATCTATCGACAGCGGAGTTAGGGTCGAGATTGGTTAATTCAAGCTCCCAGTTCACACTTGATAGTAATTTCATGATTTCGTTATAGTTACTCTTACGGAAATCGTACCTAGGAACATACATTTGGGGGATTTCATTGGCTTGTACGTCAAGCTCAAACTGTAATGGAGGATGAAAGTTGACAATTTTGCTCAAAGGTAGAACCGGTTCAGTAACTACACATTTAGTAATTAATTCCTGTGCTGTAGTAATTAACCTATGATTAGCAGTGTATTGTAACTGTGTTTGCGTCTATCGCTAATTTATTGATTGGTTCGCGTCGCTAGGATTACAAGATCATTTGTCAGTCGTTTCACGTCACGTCACGTCGGTTTGAGTAAACATGTTGTTAGGAGTGTGCGATGTCTTATACATTTGCATATTTTAGCTAAATAGTATGTGCTAGGAATTTGAAGATAAAATATGAAAATCAGTTTTACTGTACAAGATTTCTGTAATTGTCGTTCCATTATATTGTATTGTTGAAGCTCTGTAATTTTATGGAAAGCATTAAATAATTGAGTATTAAAACTTTTTTTTAAGTAACTAATTATCAACTGTAGACTTTCTTTTTGTACAGTTCTCTAATTTTAAATTAAAAAATGCAGGCTAAGGACGAGGGCTTTGTTGCTTTATTCACTCCTCGTAAACTTTAGGCTTCTGTGGGAATCGCAAATGCCAATCGATTCGAGAATGATAGATCTTAGGTGTAGAAAGAAACCAATGGTACTAACTTTTGGGATACTGTGACGTGGTTTACATATAGCTTAATTTTCTTAGCGCTCACTGCCAAAGTCATTTGATCTGTCATTGAAAAAAGAAAAAAACTGCGATCCAAAACAGAATAAAATAGTTAAATTAACCTCTCGATATAAAGAGTCTCGAGCTGATAATATTTTATAGGTTATATCTCCGTCAAAAATTTCATTTGAAGCCGGTCCGCGGTCACGCACGCCCTTTCCGCGTCGTCTCGTTGTTTTCGCACATTCCGCTCATTTTCGACCGTTTCGCCGGCGATGGGTTTACGTGACCGGACGCGGCGAATTCAGGGTTATTGTATGTCACGATGCTTCCCTTTTACTTTTTTTTATCGAGCTTTGTTTTTATATGATAGTTTTACAGATTTGATGGGATTGTCTGGCGATTCAAATGTAGTTTTATTTTCGTAGATTTGGTACTAACGATTGGCTCATTTGGAACTTAGATTAGCAAGTTGTACGTTGGTTGATATAATTTTGATGATGGGGATGAAGCTTTTTGTTAGTTGAATAAATATTTTCGGTAGTAGCCTGTCTCATACGCAAGAGGTTTTAGGTTCGCGTCCTGGTCGGGGCATTCATTTGTGTGATGAACACAGATGGTTGTTTTTGGGTCAGGATTGTTCGCTGTATGGTCACCCGTAACACAAGCTCTGCTTACTTTGGAGCCACACAGTTGGTGTGTTTGTCTGGGGATTTTATTTATTAACTATCTATGCATATCGAACTTAAAACTTTCAGGAAAGTACCCAATAACTTTGATTTGATATAAAGTGTGCTAGTAAACTTAAAGCGCTGCTGTTTAGCTGACTTACTACGCAGGAGCAGTAAACTATAAAGCGATTGATTGGATTGGATTTATCAAGCTGTTACTAAACTACACATTTAATACTTGACTAGCTTCTATTAATTACCTCTCTGTCTCGATTTCAAAAAAAATTTCAAATTGTCTTGTAACTTGAATACCTTTCGAGGTTTTTTTGTTTTTTTTTACTTTGTCATAGCTGGGAAACTTTTACACGATCCATCTGATGATAAGTGGCATTAATCGTAGGTGTTACATCAGTAACTAATCAGAGTTATATTGTTATTTATTCATTATCGACTAATGATGCGTTGCCGACCGTAGACTTAATTTGAAAATTCCTTTGTTTTTTGTTTTTTTTTTACTGAAAAAGGATTAGACGTTTATTTTATATCTCACCAGATGGAAAGTGACGATGAACACGAAGGTGTTACACGTGTATCCACGAGATACCTATTCACTCGACGCTTGAAAGAACTAGGACTATAGTTTTCTGGAAAAACAGACGCAGGCAATTCATTCCACACCTTGGCGACCCGCTCCAATAAGGAACTATCGAAGCGTTTGGTTCGACTTCTTGGGATATCTACTATAAAGGGATGGAAGGCCTGTCTGCGTCTAGTAGTCCGATGTAAGAATTATTGTTCCAGTAATTACACTGTCTGTCCCTTCCCTTTATCTGAACTCTAAAACCAATATGTAGCAGTTTCGTTTATTGCAGTCTCATTGCTCAAGCTATCTTTCATCAGCCAAAATAGCGAAACAATCGAAGGTCTCTTCCCACGGTCCTTAACCTTTTGCCCCGCCCAATTGGACACACGCCTTCTGAGGAAAAAACTATGACAGCCACCCGTGTAATGGGTGCCATTAGATGCAAACATTACGGTGACGTCATTAACCGAAGCCTCATTAGAGCTAACGGGCTGTGGGAAGCGTTTTGTGACGTCATAGAAACAATGGAAGTGCGGAGTTAGGTGGAGGGAGGGTTTTAGACATAAGTGTGGTTTTGTTACGATTTATGTAGCTAATTTGAGATATATGCGTGACGATTTGTATTATTCTATCTGGTTTTAGATTTAAGAGGGGCTGTTAAATTAAACGTGTTTGTAAATCAAGAATATGCGGCGAAAGGGTGTTAACACACCCATATAAACAGCAAGCTGCACTAGGTGGGGATTTAATGATGGTGTATATGATCAAATAAGAAAATAATAAGATGTAGATTTCGCCAGATTAAATAACCTGACTGCTAAATTATTTTCCCGCGTAATTCCTGTTCTCCTACAATTGAGACGAATCTAATGATGCCTCATACGTTCCGTCAAACGTTTAAGCTGTAGAACGCGAACGTGACAAAGAGATATGTATTTATACCTTCATACATATACTTGAAGGGCAGTCAACATTTTTTATATCAAAATTATTTATGTTTTCATAAATTTTTTCGTTTTTCTGACCGAATTGACCCAGTTGAGTTACAAAGCGAGCTGTAGATTAACCGGACGTTTTGTGGTAGATTACAATAGAATATTACGATCTAGTAGTTTTTCATAAACAAGGCCTAGATACACACTGAACAAAAAAAAAACAAAATATTAAAAAACATAACTGAAATAACGATGACCAGTATAATCAAACTAAATAACTCCATCAAACAGAATCCACCTATTATCTGACGAAAGCCCGGCTTTAAACGAATAAGCTCCCGAACAGATCGATTATAATATGAAATCGAACCAATACGCCAGGTTTAATAGGATACCGGGAACCGAAGCGTGGAACCCAGTGAACTGTGGAACGTGCAGTTTGTATTGCAGGCCGATAAAAAGGTTCCGTGAGATTGAATGAATTTTCAAGTAGGTACTTGTCAATCTAGTGGTTGAGAGGTTCTCCTCTTTCAAGACTCTACTTTTACATAACAAAACGAGCGATGAAGAAAGAAAAGAAATATGGCTCAATACTTTTCTTATAGTCATGGCCCGTGGCGCTTCTCGATCTTCAGTTTCCGGGTTCGATCCAGTGAATAAGCTACTTAATTATTACGAAGGTATGTGTGGTGTTCTTTAAATTGCCTGAAACTACCCCTTATCTGGGCGAGGCTGAGCCCTGATCCCTTCAGTGGAATTATTAAGGCTGTCGTGATGTGATAAAACACCTACCGAAATAAATATCAATCATGCTGCTGTCCTTATTCTCCAGACAGACAGCAGTCTAGCTGGTTACGCCAACGAGTAGTTACTTTTTGGCTGTAGTTTTTGAAATAAATAGCAAAGACTGTTTATTTGTAAGCTTTGATTAATAATGTTTTTTTTTGTAATTCTTCACCATTAGCTACATTACTCTGGGTATACTTAAATACCCTGGGAATATCAAGTGAAACCGCATGCATGGTTTGTAATATAAAAACTTTGAAATTACCAATAAAATTTACCGAAATATTTTACCTCTAGAACAAGAACTTATCTAAAAAAAAACATCATTTTATCACGCAATCTCTGAAACTCTTAAGTTTTTATTGAAATCGAAATAGCTTGACGTGCAACAGTCGCCAAATATTCCATAACCGTCAGAAATCGCACCTCAGAGTTATTTTTGGATATCCTTGATAAGTTGAAATCTGGTAACAGCTATGCCAGCAATGACGTACCGTAAATTGTTTACCAAAAACCACATGTTTATTGCCTGTTCATCTGCACAGTTTAAAATTTAGCTTTATTTAATTACCGCTACTAGTTATCGGATGAGTGGCTACCTTCAGTGTCAGAGTTTACCAAGCTGCCTCAGGAAAACCCACGGGCCCTTGACACACTTATCGACAACCACCGGAACCGACGGCTGAACCACGGAAACGCCAAGTTCTAACATCCACTGGAGGCCGGCCACCCATCCTTGTTTTGCCGCACCGAACGTGGCTTAACTTTATGAGCCATGAGCGCTGTAAAAAAAAGCTCGGTAGTTGATAGGAAAAGGTAAAATAAATTATTTAAGTTACGGTTAAAAGGAGTAGAAGTGACTTTTGGCAGTTGCAATCAACTTAGAAATGGCTGTAATTACCCAGTTAAGACGAATATAAAGCTATTTTGCTGTATTTCAAATGAAACTTAATATGTCACCCCATATTAATATTAAGACTCTTGTTTGTAGAGGGGTGTTTCGGCGCTATGGTAGTGGTAATACAAAACCTAAGGTGAGATTCGCTACACGCCTCGAGTTTTCGTAAATCAGTTGTGTAGCCTTATATTAATATTTGTAATGAAGCACTATTTCTTTCCAAAGTTTTTACCGAGCGCCTCCTGCGAAAACTAAGAACGCTTGAAAGATCTTTAAAGGCCGTAAACAAACAGCAGACGAAGAAAAAACAATTTAGAGAAATCGTCTTCTAAGCGAAATATGGAAAATATTTAATCTGTGAAATATCTGTCACATTACAATGTGAATATTTAACCGATAGATTCGATATTTTTCTGACAGTCTTATGGAAATCGCGTGAATAGTTAAGTAGATACTTTTTGTGGAACAAAAGATATAAAAAAATATATATTTTCTTTGACGCAATGTCCCTGGGTTTCTAGTGTATAAAATCGGTGTTTCAGAATTTCTGTTCATTTTTATTTCCTAGAGAGTGAAAAATATTTATATGTAGGCTATCCATAGCTAATACGGATCTCACGTATTGTGGATTGTTCTGCCCCTAGACAAATGGCATTCGACGATGGAATAGCAAAGCGAATATAATGCTAATTAAACATTGTATTCGCTTTTCTATTTAATTGACGAAAGCCATTTGTTAAAGAGGCTGGTGTTATATTAAGATACGTATTTCTGTTTATATTTTAGTGACAAAAATATTTTGTTGCTGAGAGTATTCTAATGACCATAATAACAATGTCAACGTGGCGGTTGTTCCCGCTAAAATGAACCTTTGAACACGAACCTCATCTTTGAACACATCATATATTCGTGGGTACGGATATGTAGATGTAGTGTGCGGGTGTATAGACCAAAAATGAGGCGGGGCGCGTCTTCGTAGGTCAAGCTCACTACTATGTTTAATAACATTGAAGTTTTCGTTATGATGATTCAAATCATAACATCCCATTCCAAATTGGGTACAAATTTAAACAGGTGTGGTATACCTAGTAGGAGGTATACATGATATAGTTTGATGGGATCTAAACCAAGGGTTTTCCTACGGGTCCTCAGGGAAATTACTTGATTTTACCGTTCACTTTATTTTGATGAGCCCGAGTTTTGGATAATTGCATTAAGCGTATTTGAATAATAGTATTCCAGGGGTGATTCGAGGGCTTTTTGCTTTCATCCATCTCTCCCGAGGGCATGATACGAGGTTTGTATAAAGAGATTATATTTTTAAAAGTTTCCCAAATTTGCGAAAGAATTTTTTGTGTCTCATGTTTTGGTAGGTTTGTGGTTTTGTTAACTTCAGCTAGCTTGTACGATGTATTTACCTATATTGTAAATAGAAATGTAGTGGTACCGGTTATTATATTAAATTTAATTAAAATTAAATTAATAATTAATATTATATTAAATTAAGTATGACGAGTAAAATTATGTCTCATTTTATTCTACGATGTTTAATAAACCTCATATTATCCGTGTTTGAGAAAAATGTAAGGTTACCCGTATTAGGAAATAAAGCTCTATTCATGAACAAATTGAGTTAAGTGTTCTTTATCAAAACAATATCCAACCAAAATTACGTAGGCGAAGCCGTGGGCGAAGCGAAAGCGTCATTCGAGAAACCATTCGTAAATTATTTTGTATTAATTGAAACTTTTGTAAAATTTTGGAGAAAATAAGAAATGATGCAAAGCTTTTTTGTGAGGAATCCGGATATCTTAGAAATGACCAGAGGGGTACGGTTTCGAGATGTTACAGTTTATTACCGTCCATAACCGAACTTAGCCTGTTATCTTAATTTTCTCTAGAGTATTCAAATTGGTCTACTTCCTGCCACCTAGTCGTCTGTCCTTCATCCTACACCGTGTTTACGTTGACCTAGCCTCACTTAATGATTATAATACAACTGCAGATGTCACTGGTCTGTGACTATTCATTTTTATATTCACATTCGATTCACATCAAGATCTCCTTCCGCCATAATTATCACGTTTATGTGGTCGTGTTCCGTTTAAGGAGAAAGAACAGCCAGTGCAAGTACTGGAACATTCATCTGAAGCCTACGGCGGGTAACCCATCATTAGTCGATGTAATCATCACATTCGCTAGTAATGAATAAAAAACCCCACGACCAATGATGCCCATGGGTGGGGATGCTACTTACAATCACGTGGGTCGCGTGGGTTAGCCAGCCGGCTATGAATGTAGTAAAAAAGAACATTAATAACTTAAAAATACTTGATTCCACAAAACTAATGTTATAACGGTTAGTATGATTAAATTTCGAATTGGAGAAATGTCTATTGAAATGTCTAGTATTTTCCGTTTTTTCCCAAGTGACCTACCCAGCCCACTTCTCTTCGATTGACAGTATCTCGCAAACAATTGACATTTTTCATTATGAATGCGTTTGAAAATGGAACGCTATGAAATGTTCTGAAGAAAAGAAATCGCTTTATCAAAAATGAGACATTCAATAGTCTCCCGTGTATTCTTATATTTAAATATTACGTCGCTATGTGTACTTTGTGCTATTGTAGTAGATATTTATCTGTTCATATTTTATTCAAGGAATCGTTCATTTAATATTGAAAAAATTTTCTTGCTTGTAATAATAACATGTAAGTAACAGAGGCGGACGTGAACGAGATGTTGAGACGTCATTCCTTTCCATTAAATTGGAGACGCCGCTAAAAGAGACATAAATATTAAAACTGATAATTAAAATTAGTATGAGATTGAAGAAAAATGTATGGTAAAAATGGCTATCCAGCATCAAATTTAGCGTTGATGCTGGGTGGCCGTTATCTTCCTATGATATAGTACTAAGTCTTTACATCATTTTGTTCAAGTCATTTTGGTAAATATAGACAGAGCCTTTTCATTAGTACTAAAATTATACTCCTACTAAACATAAGCATAAAATGTTATAGTATTGAAACTGTCATTTTTGCAGATTTATCTCGTAATAATAAAGTAAGTCATAAAGAAATATACCTAATAGTACTCTTAAGCTACAGATCATGATCCCTCTTTCGATTTTATTTATTAAAGGCGCCTGACGCGAGCTGTCACTAACTTGCTGTCAAGTTTCCTGTAGGGTTTTCGTAGAAACAGGTGTTTTTAGGGTTCAGAAAAGCTGAACAAAGACGATGGGACGTATCATATTGTTTGTAAGACACATTATAGACGATTACTGACAGGCACATTTGGTTTGTGAGACTATTCGAAATGGTTGATTCGATTTTATGTCTTCCTTTCCAGCTCTGCTTCAGTGAGGTCCGTGTGACATAAGTATTAAATAATTTTACCGTGTAGTTCCCGTTCGCATTGCAATTCGGAGAAGTAATATACCTGATGTCACTCCCACTACTGAGACAAATCGAATGATACCTCACATCTTGAAACCCGTGTAACGGTTTGGGCTGTGAAGTGAGGCAAAGAAATATACACACACACATAAACTCGAAAAACTTCTGACAGTCGGGTGAAACTAAACTCGACGAAGTTAAAAGCTGATTTGGGGGTCCATTTATAAATCAATTTATGTTTGGATAGTTTTGATACATTTTGACCTGAATCTCACACATAAGGCGTACGAAAATGTTTGTGACTTCTTGTAAACGTAAAAAAAAAGAAAGTAATTGCAATGGTACAATAATAATTAGGCTTTATGGTTTGATCTTTGATGTTCTAAGTTCGAATTCGTTGATTTTATCTGAACACATTTTGATGTAAAACTAGTTTATGAACAATAAAACCTACCTCTCGCATATTTAACGAGAAATGTAGTTTCCTTTCACATATCTCCGTCTTCACAATTTCCGTCGCAACATAAAACAAGCTTAAAAATCCCCAAGAATGTCCTAGCTCAAGCACGTTTTAAAAAGCATATCTCATCTCGAGATACTTTGGAGACATTGTCTTGCATCCGCTGAGACAATGTCTCCAGTCCGCTAGATGGCGTCCCACTTTAGGCAGTCGTCCTAAGTGATTGTTTCACTGTTGTAACTGGGTCTTTGCGTTGAGACTTGAACTGGATCTAAGAAATGTTGTGCAGATTGCTTTAGTTGGAATACATAGTTTTGGTTGATTTAAGTTTTAAGCTTCTGATGCGAGGAGTAAAGCAGCGTAGATTAATGTAAGATTTCTTTTTGCTTGATTAACTTGAGTCTATACTGAGAAGAAATAATTATTTGTTTACTATCTGTTTTTACGTCTCTGGTACTACAATGTTTCTATTTGCTTTCTTATATGTTGCTCCTCGACATAAAAGAGATAAAATGATACAAAACACAAGCTTGCGAGCAAGACAAAATATTTCATCTCCGTATAGTTTTGTTTGTATCCATGTCGTGTCGTATATTGACGCTTCGGTTCGCGAACAACCGTTTGACATGTAACATCAGGCGATCGAGGACAAGCTTCGAAAAGAAGAAGAGAACGAGAAAAAAAGGAAGAGAACTCTGGGGCTTGACACCTGGCTTCCGCTGTTTTACTTTAATCAAAGCTCGCTATCGACAAAATTTAAAACTTGTTACTGAATCTATTTTTATATAGAAGTAATATATTTACAATTACCATGTTTAAACTTATGTATTGAAAGATTAAACTGTCACTATTGATTTGAATTATTTATGACCTTTGTTATAATTTAGTGCTATTAGTACTCTGTTCAATAACCACTGTTTAATTTAACTGAAACTTTAAAATGAATAGTTAAATTATGATTTCGAATATGTGTCGATATTGTTTATCTTCCTGATAAATCTGGTTGTGTTTTTAAATGAAATGTTAACACCGTATATTGATTTCTGGAGGAGTATATTCTGCTGGCTTCTTTTGAAATAAATTGTAATTGTAATTCTACACCTATCCAAAACCAAAGATTTTAATTTATCTTTTACATTTTTTATGGGAAATAAAAAATGGAAATCTTAGTTAATTCTATTTTTACGCATTTCTTGCGTTAACAAACCTATATAACCTTGTCCTAAAAATGTAAACGAAAAATATTTATTTTACACAGTACCTGACTGTAACTAATAGCATTTTAACAATAGTTTATTTACGTTCTGCCATTTAATATTTCCATTAACATTTCTCGGTTATTGCAAACAAATTGCAGTCATAAAAAAAAATAATTTCTGTAAAATTAGTAACTGGGTGTATAATATTAAATCAGCACAAATGAAATGTGTGTCTGCCCGCACTCGTTCATAAATTGTGATGAAAAACAGCGCGGATTTCACTGACCTCATCCTCAGGGATGGAAATTAAAATCATAGATTTTTGGGTGTATAAAATATACTGAGGATACAATTTAAGAGTGTATGTAATAGTAATATTTTTATTATCTATTAATGTTTTTTTTAAAAGGCTAGTGAAAGCCAATTTTGTTCGGATTCTGTGGGTTTAAGTTAATTTGCTAGTATTGGAATACTCACTGGGAAATCATTAGTATATTATTATATTTTATAATATTTAATAATCTAACTGTCTTTAAAATTTATTCATAAAACTTTCAAGTTACTTTTAGGGATTTTAAGTGATGATGGCATTATAGCCATTCTCCTTAAACAATGCTTTTTAACACCAAAACTAAAATACCTCCGAATATTCAAAATGTTTTCTACGTGCGCGTTTTAGTCACAGTGCGTGCGGCTATGTAGGTGAAGGTGACAGCCGCAGCTGCCCGGGTTTACGACCGGCCGCCGGTTCAAGGATCGACTCCCAGATTCATAACTGTGTTATATTGGGTGAAAGTTTGTTCAGTAATGTAGGTGATTGGATGCATTAGTTCGGTTTATCTGGTAATTAAGGGCTGCAGTAAAATACGTTTCAGAAGATTTGAGTATGAGAATCGGGTTGAGATGAACTCGGATCCCTCGATTACTGTTCGAACTCTCTACCCACTGAGGAAATGAGTAACTCGAGGTAAAATAGTGTAAGTCTTGTTCTAGTACAGAACGTATCATTAAAGTTTTTAATCATATATTTTAAATCAAACCACCAACATAATTCAAAACGAGCATACCGCGATCCGGACGCTATCAATTTGATTAACCTTTACATCTGCGTGGGCAGCATGAACACACGAACAAACATACAGACGTGTAAATTGAAATTAACTGGAGTACTTTGTGATTGGAATGCAATTTAACGGGAGTTTTAGTAAACAGCGATATGGTGGGCGGCTAACGCTTGGGGGAAAGGGGGATGGCCTAGTTGAAACTAATAAATTGGTTAAAGTTAGTGGTATAGTTTATTTTAATGGTGTCCAGTGATTTTCAAATAAGGTAGATTGTGTTGACAAAAGTATTCTCATGTGTGATACGAATAACAGAAACGCTACTTAGTTGACCAATGACAACGCGCTCTCTTCATTCTGGTCAAATGTCTACATTTTATATGTATGTACCTGGAGTCGATATTTCTTTTCATTTTCGCTACATTTTGAGAAAGTTGCTCAGAATAGTGAGAGATAAAATATTTGCTATCTCCCTGCCATTTACTGATGTTTATCTTTAGACATCGTATAAATGTATAACCCAGCTAAACTAAAATGTCAGTGGCTGGTCACTATTCTAAGCTTAATACAATTTTTAAATTCACCTCTGTTACACTTCTAAACAGCGTCTAAAGGAAAGGTAAGGTTTATGTAGTAAGACCGATAGTTTCTATGTTGTCACGTAATAAAAGTTTTTATAAAAAAAAACTGTCACGGATATGAATTAGTCGGAGGGGTCGCCGCGAAGGCTATCATGGTGAAGGCGTTTAGGCGCGTGCAGGGTCACTGGAGACGCTCAGGCGCCGACTGGCGCTCTGGCGCGTGCAGGATCAGCCAGAGCAGGAACAGAAGGAGCAGGTAGGATCAGTAGGCAGGAGGCGTTATACAGGATACAGCAGGCAGGAGGAGGGGGTAGGCAGGATATTCAGGGTCAGCAGCAGGAGCAGGATCTGGCGTCAGTGTCGGGGTTTTCAACATGAGGCAGCTTCAGGTAGCTTCTGCATGAGCATGAATTCGAGGACTTGCAGAGTTACTTGCAGTAGACTGGAGATGTTATCGGTAGGATGGCTTGAAATAGACTAGAGATGTTATCAGTAGGATGGCTTGAAATAGACTGCCGTTCTAAGGCCAGCAATCGGCTTATATGGCCGGGATCGCATACCTTTGGAACCGCAATTTGAAATTTTGAATTTAATCTTATTAGCCAGGAATCAAGTATATTTTCTTACAAAAGTTTTGTAAGAATCCTTGTGTAACAGGCTTAGTTTGCTTGGCAGCCTCCATTGCTGTCATGAAAAATTGAGTTGACACGATTTGTCAAAAAGTAAACAACATAAATACAGGAAAATGGAAAATAATAAATAAATAAAAAAGATTCCAAAATCATAGGTAAACATTACATTTCTTCCAAAACCCCTGAAAAAAAATTGCTGAACAATTTTTTTTTGAACAAGAAAAATTTTGAGATTTAGAAAAGTCGCGTACAATTTCATACATCGCTTACATAATACTAACATACTTCATCTAGCATATAGAGAGGTAGAGCTCACATTCAATGGCATCCACTCCAGCACGACAGTTCAGTTGTCACGACGGTGAGCCTTGTTTAGGTAGTTGTCAGCCGCTCTAAGTGAAGACCCAATTACGATACTAAGGCTTATTTAGGGAGTCGCCAAACGCTCCTGACAGTAAGGCTTATTTAAGGAGTCGTTAGCCGGTCCTGACAGTAAGGCTTATTTAAGGAGTTGTCAGCCGCTCCAAGAGAGAAATGTAGAGTAGTAGGCTAATGTAGATTAGACCCACAGAGTACTCCAAGAGAAGGAGTGAAGAGTAGTAAAGCATTTTTAGTAAAAAGACCTTTCTTTTGCAGATTCAAGGTCAGCTTGAAGAGCTCAGAAAGTATAAAAACTTTGCCATATTTGGCAGAGCCAAAGAGCTTGAAGAAAGTGAATAAGCAAGCCAAGAAAACCAAGGTCGTGATGTCATCACGACAGCAGAAAACGAGTAAAAATTAAGTAGATAGTTATAAAATAAAGATATATATTTAAAAAATGTATGTCGTATTGCAAGCTGTTAAGTTTAGGTTACCTTATTCGACCTTAGTAAGGACCAATAAGGTAAGGAGGAAAAGGGAAGAAAAAAGAAAATTGTAGTCAAAGAAGGGTGGAGATGCTTAAGCTCTTACTATCTCTTTTCCGTTGGGTGCCAAACTGTCACGTAATAAAAGTTTTTATTCAAAAAGCTGTCACGGACATGAGTTAGTCGGAGGGGTCGCCGCGAAGGCTTCCATGGTGAAGGCGCGTGCAGGGTCAGTGGAGACGCTTAGGTGCCGACTGGCGCTCTGGCGCGTGCGGAATCAGCCAGAGAAGGAACAGGAGGAGCAGGTGGGTTAAGCAGGCAGAAAGAGGCGGTATACAGGATCAGCAGGCAGGAGGAGGTGGTAGGCTGGATCAGGATAATAATAGCCAGGAATCAAGTATATTTTCTTACAATAGTTTTGTAAGAATCCTTGTGTAACAGGCTTAGTTTGCTTGGCAGCCTCCATTGCTGTCATAAAAAATTGAGTTGACACGATTTGTCAAAAAGTAGACAACATAAATACAGGAAAATGTAAAATAATAAATAAATAAAAAGGATTCCAAAAACATAGGTAAGCATTACAATGTCAGACATCTCAGATGAAGTCTTAATATAGACAATTGTAAAAGTTGTAAATATGCAATTAATCTTTGTGTAGCAGCCGCCATCTTGTCCAACCGTGTTCTCGTTGCTTTGGTGTGCCTGTAAAATCAGTTCACTTTTGTGGCGCACATATTGAGTTGATTCATCTAGAACATTTTCAATTTCATCGTCAATTTCCATAAACGTAAAGTAAAAACCCATACTCAGTTTTAATTATTCTAATCTAACAGATTCCTTCGTTGTATACCGTCAAACCTGTCGTACACAAAGTTAAAAGGCCATTCGCGTTAACTGAAGTAAGTAACGTAGCAGAAGGCACGTCGTACGGAGTACTCCGGGTTAGGACCCTTGACGACACTCCACGTTAACACATTTCTGGAGAACTAGATAGGATTATTATTTTACTATACGTGTGTTATTTGGCGTATTTGGATGATGTTCTTTTCGGAGTGTGAGAGTCTTTGGGGATTGAGAATTGTTTGAAACTATGCGTTCTAAATGCAGTTGCAAAAGCGAAATGTGTTTGGAGTTGGGAGATGGTGACTTAGCAGTAAAGAACGCGTCTTGATGGAAATTATCTTTTTTTTTTAAATTTTGTGGGGAAATAGAAAAGTCAAAATATTGGAGCGTAAAGCAATCGTAAGTACTAAGATGATGAATGGTTTAAGCCTCTTACTGTCTTGAGAAGCTTAATAAAGATATCTGCCACATGTTTCTTTTGTCAGGGCAGCGGTAGGTCGTGTTGGTCCTTTTAGATGCCACAAGCGAGGTTCTAAACTGTCTGTATGTTGATGCCCTTCGTTTTAGAGAGTTTGGATGGACGGACAACACTTGCGTTATAAAAAGGCTTTGGCTTGGATAGCTTATAGGATGTTCTAGTTTAAAGATCCCGTTTTGGCTGTTCTGCAGTCCTTCCTATTTTAACCGCCATAATAATAACCAAGGCTCCAACAACCAGTGTATTTATTGGAACACGCAAACAAACTAATTTTTATATATTATCCTTATTCAACAAAACGAATGCGCCTTTAGAACACTGTGTTCCTCAATTTATACGCTGATTTTCATCGCGACAAATAACAATTTCAGCAAATCTGCAAAATAAAACAACAGATAGTTGCACCTCAAAAAGCTACACCCAAATGTCTCAGCAAGATAACGTACACAGAAACCGCCTCATCTTTCCTAGTCGGTAACAATATCCCAGTTACTTTCCTAGCTCCATCAGCATTGCAGTGAAACTGTGCAACAAAGCTCATGAATAAATGCATATTCCACAACTCTTCGCTGACTGAGTCTAATAAAAACCAACGTTTGGATACTCTAAACCAACATACCTTTGAAATAAGGTGCAATTCGCAATGAAAGAATTCGGAGTGCAGCTTAGAATTTTGACAAATAAAACAGTAGGGGCTGATTGCTAAGTAAGTTTCGCGTATTTTGGAAAATTGATGATTGCTATTTGAAAATTTTGGTATATCCTGGGTGGATTGCGGATTGCGTTATTTTGGAACCGTATAAAACATAGTTTGAAGTCACTTTAGTTCAGAATACGTATCAAGATCAAAGTATTGCTTACAAATTGAAAGTGGGAATAGTTGGTTTGTGGTAAAATTTGTAGTAAACGATTTAATTAAGATGACTTTGAAATTGATGTTCTCTGTGACAAAAGTAAGAATGGCCTTACTGAATGGACTATAGTGGGCTTAATTTTTCACAGAATATTATTTATTTTTCTTTGAAATGATGAGTTAAAGAATACTTTGAACAGCTTTGTGTAAATTAAGCATAGTTTGCTATACCTACATGCTCGGGCTGGCGGTATTCGTCAACGGGAAGGCTGACATGAACAAATTACTAAACACATTCAACCAGATCCGATCAGGTAAGCCAATCGGGTTTTATATAGGTAGGCTCATTCGGCGCGCCTCACCAAAACCCGAGAGACATTGCCTCGGTGGCTCTTTTCCCGAACATACACATATACGACTTTGCTGCCCGGCAATGTCGATTGGGACTGGCTCGAATATGTGGACAATGCTTTATATATGGTAGTACAGCGTAAGATTAATTATGTACGTAAAACGATATAAAAGTTTATTTAGTATTGTAGGTGCCTCGGTGGCTGTTTGCTAGTAGTTTTGATCTGAAGTTTTCCCAACTTGAAACGTGTTGACAATTTTATAAATGTTTACAAATTCAATCCACTCTCTATGCATCAAAGACGAATACCCAAATATATCGTAAAACTTTGACCTACCCTCAATAAATTCACGATTGTCATATTCCATACGTTGGGTAATATTTCGCGTGGAGATTCGATTTGTCTCCAACGTGCTGGGATTCGAACCCGGAGCGAAGCTGTAACGCGATTTACCTTTGGCTGTGCCGTATGTGGGACAAGTCTCTGGGGTTGCCATGTGGCTATACGGTTATAGGTTTTGTGTTAAACTGTTGCGTGTGTAAGAATCAGAAATCGTTTATTTGCAGAATATAGTCTAGGCTAAATGTTGGAACAGACAGAACATTCAACCCTTGTGCAAATGTAATACAATACTTTATTTGGAAAATAATAGTATATGTCTATAGATAGATCTCAAATGTCAATAAACTTTTTTTTCAAATTCGTAAATCTAAGCCTAATTTTAATTCTAATAATTTAAAAATAATGTTGCTGCCAAACATTTAGTTTTTTTTGGATATCAGTGTTGCTCGTGATGTGGCAATTGCTGGAATAAACTGTTCGTTTCCTCAGATCGGGGGATAAAAGAGATAAAAAGTAACTGCAAAAAATACTGGATGGCTATTTTTTTAATTGGGTCATTGGACAAATGACACTTTCAATACAATATTATGTCTATAATACAATTCAATATTAGTATAATGAAGGTAGGAACACTAAAGAACATGGCACAGTGGATTTTATGTAATTATTTACTTATTTTAAATATAAGCCATCAGTTTTCAACTTTGGAGTAAAGTTCGCGACAGGTTGATATGGTGGCTCTGAAGTTAGCTGCAGATCATACAAAACATGAAAAGGTGTGTGCGAAGGTTTCGAATCACTTTTGCATGTAATTATATCTAAGCAGACATGGTCTGCAGCTAACTTCAGAGCCGCCATGTCAACCTGTCGCGATCTATAGTATCAATTTGATGGCCGAGTGGCGTAGTGGTTAGTAGCCCTGCCTCATACGCCGGAGGTCCCAGGTTCCAGTTCTGGCCGAGGCATTCATTTGTGTAATGAACACAGCTGTTCTTGGGTGATAGTTGTTGATATTTAAATATGTTTGTTAATTCTGGGTTCCCCCAGTTCGCTGTGTGGTCGTCCATACCACCGCAGGCTCTGCTTACTTTGGGACCATACAGTCGGTGTGTTTATTTGAGGATTTATTATTTTATCTTTACTAACTGTAAAGTTAAGCACCTTTCAGTTTCACTCACTCTAACCATAAATAATCAAGCTTACATTTAACTTATCTAAATAGAATCCCCTTCAGACGGCCAAAGCTTTAATTTAAAGGAATACAATGGAAAACAAAACGAGTTGTGACTGTTGTAAGACATCGCGATAAAATCCTTTACAATAGGTACATACATAAATATTATACCTTTTACAATTTATTTGGTTCAGTGGTTCCTCCATTCAGTAGAGAAGACATGTAACCCTGATGTTTTACTTTATCGTGCCTTTTTAATATGTCGTAAAGTTTATGCGTTGGGAGGGTTCAGATTTAGTAGTATAGAAACTTGGTTAGCGGAATCTTTTGTGTTTGACACGTGATGTATGAGGCTTTGTAGCTGGTAAAAATTCTGACCTTATACGATAGATTCATTTGCCAAGTAATCTGGATATTCTGAACACATTATGGATTATGGACATTTGTAGTTTGGTCCACACAATTACAATGTTATTTCTTCTATGTCGCATAATAATATTTTCTAGAAGTACCGATTCGTATATGTGCTATATAAAAGGAAATATCCGTGGGATCAGGTTCATGGGTAAAATGTACCAAAATTAGTAGTCCAGAATTTTCTGATTCATTTTACAGCAGTTTTGGTATATTTTCGGTAACGTTCGAGTGCTTCGTGTTTCTTTTTTCTTTGACGCTTTAGAAGAAAACATGAATATCTTCTACACATCTTTTACCTATAAGTATTCTTGATCCATCAACAACGACAACGTTAGCATTATTACAGCGGCACTATAACCAAAATATACTCACGTCTTAAAGCAACAATGTGTCCATTTAATCATGGCATCTCCTTAAAAAACAGTGTTGTGTAACTTACCGTACCAATCGTAGCCGACCAAGCCAACTAGACGAGTGTCAAACGTGACGTCATTTATCTCGGATACGGACAGCAACGCTGTTGAATTTACCAAAATATTGAACGGTCCCTATTTCGAATTACTGGTTTTATTAATTATTAGTAAAGGGTTGAATGGGTTAGCCGCACTCTGCCTGTTCGTCTAGTTTGCTTGGTAGAGTAGTACCGAGAAACGTGACTTAAACTCTGAACAATGGTCCATTTCGGTCACCTAAAGTGACCGTGCCTTGGTACAAGCGGCGGCTCTGCACTGTATATGGTGGAGATGACGTCATTGTGTATTGTCTCTGTGTTATATTGTTAAGGCTCGTACCGGTTTGTTAACTTTGGTAAACGTTTACTTTGTTAATACTAGTTTTAATGAAGTTTTGTGAGGATACTTAGTAGGAAATCTACGATATTAGTGGTATCCTCGGGGAACTGGTGTAGAGTCAGATTCGTATTGGAGTCCCCTGCAGCGTTGGCGCCTCTTTGTATGCGGAGCGCCTGAAATAGACCTAACGATGCGCAAGCGATTCTCGTCTTAGCCTGTACCTCAGCAGAGATTCCCGAATGTACCGCGCGTCTTAATAATTCAAAATTTGTCATAACCGAAAGCAAAGAATAGACGTAAAAATGCACGACCCATTTACAGATGTGTTAAAGTGACGAACAGTGATCATTTTATGACGTCGCACCATTGAATTAAACACCAACAAAAACGTATAAACTACCTGAAAATAAAGTCAAAATTTTAACTTTAAGTAAAGTTTTCTTTCTGTAAGACTCCAAGATATTTAATTCATCGAACGAGAACCCCTATTTTAGTTTACATTTCATCATGTTTGATTCATTATAATAAATGTAATTCCTTTTTTCCAGGTAAAATTGAGTAAATCAAAGACAAATCAACCACTGGATTTTTTGCAAAATGATGGAAGATTTTCAGATCCAATTTAAAGTACGTATATTACTATATACAACATGTATTTTTGCAGACTTCCAACATTATACCCTGTCATTATGCCACCCAGGATCCCGGGAGTAAAATAAAATTTAGCTTAGAAAATGAGGAATGGGTTCGCAATATATTATACTGCACTAGCAAAGACGTGTCCTCTGCCCTGCCCTGCTTTAAGTGTGAAATTATGTTGGAAGAATTTTAAAATATGTGAGGAAGTTTTTGAGGGTAGTTGCAAAATATTTGGTTCGCGAGGTGTTATCATAGAGGGTGTTAATTAAACATTAACATATTAAATAGATCCTTTTTGGTTTGTACCGCCAAAATTTGTTATGAGCTGGCTGTGTCTGTTTTTCCTAAAACGTATGGACCTGGAATCTTAATAAGTAGAGTTAAAATGCAGCTCTGGTATAAGAGGGTAACATTCTAGTCTAAAACCTCATTTTAATCTAGTTGTCGAAATTACTTTCTCGCTATTTTAGCTGAATCGTGTTACAGTTTTCAATAGTTTAATTTTTTTATACTCACATTAGACCAGGGTCGATAATTTTTGACATCATTTTTAAAGATTTCAGCCCTGGCCTACATATTTCAAGTAGGATTATAATAAATGTGACATACTGAGTATTACCTGTTTTGATTCAAAAATTGCTTATTCATTTTAAATATCGCCATCGCATCGTGCCTATTTCTTTAAAGCGCTTGTACATCATTTTGTACTTAGCTTATTCGTTTTGACGCATACGTGAAAATAAATTCCGGTTTTAAAAAGTTGCTGTATTCATGACAAAGTGACAAGTTCACGGTTTGTTCTCTAATAATTAAACTGCAAAACTTCTAAGTGGAAACTTCACTGGTATATGTATAGATATAACGAGATAACGTTAATGCTTACTTAAATGAAAAATCCTATGACAATGATAACATTTTTGTTCTATTTTTTGGAGTCTGATTTATATAATTACTTTAATTGTACTAATTTGTTGACATTAGTTTTTCATATTAAATATAAAATAATATTTTGCTTCTATCTCAATAACATAGGAATTGTACACTGAGCTGTATTTTATTTTAATTTTTTTTTTTGGCGTTTATTATATCTGGATAGTTTCTGTTTTATATTTGACCTTGTGAATTTATTACGATTTTAATGTTGGTTTGGTTGATTATGAAATTTGTCTTAATTTATTTTATCTTATTTCATTGTAGTATCTCAAGGTCTCTTTTTATGACATATTGTATTAATTGAACAAACATTTGCACGCTGACTTCATCAGTAAGTGAGTGTACTCTTTATAAAAGTATTGTCATCTAATTGTTAGCCATATAGAGCATTTTATTGTTATTGATATTATTCCTTTGCCTAATTAAGTAATATGTCTTTTTGAACAATTTGTTTTCCGAAAGCTCTAATTGCTGAAGAAATTTAGATGAATTCGCAGACACAAAGTCGCAGGAAGATGTGAGCTACGAATAATAATTACAAATGAACGGCTCGTAAACCTGTTTGAAGCAACTTTGAATCATTTTCGACATTTTCCTATTTGCATATAATTAATGTTTTTCTATTTCGTACGAATTTATTTTAAATGTTCAATAAATACAAATTGTAACGTTTATAATCTAAGAATTTCATGAAAAGGAAATAAGGGAAATTGAAATATTAGCGTTATGAATTAATGGAATTATTTGTTTACTTAAGTATTAAAATATTGGGTGTATAATAAACCAGTGGTTGCTGATAAAATGACATATTAATTTATTAATTAACATTTACAATCTTTAATATTATTATTTGGTGTTGATGGTCTATATTTTGTTCAGTAACTTTGACACACCACTAAATACACAAGAGAAAACAAAAAATGACAATTTCATATATGTAATGTCAACGTTTGTTTATTAATATTAAACACAGACATGGAGTCACTACAAACACTTCAGATTTATTCTATAATAATATTAGCTCTTGGGACTTTGGTGTTAAAGCTCATTTTGGTCTGATTAACCGCGGATCCCCAAACGCGAGCCGCCGAATCCACCACTCAGTCCGCCTGATGATTGCTGACCACGGGTCATCTGTAAAAGTAATTAATACATTAAAATAATATTACTAAAGTTTAAATTCGATTATAAACGTTAAAGAGTTCAGGTTAACAGGGGGGCAGGATGTAACAATGCCTTGATTAAGGCGGTTGAATTCCGGAGTATAATACGAGGGTGGATTGAAAAGTTCGCGGCCTTAATAAGAAAACACAGGAATAATGCAATTTTTTATATTTATTTTGCTACATACTCTCCTCCTAGGTCACAGCACTTAGTACAGCAGTCCTCCAAAGCCTTGATCCCATTTAAATAGAAGGTCTCGTCAAGGTCTTCAAAAAAGGCATCTACGGCCACTGTGACCTGTTTAGACTGTGTGTGAGCTGACCACGTTTAAATCAGCTGTCCACTTTTTTATCATTGTATACGACGGAGCAGATGTTCCTAAAGTAGCCACCATATCTTTATGAATCTGCTTCGGAGTTAAGTGTTCTTGTGGAGGTATTTGATCACGGCACGGTATTCTAAACTATCCATTTTCAAAATTAATGAAACTTACTCTCAATTAATGTTCAATAAAATAAATAATTACTTATCTCAGAGAAAAATTGCACAGAGACTGAAAAAGAGTCTAGGTTTCATATGAGGGTAGTTTTATAATACTAAGACAACACTATCTATGTTAGGCCGCGAACTTTGCATTCCACCCTCGTATAGGGCTTGAGTTAAATTTTCATTCAAAATTTGTTTTGGTTTATTATATTCATTATGGTATGTAATAAGCTGCACTTGCAATTATTTAATCATTAACATGAAATAGCAATAATATTATTAATGAGCAGTAGGCTTCCAAAGTCTAGTCTTTGACAATATTATAAATTGGCAAATAATTCATTTAAGTATTGTTTAGTTAAAGAAAATATGAAGTCTATCGTGAAATAGCAAGCCATCGGTTTATTGAAATTAAATAATCTAGATTGTAAAGCATGATCGCAGCGCTTGTTAAAATTTCTTTATTTGGAAAATTATTTTATTTTAAACAATATTGAACACAAACTCACCTGAATAAAACTGCTCTGCTGGAAACCAGCATTAGCTCCACCACGGATGCTACCGCCCTGGATACCCCGTCTTCCAAATCCGAGCTGTCTCTTCCATCTTCCCCCGACTTCTCCATTCAGTCCAGCGCTCAATCCAACACCGACTCCAATGCCGGCTCCTTGGCTGATGCCCCCTCCGATTCCTCGGTTAAAGCCTAAACCGCCTTGACCAAGGCTTCCCTGGCCCAGACCTAGACCGCCTTGGCTAAAGCCAGCGCCCTGGCTGAAACCGCCTCCGGTGCTGACGCCTCCAGCTTGCTGGATCTGCTGGCTGGACACTTGGAGGTTGGACACCTGCTCCCGGCTTCCTTGGAACTCGTTGAAGCCGCCGAAGCCGCTTTGCACCCCGAAGCTGCTGCCGCCGCCGTAGGCGCGGGTGCCGCAAGTGATGGAGAGTACGAAGAGAGTCGTTAAGGTCTATTAGCAAAAGAAGTATTTTAAAAGAATTGAGTTTATTATATAATGAATAGTTCCGTAGTGGGTTCGGAGTTATTTTGATACATTACTGACTGAACTATTCTAAAGAATACGCGTTTTGACTGTATTGAAGATAAATTTGTCTTTTGTACTTATATAATAAATAGGGGAAGATTTGTTTGCTTGGAATTTGTAATAAGTTCCGAAACTACATACAATTTAGTGTTTATAAAATTAGAACAGGTGCCATGCAGGTGAAAAAGGCCTTCATATATAGGAAAATAAGATATTCATTTAAGTATTCATCCAAAACAAAACGTGGATGAAAATTCCAATAAATTTCATTTCAAACGGTATAAAAAAGTAAAATATCGACTTTTTAGAAACTGATATTCCGATTTACAATAACATTTCCCAGAAGCGAGAGCTTATTATTAATATGTATAAAATGTGTCATGGATACTCGTATAGGTATATCGAAATTGAATTATAGATATTTGAAACATATGAAAACTTAATTAAAATCAGATCTAGAACTAAGTGGAGCCGTTTATTCGACGAGTAATTTTTGATTCAGGTATACGCCCTATTGAATAAGTAGTCCATAATCAATTTAAAAGGAGAAATGGAAAAATAAATTGCTGGATAACAACACTTTTTACACTTTTTGTACCGTCGAAAACCTTTACATACATATACTTACCAATGACTTCATTGTGTGTAGTCGTCGGGACGGAATGTAATCTTTGATCGTTGTCGATACATTTTATAGGCGATGCACTCAGTGGACCTCATTAAAATGTAATCAACTACCAGTTTAGATAATTGATTTTTGAATAATTAACGTAATTATAATAACGAATTGGGAAAAGCCAAGGAATTAAAGTTTTTAATTTCTTTTGAAATCGGTGTGTCATCATATTCTAAAATAATATTCGACCCAAACGTTTGTAATGCCCGTGTATTCTTGTGGTATCGTGACTTCGGGTGTTATACCAGAAATTGTTCTACTTTTCTAAGTGTTTACATTTCTACTTTTAATTAAAGGATTAAAAACTGGTATTGGTGGTCAGTAAACTTAGACATTTTTATTGTAAAATTAAAGTAAAGTTTTATTATTTTATCTAAGGGTTGACTAACAGCATATATAAATTATAAAACAACTATACTAACAAAACCATTAACAGGTCAAATACGAGGTAGATGACAGTCTTGTTTAAACAAACAAATGGTTAAATCTAAATGCTGCGCTTAAATTTAAACATTAAGTGCCCATACATGCTATTGTTATTTGTTAGTAACATATACGAGTTCCGGAACTCTAAACGGATGGTTATAGTTTTTATTACTATACGGAGACTACATATCCAGAAGTATTATATCCTGAATTTTACCACGAAATTCCCTTGAACCAACGCGACCGCGAAATATGTATAGTTCGAAAACAGAAATTGTATTTAAGATCCCTTTCATAAAAAAATGCCCATCATTTTGACAATTTACCTTTATTTAAACACCCCTTTGCTGTTTCTTTTTAGTAAAAAATGCTTTCAAGTTTAAATACCGTGAGATTATGAAGAAGCCGGGAAAACGACATAACTCTCTCCTCTTAAATTCAGTTCAACGTTCCCTCATAAAGGAAATATCATTTTAAAATATTTTGTCTCGGCTATGCCTCACCTAAAGCCCTTTTTAATACCGATATTAAGCTACTTTCACAATTAATTATAGAAATAAAGATGACAAAGAATTAGAACGCGCCCGCCGTCAAATTGTCCGCCATCTTGGAATTTTTTCCGCAAGTATTTTTTTTGCTTGCAATAATTAAGCACAATGATAAATTATCCAGGACTAAGGGCGAGTCTACACTCTTGGATGTAGTCGGAGTTTAGGTGGTTTAAGGTTCGTTTATTTGAATAGGTATATTACAAACTTTGTTAATTTGTATATGATATACGGCCTACTGGACCGAGTTAAAGATACATACCTGTTCCAAACTTACGAAAGCCATAGTTTATATTAGTATTAAGAATTTTAAAAAAGGCATGTAATTTTTTTCTTATACTTTAAGAAAGTAAAGCTGCAAAGCTTCTGTAGTAAATGAGAATAAAATATTTATTTGCAAGATAACTCTAAAATCAATCGCACATTAAAAAGGTTATTTTTATGAATGCATGAATTTATCGTCGTTTATCAAAGAAGTTTTTTTTTTAATTTTTGCTACACACACAGTGTAATTAATAGAAAGTGATAATTTTGCTACAGTATAATAGAAAGTGATAAATAATGTCTGATGGCAATAACAACTCGATACGACAGGAGTTTTCATTGGATATGACAGATGACGCCTCTTGCAGGCTGATGTAGTTTAGTTTTTTTTTTTTTTTTTTTTTTTATTAATAATTAGCAGGCGTTTGTCTTCCATCTCACCTGATGGAAAGTGACGATGAAGACGAGGATCGTACACGCCTGTCTAAGAGGTACCTATTCACTCTACACTTGAAAGCTCCAGGGTTATATTTGTCTGGAAAAACAGACGCAGGCAAATCGTTCCACTCTTTGGCAACACGAACCAAAAATGAGCTATCGAACCGTTTAGTTCGGCTCATCGGCACGCTAACCACAAACGGGTGAAACTTCTGTCTGCGCCTGGTTGACCGGTGGAGAAAGGGGGAAGGTTCGATCAACTGAAAAAGAGCATTCGCACACTCTCCAAAGTGCAATCTGTAAAAAACCGATAGACTAGCAACTTTTCGACGATGCTCGAGACTTTGCAGTCTCGAAGAAGTAAGTTTGTCGTCACTTATGAGTCTACGGGCCCTTCGGTCGACAGAATCCAACGCTTCAAGATGGTATTTTGCGGTATGGTAGTTTTTAGCAGTAGTTAGAAGCGAGTTAGTATGGAGCGAAGGCGCAGCGCTGCTGCGAAGATTGAAGCTGTATCGTCTGTTACATCTTTATAAATTGTAAAAACAAACTTAGTATATTCTTGATTCTTGCGCGTGGATCATCCATCCACACAGTTGATATAATTCCGTCGGAATTATTGGATGCAATAAAATTTAAGTTATTTAATAATAATAATAATAAAACCCCAGACAAACACACCAACTGTATGGCCCCAAAGTAAGCAGAGCTTGTGTTATAGATGACCATACAGCGAACTGGGGGGGAACCCAGAATAAACATACATGTATAAATAAATACAAACAACCATGACCCGAGAACAAACCTCTGTGTTAATCACACCTGGGACCTTCGGCCTTTGAGCCAGAGTTGCTTACCACTACACCACTCGATCGTTTTCTGGGTAGGTAATGTCGCTTACCATATTTAAAATTTGTCCAGTACTTTCAAAGTTTATCGATTACACTTTGCTAGGGCCGCTACCCGCGTATTAAAGCGAGCAGAGTCTATAGTTAGTGCCATTCACAAAGACGCGCCCCACTACTTCTCGTCTAAAGAAAACTCGTAGAAAAAAATTGTCCCTCACTTTAGTCGGCATTGTTTGTTGAACAAAGCCGGCCCGAAGCAATACCCACAGATATTTGATTAGTGCCAATCGGGTAGTCTGTTAAGGTATATAGGTAAGCACATGCGGTTCGTCTCGGTAAAAGCCGGGCGGCATGTTTCTCGAAGGCTCATCCACGTATATCCGACTTTGCCGCCAGACAGTGCCAATTAACGAGGGCCCGAATATGTGGGATCCACGCCTTACACAGCCAAATGGAACATTAAATTTCGATTGGACTTTAATTTCTTATTTTGTTATAATTAAATAGTCCTTTCAATGTCCTGACACCATAAAGAAATATATATACGCAATAAGCCAAAGCTGATATCAAATTAATTGCTCTTTATTCATTTTGTTCTTGTTTATTTTTACCCCGAGCTGGGGGTAATAAATTGCGAAGAGATAAGTCCTTGAAGGGGAAGAGGGGCTGGATTTAAGGTTCACTTTTCAATAGGGCCTCTTAAGTTCTTGCTTCAATGTTTTAGTTCAGGTTCTGTTGAGTTGCATGTGTAATTAACTTGTAGCTACCGAGGTACTCGGGATTTATTTCAGGGCCAATTGTGGTTTCATTTTATTAGCAGTTGAGAAATTGTTTATTTTAGTTGAAAAGTCTTAAATATACAAATGTTCAACCTGTATTTTTGTTAAAGGATGGCATTATGATGAACTATATAATAAAGATATCATACTATAGTGACTTATAAACAATATTTTAATCGAGGTCAATCTATCGATTCTAATGGCACAGCAAAATAGTTCCATCTCTTACACCTCTTACATCTCTACAATATAAAACGTATGAAAGAAACATGATGATATGTTTAGTGGAGCAGGCCTCGTACGCTTTTATTTATAATTTTTCTCTAGAGATGTCATTTTGTATCCACATTTACGAGACGAAAGTTTATGTAATATCTCGCCAAGAGGAAAAGTCTGAGACTAATTTTCTAGACAATAAAGGCTATTTTCTAACTTCGCGTCTCATATGAGTTTGAAAAAAAAAGTAAGATGTGCAAAATAGTAATCTTTAAAAATACGCTAATATCATAATTATGCAGTCTCTTACGACGTATAATCTCTGTAAACTCACTAGAGGTTTAGCCAAAATGTTAAAGTTCATTGAACCGCGGCGTAGAGGTGTGGTGGGCTATAAATTGCCTAAAATTTGCTCTTTGATCGGGGAAGCCAATTCCCCAGGTGATCACGTTTGGTGGGAATATTTCGGTTTGGTACTCATCAGTGTTCGAGCACCTAGTAGTGCCGATTTGCCTAGTTAGCGCTGTGTACCCATGAACTTCGTTTTATGAGGAATTGGTGAATTGTTCACTAGAGTGTCGACTGTGCCAACTTAAGTAATCTGTTCATCGCTCTGCAGATCGGTCCATACCAAAGCAAATTCAGTACGTCCAAAACGTAATCTCCAGGCGAAGAAAACGAATGTCAAGTTGTACTATGTTAATTTCTTCTTTCATTTTACGCGATATACAAAAGTTTATTTCAATTCGAGATCACTGACCGATTGAGGCAAAGATATTTTAAAAAAGAGTCAAAATATCGTAATGAACAATTTTAAACCTATTATTTTTCTTGATCTTCATCGAGATTGTACGTCTAAAGTACGTCTTCTTATGGTAGCGTCGGGTGACGGGTCGTTCACTTCCCTCTAATATGGTTGAGGAGGGCGATGGCTGGATCCCGCGTTAACTCGTGAACGGGTGCCGTTTGAGGGTGTTCGTCGTTTGGATACTTGGGGGGAGGGAGACTTGCCGAGCTAACAGATGCAGAAAAGAATAATTTTGTATAGACATAAAGAGACTGTAAATTTATTTTGAAAAAAAAAAAAAATATACCCGTGAAGTTTCTTGCCAGTTCTTCTTCACGAAGGTTTTTTTTCGAACTGGTGGTAGAATCATGTTTTATTTGACGTCAATAAGAACAAGTAATTGTCAATGTTGAGAAATAAATATTTGAATTTTGAATTTGAATTGCGTAAAAACAACATAGCTTAGGCTTTTAAAGGTATTATTAATTCCACAATGTCTATTAAATACTTAAGAAATACCCAAATATTATTCAATTAATAGTTTAAATAATAATTCGCGTAACCGAACTGCATTGCTGTCTCTACAAAAGACCAGATCGAGCAACTAATATTGTGAGCTAACGGGACAAGCTGCAGTGAACGCGGCTTCAAATTTGTTCTTATGCTTCCCAGTATTGTACCTATCTTTACGAGACCAAGCCTTTACAAGCATTAGTTCTGTAATATTTGATCTTATGCTCTTGTGTTACGTTACATTTACGGTTTAAATTCAGATGCGACTGTTAGCTTTTAAAGAGTTTAGTTCTCTTGAGGTGGCGTGGCAAGACGAAGGATAGACGTGTTTTTAACATATTTAGAAACTTGTTAATTTTTTATTGGTAGTAGAATAATTCGAATCTTAAAATTAATAACTGCCGCCTTGACTTCGATCTAGACCTTATATTGTTCTAATACGAACAGTTTTTTTGCGTTGAGCCAGAATCTCCAAAGCCCTATTTGGCTCTAAGGACAAATCTTTTATTTAAAATCTTATATTCCTTAATTCATCGTCGAAAAAAAACCTTGTATTTAACTAATATCAATCTGGGTTTATTGATAAAACTAAAATTAAAACTTTATTATAATTACACTTTAAGGGAAACTTGTAATAAGCCCCTGTCACCATTTTGTAAGGTTTCCTCATTGTAAAATTAAAAAAATCAATATAATGTACTTAGTTTGATAAACCTGTACAATATACCTAGGCAATTCGAGCCTAATCTGGATAGGTTCAATGTTGTTAGAAAATATATTACAACAAAAGTTTTAATTAAAAATACAAACTCAAAGTATGAAAGTAATCAATTTAAGTTGCACTTTATAATATTAAGGAAACGAGTTATATGTTCGTGCGAGTCTTAAATACCGTGAAATAAGCATTAAGTGCGAAGACAGATATTAGACTCAAACTTTCTGAGAGCGAAGCGAAACTAAATCTCTTGAATCAAGCTTTCTTGGTTGTCAGCAGAACAGTTAAATATGTTACACGCTGAATTTAATTCAATAGTTGAAGTAAGAAGTTATTCGTGGTAATAGAGTTTCTTTGAGAAGACCTCGTCTGGTTGTTCTGCAGTCCTTCCTATTTAAACCACCGTAATAATCACGTGTACCTGGTTGTGTTCCGGTTAAAGGGAAGGCACAGCCAGTCCAATTACTGGAACAAGGACAATTCCAACTGAAGCCTAGGGTTGGCAACGCATTATTAGTCGATATAATTATAACAGTAACTACGACTCATGATGTCTATGGGTGTAGACGCCACTTACCTTCAGGAGGGTTGTTTGTCGGCTGTGGAAAAATATTGTGTTTGAATAGAAAAATAATAGCTTATTGTAGAAGTGCGCAAGAATCTTCAAGGTTTCATACGTAGGTGTTTATTTATCAGCTTAAGTGCGTAGGATTGATATAAGTCTGTACAGATTGCCCTACGCAGCACCCCGGTATAATTTGAAAGGTTATTATTACATATAAATGGTGGTTAAAAAAAAGTATTTAAAAGCAACAAGAATATCAACATTTTTCTGAGAAATCGATAACCGATGTAACCTACTCGAATAATCCTAGATAAACTAACTAAAATAAATGTGACACCAAATGAAAAGTCAACACTCTTTTGCGTACCCTACAACCTTGCGGCCCGCTCGCACGCTGCTTCCGTCTCGCTCGCACCAAGCCCGAGTCTAGTAATTAGGTTTGTTCTATGTTTTGTTTTCTTTTTGCTGAGAGATAAATTTCTGAGTGCCACGTAGTACGTTTAAGTTTGTCAATAAAGTAGCCAGACACTAATTACAGTTGAAACTAGCAATGTAAATATATGTATATACTTGTTGGATAACATGGCGAGTTTTTTAATTGAGTATCCAGTCCGTTACTTTGTGCTTTGTGAAAATTGTTTAGAAGGTTTTAAGGAAAATAACAATTGTTTGCAGGGGTAGGAGGATCTCAAGCCATTTCTTGAGCAATTGACTTTATTGAATCAACCTATGTTATATGAAGGTTAAGCAGGTTGACTGAAATGTATTTGTAAAACTGACTAAAGTAGGTAGATACATTTCATGAGGTAATTGGGTATATGACAATTTTTTTTATTTCATATTTAAATAGTTTATCAACAGTAAATAAATATTGCAAAAGTAACAGTATGTTTACAATCAATTGTTTTCTAGATACAGCGATGTGTTCGAGGAGCCGCTGCGAGTCGCCGAAAAACGCTCCATACAAAACGGTACTGAGCTGTGACGTCACTGAATCATACTAAAATTGTATGGGCGTTTGGATAAAATATATAATAGCTACGTAGATAATGCGTTTACATGCATACTGTCATAGTAAACATTGTTATATTTAATGTCAGTAAGCTAATGATATTTAAAAATTTTACATATACTATAATAAGTTTTTGCTTCTTTTTTTAAGTTTTTAAATCTATATAATTTCGATATTAAATTCAAAACTATATTTTTCAAAACATTGTACCTGTCAAAATAACTAATATTTTATAAATAAATTATTAAAACTTGCATTTTTAAATGGTGTCTACCCAATTATCGGATGTTGATTTGGAAAATCTTTTTAAATACAAACTCATTTCTGCTAAATTCTCTCTCTCCAAGCAAGCAAAAAGGCCTAATTAGTTTGCTAAACAACCGCAAAGTTCACAGATAAATAAAAGATAATTGCTCAGAACATTTATTTCTAACCGCGGGCGGAACCACAAAATCGTCCCACGTGATTTCTCGATTCGATCCGATCCATAAAAACATCGTCCGTTTACTTTCCGTTTGTTGACAGAACCAAAGCGGTTTTCATGTTTGAGTTCGTGTTTCTATTTACTTAATTCACTTATGCATAAGATTTTGGAGCATAGGAATTTGGGCTTTATTTATATATGAATAAGGTGTTTGTATGTGTCTCTTTTGAGTCTTTTTGGTTTTAAACACTCGTACATTGTCTAACATTGTGGTCACCAATAAGGCAAGGTCTGCTTGTTTTGAAGCTCTACTCGAGACGCCGCGAGCCGCGACCCTCAAAATTCGCGAATTCGCTTTGCGCTGTAAGCGTCAGCGGGCATTGACTATAAATACTGAATATCTGAGAGGCCATGGGAACGCTGCATGTAGCGTTGTTTCTTACAAAAGGACGCTCATAGCTTGGTGATTTTGCCGTGGCATTTATATCTTTAGTAAGAGTGTCGGGCCAAAAACTTACGTGGAGGTAACCAGCACAACTTATGCTAGTTCCATTACAGTGCGGTAGCGGTGGTGCTTCCCAGTGACTGCCAAATGTACCAATAAGATTTTCAACTTAAGTACATTAAGCTGATTGCACAAGTCTGCCAACACGCAGTAGGTAAGCAAGGTGGATTTTATATTACCTGAAATCACCCCCTTAGTTGGGTTGGGACGATTAAGGCTGTCGCGGACATATTTTTGTAAGGCATAAACGCCAACCTTTTCTATCACATATAGTCATGAACAAACGATGGTGAGTTGCATCGGTATTAAGTTCGTTTACGAACTATTGTCAGCAGTGCCTATTGTTATATGTGTATAAGTGTGTCAAAGGTATGTAGATTAGGTTTCGTCAAATTTAATTGTGTGCTCGGAGAACGGTGCGCCGCCGAAATTAAATCCAAGCGACGCGTCGCGATACGAGTCGCTTTCCAACAAATTAGAACGTACCCCGACTTTTAGATTAATATTAAGCCTTTATTATCAAATTTATATCACAAAACGAGTTATTTTTCTCTGAAGGAACCACTCTGAGCAATTTATTTCATTTCCACGAATATCTCCTCGGGTTCATTAAATTATATTTGCTTTCTGTAATAAATAACTCGACAACTCACAGAAAGCTTTTTGCCCATAGACTATGATACAGCTTACACCTGCCCATTAATTTATAGGACGCCTGTTTATTTAAATTAATTCTTAATCTTGTTAAAATCAGTGCTTGGCACGGTTAGTTAATTTCATAAATGGAAGGCTCCAAATGTGCAGCCCTCTACTTAAACTGGACTATAACATCTTAACTTAGTTAAGCACATCGGGCGGGTTCCAAAACATTTTGCATTAAAGCGCTGTAGTGCCCGCAGAATCCAATTTTGTTCACACTTTTCGCGCGACCTCCACTTTTGGAAGGCAATTTTGCAAACAAAAAGCTACTTAAATGCACTCTGAATAAAGGCGTAAAGTAGCTTTAAAACGGGTTTTTATTCGAATTTTCTGCAAGGGCCCTTCATTTAGCGCCGTTTTATACGAGCTGTAATTAACCCCTCGATTGCTAAGGGGTCCCGCTGACCCACTACTGGACGTAATATGGACTTATGAAACTGAAATCAGCTTTTCGTGGAGGTCGCTGGGAACACGTCGTATTACTTCGCTTGATTGAATTCGATTTATTGAAACAAAATGTATAACACATATTGAATCCATTAATAACATATTATCGTCGTGTATTTTCTTAGAAAAAATGTTTTGCTAGATATTATTCACGTGCGACAAAGCAATACTTAAGTTTTATTTAGTAAAAAAGTTCAGGACCAACACTTGTTTTCGGTATGCCTCTACTGTCCGTTTGCACCCGAAATTTTATAGTAATCTATTGCGTAGTTCAGGTGTGCCAGTATAAACTCTCTTAATATTACAGTGGTTTTCATTATTTTAGTCATAATATAATTTGTACCTAGAAAAAAGGGCAATATGAAACAAAAATCAAGCAAACTCATAACAGAACGTTGTTAAACTCATAGACAAATACTTTCTCTTATCTTGTATTTAAACGTATACCAACATTCCTTGCTGCCCCTAAGCTGAGTTTGCTCAAACAATAGACAATAGCGTATTGACGGGTCGTGTCAACCCGGGCTCAATAAGAAACCTAAACAAATACTTTTTGGAGTATTGGAGAGACCCCTGGTGCGTTTGCAGGGTTAATGTAGACAGGAGAGATGGCTTTAATTGCAAATGTAGACATTGTTCGTATATCCAAGTCCAGTTGACTTATGTTGTGGGCGCAGTCGGATGAAGAGGTAATTTTGTTGAATTTGATTTCGGTTTTATGGGACGGTAGTTCTTTTAAACCTTAGTGCAATTTAGGTTGTTAGAATTTACTTCAGTTCTGTAGAACGTAGTTCATGTTAGAATAAGGGTTACAGTTAACACTTTAACTTTGTACATAAATTATCTTTTTTATTCAGTGAATCTAAAAATCTTTGTTGACTTTCGATTACGATTGCAGAACACTTAACTTCCTCAAAAGATTCGTCCCTAAACATGTATTTTTATGAATATAAATTTTAAATCATATCATGTTTTACGACTATAGGAAAGCGTCCAATCCGAAAATTATCAGTAAGACCTAACCCGAACTAAGACTTCGCCCTAAGCGCAAAAAGAGGGGTGTTATATGTTTGTCCTGTGTATGTGTGGCTTCGTAGCAGCCAAACCAAAGTGCTGATTTTGATGCAGGTTTTGTTTGAAAGCTGAGTTAATCGAGAATGTTCTTAGCCATGTTTTAAGAAATTTGGTTTAGCCGTTCAAAAGTTATACGAGTTTTTGACCGTTAGTCGGGGATTTTTAATTTGAGCTTAAAGTTTTCAGAGCTTAGTTTAGAAGCATCCAGGATAACTCCTTTTGGTTTTCATAAAAAAGTCAATATATTATGAGTATTATATTTATCCTGTGTATAATTTATTACACACGAGGTGATATCATGTCATGCTGTATTTGGTAATAAAAATGCCCTGTTAATGCACATTTTCTTTCATCAACTTATCCTGAGTTACTAATCGCGAATATGTTTCCAAAAACTATTTACGTAAATACTTTTTTAAGTTTTCACGATTCATTATTATAATATATAAAACAAACGAACGTTAGCACTTTCTGTGTTGGTCCTGAACGCTACGCTCGAAGATTGAGAGACAGATTGAGCTGATTGAATGCCTTCCTAACCGTCAATGGGACGCCTGTCATCTCAGTCCCTCGCGACCATGGTATCTGTAAAGGTACCGAATTGTCGAGTTATTAGTATTAAAGTAAAATCCTGTTTTTAATTGTTTTATTATATTATATAGTCTTAAATATTTACGTAAAGCTGAACAAATAAAATCATCAAATATGTTTGCGATCATATATTATCGAATATTTTCTGCGAAGTAGTTTTGCCAAAAATAACTAGTGTACTGAAAGTAACGATGAAAACAAGATTTTCTGGGAACCTCCAAAGAAATTTCGAATAAATAATTGATATTCTGAGGGAATGTTTTATTACGCCCCCACGTAAGTTAGGGGCGCGCTGAAATAAACCTGTCAAACGGGATGCCTGATACTGGCAGATCAATCGCCGCGTAAAACAAAGGTTACTGAATTGCGTCGTTTGATTGATACTCGTATTAGTGTAGGGTTCTCAGGGTCCAGTTTCCTCTCTACTGATTTCTGTGACGTAAGTATCTGAAAGATCGAGCTTCGTTCGTGATAATGACTTATTGGATTCAAAGAGATGGCGTGACGTGCTAGACAAACATAATAGGTACATTTTGGATCTGGGACGCACAAGGCAGGGTTACGTGATAATATAAAAAGGACGCAGTGGGACAGTACGGGCTCGTAATAACAATAATTCGATTTTTTAACTACAATATCAAAATCCCATATTGTAGTTTTTATGTAAATCTTTGGAGCAGTATTTGAGAAGAAGATGCGAGAGTTTAATAATGAAATTTATGTTTCATGTTTGTTTGTTTGTTACAGGTAAGCGAGTGACAAGGACCTACAGCAATGCAAGTCTATTGATGCGACGCGCATGGTTTTTCGCATTCTAATATCGAATGGAAGTGAAGATTTTAGCTTTATGAGCGATATTAAATACGTGAGACATTGTTTTGTTAAATGACACAAAAACTAGGCTTCCTTATCTCATTTGGCTAAATAATTTTTGTTAGAAAATACTCGTTACTAGCAGAACATTTTGCGTTTAGTTCATTTTACTACCCGAGCGGCACTTGCCGAATAGGTATATGTAGTTCAAATTCAAATATTTACTTCTCAACATTGACAATTACTTGTTCTTATTGAGGTACTATTAAACATGACTCTACCACCAGTTCGGAAAAACCTTCGTGAAGAAGAACTAAGAATTTCACATATTTAGGTATATTTTTTCATAAATAAAACAATGCCTCTTTATATAAAACACTTTTTACCGGATATTATCGCGTATATTTTAGTTAATTTTAAAATTATTTCGACGTTTCGGCATCTTTGCAGTTGCCGTGGTCACGATAGACTAAGGTGTTGTTCATCTATTGCCAGTAATAAAAACTACATGATTGTCAATACATATTAACGCCATCTGTTTCTCAGTCTTCTCGCATAACGTCCCGGATTGACACAAAAGGCACTGACTGTGTCCTGAGTTTGCAGTCTAACAGTTTAAAAGATGCGAAACGTCGAAATAATTTTAAAATTAACTAAAATATACGCGATAATATCCGGTAAAAAGTGTTTTATTTAAAGTATGTATCGTGAAAACTTAAGAAAAGATTTAATGCCTCTTTATGTCTATACAAAGTTATTCTTATCTGCATCTGTTAGCTCGGCAAGTCTCCCACCCCCCAAGTATCCAAACGACGAACACCCGTCGGCACCCGTTCACGAGTTAACGCGGGATCCAGCCATCGCCCTCCTCAACCACAGCAGTTGGTTCGAGTCCTTCTAGTCGTTAAACGAATACTGCTACCCGAATGCGCCGGCCTGCCCTTGTGGGTAGCGCCCCTTAGCTACGTAAATCGTAGATAATATACCTCATTTAAAAGTTCAACACAAATTGATATTCTCCTTGATTACAAATCAATTGGAGAACCGATTTTCGCAGGATTATCCCTTACACGCTACGCCAGAAAATCCCAATTTCGTAGAAAGCTTGTAAAATACCTGTTTCTGCGAATGATCTAATGGTTGGATATAGGTGGAATGAAAATGATGTTCCGATAATAGATCACAGAGGATAAGGTAAAATGTTTCTTGAAATTGTTGATTGTATTGTTTTAGAGTTACAATTAGAGGTTCCCGTTGCGGTATTAAGTGAGAAAATCGATCATCGCACGATGATTGTCAAAAAAGCTTCTAGTTACGAACAATTCGTTTACCATCGCGCTGCTGGCGCTGGAAGGTAGGTAATACGGATTATTTAAGAATTAGTGATTACAGAGCAAATATTTTGCGGTTTTTGCTATCGCTTTGGTATCGCCAGTTACTAAATAAGCCTACCGGTTTCATCAGCTTATCACTGGATCCCTTGGGAATCAGGGGATCAAATATATCATTTGTTACTGCTAGATAATGTAGCCTACCAACGCTGAAAGAATTTTCAGAATCGGTTTAGTGCTTTCATTGTTTATAAGTTACAAACAAACGCACAAACGATCAATCGTCAATCGTATACAGTTGAAGTTTTTGACCAGAAAACTTTTTAGAACACTTAGCCAAATTTCTTCCTGTGTTTTGAGCTGTTTCACATCAATCAGTTACAAAATAAAATATTATCTCGTAAAGTAAATTTCTGTTGTAGAATAGGTCCCAAAAATATGTGATAACTTGTCATATTTAATTATTCAAGCACATTGAAAGGGACACGTAAGTACACTTTACAAATATAGCTTATCAAAAATAAAAACGTCTCGATCGGTAACGTACATAGCTATTTTAGTTTCGGAAATGAGCCTGTGAAAATGTTACTACTTAATTTTGAGTTCCTTGAGCATTGCTCTGCGATTTTTGAAAGGCGCACTTCGGGTGATTTTTGTTCAGTATTAATTAGCTTATACAATATACAAGCTTTTACCAATTAATCACTTTGAACAACTTGCGCAGACCCGAGTTAACAATTGAACTTGGAGTCATTTATTGGACTGACACAGACGTGCAGCAATAGAAGAACTCGAGCTAGCAAAAAATTTTAACTCAGTTCCGCGTAAGTTGGCCCTGGTAAACAACTGGGATCAGGTCAATTAAAGCCAATTACTATGTATAGCTTAAGTCAATTATAACAGGGATAAATTGTTAAAATAGTTTAAGTTGTAAATGTAGCTAAGTGGGGGCATTAATAGTTGTAGGAAATATTTGTGTTGTGATCAAGTAGTTATGCGCAATGGGCTAGTCGTATTGCGAACTAAACCAAAACACTTTTATTTACGATACATGCATTAACTTGGTTTGTTTCAAAGTGAACAAGAGACGTTGTACAACTTTGAGATATGTATTTAGAAAGTCATTTTATCAAATTTCCAGGAGTTCCGACGGGCTTCAGCCGCGAGTTCATATTCAAAATATTTTACATCATAGCTTATACTGATTTTCAAGTAAAGTAAAATATGATAAAAAGGAAAATGGAAGAAATATATAAAAAGAGGAAATAATAAAAATGTATGAAAAATTTCTTCAGGAAAAAAAATTACTCAACTTGAAAGTCTTCGTTACTTTATCTACGTCGAGATTGCGTAAATAAACCTTTACTGACAAAGAAGAAAAAGTCGGGCGAAAAAACAAACTCGGCACACTTTGTTGTCAAAATTGTAACATGTATATATATATATATATATATATATATATATATATATATATATATATATATGTATGTATGTATGTATATGTTAGTTATACGATTTGACTGCGCAACGTTGTATTAAGAATATTCTGATGAAGCTTTTGTCTATGTCACTTTTGAACGATGCAGCTTTTTTCAGGCAGAAAGATATATTGTAATTATTAAAAAAAAATGAACAAGTCTAGTTTTGATAATAATAGTTTAGTAGAAGTATGATAAAAGTCGCCAATGGAATAATAAGGACCACTCAGGAGGTTAATAAAAAAACCAGCAAAAACACTCTTATCTGACTGCGGAAGACTCTTCCAGCCAAACAAGATTCATTTGTTCGCTTCAAAGGTCAAAGTTTTGCTTCTTTCTACTTTACTCAATCAAAAATAAGAATGTTTAATCAAATATTTCTGTCTTAGTACATAACTTAATTAATTCTCAGAATGCTTGTAAAATATTCGTTTTAACATCAAAGTGGACAAGTAAGGTTTTCTTGCTCGCCTGGGGCGGTTCGACAGGCTTCCTATACTAACAGCCATAATATCTACGTTTTCTTGTTTTTGTACTGGCCAAAGAGAAGAAACAGCCAGTCACATTATATAGGAACGTAAAAAAGTCGCCTAGGTCCTGAGCGCGCTGGTTAAAAATAAATAGATATAAAACAGTTCATGGTCTAGGTGGGACTAAAACCTCATTTTTGACGGACATATCCGATTTTTTCTTTATTGTGTGATAAGTCTTTATTGTGAGTTTCGCGTTGTTCTACTGTATAATATATGAATTTATCTCACGGAGAATGACTTTGGAAACTTACTATTTGAGTTTCGTTAAGTGCGCCTTTAATGTTGGAAGTTTTGTTTTTTCAATCAACTCGGTTATATTTTCGGGTTGTTGTTTGTTTTGTGGAAAATGTTGTTTTTCCATGGCTCGAGTCTGGCTAAGTTACAAACGAAGTGCATTCCTATTTCGTAACTACTCATGTACAGGTTTTGTTTCCAAGAAATCCTTGAAAGTATCAAAACAAGTTAGGAAAAGGTGGAAAAAGGCATGAAGAAATACGAAAGAGACAAGAATGAAATATTCATCAGTAAAGCATACCCTTTTCACGGTGTCAACTTATTCGGAATCATTGGAATGGCTTTGTGATGGCGATATTCTGCGTATTTTTCCAAGTCCTGGCCTGCTCGATTACTTCATGTTTGGCTGCCTATACTCAAAAGCTAGGTGGCGTGCAGATCGACCCATAGGTTCATTGTGGTTGTTCATTTTCGCTTGTTCGTCAGGAAAATGAAGCAACTCAATTGGATATTTGCAGTAGATGCGAATAGCAATGCTTACTGAATTTCGTATAAGTAAAGTAGATATACTAAGTGGATTACTCTCCATGCGTAAATAATTTAAACGAGATATATTATGATAATTTTGATTCAGTTTTTAACATTTGAAGGACGCTACCCAGCGCCTCGGGCCAATATTATTTATTTTTTATTTATTTAACACAGCCGGGCGGTAAATTCGGATACGTGTAATTGCTTCGGGCCGGCAGGTCGTTCAACAAACGCTGCCACAAGCCCGTCAAATGATTGTAATATTATGTAATATGTTAGGGGGAAATATATCAAGCGACAGAAAAAAAATTTGGCCACGGAAACCAACCTCTCATTTTATATAAACTCAAACTCATTTATTTCACAAATTACTACAGCAACAAAATATAACAATAAAAACACTTAGACACACGCAGTATATGTAAGAAATTTGAAAATAAGAAAGCTCCTAACAAACTAATTTGCCTTCTTTACAGCGCTAACTAAATATATTAAAGAAATCAACTATTATGTTGCTATAAGAGGTTTAAAATAAATAAATATATGGCTTATATATTATAATAAATAATGGCAAGCTTTTAATGTACATTCAGGGAACTTGGTGTAGGTTTAAATTCGCATTCGAATCCTCTGCGGTGTTGTCGCCCCTTAGTATACGCAGCGCCTACAAAATACCGAACAACGCTCAAGCGATTCTCGCCTTAACCAAAGGGGAACCAACTCCACAACTAATTAATCTCCTTGACTTCGTCATACCTATGTATAAAGCGATGACATTTAATTATTTTCTAAATTACGTTTGCCTAACTATGTGTTTGAATTTAGATCCTACGCAAACGTAATAGTTTCCACTTTTGATAATATAAGTACAAATATTGGATTTATGTTACTAATGAAGTATCGAGCTGTTGGTAAATAAATCTAATTCAACCATGAGTAGGGTTGCCAGCAACGCCTTCACGTACATTTACCAGTGATCACGGTGCTCGCAATATTTCGGAAATATTGACAATCATAATCGTGATAATTGCTTAAATTACAATGAAGCTTCACCTTTATAAAATTTGGTGCCGGTAATTCATTAAATTAGTATATCACTCAACCGGTGATCAACTCGACACGACGCAGGTCTGATTGCGTTCATTTACTCATTGACCTGACATTTTGCTAACTCGTAGCGGCGTTCGATGTGGTTTTACGTACGTTTTGTACCATATACTTGTTTTGTGATATTATGCAGATCGATACACGGTGTGCGATCTAAAATAGTTTGATAGCTAGATTCATTAAAAATTGTCTCTTTACTCCCTCTCTTAGAGACGTGAAATGTTAACTAAAGCGCCTAAGTATGAATTTTGTTTAGCGAATTTAAATTTTATTGAGATGAATCTAAGTCTAGATTTGCTTAGAAACATCTTAAATTAGGACCGCCCTAAGAAACCATTTGACGAGTCTGAGTGCGACTTTAGTTATGTTCTTCCGATTTCAAATTACTGTGTCCGAATGTCATGATTTGTGATATTTATTGTTGGCAAATTTTCTTGTTTTCGCAAACAATGGGAGGAAGAAATTTTCGTCGAACAGAAGACAATATTCTTCTCTTTAATCACTAGAGCATAATGCGGAAATGCCGCCCGAATTCTTAACACAATATGACACTGCAAAATTAATACGCTAAAAAATGTCAAGAATCATCTTGAATGTTAGGCGCGTTATGAGTCCCTTTTAACTCGTCGAACGTCAAAGGACTCTCATTGCCCCGGCGCGGCGGGCAATATTGCTACACGTTACACATACCGCTGGGTGATATTGCTCTGTACGCAAAGTATCCGTTCGACCCCTGAGCTGGAATTTTATTTTTTAATATTCGTCACATCTGCCGTGGAGGGTCGCTGTTATTAATAAATTATTTGCTTTTTAAAGCTTTGAGGTTTTTTTTTGTTATAAAAGCTATTAGAAAACTCGTCCTCGATATCGTGGGCTTTCACTCGTTGAACTTCGTCGTAAGAATGGGGTTTTCATTGAGTTTGGAGTACAGGTAAAAGAATATTTAAGTTGCCGCCGCTTGAACCCGCCGTCTTGAAGAGCCTGGAGCGGAGAACTTTGTTACGAGAGGTTTCTGGGCACTTTTGGTGTAGTCCTGGCCTCTAGATAATTTCAAGGTATATTGAGAGTTTTTGGACTCCCTAAAATCTTGTGCCTTGATATTTAGAACACAAAAGTTATATAAATGATCTGTCTATTGCAACTGTCATAAGTTTTAGTAAGTTTCTAAATACTAAATAATTATTTAATACCTAAAACCCTAAAAAAAGTGTTAAAATCATTGTGACACTTAATACTAGCAACTTGTACTTAAACAAAAATAAAGGTAATTACCGAAAAACACATAAAATTCACACAAATTCAAATAGCAAAGTCTACGAAACGAACACCGCGCTCAGATTTCACCTAATCGCGTATTTTGTCATATGACGTAACGAACGTCTACCGCAGTCGGTATGCGGTACGTCCTCGCTCCGAGAGACCTCGGGTTCGAGCCCCGCATGTAGCACAGGGGTCGGTTTTTATAAGCCGATCGTCTGCAACAGCATGCTATATAAATACAGGAAAATTATTTACTGATGTCGCTTGTGAGATGTTGGTTGTGTACATTTCCTACATTGTTTTTGGACGGAATTTCTGAGTTTCTTGTAAAAATTTGTAGCAGCGACGTGTTAAAAGAAAACAATTAAAAATACAAATGATACTTTTGTTTGGCTGATTTGCAGAATTGGTTTTTATTGTGACATGAAAAGCTATTACGGAGCTTTAAAAAGTATAATCTTCTTTTCATAAAGTTAGTAAAAAAATTGCGCTGTTAAACGAAATGAAATATTCCAAGTATACTAACACGATGTAAAAAAACTTTCACGATAGTTATAACTCAAGAAAAATATATAAGAATGACAGAAAATCTTTGCCGCTTATAGTGCATACTAAATGAAATATCACGGTTCGAATATTCCAAAGTGCGGAACACGTAGTTTTTCTATTTTATAACAGGGTTTGTTAAAAGGACAAAGATCTGTTTCTAAGAGCGTTTGTGTGCTAATTCGACAGAGGAAATTTTAAAATATTACAATGTAAAGTTTTTATGAAAAGATATTTTTGAAATGAGTCTAGTTTTTCTTTTGCCACGGCTGAAGAAAATTAAGTTTTGGTGGCCAGCCAAAATTGTGTTTGCGTCTCCCTTACGTTGTACTACAGCGATACTTGAATCGGCAGTGACCTACATAATTCGGCGGCTATCTGAATTATTTATCCGTCTAAAACGGTAGTCGTGTCACGTGGAACTGCCTGCCGGACTCGGGTGGTACCAGATGTACCGGTGTCGGTAATTTACACCCGGATAATGTATGGTTGGAGCAAACGCCGACGGAACGGTTAAAATTTGATGGTAACTGATTTTTTTGGGTTTAATTGCTTAAAGCTTTGTGGGACCCTTGAAATTTAAGATGTCGCCATTATGTTGCTGTGTATTTTACTTCATATCCTCGTAGATTTGTATTTTGTATTTGCTTGCTTATTAACAATCAGCCGTCAGGACTGACAACTATGCCTGTCAGCGTCACGTATTGGAGGAGCACGAGGTTCGAACTCGTAGATTAGAGTTACGAGATAAGTAAAGTGATTGTTTGTTGCATCAAATTATGACGTCATTTCGAGCAGGCTCTGTCTAGTTGGACATAAAGTTTAAATACTCTGGTATAAAAAGCAACCTTAATGTATTAATTTAAGCAGAACCAATATTACAACACCGGTGTCTGTTATGAGACAACATTACTTTTAATATGTTTTGAACACAAAAATTATTCTAGCTAATCAATAAAATCTCCTTAGTAGCCTTATTAATAACCCATTACTAATAAATAATAAATAGTCTTGGGACTCCCAAAGTTCTATAAGAGATATTTCAATAAAGATAAACTCCCAAAGCTATTTTTGGTTGACTTCCGTAATACCACATTCGTTGGTTTAATTTAAAACTACCCGCAATTTTGAGTATTTTTGAAAGGAGAATGTTTTTACTCATATATTGTTTCATTACTACCTCTTTGTCTCGACGCAGCCGTTTACCAAGGGGGATAAACGGGTAAGGGGGTAAGGGGGGTGCACTGAAACGTCTATATTGGTGTTTTCTTCTAGCGATATTGGCCTCTTTGACATGTATATGAAAGCTTAGGGCATCGTTCACGTAAAATACTCGTGTCTGGTTTTAGAGAAAATTTGTTCCTGTTAGTTCAATGAGTTTTTTCGTAATTCATATTTTCTATTCAAAATAAAACTTAAAACATTAAAAAAATATAACTAAAATTAAAAATAAACATTAACCATAAAATCCTGAACATTGTAATTACATAAAACCTTAAATGACATAAAACATAAAAAAACTTATATGGGTAAATGGAAAAGTAGGCAACTGTACTAGGCCCCGCTTTGGATACTTTGCAAAGTTAAGTGATATCAGGGTTTCTTATGTTAGTTTGGGTGGGGCTGGGGTTGTGACCGCCTTAATAACCAAGTTTACGTGATTGCGTTCCGGACAAACCAACAGCCAGTGCGACTTATTTATTCATTTTATTAAGTGTTTGACGGCCTGTTTGGTGTGTAGGTAAGTACCCTTGCCTTCCATGCCAGAAGTCCCGGGTTCGAATCCTGATAAAGGCAGATATTTTATTATATTGGCTTTCTAGTTATGGATGTGTATGTATGTTTATTTAAGTCTATTTCTAATATTTATACATGAAAAAAAATATCTATGTGTGTTTATATATATTTCTTAAGTGTATTTATCCATTATCTAGTATCCATAACACAAGTTCTTAATGATACTTAATTTGGGCTAGATAATGTGGTGTGATAATAGGTCTTTACCTATGAAACTGCCGTTTTGCCGTTGCCATGAAACTGGCCATTTCAAATGAAAATATTTTTTTTGACTGATAATTCTAATTTCAAATTAATTTTATTTGACAAACATGGAATTCTTTTTCTAAAATCGTCATTTGTTTAATAGTTAGTGTTTTGTTTTCAACGCATTCGAACATTTTTCGTCATCATGGATAAGTTAAAAATTCGAGTAATTATGGAGCATGAGTACCGTCGTGGCAGCAAAGCGGCACAAGCGGCACGCAACATCAACGACGTTTACGGAGCGAACACTACAAACGAACGCACCACCCGTTATTGGTTTACCCGCTTCCGTTCTGGAAATTTTGACCTGAAAAATGAACCCCGTGGTCGTCCGAAAACTTTGGTCGACAATGACGAATTAAAGGCAATTGTGGAAGCTGATGAAACTCAATCCACGGCTGAATTAGCAGCAGCTTTCGACGTTAGCATCAAAACAATATTGGTCCATTTGCGTCAAATTGGCAAGGTAAAAAAGCTTGACAAATGGGTACCCCACGAACTCAATGACCGCCAGCGCAAAGTACGCGTGGAGACGTGCCTTGCACTGCTCAGCAGGCATACAAATGAAGGAATTCTGAACCGCATTGTTACTTGTGACGAGAAATGGATCCTGTTTGACAATCGTAAGCGCTCAGCAAGTTGGTTGGACCCTGGTTCAGCACCCAAACAATGCCCTAAACGAAAACTTACCCCTAGAAAAGTGATGGTCACTGTTTGGTGGTCTAACGCGGGTGTAATTCATTACAGCTTCTTGCCAAACGGGACAAGCATTACTGCAGATGTGTACTGTGAAGAACTGAACACAATGATGGAGAAACTCGCACGTCTCCAACCAGCTTTGGTCAATCGTTCGGCTCCACTGCTCCTGCACGACAACGCGCGACCTCATACTGCACAGCAGACGGTCTCCAAGCTACAAGAGTTGGGGTTGGAAGTTCTCCGTCATCTGCCGTACTCACCAGACCTTGCGCCTACAGACTTCTACTTTTTCCAGAATTTGGATAACTTCTTGGCGGGAAAAAAATTCAATACCCGAGAGGCAGTACAAAATGCCTTTGAAATATTTGTTGCCTCCCGTCCAGCTGATTTCTTCAAGAAAGGCATCAATAAGCTACCAATGCGTTGGCAAAGATGCATTGATTGCATGTGTGATTATTTTGATTAATAGAAATAAAAAATATATAAAAAAATTACGCTTCATTTATTTCGTGAAAAATGGCAATTTCATAGGTAAAGACCTAATATTTAAAAATATTTATTTAATTTACTTAAGTGTACAAACAGTTTGCAATCATATTACAGCTAACTTATTCTAATGACAAATTTTCTTAACCTAGAATGCGAAACTTCCTACACATAGCACGCATAAAGTTGCCAAGCACAATAATTAATGTTGACTTTTATATAATAATAGAAGTTTGTATAGAAACATAATGAGAACGATTGAAGTTAGTGCAAATAGTCTATACGTATAGCAATATTCCTGCGAAAGGTTTTGAAACTGAAGTTGTATCAATCTAGATCGATAGTTGTATATCCCTGCCACTACCAGCGGGAGCAACCAGTTCATTGTAAGCAGGGCACTTGCGGGTTATAGGGTATTGTTGGGCGATTGTGGGAACAAGGACAATTCCGAAAGCAGCTTAATATAATATATTTGCGAAAAAATGTGACAAATATGTAGTTTTTAATTAAAATTGACAGTTCTAAATTTTTTACTGTTAAACAGCGTGCAAATATTTATAAGAAGTTGAAAATGAAAGCAAAATGATTGACTATCTAAAAACTTATTCTTAAATAATATCAAAATAGTATTTACAAATATTTATATTTAAATGTTACAAAAATATTACAAAACATTATGTTTCCTAAAGTAATACATATAGCATATTCAGTTAATTACATTTGAGTGTCTTTAAAATATTCATCAATTGTGTAGTAACATTTTTTCGTTTATAGTCATTAAAAGTTAAGTTTTTATAATTAAAAAATAACTTATTATATACAGGGTGTTTTTTTATTAAAGCATAATCCTTTAAGCGGTTATAGACAGGTCATTTGCAGCATTTTTTTGTATGGACACACATATGCAAAAGTGAACCATTATTGAGATATTTTAATTTTAGTGTTTATTTGAAAAAATCGTAGGTGGTAACTTAAAATCTAAAGAAAAGTATAAAAATTTAAAAGGTATTAAATTAATATCTTAATTTTATTTATTAATGACGATCTAGTTACATATCTAGAGCGTAAAATGTACAATAACAACGTTTTTTTAAACACAATGCTCCCAAATTCAAGAACAAAAGAAAAAAACCCTGTATATCGATAGCCATACAATAAACATTTCTACGAAATAATGTTAATTTTCTAGGCGGCATATACGGTTTTTTACTCAAGATATCTTTATTTCTAGTTTCTAGTTCGTCAGCAACGCATCATTATTCGATAATCAACAAAAAAGAAAACAACATTAATGTCCATGGGCACGGATGGCACTGACCATCTGGTGGACTGCGAGCTCCTTTGCCGGATATTTTAAAGTTAAGATACAATATAAAATTTATTGTTTGCGAAAGACTTTAAAATATTACTTTACAAGTAAAATTCTGTTCAGTAATTCATAAATTATGGGCTTTATTTCATAAATTAAAACTGAAAGTTCATTGACTTGTTAGTGATTTTCTTTATGTAAGTCTAATAAATTATGAACAAGGAGTGCTTATGGCATCGCCTGCCCGGTCGCGGCGTACCAGAGGTCCAGGTTCAGTTCCTCGAACAAATGTTGCACAGTATTTAAATTTTCCTCTAAGTCTACTATGTCACTTTTTATCGGAATGTCGTCGTTACTTACTTCTGTTTTTCCTTTAGTAGCCAAAATTGTCAAACCAATCTTCTCCGAATTGTCGACCTTTCTTCCCTCAGACAATCACTCCAACTGTATGGCCCCAAAGTAAGCAGAGCTTTTGTTATGGATACAGCGAACTGGGGGGAACCCAGACTAAAAATACATAAATAAATACAAACAGCCATGACCTCAGAGCAAACATTTATGTTCATTACACATATGAATGCCCCGGCCTGGACTGGAACCTGGGACCTCCGGCGTATGAACCACTACGCTACTCGGTCGGTAATTTATATAAATAGCCTGCAAATTGTAAAGTTAAATTGCCTTGTCATTAAATTGAGTTTTAATTTTTAATTAAAAAACAATCTTGAAAAAAATTTAAGATTCTGTAACGATTATAAAGAAAATTTCACAGTGAAATCAAAATTTAGGAAAAAAGCTACTTTATTGGAAATTCTTTCTGATTATATTCTTAATAAGTTTTGAGAGTTTTTACTTCAATCCTTTTGTTTATTATTGATATTTTTTCTAAACCTTTTAAGTTGTATCTAAGGATCAAATATGACTTTTTTCAGTGTTCAGAAGATGCGCACATGCATTCATACCGTTCTGAGCGAATGAAAATCCATAACGATTCTTCATATTCACATACGGGTCAGCCGCCAATATCCTAAAAAACTCACTCCATATATTGTATTAGATCAAAAGAAGCTTAAGAAATTATTTGACCGTATCATGATGCCAAAAGTTACATTAACTACGGCTTCTTTGGATGTGAGAAAAAAGAAAATTAGATTAGAAATTCCATGATAAAATTTTAACTAAACCAAATATTTTGCTCTTCGAAATAATAAATTAGTTTGGGCGTTTTCTAAAAGTTTAAAAGTTTGTTTGCCGGCAACGTTACGGCGGCGGCGCGGCGCGGCGTGGCGGTGGTACCGTCATAATTGATTCACAAGTTTAAACTCGGAGTATAACGAGTTTGTCACTTAGGGAGTGCATTAGTGGCCGGGACTGTACACACAGAAACTTATGTCTTATATTATTTCAAAAGAACTAAGGTTTTAAGTGGTTATTGTGGTATAACCTAATGTTTTCTAATTGAATACCAAGTTGAATACAAATTTACCTGATGGTTCAGCTGCATGGTACAGCTAGCCCTGGCCAATGCCCCAGAGGTTTCGGATTTTACCAGCAAGTTGCTCGCGGATTCATCTTCGTCGATACAGGTTCCGTGCGAGAGTAAATCTTTACTGTTACGAACGCAAAAATCAATCTTCAAATGGTAGTTCAACGAAAAATTGTTCCAGATTTTTTAAATTTTTAGGTTTATTTTTCGGGTCGTGATAAAAGCCGAGGTAAAGTTGTATTCACCAAGTGTTTAATTTTTTACCGATGATGAAATACAATATTTTGAAGAAGAAGAAGAGTACAAGATCTCGGTGCATCCTCACCCACGGACATTAATCATTCATTAGTAGTTACTGTAATTATTATATCGACTATAGATACTTTGCCGTAGGGGCGTAGGCTTCAATGAAATGAAATGAAATATTTATTTCTCGAACATTGACAATTACTTATTCTTAATGACGTCAAATAAATCATGACTCTACCAACAGTCCGGAAAAACCTTCGTGAAGAAGAACTGGCAAGAAACTTCACGGGTATAATTTTTTTCAAAATAAAATTTACAGAGTCTCTTTGTGTCTGTACAAAATTATTCTTACCTGCATAGTTAGCTCGACAAGTCTGCCTCCCCCGAGTATCCAAACGACGAGCACCCTCAAACGGCACCCGTTCACGAGTTAACGCGGGATCCAGCCATCGCCCTCCTCACCCATATTAGAGGGAAGTGAGCGACCCGTCACCCGACGCTACCCGAATTGCAACTCTTTTAGGCTGACAACATTTTATCAAACCACACCAATTACAACTTCATAATGGATATAACCACAATATCCCGAACACTATCAATATGCTGGGTGATCGATGCAAAACGACCATTTGTATACTTAAACCGTGATAATATAAACATACCGGCTCATAACCTCGCGATAACCGGGCGCTAACCGGGTTAAACCGAACCATGTGGTTTAAATTAACTGCGTTATGCAAATTAAATGCTGCGATCGCGATGTGCTTACGAAGTAATTAAACAGATGGTGTTTGTAGGGCTGTACAATTGTAAATAAAACTTGTGGTTGGATGTGTGAAATATGCTTGTGCCCCTCAATATAAGCAAAATTTATCTATGTCGCTAATTCTGAAGCCAGCTATTTGACTAGTTTTCGAAAACTATCTCCAATTATTTTGTGATATACAAGAACACTAGAAATAATATCGATTTTTGTCGATTTTGAGTATTTCATTAAAAAAAACTAATTACACTTGCTCCAGCAACATGGCGTCGAGACTTGCCTGTGACGTCACGCCGTGGCGTCGAGACGCGGCTCGCATTGACAGTAACAAGATTTTGACTTGCCTGTGACGTCATTTAAAACTTAGCCAATTAAGCCGTTTCACGTGTTGATGCTCCAACTCAAAATAATTAAGTTTTTTGGAGGAAATATCAATTATTGCTTTTGCCTAATAATGAATTTAAAATACATTATCTATGCGAATGGCAATAAATATTTTATTATATTTTATATTGTCAAATAGCATATTTGTAGTAAGAGTTCATGGTGCTACTCCGGATCAAAAATAATATATAATATCGTATTACGGTGATCATATTATTGCAACGAATTAGCGGATTCCACGAAATACCTTTTAATAAGCTGAAATATAGTTAAATTATTTTTTAAGATTTTAAATATATTGACGAGTACTTATCTACAACACGTGATCGTCTGTTAAAGCCGATACGAAAACTGCATGTTCTAAGGTTTCAGTCCTAGCCTCATCAAATAATGTATCTCAAAAAAACTTATAAATAAATAAATAAACTTGTAAAAACGTGCGTCATTTGATGTAGATGACACTTAAAAGTTGAAGAATCACTTCAGATCCTCTGTACCTGCCTTGTTAAAATTTGTTTCAAAATTGTGTAAGAGGCGTGCGTTCCTTCAGTTAATTATGTAAACAAAGGCGATGTAGCATAACAGCGTAATGTGTGTTCCTTTTGCGATTTGAACACAGCGTACAAACTTGGTGCAGAAAATTAAAATGTTACTATTAATTATGGATGAAGATCGCTATTATTTGATAATAAAATTTTTTGATCTTGAACTTCATGAAAAGCTGTTTAATTGTATGAGAATAGACAATGGAGTCGAGGTTAGTTGTCTATAGTACACGTCACACAACTTGACGGCTCTGAAGTACCTGCGAGACGCTGCACAGAACCGGCACGTGGGTGTATGCGGGGTGCGGGGCGCGGGCGGGCAGCAGACTAAACATGAATTGCAGCTAACTTCAGAGCCGCCATGTTGTGTGACGCGCATAATACACGCCTATCCAAGGATCCATACTTTTATCTGCCCTCCTAGACAAGTGGCCTTCGACTGAACGATTCGAACGCTTCTTTCAGTTTCGTACATTTAGCATTATATTCCATCGTCGAATGCCACTTGTCTGGATCCTCTAGTTTGAGATCTATCTGCAAAAACGAGGACGCAGCTATCTCTTCAAAATACGGAATCAAAACAATTCTCTCCGGTTATTAATCTTAGGTGATTGTTTCTCGAAAACTCGTTGAACGCAAAATTCATAATTCCGAAGCCGCACCAAGGTGAAGTTTTGTTCCAGTGATGGATCATCTGTCTTGATTCCACTGACGGGCGTTCCATGTTTTTAGACATTAACAACATCATTATTGCACGCATTTCCCATGAAATTATGCATACGTATATAATACCTACGCCTATGATATATGGTTTGAATTAACGGGTTGTTTATATGCATGTAGGTAACATTTCGATATTTATATGGCGTGTTATAATTTGTCTATACTCGTGTAATATGATAGAGCGGCAAGTTGCGTTGGTTTGTTTATAGAAACCCTAACGGGATTAGACTCAGGAGAAACTACGGCGGGAATTCTAATGTGTCATAATATTACAAACTATAATTATTTCCTGTTATATTAATAATCTCTTATGTCATAGCATGCGTTTTCCACAAGGAATTCAGTACAGTTTTAAATTCGTATTTATCGTTGATGGTTTCAATCGAACATGTCAATATTCATGTTCATTTTTAAAAGTGATTGGGTAACTGTGTAATGTGGAACTAAGCTATTTTCCGAAGAAACCGTGCTCCCGTATGTCTCTTATTGTATTTAAATTATGATTTAGAAAACAAAACACATTCACGAACTTTGTTTAAACTGAACAATGGTTGCGCGGTCCTGTTCTTAATTGAACTGCGTATCACATCACGTGAAGGAATCGTACGTTTCATTAGTCCTTCGTTCGATTCAAGTCTAGACTATTATGTTGAGTTGATTGCCGATTCTAAAGGCGCAATTTGAAAGGGTTATGTCCACTTGTGATTGATAGCTGCGTTCGAAATGCTTTTACTTTGCTATTCAAAATTAAATTGTATGAACGCTTTTAAATAAACGTTTTATGTGAAAAGGAAGGCTAAAGGACGACACTATCGATTCTAATGAGTGTATTTTTATTGTGTAAATTATAACAGCCGACTAACCGAAATAGATATACCGAATAGATCCGGCTGCGGTCGTGGCCGTTTTCATGACAGCTAAGTAGCAAAACTATTGATGATTCAGACTGTATGGCCCCAAAGTAAGCAGAACTTGTGTTATGGATGACCATACAGCGAACTGGAAGGGATATATGAATTTAAATAACCAGGCATGATCCGAGAACAACCAGGCCCGAACCTGGGACGTCCGGCGTATGACGCAGGGCTACTAAGTTAAGTTATATCTTTCATTCAAGTGTTAATTTCATTTATACACAGAATACATTACTTACTTAATTTACTATTATTACGGTATCTGACAAAACCTAAACGGAGTTTTTAAATGATAAGTAATAGGTGACGTACGTTCTTTGTACGGAGATTTGAAACTCACATTTAGATATACTTTTTATTGATATTATAGTAAGGTTGATTAATTTCCAATTTTTTTCCTAAGGAATAGTTCCTAATCCTAGATTATAAGCCTATTGGAATCTGTGAGGCTGATTCTAGAATTAACCAATAAATGATGGTTGGTTTAAATTTCATTGTAATTAGAAGATTAGTTAGTACAGGGTTATTAGTAGGAAGAATTAGTAGTATTGTCCTTAGTGCAGGAAAGGTCTTATGTTTACTATCTACCTTTTCTAATAAAACCTTGCGAGATTAAGGGTTTTCTTCTTAGAAGTTAGTTTAGTTTTTATTACAATTTATATAATTAGCAATTAGCAAAAATTAAATTATAAAACATAAAACAATAAGAAATGAAAATCAATATCGAATGATCTACCTACACAGTGTAGGCTGTACAAAGTAAAACGCCACCGCACGGCAATCATTTACGAAGTATTCTAAAAGTTCATGGTCGAGTAGAATATTCCCCTAATCTAAAAATGGTCCTTGAATGAAACTACGTCACAGTAAACGCTGGCTAGGTTGCCCCGCGGCCCGTAACTAATATGATAGAAGACGTGTTTTTCACATGAGAACATGTTAATAACTCCAGTGGAATTTAAGCAAAAATGTTTACCTGAAATATTACTTTTTGATCCTGGAATGTTGTTGAAGGAGCTCTGTCTGTGACAGAGATTAGTATGATAAACTTGGATGTTCATTAACTAGGTGGTTAATATAATAATAATCAATATGCGAATATCCGTTCACCCCAAGCTTTCGTTGACCAATATCCGCGGGCTCATCGCATGCTACTACCACAACACAACATGCATTTTAATTCGACACCGGTCTGCATAATTAAGATTTGTAGTAAACGGATTTGTGGCATTGATTACTAATTAACAACAGTTCGGACAATATCTGCAAACAATATTTGTTTTGTAGTCGGAGTTTGGTCGGTCCTGATCAAATATTTCCCATGAAGACCCTATTAATCCAGTCGGCTCGAATATCAAGGGCCCTTGTTAGTAACTTCTGTGGAGACGGAACTAACCGTTGCGTTGTTAGGAAAGGTATCAAGTTACTCGAGGCATTTTTGGTTGGTATTGCTTTCGTTGAAACGTCTTTGAGGTCATTTGACGCCCTTATCCGTTAAGTATTAAACGACGTTTTACCTCAAGTAAGAAATACGCCGTCTAGCGCCTGAAATTTTATAAAAGTTCTGACTAATATACATGTCTTGATTTGTTTGATAAGATAAGTTTGAAATAAGCATAATTTACATTGTGATAATAACAAATAACACATATTAGAACAAGTTATGCTTGGGAGATCCGGATCGGACACAAAATCGCCGGATGCTTGCGGGCCGCGCAAGACCAAAAGTTGTGAAGATGCGTGGGCTAGGGGTTTTGTCTTGAATTTGACTCTTTTCGAGTTTAAGATAGCATATAAAGTTCATAATTGCAACAACATTCAGAGATACGCGACTCGTACCGCCATAACATGGATCTTAGCACGAAGCTTTGAATTTAGCGGGAGACTGGTGTGTGACTATTGTTATTTACAAATAAAACCAAATACCGAAATATATAATTATGACACGCCAAGAATATGATCAGTTATCATATCAGAACGTAGCTCCAAATTTCAACAAGCCTTTACAAAAGTTCATCCCTGTCTATCCCCGCGTCTTAACATTCATCGAGTTTTCAAAAGAATATATTTGCATCGTGTATTACGTCTGTCACACCCTAAAGGTAAATCATCCTGCGGCGCTGACTTCGGAAAGTTGTAAAAGTTGGTAGCTGCTGAGCTTTTACAACGCTTTTAGGGTACGCTATAAAAAGCTTATTATTCTACAGGCCGGTGTGAGCCCGCGTCTAGGCGTTGCCAAATTAAATTTGGGCTGTTAAAGCTTTTTGATATTGTTTTTTGATATATTCAGAAAACAAAAATTTTTAATTTGTCTTATTAAATTTATGAAAGTTTTTTTATGTCTCTGTAATTATTTTTTTGCGTCGAGAGGTTTGCCTTTGAAGCAGCATGAACAAGGATCTATATACTAGGAACTAAGTTCTAAGAAAACTTTAAGAATTAAATGTCCCGACATTTACTGGCCAGCTTGCTTTATAAATTACCTTTCTTAATTGTAGCAATGTAATATTCACGTGGCCACCTAGAAGACTTCAATTATTTATTATTTGTTACTGATGAAAATGATTTCTTTCATAATTCTTAATAATCATACCATAAATATAATTTAACACGTTAGAATTGGCTATTTTGAGCGCTTTAATATAAAAACCAGTGAAGGCTACAATTATTTATCAATATTTCAAATTGTATAGAACATCAGTTAAATCATTTTACTAAGCTCTAAATAATGACCGAACCAATTTGTGGTACGTGCGTAAGCTGTTTTGGCTACCGTTATAACGTTATAAACGTGCCTATTTTTTTTATCAAATTTCGGATATTACCTCTTTAGACGAGCTATGCGATTTAACTCTCGAAATTATTTGGCATTGTTGTCTGACAGTTGTGAGAGCGTCGCTTGCATCAAGGCGCTCGCTCTAACCCTTCTTTCTCGATCTAACCCTTAGACAAGTGGCATTCGACGATGGAATAGAACAGTGGAAAAAAATACTAAATGTTTGACATTGAATGAAGCGTAACAACGTTCAGTCAATGGCGTATTTCAATTTTGAACGCTATTCTACTCACTTCTCTAGTTCGTCGTCGAATGCCACTTGTCTGGGCCCTCTCATATGTAAAAATCACCATTTCATAAGCGACTGCCAAATGTACTAAAGAATATATTAAGCAAGAATAAAATACTATCAATTTAGTGCGTTCAAAAACAAATATCAACATTATTATCAAACATGAGACCCATCATCTTCGTCCCTAGACATGAACATGAAAATTTAGATACCTTCGGAGGGAGAACCCAAACACGGTCGGCGCGTGGTCGTTCCGTGACAACATCCATTCAAAACTTCCTCCCCCCGCCCTTAGTACGTAGCCCCCCTTTCCCCCACCTGCCCAGGGTATGTTGACGTTCAATAGACAATAAGTCCACTTGTTCGAATTATGCCTGAATACAGAATTGGTCACAAAAACCTATTGTACATCACGGCTTTTGTTCTGTACGCGGAGGTATTTTTATATTAATTTTGTTTTTTGTCTATATGATATTTTTTGGTATCGTTTTTAAAGGTTTTTATTTTTATTTTGGGGACGGTTAAATGAGTTAATATTTTTTAATAAAACAATGGTGTATTAATTTTTTTTTTGGCAATAAAAGTCTTTTATTTTCTTTCGCATCCTGCTGTACAGAGATGTTGGCTCCAGCTATTAACGCGTCTAAGATGGCATCCGTGTCTTTCAAAACGGAGGTCTTGGGTTCAATTAGGAAGCAAATAAAATGTACTCATGTTTATTCTAGATTCGCTTTATAGCACAAGCTTTGCTTGCGTGCTTTAAGAACCATGCCTATTGTGTGTGTTGTCTTTATGTTACTGTAGGTTTTATTCCATTTCTTTATTTTCTCGATGACAGTTCTAATTTGATATAATGCTCTCTAGCTCCATCCCTATCAGTTTCTCCGACTCTGGTATTATATAACCTTGTACGTGTGTAAACGTCATGTTTTTATAAAATAATGCATACATAATGTAAAAAAAACGCTCGCACAAGGTTACAAAGGAGCTGTCATCGAGAAAATAAAGAAATGGAAATAGTATAAGTTGTGTAAAACATTTGTCGTCTAACGAATTATTGCGGTGTAGCGTTATTCCGTGTTATGTCACTTTCTTACAACTACTGACTGAATTGAAACAGTGAAAAACTTTATATCACGTTTATTTTTAAAACGATAAATCAATAAACGCTAACTGTCCAAAACCGCACTACAATTGCTACCAAAACCAATCAACTAGTCCCACGTTACTCCCAAAAAAGTCTCATTTCCCCCTACCATAGTCCAATTCCAATCTTTTGATGATTAATCGAGCACCTTCTCCCTAATCCAGAGGCTTATATTCAGCATTTCTCGGCGTCCTGGCCGCGTGGCTTCCGGGCGAGTCCCCAAATCCGCCGAAATGGAGGATTAATCCATAGCCTCAGGAAACCTAACCGGGAAAAATATAATTTTTATCGAGTTTTTAATAGGATTCCAGGTGAAGAATTGTTTAAGGGAATTTGTAAATCTTCATTTGGGAAGATCAGACTGTGGTTTATTTTGAGTAATTTGGCGGATGTGGTTAAAATTTGGTAGAAGAATTCGAGAAACTGCTTGTAACGAGTTTGGAGTTGAAATGTTCATTTGTCTAAGAGAAAATCCATGGGTTTTAGTATGCTGATTTAAATTCACTGTCAAATATAACAGTTTTGTTGCTGTTAGGCTAGCAAATGTCTTCAAAAAGTGTGGTTTTTCTGTCAATGTCAATAGTGTCCGTCAGTAACAGACCATTACTGATAAATAAGTAAACTTGGTTTTATGAAAATCTTTTTCAAAACAATTTAAATACATTAGTTTGTTCGACTCTGATATAAAACTTTCAGGTAAAATCTTCCTTTAAATGAGAGCAGGTCTCTGCCGTGATTTATTAGCGGACCCATGTTTTAGTACCCATCAGTATGACCAGCAAACATTTTTAAGAGCAAATATAAATATATTGGTGCTAGTAATCCATTAAATACTGTGTGGCTAGAGAACCTTCGGAATAATTTATTGAGTAGGTATGGCCAGGTGGTCGGTACTTTGGAGCGAAGCGGAGCGGTGGTGCTTTGCTTTTTTATCAGCCAATGGGCGTTAAGAATTTATCAAGTTTCGATGAAGAAATGTGGACAAAATATTTTGTGGAAAGCTCGCTTACGAGCTTGTCACTGGTTTTCATTAACATTATTTTGGCATAATTATTTAAAGTTATTTATAAGGATTTATTTCTTACACGTTGTACCTATTTGTAAGTTCGCAGAATTTCTTTTTATATTTCTTACTCTGGGAGACATAGAGTTTTTCCAGGCGTTGTAATACATATACTCATATCTTGTATAATATATAAAAAAACTCCATTTATCAAGACAAATCTTGATTGGATTTATTGATAGTTTTAAGACTAAATTTTAGTTTACTTTAATTTTTGGTACGTTGTATCTAATAAATACATTTATAAATGATGGATTAAGTATTATCAATAAAATCTCTGTTGACATCCCGCCCAGCTTAGCTCTATCATCAACCTTAGCCAATAGTAATCACATGTGACTGTCCTGTAACTGGATTACAGGCGTAGCTGTTGCATTTTGTTCGCTGGCAATGAAAAAATAGAAAAGTCCAATGTTTGCCCTCGAGATGGAATCGACCACTCGATACTCAGCCAATTATGATTTACAAACATTGTACGAACAGATATCGGTTTGGCTAACACGGGATTGTAAATATAAAAAGGTGAAATGAATATTTTTATCTGGCAACTATTTTTGTAGTGAAAGTATCATCGAGTTTGTATTAGGTTTATTGCGTAACTTCTAACATCAACATATTTCTTTACAGTACAGTATCTTCATAATCGTAACAGTTTTTGGTACAAATTTGACTTTAATACACCTTTTACTTTGATTAAGGTAAATATCAGTTGATATTCGATTAGTCTAAATCGACAATCTGTTCCCGTCGCCTCATTCAAATTAGTCGCTCTGCGACTGCCAGTAATCGACATCCGTCTTGTTCGAGCGCCACGTCATATCATCATTCTGTCTTTTTCTCAGTTTCTTTCATGGAAAGATTCATAAATGTTCATAATATACTTGAGTTTTTGTCGGTACCAGATCCATTGCAATAACGGCATGTAGTCGATATGTCAAGTATAAGCAAGAAAAGTATTGATACGACATTAACTTCACAATATTACTGTGGATGGGACGTTCTTCTATCTAAATCACTTGTAGAATGCTGAGGTCTCGTCTTTGAGGGTAGTTTTATTAAAACACTTCGGTGCACATCCCCACATATTACATTCCTCGGATAAGATGGTATGTAGACGTAAATTGATTTCTAATGCATTGAAATAGAGAGTACAATGGGCTATTTAACTAGTTTTCGAAAACCATCTCACATTTTTTTGTGGTGTGTATGTACTACTTTAGGTATACTTCAAATAATTTTTATTTATTTTAAGTATTTAATACAAAAAATCTAATTACAAAGTACACATTATTTAAACTGTCAAAACGCTTGCTCTAGCAATATGGCGTCGAGACTTGCCTGTGACGTCCCGCCGTGGCGTCGAGACACGGCATGCATTGACTAAAACAAGATTTTGACTTTCCTGTGACGTCATTTAAAACTTAGCCAAATGAAAATCGGTTAATGTCTTGATTTTCCAACCAAAAATATTCTTTTTTTTGAAGGAAATATTAATTATAGTTTGTGTCTAGTAATGCGAATTGCTTTTAAAATCAATATCTATGCGGATGGCAATAAATATTTCATTATTTTTTATATTGTCAAATAGACTATTGACTGCGTTATCTTAGTAATTTTGATTCTTTGTAGCGCTTTTACGGAATAATAGGTACAGTTGTTCGATCATCTTTTGAATATCTGAGTTTGTGTAATTATTCGGCTAACGGCTGAACTTAATTACTTTATTAGTTATGTAATAAACAGCTTAAATATTACACATATAAAATTAACATCCATCTTGAAATCATAACAACTTATTTAAAGAAATCTACGGAATCAGACCATATTTATCTTAACACCTTTTACGCATGAGAGTCTCTGTGAGTTCTGCATAATTGGAAAAAAACATTGACCGGAGTCAAAACAGAACCCAATTAAAAGTTGTAGGGGAGTGACTTAGCTCTGTCGCAATCATGATCCTTGAAAAGCTACTCATTAAGGACAGCATCCTTGAATTTAAATGAGGAATCAATGCACGTGCTTAACCGTGCTCAAACGTGCAAACATTTGATTGAACTTAAATAACGGAAGAAACTTGATAAGCTCCCGACGCATGGACCTCGTAAATCTTGTCCCCATCGCGTAATAACTTAGTCGCAATCCGACTGTCACTACGCGAAAATAACAGAGGCGATACGACGTGACACGAATACGGACTAACTTTGTGCGCCTAACGCCTCGTTATAGTTTATAAATATCGTCGTAGTAAATAATAATCATCCCCAGACAATTCCACCAACTGTACCAACCCTTGTGTTATGGATGACCATACAGCAAACTGGGGGGAACCCACAATAAACATACATACATAAATATCAACAAACATGACCCGACAGCAAACATCTGTGTTCATCACACAAATGAATGCCCCGGAACCACTCGGCCGTCAAATTATTCTGACACTATCTAAATTTTATTCATTTTAAGTTCCAAAAGAGTGGTGTAGTAAGTAGCCTTGCCTCATACGCCGAAGGTCCCAGGTTCGAGTCCTGGCCGGGGCATTCATTTGTGTGATGAACACAGACGTTTGTTCTCGGGTCATGGTGGTTTGTATTTATTTACATAGGTATGTTTATTCTTGGTTCCCCCCCAGTTCGTTGTATAGTCATCCATAACACAAGCTCTGCTTAATTTGGGACCATACAGTTGGTGTGTTTGTCTGGGGATTTATTATTATTATTTCTCAAGTGCGTCACGTAAAATTGTCACCGGGGAAAAACGACATAACTACACAATAAAAAAAATTAAGGGTCGAATTTTATTTTGTTTTGTGGAAAGGTTATTTTATACTAATGTTGAGTTATCTGTTTTCATGAATATCACATTCTTTTTCATATTATTCAGTTAATTAAAGAGAAATTAGTGAATCATGTGAAGAAGATAATATTATAATTTAATGAAAGCTAAAACTCGTGTAATTCCACGCCACTGCGTAAATGAATGCCAACGCAGTCACCTCCCAAATTCTAGTGAAAAGGGTTAATATCCTTCTGTAGCCGAAAATATTGTTGCTACGAAGCAACTTCGTCGTTTGGTTCGTTAACTCGTTAACTGTCGCAAATAAATTAAATTCCAATAATTGGATAATGGCTGCAAACACCTGCCCCCGCGCGCCCTCGCCCCCGACACAACTGAACTGGTAAATTCAATCAGTTTTATTGGGACCTTCGCATATTTAATACACATTTACAGAGAAGGTTTTTGATGTGATTAAATTGTAGCTGAATGATTTTACAGATTTTATGTTTTTTATATAGTAGTAATAGTTTAAATATTATTTTTAGTAAATTTGTTGTTTTTAAGATACATATCGACCCGATTTTAATGACGCAAATCAGATTGTTGATGATGAGCAAGAATTTAAATTAAATAGGATTATCCTTTCATGTATTAAAATTTGATGTACAATATATTTATTATATTCATACTATAATAATAATAATAAGATCAATAGGTGTTTGTCCTCTTGAAATTTAAAATCAATTTAATTTGTTGCCCGAAATAGAAATTCGTGTAGTCAAGTTAACTCAAATTAAATTCTTATATTTACGTGATTAAAACAGAAACATTGTCAAACTTGTACTTCAATTGAATTAGTATTACTGAATAACTTATCCGTTAGATCTATAAATTAAATTGTTCTTAGTTAAACTTCTCCGTCGTTGGTTAAATAGCAAAAGATGTTTATAGCGTCTTTGCTCGTATTTTTAAAAAAGGCGAATCCTTGTTCGTGTCTATCTTTTCGTTTGATAAGGAAAAGTTGTACCGATGTCAACTAAAATGATAAAATATAAAATATTTTTGGACGCGAAGCACAAAAGTAACCTTATTTGACTGTTACACAATAATACTCGTTATGAAAAACGATCTGGGGAAATAAAATCATTTACAACATTTTCTTAAATTTACTTTGTGTGGGAACTTGGGCAAAGTTTTTGGAGTTTTCTTGTTTTGTGTGCATACTTTCTTGCGATAAATAAGCTTGTTATTTAGGTTGTTATCGCTTAGTTCTTTGCCTGCGTAATGGAGTTAGGCTACAGTTTTTGGTGGAACATTTTCCTTGATTATTCTTTTATGGCTTAAGTTTTTTTCTTTTTTAAAGTTTAGGTTTGTTAAGGATAATAAAAGAGCTGTAATGTTTGATGATGTAGAAATACTTGCCACAAAATCATTTCTTGTATTTTAATCACAAACTGCAATACTCTTATCATTTTTCATGTTTTTCGACATGGAGACTTAATTTTCAGTATATTTACTCAACATATTGAAAGCTTTTCTATGGATTCCGTCATGTAAATTCGTAATATGTCAGCTGCAACCAAAAGTGTGGTTGAGCGATGTCCAGTGACTACCGAAAAATCAAATTTTATTAATTTTTGATAATATGTGACATACGCAGATCGATAGAGCCCATTTATTCAATATTGAGGGTATTATGAAGCTTTATCAAATTTAATGTTTATATAGATTTGTTAATGGGTTAAAATCAGTCATAAAATCACGCAGATTAAGTTATGCTATCGAAAGAACTAGCTTAAGGGAAAAGAAGTATCAAAATTGGATTGAAATCGTCTGACAAATATAGGACTTCATAGCCATCTCGACCTGAGAACACAGCATCTAGACCTTCGGTATCCAGCTTGTGTTCTCATTTTTATAGACTCAAATGCGACTTGAAATTTTAAAAAGTTGAACAGTTTTCGTAAGCGTCTTACTTTCACTTACTTGTAGAAAATACTTTGAGAAAAAACCTGTATATCTCTTGAAAAAGGTTTGGCTGAACGATTATGTTGGACAATTGTATATATGTATACAAGTCAAATAAAATCGAAGATGGCGTGATTTAAGGTCATTTCGTCATTTCATTGTAATGTCTGCTTACATGCATATCCTACAGTTCGATATTAGACCTGTTCTTGTATTGGATATACTGTGGTATAGACACAAGTGAACCAACTTTAAACAATATTTAATTTTCTCAGAAGCTTTATAAACTGCAACAGAAAGTATACAAGTCTGCGATACGCGACGCGGTGCAGGAAACTTCATTAGGCTTCAAACTGCCGCTACTGAAAATATCATCGTTATCCGAGCGCGATGGGGAAATTATAATGGTTTTGTTAAAAAGTTGGTCTGTTTGGATCGGAAAGCGCAATTAATGAAACACTTATTATGTTTGTATCTGGGTCTTTTTGAATGGTCGAAAATTAATAAAAGTTACGATCGTTTGCAAAGGACTATTTTGATAAATGCACGAAAATATTGCACTTATTAACTAAACGTAGAAATTTTTTAGGTAGGTAGACTAATGATAGATCTCTTGATTTATTATTCTCGAAAATAAGTATTATCCTTAAATTATGTTTGTTTAAAATAAAACCTCAACTGAAAATAAACAACAAACGGAACTCTAATGAACCATTTCCTATCCACGGGGTCCAAGGCCGAAAATTCTAGTCGTTACGAGACTGCTGGGACCCGCCCGGCTCCAACACGCCAAGTTGACGCGATTTATAGTCCACGGCCGTATTCGCCCAGTGGGCTGATGGGTTGTCGGCTGTTTTCTCTGGATTTATTGGCGTTTTTGGGGTAACGGGGCTTGGAGATAAAGACCGCAAACTTCAGAACGTCTGTAGGATTATGAATCGTATAATGAAATGACAAAGGGTTATCATAATGTTTTGTGAATCCGTCTTTATATGAGAATTAGAAGCGTTCTTAACCAGCCTATTGGCATGTAATGATAATAATAATAAAATGAAGATTAAACAAAGAAATTAAGAACAAGAATAATACATTTTATTTATTTCAGTATCACAGCCATAAGTGTCATTAGGTATTCTTGTGCATCTCTTACGTTAGTAAACCATTCGCAAACTGTTTATCAAATTATATTATACATTGAGTATTGACTCACATAATTTAGTCTTATTAAAAACTTATTAAAAAATTAGGAACAATGTTGTCATTTTGCTATATATTCGTTAATAAATGAAGACATGTAGGTATATATATAAGTATTTGAATGTTTTATATATGGGTTTATGTTAAGTATTTAGGAATATATACTATGTATATTTTAAATTTCGTATATACATAGTACACACTAAATTTGTTCTGTACGACTTTCTCCAGTACTAGATTTAATGAGAAATTAGCTCTGCCTTTGTGCATTATTGGTTTATGCGTCATTTTTATTGTTGTGGTTTCCTGTGCGTACATAAATGATTAAATAAATTGATAAGTAAAATTGTTGACAACATTTTGCAAGCAGCATGTCAATGTCATCCAGTAAAATAATAATAATATACTTATAATAGGTAAAATGAGATTTTTATATTAATAAAAAAAATTGCACCTACATAATTAAACGTAAAATGAAATATTCAAGAGTGAAACATCGTAAGTATCATAAGACCGTGTGAAATACGACGCCATGAATTTCCGAGACCGTTTCTCAATGAGTCATAAGTTATATAAGAACGTAACTTATACACGATTTATTATTATTAATATCGGGCAGATCACTAGCGGATAAAACCTCCGAGTTTACGGCGAAAATTTTCTTATTTTATATGAGGATTTTTACTGTGAATCTTTCGGAATCAATTTATGCACCTACTGGAACTAGCTTCTGTGCAATTTTTTCCTTATGATGACTCTGGTGACGGGTCAAGTGGGGTTTGGAATCAATAGATCAATGTCCGTCAAATTAGGCAACTGGTACCAGTGCGCTGCTCTGAATTAGCTCGCACTAGGCTAAATGAAATGAAATGAAATGAAATGAAAAATCATTTATTCGGCGCATGACATGCACAATTAAAAAATAAAATACAATAGCAAAAAAAAAAAAATAATTAAAATTGCAACACACCGAAAAGGTGTCAGCTCAGCACAATGCCTCCAGCCTAAACTGAGGCGCTGATTTTCAGCTGAAACCATCGAGGAGCGCAGAAAAATAAAAAATGTAATAGAAGGTTGATATAAATCGAACAGACAAAAAATAAACTTTACTAAATAAATATTACTTTATTTCTCGTGTCAGTTCAATTGAAATGACCTTACCGGCTAGCTCGGGTCTAAGCAAATGGGGCTTAGTGCATTACTCCGTAAAGACTACATGCATATCTGACAGCGCAGTGACGCGTGACAAGTTTTTATTTATCATCGTCTGAGTTGTTCAGTCAAACCCTATGCACAGTACCGCCGACTGGTTTGTTCAATAGAGAAGATTGGAGCCAAAATTTAGTCGTAAAAATAAATGTTCGCACAGACTGTACAGATAACTTGGTGGATGTGCCGACTTGTGACGACCTGTTACCCAAAACTGGTTAGCGTGACGTCAGGTTTGGTTTTCTGTTCTTCTTTGGTAAATTTCCATAAAGGAGAAGAATCTTTTCCCTTGCACACTTTGGTCGTCTATACGGAGTTATTCTAACTCTATAATAAAAAAACAGGTATTTTATGTTGAAATCTGTCAAAATTTGTTTAGATGTAACCTAATAAAAGTATTGGAAAAATCTTATTGGCAACTTCATAAAGTACTAACTCAAGTACGAGCCTATCTTCGAACTAACGCTTATTAAGTTTTTATTTCATTAGAAAAGCTTATTATTGTGCCATTGAACGTTTTCAAACCCTTAGTTCAACATCAACATAATAATATGTTAGCGGTTTTGATTGTATTCCCGCATCGATGTTACCCTCAAGTTAATGTATGTACGGAGAAATCTTATCATATTACGTGAATTATGTGTAGAATAATATTAAGTTACTTTTCCGTAAATTATGTTAGTATAATGTTATTGTAATAAATAGGTAATGGTGGGTGTTACTTTCTTACTGACAATTCCTACGTAAAATTAATCTGGATCTTAATACTCTTTTCTTCGCAATCGCAAAACTTTGTACCAATACATTGAAACAGAAATCTTTTCTATATCCGTCTCATTGGTTCCTTTGCTAACTTTAATACGTTTCACTTACGTTATTGACTGTCATGCGATGCTTGCGTAAGGTGTTTCCACCAATCATGTGCGAGGATGCTCTGAGATTCACCAATGGGATTATTACATTCGTTAGCTTTGCTTAGCTCATCTCTAGTGGAAGAGAAATAAATAGAGAGGACAATCTACATGCATAATGTTGCGGGTAAAAGAGACAAAAGAGTGCACTAAGGATTCTCGTACCGCTCATCTCCCACGCACATACATAAAGAAACTATTCTTTTCCCCTCACCTCTTTGGTGGCCACACAGCCTTATTCTCAAAGTTTTCTCCACAAGTTTTATAATAAAACGTCCGGGGAGGTAAGGCGTCACCCGTGACCACGAGACAATATTAAAGTTCCTCGTACAATTGATATAGTGCCGGCAGAAGCAGTCACGTTGTGAGATGGTGTGCGGTGCAATTGAAGATGGAGCCTGTCTTATACGTCGTATTATAGGAAAACTTGTGTTGCGACTTATCCGCCAGTTAGATTTGGCGTAAAGCAATTAAAAGTGTCATATGTGAACTACAATAATATCGCTTATTATTTGTGACGTCGTGTCGTGGCGTGTAGTGGCGTAGCATTGTATAGCGTGTGCCATCCACAAAGACCTTAGGCCAAAAAAGTAGGGCGAGTTCCGTGGATGTCCCCCCCCCCTACATCGTCTGCTTTCATGAGAGTATAAAATTAAAAAGGACTATTAATATGATATCGTTGTTCTTGAGCTCCTCTGTAATTGAGGGTTAGCCAAGCCATATATTTACACATAATATGTTTCTGTAGTAGGAACTTGACTTAACGTTACTTGAAAACTTAGTTAATCGGTCATGAAAAAGGCTATAAGAAGACAGTCTTAGTTTTTTTATATTAAATATAAAATAAACAAAACGTAGTACTTACAGGATTAATACGGGATGATCCTGTTAAAACGTTGCTCGTTTAAAAATAGAAATCCCAGGGAAGAAATTTCGTTAGTAAGTTTATAAAAGCGTTATTTTTTACTTGTCCAGAGCAGAGTTTGCTAAATTTTAGAACATTCCTAGTCTTAAATGCATAAACAAGCCGCTTTTGAATTATTAGTTCCTGAGAAAAACAGTATGATTATTAAATGTATGATTTTTGTTACGAGTAAAAACGAATTTATACCAAACTTTAACACTATTATTACACGAAACTGTATATCAAATCCAGTAATACCTGTAATTCAGTAGAACTGTCCATCAGTCAGCCCCCACGTCGAACGGTCACTTTGGTGTCAATCAGAACTGAATTCACAGGAAACTAAGCGTGTAACGCGTTCTTTTGATACGATTCTTTCCCGCTGTATATCGACATTTTCCAAGACCGGCCTTTTTCCCTCACCAACTTTAAGACTTTCGTATTTTTGAAATAGAGCGCTGAACAACTAAGGAACCCTTTTCACCTATTTACTAGTCTTATTTAGACTATATCGATTTGGGTTTAAGCCAACTTCCCGCCATTTACATCTTTTATATTGTGCATTATGTAAATAACAGAATTTAGCTTGATAAGAATGAAAGTATATTGTATCGCGCAAACTAAGTCTTTAAATTAAACTTTCTAATTAACGTAATACATAAATAACAGATTATATAGTTGCCTTTCGGTGTTAGCGATGTATTTCAGACACAAGACAATCGATATACAAGCGATTTGACTAATGTTTTTTGGTTCATGTTTTGCAGATGAAATAAATAATAGCCAGCATTTGTCTATCCGAATAAATGTAACTAGGCGTAGCATACGGCCTTTTAAACCGCTGTTTTCCATCAAATGAGATAGAAGACAACGTGCAGTATTTAAAAAAAAATTTACAAGTGTTCGTACCACGGACCAAAAATTTATACCATAGGAGTATTAATACGATGAATAATTAGTCGTTTAAAAACCAAGGCATTTTGTATACTACCCTCCTCTTTCAATAAAAAAAAAATTCGATGACAATTTCTATGTAAAAACTGGGTCGTACGGACCTGATACGCTCAATTGGTACGTAAGTAAAGTGTTCTAGATTAGGATCTTTAGCTTTGGTAAATACAAATGTGAAACTTATGATGTGTCAACAGAAATGAAATGAAGTAAAGACAACGATTTGATGAAGTTTTAAACTAGTTTTCTTGGAATATCAGTGTAATTATGTGACTAATTGCAACAAATGCAGGAAAAACTCACTTCAACTTACTATCTATAACATAATTACCACAAGCACCAAGATGAACTCGTATTTGTGTATCAGTAGGGTTGTCTTGTTACCGCTGAACACAACTTCGGGAAGTCACATTGCCTTGATGTATCTTCATTAGAGGGGTTTATGACACCCTCAGAAGGGTTTGATCTGCTCAGTTTTGCACTAGTGCAGATTGACGGCCTGTTTGGTGTGTAGGTAAGTACCCTTGCCTTCCATGCCAGAGGTCCCGGGTTCGAATTCTGGTAGGGGCAGATATTTTATGATATTTGCTTTCTAGTCATGGATGTTTATTTAAGTTTATTTCTAATATTTATAAATGAAAAAAGAATTCTATATGTGTTTAATAACACAAGTTCTTAACAATGACATATTACATAATGTAGACAAGTCATACCCAAACATTACCGCACAAAGAAACGGCGTCAACGTAACTATAGATACCTACCCGATATAGAGAGTAATGTAATTTGTGGGAGAAGGAAAGAATAATACGGTTCGGTTGTTGCAAGAAACAGATGCCTGTGTACTCCGTGATGTTGCTTCGCACTAATTGGTCGCGAGCGTACGTGACGTAGTACGTAAATTGTCCAAACTCTATAGCGTTGTCTCTTTTACTCCCACATACTAAATCATATTACATCTCGCTCTTCGAGTTTGTTGAAACGAATAGCCATGTCAATTTAAACGTCATTTTAAATAGCAAAATAAAATAATAAATAAGATAGTTATAAAAAAATAGTACTTACGCACGAAAATCAACGTTTCTTCTATCTTTAACAGTAACAGTGTAATTAGTACACTGTCTAAACACACAAGAAGGCATTGTACGGTATTAAAACACAGAATAGGGAATAAGTTTTGTTTGATGTTTAGCCGTGACACTGGGTTGCACCAGTCAAAGAGCTGGCAAATGCCTTGCATTTGCGTTGCCATTTTTGAGAGCGGATAACCTGTCTATATGTAATATGTGATTGGTTCTTAATGATACTTAATTTGGGCTTGATAATGTGGTGTGATTGTTAGAAATATATATCACAATTGTGGTCAATATAGTGAAAATTTCATTGATTGGATGATTGATACGGGAGTTACAGTGATCGAGGTGAACTTGAAGAAGTACGTTTTTGATCTAGATTGAGAGATGCATCGGCTCGTGGCGCTTGTTTTGATTGTGTCGTTTGGATAACAGGCTATTTAAAACATGTTTTTATGTCCTTACAAATATTTGAAACTCTCTCGCCTTATTTCGATATGAATCTGAGCATTTTTTGTAGTCCCGTAAAGATGTGTTCAGCGGATGGACATCTTTCCGTTTTGTAAGTTGACGCTTTATCAGTATTAATTTTGGTGGGATTGAAAATAAAAGTCCTTTAACTAATGTTACATGACACTCGTACCAGACATGTACTTCAATTAGGAAAGTGTATTTCCCGTTCTGACATAAACATTTTCGCGTGTTCTTAAATTTTAAAATATCTGATTCACAAACAACTTTATTTATCTTTTTAATACTAAAAATGAGATTTTTTTTTGTGGAATGTTTGAAATCCGTCCTTTTTCGTGTCTCTTATAAAGCTTTTAATACTGTTTCCATCAAATCCAATGTTCCAAATGTTCGTTAAAACGCGGTTGTAAACAGAGATGAAAGATAAGCGCGCGCTTTAAAGCGATTTACGTTTCGTCTCTTTGGATGTTACTTACGTAGAGAGTGAAATAAGGGTTTTACGACAGGTTTCGAGCGATCAGGTTCCGTAATTGGCGACCTTGATTGGCCTTTGTTTAGGGAAAGAGGCCGTTCAGAGGTTGAACGTCGGTAAAACCTCAGATTATGATAATGAAATTCAGAAATATATTTCGTTAGGTTCAACAGATTCGGAGTGCATCTCGGGGGAGCTTTTCTTGGTGAAGATTTATCTAAAGCATTGTTGGCACAAATGTGGCTTCCAGAGTTAAGATTGGTCCCTCTTGAGAGTCTTTACGTCAAGTTATGTACATACACAAAGTTAATAAGGGCAACTACCCTTTGCTCTTTAAAATCGCATCATTATCGCATGTGAAAAAGTTAAATTGTAATGAATTTTTTTTTGCTTTCAGGTATGTCAAACATCGATGTCGCATCATTCAAGAAAGGGCCTTAACGCTGAATAATATAAGGGTTATTGTTTGTTAAGTGTATACAGGTTAAGCTTGACCTTTCAACAACCTTCCACAAAGATTTCCAAACCGTCGGAAATCTGGGTACTAGCAGAATATTGTTCGTTTACAAATGACGAATAGAATTATTTTGATTTACTTTCCTCGGAAACTGCATCGCGGTAACTTAGTTTATGCGACGCCCGTGAAGAAATAAAGCTGGATTTTGCTGTGCATGCGAGCATGTAGATAGTAACTTAAATAAAGTTAACTTGTAAAGCATGTAGTAAACTTTGTCCAAGCTATGTACCGACGCTTTCTCTTTTACATCCCCCAGGACCCATTAGTTCTTTAGTTGGATTAATGTTTGCACTAGAAATTGTTTCAACGTCGATCTCCTACTGTTCATTCGTATTCCATTCTGCCGATCCTGAAAATACAACTTAAACAACTTAACAAATACTAGTGCTGTTCAAACAGGATTAATGAATTAGACTGGTTAATTAATATAATTAGTAATTCACTAGTAGATTAATTTGTAACAAGATTTTCCAAGTTGGTAATTGTTTTTAAAACTAATAACTAATTAACAAGTAGAATTTGGCGCCCAAACATGGCCGCCTCCGATATTACGCGCCCCGTGCGCCGCAGACCGAAGTAACGGGAATCCTATTAATTGATTTTGATTTAGTTTTATTAACTATGTTAACTCAAGTTAGAAGTAATACATAAGCTTTGTTATATTTGTGTAGCGGTTCTGATCTGAGATAAATTTGTTCACGTAGGTGTAAACGCTTGAAATTATGAATTTTATTTCTTCTTAAAACTGTTAAAATGTTAGAGCAATCAGTTATCACGTCAGAAAAATTTCGAACTCGTTTAAAAATATATGTTTTAACTTAAAATTATACATAGGCAAATATCAATACCACAGTTTGCTCTTGTGGCTTTACCTCACATAAATATTTTCTTAGTTTTACTTTCATCATAAGATACGCCCACTTCCAAACCGTGTAATTAAACTTCGCCGATTTTAGATCATCGTTAGTGAAACAACCATTCATAACATGGTCTTTATGGGCAGAATTAATCCGTGTGTCATGTCGCCCGATCTACACGCACTCGGTACAGTCGCCAACTCAAATCTATTTACATTGACTATGTTGTCCACTGTAGTTGTTTTTGGTGTCTCCGGTACCAATCAAGCTCCCGTCCTGTGATGATTACTGCAATATGAGGTGCAATGAATGACCTGTAGTTGCCACGCTAACCGAAGCCGTTGTTAGCGAGCATTTAATGACCTCAGTCTGGTTGCCATGGAGACCTGTCTGTGGATAAGTTGGGGTGTGGATTCACTTTGAAAGGACGCTTTGATAAATAGAATGGCTGAACTTTGGGTGTCCATTGCAGAATTAAAACAGTGTGTTTAATTTACCGGCATAAGTAAAGTAATAAGGCCTTTAGGGTCACATTTTTTGGTTTTATTATTGTAACGAACCATACTGTCAGTTTCGCTAAGCCATTACAAAATGCCGAAACAAGACCCCGAGAAATGTATCCATTTTTCACACAAATGTTTACTGCGAAATATGAAAGCTCGTTCTGAGCTCTAAAAACTAAAGCTCTCAAAACCGTGGTGTGGTGCGGCCGTGACGGATGGTCCGGAGCCGTCTGCCCGGCTGCCCAGCCGGATAAACAGCCAGAACGAAGACGGATCATCTGCCAGGGCAGCCGGGAAACTCGCCATATGTTTCTAGTAATTTTCATTACGGTGCTGAAGCATTTTCATGGAGTTAGCTTGACAATATGAACTTATTTTTTAAATTAGATTTTGGTTCCAACGGAGCCTAAAAACAAAAGTTGGTCCTTATTTGTATGTTCATATATGTCAGATTACTGGGCCCGGGTGTCTCAAGTCCCTTCCTTGTTGTTCTGTCTTGCATGTTGACATGTCTTGCATTCTGAGGGTTAATTACCTTTTCCAGTTTAGATATGGTATTTAGGCTGATTGAGGTCACAAGTATTTGACCTTTGAAATTAATTGAAAGTTGAAACAATGATTTAAACATCAACCAAGTTATATTGAACTACTACAAGGATATTTGCACTTGTAAGTAATGTGCAAGTAAGTTTTCTTTAAAACCCCAACTATTTCTTAAAAAATCTAATCTAATCTTACAAGATAAATAAATAACTTCCAAGACCATAACATAACTGAACATAAATACGACCCTTCATCTATGAATACACTTGACCTGCCGTCACTTACTTTCCCGCCACGGGCCCAAGAAAAAAAAAATAACTTCCCTCCCAAACAGCTCATAAAAGTTCACATCTTGGTAACCCGAACAAAAGGTAAATATTCCCGCCATGTTACAGCAAAGAAAATTGCTTTCATGTATCAAATAGTTGCAAAAGTACTTTTCCTGCGGAAGCACCCGGCCGCCATGACGGTCCGCCATTACGAGATTCCGCGTTATGTTTCGCGCCAACCGGAGTCATTATGGCGTCATTTATTTTCGGCCAGCGTCCGACACACTGGACGGAGGAGGTTGTACTATTTTTAATTAACTCTGTAGTATATTATGCGTGTTATGCGGTTCGTAGTTTTTGGTCGGATGCGTGTTTGTGTTTACGAAAATGTTAATAGTGTTGCTATTTTGTGTAGTTACTTACTTGGATAATGTTGCATTATTGTAGGGTTGTGGTCAGGATAGATTAAAAAAGGAGTTTTACGTGTAAATATAATGTATTTAGTTTTTTTTAGAAACGAATAGCTAAACATAGAATTTGTAAGAACTTCTAAGCAATCGAAAATTGACAGTTTGCCCTTAAGGATATTATGAATATTTGACCTCGTCGTCGAATCTCAATATCTTATAAACTGCTAATAAAGTAAGAGTAAAGTAAATTTATGAATCCATCATACTAGCACAGGTGAACTGTCGGGCTCAAGAATTTAATAAACTTTAATTTGAATCTACACAACGTAGTGCATTTTAATATATTTTTTGTAACAAATCAGTAAAACTTTACGAGCTTAGGTAAAGTAAACGAGCGACTCCCTGAGAGTAGTTTAACTTTAAGCTTTAAGTTAAAATTTTTAAATTTAAACGTTGTAAAATTATTTATGTTTCGTAAACGTTTTTGTTTTTGATCTATGCAATGTTTAGTCCCTGTTTGGGCGCCCATCTAAGTAATGATTCTGTACTTCTTCAATTACTTTGTTATCTGTGTAATTCTTCAAGGTAAAGTATATTATTATTTTATAGGCCTCTATATATTGTCATATTTCATCATGCGAGATGGAACACGTACTTCATTAAAAAATATACGCGATAGATTATAACAGGAATGTATACATAATCCAGGGAAACATTTAGAATGTATAATTAGATTTCCTTGTATAATCAACAAAATAATTGGCTTTTATAAATGGCAGATACTTACTAATACGCAATCAACCTAATATTTTGTTGTGTTCTCTTAGTTTCTTAATTAAAACAACTTTTTTACGAAAATGTTCGACACCTTTGAATTATCTTTGCCTATAAAGTGTGGGATACATTCAAAGAGTTGCTAAGTACGCCGGTGGTTTGGTCCCTGGTACTTCATTATCAATCATCAAAGTGTTTGCTCGGGTCAGTGAGCCGGAGATCTGAGGTTCATGCGAGAGCACGGTGAGGACCTTGGCGAAGTCTTTTTGTTTTATTCATGTTGTAGCTTGGTATATTTGTGTCCTCGTGTATGAATTTACTAGGCACGGTTTCTGCCGCGTAACTCGTGGTTCCGTTGGGGTTTTGATATAAAATATAGCCATGTTATTTCTATGCCAGATACATTAGGGGCGGTACTTTTTATGACACGTTTTCCGTTGTTTTGAAGTTTACCGATTACATATTAATAAACAAATGATTACAGGTATTATCTTTGTAATAGTACTGTAAAGATAAAGGCTTGGATTCCGGTACTGGCGTTTACGAATATGAAATGTTTTTCGCTGTTCTTAAACGCGTTTTCTTTAAGATGTTATATAGGGGTACGTATAACACTGTATTCAATTAGTTTCTTTTTCTCGAGTGGTTGCTCCAAAATTTCTAGTTCTTTCAAAAAACTTCTAAATGGGACATTAAACTCAGTTGTTAGACGATGCTGAATCCAGCTGTCTGCATTCTGTTACTATTTATGTATATATCTACACACACTGCGAACCCAATAAATAGTTTGACATAGCGAGCAATCCACACGAGGCACTGAGGTGGGTCGATGATATACACCGGAGTTACGAAGCTGATGTGGCTGGCACAGGACCAAGGCGAGTTGCGTGCGATGGTAGAGGCTTTTAGTTAAATAAGAACCACGATTTTAAACTGGTGGATGGTAAGTACAGAATTGACGATCTTGTGGTAGTAAACCTGCTTCCATAGGAGCTTCGGGTCTAGTAGTCTAAGATCTAAGAAGTTTAGGAAGTAAGCTCTCAGCTAGTCAGCATTAGCGTTTTATTAAGCAGATCTGTTAGGATAAAGTACCAAAATCAGAATTCAAATTCAAATATTTATTTCTCAACATTGGCAATTACTTGATCTTATTGACGTCTAATAAAACATGACTCTACCACCAGTTCGGAAAAACCTTCGTGAAGAAGAACTGGCAAGAAACTTCCGGGTATATTTTTTTCAAAATAAATTTACAGAGTCTCTTTATGTCTTTACAAAATTATTCTTATTTGCATCTGTTAGCTCGGCAAGTCTTCCTTCCCTCAAGTATCCAAACGACGAACACACCCTCAAACGACATCGTTCACGAGTTAATGCGGGATCCAGCCATCGCCCTCCTCAACCATGTTAGAGGAGAGTGAATAAAATAAACCCCAAGTCATTACTAACAACAATATAGGTACGTAGGATGGACGCTTATACTATAAGTAAGTATTATCTTCGGGTGTAGTACCAGTTTTAATATGTAATTTTGAGCACGAAATGCTCTAGTTAGGGCATTTCGTGATACGTAGAAATAACTAAAGGTAGAAATCAAAATAATTTTCATAAACTCATACTTTTTTTTTATGTTACGGACTCCGGTGTCGTATTCATATGCAAGAGAAATCTTTCATGCAATGTTCCGTAATGAAAATCGATTTAATTTTACAACTTTGAAAGCACATTGAAGCGCTTAAAGTTCCAGTAAATAATTAACAAGTCTGGAAATTGAGGTCGATTTGGCAGTTCGACTCGATGCCAGCCACCCATGCATTTTTGATGGAAATTACACTAATGGTTGGTCTACACGCTTTAAGTAGTTAAGTTGGTAACTAAATTTTAAGTTAAAAGTTACATGTAAACAGTCAGTTAAGTGACAAGTGGTAAGTTAAAATTTTGTACGCAATTGATTTAATATATTAGGGTTCGTTCTACTTTTCGGTTAAGTATCCGTTCTATTGTTTGGACATGATTTTTTAGTGAAGTGCATAAGTTGAGAAAGCGCGGTTGGCGGCAAGCGCTTTGTCAACGTATTTCGCATATTTCCTTTTTTTCCAAATTTCGAAGTAGAGTTTAGACTCTACTTTAATATTTCTCAAAAAATATTTAAAATAAGAATACTTGTCGAATGTAAGAAGTAAAAACTACAGAAATAAACATAACATTGTAGAGATTTTGATAGCCGTAACAAGTTATTCTCTGACCTCGTTCAAAATCCCGCTAATGACAAATCTAAGTACAGAATCGACGAATTCCATAAGTTATGGACCGACCACCTATATTGAACTTATGAGCTTAACTTCTTAATGCATTTGGATACACAAGTGCCATGTAGTAACTTACAATTGAGTTACCAACTTAACTACTTAAGACGTGTAAACCAGCTATAAGTGATGTGTATGGACGGACTCGGCGCGAAGTCAGTTATGGCTTGAATTTATACTAATATTATATTGTGCTAATTGGGCCTCTAAAATAGCAGAGACAATATGATTAAAAAAGAAACTTCTCTGTATCTGAAGGTAGGTTATACAGAAGTAATATATATTTTTGCTATATTATTCAACATATTTATTAATATGGATGTCAGAATCTGTGCAGTTGAAACAGTCTCAATATATTTTAAAGATCACTTACTGTTGTACAAATCTATCTTAATTTCTTATCATGACTAACATTCAACATTCCATAACAGAATTTCTTGAAATTAATGTTTTTATTAATGAATAAAATTAATGCTGTTTCTTTGATCTGGTAGCCGCCAGGTTAGCGACCGTGTTTTGAAAGCAAATACGACTTAAAAGAGCACATTAAATAGATCCTACCGAGTTATCTCAAAATTAATTCTGGAGATAAACAAAATATTCCTACAAGGACTCCATTTATTTATATGTTTATTAGATCTAGTTTGAACCTTGCGAAATATATCTTTGCATCTCTCGAAACTCGATTTCTTAGAATATGTATCGTTCAATATACTCGTATGTACCGAATAACTTTTATAATAATGAAGTTAGTATTGGAAACGATACCATACACATTATATGGATAGGTTTGATATATAAAGATAACATTAATAAAAGCTCATACATTCCTTTGATGCTTAGTTTCTGTATCTGAGTAAATAATGTTAGATTCTGTTAGTACTCAATTAAAACCATCGAATCGGACCGCCTAGTTCTGAACCCGTAAGTACAACTTCGTTACAAAGACACATGCTAAAAACAAACCAAAACATGGTAAAAGAATGAAAAGAGAAACACAGAATAAAAATGTTCTAATGATATTAACACTGGTTAGACAAACAGCTTGGCTTTTACTTCGAATGACATCGGAAAACCTCTGTGATGCCAGCGGAGTAATGGAGCCAGGCTTGTCACGGTGCTAAAAACTGTGACGTCACTCCTTAATAAACAAAGTAAGCTGTGAGCGCGGGAGTTTTGTACGTCCTGGGTAGGGTTGTCAGAGTAAAGTGTTCTTAAAACTGTGTAGACATAGATGAAAATGACAGTTACATAGTACATTGACGTCGGTAATGTTTTTCATGCTATACTGACAACTTGTTACTAGACAGTTTTGTTTTTTGTATCCTGTACATAGAAATGTAAAGAAAATATGATTCACTATAATATCACCGATCCCAGACTTTCCCCTGAAAATCGACACCGAATCATCATTTTTTCTCGAAGCGCGTTCGCTGAAATAGGCGAAGGCCTTCCACCTGGACACACTCACGACTGGCAACCCTAGACCCAGCTCCCGAGCATCCCCGCAACCCGTCCACTGGAAAAGGATTTATTTCGCTTCGGTGTGCCCCGAGCAAACGGTTTTTTAGTTACGTCTGTGACGGGCCCGGCGAAACGTAAAATACTGGTCATTAACCCCTTTTCTTTGTTTGAAATTAACAGAGTGCCACGTTGTATTTATTTATTATACCGGTAATTGGGTTAATTGGTATTTGATTCGTTGATTGTTGAAAAATCACAACGTTTCTATTTTAGTGTGTTCATTTTTTGCGCCAGTCGTTACGAGCGGATTAGAATTTTTGTGCTTAAATAAATATAATTTATAATATAACTATATATATATATATATATATATATATATATATATATATATATATATATATATATATAATAACTTTGTTTAATTTAATGAAGTCTAAAAAGCACTCTATAGAAACGTATAAGCTTAACATTTTTAATAGAGTTAAAGATCATTTACCCCTCTTTTGCGTCAGAGTAAGAGATATATACGAACAGAGCATTAGTATTTTGTGGAAATGTATCTGTAGTGGAATAAATATGATCAGTAAACCGAAACGAAAGACGCCGCGATATTAAATTCAGTGCACGGTACCATCATGAGAGGTTAGCTACAAAGAAGAATAACCGAACCGAAATGTTTCTTAGAATTCTTATTGTGCAGACTTTATGGTTAAAGTGAAATTAGTAGAATTGGAGTGTGAATTGTACAGTCGATGAGTGTGTCCTTAGAACAATGGCGGCCCATCTTAGGACTACGGTCGGTAACGGGACTGCTTCATTCGTTAGTTTAATACATTAATAATTACTTAAGGGCACTAATATCAAGTGGATGGCACTCGGGTGGATCTATCGTACATATTTTGGTGGCTAATAAAATAAAACTCACGAGAAGTATGGGTAAAGAGTGCATTAACTTTTTTCAGCGAATATCATAGAATCAAGTTTCACTTAATAACTTGTGACTTATAATTTTACGTCTCCTCGTGCAGACGGAAACAAATCAACTATGCTTTATGATACTTATGCAAATGCTTGTGTTTTTTTGTTAGTTCTATTCATGAATAACGCAAAATGTTTGAAACATATTTATGGAGGAGACACGACACGCTGCGCCACTGGATCCACACGCGATGTTGAAGTTCTTGTGTGTTTTGCTTACAAATTAGGTCATTATGAAAATAACATTAAAAAAATTCTTGCATTTACCATTTTTAAGAAGTAATGTTTGGGTATGACTTGTCTATATGTAATATGTCATTGTTTCATAATGACATATTACATTTCGCTCTTCGAGTTTGTTAAAACGAATAGCCATGTCAATTTTAAAACGTCATTAGCAAAATAAAATAATAAATAAGATAGTTATAATATAATAGTACTTACGCATGAAAAGAAACGTTTTTTATACGTTGTCTAAACACACAAGAAAGCATTGTACGGTATTAAAACACAGAATAGGGAATAATTTTTGTTTGATGTTTAGCCGTGACACTGGGTTGCACAAGTCAAATAGCTGGCAGATGCCTTGCATTTGCGTTGCCATTTTTAACAGCGGATAACCTGTCTATATGTAGTACGTCATTGATTGTAAAGTTTAACTTAGTTCTAAACGTACACAGCGATTATCCTTAAAATTTACTTCCACATGATAATCTTTAATAGTTGCTGAGTCAGAGGGGTATCAAATAACTCGTGGGTTAGGCTTCAACGAACTTTACTGAACAAGTAACATTAAGCAGTTCGTATACTTGCTGGGGTATTATGGCAGTTACCTACAAAGTTTATAATTATATTAGAAACTTGTCTGACTGTAAATTAAACTCATTCGGTGTTTTGTGAAATATTCTTTAATTTTTATGTTTCAATCATTTATGTTGTGCAAATCATGATCGTTGTGGCTAAATTGGATTGAGTTATTTTAATATAAAATGATCACTAAAAAGTTTTGGGATTCAATTTAGCCTTTATAATTTCTACAAAGAAGATCTTTCTATTAGTGAAATAACTTCAAATGCCGGTTTAGTTCCTAGTTCTTAGTTCGAGTGGCTTATATAAAATTTTCTATATTTGATCTCCCGAAAAGTAAACGTGAGTAGGGAGCAGAAAAGCCAGTAAAAAGCTAGTTTTAAGCGGGTATCCTGCAGTTTCACTTTGCGCAGAGCAGAAATCTCATTTGGTCGCAAGCTATTTTGAAAAGCGTAGCCGCGTTGGTGGCCCCTTGGGTGCTGAAACACGGCCAAGGTAATGGCTGTTTGTTTGCGAGCAAAAAGCCTATATCTCTATAATACCGTCTCTTAATCACGTATATAGGAAACATTAATGTGTTCAACGATTAAAATATAGTTATTGTATATTTATGAAGAAAGTTTCGAGACCTCGAACACGTTTACTAAATTTTAATGGGATTTACATTACAAATGCTCTACTTAACATTACTTTACCATCTTATGTCTATTATGGGTTTAAAAGAGCCATAACGGGATAAAAACTATTGGTTTATTGTTTTCGATACCAAATCTTAAAAATATCTATTTGTCAACGCAAGGAAAATCCTATCCGTTGTCTTTGTAAAACGTTCAGACAAGATCTTGCTCAGTCCGTTCTTGGAACAGTTTAAAATAATATCAAGGTATTATTTTTAATAAAATATCAGTTACGGTCTCCGATATACCGTTTAGTATTCTACGAGCGTGTAGGATCCAATACGGTATTTGTTCTGGAGCGATCCTGTTTGAACTGGCGCTGAACTAGTTTAGACTGGAGCAATAATATCTTTGCCGGGATCTGTTTGTCTAGCTGCAATACTTATTTATTTAGTTGTCAATATTCCATCTTGCAACAAACGCTTTAATGCTTTTTAGAATTATTTATTATTTAATGTAAATTACTTTAAGGATTTTCCTTGGATTTTGTAAACCTAAAGAACAACTATACACCCTTTATTTGCCCTAAAAACAAAGTGATTTTTGAAACAGATTCTTCTCTGAAGTGGTATGTTATTTATGGCTCTACCGGCCTTTTAAATTTCACCGGACTTTGTGGCTAAGCACTGAAGGCGCTTCACCGGAACTTTAAAATACAAATCAACTTTTTATTTTTAAACAATTCAACTTCCTACATATTGATCATACTCTGATTCTGCTCCTACATAAGATTTGCCTGAGATATTATGGACCTCGGCTTAGGACGTCGTATATTAAAACTTACACTGGTTCGGAAGGGTTATCTACTGCCAGGTTAAACCCAGAATATACATATTTCCATACGTATATTGTAAACGTACATAACTCGGTAAAGGTAAAGGTCTATAACTCGGTAGCGCCTGTTCCCGGCAAGATGAAACGAAAACAAGAAACCCTCAGCTATTATCGTCTGCGCGACTATCGTTGTCTCAACAAAGCCGTCATTTGATCTCTAATATCTTCAAGTTGTGGTTCATATTCATACAACACAAATATTGGACTTCAACCTTAAACTCCAAAGTGTCCTCGGCCAAAACCGTAGACCGGAACGTCCGTGTAATCGATAGATTCGGAGCTCATTGTTAACAAGTAAAAGGTCTGAGTGACATCAGCTCCGCTCTTGGCTTCGACGGTGTGAATTATTGACTGCCTCCAAATAGAACATTCGGAACTATTTGTTCAATTGTTAAGTGACTCCCTTGAAGTTCAGAATTAATGAGAGGATTGTGGGAAGTAATACTATGTAATGAGAAGGAATTGATTGGAAATGTTTTGGGTGGTGTTAGGTGTTTGTTATTACATAACTATTTTATATGAGGCGATCAAGGCCGCTGGTTATATTCGCGAACTTCTAAACTTATTGGCAATTAAAACCGTTGCTGCTTAAACATCAGCGATGACAGAACCGTTTTCGATTAATGGTGTCACTGGACAAGGATCCCACTTCTCATCATCGCGATGGGTGTATCGCGTTCACGTTTACCGGCTATGAAAATGTCGTCATCATCACACATTCAATAACTTTATAAAACCTGACAGTTCCTTCGATTTGTGCGTTAAAGTTTACGTGTACGACACATTAAAGAGTCACAAATTTCTTCGATTATTAAAGCTCTAGAATTTTTTCGGATCGTTTACTCCAAAGATTGCAATTTCCAATAATGCTTCCTACAACCAATTTGATCCATTATAAGAGAAAAACAAGCGGCTCCCTCAACGATCCAGACAGTCATTTGACTGCGATTAAATCCCCTTCCTGTCTCGTAGCCTCGGCTTGATCCCGGTATCGCCCGAATCCCGGTACTGAATTAGATACCGGGATTATTGAACGGGATTCTCCGCGAAATGTGCTTGCGGTGGACATTTTAGCTTTGTTTTTAATTTGTTTATAGTGCGCTGGCGAATAGCACGGAAAATTTATTCCTTTCTATTTAAGTTTGTCTTGAAGTCTAAAAAAGAAGAGTAGAGGTATAATGCCATGAAATTTTATTTCACTACTTTCGGATATTGTGAAGCTTTATGTAAAACCGTTTAAGTCATAAAATGAAGGCAGTAGAAGCTTAAATATGTTAGCCTAGAATTAACCTACCTCGGTAATAAATAATAGCTTCATTTTATTAGAAATTTTATGTACTACTCGACATTATGCTTCTTAAAAGGTTGCCACGTTGCAGGTTCGAAATAAAAGTATAGTAGCGTGGATTTTTAATTACGTAGAAGCAAAACATAAAACGATATTATTTTTAAAACGAGGAGAGAATGAATCTCAGTAAGTTGTAAAGTTTCAATAATTTCGCAAATTAAAAGTTCTCGGGTTTCCATTTGACGTCATAGCCCGTCATTGCTGAACGTGATTTAAACTTTTTACTTCGTTAGCTGGCTGTCCGCGAAAACCCTTGTATTTTATTGATTACTTTTTGTTAAATTTTATGGCAACCAGTCCGGTGTTTTTCATAAGACAGTTTTATAAAGAAAAATTTCGTTCAGTCTCGTTAAATTAATATTTTGCCTTTTTCGCCCACTAAAAACAAAAAATAATTCAAGAATAAAAAGGTCTGTTACTTACTTGAGTTATTCTAGAACAATGTAATTTAGTTAATCTTTTCTTTCGATTAAAACTGTTAAAAAATGTTTTTTGCCGTCTTACTAAGAGAGCACGAAATGCTATTAAAACTGGCCGATAGACAGAATCAATAGCTGCCTGAAAAGTTTCCTTCACTATTTTATTGAATCGAACGATCCTAAAATAATCGAGAACCCGACTGCCACAAATTCTACAGTACTATTTTTGGCTAGTGGAAACTGGCGCCCGACGCGGGACCGATTGTTCGCACGTCCAACAAGGTCAATTTATTCTGTTGTAAGTCGCACAAAGACTCGAACTAGTCGACTAGGTTCGTATTTAAACTAAATCGAGCGAATCGTAATTTTGCTCGTGTGTCGGCGAACGAGGATAGTTTCTAAAATGTGCCTTGAGCTTAAACAATGATTACTAAAGTGTCCTGTTTCAAAAAGTATATTTATAACTTGGAATTTGTTGGGGTCGCTGTGTTATTAAATTAATGATATTTTACGACAGGACACTGTTCAGGGGTCAGATGTATATTTTAGTAGATTTATTCAGCTATATTGTTTCATAATCTAGCGCTTTTAAGTTTGTCCGAAACATGCAGGGTAGTCTGGGGTTACGGGACCCTAGATGGACCTAATCTAACCTAGGAAGGTCTTCCTAATCAACAAAGGAAAAACACTTATAACTTGAAATTACTTTTATTTATGATGAATCTATTTTATAATAAAATACAAGGATAATTATTAGACTATTTTGGGGACGAAGCCCGCAATAGAATTCCGTAAAGGAATCCCGTCAAGGAATGCCATGGAACAATCTTCCATATTCTATATATTTTACATTTTATAAATAAAATCAAATAATGACAGACTTATAAGTTGCCAGTCATAAATGTCGGCAAGTTTGTTTGTGCAATAACCTCTTTTATTAAATACGGCACAAGCAAACGTTGCAATCGCTCCTCTTGTTTAATTTACTTAATCAGTGAAGCTGATTAAATAAATTCCTATATACATTTCATTCTTAAATAACGACCCTACTTAAATCAGGACCATATACATTAATCGGGATTACTCTCAGATGAGCCCCCTACCGATAGGAATATATATACTTGATCATGTTTAAATTACAACATCTTATTAGACCAAAAATGATCTTATAGTATTTATTCTCCATCAATAGAGCCTTAGCCACAAAACCTGATGAAAATCAGCCAAGATCCCGGCTGGTTAATTTATATCTAAATAAAACAATGTAAGTTATTATAATTTCTCATACAATTCATGAATAATCAACAACCCCATATTAATCATTTACGTTACACAATCATACGCAAATTCAAATAACCAATATTTATTATTAAACTAATCAACAATTGTTAAAATAACCCATTGAATATAATCAAATTATAATTATAATTGATTGATAAGTAATAAATACATTAATATCCCAATAAAAGTAAATTTAATTAATCCTATTTATATTAAAATTAATACTAAATTAATCAAATTATATTATCTAACATTATCATTCAGTTGGCAAAACAAACATGTTTGACATGAACTGTCATATTAACTTTAAACTTTTCTGAATGATTAAAAGTTTATTTGAAAGTTTGTCACTTTCGAAAGTTTAAACATTACCTACCTAAATTTTAAGATTTTACCTGCCTAACTATTACCGGACAAACCTTCCTATGAATAGATCATAAAATCGGATCCAAAGTATTTTATTTAACCCAGAATGATATCTATAAATTAATAAATCAATATTTCACAACGCAATGCAGAGAACTTTTTCAAAATACACCTGACAAAATTCTATACCAATAACGTTTAAATTACATTACCTATTCCATCACAACCCTTTTACTATTTTACCCCACTGAGGATCCTATCCCACAGACAGCAATATCACAATATTATATATACTCGTAAACTTTGGCCGCATAGCTAAATCGGCTATCACCTTCTCTCTTATGGCGATTATTAGGCGTGGCTCAAATTAAATGTGCACATTATCAATGTTATTTTAGTCTTTGAAAATTGACTTCTTTAGAGCATTGGCACCACACGTATATCTGTTTGGATCGGCTTTGCAGGATATATCATCTCGGAACATTGCGTTGTGAAGTGTACATAGAATTTGAGAAAAAAAAAATTAGTTTCTTATATTATTCTAAAACCCCAACGAAATTCTAACCGTTGCATATCTACAAATGAACGATATACATACTTGTACACCTAAATGTGTACTTTTACTCTATTAATTCTAAGAATAAAGAAATTATAATAATATTATAATATTTCAAGAAATAAATGTATTTACAAAAACTTTGTTTTATATATATAAATATAGACATAATTTTATCATTAGTTTTATTTTATCGAATATTATATGGTTTCAATCTATTCACATGTACAATTAATTCTTGGTTATTTTGTATTTTTTTTACAAGATAATTGTCACATCCTATATATCGTAATACTCGAAATAAACCTTTATATGGTCGACTAAGTTTTCGACTTTTACCTGATATTTTTTTTGGACAATGTAACAAAACTAATTGTCCTACACGAAGTTTAATATTAGAAGTTTTTTTTATCATACGATCTTTTTGTACTAAACGAGCTTTCCTTAAATTTTCTCTCGCTTGATTCACTGCACTTATATAAGCATTTTTTTTTTGTTGAACGGTCATATTACAATTAGGATTTAACCTTTCATCAAATGGAACTTCAGGCTCTCTACCAAACATTAAATAATAAGGAGAAAATTTAGTTGAAGCTTGTTTTGAACAGTTATAAGCATATATTATAAAAGATAAAATTTGACACCAATCCCTTTGACTTTGGTTTACTTACATATTTAGCTAATGAATATGAAATGGTTTGATTCAATTTTTCTACTAAACCTAATGTTTGATGGTGCATAGTGGTAGCTAAGGAATGTTTTATATTATATTGTCTTAATAAAGACTTAATTAACCTTGACGTAAACATGGAACCTTTATCTGACAATACTTCACATACCGTCCCGAACTTTGTTAAAATTTCATTAATAAAGAAATTATATACTATTTGAGCTGTCACTCGTGGGACTGCTTTGCAAATATCATATTTTGAAAAACAATCTATACACGTTATTATATATTTATTACCATCTACTGAACGATTAAAAGGACCTAGTACATCGATCTCTATCTTTTGAAATAAACGATCTGTTACTATAGGGCGTAATGGCACTATCTTATTATATATTTTATTTTCTTGACAAGGTATACAACTCTTAATATATTTCTCGATTTCATTAGATGTGTTCGGCATAAAATATTTTGCCCTGAACTTTGCTAAAGTTTTCATCATCCCGAAATGGACTTAGGTAAAACAATTAAATTTTTTATTATATTTCCACTTCTAATACATTTATATAACACATTATTTGATATCATAAAACCTTTATATACACTTCGTCGACTGATCGATACATTTTCGCGCCACCTTCGGCAAAAACTATCTTCCTCTTGATGTCGTGATAAATTCTTCACCTCAATCGAGAACACTTGTAGACCATCCTCTATTTCTTTTCCTGTACTAGTTTCATCTTCTATTAGAGGGTTTCGACTTAAGAAATTCGCTACAACGTTCTGTTTTCCGGAACAATGTACAATCTCAAAGTCGTGTGCTTGAAACGCCAAGGCCCATCTGGCTAGTCTTCCAAACATGTCTCGTCTTTTCCTTAACCAACATAATGCCTTATGGTCCGTTACTAACTGGAATTGTAATCCCCATAAATAATGTTTAAAATAGTTTAATGCCCACACTAAACTTAAACACTCCTTTTCAGTTATTGAATATTTTTTTTCTGCTTCTGTTAATTTTTGTGATGCGAAGCATATCGGTAACAACCTTTCTTGTTGACCTTGCATCAAACATGCTCCCAGAGCTAAATCACTCGCGTCTACATACAATCTTGTACATATTTTTTCGTCATTAACAAAATGTCGTAATAATGGCGGTTCAACCATTAACGATATCATTTTATCGAATACCTTTTGTTGTACTTGTTACCAAATGAATTTCGTATATTCCTTTAATAGATCTGTTAAAGGAAGAGTTAATGAAGAGAAATTCTTTATAAATTTTCTATAATATGAAAATAAACCCAATACCGATTTCAATTCTTTAATATTTCTTGGTATTTTTACTTTTTTTATTTTCTCAATATTTTTTGGGTCTGGTAAAATACCTTCTCCAGAAATAGTGTGTCCTAACACAGTTATTTCTTTAAATCCAAAATTATGCTTTGACGGTTTGAGCGTCAAGTTTGCCGCACTCAACCGTTGAAAAACTTCTTCTAAAGCACTTATAAATTCATTAAACGAATCACCATACACGATCACATTGTCAATAAAAACTATCACATTTTTATACTTAAGACCTGCTAACACTTCATCCATTGTCCTTTGGAAAAAAGCTCCACTAGTTTTTAATCCAAATGGTAATACGTTAAACTCGTATAATCCAGACGGTGTGATGAATGCTGTTTTGTGTTTATCTTTCTCCGCTATCGATAATTGCCAATAGGCAGAGTTTAAATCTAAATCAGCATAGAATTTCGCCCCATTCAGCTGTGTTATCATATCTTCGATGATAGGCAAAGGATACGAATCTGTAATTACCTTCTTATTCAGCTTTCTATAATCCACACAAAATCTCCATGTATTGTCCGGTTTTTTAACTAGTACTACCGGTGATGCATACGCACTTCTAGATTTTCTAATCTCATTATTTTCAAGCATATCATCAACTTGCTCACGTATAATTTTATGTTGTTCATTAGATATTCTATAAGGTGCTCTATGTACTGGAGTTTCATCTATTGTATCGATTGTGACTTCGACGATATTACACTTTCCTAACTCTTTTTTTTCGAACGCGAACGTCGACCGATATTATGTTAATATTTTTAATAATTCAATTCGTTCTTTTACCGACAAATTCGAAGATAAATTAAATTCTTTTTCATTTGGTTTAGCTACCACTACTTCCCACAATCTACAATCATTTTTAACTATTAAATCAGAAAAATAAATATATTCATCCTTACTCAATTCACGTGAAACCTGTATTACCTAAAGGGTATTTTGGTTCACATCTTTAACATAAAAATCATTAATTTCATTATTTCTAATAAAAGAAATGTCCCAAAATGCAAGGAGTCTGGGCCAGGTCTTTGTACACTTTATCAAAAAATAGTTTAAGATGCTTAAAACACTTTTTGATTGCTAAATTGTTATTAAAATACTTTGTTTATTGGTAGGAAATGAAATTGTGCATTTTTAGTGTGCAACACAAATAAAAAACATCATGGCGGAAATAAAATGTCATTTTGACAGCTCAGGTTTACATACATATTTTTGTTTTGTGTATCGAGTAGTATCGATGGCTGATTGCCATTAAGTCCCAAGAAGTGAATTGTTTTGTGTATTTTTAGCTTATTTAACAGTTGTAAAATTAAAAAGAAACCGAAAGAAAGAACTCAAGCGCAGCGAACAATCAAACTCACAGACAGACAACTATCAATGTGATGTGAGTGAAGTGTGCTGTGAGTGAGGTGGCTGTCCCCTCTGCTTAGAACTAACTTCACTTGACAACTTCCGCCATAGAAAAGACTCATTGTCAATGTTGCCCGCTAAAACGAACACAAATAATGTCGACTTTCTTATTTTCTTACCATCTAACTACTAATTAAATCAAATTATTTGTATTTTTCCTATAATTACCATTTATTTGTCATTTTTTTTAGATGGTGTACAGAGACCTAGCCCAGGATGTGACATTTCTTTTACAAATTGAACATGACCTTTTTTAAAATCTAATATTGCACCAGACTTCTGAAGAAAGTCTTGCCTGAGAATTAAATTTCTTTCAATTTTGTCAACTACATAACAATTCTGTATATACACAACATGTTCAATCTCCAAACATAGTTGTATTTTACCAATTATATTCATTCGATTACCATTAACGGCTCGGATTTTTATATCTTCAACCTTATGTATTGTAATATTTAATTGATTACATAATAGTTGAGATATTACCGACACTGAAGCGCCTGTATCAAGTAAAGCTGAGATAAATCTTTCTCTAATTTTAACTTTAATATTGGGACTACACTTACATATAATATTGTCTTGATTAATCGGCATCAATAATGTCCCAAGCTGTCTTACTGACGCCGGTTGAAGTTTGGGAAATTCCTTCCTCGCCCGTTGGATGAATCACCTCGATCCTGTGTTCTTCTTAAATTATATGGAGATCGATTGTTATTATTTGAGAATTTTCCTCTCGCGTTCCCGTAGTCCATGTTAGTTAACCTTTGAGAATCTTCCTTCTCACTCCTCGGTGACGTTGTAGAATTTACTGGTATTTCTTGTGACATCTGTACGTTGTTTTGAAGATATAAATTTTCTTCTTGCTTTCCAGTAAAAATTTCGTGCATCTGCATGATTGTTTCCTTTAACATTTTTTTATTTGCATAGATTTGAGACGCTAGTCGGCATTTATACGTGTATTTGCAATTTTGCTGAAAATGTTTTATAAAAATAGTGTCTGTTATTACTGCGCCAGCTTTATTTGCACACATGTCCAATGCATATTAAAAACATATAAGCTCTTCATTGGCTTGTTGCTTCCGTGAATAAAAATTAGCCACATGATCTAATTATCTACCAAATTCGTCTATAAATCTGTTTCTAATTTCATCGAATGTTTCACACGTATCAATTATGGTTTTGTAAAAATGCAACGCAGGTCCTTCTAAATATGTCTGTATAATTAGCCTCTTGCTTTCCTCGTTGTATTTATGTACTGCAGCAATTATTTCGAACTGGGCTAAAAATTCGCTCACCAAAACTGTCGAACTGCCAGAGTACTTATTTAAATTCATGGCCATTTTTATAATTTTCTTATATATATAACTATCTTTAATTCTTTTATTTGCCGTAAAATGTTGTCACTTTTTAGAGTCTTTCCTTTAATATTGGTATTCAGATGGCTCTTGCCTTCTAAAATTTATAGCTGCGTATATAGCTGAAATAATCTGAAAAAAAGCAAACCACTACAACAGTACCCGGCGCCTCCACCATCTGGGGGGTCGGGACCCTAGATGGACCTAATCTAACCTAGGGAGGTCTTCCTAATCAACAAAGGAAAAACACTTATAACTTGAAATTACTTTTATTTATGATGAATCTATTTTATAATAAAATACAAGCATTATTAGCCTATTTTGGGGACGAAGCCCGCAATAGAATTCCGTAAAGGAATCCCGTCAAGGAATGCCATGGAACAATCTTCCATATTCTATATATTTTACATTTTATAAATAAAATCAAATAATGACAGACTTATAAGTTGCCAGTCATAAATGTCGGCAAGTTTGTTTGTGCAATAACCTCTTTTATTAAATACGGCACAAGCAAACGTTGCAGTAGTATTTTAATATAGTTGTACTTTGTATATATTTCCGAAAAAACTTCAAGACGTATCTATAGATTATAGAAGATCAAAGGACGCTCATGAACCCTTGCACAAACTACGTATTACAGTTGAATTAAAATATTTTTAGACTAAACTTGGGAAGTAACTAAGTGTTGAGATCCTTTGGATATAAAGTTCGACTACATCAACAGGTTTTAAGTGTGGTCTTAACTTTGTAGCTAAACTGAAGTAATCGAGTGGTTAGGCGAAAATTTGTGTTCCAACTTAGTTGGAATTTGTCGACACTTACAAGTGCTAAAGCAGGTTCCTGCTCGCAGCGGGAAATCTTCGGCTTCGATTGAAACTTAGTCTAAATGCAGTGCAAGGATATGTATTAAATGTAAAGTTATTTTTTTATTATTATAAATTTTACATACAAGATTACTCCTAGGTAAGGCTCTAAGCTATAAACAGAAATATCTCTGCGGCCTTTATGAACATTATAATTTATTTTCTGCTCCTCGTTTTATTTATAATATTTTTCTTCATTTCTTAGTGCCCTTAAAATTCCGTTACACAACGCTGAACTTGGTTTCCCGTCCATATGAGTATGATTTTCCTTATCTATATAAAATTTTTGGTTACAATTACGACAGAAACCGTTCACTCGCTTTGTAGGCACAATTCGTTTCATGATAGTAGAGTAGATATTGCGCTCCATAAATAGTTTCGTAATGTTTGATGTTTCCTTCTATGTGTTCCAATTTTTGACAAAAGTTCTTAATTTTATAGGTACAAATGCTTTGTTTGTCAATTTCTTAAACAGAGGTTTAATCAGCTTTTATGAAAGATTAGATTTAAAGGTATAAAGTTTGGTTGTGATGAGTTTATTGCATTCGCACCTTTTATAATTCATAGTACAGCATGAGTTCGGTTATTTTCTTGTTAAATTTACGGGAAATAATTTCATATTTGCAGGTGTTTTGAAGAGAAAATAGAATGATCTTCTTAGCAAAGATCTAAAATACTGTACATGTGAAATAGTAATTGGGTGTAAAATACTAATATTAAAAAAAAGTTCCTAAATTTTATTAAAAAATGGTCGATTTATTGACAATTTAATAATCGGTTTTACGTTATCATAGAAGAGCGTGGTCATTTTAGATAAAATACATCTTGTAGATCTCACATGGCATGTGTAAACACTAAAACGGTTTTTACAACAATTAATGAACATACAGAAACTTTTTATTTCCAAAAAGAGAATGGCAGACTGGGTACCCTGTAATATTGATTAATTTTTATCATATCAAAACCGAGATATATTTAGTTTATAGGTCAATATTAGACACGTATTTACCAAGCTCAAATATTGAAATAGTTGTTGGGGATACTGAGAAATATAATAAAATCCAATTATTCCCGTAACAACGCTGTGCAATCTGTCAAACTTCAAAGACGTTGAGCCACTATTTCAATGAGTCGTTATGTCAATTGTTGTGTCACGGTTCGCTGTTGTATGTACAATAAGCGATTAGCTACTTACCTGCTGTTGTGTTTTTCAAATTTCAATAGCTTCATCTGATCATCCTATGAACGTATTAACCTTGTTACCGTATTCGTCCTATTAAGTAAACAACGTTTACTTCACTTCACTTTGTCTTTTTCACGTGTTTTTTGAGGTTAGATTATAATTTTCAGTCTGACAATTCAATTACAGTCAAAGCCACATATTCAATTTGAGATACGTGAATGCTCTGAAAATAAAAGCGGTACTGACAATGTATGTGAGTCTGCCAATAGTCTTTGCGTCGACAACAGCAGTGTCGCGAATATTTCCGTCTTAACACGAATATCTCATACCTATTGAAATCAAATTAGTAGCAAGCCACACTTACATAATCTCAGCTATTAAATCCCCATCGACAGGCCACCTCGAACAGAACTCATACACATTCGCAAACTCGTATGCATAAATCATGAACTTAGCGGAACCGGCGGCCACGTTTGTGCAAACTTTGGACCCGAACAGTACACGTGTTAGTGCTTCCAGAACAGTAATTGGCGTAAGTAGTCTGCATTTAGTATGAGCCTATGTGTTGGCGATGAAAAGTTTTTGATTGATGATTGATTGATTGATTTTTTGGCAAAAGTTTTGGGCGGCAAAATTCGGCTGAAGATGATAAGAGAAAGATCCATTTTCTTAAAATATGTTCGTATTTTACGAGCTGTTAAAATGTGTTACTATATCTGTCCAAGTCAAACAGTGTAGTTACTACACCATGTATTAAATATTATTAACAAGAGTGCTGATAGGATATTTTTATGCAGGATAGGATATTTTGCCGGCTTTTTTCTCTTCGCCGAATTGTATTAATAATAATATAATAATATTTTATTCATAAAAACAATGGAATTTACACATATAGTACAATGGTTTTTCTTAATCCTTATTACAATACGCGCCTGAACTAGGTTAACCTGTGTTTCAGGCAATCAAGCGGTGTCCTGTCATAATTTATTCTAAATCAAAATAAAAACTAGGTACATAAAATAAGTTTACAATGAAATACAATATAAATTTTAATCAAAAGTGTAACACGGGTAAAAAATAGATTTTATGCAAGTACAGTAAAACTATTAAATTAAAGGTACTTAAAATGATGAGAAATAGCTATTTTAGTACGACCAGTAAGTTCTCAGTGTCTTCGTAAGATAAAGATTGTAGGCCTCTCTGAAGAGTTATTTTGCAAATGTGGTTATTTTGTGGGAAAATTTGGCGCATGCTTTTTTCCCGAAGTATATCGACACATATCGACATTATAAAGTGTAAAAGTCTGTTAACCAATAATGAAATAAAATATTTGATTGATTTGTTTTTTAGTGTACACAAACACATTTTGTTCGATATTGGTTGTGAAAATATCTGCAAAAAGCATGTTTTCCTTTGTTTTGTGCTCAATTGCCTATCCGTATGAAATAGACCAATATTGACTGCTCGGCGCGGTCGATCAACAGAGTTTAGAAATATGTCCCTTCAGTAAAAAACTGCTGAACTGGAAAAATATGAATGAGTATTTTTCATACAAAATCGTGTCTCAAAAAGATTATTCTACTTCGTTTTATGATAGTATAGATAATATTCAAGTGATCCTTAAAATGATTACGAAAAGGTTACTTATTTTGAATTCGTTTTTTTTGTGTTCTTGCTTCTCTTGCTGTGTTAATTCTGCCATATTAAGAGATTTTTCGTTAAACAAATACTATCTTGCAGACAAATCGCATAACCCTTAATGCATAACTAAAATTAACACAAAATTTTTGGCACCGCTGTATTTTTTTTTATCACGAAAACAATTCAATAACACATTAACAAAAACTCATACAACAATGTAATTACCAGTACACTTGTAAGTTTGTCTGACCCAACGACCTTTTTGACGTTATCGGATTGTTCATAGTAAGTCGACTCAAGTCGTTTCTATTCCCGGAATTGAGACTCGAACCTCGATCTAATGAGCTTGAAGCTTCTTCGTTCGAAGCTGTTTGAGCTGCTGAAGCTGTTTCTTCCCAAGCAACTTGGGTGTAATTAGCTTGTTTCTGTTGACGTTCAGGGGTCTGAACAAAGGCGACTGTGTGCTTATGCAGAAATGTTTCGTTTGAATTGGCACCGAGATGAGGAGACTTTTGTTAGTATTTGGTGATACGATTCTGTGTGATTATGTTGTGTTGTTTGTGTAAATGAGGATTTTCATGAAATGTGATATTTGGTTGATTTATAAAATAAGCAAATTGATTCAAAAGAGGATCCGAGTTAAGGACAATTAGCTTCCGACATATCTCTAGGATTATTTGATTAGAAATACGTTAGGGATTGCCACATCAAACATGCGTAGGAAAGACATACTTAAAAGAACCAGTTGTAAGTTTTACTTTAAATATATTAAATAAATAAATAAATAATGTAGTCTATAAATTTAAAATTTATTAATAATAAACAGTGGTCTATTTTAATATTCAGTAAATGTCAGGCTTTAACATAAGTTCTTTAAACACCCTGGTTTGTAATTTAGCTCTATGATGTTCGTTGATTTCTCAAACACAATTTTTGGAAACATTTTAAATCAGTTGATCTCAAAGCTTTTTGCGTAATTCAAATATAGAAAGCAAACCCGATCTAAATTACCTTTTAATTAACGGCTTTCCTTTTCATCCTCTGCTGACTGTGGATAATTCAACGTATTTATATGCAAAGTACGAGTTGTGAATCCGAGTCGAAGGACCTCGCTTGACCCTTGCAAATACTAAGCAACGCTGTACTTTGAAATCCAATATATTTACTAGAGGTGGTAGCCTTCTGAATACGCAGTCTGGGTCTTAAGATGCCTTTGAATATTGTATGCGATTATACCTCTTTTGCATATTAACGTCTGTTAATCCTGTAGAAAAGGGCTTTGTCGGTTTTTCAGAAGCTTGGGGCTGATTATTTTTCTGCGAACGAAATTAAAAGATTTGTGAAATGTTTTATTCGCACCAAACAAGCTGATCTTTCTCAAAATTTAACAGGCTACTTAAGCATTTCAATATTCTTTTTTAATAAGAACTAGCTTTACTTTTTGTAGACAAAACTTAATTGTGTGTTACCCATACATTTTCATTTCACTTCATAAGTAGTATCCCATTTTTTCCTCGATTATATCTGTTCACACACAGCACTACAAAACCCACACATCCACCACCAGTGGTCTGGAATCTCATAGCTGGGTATCGCGACATACCCCGCAGGCCTCCGTAATGAAAATGCCAGCCGCCCAGCCTTGCGCTCGCTACCACACAACTAGTATACCATCGGAATTATGGATTTCATTGGAAGCAGTCTATTGTGGTGGCTGTCCTATTTATTGAGGGTGGATTTTGTACTATTTGTGAAGTGGAATTGGTATGATGTTCAATGAGGATTTTGTTTGATAAATTGAAAATATGATGTGCTTTTCTAATAAAAAGAATATACTTGTTGAGGCATCTTGTCTGCCATAATAACGGTGTGTTGTCCTTTCTTAGTATGGACAAATTATTATCATTATATTAATATAATTCTAAGTTCTACGTCAAAATTTGTTGTATTTGACTTCCAGTTATATTTAAATTATTGATATTTCTACATAAAATGTTTTCGCTCGCATCACTATTTAATTCGTTGCAATAAAATTTAACAATTTATAAATTTTACAATTCAAATCATTTTTAATCAAGCATAAAAAATACAGTTGGCTTGGCAACAAAAACAATAATTTCCAACAAATCTACATCGGCGAGCGGAAATCAATAAAGTGCACGGAGGAGATACGCACCCGTCGATGTATGGATAATTCAAGGCTAGGCGATGCAGTCGGGATAGTCTTGTGAAACCGCTGAGGGCCCTGTCTGTATCGGAAACGTAGGATTTGCCGGGTAGCAGGATCACAACGCGCCGTGTCAAGGATTCCTTTGCAATTGATTTGAAGCGGTATCCGGGATAAGATTCGTGAGGTGTTGGCTGTCTTTGTTCTTAAATTGGGTGAGAGATGGGATATTGATTTTATATTTGGGTTTGTTGGAGTTTTGTTTTGTGATTTTGGGTTTGTGATTTTTTGTATTTCAGTTGAAATATATTTCTATATCATTTTAGTTGTTTTGACGAAAAACTTTGTTATTATAAGATTATTTAACAGAGGAATGAAGAGAAAGTTATGATACGCAGAAGTGACTGAGGCATTTTATCAGTATATCCATCTGTTAGATCACGAACTACATGGGTAGATTGTGCGAAACTGCAAGTTGTAAAGCAAAGAATAACTTTTGTCCAAGTAGTGTTACAAATAATAATGAAATTCGCAGTACTGCCACAAAAGGAAGAAAGATCTGAATGATGATGAAGTTTGTTGATATTACGTTGTAGTTTATCGATCTTTATATCGATAACCTTAATCTGATTTCGAAGAAAGATCAAACCGATGCTCTCGATTCTATAAAATCGTTAAGCATATTTATTTTTCGTTTTAGTACAGTAATTTTCTTGGACATACATTTTACCAATATTGCTTTTCTGTTAGAAATCGGGTCATCACTAAAAGAAATAATATTAATGATCGATCCTTCTGGGAACAGATTTGGAAATTGTTTAACATTAAGTTTGATAGACACGCACTGTTCACATTAAATCCCTCGGGACATCAGATAATAAATCGTTTATTTTTCTTTCTGTTGGTACAAACCTATACAGAACTGTATGAACGTGGAAATGCTTTCGAATAATTAACTGTTAATTGGCTGAGGTTTATACGCCATTGTTGGAGTTATTTTTTTATATAAATAAGTTGTTTTTTGATGTTTGATAGCCGTTCGATGCCGCGGAAGATAATTAAAGTCAGAATTTGCGATAATTTCCTATCCAGATTCTTAAAAAATATTTTAAATATTTAATTCGTTACTAAAAATTAATTTCAGTTTAAGTGGGCTTTGTTAAGTTTGGATGACAAGGCGCAACCACAATTTAAGCGTTGTAATTTGATTTGCATTACTTGCAAAAATGAAAATCACCTACTTATAGTTTCACGCCAACTATAATTTTTTTTTTCCTTGATATTTTTGAACAGTTCTAAAAGGTCCCTTTCGAGAGTACAGTACCCCTAAATCTGCAATAGGAACCCGTTCTAAAGCCTAAATGTTCCAAAATATACCACAAAACAAAAAACTACAAGAACTATGTGACTACCAAAGTTCTAAAATATGGCTCTGCAATCCGCTGCGACGTAACACACTAGTTTGTCACACATGTAAAACATTTATATCTACCCTCAAAAATCCTGGAAAATTTGTGTCACAAAAAACCTAAAATACCTCTTTCTTTAACACAGTAGTATCTAAAAGATTAAAGGGGAAGTGTGACAACGCTATGTTCATTACGACGGCATAGTGATTCGAAATCGGATCCGGAAAATCCGACGGAATCCGTTCCTTCTACGGACCGGCACCGATTGTTTGCGGAACGAGGTCGCAGATACAAGTTAATTTACGTATTTTACAAGCTTTGTTATGATTTACAAGTTTGTGGTGGTGTGACGATGTTTTTGCATTTATTTTTGTTTTGAAAGAGCAATCTATAATCTACAAAGGTATATGTTTTTAATGTTTTGTATTTGAGGGAAGCGCAGTTGGCTTTATATATATGGGTATAAAAACTAGATTTCCAAAACAAAAGATTTTGCATAATCGGATATGAATTGCTTGGGAAATTCAATAACTTGGAGCTACAAGCATGATGGAATTATTATTATATTTCAGTATAAGTAAAGGACGCAACACGACATTGATACGCGATTTGTAGTTTTAACATCCTAGAGATAACTCATATATCATAATATTCCGATAAGAAAATTCGCCAATAAAATTTTGACATCGAAAAAGTTTCCAATCCTCAGGAAAATGAATCGGAAACACCTACTACGTAGATAAAAAAAAATGAAATATTAAGATGATCACAAAGTCTCACTCTTTATTATTGTCAATATTTCACATCGATCATTCGCACGTCGATTTACTAGCATATTTATTAACTTCTCTTCGCTGTCAGAATAATTCGAAAAGCTTTTTCCAATTTTTACCAAATGTACAAGATTTTCATTAAGTGGAATTGTCATTTGCAGTGCCTACATCTTACTCCTCTATCGATCTATTGACGGAAGTCTCCCTTAGGGCTGCTATTCAAATCCTCCCTCAATTGTGGGGGTGATTGTCGCATAACAGATGCTTTTTGGCTGGCATGTGGCTTCTGAGATTAATGGTTCGTTCGCCTTCAATCCGAGATGGTATTTGAAACTGCGAAGTTTCTATCTAACTGTAATAATATTTTATCTCTTATGCGTCAATTTTGTGATTCTCAGAAATTGTGATTCGAATTACAGCAGAAATCAGTTTAAACTAATGCTAACATGAAAGTGGGTTTGCTTTTCGCTCTCATATTTTGGTTCGTTAAGGCTTTATTTTGGATTACATACTCTTGACTCATGTAGCGTAACTCAGAGCATTAGCCTAAAATATTACTTATGGCCTAAAAATTGAACAGCGCTGACTTTAATGGTTGCCCGGACATTTCCCGGGTGACTTTGTGACGTAAATACGCAGCATAAGATGGAGGTATTTAATAAACTCTCATTTCTCGAGCAACTTTCTCATCTGAAACATTGCCGCAAGTTGGTATCCCTTTTTATTTGTCTTTTTATTGCGTACGTGCTTGAGTTAATATCGTCCCTGGTCTATAAATTCGGTTTTTTGCGAGTTCGGGTGTAGCGATACATTTTCAGGTTCATATATTATTCTGAAGTCCGCTGAGATGCGTACTTATCGATGTTGTTCGGGTCTTTTTGTTCGCTTACAAAGGTCGAGTGTTTTGCAAACAGATAAATAACTTTGACGCGGGAAACGCTCCCTCGGGCACTTGAAGTTTTAATAACACTCTAATACAAAAAGTGGAACTTTGTCTTCGGAATCACGTAGTTTTACTCGTCCTACAAACATTGTTCGGTACCCTTGCTGAATTCGAAATGGCGCATTCTCAGAAAACATTCGTACTGCATATTAAAACTATGCTAATATTTAGTAAGCCCTTACTATGAATAGAAATTTAGAGCGCGTTTTTGTAAGTTAGGTTTGTGATTTTGGGTAAATTGTACAGTAGCTATAAATTAAATTTTGATAGAAATAAGAGATAGGAGACGTGGTTTGGCAGAGAATCGTCTTTTGTTTATTCGGAAATTACGAACAACGTCTTTAGTTTGTTACTTAGTTAAACCTAAAAAATATGAAGAGTAAAATAAATTGTTCAACATGTACTTGTAGCTTTAGTTCTAGCATTGTGCGGCAAAAAGAAGTCTTCAAGTACTGAACTGATAGTTCTGTTGCCGCTGAACATTCAGTGTAGGACGCATTTCCTGCAGAAAACAGGCCATCCGTTGAAGAGCGTTCTAAAGGCTCTTACGCCCTAGAGCTACGCATTTTTACTTGAAAAACTCTCGATGAAACTAAGGAAAAATTTGAATGTATGAATAATTTAAACTTACGGGATCAAAATGGATATCTTTATTCGTTGAAGACTTATGGCTAGTCATGGGATGTTAAGTGTTTTAATATGTAGGTTTGGTTTGAGTTTTCCTTTCATTTGCTGTTTGTGTGACTATTATACGGCTTAAGGTATTAGAGAAAATGTTCTTATAGTTTTAATTTACTTTTCTACTGTAACCACTTCTTCATTTAAGTAAAAACGAAATACTTTTCCGAAATTGTTTGTTCTGCATATTAATTCAAAAACCTGCAGCAGTTTATCCTATTGAAAACGAACGGAACTACACTCGCGTGCAGCTAAATCGACCCAGTTTACAAAATGGAATAAAAGTGTTTATTTTATAATGACTTCATTTATTTGGATATAAAATATATTTTTTTTAAAGTTTATTTTGTAAGTTTTAAAATGATACCCTAATTTTAATAATCTGCATTAGAATTTCAGAATTAATCAAATTTGAATGACAGTGCAACAAAAAGTAATTGATGAAAATAATCATAGCCAAAATTGAAATTAAGAAAAAGAAAATGTTGTGCAAATTAAACAAATTTATTTAATCAATATTTAGTGTTGCCTCCCCTGGTCCTTCATAAGGGACGACATAATCCAAAAGAATATCTCCCACGTATCGATCTGCAGTCAGACCGCCTCCATGGCCTCCACTAGGGATGAAAACAAGCTCTGTTTTTTCTTCCATTGAAATGGCGGCTCACATCATACACGAACCACCATCATAGGACACTGTTTCAGTCAAACAGAATTGCGCAAATAGTTCGCCCATACGTCTGCAGACTCGTGCTCTCGTTGCCTCCTGGAGTAAGAACTGGTCTCTTGGAAACTTTCTGTATACCCTGGATACAGCAGATTGGCTCAAATTAAACTAACCAGCGACTTCTTGTGGGCTATAGCCCTGTTGCAGAAAAGCACAACTTGCGCTGCTTCTTCTGGTCTTGTATCCATAGTAGATGAAATTGGCGATCGTATCTTGCGAAGATTTGTTAAGTGATAAGGGATAATATCACGGTCATACAGTGAAACTTCAAGAAAAGGGACTTAAAAGTTTAGTTCAGCATAAATCCATTCACGTATATTGAATTCACCAAACCTCGAGTGCTGACATTTTAAGTTGTTATCCTAGATTTTTATCAGACTCTCGAAATAAATCATATTTTATGCCTTTTGAAAAAAAAAGTGAGTTGGAGTGTTGCCAGGATTGCCAATCTGTGACCAATTTGTGTGGAACGCTTTCCGTGAACGATGTGTCGGTGCTAGGAGAGTCATGCTTACGGACATTTTTTACAAATTTTAATCACCGTTTTGTTTGTGAATGTTGTATTGAATTTGATCGCGTTGTTGTTGCATCGATTTGCTAGTGGATAATTTAGGGGGAAAAGGGCAACATAATAAATTTTATAAAGTTAATGACACTAAAATAAGGTAAGACCTCTGTTGCTTCAGTAAAATCTAGCTCTCTGAATCTGTAGGAACTTTCAAAAGTTGGTTCAATAATTTTTAGTTTACTGATTAGAAATTAACTACGACCGAGTGGTGTGGTGGAAAGCAGCCTTGCCTCATACGCCAAAGATCTCAGGTTAAAGTCCTGGCCGGGGCATTCATTTGTGTAATGTTTGTTCTCGGGTCATGGTTGCTTGTATTTATATATGTATGTTTATTCTGGTTTCCCCCCCCCAGTTCGTTGTATGGTCTCTGCTTACTTTGGGGCCATACAGTTGATGTGATTGTCTGGGGATTTATTATTATTATGAATCAAATATTTGATGATAATAGTATAGAAAAAGTTTTGTAATCAAGAACGACAATGATCCTAGCAGTAATTTTTACCGCTGTAAACATTATTTTAATAAGGCTTGATTCCCATTAAAAGCGTGTTAAGCTGCCAACAGAACTGTGTAGTTGGTTGACAACTTTTGATACCTCCTTTCAAGACAAATACCTGGTTAGAAAATTACTTAGTTAAAATATAAATTAACTTCGTAAATTAACTCAAAATAATTAAGCTTGGGAAATTAGATTGCTTTAAGTTCGATTTAACTTCCCCTGAAAGAGCAAAGTTTTCTCTTTCGCAGGAATTTTAAATTATCTGATTTTAGATGAGGTCTCGATTTTTCGTGAATTTATATTGAAACTAGCTTTGACTTGCAATTTAGCTTGCGCATCCTTTAGAGATGCAATTTTTTATTCTGATTTAAATCTGTTTAAATTATACCTATTTTGCTAAAATAGTATATCTATCTCATAGTTACACCCATATTGGTTCAGTTATTTCGATGCCGTATAATATTTTTTAGATTTACTTTAAAAGAATTTTAATACATCTCATACTTTTTCAGTACAAAAAAATACAAGAGCTTAATGATCAAAAACTTCGATAAAACTAAAACTCTTTTAGCTTTCTTACATCATTTTTATTTATTTGCTTTACAATTTATGCACACAAAAAAAAATACTGACTACATATTAGATCGATGATATGCTTGTAAAGAGTTTCTACTTATTAATATAAAATTATAATTTAATTTGTGCAATTCAGAACTGATCCTAATAAAAATGAAATATTGAACTAATTAACCAACCTAAAAAAGGCTGTCTTCATACATTTAGTCGTGCCGCACAAAGATACGGTTCTTTAAAGGACCTCATTAGATGCAACAGTGATTATCACAAGGCGAGACGGGGTAACAACCCTTAAACGCTAATAGATCGTTTGCCCAACTCCTGAGAAACGCAAAATTATAAACCCTGCCGAGCTTAGCAAATTTTATGGGAAAATGCAACTAGCGGAGTTTATTAATTTTCTGATAAAGCTTATCACTTAGTTGGTTTTATTTCAGATTTTTGTGAATTTGTTTTTGTAAATTAGATTTTTTCTTGCATCTCATCTGGTATATTTTGATTTATATCAAAAATGAAATAAAAGATTAGAAATAAAAATGGATTATAAAATCATTATAGTTCGATTTTGGGCAATGAGCGAAACGTGTTAGTTGTGTGTGTGAAAGTGATAGTTATATTGCGGTTGTCCTTGCTGTTTATAACGATTTACGGCGTCATTGTCTCTTTAAACTCTGCTCTTCAACTTGTTGAGTGACCATTTTTCTTATTTCCAATTTTTCTCTCCAGATGTACCGTACCTGGAACTGGCTGAACCTGACGAAGGCTACCACGGGCTGATCCGCGAGAACGAGACGCTGGTGGAAGTGACTCCATCCATCAGGGCGCGCGGGCCACTCTGCTCTTTCCTCATCCTCAACAACAAGCACCATGGAGAGGCGCCGTTTGAGGTACGTGCTTGAAGTATGGTACTTTATCAACAGAAATAATTATTATTACAACTGGTGAGTTGTTTAAGACCCCCTTAAGAAGAATGTGGAAATTATTTGTGAAAAAGAAGCTTGGCTACTTTATGATAAGGTATTGGATAAGTTTGGCGACGTTGGGAAGGTACAGATTAACATGCACAGTTTTTTCAAACAACGGTTTGGTATGCATTACAAAGTGTTTAAAATTACAAAAAAAAATAGAAGTAGGCGTTTCAATTTACGCGACTGATGTTTCGCCTCGGAACTCGCAATTTTTCTAGTAAAAGGGGACGATAAGGGACGATTGCACAATTATTTGTCTTTTGCGGTTCACATAGTAGTCCATGGGTTCTCCTTAAAATACAGCCCGTTTTCAATTACCACGTACTTTCCCTGAGATATTTATTTTAAGAATCCTAGCCAATAGATATATTGAATATTCAACATTTTAACTTCATCCGGTTAAGCTATTTTGAGGAGCATTGATATATATATTTCGTCTCAGATTCTTCAGACAAATCCTTTACTACTTTCTTCTTTTTAATCCACTGACCGAACGATTTCTCCACTGTTCGTTAAAATTATTTTTCCATACTAAACACGTAACTTCAATTTAAAACGAAAAAAAATCTGAAAACCTTTACATTGACACAGAGTCATAAACACACGGGAGTTAACAGCGCATTGTTACCAGTTCTCGAAATGGAGTCGATATCACGGTTTTTATTTAATCATAAATGTGAATTGGTGCTTACCTTCAGATACAAATCGAATCGGTACAGATCTGCTGAAGATTTAAGATTTTTTTATGAATAATACGTACAAACTCGCTCAGTGTCACTCGCGTAGCTGACCTCTTGGAATCTATAAAATATAGCTTTGTATTACTTCTTCATAACCTTTATTATTTATATCACGATAGTAGTGTTGGATGTTTAAAAAGAAAAAATCTTGCTCTTGAATGTTAGTGTACGTGAATTGGTGAAATTACTGAAGATGTAGGTTTCGTCCTAGATTTAGCTTTAGCATTACTATCTTAGGGTGTTACCGATCGGTGTTAGCGACGTCGATCGATTGGTGCGCTGACACCCTCAGGAGATATACAGTTGTTCTTCTCATAGACGGTCAGTAATTTGATCTCATTAAATCGTTCTAAAATTATTGAAAATATGGCTTAGCTACCCAAGCCTTTGTGAAATAGTAACTAAAAATTCCAACCATGATAACCTTTATTGAACGACCAACGAATATTCCGAAAAATGAAGTCATTCTTATGGAAAGGCCACAAAAGCGGTCATATTTTTTCGTCTTCTCTGTCGGGGTCAGCTCTGTCCAACCATCTATGTGTACATACATGTGAGGGTTTCTGGGAAATTCGTTTACAAACAACGTAAACTGCGCAAAGACCCTTAACCTTTTCCCTGACAGTTTAGGTGGTTCTACTCTCGGTGATGAGTTTTGATGGGTTTTAGTTCGTCTTTTTTGCATGCCTCTTTCGCCATTTATTCTTGATATTGTTACGTACTCGAACTGATTGGCGGAAAAAAAAGCGGGGAAGCGTTAGTAATAATAGAATAGCTAAAAGTAGTATGAATATACCAGATAAAATTATATTAAGAGTATTCATTTGCTTTGTGAAACTTATTCCTTTCATCTTTATGGGTATGTGCTTAGATTCTTGAGTATTTTCTGCTGATTCAGTCACAATGAGCTAAACATTTTTATTTTTAATAATCCTTATTGCCACATTTATCGTTTTTAATATTAAAGTTTAATACTTTTTAAACTTCCCTGTAAACTCAAACGAAACATACCGTCACAAAACGCAATCTCAGGGTTCTATTTCATGTCGTTGCTGTATGGAACTTACATCCAGCAATTTTACAACAAAATGACTTTTCACAAACACATGAACAAAAATTCATAATGAAAGATCCTATCTACGCTCATGAGACTCGTATTTAACGAAATTTTAAGCACATAAAGGTTTCCGTTCCTTCGCCCGTTCGCAGTTAACAGTAAAATGGCGACATTTTTCAAGATATATCGCCGATCTGGCTCGATAAACCACCGGGAACAACATGTTACTTGGTAAAGTCGACTTTATGGCGACAGTCATAATGCCGATTTTGAGTTATGTCTTTGTTGTTCGGCTTTGCGATCGCAGAGTTGCTATTTGTGATTTAATATTTGATAAGTTGAAAAAATATGGCGTTGTAAAGGCTGCAATTGAGTTGTTTGGCAATAGTATTTGAACTACAGTATTCTAACGTATTCAATTTATTTTTATATTTTACGTATATGGTTGATTTAGTTTATATTAAATTAATTGAAACGGCGAATTTTGATGTCCTTCTTCCGACTATTGGTACTCTGTTAAGACTTGTTTTGAGCCATCTGATGCGATGTATCGCTTTACGATTTACCATCCATTTAGAAGGGTCTTATTATTACTTACAATTTATTAAATCAATAACACTTATGATTGATAACGTTGATCGGTAGAGATGTCACTTTCCGTCAGGCAGTTCGTGGGTTGTCGGCTGCGAAAGTGAAATAAACTGTTGTTGTGCTATGAAGTGTTTTTGTTGTGAAATTTAACCCGCTTCAAAACCTAAAGTAGAAAAAAAATGTAAAACGATAAACACAAGTCTGACCACAGAATAAATGTTTGTTAGCCCTGGCACAGGTTTATGTTACCCCCAACACAGATATATGTAACAGCGTTTTTCTGAGTTGATGGGTTACAAAGGTTAAACTGGGCTCCGGCTTTTTGAATTTTCGTCTTGCGTGGGACGACATATTGGTATTTTCTGTAGGATAATCCAATTTGGAAATGTTTGAAAGCTTTATTCCTGATGTTTCTACAATATACAACGAGGAGGTCCTAATTACATTTGTTTATGAATAAGTTATTGCTATGTTTTCACAGTTGCTGGAAAAACCAAATTAGTGAAAATATAAATATGATGATTTCATGTAAACCTGTTGTCATAGCTGAACCGGCTTTGATGCATCAACCTGGAAATATTATCACAAAATGTAATAGGTCTTTACCTATGAAACTGCCGTTTTGCCGTACTGGCCATTTCAAACGAAAATATTTTTTTTTTGACTGATAATTCTAATTTCAAATTAATTTTATTTGACAAACATGGAATTCTTTTTCTAAAATCGTCATTTGTTTTATAGTTAGTGTTTTGTTTTCAACGCATTCGAACATTTTTCGTCATCACGGATAAGTTAAAAATTCGAGTAATTATGGAGTATGAGTACCGTCGTGGCAGCAAAGCGGCACAAGCGGCACGCAACATCAACGACGTTTACGGAGCGAACACTACAAACGAACGCACCACCCGTTATTGGTTTACCCGCTTCCGTTCTAGAAATTTTGACCTGAAAAATGAACCTCGTGGTCGTCCGAAAACTTTGGTCGACAATGACGAATTAAAGGCAATTGTGGAAGCTGATGAATCTCAATCCACGGCTTAATTTGCAGCAGCTTTCGACGTTAGCATCAAAACAATATTGGTCCATTTGCGTCAAATTGGCAAGGTAAAAAAGCTTGACAAATGGGTACCCCACGAACTCAATGACCGCCAGCGCGAAGTACACGTGGAGACGTGCCTTGCACTGCTCAGCAGGCATACAAATGAAGCAATTCTGAACCGCATTGTTACTTGTGACGAGAAATGGATCCTGTTTGACAATCGTAAGCGCTCAGCAAGTTGGTTGGACCCTGGTTCAGCACCCAAACAATGCCCTAAACGAAAACTTACCCCTAGAAAAGTGATGGTCACTGTTTGGTGGTCTAACGCGGGTGTAATTCATCATAGCTTCTTGCCAAACGGGACAAGCATTACTGCAGATGTGTACTGTGAAGAACTGAACACAATGATGGAGAAGCTCGCACGTCTCCAACCAGCTTTGGTCAATCGTTCGGCTCCACTGCTCCTGCACGACAACGCGCGACCTCATACTGCACAGCAGACGGTCTCCAAGCTACAAGAGTGGGGTTGGAAGTTCTCCGTCATCCGCCGTAAGATGCATTGATTGAATGGGTGATTATTTTGATTAATAGAAATAAAACATATATAAAAAAATTACGCTTCATTTATTTCGTGAAAAACGGCAATTTCATAGCTAAAGACCTAATATTTAAAAATTGATTTTACCATATTTATAGAATTTCCAATTTTGTCTCAAATCAATCATTATTGGCGGTGTTTTGTCTAAAATGCTGGTACTTTCCTTATAAAATAATCAAATGTACTGAGATCCGTTTCTTTTTTGAGTTTGGTAAAAAGTGCTTTGAGGTTTCTGTACGTTTTAATTATACTTTTGTTTTCATCCTCGTTGACTTTAAATCTTAGAACAAAACATGTTGTTCCGTACAATAGAAATTGCGAATACCATAAATCCTGTGAAGGAAAACTTTTAGAAGAAACAAAAAAATCTTAGAACAGAAAGTGCATAATTCGACAAGATCGGCTATTTTACTTTTCGGCCATAATCTTTGACGTACATCGAAGGCTTTCCACGTTGTCCAAGTTTTGATGGACAAACTTAGTGCGCATGTAGCATCCGTGTTGAGACCCTGTTATTTTGAGATTTAAAAACTGTAAGGGAAATCTATGAAGAAGCTTTAATTATTCAATATAAGGTTCGTTCATCGGTGATCGAGCATTAATATGGCTTCCAAGGTGGCATAGCTTACTCTTCTCGTCGGCCATGCTATCCATGTATAGGTTTCATTAACATATCTATGGGTAGCACCACTCTATAGATTGACTTGTCCTAAGCGATCTTAGGCTGAATATTTGCTCAAATCTGACTTAGTAGTCGTCACAAGGTTAGAAGTAAAATTTTGTAGGTTAATATCCTTTTATGTCACTTTTTGCTTTTCTCCTTAAGCTTAATTTCTGAAAGCAACGTATTGTGTAATTGCCCTTTGTGTTATTGACGCCACAATGGTTAAACGTATCTGTTGATATAATTTAATACGGCGTTATTCAAATGCTGAACCCCGGGCAGCATTACAATAACCAAATTAGAACGTGATACGTCTTGTTTCAACTGAATAATATTAAGTCGTCCGTCTACATTATATCGCGATATAAATTTACTATCTTACTTATCCAGTACAAGGATCAACACCCAAATTTAGTGGAAATTATTCAAAATCAACCTCACGGCCTTCATATTAGTGACCCTTTTGTTTGTTATTCACGCTGGACCCCTTGATTACAACGCCAGCAGATACGTTTTAATCAGTAATAAACAAATGATCGAATGAGTTTTTGCACAAGTAAAGTTGAATAACACACGTGCAGGCATTTGTTTCATAATGAACGATAATTTAAAGTTGGTTGCTCAGGGATTTCATTATTTAATTATTGTTTTCCAGCGTATGTGATGATGAGCTTATCGAAAAAATTGTCAAAAAATTATATTTAAAAACATGCATTAAAAATCAGTAAGCGTTATTTATGTGATCTTTATTTACTCCCAGTCTGAGTTTCTTGAAAGAATGAAAATAAGCAAGTATTTCTTGAAAAATGTATTAGTATTCATTATCTAGCCCAGCTCCAAATACACCGAACTTAGTAAAATTCCCTAGCATTTTCCCAACATTTTATTTTTATAACCAAATTTATTTTGCGAAGGATAGCTTTATTTTACAGTGCCGAGGAGACTTAACAAGAAAAAAATATTCTTTAAAAACAATCTCGAATATTAAAGCTTGATTGTTTAATAAATTAATAACTTAACTAGGCGTTGCGTCAAATTAAAAATTAAATTCGATTACCTGATTTGGTGTTCCAATAATTACCGTTATAATTACTTATTCAGAAAAATCCAATAAATTTATTCCAGAGATGAAAAGCGTCCTTCAGTATTATCTTGAAATATACTTATTATCCTTATCAAGGACATTTAATATAATGTTTCACATTAATGTGACCTCCCTTGCCGCAAAAGGTGGGCCTAGTGTACTTGGACATCATTTCTATTATCCAAAGGGTCCAAGCCATGACTATTATTGTAAGCGTATAAGCGCAATCATTTAAGGCTCTGGAGGTCGTAAAGTCTCTCTTGCGGTAGTAAAGCTTATACACAAATAGGGCTCCCCTCCTCTCCGGGAGGTACCTCAAGATGGATAGGCCAAATGTTTTACTATGATGACATAATTAAAGGTATGACTCGTTAAAGTCTATTTGGTAAATTAACTTTGATTTTTTGTGGGTTATCACAACATTGGTTTGAAATAATATATCAGTGTATGAAGTAAATGTATTCATAAATTTATGATTCGTACGCACTCATATTGGTATTTTCTGCAAAATCCAGTCACACACAAGCCTGTTGAAAAAGGGTTCCTTTTGAAACAAGCGATCTTTATTATGTTCCTACCTTCTATTATGTCTTCATACTTATGTGTATATCTACATGATTAAATATGTAAAAAAAATAATGTCTTTGTAGTCATAGATAAACGAGTGATGTGGATACCGTAGCATGTGAAGTACTGTTCTGGTGGTCCTAATAAATGCTGCACCTGAGAGTCCATTAGTAAAGTTTTAGTAACCTTTACAGTTTGGATTAAATTCAAAGTTAGGTTGTTTTCGAAGACAGTAGAATCAACAACACTTCGCACACATTTGTCAGCGCGGATTTACCGCGCCTCGACCTTGGGAGTCAAGGGCGCGTTTATTAAGAAACGGGGTGCTACGGTTATCGCGAGAAGTGCACCCGAGTAGGACGTAACTAGCTTGAGAAATGGCCAGCTGACAATGGAATTTGAATATTAGCAAAATGCTTAGTTTTGTTAATCATAGGAAGAAAAAAAGTATACATGAAAAAAGTAATTTGTGAGAGCGGCCATATGTGTGCGTTAAGCTACTGTGTGGGCATGACAAAAATGTACTGATAAATAGATGTATAAAAAATTACAAAATATACAAAACAAGTTAATCACAATAAACACGAAAAAATTTAAAAATGAAAAACTAGACACACACAAAACATTAGGCATTCATTACACAACTGCAAAGAAATTAAAATTAAACAAATACGAGTACCTAGTACATACAATATTAAAAGAAAGAAAAGGATATACACAAAATATTTGATATTAAATAAGTAAAAGTTTGAGTTCGGGTATGAAGAGGATGCAAAAACGCGTTAACTCAGTGATCTTGTTCACAAACGTTGCGATCCACTGGTTGTCAGTCACCACCCAGGAGGAATTGCGCAAAAGCACGTGCAACAGTTCAATCATATAACAAGTGATTAGATTTGACTTGATAATTGTTTTAAGGTATAGGTACTTGATTTCATTCATATTGCTCGTATATACCTACTATAAATTCTTTAAATTCTGTATTCTGTTACTTAAGCGACAATTGGAAATAATGTATATTTTAATTCTTTAAGAGAATACTTTGTTAATGGCCATATTTAATATTTATCCTTTTTGTTTATTTATTTTTTAAGTAGCTGTAAGTTTTCCGAAAATGTGAAGATGAAATAAAATACAACTTAATAATACAAATATAATTTAAAAAACAATGATACAAGATGACGGCTGCCACACAGAGTCAGTTTGAATATTTACGAGCACACGCACACATGACTTATTATCTGATGTTGCTTTCTCACCTAGTAAGAATCACTTAATCATTCAGATAAGTTCTTTCAAACGTAAATATTATGCTAACAAAGCAACAAATAATGTGCAATACTAGTCTAGAAATTATACTCAATTACCGAACCATCGAACATACTTTCTTAGCATTTCATTTCATTTCGGCAAACAACCAATTCATCTCAGAAACGGCCTTTGTTTCTGAATTCGATGAATTTCGACCTCATAGCTGACATAAATCAACGTTGACATGGCCGATATGAAAGCAATGCCACAAATTAAATAACATCAAGAGGGAATTACTCGCAGAGATGAATACAGCGGCGGCCGTTACAGCCAGCCGTCGGTTACCTCCGATGTTACAAGTCATTCCAGATACAGGGTGTTGAGTTGCGTTTCCATCGGAGTTGTGCGTGGAAGCTGTGCGGTGTACCGATGTAATGCTGTTCAACGGAGATGTGGACTTAGAGATGACAAATGGTTACTTAGGGTGATCCTAGAGTGAAAGTCGCGAAACAAAATCTATATTTATGTGCTCTTTTCTTAACCACCTAACGGCCTTGAGTACTGTTGGTTTGAGGCTGTAATTACTTTTGTCTGTTAGACGGCCGAGTGGTGCAGTGAACAGTAGCCCCTGCCTCACACGCCGGAGGTCCAAGATTCGAGTCCTGGTCGAGGCATTAATTTGTGTGATGAACACATATGTTTGTTATTAGGTTGTGGTTGTTGATATTTATATATGTATGTTAAGTCTAGGTCCCCCCCCCAGCTCGCTGTATGGTCATCAAAAACACAAGCTCTGCGCACCCTGGGTACAGTTGAAGTGTTTGTGTGGGAATTTATTGATTTTGCGTGCCAGATTCGTTGTTTGAGTGAGGTACTTGAAACTCGCTACGCGGATTCTGAAGATATCCTATTATTCCTTCAACGCCTTCCGCTCGCGTCATTGTCTACGTTGCAAAACCGTTTTCCGCTAAGCCCTTCTCCAACCTAAATGAGCATGCTTAGAACTGTAGACATCCTTTTGTTTCCGCACCGCTAACCTTCCCCGCACATCTTTGCCGGAGGCGTAGCCTTGTAGGCGCTTCGTGCCGATGACGTATAATCGATACCTGGTAGCTATCTCCTGTATAGGTGTTACATTTTCGTCGGTAAATGGACTGCCGCCGCCCCTTCATCTCCTATGTTTAAATCACGGCAGATTTTGTTAGTTGGTTTTGTCATTGGAAACTTACGGCTGGCGAATGGGGAGAGGTTAGAATGTATTGTATCCGGGTTGATAAATATGGGTTACGGCTACAATAATAAGCCGTATTTTTAACTTATTATCAACTTTATTTAGGTAATTTTGAAGTCCAGTTTGAATTACGCAGTTGTATCATTTAATTTAAGGTTCGTGTTATTTATTTGACTATTAATTTAACTTTACTTTTAATTTACTTTAAATATTAGTTTTTCACCTTAACCAAAATTAGAAAACCTCTCTTTTTATGCCTCCTAAACATATTTTTTTCGAAGCAAATTGAAGAGAAATATTTGATAATTGTAATATTCAACTCACATTTCCCGGCAAAATGAAATATAATTTCGTATTCTGAAACAAACCGCAAGTGTATAAAGCGATACGTCAAATTGTCACACACCCACAGTCAGTTAGGAACCCAACCCCGATACACAGATACCGCGTATATACCTATTTTAGAATATCATATATAATATACTAGTACACATATTTGCTAGACTGACAACCACCTAATACAGGTTATATTTGCATTAAGTATTTGCGGACGTCTGTACCCTGTGTTTGAGTTCGTCTGAGTCAAAATATCTCACATTTATATTTCAATCCTTGGTTTAAGTAGTCTAGCAATTCGGAAGGGTTTGTTTGACTGTGGGAGATTCTGGCTATACCACCGAAAGTTTTGCTGGGATGGTAATTTTGAATCGAAGTGTTCATAAATGCTGGATTAGGAAAATGTTGAAATCTGTGGCTATGATTTAAATACGAAAGGGTTTTTGAAATGGTTTTAGCTTAATCACTTGGTTGATAATTGGTTTTCTTTTGTGCAATTAACAGAGTTGTAATTGTGAATACAATTTTTATTTCTAGATATTGTGTGCGCCTTAGTTTGCGTTGCTTAACAGATACTATAAAACTACGCATATCTTCAGGCCGGAATATTAGGACCGTGCCGATGTAGCCCATTTGGGCTATAGGCAGGTATATAGGTTATATCATATTTGATTCGTCTCGCCACGGTCTGTGTGAGACGTTTTGATGGTTTTGACCCAGACGACATAAGCTGAACGTTCATCTAATATTCGATTTTGCCGCCCGGCAGTGCCGATTACTGCTAGCATGGACATGTGGGTAACGCGTTAAATCTACTTGTCCCGAAATGGCTTAAGTAATGCAACTAATTTACAATAAGTTTAACTTAACTTAAAAAGATTTGCCTGTTAAAACATTTTTGCTGATTAAGAAAGTTTGAAATTATAACGTTGAACTTAGAGCGAACGCCAACGTTTGACCTCATTCTCTTACGCCGAAGTTTCCAATGGAGGAACGCTAAGTGAAGTTGGTCTGTTAATAAGTATAGTTTCATTAATAAGCCCATCACTTATGCCAGAAGTTTGTGAGTGTTACTGAAACAAATCTGAGGAAAATACATGAAATATTGAACAGTAATTTAATGATTTCCGGGGCCTGTATTGATGTTGCATTTTCCTCTTAATTTAATTATTATAAAAAAATAAATAATAATAAATCGCCAGACAAACACACCAACTGTATGGCCCCAAAATAAGCATAGCTTGTGTTAAGGATGACCATACAGTGAACTGAGGGAACCCAGAACAAACATCTGTGTTTATCACACAAATGAATGCCCCGCCCAGGGCTCGAACCTGGGACCTTCGGCGTATGAGGCAGGGCTACTTACCACTACACCACTCGGTCGTCAACGTCGTGGAAGGCTAAATTTTTAGATAAATTATAATAAACTGTCGCTTTTGGGGGATACGGACACGATCAACCACAAGTCTCTTACATGAATTTCCGACAGGACGATATGGCTATGGTCACGCCTTTTAGTAAGTGCAAATTACCAGCCACCATAGAGTACTAGAATCCAGCAAGTCTAACACGCAGGATCTAGACGCAGCGAAGACAAAGCCGATGTGACAGCCAGACGAAGACATCTTTCTACAACCATGTGGCAAGTGACATGTACAGACCACGGTCAAGCGTGACGTCACGTATTTCGGATGCGAGCAGCAGCGATTTTATTATTTATTTCGGTATTTAATGGCGGTAACAGCCGCATCCAGCCGAAACAGGAGTGGCTTCCTGCTACAGCTGGGTAGACCTGAGGAGTCTCGACAAACGATAGAACGATGGGTTCTTACTAGCATCCACCAGCAGTGAACAGATTAACATGCGTTCCGTACCTCAGACTGTGACTGCCACTGTCAGCTGCGATGACTCTCCGCGTCGTTAAAGTTCGGTCCGTAGTGTAGTTACAGGTTGCAAATTTGCTGCACACGTGCCGAAATAGGGTTTCGATAGTTGCCGTATCGACCGAATAGATAGATCGCGTGTGCCCTCGTTGACGGTTAGATCCTCAACCGCCCGTCCGGTCGCTTCCAAGTTTTAAACCAATACGTCACAGAAGACAGCCGTAATGACAGCTGCGATCTGTCACCGCGATCAATGCCATCAGCTAGAGGTTAAGCTCATCTGGCCAACAAGAGTAACATCTTGGTCTTCTCGCAAATGTTTGTTACTTCACGCTTGGAATTTTGTATAACCTATGAAAGGGCATAACATATACATACAAAGTGCTAAGTTCAACGAAGTCCCAACGGAGAATCTTTTAGAGATTCAAGTACAATGGGATGAAAGCACTTGAAATGCAAATCATGAGTCTCAGAACCGATGCTGGAATGCATTCAATGCCTTGACGTGGCTCCAAGCTCGGTCTCGGGACTTTGTGCTTAAATTAACAACCAGTACCAGATGATCGGGGTTTCAAACTTCTAGTTTGGCAGAGGAGAGGTAGTCTTCTTGTGACTAATACGTATTATGAATATTAAGATTCAGTATTTTTGGTGTTACTTTGAATCTCTTCGTATAAAATGTTAATAGCATCAATTCCCTAGATACACTCGAGAAATGTAACGGAAAGCTTTTACATATATCTACTATGTTGTTAGAATAAATATTATTTTTTGCAGCGAACTGCACTTTCCGTCTGAGAAAAAAGTATGAAAAGTATTTTTAGTCCGACTGTCGAGGAATGTTTAATGAAAATTCTCCTAGTAGAGGGTTTCAAAGTTTTGCGACCATTCCTGGTTTATGGCTCTAGCCTTAAAGAGATCTCAATGTAATTCAGACGGCTCAATGCCGTCATCTCTGTCAGGCGCTCTCGGATCGATCCTTTAGCCATCGAAGAAGTAGATTTTTTTTTTAATTTTATTTATTTATTAGGATTTCGAACTTCAAGTACACTAATACAACAATAAATACACTATAATTAAATTATTGCTAAGTGTCTTATCACTTACCGGAAATCACAGCATGCACAGAATTTTACTAATTTATTTATATATATTTCTTTCGAGAATAATTTTGTTATAGTTTCAGGAAACGAAAATATCTAAGTTATCCTTGTTATAATAATCATACAGGTGGACAAATGGTATATAAAAAATTGAAATATAAGTTTAAAGCCTAACGCTGAGCGTGTCCGAGTCGCGATTTATTTATTTGTTTATCACTCAAGTTTTATCCGCGTAACGTCTAATCCCATGGGATTTTTGGAATATATGGGGCGCTAACCGCAAGTTCGTGCTGGCATCAATTCTGGAAAATTTGGACTGCGTGTTCGGTACTTGTCGTATGTGTGTACTAGCTGCTTCGGGCCGGCATTGCCGATTACTATGCGTTTCAAGTAACAATAGGACCGACTTAGCGCCATATTGTGCCTTAAATTCTAACAGGTTAAGTAGCAAAAAAAGAATTTTTTTTTAAGAATTCATTTACGCAACCAATTGCTTCTAGCGTCCAACTATCAATTTGGCTTTCTAACTTTTTGACGTTTTTGTCTGCCACCCTACGCTTAATTAAGTCCCAAATATATTCGATTGGATTCAAATCACAATTGTAAGGTGGCAATCTCAAAATTTCAAAACCGTGAGTGTTGAAAATGTTATCTATGACATAGTTTTTTGGCGGTTTGTGCCTTTTTATTAACTCATACAGTTCTTTTTTTAATATAGTTTTATTTTCGAAAATTTCTTTTCGATATAATACTCTAATAAATAAAGTAAAATAAATCGTTATTTTTATGGAAAAAAGTTTTCTTTGCAGACCATAATTTTCAAGTGACATTTGACAGATAAAGGTCATTTAACGTTCCTATTCTCATTTGCATCGCATAGTAACTGCCGACCCGATAGTGCCGGCCCGAAAATGTGAGTAGTGCCGATACTGCGAGCATGTGTTCCTTCGGGATAATGCACCTTTCTAACAAAGAAAGAAATTTGTAAAATTGGTGCTTTAGGTTCTGAATATTTTCAGAATAAAAATATTCTCCTCTTTATATTAATAGTATCGAGTTTATCACTCGTGAGTCAACTGAATTAAAATTTACTTTACTTAGAGCTAATTTTTCAATGCTCAGATAACTCTTGAGAATTCAACATAATTTGTATGGAAAATGTCGTCAAGTTACAAGTTATGCTCCAGACAATATTTATCTGACATTTGAAAAATTAGCCCTTAATTAATTAATTAATTATACCTCTAGTTTCATATAAAGCTAACTGAAACTCGAATAGAATTAAATTTCAATAACATTTCTCTTCTCCAGATCATGGTCATGGACGAGAACGAGGCGCGGCTCCGGGTTCGATACCCGCTCAACTGTGAGAAGCGTCGCAACTACAAGTTCGACATCGCCGCCGTGGGCTGCGACGGCTCCTACTCTAACACGTAAGTTTTATAGTGGTGGGCGGTTCAATTAAGAATGTGAATAAGTAGCCGCCATGTTGTGTGTATACAATAGAATTGTAGCTAGTGTGCTGTTGTTGAAATCTATACGAAATAAACTACAATATGACATAACAGTAAACAGTGGATTTTTCTTATTTACTGTAGTTTATTTGATCTTTGTAACTTTAATTCTTACTCTTGAGTAAAACTAGTAATTTAAAGTTTTAATGCAAATACCATTTTTAATACTAGTAACAGTTTTACTGTGAGCATATTTATATTATTTATGCCAGTTTCTTGCAGTTCTCTTTTACATTACGGCCAGTAAGATTGGAAGACCGATTGTTCTCAAGGGCCTCCCTAAACGAAACTTTTCGTTTCACAATCTTAAGTTTTTCCTGGTAAATTTAATCCTGGAGGTTTCAAGTCTCGAGTGAATATCTCTCGTGAAGTACCTCTCAGGCTTGTACGTGTGTGTGTTAGTTATGACGTTGGTATTTTGTCTCAGTCTAACATTCAAGAGTCACTGGTTGTATAAAAGCACATGAGTAGATAAACGGAACAGAGACAAAGCTTCATACAACCGCAAGAATCGGTTGCACTACTACAAGCACGCGGGGCATGTGTGCGTGACCACTGCTTGTTTTGTTAGTTGCAAGTGTTAATATTTTAATGTAAAAACGTGGTATTTTATTATTTATAATGGTTGTTTACTGTACTGTGTGTATGAATAATACTAGAAAAAATAAAATTGAATTTCTCGAGCAAAAGTTTTGCGAATTTTTCGATCTTGAAATAAATATTGTCAATATTTGCAACGAAATACTTAACCGTATTAAAGATTGTAAATTTGATAAGTCATGTGAGCTTTTCCCTGTAAATTACTTGAAAAGACTATATGTTAGATTCAGAATTTACCACACCATCAAAAGAAACAATAAAGTATTAAAAAACAAAAATTATAAAAGAAAAATATTGGAGTAAGTAATTTGTAAAGTATTCTATCATACTGAATAATGAAACTATTTAAAAGATGTTTTGTTTAATTTGTCTAAACCTATTGTGACAACCCTACCGAAATAAGTAACAATTTTTCACGTTCTTAAGAAGCTTTCTCTCTGTTCCGTTTATCTACTCATGTGATAAATGTCTTTATTACTAAGATTAGCTATTTATGTTTTATAAACATAAACAGTAGATTTCTTTTTCTTGAAATTATATCCTATAATGTTATCGTAAATTAGGTGAAGTTTACACTTAACCTTCCTCCACAGCGTTCCAGTCCACGTAACCGTAACAGACGTGAACGAGTATGCCCCCGTGTTCGACCACCCCTCTTACGTGACCTCCGTCGACGAAGGACGCATCTACGACGAGATTATCAGAGTTAAGGCGACCGACCGTGATTGCACCCCACAATATGGAGACGTCTGCAAGTACAAGATCCTTATGGATGGGAACCAACCCTTCACTATTAATAATCAGGGTGAGTGACTGGGGTATTAATGTAGTCCTCTGTGTAAATTCAATGAAATAGTGTTAATATCCAGTGACATCAGTTTTGTGACTTTTAAAATAATGAAACTTAAGACTTGGACATTATTATAATGATTTGTTTCCTCGCCCTTTCAGGATTCAACCCCTAAAAGACCAAAACATAAGAAAAAAGGATTTCACTGTCGTAAATTTCTTGTCGATCGTTTCCAAAATTTTAAAATGTATAACCCAAAAGGGGAATTCTTACAACCGATCTAATAGGAAACCATTAAAATAGATTTAGAGAAAACTCGGGAACTGGCGTTTAGCCAAAACTCGTCTCACAGTTTTTTCATAAAACCTAATTTTAAGAGAAAACGAACGTGAGAGGTGAGCTGAATTTTAATATAAAATCTTTGAGGATCAAAAACACTTTTAAATTACCTCCTTGCAATAACTTTTTCCGCATCATTTACTCCGAGGATCGTGATTCGCAAGAATTAAGGCATATTAACTTAGCAGAAAAGTTTAATATATTTCATGTATATATGTATAATCGTGAAATATTATTGAGTTAAAAAAATTACCGATTACAAAACGATGCTTTCCAAAACTGTAACTATTTGTATTATTAAGGAACCTAGGTTGTACAAAATTTTTAGGCCTTGCAAGTAAATTGTAAAATAATCTTAAATGACAATCCCGAACTTGCATCCATATAGTAGTATAGTTATTAATCGCCTACAATTATACAATTGAATTAAATATTATATAAATTTTAAGTCATACTGAATATCTTTAACTCCGGATTAAAGGAAATTAGTGGTCATATTGTAAACATCCCTTGAACATTTCAGGAGTGGTCCGCAACACGGAACCTCTGGACTACGAGAAGTCCCACAACCACATCCTGTCGGTGGTGGCTTACGACTGTGGGAAGATGGAGTCAGCTCCCGTGATGGTCACCATCAAGGTCAACAAGCCATGCAAGGCTGGGTGGAAAGGTATATGAATTATGTTGATTCTTTTATACGTTTTTAGTGACAAAACTTTTTCACTTATCGTGCACTAGGCCTCTCTCCTTGTTGATGTTTGAAGAAGCGTGTATTGTTGCCAGTTTGGGATTCTACTGTCTGAATTTAAATAAGTTGGTTTTTAATGATCAATGTAGAACTGGATCTTTCAAAAGTGGAGTGAATAGTTATCTTTTACTAGACGTAGTATTTATTCTTCTTCATCATTTAACAGGTCAGATGAAAGTCGCCTTTATGAAAATGTTTCTTAATTGTTGAGTCGACATAGTTTTTGTAGCACCTTAGTAGTCTATTTAAAAATCCTTGCTGCAAACGGAAAATAAATATTTGAATGAGTTTTCGTGTTATTTTTACTGTATTAAAATCACTAACACAACTCAACGCTAACTTTCAGGGTTAGCCGAACGCGTAGACTACGCTCCAGGAACGGGAGCTCTATCCCTCTTCCCGGCTGCAAGATTCGATGCCTGCCCTTCTGATGAACGCTGCCCCGCCGTCACCAAGATCCAAGCCGCCGTTTCCCTCCAGGCTAGCCATGCGGGATCGGGCTGCGACCGCGATACATACTCCTTGCACGCTCAGAAGAACTTGTGTGGTAAGTGGGAGATGTACGAGTATATAAGATTAAACGAACTCAGGATCCAGATTCGAGGCGTGCATTTTGTATGAACGCTGGCTATCAAGATTCAGGTGGCCGTCTACCTCCAGGCTCCAGGCCAGCCATGCGGGATGGGATGCAACCCTAGTCCCCTGCACGCTGCGAAGAATTTGGGTGGTAAGTGGGAGATATATATATGATTAATGGATGATCAATGCAAGATCCGAGGCCTATACTTTGGATGAGTTCCGTCACCAAGATCGAAGCAGCCCTCAGACAAAAAGCCGGTCTAGAACTTGTGTTGCAAGTGCGGTAGTATGGAGGATTGGATGAACTTAGACTAAGTGGAGTTCGGCAATTATAGATATTCTCTTGTGGCAGTTATTTTGATCATGTGTGCAGATATAAAACGACGCAATATATTTTATTGTTATCGCAAAAATTAATTTTAATGAACACAGCGTCATTCAAAAGGAATTTTTAAATAAGGGAGTAATAATTATGTTCTGTGTTTATAATGCTAGTTTGATAAATTATTAGACTGTTGAGCGTGAACTTGATCTCATTAACAATTGCTTGGTTGTTTATTATAGGTTTGGACCCGAAGACTATAGATTTACTACCAGGACCTGGGGCTGGCAACGAATGGGCTAAATCTCTGAAACCTGATTTAGGTATGTTACATTATTGTTAACATTTTTAAATGAGTATAAGCTTTCTTTGAAAACGTAAGGCTTTTATAAAAAACCACTTTTTCTACCAACTTTTTTTCCAACCTACAGGCCACGATGGCGAACAGATTTTCGAGTTCGACGGGTCTACCTCAGCAGTAGTGCCTCCATCAGTGCTGCCTCACACCCTGGGAGACACCTTCTCCATCAGCGCATGGTTGAAGCACGGGCCATCCCCCGACCACGACCCTCATCGCAAGGAGCATCTGCTGTGCTTGGCTGATGATCATAGTGCGTTGTTTGCATGTGTTATTTTCGAGTTCATTGATGATGTAGATTTTTAGAAGTTCCTGATTTGTTTAGATAATTTGAGATTTCAACATTAATTTATTTGTTAAACAATACAGTAAAGGTTACATTTTTAACAATAAATAGATATCATATTTTAGTTTTGCACAGCTACCTTAATTTTTCATATTTTATTGTTTAGAATAACTATACAATGAGATGTGGTTTTCTGTTAGTAATTTCGCATACTTTTTTATTATGTTAAAAAAAATCTGATTACGAGCAAAAACAATTGTTTAAGGCGCTCAAAAATAAATAATTGACTTGCTTGCAGAAATGAACCGCCACCACTACGCTCTGTTCGTGCGGAACTGCCGCCTCATTCTCCTGCTGCGCCGCGACCTCGGAGACACCGACCTCAATATGTTCCGCCCCGCTGAGTGGAGGTGGCATATCCCCGAGGTAACATCAATCTGTTCTAAAACTGAAAACGTAGACTTTGTCCTGGTGACGCCTTGTAAAAACTACGCCTTTATAAGTGCAGGATATGCCTAAATTATAATTTAGAATGTTAACCAGTGATGTCAGATAGAGTTGAAACTTATCTGTAGCATCAGCATCTTGGTATGGATAGATAAATGTTTAATGTATATTAGTACGCACGCCATTACGGCACCTCTATACCATTTGCCGCAAGCTTCTCGTATGTAAATCAAGTCGCTATTTCATTGGTCATCTCGACCACCAAAAATACATTTCCTCAAAACCCAATTTTTTTTAGTAGAGTTTCTTTTGTGAACGTCTCGTCTGGGGCGGTACTACAGCACTTCCTGTTTCGACCGACGTGGTTGTGGGTTTATCCCACACTGAACCCCTGGTGTAATTACCGGAACGAAGGCAATTTTATCTCAAGCCTACGATTGGCGACGATAATCGATACCATCAGGTGGTTCGCGTGCTCATTCTCCGGCTGTGACAAAGTTCAAAATCAGTCCTTAAAATCTAGTGTTTCCTCCCCTTGCTTTGATGACAGCTTCCATCCGATCCTTCATGGACCTCACAAGAGTCACCACTCTCTCTTGGGGTATGTTCTCGCATTCTTCCTTCACGGCATCCTGAAGCTCTTGGAGAGTGGTGGGAGCAGGATCACGTGCTCCAAGACCTCTGTAATAACCTCAAAAATGGTTCAAGATCAATGATTTATCAGAAATTAAAATGTTATTTCCCAATCAGGTGTGCGACAACGAATGGCACCACTACGCGGTCAACGTGCGTTTCCCCACTGTGGAATTGTTGGTGGACGGGGAGCCCTTCAGGGCCGAGGACAACAAGAGCCCGGAGGTCATCGACGACTGGCCCTTACACCCCGCTAAAGGGGTCAACACCACCATGATGGTGGGGGCGTGTTGGCAAGGTAGCTTTCTCTGGAAATATATTTAAGAGAGTAAAAAAGTAGTTTATTTAGTAACATGAACACGATAACAATAATTAAATGTAATAATTTAAATTGTCTATGAATTTTGATATAAATTTGTACTAACATTCGTCTTTGCCCTTTGCCCTTTGTCTTTAATAGAAAAAGTATTAAAACAAAAAGAGTATAATAAATATTCATAAATGTTATGAGTGTAGTAATAAATTATTTATCAAATATCATACAGCATTTTAATATTTAACTAATATACATATTGATTTCAATTATGAGTAAACATTTAATTTTTCAGCTTACGTCTAACCTTCTTTTGAACCTAAAGTAAAGCAAATTAGATCTTATGTGCACTCAATCGTTTGTAAGTTTGTTGGAAACGCAACGTATTTTGTACGCCCAAAAACAGTCGCAATATACCTCTCAGTTTAAAAGCATATATGAAAAGGTTTCACATCGCACGGTACAATGACTTTGGAGTCGTTATCTGTTCAATAGTTCTATCGTATCTTGTCATACTATATGTGTATATCGATTTGCGGCAGGCACGGAGGGCGACGCGAAGCACGCCCTGACGGGCTGGCTGTCGGGGCTGGGCGTGCTCCTCCACGCGGGGCAGACGCCGCGGGCGCTCAACTGCCTGGCGAGGTGCCGGGAGGGACTAAGTCTGGCTCCTGATCTATGTAAGTATTGTTTTTTTGGAGACACAATTTAATAGGATCTTAGGTGGAAAAAATTGTAATTTGGATTATAATTAAAATTTGAATGTTTATTAAAGTGAGAGGTTTTTAGGGCGAGCCAATGAACGAGCGTATGCTGTCGAATGGAAAATTAATCCTAGATTATATTTATTGTGTATCCTTTTGTAATTGCTGACCATTTGTTGACTGGCTCTGAGTGAAATTCAATTGATGCATTAAGTTTTGCTTTAGTAATTTATTAAATTGTAAAACGCTTCAAGAATAATTAAAAGAGCTTATAATAATAAATGGAGTTCACCTGATTAACACATGGACCAACTTCTCTCTGATTATTATTTTATATAGATGCTTCCTTTGTACCACAAAAAGTTTATCAATTTACCCCGCGTTCCGTCAGATCTGCGATCGGTGTCCGTGGAAGGCGACAGCGCGAACGACGTGGAGACGCTGCTGCGGCGCGTGTCCTACGGCGACGCGCGCGCCTTCCCCACGCCCGGCCGCAGGAATGTGCACATTGCTACCACTGTCACGTGAGTTTCTTGGGATATTTACATGTGGTTGGGACTTTTCTATGTTACTCATAAAAAAAGGACTTCGCATCCGACGAACCGATATTATGTGGCACTTCACTTGGCTAATCGAGTTGACGATTATTTCGATACTGCCTCATACTGCCGGAAGTCCCAGGTTCCAGTGCTAGCCTGGCCGGGGCATTCATTTCTGTGATGAACACAGATGTTTATTTTCGGATCATGGTTGTTTATATTTATATTATGTTTGTTTATTCTCAAAGTTTTGCTTACAGTTCTGTGTTAAAGTTTTTAGAACCAAATTAATTCGTGAGTATCTATTAAAGCATAAATATCGTAAAAATAGACAATATTTGGATGGGGAAAGGCTTAACGAAAATTTTAAATAAAACTAGGGGATGCTGAGCTTTAAAAAAAGATTTAATAACAAGACAAAATCGTATTGTAAGATCATAGGGTACAAGAACAAGATCAGGTGCAGGCACCAGCGACGCGAACTGACCAACATGGTGGTAATGGATAGTTTCTTTTTCACTGTTACTAATATACGTATTATTCTCTATTATATATGAAAAAGATCCCGCTGCAAAGTGACGCTAATTAAACACGTAATAAAATCCGACTGAAAAGTGTTTTATTATAATGAATCGTGAAAACTAACGGAAATATTAAAGTGGCAGTGCATCCGATATTTGTGCGATCCTATAATTTTCTAGTATCAAATATTTTGTATTCGCTATTCGGCTCCATATATGGCCGTTTTGTCGTGTATTGCTCATTGCCGTATTCGTCAAATATTTTGCCGAATACGGCTCATATAAAAACGCAAACAAAAATAACCAAGTGAAGTGCCAGCATTTAACAAACCAACAAATATTTCCTCGTTTTAATAGTAGAAGATATATGTGATCTTAATTTATTTTCTCATCTAACAATGAAGTTTTCCCTTCCAGTTGTTCGACTGGGCACACCCTCTCGGCGCGTCCTTCAGACAGCTACATAATGGTGCTGCAGCCACAAACGCCCACCATCATAATAAACGGGAGTGGCGACGCGGCGCGGAACTATGCAGCCTTCAGAGCGGCGCTGAGCGTGTTCCCCGACGTCACAGTCAAAGTTATTGGTGAGTCTCATGGCCATAATCACGAATTTTTTTTTTAATTATTTAAAATTGGCTGGCGTTTGTCTTCCGTCCCACCTGGTGGTGGTAGGCAGATGTGGGATATGCTTTCAGGGAAAAAGAGGGGATAGGTCAACATTGCGTAAGTTTTTGATCAGCATTAAAGTTTTATTTTAGCGTTTTAACTGCAACCGACTAAATGTATGATTTCATGTACGATTTTATTGTTTATCTTTTAAATTTTTATTGAAATCTATTATAGTGAACAATTTCGAAGGTTTCAAAGGGATTGTTGTTGAAATGGTTCAAGCACGTCTCATATTTGTTTTCATATTTAATATGTACTGGTAATATTGCTAAAAGGTCTGTTTCTAAGAGAATTTTCGAATCATTTGAATAAAATTTTTACAAACAAAGGTATATTAATATCCCGAATTTACGCGATAGGCGTTTAGTACATCTCAATAACGAATATCGCATATAAATTATTTTAAATTGGAGCTGGAAGCTACAGAAACTAATAGTCTAGACAAGTTCAGTAAAATCTTAGTTTATACAGATATAAAATCGCCGACCAGAGAAGTGGTGACTCAAAGACTTTTGAATCCATAAGAAAATGTTTTATTCCTTGTCAGAACGTCAACAGCCCAAAGCAATTAGTTTTTAAGATAACATTGTTTGCTCCAGAAGCCGACACGCAGAAGCTGGACTCGTGCGTGGTGTCGGTGTACCCGGCGCTCAACCCGGACCACGAGAGCTTGTCGCTGCCCGCGGCTCTGCCCGCCGACGTCGACATCCGAGCGAGCGTCACGAGGGACGGCGCTATTCTCACTGGAGCTGACAATCCCAAGAATTATCAACAGGTGAGATTGGGGTTGTGTTGAAGAAGAGGTTCTGGTTCTAGGGTTGGTTTCTCTAGGCTTTAGCCAATTTTATTAAGTTAACACTGAGATATTGTAGAGAGATAAATGTATTGTGAAACCTCAGAATAAAATGTGAATTTTGTTGCTAATTTTGATAGATATACTTGAAATAAATAAGTTATGTGGATAGTCTTGGATCAATCTGTTAACATTACACTTTGAATAAGAAAAGTATTACGTTTCTTGACTTATTTTGTTCTTCATCAGGATTGTATTGTTGTATTGTAAACACTTTATTGCACAAAAACATAGTACAGGGTAATTTATAAAATTAAAAATAGATCTCTTCCAGTCAACCTTGGAGGATCTAGATAGATTTCATCTATCTTATACTTATCTTATTCGATATCGCGTTCCAGATCCTGCGTTCAATCCAATACAGCAACAAGAAGCCGGCGTACTACCTCAACCGCGTGTTCAAGTTGACTTGCTCCGAGCTCAACGGACGGTTCACCAGCAACGAATACGTGCAGACTGTAAGTCCGTAGTGAGCTCCCCGTCGCCTAGTTGGTTGTAAGGCTGAAAACAGCGTGCTTAGACTCACATACTACTTATCACACACAACTAAATCGTCATATAAAACCGACTTTGTTTTTACCAGCGTAGTGTTGAAAGTCTCGCTAAAAAATAATGGCTCCGCATTGACAAGATTGTATTCGTTGAGTTGTTCGTCCCGATTAACGTCTAAAGCGTCATTGTCACTAAAGTACGTCTTCTTACGGTAGCGTTGGGTGACGGGTCGCTCACTTCCCTCTAATATGGTTTAGGAGGGCGATGTTCCCGCGTTAACTCGTGAACGGGTGCCGTTTGAGGGTGTTCGTCGTTTGGATACTTGGGGGGAGACTTGCCGAGCTAACAGATGCTGATAAGAATAATTTTGTACAGACATAAACAGCGTTTAAATTTATTTTGAAACAATTTAACCCACGAAGTTTCTTGCCAGTTCTTCTTCGCGAAGGTTTTTCCGAAGGGGTAGTGGAGTGATGCTTTATTTAACGTCAATAAGAACAAGTAATAAAATTATTCTGGTTTTTTTTTTGAGTAAATATGAATAATTATAGTTTATGTATAGTAATGCGAATTGCTTTGCTAATGCGAATGCGGATGGCAAGAAATATTTCAATATTTTTTATATTATCAAATAGCCTATTGTCAAAGCTGAGAAATAAAAATTTGAATTTGTGTCACATGTTTTCTGAATATGTATTCTATACGGTATAAAACAAAGTCGTTTTTCCATGTGATAATTTAGTTGAGATAGTTCTGAAATGAGTCTAAGCAGGCTGAAAAGATTTTAACCTAAGTGTCGATACTATAAGATACTAGATAAATTAGTTGTAATTGTGTAGTTGTACAATATCGTAGTCAAGCTGTATACCTAATCTATTTCACGTAGTTTACAATGTTGACAAAAGAGTGTTGAGAGGCTCCTCTTCTCTCGTTGTGCCGATCTGCCTGTTAAACGCCGAGGTATAGGTGTATTTAAGCTATGAAGATGAAGAAAAATAACACTAAATTAATTATTAATTATTATTATTAATTAATTTAATATTTAACTTTGGTGAAATTAAATATTTTTTATTTGATTTTATACATTACAGTGTCACTACTCTTCATGTAATTGTGTGATAATTAGAATTTTTGAAATTTGTCCAGTACTTCAGCGTTCATAGAATACAAAAAAATATGTTTTGCTCTTTATACTTAAAGATATAATTTACATATTATTATAAAACGTTTAATTAAAAAAAAATTTAATTTAAGTTTGTTGATAATACATGCAACTATCCTTTTGCGTCTACAGCTAACTGTGATCCACCCGCACATGTCCGGCGACGCACTGCGCGACATGCGCCCGAGTGGACTGGCAGATAAACTGGACGCTGTCGTCAGAGACAAACAGGTAACATTCATGTTTTGAAGCTATCGAGTACATTTTTAAAGTAATTATCGATCGTTAGAAGATTTTCGCACAAAATCCCGGTTTGGTAGAAGGGTTAGCCAGTATAACACATCCTACGATGGATTGTAAATAATTCGTTATTGTGTCATCGTATTATGTTTTATAATATGAAAGTACTTGTCGATGTATTCATGTGTATTTCATATGTTTAATGTTTAGGATAAATGGAAACTTGCAACGTGATTTCAAAAAAATGCAGTATTCTATTATTTTAACAATGGCCTCATATGAAAATATTATAAGCTATAAATTTTATATCAAAACTATCTTTTCAACAAATTATTTAATAAGAAGATCAAGCCCTTATTAACCTCAAATCATCGTGCACTGCAGTCGGAAGTCCACCACCAGGCGCCGGTGCTGTCGCCGCGCGTGTTCGCGGCGCACGCGCAGAAGGACATCCACTCCGTTGACATCCCAACCGCGAAGTACAGAGAGCAACATACCAAGACCTCTGCTAGTAAGTTTAATTATATTTTTTAATAATTTGTTTCTATATTAATTATGCCTTAATGTTTTTTTCGGAAATGATGTTTAGCTATTCGATAAAGTAAATAATCTTACCAATTACGGATTCTTCAATAAAAAAGGCGACGTGTACACTGCGTGTTTATATATTTATGCATGTTTATTTTTGTTTATTTATTAAACCTTGAATTGAACTTTGCAGTTTGTTCGTGAAGGCTTTTATTTTATATTAAGGGTTTATTTAAATTTAGTGGTGTTATGAAACTACGTGTGAGATGAATTCAAATGTCTGTGTACACAGACTGCTTCACTCTTACTTGATAAAAAGTGAGGATGTAAATAATTGAGTTTTCAAGAGGTCCTTCTTCACTAGCTTCCGGGTTATTCGTGTCTGAAACTACGGGTTCATAATAAATAATTAAACTGCAAATAGAAAAAGAAACATATATATGATACTGTTCATGATGTGTTGTAAATGTATTCAGTATATATATTTAAATGAAAGTATTATATCGCCAGATTTGGTTGCTAAAATAAAAATATGATAAAATATTTATATTTATATGTAACATTTTAAGTTTATATGTAACAGTGAGGCAGTAGGTAATAGCCCTGACTCATACGCCGGAGGTACCAGGTTCGAGTCCTGGTCAGGGCATTCATTTGTATGTTAAGCACATATGTTTGTTCTCGGATCATGGTTGTTTATATTTATTTATGTATGTTTATTCTGGGTCCCCTCCCCCAATTCGCTGAAGGGTCATCGATAACACAAGCTGTGCTTACTCTGGGGCCATACAGTTGATGTGTTTCTCTAGGGACTTATAATTTTTTTTTTCTCAGTTGTTTTCCTATACTCTAAGAAAAAAATCTACATTGTATACCCCTTTATCCCCTCTAGACCACGTAGCCCTGGTAATGGCCGCCGTGGCCGCGGGGGCTGCGCTGGCGGCGGGGGGCGCGGCGTGGGCGCGCTCGCGGCGCCATGCACCCGCGCGCACCGCCGTTCGGCAGGACGACATGGCCTGGGACGACTCGGCTCTCACCATCACCGTCAACCCCATGGATGAGGTGAGTGCTCGTTGGCAGCGTACACGGGATGACGATTTGCGATTTAGTGTTGTGGTATGAAAATCCCCCACCATTTTATGTATCATTTTGTAGTCTTTGCGTTTCGATTTACCTGCTGGAAAAGTGAAGCCGAAAAAAATACCGATTCACTTGTTCTGGATAATCCGGAACCATGTTTTGAAAAGAGCATATTTTTACAGATTTGAAACTACTCTCTACATTCTACAGCCATTTGGCTGAATTATGCATTTGTTGTATCTTAACTTAATCATTGCGAATAACAAAGTCCTGTACAATAACTGAGAGAAACTGTTGAATGGGACTATCAACTCTTAAATCTGTTGTGTCTTTTTGTTTGTAAAATGTGGTAAAAACAATATCAATGTTTCGTTTCTTGTAAAATTATGCTACATTGTTTTACGCCTGTTAGCATTTCTTTACATAATATACAACGAAATAAGCGACGAATATTTGTGACGTATTTTTCAATAGCTATCAAAAATATGCTTAAAATTGTAAAGCTCAAGAAGTATATGTATCATATAACAAAAGCTACCAAAAGTGATAAAATTTTCCCGCGCTTGCAGACGGCCGGGCGTGAGTGCGGCGCGCCCGCGAACGCGGATAGCTCCGACGGAGAAACTTCAGACGACGACTCGCATCACTCGTCCGATGATGACGATGACGAAGGTAGGATGATTTGTGACGAAGGGCTCGGTTTTATAGATGATCCGGGTACAATCCGCATGAAATGAAATGAAATATATTTATTGATAAGATTTTCAAGTGCATACATAATATATGGTTTTAAACAGTAAAATAGAGTAGGTAGAAAATCTGCCATTAAGGCGTTCAAATTAGGACAATTTTACTTATTGCTAGTTTCAAATTTACATTATATTCATAATTACGATTTGTTTAGTTTTATATTATTTATTAATCCAAAATTACATTTTAGCGATACGTCGTAGGGATTTAATAAAATACACATATTTAACAATATTATTACTTACATAAGGCGTAGGGCGTGTCATTATGATATAGCTTGTTTTTCAATTGTCAGTGAATATTAAGTACTTCAAGGGTTTATTGCGCTTGGTTATACATTAGTTTATGAAATTAGGTATATTTTTTATTATTTTTGTATTCAAAGTATTCCTTTATTGAGTAGAAACACTTTTCAACCAGCCATGTGTGGGTTCTACGTTTAAATACATCGATTGGCAGATCTTTGAGGACATCCGATAAAACATTATATATTTTTAGGGCCACGTAATGAACATTTTTTGTTGTTAGGGTATGTTTGCATTTAGAAATTGTCAGAGAAGCGGTAAATAGCTACAGTTATAGAGGAAACGAGCTTAATAGAGGTAGGTTTTGATTGTGAATAATAAGGATTAAAAGGCGAGAAAATTAGGCTTGTCATAATTACATTCATTATTCACTGATAAATATGCTAATTATTGATCTTCAATCTTTTATTACGTATTGATTATCTGCCGTACGGAGAGATATTTTCTAGAAACCAACTAATAAACTCAACTTTTGTTTCAGTGCTGCCGGGCAAGACGCACAAATATCGCAACATTAGCCAGCTAGAGTGGGACAACAGCACGATGTAAAGTGCTGTCTCACTCTGACGCAATGTACTTAACGCACTATAGTCGTCTCTGTCACTCGCGCGCCCGTCCCTATCTCCCGTCTCTTTCGCGCGTGTATGACCTTGGAACATTATGTTCGACGTAACAATACAGATGGAAATGTTGTAAATGGATTATATTAGAGCAAAGTTTTGTCTATTAAATGTATGGTAGAGAAATTTAAATAATTTAAGTCGAATCGATATCTCTATTGATGCGTCGAATGTAATTTTTAAATTGTAAATCAGTAGTTTCGGCGACGGAATTGATTTTAAAATGCAACCTCTGCTTGAACACAATTCTTCGTGGCACAAAATATTGTATACCTTCGTTACTATGGTTTGTTGTAAAATGTAAAATTCCCTTTTGTTAAGGACGATTGGCAGCTCATGAAGCCTTCGATATCGATCACATATATCAAGAAGCAATGAGGGTTCTTTCCAAATTTTTAAGATATCAATAAAATGATCATATCAAGTTTACACGTAAAAGTTTTGTTCCTCTTTCGCTTTGCTTTCTAGAAGGAAGGTGTTTCTCTTTGAAGTAAAACCACCATTTTATTGTAAGGAAAGGTGTATGTATTAACATAGGTGTCGTATTTCTTATCAGTTGGATTTAAGATAACTTACATAGTGGCTAAGATCAATCATGATTGTATATTTAACGTGTAAGGATATTGCTTTCTCTTTTATTAACTGTTTCTTGGTTTCAAACAGCTCTAGCTTACTTTTACCGGAAGAAAATCAATTCAACCATATTTGTTTTGTCGATTTTGATTTTTTTTATAGTGAAAGAAGAGTACAGATATGCGTCGTACAATAGTTTTGTATGTTTGTATTTCGCAAGTTATTTTGTCACCTCTATGAGCTTCTAACTAAAATCGGCTTAAATATATTAGGCACAAAGTTATTTCAGTAAAACAGTATAGTTGTACGATATACACCTATACATATATCGTTTAGTATCAGCTACTATATATATGTATGTATATATATCTATATATATGTATGTATGTATATATATATTCATATATGTATACTGAATGAATCAAGAAAATTTTTACTAACATTAGAAACTAAGACTTTATCCTGTTAGTTTGTGACCAGTTGAATTGAAGTCAAAATTAATGATCGGTTTAAAAGAATTTAAAAGAAAACAATCTATAAAAGAAGCTCAAAATACCACGAAATAGTTTTCATCAACTTAGTTAATTTTAACTTCAATCGAACTTAAAAAATACTTGGAAATGGTAAATGTAAGATAGAGGTTTCTTGCTTTAGAATGATGCTGTCTCGCTCTCACTCGGGGACATCTGCCGTCTCTGTCGGGCATATCAATGTATCGTTTGCCATATTAGTATAGAAGAAGAAGTTTAATTAAGCGACACAATCGACTGTAAATCTTTAAGCAATCTACGGACATAATCATAGATATATCGAGGACGGCACTATTTCTGTTTTATTTCTTGTCACTCAGTTCTACCTCGAGTAGTGAGGTTTTCAATGTAAAAATGTTATAACCACGAAATGCATGTATTTCTGTCACATTCCTACGTGTTGGTGGCACTTGAAAAAAACGCGTTTTGACATACCGTATGGGTGAAAATTGAGTTCAAATTACTGCATTTGTTAATTAGATTGCGTGCCATTGTGTTGTGTATCCCATACGTTTGTGTCCTGGTTTTTTTATTAAACCCGTACGTTGATTTACATGTTACGTTTTTTTTTTAATAACCGTCCAATCGCCCGTTTTTTATAAATGATCTGAGGTTTGTCTCGTTTGACGCGGACATAACGTGCACAAATGCTGGCATTTTTGTGAACCCAGTCTTGTTAGTATTACTCTTGACAGCTCCTGCGATTTCCTTTTATTTTACAAATTGTATTTCATTTTAAGATTTAATTTTTTGTATTATTGCGGTATTATAATAACTGTACAATTAAGAAACTTCTTTGATGTATGAATTATTATATTTTAGCTAAAAATAAAGTTGGTTTAAAATATTTCATTCGTTTTATTTTATAATTCCACCCATTTTTAGATATTCAAAACACACAATAATCTTACATAGAAGTTATGTTTTGTGACGTTTACTTCATGTCATTATAAATTAATAAGCCATAATTATGTACAATTTTATAAAGATTGCGAAAGGTTTTTAATGCTTAAGGGGGCAGTTTGGGTGAACAAGAATCAGGCTCCTTGACATTGACAGCATTTTTACTGTATCAATATGACTTAAATAAAACACCGTTATGGCTTATTTCTTACGAAGTTTATTTAAAAAAAAACATTATTCAAAGTTTCCCGAATCGTCCACAGTATGAGTAAAGATGAAATTTCTTCTTCAAATATACTGTTGAAAATTTCGTAAAAAAATAATGGCTCCGTCTTTACAAGATTAGTGTTACATGTTCTCGGAATATGAGTTTTATGTTTTGTAAAACTAAGTCGCATTTTATTTGCCCATTTAGTTGAGATAAGACTACGTTCAACTTATAAATTTAGTCTTCAAAATCTAGGACTAGAATGAATTAGAGCGGTATAAAGCGCTACATATCTAATGAATAACACAAAATGTACGAAGCAGGCGTAAACAATACTTTCCAATTTGGTGCTGTGGTGGTGAGAATTATTGAGAAAATATTGTTCTTCTTTGTCTTTGGCATATTAACATTCACAATATCAAACTATTTCTATGTACCTATATACTTAGGGTCTGGACTATACAGTAACTTTATACTAATTATAACTATATTTTTGTGACATCATATAATCGTCAAATAATATTGTTTTTTTTTCTTCTTTACAATTTTTTATTAGACTAAGCTAAGCTATTGATAAAAATCAGAGATGTATTTGTTAATTAGCTATTTCTATCGGTAAATGATCAAAGTGATAACTGTAAATTTGTCATCTATGTACTTTGTTTCCGCCACGTACAATCTGTAGTTTTCCAATCTGATTCAAAACGATAATAAGTTATTATCGCTGATGATCAAAAATGAAATCGATATTCTTATTAATGATAAGGATATTCGTGTATACAAGAAGTTTATCGCACTTTTACACGTGTAACTCTTAACCCTATGAATGGAGTATAAACATAGGCAAAGCAGGTAAAATATGGTTCATTAAAGAAAAGAATCATAAATGGCGGCTTGTACTTGCATTGACAGGTAGTACAGTACAGTAGAATTTCAATTCCTTTCTTTAATGAACCATTTATAGTTTATGTACAAAAAAAAAACTAGGAATTATGTCTATAGTTAGAACTTTTTGAAATTGACAGTTGCTACTTTTCGGGCGTACAATTTTTCGTTTACGGTGTGCACACGGTTTTCGTTATTTGTCAGTTTTTTTTGGTGATTTTGTTATCATCATTGAATTATTTTAAGTGTTTCTGCTTTTCACTTCCTCGCCTGGTAAGTGGTTGTATGAATTATCTAGCTCTTAATGAGCATGGATTGTGTTCCAATCCCTCCTAAGCCCCCAGACCCAATCCCGTCTTCTGATGTCAACAACTCCCCTGACCCTTTCTTTCAACATGTGCAAACAAGAAAACGTCCAAGTATAAATTGGGATTCATCCCCTACTCCTAAAAAATCTGTTTCGAATGCTCTTCCATCTCAAACCAATAACCTTATATACACTCATCCAAGTCTTTTAGAAGAAAAATATTACCATCCTGTGTCCAGGTCAGAAACTCACCCTAAGTCAGGCAGTACATTTAATCATTTAAATTTTGGAAAATTTTTATTTACATCAAACATTAAAAATAATAAAAATGATGGTATAAAGAGTGTTGGCAGAAATCGGGTCTTTGTAGAATTCTCATCTGCATGTGCAGCAAACGAGTTTCTCAGAAACCCGAGTCTGAAATCTCATGACTATGTAGCTTTAATTCCTACATATAATATAACAAGAATGGGGCTGATCCGCGGGATCCCAACTTCTTGGTCTATGGAGGAAGTTGTATCAACAATCTCCACAAGCCAAGGTGATATAACAATTTGGAAGGCGCGTCGCTTAAACAGAAAAGTGTCCATGGAGTCTGGTTCCACTTGGACAATCTCTGGACAATGCTTACCTGATAAAGTGTTTATTTTTAACTCATCACTAACCGTTGATCCATACATTTTGCCTTCCATACAATGCTTAAACTGTTGTAGATTTGGCCATGTAAAAGCCCAATGCCGATCCAGTGCTCGTTGCTTCAGATGTGCACAAACTCACTCAGGTGACTCTTGTCCTGCATCCTCTGAAGTTTCCTGCCTGCAATGCTCAGGCCCTCATTTAGCAACTGACAAATCTTGCCCGGAACATTCCCGGCAAAAGAATATTAAAAGCACCATGTCCCAAAAGAACATATCATTCAAGGAAGCATCATCCCTCTTCTAAAAGTTCTCCTTCACTGAATCTTTCTTACAAAAAAATAATATACAAACCATCAAAACCCAGTCCGTCTTTATCTCTAGGCTATGACAAAATTGCCCATAATGCTAATAGGTCTTTACCTATGAAACTGCCGTTTTGCCGTACTGGCCATTTCAAATGAAAATATTTTTTTTTTGACTGATAATTCTAATTTCAAATTAATTTTATTTGACAAACATGGAATTCTTTTTCTAAAATCGTCATTTGTTTAATAGTTAGTGTTTTGTTTTCAACGCATTCGAACATTTTTCGTCATCATGGATAAGTTAAAAATTCGAGTAATTATGGAGTATGAGTACCGTCGTGGCAGCAAAGCGGCACAAGCGGCACGCAACATCAACGACGTTTACGGAGCGAACACCACAAACGAACGCACCACCCGTTATTGGTTTACCCGCTTCCGTTCTGGAAATTTTGACCTGAAAAATGAACCCCGTGGTCGTCCGAAAACTTTGGTCGACAATGACGAATTAAAGGCAATTGTGGAAGCTGATGAAACTCAATCCACGGCTGAATTAGCAGCAGCTTTCGACGTTAGCATCAAAACAATATTGGTCCATTTGCGTCAAATTGGCAAGGTAAAAAAGCTTGACAAATGGGTACCCCACGAACTCAATGACCGCCAGCGCGAAGTACGCGTGGAGACGTGCCTTGCACTGCTCAGCAGGCATACAAATGAAGGAATTCTGAACCGCATTGTTACTTGTGACGAGAAATGGATCCTGTTTGACAATCGTAAGCGCTCAGCAAGTTGGTTGGACCCTGGTTCAGCACCCAAACAATGCACTAAACGAAAACTTACCCCTAGAAAAGTGATGGTCACTGTTTGGTGGTCTAACGCGGGTGTAAGTCATCACAGCTTCTTGCCAAACGGGACAAGCATTACTGCAGATGTGTACTGTGAAGAACTGAACACAATGATGGAGAAGCTCGCACGTCTCCAACCAGCTTTGGTCAATCGTTCGGCTCCACTGCTCCTGCACGACAACGCGCGACCTCATACTGCACAGCAGACGGTCTCCAAGCTACAAGAGTTGGGGTTGGAAGTTCTCCGTCATCCGCCGTACTCACCAGACCTTGCGCCTACAGACTTCTACTTTTTCCAGAATTTGGATAACTTCTTGGCGGGAAAAAAATTCAATACCCGAGAGGCAGTACAAAATGCCTTTGAAGAATTTGTTGCCTCCCGTCCAGCTGATTTCTTCAAGAAAGGCATCAATAAGCTACCGATGCGTTGGCAAAGATGCATTGATTGCATGGGTGATTATTTAGATTAATAGAAATAAAAAATATATAAAAAAATTACGCTTCATTTATTTCGTGAAAAACGGCAATTTCATAGGTAAAGACCTAATATTATTGCTAACCCTCCATCTTCTAAATCTAATAACGCCCCTACTTCTTCCTGCTCCCCTAACGACAATTTTTTAGAACTGATTTCCCTAGTTTTGAACATTCTTTCAAAATTTGAAGACATCCCACTACCGTCCTCCGTTGTTAAAAAGTTATCCCCTATTGCTAATCTTCTTCTTAACAATGGCCAGACTCCTTTATAAATTATACTCTTCTGTGTTAAAAATATCTGTAAAAACTTATTTCATCCCCCTGTTTTTGTATTGTCAAGGTAACTCAATGCTCGAGATACTGCAAGTTCTACTCAGCTGTTCGATACAAAATTATTAACCTCGTGTAGATCGTGTGTATACTAATACTTGAAATTGGCAGAAATAGTTATTGTGTAGTAACAACAGCTGATTGCCATAAAACAAAATAATACTTAATAATAACACTAGGTTCAATCAATGATGTAGGTACGGTTTTAAGTTTATTTATCAATGTTTTAATTATGTTAAAACTACTTTTATCATATTAATACTTGAAATTGGCAGAAATAGTTATTGTGTAGTAACAACAGCTGATTGCCATAAAACAAAATAATACTTAATAATAACACTAGGTTCAATCAATGATGTAGGTACGGTTTTAAGTTTATTTATCAATGTTTTAATTATGTTAAAACTACTTTTATCATATTAATACTTGAAATTGGCAGAAATAGTTATTGTGTAGTAACAACAGCTGATTGCCATAAAACAAAATAATACTTAATAATAACACTAGGTTCAATCAATGATGTAGGTACGGTTTTAAGTTTATTTATCAATGTTTTAATTATGTTAAAACTACTTTTATCATATTAATACTTGAAATTGGCAGAAATAGTTATTGTGTCGTAACAACAGCTGATTGCCATAAAACAAAATAATACTTAATAATAACACTAGGTTCAATCAATGATGTAGGTACGGTTTTAAGTTTATTTATCAATGTTTTAATTATGTTAAAACTACTTTTATCATATTAATACTTGAAATTGGCAGAAATAGTTATTGTGTAGTAACAACAGCTGATTGCCATAAAACAAAATAATACTTAATAATAACACTAGGTTCAATCAATGATGTAGGTACGGTTTTAAGTTTATTTATCAATGTTTTAATTATGTTAAAACTACTTTTATCATATTAATACTTGAAATTGGCAGAAATAGTTATTGTGTCGTAACAACAGCTGATTGCCATAAAACAAAATAATACTTAATAATAACACTAGGTTCAATCAATGATGTAGGTACGGTTTTAAGTTTATTTATCAATGTTTTAATTATGTTAAAACTACTTTTATCATATTAATACTTGAAATTGGCAGAAATAGTTATTGTGTCGTAACAACAGCTGATTGCCATAAAACAAAATAATACTTAATAATAACACTAGGTTCAATCAATGATGTAGGTACGGTTTTAAGTTTATTTATCAATGTTTTAATTATGTTAAAACTACTTTTATCATATTAATACTTGAAATTGGCAGAAATAGTTATTGTGTAGTAACTACAGCTGATTGCCATAAAACGCAAAATTTGCGTTGATCAATTTACGTAACATAACCTCTCAATTCCCAAATATAGTAATTAATTTGCGTTTATGGTGCTTCACAATGTACTTGTACAGTACTGGTAGTGAAGAAAGTAGGAGAAAGGACGTCATTTTCCGTCACTTTCCAAGAACTGAGATAGGACTTAACATTGGTTACCGTGTCTTTGTGCTGATAGTGCTGTGTGCCAACAAGGTTTAAGTGTGGTAAACCTTCGTAAATTGTTTGTGACCCACAAACATTTTGAGAAGAAATATTTTCTGGGTTACTCAGTAAGAATAACGGTGTTTAATTGGTGTAACATAATTAACAGAATATTGAAAGGAACTGATGTCTCGCTTCTAGAAAATAAAAAATTGCCTCCCATGTAATACAAACAAAGCATATAAAAATATAAAACAAAGTTTAGAAATAAATAAAAACCCATACCCTTCTTACATCGGACTACTAGACGCCTTCCATCCCTTTATAGTAGATATCCCAAGAAGTCGAACCATAAGCTTCGATAGTTCCTTTTTGGTGCGGGTCGCCGAGGTGTGGAATGAACTGCCTGCGTCTGTTTTTCCAGAAAACTATAGTCCTAGTTCTTTCAAGCGTCGAGTGAATAGGTATCTCGCGGATAGACGTGTAACACCTTCGTCTTCATCGTCACTTTCCACCAGGTGAGATAGAACACAAACGTCTAATCCTTTTTCAATAAAAAAATACAACCACACAAACTTTTTTGGTCTTGAGTCGTACAAATTACGAAGTCCACAGCCAGTGGATATAAAAAAAATTAATTTAATTTAAAAAGTATTTAATTGAAGTATTACATTTCAAATTACTTCGAATTTTCGAAGTGGGAACGAAAAAGCTCCAATTTCCGCCAAGCACCTGCGCTTGCTGCGACACCGTCATGTCTTCCCCGGATCCAGGACGCCCAAGTTGAAGAAAGCGTCGGTGGGCTCGAAAACTAATTATATTTTATATTAGGTACTTCAGAGTGCGGTATGTTACACACGCCTTATCAACACACTTTTCAAACTAGAGGACGATGGCCTTGCGTTGCATTGAATCTTTGTGTATATACATAAAGCATCATTAGATACCAAAACCTTTTTGTTAAACAAGTGAGTGCAGATAAATATGAAAGATGGATATGAATGGTCTTACTACAAAAAAAGTTGTATGTCATTAGACACTGTCGAAATGTATATCCAGCTAAATTGTAATTTCTTGGACGCTGTTTTGATTCACATTTTTATTAATTTTTCATTTATGCAAGAACGCTATATATGTTTAAAGGTCAACAAGTGCTTAACTTTTATTGTGGTTAGACAGGCGGGTACACTACATAAATACGAAAAACATGATTCCGATAATCATAATCACGAATTTCAAAATTCCGAATTTTATAACACCGAATGATTCAAAATTCCGAAAATGAAAATTCCGTGTTTCATAATACCTAATTTTTTTTGTTCGAAACTTTAAAATTCCGAACGTTTATAATTACGAAAATCAATTTGTCGAATTTGAAAATACCAAACCATAAAAAATTCGAATGATTAATAATCCGCAATATCATAAATACGAAACCCGAATATTTATTTAACAATTTATGCACACACATTAGAAAATATAAAAAATCAACTAAAAATAAATGAAAGATAATGTACAAAGGCACAGCTTATTTCTAAAAGAAATTTCTTCCAGCTGGCCTGAGGCTGGAAAGTTTTTTTTTTTATTGAAAAATGATTACACGTATGTCTTCTATCTCACCCGATGGAAAGTGATGATGAAGACGAAGGTGTTACACGTCTATCCACGAGATACCTATTCACTCGACGCTTGAAAGAACTAGGACTATAGTTTTCTGGAAAAACAGACGCAGGCAGTTCATTCCACACCTTGGCGACCCGCACCAAAAAGGAACTATCGAAGCGTTTGGTTCGACTTCTTGGGATATCTACCATGAAGGGATGGAAGGTCTGTCTGCGTCTAGTAGTCCAGTGCAAGAAGGGTGTGGGTTCAACCTTGATCAAAAAGAGCATTCGCGCACTCTCCAAAATGTAATCTGTAGAAGACTGCTAAACTGGCAACTTTCCGACGATGGTAGAGGCTTTGCAGTTTTTTGGTGGCGAGGTCAAAGTTTTTAATAATTTTTCGGGCTCTTCGGTCAACTGCGTCCATCGCTTCTAGTTGGTACACTGCAGAACCATCCCAAAGGTGGCTACAGTACTCCATACAAGATCGAACTTGAGCTGTATACAAATTAAGTAGCTGTTCAGGGCTGAAGTGCCGTCGGACCTTCGAGATGATTCCCAACTTCTTTGAAGCAGTTTGAGCCATGGACACAATTTGTTGCCCGAAGTTTAGTTGGGACGATATAGTTACGCCCAGAAGCCCTAGGTGGTCGGTTAAGGGTACTGAAACATTTTGGGAAGTGGCCGTTAGGTCGAAACTGCTCTTTTTCGCGGAGAATAAAGACGCCTGTGTTTTCGACGGGTTAAATTTGGACTCGTCCCAATTGGACACTTTCTTTAAGGCCAAATCCACCCGCTCAATCATGGACTCTCTCAAAGCCCGGATTTCTTGAGAACTCGCTCGCGCATTGGACATGTATCTCTCTGCAACGGTGCTGTCATCAGCGTAACCAAAATTGCCTGGGGTTAGCAGATCGCTAATGTGCAGCAAGAATAACGTTGCAGAGAGAACAGATCCCTGAGGTACCCCAGCATTAATTGCCATTAGATCAGAAGAGCCGTTTAAGACTACTCGAATAGAACCGTTCCCTCAGAAAATCAGATATCCAGTCGCAGAGCCCTTTAGGTATTCCGTATGCTGGAAACTTACTCAAGAGACCATCATGCCAGACTCATGGAAATGTCTAAGGATACAGCTATAGCTTCACCGTGACCTTCCGAGGCTTCGCTCCATAAGTGAGTGGCATATACAAGAAGATCTCCAGTCGAGCGTCCACTGCGAAAACCGTATTGGTTATCACTAAGGAGCTCGTTGGACTCAAGGTATGCCAGAAGACGATTGTTCAATACACGCTTCATAACTTTGCAAAGTATGGAGGTGATTGCAATAGGTCGACAGTTGATGGGATCTGCACGGCTTCCTTTCTTTGGTACTGGTTGCACGTTAGCCAGCTTCCAGGATTTAGGTACCTTTCCAGATTCCAAAGAGAGTCGATACAGGCGCGTTAGTATGGGAGACAACTCGGCTGCGCAGTGTTTTAACACAACTGCAGGTATGCCACCGAGGCCGCTGGCCTTGTTCACGTCTAAATTCTGCAAGCATTTAAGAACCTCCTTTTGGCGAATATGAACGGTACCCATTTTGGGTCCGAACTGAGGTAACTGGGGTGGGACTTTACCTTGACTATTTAGACGTGAATAGTCTGCAAAAAGATTAGCAAAGAGGTCTGCGTTCTCTATTGCACTGTGCGCCAGTGAACCGTCAGGCTTCCTCAGAGGTGGCAGCGACGGGCGACAGAAGTTCGATTCAACCCAGACCAGAAAGCTTTGCTTCCTGAAGGATATGACGCTATCTTGTCTCCGATGTAGCCAAAGCGATCAAAATGTGGTCAAAGCGAGCTTTTCTGATTACCTTTTTGCAAGACTTGGCGGCAGCATTGTATCTTTTCTTCAGTTCATGTGAATCCACGGCTTTGCTTCTGTGAGCGTCAGCCCAGGCTTTGTACGCTTCTTGCTTAAGCTTTCCAGCTGTGAGGCAAGCAGCATTAAACCATGGGTGACTTTTGGTTTCAGCGTAAGGGATGAAATAATCCATTGCTTGGCCTATCACACTTGATACAGCATCAGCGCAGCACGATGGATCGGTTGATGTAAGACAAGTCTGCCGCCAAGGATAAGACGCCAAAAACTGCCGCATCTCATCCCAATCTGCTGACTTGTATCGCCATAGTCGCCTAGCGCCTTTTGGGGTGGTGTCAGGCGGCGAGTACTGCGACACGGATTTCACCACGCAGTTGTCGGATGTTCCTAAAGGTGCAGTTACGGACACCGAGCACCTGTCAGGATCAGTTGTCAGCAGAAGGTCTAAGCAATACGCAGTGTGGCCGGCAACGTCGGGGATGCGCGTGGGCTCGTGCACAAGCTGTGAGAGGCCTTGAGTTACGGAAAACTTAAAAGCCTCTCTTCCAGCGTGGTCAGTGTCCTGATACGGGTATAGCCAGAGTGATGAGCGTTAAAATCCCCCAGGAACACCAACTGCGCTGAGAGAAAACGTTGCCGAACCTTATCTGCTGCATCGCTGAGATACTCCATGAGCCTTGTTGTCTCCCGATCTCCGCTATGTGACCGGTATATACTGGCGTAGACCAATTGGTCAAGGCCGGTATCAATGTGAACCCACATAACGGAAAAGTCCAGATCTTCCAAGTAACGGAGACGCTGATAACAGATCTCGTCACTGGCACACATGCACACCCCGGCGTTCGGGCGGAAATTGGACTCCAGGATGTACCCTGGGTAACAAAGGTATGCCGAGTCTGACGGATTACAGATCTGCGTCTCCGTTAAGAAGAGTAGGTGAGGCCTCCTTGTCTCAATATTTTATTTTATTTATTTATTTATTTTTTCAAGGGAAACATACATATTTATATACAATAACATAACACATAATTAAACACACATTTAACAATTAAGTTTCCACAGTTATTTTACACATATCAAGTAGACACTAGGCAAAATTAAACTCAAACAAAACATTAGGGATATAATTTAAAATGTGTTTTTAAAAGAAAAAATAAAACAAAACTCATTGCAATTAAGATTTTGAAATTTCTTTTAAGATATTATTTTTAAATTGATTCAGTGATAAAGAAAAGATATCAATTTGCGAAAAGTTGCTATTGTAGAACTTACAGGTACGAATTACAAAATTGTTGGAATTATAATTTGCTTTTACAGTCGGAATATAAAATAAAAATTTGTTTCTGGCACTCAATCTTTGGCATCTCAAACTAATTTGGCTCAAAAGAGTTATGGAATCAATTTTATTGTGCAGAATTTTGTATAAAAATATCTGGTCTCTAAGGATACGACGGGACTTAAGGTCCGGACACAATTGAGACAAGTTAAGAGAATGGTCGCTATCTCTATAGTTAGCATGTTTAAGAAATTTCGTGTGAATCCTTTCAATCATGTTTATGTATACTGCATATTGCGGGTTCCACACTGATGAGCAATATTCAAGAATAGAACGAACGAGAGCGTTATATAAAATAATTAAGGTGGAGGTTCTTTTAAAATCCTTAGAAACCCTCAAAACAAAACCCAGCATCTTATAAGCATTATCAGTTATTTTTTCAATATGAGACTTAAATAACAACTTATGGTCCAGCTGTACTCCCAAATCCCGCAACCCGGTCACTCGACAAATAGGTAAATTGTCAAATTTATAATTAAACAGTAGAGCCTTGCGTTTTCTGCTGAAAGATATGACATTGCATTTTTTTATATTAAGGTAAAGGTAATTTTTGACACAATATTGAAGCAAGCTATCTAAATCGTTCTGCAACAATTCGCAGTCATGAGTGTTTTTAATAATTTTGAATAGCTTTTCATCGTCGGCGAATAAAAGTATATTTGAATGTTTAATTTCTAATAAAACGTCATTAATATATACATTAAATAAAAGAGGACCGAGATGCGAGCCCTGGGGGACGCCAGAAGACACAGGCAAAAATGAAGAGCAGTAACCTCTCACTGCCACAGCTTGGCTACGTTCCCGCAGATATGAAGAAATCCACCGTAGCAGATCGCCGTGTATACCGATCAGTTCCAACTTCAAGATTAGAATTTCATGGGAAATTTTATCAAAAGCTTTGGAGTAATCAGTATACACGGCATCCACCTGGTACCCTGCATCCATTGCATTAGTAATAATGCTAACATATTCATTTAGGTTACTTTCAGTAGATCTTTTTGTTATAAAACCATGTTGCTGGGTTAACATGAAGGGTCTGATTACGGGATAAATAGCATCACAAACTATTTTTTCAAAGAGCTTCGGAATAGCGCTAATTTTGGATATTGGACGGTAATTACTAATATCTTGTTTATCACCACTCTTCAATACTGGGGTTATAAACGACTGCTTCCATGAGCTAGGCATAACTCCTTTCTACAGTGAGCTATTAAATAACCTAAACAGAGGTTCAGACAACTGCTTACGACAATGGTGTAAAAAAAGAAAAAAAAATGGGAGTTATTTCATCAGGCCCCGAGCCTTTATTTATATCAATATTTTTCAGATAAGTCTCAATTTGAAATTTGGATATACTTAATGTATGAAGGTTGACTAGATTACTGTATTCGGACAGATTGAAATTGTTTGTGTTAGTTGTATTATGAAGTTCAAAGACTGAATTAAAATATTGATTGAATGTGTTACAGATATCATCAGCAGTCGATACTCTTTTATCTCCGAAATACATTGAATCTGGCAGATCGTTAACATTCTTTCTACGTGACTTAATATAAGACCAAAAGTATTTACTGTTTATAGCTAATTTAGATATATTTTAATTAAAAGATTATAGCAATTTCTTAAAAGCCTAAATTCCTCGTAATCACTTAAACGACCATATACTTTCCACTTTCGATGACACTTAGATTTTTCATTTATTATTTTTATGAGTGAACGATTGAACCAAGGTGGATACTTTTCAGAACTCTTGTTTTTAACTGAGACGGTTGGAACATGCTTTGTTATAACATTATTTATTTCATTATAAAATATGTTGACATCTTCACAAACATCATTTACAAAACAATCGTCCCAATTTATGATGGCTAGAGAACTATTGATTTCGTCATAATTCGCTTGTTTAAATAACTTAAGGCGCTTAGTTTGCGACTGCAATGTTTTATGTTCATTAACTGATATCTCACAACACAATGCGGGATGATGCCCATCTTCACATACAAGAGGTTCAGCCAAACTTACCGTGCAAATAGTATTAGCCATAACAAGATCCAACACTCGATTGTTTTTATTATACAGGGAGTTGTATTGCTGCATATCGTTAAATGATAAAAAGTTTGACAATTTGTTAACAGAGTCAAGCTCAAAATTACCGTTCAATGTTGCATGTTGGACTCCAGGTAACCAGTTAGCATCGGGGATATTAAAATCACCTAGGACCACGAAACAATGATCCAAACATTTAAACATTTTATTAGACATGTTTTCATAAAATGCTTTTAAAATGTCATTTTTAAAGTTAGTTTGAGGAAAATAACATGTATAGAAGTGACAAATACGCTTGGGATTCGCTCCTAAGGATAAAGATACAGATATTATTTCAGCCATAGAATGATACGTGGGGACGATGGTAAAGTCATGTACACTTAGCTCGCGACGAACAGCAATAAGAACTCCACCCCCCATGCGGTTACCTCTAGAAACATAGTCGCGGTCACATCTAAAAACATTGTACCTTGAGTCAAAAAGCTCCGAATCGAAAATGCCAGGCAACAACCATGTTTCGGTAATGCAAATCAAATCATAGTCATTAAGTGCAACGTTTCTGAAAAATATATTGGTTTTGGTTCTTAAACCTCTAACATTTTGATAAAAAATTCTCAATTTAGATTCCATTAAAGTACTACGTTAATATAATAATTCAAATAAGCAAAACTTTTTAAATATTTAAATTGGATGCCATCATCATGGACGTTTTGTACCATTAGAATAACCAGATTATTCAAGTAATAGTATACAATAGCAACATTCGGCAGGTTACAAAAAAAGTATTTCACATTAAACTTAAGTAAGCAAAACATAAGTGCAGAAACTAAATAAACAAGACATAGTCCTAAATTAAGTAAACAGGATGTAATGGTAAGGCGTGTATCAATAATTATTGTCGAAAGAGGGAAAGAATGTAGAATAACTCTTATTTTATCTTCAATAAATCATTAGCAGAGTTGATGTGGATTACTGGACTATTCTCACTCTGACGAACCATGATAGTACAATTTTTAACCCAGACAAATTTGTAATTACAATCTTTTGCTTTTGCTTTTGCTTTTTGAAGAAGTAACTTATTGGAACTTGTTAAATGATCATTAAAAAATATCAATGAGTTATTACCTATGAATCCAATATCGGATGCCTTTAAATTTTGCAGTCGCCTTACCTTACTTAGAAATTCATCTTTATAGTATCGGGACATGAAATGCACAATTATATTTTTTGGTCTCTTACTGTCTTTAGATACCGCGGCCACCCTAGTAATAAAATCTATGTCCGAAGAAGAGTTGAATGGTATATCTGCCACTTAAACTAAATTCTCCATAATTTTATTGAAGTTCTCGTTTTTTTTTCGGGGACGCCGCAAATTTCGACATTAGACCTCCTGGCCCATTGGTCTCTTGCATTATTCTCGATTTCTGATTTTAAAAGCGAAGTTTTCAGCTGAGAAATATCTGCTAAAACAACATCTATAGATTTTAGTTTTTTTTCTTGGTCTTGTAGTTGATTTTTTAACACATCATAATTTTCACTTATAAATGAAACAGTAGCTGCAGTATTTCCTTCTTAACTTCGTAGATCTCTTTATTTATCAAACTCTTGAAGCTTTCTTCTAAACTGCTTTTTAACGACATCATTTCTTGTTTAATTATATCTCGTAAATCAGTTGCATTTAACGTGCTTAGGCTGGGGATAGCCCTGCGTTCGCTTCTTTAGATTTGATAGTCGGGATTTCGCCAGTGATATTTTTGAACTTGTCATCCTTTGTAGGTACTGTCACGATTTTTTTCTTTTTTAAACGTTGAGTAACGTTCTCCAGAACTACGGTGGACTTTTGAACACCCGAACGAACCGGAGTATTATCATCTTTAGCTTTTTTTGGCTTTTTTGAAATACAAGTTGGGCAAATCCAGTCATCAGCAACAGTTTTTGAAATATTAATACTACCAGTGGGGTCAACGCAACTTAGGTGATACTTCCCATTGCAATACTCACATACCAGCACTGGTTCTTCATTTTCAAGATTTTAAGATAATCTCCAAACCACGAATAGTAGACAGCTGATATAAACTGATTTCATTAGCTAATCAAATAAACTAGCCTATTAAATGACTGTTGTATCGTAAAGAACACTTTTGACCACCAAAAATTTATTATTAAGATCGAAGCAAAATTGCGCTGTGTTACTCGTTCGGCGCATTGGCGGATACTGTATATGGTGGTGGACATCGTTGATATTTGAGTGCATTCCTCTGATTTTGCAGAAGTGCACTTTAAGAGAGAGGAAGTGCAACCGCTGTAGAACCTTACTCTTCTTGTGACTTTTCATATTAGTTGTGTGAGTGAATAGGGAGGAGGACATAAGTTGAGTGAAGCGCTGCAAATGGAACCAAGCAGCTTGCAATAAACAACGCACCGATGGGGAACTGGCCTGGAGACTGCGGGGACGCCCGAACCCCCTCGGGGATTGTCATCGGGTCTTCTCTAACCAGTCGCCAGCTGGCACGATGAAGCCTCCCGGGATTTTTCGCGAGGTGGCGGGCAGCCTTTCGCGTGTGGCTAGCACACTACTTGGGCCTCCAACTACCTGCGGTCGGCCAGCGGTGTACCGTTTCTTCGAATCCCGCTACCCTCCAAAACCAGTTACCCGGCGAGTCAATAAATTACGAGCTGAAGACAGTTGTCTGATGCAGCACGATTTCTCAGACCTACCCTCCTCGACGACTACACTAAACATCATGCCGGAAAGCGACCATCTCACTTTGTTTAGTGGGTGGTGACAAGCCACGGCCGAAGCCGAAGGGACCACGTACAAGGCATATTTAGTGCGTACTGCACACTAATATTAACAAACATAGTGCGAATTATTAATACAATTATTAAAAATATAAATACATTCAAACATACATAAACGTACGTATATATTATATAATATTAATACATACTAAATATCAATGAATAGATAAACATTTTCGTTGATAATGAAATACAAACTTAAGTTGTTGGACATCAGTGATTATCAAAGAAGGTACATGTTAACAAGTAAAAACTAAAATGATAAAAGTATAGTAAGTCTTAGATTTGAGACAAATAGTGTTCTTTAACTCTCTTTTTTTAAAGATAGGCAGTGATTTTGACTCACGTATATGGTAAGGTAAAGAATTCCACGATCTGACAGTATGAACAGTGAACGAGAAGGAATACAAATCAGTTTTATGAGATTTCATTTAAAGATGAGTACGTTTGTGTCGCATAAAACGCATCATTAGAATGGGTAAACGTGAACCGCTCACGCAGGTAAACTGGAGAGGATGGGTTAAAAAGGACATTGAAAAGTGTACAGAGGATACGGGTGTTTCTACGCAAGCGGATGGGGAGCAACTGAAGCTTTTTCCGGTATTCTGAAACACGAACGAATTTTTTAAGTCCAGAAACGAAGCGGATACAAAGATTTTCTAGGCGTTTCAGTTTATCCAGAAGCTCTTCAGTGACATCCAGGTAAGATTCATCAGCGTAGTCGATAGGTATAATCAGTGTTTGTGCCAAAGAGATCTTGGTTTGTAAGGGCGGAAATGTCTGGAGGACCTTTAATTTATACAATGAAGTCATCAGCACAAAGATGGAAATTACATGACAAAACCTTGGTTATGGAGTTAATAAAAACAGAGATTAGTAAAGGAGAGAGAACGCCACCCTGAGGCACGCCAGCAACAAGATCACACCAGATATAGTAAGACTCATTTTGGCGGACCCGTTGAGAACGACCCCGAAGATAGGAATTAAAACCAAGCAACTACAGATGAGGAAATATTAATAGATTTTAATATGGCTAAGAGAATGTCAAATTCTACTGAATAAAAAGCACTACTGAAGTCGAGCAACACAAACAGTGTAAGAGATCTACTCTCCATTGCGCATCAAATGTCGTCAGTCACATTAATGAGGGCAGATACTGTGCTATGCCCTGGTCGGAAACCGGATTGAAATTGACTGATAATATGGACAACATGTTCGACATGATGGAGAACATGTTCGAGGACTTTGGAGAGGAAACAAAGAATGGATATAGGACGGAACTGTGACAGTGTGGTAGGGTTGGAGACTTTAGGTAGTGGGATAACATTGGCACGTTTCCAGAAGGATGGGAATGTATTCGTTTTAAGTGAATGGTTGAAAATGTGGGTGAGAATAGGCAGAAGTGTAGGTAAGATCATTGTGAGCATCCTTGAACACGTGTTGTCATCACCAACCGCCAATGACGACACGAAGAGAACAGATTTCGTAACTTGATCTTCAGTAATATTTGTAAAAGAAAAATGAGGTTGCGTCATGAACACTCAATAAATTATTTAAGGTTATGGCTTTAGTATTAGGACATAGGTCAAGTGGAGGTTTGGAAAAATGTTTGTTTAGGTCATTTATTTAAAACCTACAGATTTTAAAAATTTCCAAATTTCAGCAGTGCTATGGTTGACGAGTGAAGAATGACAGTAGTGTCTCTTGGCATCTCGACACAGGTGGCTGCTACGATTCGGAAGGTACTTGAAGCTAATTAAGTTGTGTTCTGATGGACAACGCTTATATCTTCTCTTCGCCTTATCTCTGGCCGACATAGCTTGCTTAATGGAGTCGGATAGCCATGGTGCAGAGTTATGTTTGATTTTTATACGTTTCAGACGTGCGTGATGGTCATATAAATCCAGAATAAGTTTATTAAAGCAACCAACCACGTAATCTATATTACATTTATTTGAGACTGGTGCCCAGTCGATGGTACCAGCATCACGCTGCAAAGACTCCCAAGTCTTTTCTGTTGTAGCTGCGGAGGAGTAAAGTTTGTGGTTTACATTTGGAAAGGCGTACTCGGTAGGATAAGAATATAAGGTCGTGGTAGGAGAAAGGGGCTGCAAGTTGACCGTGATTTGCTACGTTAAAACGAGATGATAATATCATTAGGTCAATTAGAGAGGGAACGCAATTCGGGAAAGTATGGGTGGGGAAAAGGGGTAAAATAGACTGATTAAATAAAGATAAAAGACATTCAAGTTTGTGGGAACGAGAGTTGTTTTTAAGAATGCACGTATTGAAGTCGCCTAGAATAAGTATATGCCGAAAAAATATCGAAAAGAATTATCAAAACTCCGAATAATTTTAGTTGCAATAACAAACGCCTTGGAAAACTGCATGAGCACATCAATTAATACGTTCAAGCATTCAAGTAGTCAGCTGGAAATGGGAAAGTTTATTTAATTTTTTGTACCGAGTTATTGCTTCAGTATATAGGTTATGTACTGAAATGCAAATCCGTTTTTGCCATTATCTGCATACAGACTAGCTGGTCCTCGCTTCGCTCGTCATCGCGCCTAATTTGTACAATTTCAAAATGTGCCTAATTAATTTTAATTTGTGTCACAGGAGAATTAGATCATAATTTTTTATATATACCCGTTTTAGATACAAAAACTGAATGTTAGTGAGTGCATTGAATTTTCGGAAAATTAAAATTTGGAATACCATATTTCGGACTAGTAACACTGCGGGTTTTTGACTCTTCGTACTAATGAAATCCGAAAATTAAAAATTCATATTTATGAACTTCGATAAAATAAGAATCGTGTTTTTGAATAGTTAAATTCCGACTTTTAGGGATTGTCAAATTCGGAATTTTAAAAACAGGAATATTGAAATTCGGAATTACATAATTCGGAATTTTTGGGTGTTCCCAAGACAGGCTTGTATCTTTGGGATATAATCTTCTTAGGACTAAACTAATAGGAGAATGAAACTTTAGAAGCTAGCGGATTTGGCAGCAAATGCGTTTCCAAACGTTCGATCCGCACGTGTTCCAGGCATGTCTCAAAGTTTGCGTCTAATTTATCGCTGTTGACATGCTCACTACCTTGTTATCTAATCTCAAATAGTTGCCAGCTGTATGACATATACCTGACAATCAATATACCTGTATGCGGTGTAAGTTATCGATTATTGTAAATAATATATCTTATTCGCTTAACACTAGTAAATGAGACTTAATAAACGTGGCACCGACAAATAAAAGTTTATAAAAATGGCAAATATAATTTATTTGGACATTTAAACGAATAACATTCAATATGCTAAAAATACATTTTTGCATTATAAAATTAAAATCATTCGTATATTTTCATTTTTATCCTATGATGCCTGAGACGGAGTCACCGGGTCTGAAAAAATTTTTATAATTAATCCCCAGACAAACGTCTACTGTTTGGCCCCAACGTAAACAGATTCGTCCTTGTATTGTGGATGACCATACAGCGAACTGGGGGGGGGGGGGCGGCAGAATATAGACGTAAAGTGAACGCCATCCACGATGATGTACCCTCTACTACTGTTTTGGTCGTAGTGTTCGACGGCAGGAAAAAATGAAGTGGGGCGTGGTGTCATAAATATAATAAACTACACACATCAAAAAAAGTTTGTATCACTTTGATAATACGAGTTCTTTTTTGTTACAGTAGAATAATTAGCACTCATCCGGACAACTGACGTCTCCGTGTCTGGAGAAGATGTGGGAACGCTGAAAGACAAGAACTGCCACCGTATCCTTTTGGGGCGGTATAATGATTGGTGCTGTAACGCCGTTGATCCCGTATAGTGGCTGGATGACTGCAGCTTTGTACCAAACTTGGTACAGCAGCAGGTTACTGCAAGAAATGCTAGATAACTTAATTCTCAGCATGCCCAGAAGGATTACCGCATGTTTTCGAGCCAGAGGAGGACTTATCTTATACTAAATAAAAACAGTTTCGTAATAAATGTTGATAATATTTAGTTCAATTCCCTTTTTCTTTGTTAGTCGAAATTGCATAAGGACTTTTAATTTTTTCCATATTTAGCTAGTGATGTCAAACTTTTTTTGGTGTGTGCATGTCTCGAGAACAAACTTGTATATTGTGGCAATTAAAATGGCGTAGCTACTAGAAGTACGTAACAAAAACGGTATGATAGCAACAATTACAGTTCATGGAAAACATATCTAATTAAATCAGGCATTTCATATAAATCCTACGCATTTAGATATAAGTTCGACGTATTGAGATATAAGTCTGACGTATTTAGATACGTTAAGCGTGCTCGAGGAAAGGCTTCCTAACACACTAGTTTTCACCTGACCATTTCTACCCTTCACACAAGGTCGGTTTTTAATTCATACATTTTTATTACAGCGTGTTTGACTGTCGTCTGTGTGAATACTCAGTAATATGAAACATGGACGCAGGATAATTGGATCAGTAATGAACTGCGAGAGTGTAAATGACGACGGTACTCACAGGCATTGCGTCCTCCAGGGTTTGTCGAGGTAGTAGACGTGCAATGTGAAAACGCCGTATTTGCCGGTCCAGTCGAACAGGCAGTCAGGGGCGCGGGGCACGATGAACTGGAAATATAACATTATGAAGCTGTGCTTTTTAATTTAATAAACTATATTAAGTATTCAGTGGTTAAAGCTGATTCTCTATCTTTTATTTATCATCTAATCTTTTATTTAGAATTGAGGATGATTCAATTTTGCCTAGTTTAAGCGCCGTCATATCCAAACAATGGCAATTCCGGTTTCAATAAAAAGATAATAAATTTTCTATTACTCACAATAATTCTATTAACGAAACCCATATAATAGCTTGCAAAAATATTTGTCGTTGTTTACAAATTACGTTCAAAATCATATTTAAATTTATTAGCTCCCATACAAGGTGAGTGAGAAAATTACGTCTTTGTGGCAAGCCAAGCCTTGCCTCCTCCAGCACAGATATTCCTTGTTACTACAAGGATAGTATCCAGTTCATTTGGGTACATGTTGGAAAATCCAGAATCCTTAGTGCGATGTTTGGTATTTTGTAGGTTCCCTGCATACAAAGGATGGCGAAACAACAGAGGATTCCTACCCAATACGAATCTGTACTTGCACCAACGATCCTGGCTTTAATATATAATGATCAACTTACGCTCAATCCAAACTTGCTTGCAGGTGGGTTCTCCCACCATTTAGGCTGGTTCTTGAGGGTGCCAATGATGTGGACGCCCGTGGCCACCAGGTTTCCACTCTTTGTCAACGCGAACCAGGAAAAGTTGCTATCGCAGCTTTGCTCCTTTGTAGAGTTGTAGAAGTAGTGGGTGCCTGGAAAACTTGACAATTTAATATATAAAATTATAAATAATTTGTGTGATACAATAAGCAAAGCAACTATGTAAGAAAAGTTACTATCTTTTGTACTTTTTGTGCAGGTTCAGTATCTATAAGGCGTCTTTTCGATTCAGTTTGACTCTCTCTTGCTAAATACCTTTAAAATAGGTCATGAAGAAATGTTAGATTGAATAGTCTTTATGTACGTAATTGTTTTGTTACACATGAGTAACTAATAGCTTTTACTTGATTAAATGAATTCCTAAATTATAATTTAATTAACATACGTAGGTATCTTGATTATTGGTATCAGATCAACTAAAGGCCAAACTAAAGCGATCGAAGTCTAATTCGGTGCAATTAGGAAATATCAACGTCTAAATGTAATTATTTACTTTAAGGTTTTGATAAGTGTCTGCTCTTTGTTTATTTGTCATAACTCAACGAAAAGTAACAGCACATCCTCTGTGCAAAATTTTTGCCATCCTTACGAAAGATTTTCTCAACCTTATTGTCAATCTGTACCAATTCGTTGATTCTAGGGTTAGTTTATGATGTACCTATAATTTGTTTTTCTATTGTAAGCGTAAGTGCATACATATCCTTGCCTCCTCATTGGGAACTTCTTCCCCTAAAATAATAACGACTTCGCAGCTAAGCTAGCTTACACGCTTAAAAATATCATACCCATATTAGGAATGCAGTTCTGTTTCTTATAATCGGTAGCAGCGATGTCCTCCTCCTTGGTGGAGATCTTCATGAGGTTGCCATCAGGTCCTGTCACCCACACACCGCCATCTTGAAGTAGACCCTTGCTGGGGTCGCGGGATCCTGATGAAAGGGTCTCTGGAAGGAGAAGTTGCATTTAGTAGACTGTTATTTGAAGGTAACGTGTGGAATAATGTAGGAGTTTTATTCGAATCAGAACATAAAATTTGAGTCATGTATCATTTGTTATATGGCTGATTTTTGCATGTTTAATTAATTATAAGGCTGATTTTTGCATGTTTCATTTATTATACCTTAATGAAGCTTCGACTAGGAGGCACACTTTAATGTCACGCAGCTTCGTTGTACCCTTTTTGATTATTTATACACGTTTGGTTCAAATAGGGTTCAGGCGGAGTCCGTTTCTTTACGCGTGTCTATGTGTTGAGCACACTAACGTCTGCACTAGGATGGTACCTATGTACATTATATTAATATGTAAATTACTATCCATTTTAGTAATTTACGCCTGCTGACCAAAGCCAGAGCATTGGAGATGTCCATCTAGTTGCTAGTCGCCATACCTGTATGTATCACAGTAAATATGTCACGTACTTATTAATTTGATAAGATAATGATTCAATTATATGTAATTAATGCACTTTTTAAAGCAGCTGAGGTTTATTAGATAAGGCAATCGATTATCGTACCATATTCACGATAAGTTCTAAAAGTGAACTCACGATAGTTACCTGCTATTCCAAATATCATTGATTCGAGCCAGTTTTTAGTTTTAAACCAGTTTTTTATTAACATGTCTGAACGTTCTTCAACAAAAGCGAGTACTAGAAACTAAATGATGTACCTACCTACATGTTTGCGTGCATGTTTGTACTAACAAAATTTTCTTATAATTTAAGGCAATATTTTTGTCAACAGATAATTGAACTATGCTTCCTGCAATACAAGTTGAAGGTGCATTTACCTCTAGACACGAAGTGCTGAGTGACAGTCCAATAGTCTCTGGCAGGCTGTGATTTCGTCGCAGGCGCAGTCCACTTCACGAACTTCTTCTCGGGGTAGTAGTCGGGTGCGGTGGTGAAGTCGTCTACGGCGAACTGGAGCGAACAGGACAATATGACAAGTTAACCTATAAATGGCTAGTCTTGCAATGTCTTAGTGTTGCTATAAGGGGACGCAGATATACAGAAACAAGTTTTATGATTTTCTTGGAAATAAAGTAGATCCATGAAAGCAAAGAAAACGCAACAAAGTTTTGTAAGGAATCAATGGCTAAAAGTAGATAATTTGCGTAGGTAAGCATAAGGGTGAAGTTGTTTTATTTTATTTTTATTTCGGAAAATGGACGCATGTGTTCAGACCGCAACTCTGAGCAACTTTCCAAAGGAACCCGCATGCAGAAATGAAAAGCAATCGACTCAACTTACAAAAACTTGGCAAAACAAAGGCAAAGACTAATATAATATAATATAAGAAGTAATATAGACAATTTCGGTAACCTTTCATCTGCTGACAGGGACAGCGACAGATAGGTAACTTCAATAGTAACTTAGTGATCAGTGAAAACAACGAAATAAATTGTAAATATAGCAAAAATTGTATCCTCCCTAGATTTTAGTTATTATATACAATTGTCGAATTAAATAACCTCATTATTATGTTGTAAAGGTTGTAGATGTAATGTAGATATATGTTAAAGAAATCAATCTCAGATAAGTTCTGCGGGCTTTTCATAATACAAGCTTCGCTTAATTCGAGAGCATACGGTTTGCGAGTTTCCTACGTCTCAAAGCAATGTAAAATTGACTCACAGCGATCTGTATACCAGCTACGTAACCAGTATCATCAAACATTAGACAGACAGTCATGTCATCAGCGGGGCAGGCCAGGCGCAGCTCGGGCAGCGTCTTGTCAGACCCCGGGACCTGCAGCCATCCATCGTTCTGCGCGGCAGCCAGGTCCGTTGGCAACTTGAAGAAGGCGGATCTGTCTGCCGACAGAGCGCTGAGGCCCCAGGTTACTGCAAATGTTTAGGAGTTGTTATTTTTGTCAACTGCACCTGTAGGTAGTTTCGAATACTACTTCACTTCGCTTTGAAAAGTTAGGCGTTGGTACATTTGTTTGATGATATATACTATAATACTTTTTAATTTTATTAATTAGTCTGACAGAGGAACGTACATACTGTCACATTGTTTTCATACCAGCAGGTTTAAAAGTTGCAACCTTTAAACCCTTCAGGTTTCCTACTGAGAGATACAGTTGTTAACAGTTAGACAGCTATTTATCTTGCAGATTGTTTTAAAACAACATTCCTACACCAAAGACATGCCTTCGTTGCTATGTCACTCTTCGCGTAGACCACCTTTAGGAAAATATCTACAGAAAATTAAGATATCGTTTGCCCAGAAATTTTTCCTGTTCCTTGGCCCTGTCCTTTACAGAATAATTAACAAAATCCTTAAACTACATAATAAAACTTATTACGTGTAAACATTGTGTTATCAGGTGGTTACTTTCATTAAACTATCATGAAACAGAAAACATCCTCCATCCCTTACAGTAACTCTGTCAAACGTTTTATTGTACAACTCTTAATGTATAAAGTGTTTTTGTATTTTTATTATTTGTTTTTGTAATGATCCCATAAAAAATCTTTTAAAATGTAAAGAACGAGTATCAATAAAATTGTATTTGTCAATTGAATTCCTATAGCATTAAGTTGTGAAGTTGTATTGTAGACTTCAAGTCAAGAGGAAGGAAGCTTAAGCACAGGTTTCGACCTTTATAAGTGTTCGCTTATAACTAAGTAAGATCATATTTGTGCAATACGAACTGGTTAAACATATATATTGTATTTAAAAGAATAAAGCTTTCTTCTATTTTCCATTTCTATACTATTATGAAAGCCTTGAAAATTGTTATGTCTTATGCAATTATTATTTTTTATTTAATTAATTATAAATCTTCCACTAGTAAAAATAAAAACAAAGACTATTGTTATAATTGAAAAAATAATAATAAAAACATACCCCGGAGCGTTGTGTGGTCATCTCCTGTAAAAAATAGATAGATTTAGTAATAAGAGGTGGATTAACTTAACGCAACGCATTTAGCAGTAATAATTACTGTATAAGGTTTTTAAAAATAAAAAAATCTAATTATAAGCTTAAAATGAGGAATGTTTCGTTGATTTCTCATGATAAAATATGTTTATTTTGTGAGTTATGGTGCTGGGCAATGTTTGGTAGAAAAACTCGATATGAATCGTCCCAACATTGCTATTTGGTAGATATAAAAGCACTAGGGTTATAGTAATATAAAAAAATGTGGTTTGTGCTATTTAAAGATCTCTTTTTCTTTATTAACGATTTTAATCTGTTTAATTAGATACACGAGTATTTTTAGTTTTAAGACAAAACCAAAGTGATTAAAGTATGTTACTTTTCAGAATATATCCATGTTTTTGATTTTGATCCATATATTTGATTTTGTTGTTTTATTGTTAATGATAGTTTTCGGTTCTGATTTAATTTTGTAACAGTTACGTAGACAGTTTTTTTCACCTGCCTATCTAAGTTTCGTAGTTATTTGCATGGCTGACGGCATCGTATTTGTGTTCAGGACGACGTGTCCACATGGTGCAAAACTACTGCCATGCCACAAGGCGGTGTGCTTTCTCCTCTACTATTTTCTATTTTCATTAACAGTATAAGGAGTTCTCTTTCTTCCTCTTACCACCTTGATGCTGATGATCTTCTAATATACACGCAAGCTGGTTTTGATGACATTGATGAGGCTGTTGGTAGTATGAATAAGGATCTGTCGTCCGTTCTTGAGTGAAGTTATAAACATGGCTTAAAACTCAATCCTAGTAAAACGCCAGTTATCCTTATTGGTAGTACTAAATTACTCGCTAAAATTGGCATCTGTAACATAAGACCTATTATTTTTGATAGTATAAATATTCCTTATAGTTCCGTTGTTAAAAATTTAGGCATTCTAATAGATTCTAAAATGTCATGGAAGCCACAATTAGAAGCAATAAGTAGAAACGTATTTTTATATGTGTATCTATATTGGTAAATATATTTATACTAAATGCACTGCCCTATAGTAGTTCCAAGTCACTATTTTCAATTTATGAATTTCAAGGTTGCCTGGAAAAGATCACTCTTTTAGCCTATATTGTCATTCTCTATAGGTTGGTTAATTTCAATTTTTTTGTGTATTCTAATTGCAACTGGTTTGGCAATAAAGTGTATATTCATTTCCTTTCATTTCATCTTATTAACCCGAACATACGACGCGTGTATCTTTCTTGTTCATATTTTTTATATTCCACGAAAATGGTAAAAAATCGGACAATGTTGGAGCATTTGACTGTACTCACTCCAGTAAATTACATTATATCTCTGAGTAACTGGTTAACGTGCAAGCATTGCTCATACACGGTGCAGAGAGGTATGTTCTAGCCTTAGAATTGTGAGTTTCGCACAAACCATGAAACATAAAATGGCTAACAACTTACCGTGGGCCAGCGCCGTCACAGCTAACACTAACAATAAAACCTTCATGTTGAACTGCCTTCACTCGACTGATACCTTTCCTTCCTAATTCCTTCTTTTTATACAACATACCACTTATGCACATGATAGATTATTTGCCTAATGACTGTAAACTTTATCGTCTAAATATCATCGAAATTATCATCGCTTTTGATCTTGATTTATTTGCAACCAAGCCTTATTTCGTTAGGTTGTTTTATCTGTGGATAAGACTCATAATTATTTTACACATCATGGTAACTAGGTGCTAAAACTGTCGGCCTTTATTTGTAAAAACCGAGTAGTGTTGGTTTCTAAATACAATGAAAACTCATTGTATTTTATAAAATAAAATGGTTTAACTACCGTTTACGAGTTAACGTGAACCAGCAATTGCCCTCTTCAACCATATCACAGGGAAGTGTAACCGTAAGAAGACGTACTTTAGTCACAATGACGCTTTAGACTTTAGGATATCCTCAGGAACCTTATTATAAAAGCGTATGCATTGACCCATGAATGAGTTAGTGACTTTATGAAGCCTACTATTATGAGCTGCCAGCTTATTTCTTCCTCTTGTGTTAACATTGTGCAGATCCCTTTTGTCTTTTGAACATGCTTATATTATTTTTTAAGAACATTAAATCTTAAATACATTGCGAATGAAAAGTAAGAATATTTATTTCCCTAAATTTATTTCTAAATGACACCTATGGACCGAGCTGATAGATTGCGCTATTGACCTTATTTTGCAGAATAAATATAGTATCGATGTCGGCAGTACTCCCCCAGAACAGAATGACATGGGTCATGAGGCTATGGCAGTAACCGAAATACACATTTAAAATTTGTCGCGTTATTTTAACAGCATTTGCGGCAGAGCCAAGACTTTTCGCTAAACCATCAACGCGTGGTCCCCACTGGAGTTTGGCGTCTAAGGTTATGCCCAGAAATACAGTTGAGTTTACAGGAGTCAGTTCCTGGCTCTTAACCACAATGTTTGTGTTTACCTGTTTGACATTTAGTTTGCTTTCATTGAGCAAATTATTAGGTGAGAATCACTTCCCTGTGTTAGAGATCCATCCGTCTCCAATCGTGTGATCCATGTTTGCTCTTTACTGGTAGCTTCGTAACGAAACCCAGACAGAGGATGCTACTTTCATATGTTGTAGATTAATTTGCGTTGAATGTTTAACGAAATTGATTAACTCTTGACATACACCTGGTAGGTATTCAATTGCTGACCAGTAATCGGTGAATCACCATATCTTCCTAAAGGTAAGGTTTGGTTAGGTTAGGATAAGATGACTGATGATAAGGAGCAAAATTAATGACAAATCCGAAAAATATACGTTCTATGACCCGGAACTTCACAGCTGATAACCCAGCCCTGCGGCTGCTTCCTATTTGACAATAATAACAGTGGAATCTGCAAAAAAATAATAAAACTTCATTCCGACTAACTAATATTTTCAGTTAAGGATGGCGGTGAGTCTATACCAGGCCACTCAGAAAGTTTTTGTGTATGGATCGCTGGCGACTAATAATATATTCAAAATTCGATTATATAATATCTATTATATTATCTATTATTATTATTATTATTATTTTGTGTATAATGGCAATCAGCTGTTGTTACTACACAATAACTATTTCTGCCAATTTCAAGTATTAGTATACACACATACTACACGAGGTTAATAATTTTGTATCGAACAGCTGAGTAGAACTTGCAGTATCTCGAACATTGAGTTACCTTGAACAATACAAAAACAGGGGGATGATATAAGTTTTTACAGATCTTTAGAAGAGTATAATTACATATTTATAATTTGATATTAAACAAATGGATAAATCTTCCAAGAACCTTAAAGATAAGAGGATTTTGAGAGGAGAGCAGAGTTTTGATACTTGTAGGTTTAGGGAACTGGAGTGGGAGATGGTCATATAAGGAAGCTGGTGAGAGAGGGCAATTAAAGAGGAGATGGTCAGTGGTTCCATCCCCCAAACCACAATCACAGACTGAAGTCCTTCTTATGCCAAGTTTATGAAGAAATACTGGAGTACAACAATGACCCAATCTGAGCCTGCAGATGACAGATGTTGTTTTCTTATCCATATATTTAAATTTACAGAACCAAGGTTTAGTTGGGATGGATGGTTGGATGTCTCCATAGTACTTTCCTGTTGTTAGCCTTGAATTGCACCATATAGAGGCCCATGCCATACTTAGGCGTGTCTGCGCCAGAAGCTTCAAATCTTGGCCAAAACACATAAAGTGTTCTAGCGTACCCATATTGATAGATGCTTTAGCAAAACTATCCACTGTACAATTATCTGCAATACCAGAGTGCCCCGGTATCCAAGCTAGTGTAATGTTTAGGGATTTAAGATAGCAAGAGAACAGAATATTTCTAATTTGTAAGATAACTGGGAATTTAGAGCCTAATTTGAAAGGGTTACCCTTTAAGGCCTGTAAGGAGCTAAGGCAATCTGTCAAAATAAGGGAGTTAGACAAATTATTATCCGAAACGTATTTTATGGCCTCAAGGATGGCTATGGCTTCACCAGTAAATACAGTTGTTTGCGGTGGACATTTGTAGGATAGCAAGATGGAGTACTTAGGGATCCATACTGCCACCCCGACGCACCCCGAGGGAGAAATTTTTGAGGCATCAGTGAAGATTAAGGTCCAATCCCTCCATTTTTCATTGACAGTCCTTAGAAATTCAGTATTAGCATTTGGCATGTTTTTAGCTAAACCTAGGCTCAATATAACATTGGGGGAATATACAAGGGCTTCATAAGGAATGGTATAGAGAATTTGACGATCCATCCTGAACATAGGAATAGGGGAAGAGTCTAAATTAGAGAGACTGTTAACCAAACAAGGAATATCCTTATTGGACCAGAATGTAGAGGAAGAAGTTAAAAATTTTAAATAGTTAAGTTTAGTGTGAAGAGGATGAGAATGAACCTGTTGGATGTTGGCAAGGAATCTATCTGCCAGAAATTGTCTTCGAAGATGTAAAGGGGGTTCTGCACATTCCACCTGCATAGCATTAATGGGCGAGGATTTCATGGCACCTAAGATGATCCGAAGGGCCTTACTTTGTATCTTATCCAGTAAATGTAACACCGATTTGTTACATGGGATAAGGCAAAAAGAGCCATAATCCATAATGCTCCTGATTAATGCATTATATAATAGTCTCTGAGTGTAAGGGTGAGATCCCCACCAAACCCCAGAGAGTGAGCGCAACAAATTGATATTTTTTTCACACTTTTGAACTATATAATTTATGTGGGATGAGAAAGACAGACTAGAATTTAGTATAATACCTAAAAATTTCACCTCATTGTACATTGGAATGGGAACACCTTGAAAAGAGATAGCTATTGGGGGAAATTGTCTCTTCCTCGTAAAGATAAGAGCCTTACTCTTAGAGGGAGAGAGAGAGAGGCCATGGGATTCCAGCCAGTTGCCTAGGTAGAAAAGAGCAGTGTTGAGGCAACCTGAAGTAATCTCTGCTGTGGCTACCTTGGAGTAAAGAGTGATATCATCTGCATATTGCAGGATATTACAAAAGGAAGACACAGATGTGTCCAAATCAGAAGTATAGATGTTATATAGCAGTGGGCTTAAGACAGAACCTTGAGGAAGACCCTGCCAAACTAAACGAGGAGATAGATTAGAGTGCTGATGTCTGATTTGGACAGATCTAGACACAAGAAGATTGTAGATGAAGTAGGTCAACCTCACTGGTAAACCTAATCGCAGCATTTTCTGTTTAAGTATGGGAAGTTGAACGTTGTCATAAGCAGAACAGACATCCAAGAACACCGCCATCACTGATTCTTTATTAGACAAAGCTAACCTTAAATCAGTGGTGAAGATGCTCAGGCTGTCCATGGTGCTCATGCCTTTCCGAAAACCAAATTGTGTTGAACTTAGCAGATTATGACTCTCAACATACCATTCAAGGCGATTCTTAATAAGGTGTTCAGTGACTTTTAATGGAGTTGGAGCTAGCGCAACTGGCCGATAGGAATTATGAACATCTGGGTCTTTGCCTGGTTTTAGGATGGGAATTACTAAATAGAGTTTCCAGGGAGCTGGTATCTCACCAGATATGAAAATGATGTTAATAATTTTAAGTAAGGATTCCTTAAGGAGGATACCAGCCCTGGATAAGAAAGAATAAGGAATACTATCATGCCCCGGGGTTGAGTCATGAAGGTTATTGAGGACAAGATTTAATTCGTCCATGGTGAAGGGAGCATCGAGGGGACTAGATGAGGTGAGAGTAGAATAATTGCAAGGTTGTAAAACAGAAATCGGGACATAAGGGGGAGCAATTTAATCCAGAAATTTATCAAGCCAAAGGGATGGGTTGTAAGAGAGCCCCGGTGGAGTGTATGACATGGAGCCGCGGAAGCGTCGAATAGCGCTCCAGACATGGGAAGAGGGGGAACGAGGAGCCAAATTCTCGCAGAACTTACGCCACGCCTCTTTCTTCTTTTTTTTAAATAGTCTCCTGGTCTGGGCTGACACTTTTTTAACTTGAATGTAATTAAACATTGACATAGTGGCCGCATATTTGCGGATAGCAGACCTACGCATTCTGATCATGTCAGAGCAGTCTGAGTCCCACCATGGGGGAGATGATCGAAGTCTTTTATCTGGGTTCTTCTTTGGAATATGTAAGTCTGCCGCAGATTGAATGCAAGAGATTAGGCTCTCATAGCACTCTTGGATATTATACAAGGATGGGGAGAGAATGTGGGAGGACAAGTCATTAGTAGCTTTAGTGTAGTTGTGCCAGTCGGCTTTATCAATTTTATGTTGCAGAAGGGGTGGTAAATTAGGAGGAATATGACAAGAAGAAGGTATGGTTATAATTATAGGGTAGTGGTCACTGCCATATAGGGAATTAAGCCTTCTCCAACTAATCGACGCACCATCAGCAGCAGAGCACATGGAAATGTCCACAGCACTAGGGTTCTGATGAGGGCCAGAAAAACGAGTAGGACAACCATCATTCAGGACATATAAATTTTGCTCATCAATTATGTCTGCTAAACGCTGACCAGGACCGTTACAAGCCTGTGAACATTGGCTACCCCATAGGACATGGTGACAGTTGAAGTCACCTAGAATAATAGGGTTACTCGGCAAACGGGAAATGAGTGAATGAAACTCATCTATAAGTGAAATAGTGGGGTCAGATATATAGACTGAAACAAGAACAAATTGAAGAATTTTGACAGCAAGTATACTAATTTCAAATGAGTGGGGGGGAATTTGGATAGTTGTGTATGGAAGAGAAACCTTCACGAAGAGAGCTGCACCACCATGCCCATCTGCTCTGTCATCTCTAAGACAGACAAACCCAGGCAATTTGAATCGACTGCCTGGGGATAGCCAAGTCTCAGAGACAGCAATAGCCAAAGGGTCATGCTGATGAGCCAAATGAGAAATTTCATGCTGTTTATTTCGGATGCTTCTACTATTCCATTGTAGGAGTCTGGCCATTGTTAAGAAGAAGATTAGCAATCGGGGATAACTTTTTAGCAACGGAGGACGGTAGTGGGATGTCTTCAAATTTTGAAAGAATGTTCAAAACTAGGGAAATCAGGAGTTCTAAAAAATTGTCATTAGGGGAGCAGGAAGAGGTAGGGAGGAAGGCGTTACCCGATTTAGAAGATGGAGGATTAGAAATAATAGCATTATGGGCAATTTTGTCATAGCCTGGAGATAAAGACGGACTGGGTTTTGATGGTTTATATATTGTTTTTTTGTAAGAAAGATTTAGTGAAGGAGAACTTTTAGAAACATCTGCATACGATTTTTTAACTGAAGGGAAGAGGGATGATGCTTCCTTGAATGATATGTTCTTTTGGGACATGGTGATTTTAATATTCTTTTGCCGGGAATGTTCCGGGCAAGATTTGTCAGTTGCTAAGTGAGGGCCTGAGCATTGCAGGCAGGAAACTTCAGAGAGATGCAGGGCAAGAGTCACCTGAGTGAGACTGTGCACATTTGAAGCAACGAGCACTGGATCGGCATTGGGCTTTCACATGGCCAAATCTACAACAGTTTAAGCATTGTATGGAAGGCAAAATGTATGGATCAACGGTTATTGATGAGTTAAATATAAACACTTTATCAGGTAAGCATTGTCCAGAAAAAGTGATCACTACAGAACCCGTGGGGGTCCAAGTGGAACCAGACTCCATGGACACTTTTCTGTTTAAGCGACGAGCCTTCAAAATTATTATATCACCTTGGCTTGTGGAGATTGCTGATACAACTTCCTCCATTGACCAAGAAGTTGGGATCCCGCGAATCAGCCCCATTCTTGTTATATTATATGTAGGAATTAAAGCTATATAGTTATGGGATTTAAGACTCGGGTTTCTGAGAAACTCGTTTGCTGCACATGCAGATGAGAATTCCACAGAGACCCGATTTCTGCCAACACTCTTTATACCATCATTTTTAATATTTTTAATGTTTGATGTGAATAAAAATTTTCCAAAATTTAGATGATTAAATGTACTGCCTGACTTAGGGTGATTTTCTGACCTGGACACATGAACAATGAAAGGACCTTGAAAGGACGAATCCCGATTTATACTCGGACGTTTTCTTGTTTGCACATGTTGAGAGAAAGGGTCAGGGGAGTTGTTGACATCAGGAAACGGGATTGGGTCTGGGGGTTTAGGAGGGATTGGAACACAATCCATGCTCATTAAGAGCTAGATAATTCATACAACCACTTACCAGGCGAGGAAGAGAAAAGCAGAAACACTTAAAATAACTCAATGTTGATAACAAAATCACCAAAAAAACCGACAAATGACGAAAACCGTGTGTACACCGCAAACGAAAAATTGACAATCGTATCTATCGAATATATTTGTTCCAATTTTAAATTTCCTTCAAATTCTTTTTACCTGCATTACGAAACTTTTGCGTGTCGCAGACGGATCTGCGAACATTCAAGTTCAATTTGAAACCTGATAAATCGACTTCAATGTGCTTATATGAACAAGGCTCCTTCTAAATCAACCATGTACCACCGGTATAACGAGTTTAAGCGCGGTCGCTTACATTTGAAGGATGAAGAAAGAAGTGGTCGTCCTTTGACTGCTGGTACGGAAAAAAGACGTGTTACAAGTGAAAATTTTAATTAAAAAAAACCGGATAGTGAAATATTAAAGATTCAGCACAATCTGCAGATTATAAATCGATAAAACTTTTAGGTTATCCGTCTTACAGCCCCGATTTGGCACTGCGAGACTTCCTCTAGTGCCCTACAATTAGCCACCTCAAGGAGATACAGTTTTCATCGGCAGAAGATGCGGTCACTGCTTTTGAGACGGCCGTTTAGAAATTACCTGTTGCAGACTGGATAAGGTGCTTTGAAAATGGGTTCAGACGCATGAAACTTTGTATAGACGCTGGTGGAGAGTTCTTTGAAAAGATATAATAAAAAAATATAACCTAAACAACATTTTAAATATTTTTCTCAAAACTTTCTGAGTGTCCCACGTATGTGACATGGAGTTTCCATAATAAGGTCTATTTTTGGTTCTAATTTTTGCAACTGCACTATGAAGTTTGATCAGATGAACTTTAGTAAGCAAGTATCGATATGTGACACTGTGCACACCTTTGCTCCGTTTGTGTCCGCAATTAAAATACAGTATAGAAGACGCCAGTATACGTGACCGAAACTTAAATAGTACGGTAGTACCGTTATGTGTTCTGTGGTAGTAAGGAAACCACGCATCCCAGTCGTGTAAAAACCAAAGTGGTATTTGTTCATACAAAACCAAAGACCTTTAATACCTCCTTTTTTCTTAATATTATTAGAGGTTGTGACTTTCACCTTAACTAATTTAAGTTGTTATAATGACAGAGTGTTATCCTAGTTGTTTCAAAATTATACGAACAGAACGATCTTCAAAATGGTAACACCAATATCTGAACTGTAATCAATGCGATCAAGGTCCACTTAAACCTGATTTTTAAGAATACTTTATTAGATTACTGGACCGGAAATTCAGTTAACAGGATTTACCGGGCCTTAAACCATCAGCAAGTCATTGTCTTGCGGTAGCGTCGGGTGACGGGTCGCTCACTCCACGCTTATAGGGTTGAGGAGGGGCAATATGGCTAGTTCCGTCGTTGCGACAATATATGGGGAAGGAGTTTTGTCAAACTAATAGATACACAAAAACTTTTATTTTAAGTCGTGCCTCATTTTTCTTCAATTTCCGAGACGGGCTCACAACAAATTCAGAACATCGACTTACAAGTGGTTATTTTGGTGGAAGATTACTAGATTAGTAGAAATGAGCGACAGCAAAAAACTGGTGATAGGGAAAAGGTTTATTGATTATAAATTTAATCGGACGGCTTTCTTAAAGATAGTGATTAAGACCTCATCAATTTCAGTCATGCGATTTATCGATTGAGATTACTGTCGAGCCCAACTGAGTTGGCGTACTTTTTATCTTTGACTAAAAATCAATGTGGTCATGCATTTATACATGCCCCATATTGTTAAGTTATTATATTATCTACATTTAGTGGCAGGATACTTTATCGTAGCACCTACCATAAAAATCTTAGAAATTAATAAAAAGAGGTTATAGGCCTCTTCTTAAAATTTCGCCACAATTCTTCCGGTGGATAGGTGTCTAGATATAAATAAACCGGCTTACTTACCTACAAGCTACCACCTTATAAGCCAGCTTAGAGGACCAGGCAAATTGTACGAAAGGTGCAACGCATCACAGAGCACATCTTGGAGCAAAGGAACGTAGATAGAAAACCGATAGGCACGGGTGCTCTCTGCTTTGAGGTGTCAAAAGCCTTCGTCAAGGTCTGGCACAACGGCTTGTTATCCAAGATTTTCGGACAAGGGGTGCCAGACAGCCTTGTAAAACTCATACGAAACTTTCTTCACAGTCGAACCTTTCGTAACAGATTGGAAGTTGCACTGTCTAGTCCTTATCGTGTTTTAGCTGGTGACATGCCAAAGTCGGAGAAGTAGAGTTCGCGCTCTTCGCAAACGACACTGCGCTATACCCATCTGATTGAATCTGACGCAGGTTAACTAGAATGATGTAATCCGCAGCCAACGCATTAGGCACTTGAGAAAATTGCAGCAGAAAATTGCTTCTCTCTCTCTCAACATGCTCTAGGACAACCTCTAGGAAACCACTCCAAAAGATTAGGTCAGATTACTCTGTTTGGTACTCCGATCCCCTGGTCCAGTCAAATACGTCGAAGTCACCTTAGATAGTTGACTTACATTCGCAGATCACATAAAACTCGTCCGGGACCGAGCCACCTTTGTCATGGGTAGGCTGCACTCTCTCATCTGCAAGAAGAGTAAAATTTCGTTTTGAAATAAGCTTACACTTTACAAAACTTGCATCCACTTGCCCCATCTTGAGATACGCCAGTGTGGTTTTCGCTCACGCCTGAAAATCTCAATTATTTTTAAATATATATTATGTTGTTGCACGCAAATATGGTTAATATTTTTACTAGATAAATAAGGTTCAAACTGTCTAAAATAATCTACTATTTAAATATTTCATTGAACAATAAGGCAAGAACGACACTGCCTAAAAGCTTATGTATTTCGGCCATTGCATATGAGCTCAGGTCGAAAATGATAGTATTGCTTACGAAAATCCATTCTTTATTGAACCATTTATGTTTCATACCTGCACAGAATATGAATATAAAACATATTAAAAAACGTAACACATAGAACGTATTGACATGATTCGTAACTTGTTACTAGCCTTGCTACTACCAGAGACTAGTAAATAACTATAGACTAACCATGTCTAACAAAATTTTGTGACTTGAAAAATAGTTGTTTTTAAGATAGAGAGATGGGTTTAGTTGTATTAGATTTAAAGTTATTTAAATTTACTCAAAAAAAATGCGTAAAAAAACTTAAGATGGAGCTGTTTACAAAATCATTTGATATTTCATTGCAAGTACTATCCGTAGGTATCAGGCGACAATAGACGTTGCCAGCTAGTGCATTATATTATTTGATGCTATGTTGCCGCTCTTATAATTCAGTAACAGAAAACTTTACACCACCGCGGATATTATTTGTAGTGTTACTAGGTTAGTGTATTGCCAGTATATAATTTTTGCCACAAAAATACAGCATTCATCTCCACAGTTTGTTCTTATCTGCCTTAACATAATAAAACGAATTTCAGTGCATTTAATTAATAGGTATATAGTATTTTACTTTATTTCTTGATATCGATAAAAATTATGTCTTAATAAGTGCATAATTTTTATTTATAATGCATATAACTCATAACTATTTTGCAGTAGTTAAATAAATATTTTCTTGCTGGATTATTATTTAAAAAAATGTTCTTTATCCATCAACTTTTTTTGTTCTTTTTATGACAATATTTGATTTGTTTGACAATTTGAATTCTTTGTCGTTTATTGTTGTTGCTATGGTGTGTGTTTGTTTTGGAACTTTTCCCTGCATTTCTTTGAATTCACAATATTTCTGCTCGCCTACTGTGACTCGTGCAAATTTTATAGACCTTGATTAAGTTTACGTTTTGGCTGCTACATATACGTTATATATGTATAACATGTGCGTTTATCACAACTGTGATAATAAAAGCTTTTAAAAATAGGTTATTATGGCAATTAAAATAAGGAGGATGGTAGTGCCCAGGCGTCTCTGAACAAAATAAACTTATACCAGTATGTTTATGGTCTTTTGTAGTTGTTATTTTATCATCTATAAAGTAAGGATAAATTACTATCTACCTATTCTTATTGAGTAAAATTATCAAAATCAATGATATAAAATGATGACATTTTTCAATTTCAAGAAAGGAATAAATCCTACTTGCTAAGGTTTCAGGTTATTTAACAACGCCATCTAGCAGTTTTAGTCCGTACAAATATTTTGCATTACGTTTCTTGTCAATAATTCATATAAAAATTAAAAACGACAAGGTTGGTCCAAGCTATTTGAGAGCGACATCTAGTTACAGCTTGGATTTTGAGCTTTTTCCGAGTCACGAATTTTTGTATGGAGATGGTCAGTCTATAGTTATTTACTAGTCTCTGCTACTACCCAAACAATACAATTAGGCCCTTTTTCCTTTTCTTCCTTTATTTATCTACAAGTGAATATAGATTTGAGATGAAGTCCTTGTGACACAACTTTTCAAAACAGAAGTCGCCAAAGTGGTAATACTTATTTTGAACTTAAGTTTTAAATCTAATTTAGAGTCTTATTTTTTAACTCCATCTATTTCTACTTATTCTTAAGAGCGCTTATTATATATTTCTTATTAAGAGCGCTTGAAAGGAAAAACCAGAACGATTGTTTACCACTGTAACTAACTATCTGTCATACAAATGGCATATAGCTGCGCACGACCGCGCGCACCGCGCTCCCATGGCAGACTGGTTGCGGCGCTTTTTTTTTGTTCCCCTCCACAGAGAGGGCAGGAGGATCTAAAAAATGCTCTTACGCGCGCGATCGGAGTTATGTGGGACTCGTCACTCCGAGCCTACCAGAGCCTATACCCACTAAAAAACCCCCTGAATGACTTGTGCAATTTTTTGCCACACAGCCTTCATCTGAGCGACGACCAATTGGAGAAATAGGCCGCGCTAGCGGAGCCCAGAAGGGGTCACCCGCTGGGAATTACATAGCACTGAAGGTGCTCAAAATGAGAAATAAAAATTGAATTAATTCGAATTCACATTAGAATTAGAAGTTGCGGCCTGAATGGCTTCGAGATCTAGCGTTAGCTGCATCGCTACGTTCGTGTGCACGTTTCTCGGTCTAGCGATTTTGAACTTCGAATCTAAGACAGGAGAAGTATATGAGACTGAACCTGGAAGTAGAGGATTGGGATGGATTCGGAGCGTTTAAAGAACGCTTCAGAGAGTGTTTTGAGGTGTTGTTGCACTGTAGGCAGTTCAAGATCTCTGTGCAGGTCCACGTTACGAACGTACCACGGTGCGTTTGTGGCCCTGCGGCAAAAGAGATTTTGAACTACCTGCAGTTTGTGCAGGACGGAGGGTTTGGCATGGGCAAAGATTGCCGAGGCATATGTCATGACGTCGAAGCAGGCATTGAAGATGATAGCTAACAAGGTAAGCACCTGTTGAGGCAGGTGCTTAAGTGCGTTAAGTGCGTGGGTAAGGTGCTTCATTTGAGCGTCACGGAGTTCCGCGAGGCAAGACCTAACTTTACGTTGTAGCTGATTCGCAGCTGAACTATAGGACGCCTATAGGATATTTCTTGGCTCTCCGGAGAGCCTCGTTCTTAGCTTTAATAAGATTGCTAACGGTTAAGGGAAGCGTGGGTTTGCCTTGCTTGGCAACCTTTTCGTTATCACTGATGGCTGAGTTGATAGCATCAGTGAGGGAATTTACTAATGAATATATTTTATCCGGGCTATCTATTTGGTCGGGCGCGATCGCGAGCGGAGAGTGTGGGGCCTCTAGGGCTGAAACTAACGTATTTTTAAAGCCTTTCCAGTTAGTAAAGGTCTTAGGAGAGGTGACGTTATCGTTAGGCAAACCTAGCACGAGGGAGACGGGCTGGTGATCAGAGCCTACGTCATCGAGCGGTTCGATAGACCTGAGATCAAGGTTGATATGCTTTACTACTGCAAAGTTGAGGATGTCGGGAGAGTAGTTCGGGTTGTTGGGATAGTGAGTGGAGTGACGGAGAGATGACATCTAAGTCGAGTTTTAAGGAGCATTAAGGAGAGCGATGCCGCTGGTGTTGGTCGACAGACACGTCCAGCCAGTATGTTTGGAGTTGAACTCTCCGAACATAATGACGGTCATCCGAGGGCCTCGAGAATGGCCTCAAAGTCGCTGCGGATAGGTCTGGTGCCACTAGGTATGTAGATTGGAGCTATGATGATCAACCACTCATGGCCAATCTACTTACAGTGGCTTCCATGTTGAGGAGAGGAGGGCTAGGGAGAGGAGTGCAATGGAAACCTCTTTTGTAGTAGATAGCTGTGCCGCCGTAACCGTCGGAGTTGGGCCTATCGTTACGAGTGAACGCGTAATTAGGAATAGCGAGTCGTGGTGCGGTTTGGAGTGCGCCACGTCTCTTGGAGAAGCAATAAGTCTGGCTCGTTGTTCTGAAGTAACAGTTTGAGCTCAGGGAGGTTTGTACTAAGGCTACAAGTTAAATGAAACTAGGGATAAGTCCTTGGGTTTTATACGACAGGACGCGGGATTTACAGGTCTAGACATTTTATTCATATATAGATATATAGATAGTTTATACGAATTATTGAATTTATAAAGAACTAAGTAGCGAGTGATGCTCGGCTAACGCGAAGAGACGCTCTTGAGGAGAGCGGGCGGCTCGCTGTTTGCGTGCGAGTACGACGATTTCCCTAATATCGACGTTTTGGATAACGTCGAACACGGTCTTCATGTCCTTAGCCAACGACGACTGAGGCGAAGACGACGGAGCGGGACGCGAGCCTACGGGAGCTAGAATAGGTGGGGAAGGTGGAGCGGCGGGAAGTTGGCGGGAGTGAGCCTCGGCGCCGGTTTAGGCGCGGCCCTCTTAACGGAGGAGCGCGGAGCGCGCGGACAACCCCTGTAGTTTGCTGTGTGGACTGTGCCGGACTGCCCGCAAAGCACACATGCAGGAGGGGAAGTGGAGTCGGGAGTTCTAGTGCACTCCTTCGTTATATGAGGATCCAGGCACTTAATGCACCTGGGGGGAGCTGAGCAATTAGCCGCTGCGTGGCTGTAAAGCTGGCAACGGTGGCATTGCCCAGGGTGGCCGCAACGGTTAGGACGCACGACAGAGATGTTCGAGAGTCCGCAGATTGTGCGAGCCTCTCTGAAAATCTCCCTCGAGTTAGGAGTGTTGGTTAGGATTACTAATGCTAACGGAAAACGTTTGCCGCGGTTGGAGTGCATCTTGTGCACTGCTTCAGCTGGGAAGCCCTGGGACTTAAGGTTCTCGAGGATATCATCATTCGCGAGCTCGAACGGGACGCCCCGTAGTACTGCGCAGATCTTACGCTTCTCCGGGAGGGCGTAGGTGTGATACGCGATTTGTCTAACTGATAAGAGCCTAGTGAACGCGCGGAAGTCGTTGATAGTCGCGACTTGGATTTTAATGGATTCGCCGGCGTTAGCTGCTTTAACATAATTGATTTTGTGCTCTCTGCACAAGTTAGAAATCGTTGTCCAACGCGCTTTTTCGCGGGGGAAGACGGGTGGGGGGACCTGAGGCTTAGGTGGGACGGGAGCGCAGCGCGTCGCTGACTTCGACGGGACCGACGGAGACGCGGTCACTTCGAGTGACATAAGCGGCGCGGGGTCGGGTGTTGAGGACACCGGGGAGGGTTCGGGTGTTGAAGACACCGCTGCTTTTTTCGAACGCTTCTTAAAGCGTTTGGCGACTAATTGGAATGGGGGCTCAGGAGAGCCGGTTAAAGTGGCGGCGACCGAGGAAACTTCGGACGTGGCGGAGTCTGAATCGCTCCCGGGAGCAGTACGCTTCCTACGTGATGTGCGCGAGGACGTGTCCGACACACAGTCCTTGTCGGAGGGCGCGGGAGACGCGGGAGAGGAGTTAAAGACCTGATGGGTCTGGGCGTGGGTGGCCTGAGGGGCCGGGGTTGGGTCCTGAAGGGCCGGGGACGTGATTGTTGCCTGTAAGGCCTGCGTTAGAACATCGTCAGATTTGTTGGCACCAGACACTACGAGCGCCTGGGCGAAGGCTTTCGCAAAGTTTACTAAGTTCTGCCATAATGGAGGGTTGGGACTATAAATTTATAATTATATAAAGTATGCCTAGAATTCCTAGTAACCTAGCGAACCCTAGCGGCTAACCTCCCTAACAGCGGTAGGAGGCTGGGGAAAGTAACTTAAAACTAACCGTAGTTTGCCGAAGGCCGCTACCTAAAATCCTAAAAAGGGTACTGTTACATATGCTCACACTATGATAATGTATATTAAACTGCTGAGTTGCATTCCCACGACGCATCTCTTACAGTAAACAAAATGATCATATTTCAGTTTTGTCGTTTTAGATTTCATTAATATATTTTGCAGTCTCGGTTCATATCTCGAAGTAACTACACGGGTTGATATCTAAAGTCAATTTCAATTTCTATTTCTTTGTGAATTTTCAATATCGTTTTATTCTTATAAATAAACTTTATTCTAGTGTCATTAAAATATTTTTTTTTAAAAACACTTCTCCGACCCGCGCCGTAACAGTGGTGTCAGAAGTGGGATTGTTACCATTGTTCGTTGCAAAATTGGTAACATTTCTTTAAAGCGAACCGCGGGTGAAGTGCAAGTGACATTTAAGAACAAAGTGTAAAAATCTACAACCGAGTCTCCGGGGTATTAGTTGTACCTCGACAAACTCTCAAGAAAACCCAGAACCCGTCTCGTCGTCACCGTTCCTGTGGAGTCCGATAGACTCCTCCCAAATCTCCGTCTCCTTCGTCGTTGCCGATCCTGTAGAGTCTGACTGGCTCCTCCCAGATCTTCGTCTCTATCATTGCCGCCGTTCCTGTGGGGTCAAGCCGACTCCTCCTGCGTCACCGCATCCGTCGTCACCGTGCTGTGGGCAGCACAGCAGCAACGTTGGTTGTCGCGAGCCAACCAGGAATTACAAGTTTACAGAAAGTGCAGAATATGATCGTGATTTTACTGTAAGCCATTCTATCATTTATTTTGCTATTTTTTGTGTCTAATTTAATTCTCTAATTTATATTTGAACTTTCCTAAACTTTACTTTTTCAATATGTCGAAAACTGAGTCTACTTCCTTAAAAACTAGTGAAAACGAATATCCAATACAAATTCTTTGCAATTTCATAAATATTTATAGGGGTGAACGTGACACATTGCCAGCATTTTTAACAAATTGCAAAAATGCTCTTGATTTGGCTACTAAGTCCCAAAAAGATCTCTTATTTAAATTTATAATCGCAAAACTTGAAGGAAAAGCTCAAATAGCTTGTTCTAATAAAGTATTCGAAAACTTCGATGAGCTCAAAAACTTTCTTAAACTATCTTTCGGTGAGAGAAAACATTATAACCACTTATTCATAGATCTGCAGTCATGCAAGCAACAGTCCGGCGAATCAGTCTCAGCATTTGCCCTAAGGGTTGAAACATGTTTGACTTCGTTACAAACCGAAATTCATAACTCAGAATCATATAAAAAGGATCTACCAGGCCGTATTGCCATGACTGAAGATCTAGCTTTACACACATTTACAATCGGGTTAAATCCAAAGATTAGCACCGCAGTCAGATGTCGAGATCCGAAAACGCTCAACACAGCTATCAACATGGCTGTAGAGGAGGAAAAGATACAGATTATGCTAAATAGTAATTCATCCTATTCTAAAACATCTTATGATAATAATAATAGAAATATTTCACAAAATCGCAACCCCAACTATTCGCAATCACAACGCTATTCTAATAACTATTCTCGTCAACGTAATTTTAGCAATTATAATCAATCGCGAAATTCAAATTTTCCAAATCAGTATAGAAACAGTAACTTTGATGCCCGACAAGGAGGATCAAATTCTAATTCTTTAGTTTGTAGTTATTGTAAGAACGTGGGTCATCATATATCTAATTGTAGAAAACGTTTGTATAATAATGAAAACAGGGCTAAACAAAATAATAATGCCCGAGAAAGCGTAAGGCATGTTTCTTCTGGAGAAGAACATGAAAATTTTCAAGAAAATGAACAAGATTTAAACTAAGCAATAGGTTTTCGCATCAGTGCCGGCAAAACCTATCAGGAAATATAGGCACTCCCTCTAATTCTAAGTCGTATACAAATTTTAAACCCACAAATATGCAAGGGTTTAATACTAATACTTGTACTAAATCATTTACTAAATCGTGTACTAGTCCTAACTCTTATAATTTACAAAATACTAAATCTACTATGTCGTGTTATAAAAATGTACCAGCTGTAAGTCCTAACTCTTATAATTTACAAAATACTAAATCTACTATGTCGTGTTATAAAAATCTACCAAATCGTCATTCAAATCCTAATTCATACGACTCTACTATTTCATGTTCCAACAATTTACCAAATCGTTATTCTAATTCTAATAATTTACAAAATCGTAATTCCAATTCTTATGAAAATTCTAGTTCGTATAAATCTACTAATTCGTGTTTAAGTAATTTACAATATCGTTGTTCAAGTTCTTTAAATAATTCTAATTCGTGTAACCTACTTAATCGTTGTACTAATTCTGAAAATACTATATCTAACGACAATTTACAAAATAAGCCTAGTTCTAGTTCTATTCCAAAATGTGATGATGTCTCAACAAGTAAACCACCGTGTCGTATTGAACATAAGTCACCTGAGACAATAAGCGAAAAATGTGTAATCGATAGTTTCATCGAAATTGAAAATCCAATCGGTGAAATATATGACATCTCTCAAGGAAAACCTACTCAATTGCCTTATATAGAAGTCGAATCATCTCATTCTTCCAAAAATCTTCGATTACTAGTAGATACGGGAAGTTCTATTTGTCTAATAAAAAATTCTAGTTTATCTCTTAAACCCGATCTCGAAAACGAAAAAATTAAGTTCAAAGGTATTAACGACGTAAACACCTACTCTGAATCATTAGGTAAATTCTTGTTATCTATACGTCTTAATAAAAAAGTAAACTTACCATTTTATTTCCATGTCGTTGAAAACGTAAATTTAAATTATGATGGCATTATAGGCTCGAACTTCTTAAAAGAGTACAAAGCTCGTATTATCTTTTCTTCATCTAGGTTAGAAATTAATGAAAATCCAAAAACATATTTTATTTTAAAAACATTTCAAAATCAGATTTTTACTATTCCACCTAGGAGTGAAATGTTTATCGAGTGCGACGTTACTAACCCTGAAATAAAAGAGGGACTTATCTTAAGTAATCAATTACCTGAATATCCTAAGCTTTATTTTTCCCGCTGTCTTGTACGAGTAAACCCAAATGATAAAATTAAATTATCAGTCCTCAATATTTCTGAAAACGAATGTATTTTGAAAAATTTTAAATTCGAATTGCAACCAGTTTCTCAAATCCTAGAAACTGAGTCTATTAATTCTACTTCTTATGACGTTTTTAACACTGATATTTCACATAACTCAAATTATAAAAGCCAAAGGACAGTCGATAACGTCCAAAAGGCCCTCAGATGTGATCACCTAAATTATGAAGAGGAAAAACGCCTCCGGGAATTGTGTTCCAGATTTTCCGATATTTTCTTTATGGAAGGCGATTCATTAACATCTACTAAAACATTAAATCATGAAGTTCGAACCACATCTGATAAACCTATTCATGTCAAAAGCTATCGCTTCCCAGAATGTCACAAAGAGGAAGTTTCTAAGCAAATTAAAGGTTTACTCGAACAAAAACTTATCCGCCCTTCCATGTCTCCTTGGTCAGCGCCAATATGGGTTGTCCCCAAAAAACAAGACGCCTCCGGTAAAAAGAAATGGCGCATAGTTATCGATTACCGAAAGTTAAATGAAATCACTATTGGCGATGCATATCCTATTCCAAACATTACTGATATCCTTGACCAGTTAGGCCACAGTAAGTATTTTACCACCCTTGACCTTGTATCTTCTTTCCATCAAATTGAAATGAGACCAGAAGACCGTGAGAAGACCGCTTTCAGTGTTTCCGGCGCTGGTTCCTCATCAGGTCACTATGAATGGACCAGAATGCCTTTTGGGCTTAAAAACGCCCCATCGACGTTTCAACGTCTCATGAACGTAGTTTTGACAGGTCTCCAAGGTATCGACTGCTATACCTACCTTGACGATATCTGCTGCTTTGGCCATAACCTCGACGATCATTTGCAAAAATTAGAAAAAATATTCGAAAGACTCAGATCCCATAATCTAAAATTACAACCCGATAAAAGTGAATTTTTACGTAGAGAAGTTCAATACTTAGGTCATATTATTTCTGATAAAGGCGTGAAACCCGATCCTAAAAAGGTCGAATGTGTACAAAACTTTCCAACTCCAAAGTGTCCTAAGGACATCAAATCCTTTTTAGGCCTTGTAGGCTATTATCGTCGCTTTATTGATAATTTTTCCCATATTACAAAACCCTTAACAAGCCTTTTGAAAAAAGATGTAAAATTTAATTGGCAAAATGAACAACAGAATGCATTTAATTTACTAAAAGAAAAAATAACCACTGCTCCTATTCTACAATATCCTGATTTTTCAAAACCTTTTATCCTTACCACCGACGCCTCGAACTTCGCCGTTTCAGCAATCCTATCCCAAGGCGAAATCGGTAACGACCTTCCTATAGCATTTGCTTCCCGAACTCTAAACAAATCCGAAGGTAATTATTCTACCACTGAAAAAGAATGCTTAGCTATTATTTTCGGCACTAAAGTCTTTCGTCCTTATTTATACGGCCATCAATTCTCGATAGTTACGGATCACAAACCCCTCCAATGGCTTTTTAATTGTAAAGACCCCAGCTCAAAATTAATCCGCTGGCGGTTAAAGCTAGAAGAATTCGATTATCAAATTGTTTATAAAAAAGGTAAACTAAATTGCAACGCTGATTCTTTATCCAGAAATCCTATCCTAGCTCTTGACCAAAATAATCCTTCCCAAAGCCCGTCTCACTTACCTAACTCGTCTCCAAGTTCTTTAACAAACAATCCTCCGAGCTCGTCCGCCTCTAATAATAATTCCTCTGAATCATACGAAAAATTCTTAGAAATCTGCAAACAACCTCAAATTCGTTACGATACTATTATTCAGGAACACAACGAGTCACTCTTAAAAACAAAGATTAAAATGATTTGCTATCCTACTTCAATTGACCTCGACGAGTCGATTCCTTATTGTAAAGATATTTTAGAAATTTCACAGGAAAATATAAATGATTGCGAACGCGAATTATATACATACTTATCTACATCTAACGAAAAACATGTTTTTACACATTTATTTACAAAAGTTCATTTTTACGACGAGACTAATTATAAAGCTATTTTTAATTTATTACGCGATTATAGAGATATGATTACGACGTGGTATTTGGAAGAAAAAGAATTCGCCATCTCTGATTTTAAAGACCCATTTAACAAAATCTCTTACACTAAAATTTATAATATGTTAATGTTTCTTTTTCACGGCACAGGTGTCAAAATTCATATTTATAAAAATAATATCATATATCCAACTCCTAACGAAATACCTAGAATCCTTAAAGAACACCATGACTCACCTTCTGCGGGTCATCCAGGAATTAATAGAATGTTAGAAAAACTAAAAAGTATATATTGGTGGAAAAACATGTACCACGACGTAGAATCCTACGTTAGAAACTGCCGATCTTGTCAAATTAATAAACCTTTAAGAGGTACAAATCGAGCGCCTATGATAATCACGTCCTCTGCAACCCGTCCTTTCGAAAAAGTTTATTTAGATATTGTCGGTCCTTTACCTGAAACGCAAAATAATAAATACAAATTCATCTTGACCTTACAAGATGACCTTACAAAATATTCTCAGGCCTATCCTATGTTAACTTGCTCAGCCGAAGAAACCGCTAAATGTTTTGTTCTTTTTATCTCTCATGTAGGTATTCCTAAATTAATCGTAACCGACCAAGGCACTAACTTTTGTTCCGAAATTTTTAAACAATTAGGAAAACCTTTTGGCATCAAACATATCTTAGCTTCGCCGTATCATCCCCAAACTTGTGGCGCATTAGAAAGAAGCCACTCTACTTTAAAAGAATATTTGCGATCTTACATAAGTGATAACCAACTGACCTGGGACTTATACATACCTACAGCTATGTTAGCCTACAATACTAACGTTCATACAACTACAGACTTCTCGCCACTTGAACTTTTATTCGGTTTTAAACCCTATATTCCTAAAAGCATAGATTCCTTAGAAAATGATACATACACAGATTATATTAGAGCATTAAATCACCGGTTATACTATAGTAGACGTACAGCTTTAGATAACATACAATCTTCGAAAGAGAAATCAAAACGTTACTACGATACTCACACAAAACCGATAACTTATAACACAGGCGACTATGTTTATTTACGCTGCCATCACAAACAAAACAAAGCCCTGTCGCCCGTCTGGAAAGGTCCATTTAAAATAATTAAAATCAACGGCAATCATACTGTAACATTATTAATAAATCGTAAATATGTACGTCATCACTACGATGAAATAAAGCCAGCACCACCACAGTAAACTTTTATTTCTTTCCAGGTTGACGTTTACCATACCTTGTTATCAGTGCCAGTTCGTGACTAATATACACGGAAGTCCAGGCTTATACTTTGATAAAACTTTAGATATAAAATTTACAAATAATAATTGGAATGTTATTACTTATTTAGACGTAAGTCATGTGCAACCTCATATTAACGATATAGGATATTTCTTAGAAAAACTGTTATCTCTCTGTAAATCTTTTCAATCCTCTAGAGTTCAAGTTGACTGCCTTAATTCTTACCATTCTTTGCAAAGCCAACATAATAATAATATTAAGAAGTTTTCATCCATTTCGTATCTTATACAGTCAGAAAAACCTAGTCGTGTTAAGCGTGGTTGGTTCGACGCTGGTGGCTCAATTCTAAAAACTTTCTTTGGAACTCTAGACAATGATGACGCAATAAAATACTCAGATGCAATCAACCAAGTACAGTCAGACGAAAAACGCTTAATTTATCTCATGAAGGACAATATTCATATCATAAAGTCCACTTTGTCCAAATTCAATGACACTATGTCTAGAGTTAGTGAAAATCAAAATAAGTTAATAGAAAATCTAGATATTATACAAAAAGCCTTCGAAAATCTTAGTAATTCTAATGATAAACTTCAAATTCAAATTAAACTCAATTCTTTGATGAACTCTTTAGAAAGTATTATTATAACACTCTCTTTCGATATCGATGACGTAAATAATATTATTTTATTTAGTAAAATGAACATTTTGCATCCAACTGTACTAAGTCCGCATCAGCTATATAACGAATTGGATAAACACATGAATTATTTACCCCAACACTATGAATTACCTACTTCTTTATCTTTACAAAGTATACACGAGCTTATCGATGTTTCGAAATTACATTGCTACTTCCATGACAATAAAGTAATACTTATAATTCAAATACCTCTTGTTATTCCTCAAGTTTATAATCTTTATCACGTTATACCATTCCCAGTACCATACGACATATTGAAACCCGATACGTATGCACTTGTGTCTCCGAATAAACCTTATGTAGCATTAACGGATGATAGAATGTTTTACTCGTTGTTAGAAAGTGTTGACAAGTGTAAAGTGATAAGTAACAAGTGTTATCTGTGTGAACTAGACAATGTTCTTTCTACAATAACAAACCCAGTGTGTGAAACTATTTTACTTACTGAAGTTATAAATAAATTGCCAAGTCTATGTGAAATAAAATTGTTGTATGGCTCTATCGATGTATTCCATAAAATTAGTAACGGTAGATGGATTTTTGTCCAATCAAACCCTGGCAAATGTCATATAACATGTGAAAATGATGTCAAACCTTATGATGAAATTCTTTTTGGTACAGGAATATTACACCTGCCTAAGTCTTGCAAAGCTTTTTATAAAACTTTACAACTGATTCCTAAAGATAGCATAAGTCTTAATATCACTACGAATAAAATTTCTAATTTTAATATTGTTCTTGACGATTGTTGTGAAAAGTCAAAAATTAATAAAACCTTATCTAAATTACCTTTCGTAAAATTATCTGCTCTAAATAATTTAGACTCTTTGCTTCACGCTAGTGTCCATTTGTCACAGCTTGAAAATGAATTAAACAATGTTGAAAGTCCTTCACACTTTCAAAAATACTCTACACACTATTTGTCGATTTCCTATGTTTTAGGTATTCTTTTCTTATTATACATTTTGTTTAAAAGTCGAAGATATTTTTGTAAAAAGAATCCTAACTCATATTGTATACAAATTTACAACCAATGTCATAATTCAAAAGATAAGAAAGTTACAAATAAAATGCATAGTTTACAAGAAATCATTAATTCAAAGGATGACGAACTTTCTGTTAGATCTTTGCCTGTAATGTCGAAACGTAATATTATAACTTAATCTTATAATTAATATTGTATGTTTATAATTAGGTATTGTACTTATTAGTAATTGCTTTGATAAATAATTAAGTATACTTAGTAAGCTACTATATTTCCTGGCCTATGTCTTTATGAATCCTATGTTTAAGTGTTTCGTAACTTTCTATAGTAGTGAATGTTAATACACTACTACTTGATGTTTACAATGTTGTACTTACTCTTATTATATGTTACTTTTAAAATGTCTTTATCTTCACTTTACTAAGTCGTTGAGTTTGTTTTAAAACCTTAAATAAGTAATAAATATGTTTTTGTTTTCTAAATATTTTATGTGGTTTCTCAAGCTACCCGACATTTTGTATAACACTATGCTATGTCGCTAAACTTAGAAATGTAAATTTAGTTTATCATATAGTCCTATTTTAGTTTATTATAATAAGCACATTATTTCTCTACGTAGAGCTTATCTTTAAATTGAGACTAGATTTAGTAAATTTCAGGAAACTTAAGTTTAATAACAATTAAATTGTACTTTGTTTAATTCAATTCTTTTATTACTTTTTCGTAACGTGTACTTCTATATTGTTTAAATTTAGTCTTTAGAATTTTAAAATATTGTGTATCCACATTGGTTTAAAATTATAATGTCATATTTTTGTTATAGATAACAACCCTTGTTCTAACTTCACATCACAGTTTAAGGGTGATGTTCAGTCTTAAGGTGGGGGGTGTTACATATGCTCACACTATGATAATGTATATTAAACTGCTGAGTTGCATTCCCACGACGCATCTCTTACAGTAAACAAAATGATCATATTTCAGTTTTGTCGTTTTAGATTTCATTAATATATTTTGCAGTCTCGGTTCATATCTCGAAGTAACTACACGGGTTGATATCTAAAGTCAATTTCAATTTCTATTTCTTTGTGAATTTTCAATATCTTTTTATTCTTATAAATAAACTTTATTCTAGTGTCATTAAAATATTTTTTTTTAAAAACACTTCTCCGACCCGCGCCGTAACAGTACACAGGTAAAGAGTTGACCGCGTTAGGGTCAACCTTTACCGACAGAAAGGGCAAATGCACACGAAAACATACAGATATGATAAAAAATAAATATGAAAATATAGGAAAAATAAATAAAATAGAAGAAAGGAATAAAATAAAAATAAAAGGACTGGTTCAGTACAAATTCGTTGTCACCGTTAAGTATCCTTTGCACTGAAACCAGACTACTTACGCCGGGCACAACACTGCACTCAGCACAAGCACAACACAACTCAGCACAGCACTTTGAAGACTAAGATACTTAGTCGCAAAGAAAAATAATCACTTCGACAGCGCTCGGAGGGAGTATGAAAACACAGAAAGTCACGGAACCAACACGCTATACTGTGACGTCAGGAACCTGAGCGCCACTGAACAACGGGAAGAGACCGATCAATCGAAGTCGTCTTGCAATGCAAAACGACTCCTTGCACAAACTGCCTGTGCAATGAGAAGACGACGCACTTCCTCGCAACGATGGATTTTGTATAATATAGACCGAAGCATCAAATAAATATTCATTACATCTCCAACCACTGTTTTACTCGTCTCCTTAATAAGAATATATCCGCTTCAACTACTCGCTACACCACTTTAGGCAATGAATCTTCAAAATCCTTTCTAAGTGCTGCCCTGTACTTCATGAGTACCACCACAGTAACTATTTGCTAGTCTGCACTTGCTTATTTTCTCATAGACACAAAGTAGAGGAGTCGGTAGCGCAATATTTTGAACTCCCTGCTCACTGCGTTCAGGCCCTCGCCTTAAATAACCATTATGCTACCTTATGATATAATCTACAATTTTTTTAGTCTTAATAATTTTGGTGCAGGGATGTCAGCCTCGCCTACTAAGGGTGCGCTGTGGTTTCAGGTAGTTTACAGTCCGTCACGCTTGCCTATTATAAATACAATAGTCAAAAAGCTTTCAAACTTCAAAAAAGGGCAGTGCGTACAATGACTGGACTAGCACCATGGGAATCTTGCTGCGAATATTTTAATAAACTTCATATACTAACAGTGCCCAGCCTATATATTTCAAAACTTTCGACGGATTTTATGAGAAGTGTGATTATAAATGAACGAAATTTATGAATGAAAATATAAGGGTAAATGAACCCAAACAGGATAGAGTGGCGCGATTAAATACAAGGCGAAAAGACTTTAAGGCTATGATCGAACCCAAACTGACAATAGTGAGGCATTGTCCTGTATACCAGGCAGCACTACTATTTTACAAGTTGCCGATGGAATTAAAAACGACGCTTAGTGTTCCAGTGTTCAAAAATAAGCTTAGAGCCATCTTGTTGGAAAAGTGTTGTTATTCTTTGGACGACATTCGCATACAATGAAAATTGTTTTTTCAATCAATAAACTTGAAACTGTGGGTTAGCAGAATTGACACATGCCTTCGAAATATTTCTTAGTTACCGTATGTATTTTTCTTACAATATTTTCCTTCACTGTAAGAGCATTCAACCGTAGCAGAGGACGTCGATGGCGCTGTGGTTGAAGCGCTGGCTGCTCGAACTCAAGGTCCCGGGTTCGACCCCGGCGACTGTCAAATGTCCCATGGAGTTTTTACAACTTAACTAGGGATTACCAGACTGAAAATCTAAACTAATGGAACTTCATGACAATGTGTTATGTAGACTAACTGACAAAAACAAGAAGTAATAATGTTTACAAAACACTAGTATTTTTTGTAACAGTCACTTTGGTTATTTTGTTGTCAACTTAGGTCAAGTATTTCGGACGGTAGTATCACTGGCCACATTTCCCATATTGTTTCATTATTTATTATTTAATTATAGCTTTATTGTGAATCATATTATTTGACAAATTGTTCTTATCGATTTCAAATCAAACACCATCAATGCCAGCCTTAACATATTTGTGGTTTCATTTCTAGAGATCCATAACTCACATTTTCTACAAAACATAATTGATTTTGTTTAGAATTATTAACAACGACTTATCGTAATAAGTCTACAAAATGCTACAAAACTAAAACATGTAGGTAAGCTTTTAAAAATTGTTGGTATCAATTTGACACTAGGATTTAAAATATGTAGGTTAGCTTCACCCGTTATAAAGTATTTCATTAATACTTGTAATTATATGCTCATAGAAAGCCAAACTTCACAAGCGGAAAATCTTACTATTAGGTCCATAGAGCAGGTTCATTTAAATAAAAACTATATATTTGACCGATTATTTCAATAGACAAAAACAGAATTTTATTGATACAATCTTATAACTTACATAGCATATACAAACATATTTAGCAGTATAGTTGATTAAAATGTATAACGTTACCACAGAAAAATTAAACAAAAACAACCTTATACAATTATTTTAAGTTTCGAAAAGCCCCCCCCCCCCCCGTGCCCTACCAGATGCATATGTGCCCATCACACCGGCCGCGTTGGACAGCCTTTGCAGCAGGTAAGACCCGGAACGCGCCTCTTTACCCCTCTCCATAATTGGACGGCCCAAATCTTTTCAGAAGCTCAAAGCTACGGACCCCCAACAGCCTAAAGTTTCGAATGCGAGCGGAACGAAATCGTAATTTGTCGTCAACATTGCGTATCTTTTTTCTTCTTGGAGGCTGCTGTTTCGGCGGCTGCCCCACCTGATACTAGTGTCCGACTTAAATGGGAGGCTGCATAAGTGTTGACACAGGTGGCACCCCATATGAGCCACTGACCCCTTTGCCATGGCACCAGAGTTAATCCGTCTGGTCTTTACCATCGGAACGACTGAGGCCCGATGGTTCTAACACGCAGGGGATGTTGGCAGAAACCAATGCTCTGCGGACAATGGCATTCAGAGCATGGTGTCGCGGAAATCTACTTGAACACCGACAACAGCTTAACGCGTGATGGCCATTGGCCTCCACCATAAAATCGCAGATGTATCGATGAGGTTGACAAACATCTGAGCCCAGGCGTAGTGCCACCGCCACACCCAAGGAGTCCCTGTCCAGGAGAGTTCCCATAAACGGTGAAGATACAGCTCGCCACTATGCTCCTGAATCTGGCCTCTAAACAGATTTAAGTCTGGCCAAGTCAACTCCAGTAGCCTGTGCAAAGAGCTGGTTGATGGTGGACTTCGATTCCACCTCGTCCCAGCCCCGTTGTTTCTCTGGGTCCGTAGGAATAGGCCCCTTTGGGAACAAAGCGGTCCATTCCCTCAAGGCTTCGGTAGCTTGTTGTTGTTATGTTCGTGTTACCCTTGTGCAATGTTAAAATATCCGATACAAGATTGACGACCCCATGTAACGATACAAAAAAATCAGACAAACATACGTATTTTATGCGACGCACACCCAAACCCCCGTGGCGGATAGGTAAAGTAGCCTGAAAACTACTAGTTCAGTTTTCTAATACTTATTGCAGCGGAGTTACAGTTTTAAAATGTATTAAAAAATATGGTTTGATGCAATCACATTACAAGTAGTTAAAATCGAATGTAAATACACTGTTGCCTTTTAGTTATAACACGTAGAAAACAAGAAAACTGTGACATAACGAGATAGTCAACAGAAAATTAAAATAAAACTAAAAAAAGTGAACACTAAACAGTAATAGTTCCAAGTCGGCGCGAACCAGGAACCCTCTGCTTGGCAGTCATACACTCAACTGCAATTTGCTGCAACCACATCTTTAATTTACCCGTTTAAGGAAATAACGGATACTGTTTGTACCTAGATATCTGTTACAAAATGGTAGTTACTACGAATTTGAATATTTTGTACTTCTGCACACAAACACAATGAAGAGTGGTAACTATTATGAGGAAAAAGACGCACACTGTATATTTTCACTTTAATAAATTAGTGAGTGTTGTGCGCGTCGTTTGGCGCCACCTTGTGCTCGCAAACGGGCGCGAAGAAAATTTGAAATTATAAATCTAGAAAATTCATATGTCACTTAACTATACAAGTTTCTGCATCTATTTTAAAGCTTGCGATGTACGCTTTTCATTTATTTGTATAACTTTAGGAATCTTTCACTTTTACCGGAGTTATAGATTTTATTCAACGGAGCTGCGAGTAACGCGTCAGTGTGTAATAAAAAAAGTTGTAAAATATAAATTGACGGCAGAAATCTACAAACGATAAATCCAAATATCCAAATAATCGCAGAAAAATAAACTATGAACCAAAATTAAAAATTATTGCTGTCCGTAACCAATGAAATGAAATGAAATATTTATTTCTCAACATTGACAATTACTTGTTCTTATTGACGTCAAATAAAACATGACTCTACCACCAGTTCGAAAAAACCTTCGTGAAGAAAAACTGGCAAGAAACTTCACGGGTATATTTTTTTCAAAATAAATTAACAGAGTATCCAAACGACGAACACCCTCAAACGGCACCCGTTCACAAGTTAACGCGGGATCCAGCCATCGCCCTCCTTAACCATATTACAGAGAAGTGAGTGACCCGTACCCGACGCTTCCGTAAGAAGACGTACTTTAGTGACAATGACGCTTTAGATATTCATCAGGACGAATAACTCAACGAGCAAACAGACACATTACACATGTTATGTTACAAATACTAGTACAATCCTGTTAATGAGTTAATCCTTCTGCTTTATAGTTTCTTTGAATTTGTCAATAGGAAGACCTTGGATATCCTCAGGAACCTTATTATAAAAGCGTATACATTGACTCATGAATGAGTTAGTGACTTTATGAGGCCTACTATTATGAGCTGCCAGCATATTTTTTCCTCTTGTGTTAACATTGTGCAGATCTTTTTTTCTTTTGAACAAGGTTATGTTCTTTTTTACATACCTAAAATTTTCTAAAATATGTTGTGAATGGAAATTAAGAATATTTATTTCCTTAAATTTACTTCTAAGTGACACCCTTGGACCGAGCTGATAGATTGCGCTAATGACCCTATTTTGCAGAATAAATATAGTATCGATGTCGGCAGTACTCCCCCAGAACAGAATGACATGGGTCATGAGGCTATGGCAGTAACCGAAATACACATTTAAAATTTGTCGCGTTATTTTAACAGCATAAGCGGCAGAGCCAAGACTTTTCGCTAAACCATCAACATGCGGTCCCCACTGTTTGGCGTCTAAGGTTATGCCCAGAAATACAGTTGAGTTTACAGGAGTCAGTTTCTGGCTCTTAACTACAATGTTTGTGTTTACCTGTTTGACATTCGGCAATGTAAATTTAACACATTTAGTTTTTTTTTCATTGAGGAGCAAATTATTCGCTGAGAACCACTTCTCTGTGTTGGAGATGCATTGGTTTACTGCTCGATAGTCAGTTTCTTGTCTTTTGATTTTAAATATGAAGGAAGTATCGTCAGCAAACAATATGACCTCGCATTGATCTTAACGACCGATGGCAGATCATTGATATATACTAAAAATAGGAAAGAACCAAAAACTGAGCCCTGAAGCACACCCATTGTTTTTGATTAATGATTTTTCTCCGTTTATTGCAACTTTCTGTTTTCTATTAGAAATATATGATTTAATCAAGGCAAGCGCTCGGTTTTTTATGCCGTAATGGTGCAGTTTCATGAGTAGAGTAGTATGATCCACACAGTCGAACGCCTTGGACAAGTCACAAAAGACACCAATAGCATTACACGACTCCTCCCAGGCGATGAATACGTGTTTGATGAGCTCAACACCGGCATCGGTTGTTGAGCGACCCCGCGTGAAACCAAATTGGTTAAAATTCATTAAACTATTACCATAAAATGAGAAAGTGGTTGATTTAAAAATCTTACTGACTAAAACTATTAGGGTCAGACATACTACCTGCTTTGAATATTGGGATGACCTTACTCAATTTCATTAAATCAGGAAATACACCATTATCAACACAGTCATTAAATATACTGGCTAAGTCCGGGGCTATACCATCAATGACAGATTGAATAATTTTAACAGAAATTTCATCTAAATTGGCAGTATTTTTAAATTTAATGCTTTTTAATGCATTTAAAACTTGCGGAACAGTAACATGTTTACAAGTGGAATCAATATCGCATGTATTTACATTTTCAATTAGCAGTGACTGTGCAAGAGTGGAACATGAATTAATGCTCAAAGTAGTAGACACAGGGATGGCAGTAAAAAAAATGTTTAAATGCTTCAGCAACTTCTCTGTCAGTTGACAACAATTTATCATTAATTTTTAAATTATATTTGGTGAGAGGGTCTTTTGCTTTCCCAGTTTCCTGATTAATTATATTCCATGCAGTTTTTTGAAATGTTAGTATTATATTTAATTTTATTATTAATGTAATTAGATTTAGCTACACTGCATACTATTTTAAATAATTAAGAATACTTTTTAATATATTCATAAAATGTCTTTTTCTGATTATAAGTTCTTTCACTGTACAATTCATATAATCTATTTCTACTTCTGCATATTCCCACTGATGCCCAGTCACTAAACCTAATTAAATGATTATTTACACATATTTTCTTTTTTGTAAAAACAGAGTCATATTCATTTTTAATTATATTATGAATAGAGTTATATTGAGTAATAGGATCGTCACAGTAATCTAATTTAAATGTTTTTTCAAATACATTATCTAAATGTTATGTATCTAAATGTTTCAAACCGTCTCTCATTCATGGGTATGAAGGTAATTTCTCTTTTTAGAGTGTCTTTTGCCCAATATTAAAAGTGGCCATCTGCCCGCTATGATTTGATTGTAGTTTATTAATTACTGACTTTGTGTATGGCACTAAATTTGTAAAAATGTTGTCAAGGCATGTGACCCAAGTAGCTGTGATTCGCGTAGGCTCTAAAAATAGATTTTTAAGGGTGTAACAATTTAAAAAATTCAAGAATCGTTTACTTTGCTTGTGTACTCTGGGGGTTCGGGACCCTAGATGGGCCTAATCTAACCTAGGGAGGTCTCCCTAATCAACAAAGGAAAAACACATATAACTTTAAATTACTTTTATTTATGATGAATCTATTTTATAATAAAATACAAGGATAATTATTAGACTATTTTGGGGACGAAGCCCGCAATAGAATTCCGTAAAGGAATTCCCTAAAGGAATCCCGTCCAGGGATGCCATGGAACAATCTTCCATATTATATATATTTTATATTTTACAGATAAAATAAAACAATGACAGACTTATAAGTTGCACAGTCATAAATGTCGGCAAGTTTGTTTGTGCAATAACCTCTTTTATTCAATACGGCACAAGCAAACGTTGCAGTACTTCGTTTGTTTGTGTTAAATTCACCACAAATAATTGTTTCTTTGTTTTTGTTATTTACTCTATATAATACCTCATCCATAGTGCTCTCAAACACTTCAAACGGTGAGGATGGGGGTCTGTACACACTTATTATAACAATATTCCCTATCTCAATACAGGCTATTTCAACAGATCGCTCAACAGACAGACTTACAATATCAGAGCGTTCTTTAAATTCAAGGCTCTTATGAGTCATGATCATTAAGCCACCACAAGTTGTTTGTTCTCTGCTGAATGAACTAGCAATTACGTGATTTTTATATGAAGACATAATATGACTCTGTCTTAGCCAGTGTTCAGCCAGCCATTCTGTAGATTCTATACATAGTATATGAATATTTTCACAGTTTATAAAAAGCTCAATCTGTAATTCCTTACCATCAATGCCCTGCGTATTTTGATGTAATATGTTCATATTATTATCTTTTACATCTTTATTACTTAAATTACTACTTAGAATACTGGTGCTAGATGTATTATCTGTTGTCACTAACTTATGTTTAAATTATTCCTAAAACTATGTTTTGGAATATTACATTCCAGTGGGTCAAAAGTATATATAAGTGACTGCTCAATAGAAGCAGCGGTTGTAGTCAACGAATTTACTGTTATGTATAAAATATATGATAGCGAGTATGCTATCTGTCGCAGGTCATAATTGTACAAATTGTACCTATCATTGGTCATGTAAGGCTTAGTTATAAAATTTGTATCAATAAATTGAAAGATGAAAGACCATTCCTGACCAGTCAACATTTTGACAACTCGTACTATGTATAGATAAGTAATATAGTACGAAAAAATTCCTAGTTTTTAGCTGAACCATAAAACCTTATTCATGTCATAAACTGCAGTCCACAAAAAATGTATTGGGTTTTCTTTTTATAGTCATTTATTGACATTTGGTTTGCCACGAATGCACCCAGTATATATATATGGTTTATGACACGTTTCGTTCCAAATAAAGCTCGAACTTAACAATATTTCGAATTTGCTTATAAAGTAATAAAAAAAATATATGACTTATTAAATTAAATTAATATTCTATTTATGAATTTATTTAAATTAATGCACATCAAAATGAAATAATCAATTATTTTTCTTAAATGTACAATAAAGCTTAACAGTCATATTGACAATGTCAAAAATTACAACATCAGTTTAGATTTGGATGAAACGTTTGAATTCCTTCGTTTGCTTTTGCGTTATTGTGTGTCGCACAGATACTTCTCTGGATTTTTCTAACTTTTGATCACCTTGGCATTCCTTCCGGTTAATGTTTCTGGCTTCTGCTTCAATGATTACTTGCGCTAGTTTTACACGGATCTCGGATTTTGCTGAACTATTGGATTTACGTAGTGTGTTCCTGTTCGTTAAAATGTCAGCTACATCTAAAAGACTATAGATGGCGCAACGTATGCTGTGAATTAACTGTAACATATGTGTTAGTAGGTACTTGTAACACAGTTCGTCATCACCTTGTTATCGGTTTTGTATGTATATTCTAGGATCCTCGTAGTTCGCTACGTGGTAAACCATAACACAAGCCTTTGCTAAATCCACACATACCTACTTATCTGTGTAAAAATCTATAATCTAACTGGATAAAATGAACAGGTGTTTCACTATCTACATTACAATGCCGAGGCTTGTTAAACATCAATGAACTCATTTGAAATCGACATCTTTCATGTCATTTTATTACAGTGATAGAAGGTTTGTCTACATTTTAACCAAATATGAGTTTTCATACATGAATTTTAACATAATTATTGAGAATACTTAGTAATTTGAGGTTTTGAAAGGCTTTTTACTTCTTTAGCTTAAAAAAAATAACATATCCGTGAGGATCTGAAACCAAAATCCTGAAATGAGCTGCACTTTCGTTTTTCCAAGTAAAAAATTGCCAAGATGTGCTATGAAAATTGATTGAATTTGATATATAACCTCGAAATATATTTTTCAATGTAACTTTTTTTCTGAATTGCGAAATAGCATTAAGTGGTTACCTTAAGTTTAGGAATATAACAGTATTTTGTCTGCATCGTTTTTATATGTATACATTAGATCAATAGAGAACAGGCTGACAGGTCATTGCATATATGAAACATGGGCATTGTTCTTTTTCGCTATGACGACATGTCATATTTTGTATATCTATATTTAGTCGAAGCTTCATATTATTTTATGACGGTTTCTGGGTAAATGGAAATGCAAACAAAATAATTTTACTTAGATTCTGCCTGCAATTCAATCCAGCAAAACAAGCTGTCATTGTTTTCCTACTTAGTTGCTTACATCTGCCTACTAATATAATTAATATTGTATTAGGGTTAAATGTACGGGATGTAATTTTATGAACTATGTCATAATATGAAGCACTGGGGTAACAATAATTAGTTATTAGCCCCCCAACACACCGAGTAACTTGCAATCCCATGTTCATACTAAGTTCATCGCTATTCATAATTACATTTAATTAACTTTTATTTGACTTATTAATTAAGCTCCTACCTGATTTAGTTACTATATGCTCAGTGAAATATGGCTCCTCAGCTTGGCTGGATATTGGCAGAGGGCAATCTGATGTAGTATTATTTGAATGCCTTTCATAGTAATTGGTAAGGGACTCAAACCGGTCATGATTATATTTAGACAGTTCAATCAAATTGTCCATAGCCAGAGGGTGTTCCTTAATTTCTTTTTGAGACATTTCATACTTATTAGTCCTCCATCTTGATACGCGGTTATAATTAAAGTTTACCTCAGAGACTGCTTGGAATATAGCTTATATCTAGTAGATGCTTTCAAGAGTTAAGTACAATCTTCATAACATTGGAATTGAAAATAAAATACAATGAGTAACAAATTAATGTTTTATTAATGCAAAACGAATTTTCGTCCGTAACAGCAGGCAGATTTTCACACGCACATTTTAAATCTGTAAAAAACAAAAGATCGTCAGATGTATCTTTACAACTGGCAACAGTATAGGCACTAAAATATTCTCGTAAACGAGCATTAATGCTTATTCGGATTGTGAATGTAAATAACATTTTGCCCAGTTTTTCTGCATACAGTTTTTGTGATTTTTAGGTTAGGAAGACTTTCCTTACTGACTTTAGATAAAAACTAAACAGAAAAATTACATAATGTTTGTATTATGCAATAAAATGATTCTGACCCGGGGAGTGATGGCAACATCAGGAGGGGCGCGCAATACAACCTTAAACTTATTATATTAGTCTTGAATTTTTTCCTTTTTTTATCAAAGGTCAACTCGTACGGTAGGCGTGGCACTCGTTTACAAATTGCAAGTGTATTTCAGTTTCTTGATTGATGCATACAAAACAGTAATACAGGTTTAAAAACAATTAACAACAACCAAAAATACAATGTATTTCACTGAAACTGTAAAATACCTAATTATGGTGGGTAATGATTGAAAAAGGAATGCTTAAAATGTTTTATATCAGTGACTTTATTTTAACTTACTACTCGTACTTAATTTCATATTCATTTTTAGGGTACGTGCGTTACGAGTTTTATTAATAATTAAGTCACTTAAATGAAAGTATTCGCTCAGAGTTCCAATGTCATGATTTACTCACCTATGAGATTATTACCCACTAATAAATGAAAGTAAAGTGAAATATTAAAACAAATTGGTAATTCAGCAAGTCTGAAAAGTACCTACCAAAAGGAGAACGGGTAATTTAGCAAATGCTGAATGGTACCTAAATTAAAATTACTCCTTGCAGACAACTTACTCCTACAAAATACTCCTTTGAAAAACGTTACCGCCAGACTGAAACAGAAGCTCTAGCTTTGGTCTGAGCAGTAGAACATTTTAATATGTATCTTTTTGGTCCGGATCATTTTGAACTAGTCAGCGATCATAAGCCTCTTGAGGTTATATTTTGAGGTTATACCTTTCGCAAGAATCGAACTTTGGGTCTTGCGATTACAATCTTTCAGTTATAAATAAACCTGGAAAAAACAGTATTATTCTAAAGTACGAAAACACATTCACTCAGTCTGAGCATGCAAATATATTTTATAATAAAAATTATTAAATATTATTTGATGTTATTAAATTAACAGTATTTTATGAACATTTTCTCATTCAAATTCAACATTTCTAGTTTAAATATTAGTTATATGTATACAATCACAATTAAAATATCAAATAAAATTTTAAATGTCAAGTACAATTAAAATGTCAGATTACAATTTATGTTCTCAGAATAATAATACAATCAAAAATATCAAAATAAAATTTAAAATGACAAGTATAATAAAAAATGTCGGAGTACAATTTATGTTCTCAGAATAATATGCAAATGAAAATGTCTTTTTTCATTGATCAAATATTCAATAACAATATAAAACCATTTTGTTCATGGATTACATGGGAGCGCTTCCAAGTGGTATTTTTGACTATCTTATTACAGTCGATATAAAGAAATTAAAATTACTAAAAGTATTAGTTCTACTGATACTATTAATATGGTAAAAGAAACATTTTCTCGACTAGGAATACCATTACCTATTACAGCAGATAATGGTCGGAAATTCACATCAAATGAGTTTAAGTCTTTTGTTACTGAATTTGGCATTCAATTAAACTACACGATTCCATATTGGTCACAACAAAGTGGACATTGTCATATGACTGAAGATCAGTCATTAGAAATCTGTTGGAAATCTGACATTCTGAAGTATTTAATGATAATATTTGTGAGCGTGCAAGGCAAACGAATCACGGATTCGAAGTGGACTGTATTTCGATAGGTATTATTAATATTAATGACCGATAAGCTTCCCCAAATGATATCCTAGGTTTTCCCTCACAATCCAAATGTAAAAAGACTGACCTTGGTTCTGGACCTCGTGCTCTCGGCGAACGTCGCTGAAGATGATCAGGCTGTGAGGAACTCCCAGATATCCAAATTTTTAAACGCACGGCGTCATTGAGATGCTCTCGGTTCCGATGTTGAACGGTGAACTACTTAATGTCAGTCAACGTACTAGATGACGCTTGTTCATTCATTTTTTTAACAGCGACCGCAGGCACAGGAAAATCCATTGGTTCAGCCAATCAAATTACACCCAGAAGGTGATGGGAAAATACTAGGATACGTAACATTACCCCCGGCCGAAACCATATTGAATGGTTTCCCTAAGCAACAATAAATTTAACTAACAAAAAAAAAACTTAAAAACCTACGAGGTTATATTAAAATGTTAAACAATTAATTAACATAAGGCAGAGGAGCCAGCTTGTTAACTGGTCTCTGTAAGATATTCTTTTGTGTGCGCAAAGTTACACAACGAACAATGTCGTCTGCGCCAGGATGAAGTTTCTCTACTCTAGCCAAGGGCCAATTACATGGAGGCACATTATCCACTTTAATAATAACTAAATCTCCAACGTGAAGGTTGGCAGATGAAGTAAATCATTTTGCTCTCTGTTGCAAAGTATTTAAATATTCTGTACGCCAGCGGTCCCAGAACAGCTGGGTACATCTTTGCATGTACTGCCAACGTGTCAGCCGATTTAAGGAAACGTTCTCTAAGTCATACTCGGGCACTGACACTAAGGCTTTACCAATTAGAAAATGTCCCGGCGTTAAAATATTAAAATCATTAGGATCGTCACTAGCAGGTAATGGACACAACGGACGGGAGTTTAAAATAGCTTCAACCTTACAAAAGACTGTAGTGAGCTCCTCAAACGTCAACGATTTCTCGCCTACGGACCGCTTAAGGTGGTACTTGGCTGCTTTAATCCCAGCTTCCCAGAGTCCACCCATATGTGGAGCACTTGGTGGATTAAATTTCCAGACCAACTGTTTTGCAACGCAGCCTTCTAAGATTATATTTTGATTTTCTTTATTGCGAAAGAATCTTTGAATATCGTTAAGATGTTTATTTGCTGCCATAAAATTCGTACCACAGTCAGAATACAAGGCAGAACATAGCCCACGCCTGGCTGTGAATCTATCCAAAGCAGCTAAAAAACAGTCAGCTGATAATGACGAAACTACTTCAAGGTGTACTGCCTTGGTAGAGTAACAAATAAACAATGCCACATAAGCGCGCTCTACCCGAGCGTTACGACGCAAATTCTCCTTTACAAAGAAAGGGCCTCCGAGATCCACTCCGACGTGGTCGAAAATTTTATTTGGTAAAAGACGCGTAGCGGGCAAAGGGGCCATTGCCGGCTGTAATAACGTTGGATTATTTTTAAAGCAAATCAAACATTTAGCTAATACTGAGCGAATTAACCGTCGAGCTGAAAGAATGCAAAAATTCTGAATAATAATGTTTTGTAATGCCCGCGGACCTGCATGTAAATATTTTACATGATAGTAAGCGATAAACAGTAATGTTAACCTGCTCTCTTTTGGTAAAAGGCGAGGGTGCTTAGCATTGTAAGGTAAGGATGAATAGGAGATACGACCTCCCACCCTAAGGAACCCCTGTTCATCGATAAAGGGGAATAACTTTCTCATAGAAGGTATATATTTAATATTATTATTTAAATCGTTTATCGCTTTAGAAAAATAGGCACACTGTACTGTGCGCACGAGTACATCCTGCGTCTCGTTAAAGTCGACGGTGGTAAAAACTGATCCGCGATTATCGGTTGATTTACGCTTGGAACGTCCGAACCGCAAAACTACCGCAAACGTACGAACTAGTTTTGAATATGAAGAGAATTTTGAAAATAGTCTTTCACAAAATTCTATTTTTGTTTCAGGTATAAAGTTAGTCGAGTCGGTAACAATTAATGTAACTAACTTTTCTTTTTTAAGTTCCGGAGTCTTTTCCAAGTTGCTATTACTTAGTTTTGCTACCGGCCACTGCTCAGAATTGGCGTACATCCACGATGGCCCACACAACCATTGCGAACTGACCGACAACAGTTGACATGGACTTGCTCCACGGGAACAAATATCCGCCATGTTATGTTGACTATCAACATGCTGCCAGCACGCTAAGGGAATGTTGTCAATTATTTGAGTAACACGGTTACTAACAAATGTCTTGAGTTTATAAGCCTCGATTTGTAACCATGACAACACGATAGTTGAGTCAGTGAGAGCAGTAATACGATTAATTTTAACACGATGTAAGTTTTCAATAACGTAGTTTAATAATTTACTCAATAGCAAAGCAGCCATAAGCTCTAGGCGTGGAATAGTCAAAGGTTTAACCGGAGCCACTTTAGATTTTGCTATCGCTAGTCGAACTTTAGTTTGACTTCCGTCGCGACTGATTACATATACACAAGCAGCATAACCACGCGATGACGCATCGCAGAAACCGACTATCTCACAATCCGACTGTCCTGGTAAAAGTATATGCCGTTCGATCTCCATCTCCGTCAGTCGAGGTAGCTCCGACACGAATGCACTCCATCGTTGGGCTACAAGAGGCGGTAATTGCTCGTCCCATCCTATATTAAGCTTCCAAAGATCTTGCATCAATTCCTTAGCAGTGAATATACAGGGTGATACGAAACCCACGGGGTCGTAAATTGACGCCAACAACTTTAAGACCGAACGTTTTGTATTTACGTTATCAGTTTTGTTAATCACAAAATAAAATTTATCTGACAATGGAAACCACCTTAAACCCAAAACCTTAATCGTACATTCATTTTCATCTTTCATGAAAGTAATAGGTAGCTCCCGATGTTCGTCTGGAACACGCTGTAGTAACTGAGAACTATTACTAGCCCATTTTTTCAGTTCAAATCCACCACAACGAAATAACGCTATAAGTTCGTCCTGCAACGTACAGGCGGCTTCAAAGGTATTCATCGAATACAATATATCATCCATGTAGATACCTTCCTTTACTACCGATGCTGCGGAGGGAAAACGTTTGCCCTCGTCTTTTACTAACTGTAATAATGTACGCATCGCAAGAAATGGAGAACAATTTAGTCCGTAGGTAACGGTTTTAAGTTCAAATAATTTAATTGGTTCGCTAGGTAAATCCCGGTATAAAATATGTTGATAACAGCGATCGCATTCTCTTAATTTTATTGCTCTATACATTTTACATACGTCCGTTACTAACGCATATTGAAACAATCGAAAATTTAAAATAATAGTGCTTATTTGTTGATACAATGTAGGTCCAGTTAATAAAATATCATTTAAAGATACATTATTACTAGTCCGAGAAGAACAATCAAACACTACGCGCAACGGAGTCGACGTACTGTCTGGCCGTAGTATACTGTGGTGAGGTATAATGTACCTACTAGGTACGTCGCCACAATACTCCTCCATATGGTCCAGAGCCTCATATTCGCGCATAAAATCCGCGTAGGTACGTTGTAATACCGAGTCGCCTGACAGTTTACGTTCTGTATAGCGCAATCTACGCTCAGCTATCGAGTACGACTCACCTAGCTGAGGCGGATTAGGTATAAAAGGCAACGGAACGATATATCGTCCTGTACTATCGCGACTATGTGCTTTCATAAATATATCCTCTGCTAGCTGATCGAGCGGATTGGTGGTAGGTTTACACGGTAACTCCTCAACCTCCCAAAACTTACGTAAAGTCTGATCTAACGACTGTTCTTCCTCAAACGAAACAGATAGGTGTAAATTATGTAATTCATTGAAACTACTTGAGTATAACTTACCACTAACAATAAAACCAAAAGCAGTTTGTATAACTTGAGGTACATTGGGAGAAATTGATAACGGTTTATCTTTAATCAACTCCATAACAATATCATTTCCTAGTAAAATATCTACATGAGACCGTCTGTAAAAGTATGGATCGGCTAAGTTATAATTTTGATAAAGGTCTATGACTTCTGAAGTAAAGTTAACATTAGGCATCTCAGATGCAACTTTCGATACAACAATTAAATTAATTGAATACGAATTCAAATCCACATTTCGCGGTTTTATTTCACAATTTATCATACCATGGTTACGAACCAGTTCACCACCTAAACCGGCAATAGTATAGGGGCATTTTTTACGAGGTAGACCCAAACGTTGAGCACAGTCCACCGTAATGAATGAGCACTGAGCTCCTGAGTCAATCACTGCACGGCAGTCTAACAATTGACCACATCTATCCAAAGCATGCACTCGTGCAGTACCTAACACTACACCATAGATGCTCTTATCACTCACCGTCGCCTCTTCGCTCACGGAGCGAGACGAGACGAGCGCTTGTTGCGAGTGGGAGTGAGACGGATGCACGGCAGCCGCCTTGTCCTGCGTTGTCGGTACGACCGAGCTCGGCTTAGTAGCATCTATATGCAATAGGTAGTGGTGTGGTGACGCACACACCCCGCAGCACATCGAACTTTTGCACGATAAGGAATCATGATTACCTTTCAGGCAATTAACACAAAGTTTTAATGAATTGACACGGTCAATTCTCTTTTCGACTGGCAGTTTACGAAACTGCTCACATCTATAAATCATGTGATTTTGATTACAATGAGAACACGTTAGCTTATCACTAAACTTACTATAGTTTTTATTTGAAATTGCCGCCGAGGCAGTAAGTGAAGTTTTAGTGAATGACTGACGCGTGAATTGCTTACTGTTGTTACTAAGTTTGTAGGTATTATATTGTTTAGTTGACGACGACGTCGACGGATTCGGAAAGGTGTGATCGAGAACTTTTATTTGTTTATTTACAAACGCTATGAGTTCAGAAAAGGTAGGTATAATAAGCGGATCACGACTTTCCTCGAATAACTTTTTCGTGTGATTGTCTAAGCCACGTAACGCTAAATGACAAAATAAATAATCGCTAAGGTTTTTGATTTTTAGAGCTTCAATCGCTTTTAAAGAATGGTCGAAAGTTTCTATAAAGAGTGTTAAATTTGCTGAACTATCTTTTGTTAAAGGTGTAAAATTAATCATTTTTTCTAAATACTTATTGACAAGCGCCCTATTGTCTTGATATTTGTCAACTAAACTCTGCCAAACAACTGGATAATTAGCTGCTGAAATCGGTAGCTTTTTAACAATATTTAACGCCTGACCTTTTACACAAGATAATAAATAATGGAACTTATCGATGTTATCGTAATTTCGATCATGAACTAATGAACTAAAGGTGTCGTAAAAGGTAGTCCAATTTTCAAGTTGACCATCGAATTCAAAAAGGGTAAGTTTAGGTAATGAAGGTCGAGACTGCTCACTACTTCTTTCGCTAGTAGAAGTTTCCGGTTGAAATTTTATCGCAACAATTTGGCAGGCCGAGTATAACGCATCAAACGCTTCCAAATCTTTAAATGACATTTTTGCATTAGGATTGATTTGAAGTTCGACTTCAACAATTTGCATGATTGTATCTTCATATCTTAATTTTAGGTTTTCTAATTCAGCAAATTGCGATAAAAAGTCTTTACTAGTTCTTTTTGAAATAGTAGTAGATAAATCGTAAACCTTTTGCAACTTAGTAAACAAATATTCTTTTTTGAAAATTAAAGTTTTTAATTTCGCATTCAATTCTTGCGCCGCCATTTTGGACGCTTCAAATGTGCCTCAATGTAACTTCAACAGAATGTAAGAAAAAATATGTTAGTTTCTGTTACGAACAGAAATTAAAGAGATAAGGTATATAATAAAGTCCTGATATAAATCCAAATCAGGCTCGTAAGGCCAGAAATGAGCGTGCAAGGCAAACGAATCACGGATTCGAAGTGGACTGTATTTCGATAGGTATTATTAATATTAATGACCGATAAGCTTCCCCAAATGATATCCTAGGTTTTCCCTCACAATCCAAATGTAAAAAGACTGACCTTGGTTCTGGACCTCGTGCTCTCGGCGAACGTCGCTGAAGATGATCAGGCTGTGAGGAACTCCCAGATATCCAAATTTTTAAACGCACGGCGTCATTGAGATGCTCTCGGTTCCGATGTTGAACGGTGAACTACTTAATGTCAGTCAACGTACTAGATGACGCTTGTTCATTCATTTTTTTAACAGCGACCGCAGGCACAGGAAAATCCATTGGTTCAGCCAATCAAATTACACCCAGAAGGTGATGGGAAAATACTAGGATACGTAACAATTTGAATAAAATATTCTTCTCCTGAACTAAAAACTTTACAAATGCGTCGTGAACATAGGGATCAGACATATTTGTAAAAAAATCATATTAATCATGTTGATTCTCCTTTTCCTCTTGAGTCGTATTTAACTAGGATGTCCTAAATCAAGCAGAGTTTTCAATTCATGTTTGTAAAATAAATTATTCCAAAAATAGATTTTTGGTCAGAGCTTGCAGCACGCATAACGATATTCGAATTCCTATTACGATTTATTGTTTCCTATGATTGTTATTCTATAACTTCATCAAAATTTAAAATTCACTTAATTTAAATTTTTCCTTTTATTGTACCTAAATTAATATTGTGTAGTTCTCATATCCATTAAGTATAATTAGAAATTGGTAACTGTTTTGGCTAATGCGATACTTATTGTTATTTTTATTTATAAGAAACATTGTAAGCCGTTTGTTTCTTGAATAAATAAATAAATGTATAATAGCACCCCTCATTCATGCACAGGCAAAACACCTTCGGAGTTATTCTTTGGAAGGCTATTTAGAGATAAATCACTATGCATCATAGATGTAGAACTTTCTACCACAGCTTCAGAAACAAGACACAAAGATACGATATTGATAAAGAATGCAAACAAATCCTTTAAAACAAAAAAAATCTTATATAAAAAGCGGAGAGCACAAGAGAATGATATTGATGTCAGAGAAAAAGTTTATGTCAAAAACATGGTCAGAAAAAAAAATATTAACGCCCGAGTTCAACGAGCAAACAAAAAGTGGTAAATAAAAAGGAAGTCATTTGGAAGTACAAGACGATAGTTCGAAGCAGAAATCAAGTCGCAATATAGTAAAATTAAAAAAGATTGAAGACAAATTGATGTTACAATCAGATACCGAAGATTTTACAGATTCTAACAATGGAAAAAATGATTGTGGTTGGTTGAATAGGTTAAATGATCATTTCAAAAACTATTTGTACTTTGTTAACAAGTAATATTGTTTTAGTCAATTATGATGATTGCAAAATTGTGGTTTATACATCTTTTTGCAATAAAATGGTTCTCTAAAATTAGTGGCAACATGGGGAGGGGAGCACGGTGTCTCTGATACCGCTCGTCACTCGATTCGGGATTGCTAACGCTACTGGACGTGGACACACAAGTAAGTTCGAGTCGAGTGAATAGGTATCTCGTGGATAGACTTGTAACACCTTCGTCTTCGTCGTCACTTTCCATCAGGTGGGATAGAAAACAAACGTCTAATCCTTTTTCATAAAAAAAAAATATAGTGTTTTATTAGTCCGCACTAGAACCCAAATATACGAAATTACAATGAGCATCATTAAATATGGGGTTCATAAAAGGACATGGGTACAGTACCTTTCGTTTGAAAACAAAGTTACGATTCACGGGTTTTATAAAATAATCTCCTCTTATGTTCATCTGCCTCTTATGCTTCTCGCAATATTTTATGTTTATCTACTAATAAAGTTTCAACGTACCAACAAAGAACAGTCCAAGGCTGGTCGATGTAGTAGATGTGAATGGTGAAGATGCCGTACTCTCCAGTCCAGTCGAACAGGCAGTCGGGAGCGCGGGGGATGATCACCTGGAATTATTTTTGCGGAAATTTGCTAGATTTATTTATTTATTTTATTTATTTCAACTTTATTGCACAAAAAAGAAATGTACAAAGGGTGGACTTAATGCCACAAGGCATTTTCTACCAGTCAACCATCGATCAATTGGAGAGGTCAGTAGTGCGGTGTAAAGAAAAAAAAAAAGAAAACTAGATAATTGAAAATAAAAAAAAATACATACATATTCACACATTTATACCTATAAGATACATATAATAAAAATATAATAAAATAATTTGTAAAGGAATAATAAAATTAATATAATTCTTTAACCCTTGACAAAAAAGAGCTTTTACGCGTAGCTTTAATGAAAGTTTACTAGGAGCTTTCCTTAATTCTACTGGCAAGCCATCCCAAAGCCTTATAGCCTGAACCACAACAAAATAGGACACAAAACCAGAGTCATGTGCTGGAGTATGCAGGCTCAGATTGTAGGTAGAACGCTAACACCTCTCGTGCAAGGAACCAAGATACTGAAACTAAAATTTTAAATATTCTGGGACACAAGGATCATTGAGAACTGAATATAGCATGCAAAGTATTCTGACATATCTCGTTGTCAGATCGGCAGCCATCGTAACTGTCTACGATAGTGAGACACATGGTCGTATTTACGCAAGCAGTAGATGAAGCGAATACAGTTATTGAGCATATGATCTATTTTGTTAAGGTGTACTTTGTTAAGGTCTGAACAACATACGTCAGCATAATCGATGATTGGCACTATCAGAGAATTAATAAGAAGCAACTTAGTACGTACTGGTAGAACATTTTTGAATCGGTATAACATACGTAATCCAGCTGACACTTTTCTACTCATCTCCTCTACGTGTCTGTCTCACTTAAGAGCAGTGTCTATATGTAGACCAAGTTTTCTGATAGATGAACAGAATGAAATCCTAGAATTATTGAAATGTAACGGTGGGCACATAAGTAATATCCATCTTATTCAGCTGTCGCGGACTACCCACAATAATGATCTTTTTACTTTAACATTGCGAACTGGTGCGAATTTATCAAATATCGATGTTACTATTTTACAGAAGATACCAAGTTTGTCATTAATCGACTCGGCTGCAAACACTAATGACCAATCAACTTGCATTCTTTGTTAAAGAGTTCGAAATCGATTTGTTTATAACTTAAAATTTTTACAAATTTGGGCGGTTGCTTCAATATTTGTGATTTTATTGTTGTATAGAGAAGATTATGTCTTGAAAAACCTGGAGCTACCACCTGACAATGACTGATAATGAAAGCGGAGAAGCTATTATCACATCTAACCAGGTATCAGGAGAGCCGCAGTTATGATGAATTGCATTGAGTGGGAGGATTTCCAAGTTAAATGTTTTAGTTATGTTTTGTAACCTATATGCTCGAGATTTTTTTACAAGAAAATCTGTATTCAAATCACCCATGATAAAGTGATATTTAGTGATATGAATTCTCTCTTATGTTCTCTGATATGAAGAAACTCAATGGCTACTCTCTCCAGAACAGACTCCATATCACAGAAATGATCAGCAGTCGGTGGACAATAAATTACTCCAACGCAACAGGTTAATCCGTTTAAGCACAACTCAATGAAGATACATTCCGCGGTGCGTGCGTATTGACCAGGTGACATAGAAATAATTTTATGTTTAATAGTGGAGTTGAGATGGATTGCTATGCCACCACCACCTTTCCCCAATCTATCATTACGAATGAGAGTGTATCCTGTTACATTATATAAATCACTACTAAGATTAGGTTTGAGCAAAGATTCAGATTTTAATAGAACGTGAACAATGTCAGGATTGAAAATGCTTAGGTCAGTGAAATGTTGAGGAATGCTTTGAGCGTTCAAATGACAAATATTGATGTTATCTAAAGATAAAAAGTTATTAAGGTTCAGCGGAGAAAGGGAATCGGTTTCCGTATCACTCAGGGAGCACAAGGTAACTTCACTACCAGAAGTACTAACAGAATGAAATGAATGATCTGACATCATGCAATAATAAAATAATAATAAAATAAAATAATTGATAAACGAATATATATTATAAGTAATTATTATAGATAAGGTTCTATATTAAATAATACAAATCTTGAAAGTAGGAAGAAAGGATAATAATAATGTTAAGATAAAAACTATTAATAAATAAATTGTCTACACGCCGGCAATTCGAAAAACAACTACTAAATATTGCATTAAAATCATTGCTGATTGAAAATACTGCAATTATAGATACACAACAAAGCTAATTTAATAAACTGTAGGGTCAGCAACAGAAACAAAACGAGACAATATGAAAGTAGTCAATTATGGATAGAGAACATGCCTTAGTTCATTTAAAGGAGCTAGTTTACTTGAAAAATATTTTTTTTGATTAGTTATTCGTTGAAATTCTTGTTTTGATAAATAAAAATAGTTTGATCTGAAGGCTTACACTCAGACCCTCCTTATCAGCTGGCGGGTTCTCGAAGTACTTGTGCTGGTTGTCGACCTTTCCCACGACCTGCACTCCGGAGCCGATCAGCTAGCCATCATTGATAAGCGTGAACCAGGGGAACAGCTCGTCACAGGAAAGCTCGGTTGTGAAGTTGTAGAAGTAGTGGGTGCCTGAGAGAAGAAGAGATGACCACTGTTAATAGAGGTATGTTTGTTCTGTTGAACAACATTTTTTTTTTCACAGGTTAGATGGAAGAATAACGTATAATCAGTATTTCAATTAAAATCGTGACAAATTTTTGAAAGTTTTTTGTCAATCTTTTAAAAAAGTTAGGTTTCAACTCTACATTCAATATATTTTTTGTTATTACGCTATTATCTCATTTATTTATATGAATGCAGAAGGATAAATATAGGTGAAATTACAGTACAAAATGTAAATACAAAACTTCAGCTTAATCCTATGAAAAAACAGGCTTGAAAATGTATAATTAATGTGGAAAATCAAGCTCACCCATGAAAGGCACGCAGTTCTGCAGAGTGTAAGCGGTGTTGGACACTATCTCGTCTTCCTTAAGGGAGATTTTCATCTGAGTTCCCTTGGGACCACGAACGTACACGCCATCGTCCTGCAGGGTGCCACCGGCGGGGTCCCGGGTACCTGCCAGCAGCTTTTCTGGAATCGGGGATGAAAAAGATTGTAATAAAGTTTTAATTTACTTCGCAGAAGCTTTCAGTATCTTGCTAAAAGGATCCCGCGTGGGTTACCGCGAAGTTTACCACCACGGCGCTCTTGGTTTAGCTAATTCGTGCTTCTTCTTGAGATACTTCTCAAACTGGTGAAAGTTTGCTTATCAACTTCTGACCTTCTTCGTCCTGATTTCTCATGAGGAGAAACAGCTCAGCGACGGTAGCTACCCCAGTCCACATGCGAATATTTCGAAGTAAAATTTTTCTCTGGTGAATGGTAAATATACATATAGTATTAACCCAACATAAGACGCAAATAAGGAGTGAAAGATAAATATTATTTAGCATAGATTACAAAGAAATAGATTAGAGTAGAGTGAAAATGTAGGTATCTAATTAATTTGATATACAATCATTTCATAATACTTTGTTAATCTAAATAGTTTTCCATAACAAGCACAAGCGAATGCTATGCTTATCACCTACGTATTTATCATTGTATTAGATCTGTTCGACCACAAAGAACCACTGAACTTATTCATCCACTGTTATAAATCACAACATTAACCTACCAATTTTCTGTAGAGCCTACGCGAATCACAGCGACCTCAGCCACATGTCTTGATAACATTTTTACAAATTTAATGCCATGTACAAAGTCAGTAATTAATAAACTACAATCAGATCATAGTGGGCAGTTGGCCACTTTTGATATTGGGCTAAAAAAGACTTTAAAAAGAGAAATTACCTTTATACCCATGAATGAGAGACGGCTTGAAACATTTAGGAAAAATGTATTTGAAAAAACATTTAAATTAGATTACTGTGCAGATCCTATTACTCAATATAACTCTATTCATAATATAATAAGAAATGAATATGACTCTGTTTTCAAAAAAAAGAAAATATGTATAAATAATAATTTATTTAGGTTTAGTGACTGGGCAACAGTGGGAATATGCAGAAGTAGAAATAGATTATATGAATAGTACAGTGAAAGAACTTATAATCATAATAAGACATTTTATGAATATGTTAAAAAGTATTCAAAACGAGTTTTCAGTGTAGCTAAATCTAATTACATTAATAATAAAATTAAATATAGTACTAACATTTCAAAAAACTGCATGGAATATAATTAATCAGGAAACTGGGAAAGCAAAAGAACCACACACCAAATATAATTTAAAAATTAATGATAAAGTGTTGTCAACTGACAAAGAAGTTGCTGAAGCATTTGAAAATTTTTTTACTGCCATCTGTGTCAACTACTTCGAGTATTAATTCATGTTCCACTCTTGCACAGTCACTGCTAACGGAAAATGTAAATTCATGCAATATTGATTTTATTTTTAAACATGTTACTGTTCCACAAGTTTTAAATGCATTTAAAAGCATTAAAGTAAAAATACTGCCGATTTAGATGGGATTTCTGTTAAAATTATTGAATCTGTCATTGATGGTATAGCCCCGTATTTAGCCAGTATATTTAATGACTGTGTTGATAATGGTGTTTTTCCTGATTTAATGAAATTGAGTAAGGTCATCCCAATATTCAAAGCAGGTAGTATGTCTGACCCTAATAATTTTAGACCTATATCTATTCTACAAACGCTCAGTAAGATTTTTGAAAAATTAATTTTAAATCAATTACTTTCTCATTTTTACGGTAATAGTTTAATGAATTTTAAGCAGTTTGGTTTCACGCGGGGTCGCTCAACAACCGATGCCGGTGTTGAGCTCATCAAACACGTATTCAGCGCCTGGGAGGAGTCGTGTGATGCTATTGGTGTCTTTTGTGACTTGTCCAAGGCGTTCGACTGTGTGGATCATACTACTCTACTCATGAAACTGCACAGAAAACAGAAAGTTGCAATAAATGGAGAAAAATCATCAGGATCGGCAGTGACAATGGGTGTGCCCCAGGGCTCAGTTCTCGGTCCTTTCCTATTTTTAGTTTATATTAATGATCTGCCATCGGTCGTTAAGAATCAATGCGAGGTCATATTGTTTACTGACGATACTTCCTTCTTGTTTAAAATCAAAAGACAAGAAATTGACTATCGAGCGGTGAACAAATGCATCTCCAACACAGAGCAGTGGTTCTCAGCTAATAATTTGCTCCTCAATGAAAAAAAAACGAAATGTGTTAAATTTACATTGCCAAATGTTAAACAGGTAAACACAAACATTGTAGTTAAGAGCCAGGAACTGACTCCTGTAAACTCAACTGTATTTCTGGGCATAACCTTAGACGCCAAACTGCAGTGGGGACCGCATGTTGATGGTTTAGCGAAAAGGCTTGGCTCTGCCGCATATGCTGTTAAAAAAATCAGACAAATTTCAAATGAAACAACTGCTCGATTAGTCTATTTTGGTTACTTCCAGAGCCTCATGACATATGGTATTCTGTTGTGGGGGAGTGCTGCCGACATCGATGCTATATTTATTCTGCAGAAAAGGGCTGTTCGCGCAATCTATCAGCTCGGTCCAAGGGTGTCACTTAGAAGTAAATTTAAGGAAATAAATATTCTTACCTTCCATTCACAATATATTTTAGAAAATTTAATGTATGTTAAAAAGAACATAACCTTGTTCAAAAGAAAAAAAGATCTGCACAATGTTAACACAAGAGGAAGAAATATGCTGGCAGCTCATAATAGCAGGCTTCATAAAGTCACTAACTCATTCATGGGTCAATGTATACGCTTTTATAATAAGGTTCCTGAGGATATCCAAGGTCTTCCTATTGACAAATTCAAAGAAACTATAAAGGAGAAGTTGTGTGCTAGAGCATATTATAAACTATCCGATTATTTGGATGATAAAAGCCCTTGGGTATAATCCCCTCATTAACAGGATTGTACTAGTATTTGTAACAAAGCATGTGTAATGTGTCTGTTTGTGCGATGAGTTCTTCGTCCCGATGAATATCTAAAGCGTCATTGTCACTAAAGTACGTCTTCTTATGGTAGCGTCGGGTGACGGGTCGCTCACTTCCCTCTAATATGGTTGAGGAGGGCGATGGCTGGATCCCGCGTTAACTCGTGAACGGGTGCCGTTTGAGGGTGTTCGTCGTTTGGATACTTGGGGGGAGGGAGACTTGCCGAGCTAACAGATGCAGAAAAGAATAATTTTGTATAGACATAAAGAGACTCTGTAAATTTATTTTGAAAAAAAATATACCCGTGAAGTTTCTTGCCAGTTCTTCTTCACGAAGGTTTTTTTCGAACTGGTGGTAGAATCATGTTTTATTTGACGTCAATAAGAACAAGTAATTGTCAATGTTGAGAAATAAATATTTGAATTTGAATTTGAATTTAATAATAATAATAATAAAATTTATTTATTTCACACTCAGTAAAAACTTAACAAGTATGTAGTAAACATAAAGATATAAAAGGTCTTAAGTCTTAGTGTCACTTGTATCTAAACTAGGCTGAGCCTGTGTCTTAGATACAAGTCCCTACCCGTGGTTACCATTACATTTATTTTCATGTGTTTCTTACTACTTAAAGATAAGAATTACATTGATCTTATACAAGTTTTAAAGGTTACAGATTTTAATAATATTTGCCAAACTATCTTATTATGGTAAACAAATCCTCAGTTTGTACATAATCTAACGTTTTAAGCCAAGAACTTAATAGTTTTTTACATGCATTGGTATTTGAGCTGTACAAATTTAAAATCTTATTTAATTTATTATAAAAGAATGGGCCGAGAAACATTTGGAATCTATTAATAAAAGAGGTCTTAAAGTTAGTAGTTGGGCAAACTTTGTTCCTTCTTCGAAGTTCTAACAGTTTGGGATCAAAAGTAAGCTTTTTGTGCTGAAGCATGACAGTATCCCGGATGAATAGTTGTCTCACTGTCATAATGTCGCAATCAGAGTAAAGTTGTTTCGTTGGATACCTGAGGGGTTTAAATAGCATCACCTTAAGCAGAGCTCTCTGCGCCTTTTCTAATTTTAATAAATGTGTTTTATTCGTTCCACCCCAAGACGTGGTACAGTATGTTAATAAAGACCTAGCCATAGCATAATATAACGTAATTAATAGTTTGTGATCAGCAACATGACGAAGAGTTTTAAATACATATATAAGCTTTCTTATTCTTCCCGATAGCAAGTCAATGTGAGGTTTCCATGTAAAATTACTGTCTAACAGCACTCCTAAGTATTTAACAGTATTCGTTCTTTGCAAGAAATTGCAGCGACAAGACACATTGACGTTGGGCCCAACTGGACACGTGTGCACTTGTATCGTAAAGTTGTTATTAGGCAGATGTCTTTGTGTTATACCGAAGGTTACGAAATTAGTTTTGGATGCATTAAGTGTGAGCGAGTTTGAGTTTAGCCACTTGTAGATTTCTCGCAACCCAGTTTCAGTATTGGTCCCAACCTCATCCCATGATTTTCCATAGAAGATTATTGCGGTATCATCCGCAAATGTAAATATTCGGGCGTTATTAATTCTCATGTTGCAAAGATCATTGATGTAAATGAGGAAGAGGCTAGGACCGAGGACACTGCCCTGGGGCACACCGTGGGTGACTGGTAAGTCAGAGCTAAAGTGACTACCTATTTTAACCCTTTGTGATCGATTTGTCAGATAATCAGAAAAAAGTGCCAGACACTTGCCACGAATCCCGATGTTTTCCAACTTCTTTAACAACTTAGGAACAGAGACCGTGTCAAACGCCTTTGTTAAATCTAAAAACACACCTACACATTTATTTCCCGAGTCCAACTGAGATGCAGTAAATTCAGACAGATCAGATACAGCATGAGAAGTAGACGTATTGGGTCTAAATCCATACTGGTTCCGTGAGAGTACATTTTGTTTTTTCAAGAAGGATAGAAGGTTTTTATTAATGATTTTCTCTAGAATTTTTGAAAGAGCAGGAAGCACTGATATTGGGCGATAATTACTGACACAATCTCTGTTTCCTACTTTGTATATTGGATGTATTATGGCTCTTTTAAAAACATCGGGAAAAACACCTGTTGTCAAGCACTGATTAAAGATATGGGTTATAGAAGGTACAATTAGATGTTTAGCCATTTTAAGAACTCTAGTTGAAATGCCGTCCCAACCTACTGCACTATCACTTTTTAAGTTAATGAGAGTAGACATAACTTCAGCCTCAGATGTGCCCAATATGACCATTGAGTTTTTAGGTACAAATGACCCAAAACTTTGTCTGTCGGAATTTGGGTGCTTATGATTTATTTGATTAGCTAGTTCTTCTCCGATATCTACGAAAAAACGGTTAACTTTGTCTATGGATTCTTGAGGGGTATTACTAATTTTAAGAAGATCACTAGGTTGGCTATTTATTTTCCCTGCATTAATTATAGTTTTTATGGTTTTCCAGGTTTGTTTAGGGCTATGAGCGTGTTTTTTTAATTCATTTTGTTCATATGTTCTTTTTAGTCGTTTAAGTAAGTTATTGCAGTAGTTTTTGTACCTTGTATATGTTATTTTAAGTATTTCATTGTCAACATCATTCTTACATTTCATATGCAATTGGTCTCGGTTTTTTATGCAGCGTATAAGACCTGGTGTAATCCATGGTTTTATGCACCGTTGTCGCCGTGGGACTATTGTTGTAACGGAATTTGTTGTAATACAATTAGCGATCATATCTACGAATTTGACTGCTGCACTGTTCACGTCACGCAACTGTATAACTCTATTAAAATCACATTTTTCTATATCCGCTAGCAGTTCGGCGTAATTTATTTTGGTTCTCGTAAAATTTTGATTGTGACGGATTTTAGAGTGTAGCTCGAGGCATGTAAGCACAGATGAATGATCCGTCAAGGGTGCATTAAAAACTAAAGTAGTCGATGGCTGTTTAGATTTAATCATACAATGATCAAGGCAGTTGGGACCCCTTGTAGGATAAACATGCGAAGCTAAGATTCCGTGACTTGCTAATAAGTTAAGGTAATCGGGAGCGTTCATGTCATTACTTCCAGGAATAATATTAATGTTAATATCGCCTAATATGAGTATATTTTTACATGTTTTGTTTGAAGTAAGAAGTGCGTCTAATGAGTTTAAGAAATTGGTGATATTAGCCTTTGAGGGCGATCTATACATAGCTACAATTAAGGTATCATTTTGAATTTGTATTAACATACAAGACGCATCTGCAAGTTTATACTCAACGGTAGTGTAATAAATATCATTTTTAACATAGACTACTACTCCGTCATTTTGGTTAAGGTTGTTAGCAGTATAATGTAAGGTGCAGTTTTGCAGTTCGGGGAAATTGATTACTTTTGAGTTCCAACTTTCTGTAAGAATATAAATGTCACAGTTAAAACCCATTCTAAATCGTAAAGTCTCAAAGGAAGAAAAGTTTTTTAAAATGCTGCGTATATTTTGGGTCATAATTTTAAGAGATTTATTTTTTTTGGTGTGATATATTAGAGATTTACAAGATTCAGGATTGCAAAGATACGAGTTACCAACTGTTATGTCATCTATATTTTCAGAATTAGTATTATTATTACATAGATCGAATTTTGTTTTTAATATATACAATCAATACCACTCGAAAAACCAATGCATGACACATTAAAATAATTACTGGTTTTATTCTGTCCAAAAAATAAAAATGTGATATAATTATTATTTTTTTTGATTCTTGACAAAAATTGAGGCAAAAATTATTGATCATTAGTTTGTTTAAAATTAAAGAAAATGAGAAAAACAAAAGCATGAGTGATATGCATGCACAATAGAAATAAAAAAGAAACAAAAATATGTAATTTAAACAGTAATTATTAAACCCAAAAACTAGTCACAGTTTATTATTTTTCAGATTTTCAAGTTGAGATTCGTTTTTAATTTCAATGTGAGGTCCTTCATCAGTTTTACGCATATAAATTTTCCCATTGTTTGTCCAGCAGTACTTGAATCCACAGGCATCGGCTATTCCTCGAGCTAAGAAAAATAGACGCCGGCACCTGCTAGTTAACGATTCCGTTATGAATAGAGGGGACGCCTCGCCGTCGAGTCCAATGGTGGCAGAGGTAATACGCTGGTTGGGGTGTTGTTTATAATATGCTTTTGTAGCCTTGATGACGTCACTCTTCGTAGCTGATTTCATGAACTCGGTTACTAGTGTACATTTACCCGATTTTCCCTTGATGCGAAAAATATCTCGAATATCATCATCCTCAATAGTCACACTTAAAGTTTTGCACATGTTTCGCACTATGTTGCACTGCTCGGTTCTAGTTTCAGTTTTTGAAAATGGCAGGTTTCGAATTTCAATAGAATTAAGTTTAGTTTTCCGCTCCATGTCCTCAATTTTCGCTTCCAGTGCGGTTATCTTGAGTAAGTCATCTTTACGTTTGTGGCTTATATCTTCATATTTGGCTTTTAGGTCTTCATATTGCAATGAAAGAAATTCTAACGACTTCTCTATCTCTTGGTTTGATTTTTGGATAGACACGTTTTGTAATTTTATCTCAGCAACGTCGGAAACAAGTTTATTAAGAATACTGTTTTGAGTAGTATTCCATTGTTCCAATAGTGACTTAATTTCCTCTTTAAAAGAGCTAAGATGCTCTTCACTAGTTTCTCTTCTTCTTTTAAGTCGCTGGGATACAAAAATCGAAGATGAATCTCCGGGGGTAGTTTTGGAAATATCTGAGTCCGAATAGGCAAGCTTTTCGGGAGAAGTTTTTTTTGGAGGGGTTCTCAATAGATTTGACATGATAGCTGTTTAGTATATAATAATTCTGTATAGTTGATTACTTAATATAAAAATACTTAGATACACTGTTTCAATCACTTCAATACAGAAATGGGAGGTAAGCACTTATTTATTTAACAACTTACTGCATTGTTGTTGTCGATCGCTAGATTCTAAACAGCGCCAGTCCAAATTCAGCCTTGTGCGCACTGTATCCAGTTCAAACTTCCGTGAGCTCGGGTCAAGCGTAGGGCGCCCGCTGCTCGCGTTCGGGGTCTACTCAGCTGGTCAAGTCGCGACGATTTAGAACAAATCAGCTTTCCTTCCAGCTTAGAGAGAGCTCCAGAATATATTCTTTTTTCGATATTCAACGTTTAAAAGAAACAAGATAATATAGACTTTCTTAACATACATTAAGGTTCATATTAAAGAAATATACTTTTTAATATCTTTGTTAAAAATTATATGAATAAGCTATGACAACACGTCTGATCCATTCAATATCCACGGTAGAAGTGCCGGTAGAAGTGACGATTTGTACAACAACTCTGTGACCTGGAAAACGCAGCTCTGGTAGCACCCCACAAGATTGATCGGCAAGATAGTGCGGCATGGAGATTCCTGGGGGTAACCCTTTTACCGGGTTAAAAATCAAACGTTGAAATTTGATGATGAACAGTCTAGCACTTACCGTCAGAGGCGAAGAATTGCGTGATAGTCCAGAAGTCGCGGGCGGGCTCGCTGGCGGTCGCAGGCGCAGACCAAAGCACAAACTTGTCTTCAGGCTGGTATACTGTCGTGAAGTCCTCTACTGCGAACTGAACAGTATATTTTTGTTAAATTTGTTTGTTTTGCCTTTTAAATTGAATCTATTTATGTAGGTATGTATTTATTTATAAGTTAAAAAGCAACTCATTGTCAATTGAAAATATGTTAGCCTGATCAGCACCTATGTAAATGTGAATTTTCTCTTTATGTTCAAGGATATTTAAATGTATCGTCGATCGATATTACTCCAAAGCATTTAACATTTTAAGATGATGTGAATGACATCAATAATGGTTGATTAATGAGGGGCATAAAACTTCTTTGTCCCATGCAGTTTGCAAACTACGAGCAGCAAATAGAAATATTCAAATTCTCCAAACTCACAGCAATCTGGAGTCCCGCAATAAACCCGCTTCCGTCGTAGTAATGACACAACACCCTGGTCGGGGCGCAGTAGAGACTCAGCCTGCGTCTCAGGAGCCCTATCAGCGGCGCGGGAGTCTCCTCCCAGCCCGCCGCAGCCGCAGCTGCTGCCGTCCGTGGCAGGTCGAAGAAGTGCTGCTCATTGATCTGGGCGGGGTCGATACCCCATGTTACTGGAATTATGTCCAAGTTGTATATGAATGTAAAATATTAGATTTTCTCTGTATATGATGGTTTAAGATTGAGGAAAGTTGCTCAGAACCGTGGTCTGATCGCTCAGAACCGGGTTTATAAAAAGGAGCAACATGTTATATGCACTAATCACAATCCGAGTAACAAAATAACTAGAATTAATTTAGATTATGTGGACGATATCATTAAGTTCCGAATGTGGTTTCCAATGTGTTGCATCGTTAATTGTGATTACTAAATTACCTACAGTTGCCCTCAGAAAGCTACAAAATTCCTACACATTCTTGTCATAATGATATCATTCCAATATCCTAGAAAAAGCAACAAATAGTTAAGTATATTCACACACTATCAGTGAAGTAAATGAAAAGTATAATATGACTGGACAACGTATATTTATCGCCAAGGTTATCAACGAAATGTTATGGAGATTAAAACCGATTAATTTATTTACTTATTATTTATTTTATAATATTTTTGTTGGAACTACAGTGATAACAAAAAAATTATAAAAATTTTTTTTAAATTCATATTTTTTTTTAATTGTAAAATAGCATACCTCGAAGACCGTCGTACTCCACACCTGAAAAAAATTTTTTAATATGGTTTTAATGAACAGTAGAAGTAGTAATTATACAGATATCATTAAAAGTAAGTTTTTTCTAACAATAATCTAAGTAAATACCAAAGTAAACTTAAATATCAGAGTACTTCAATATTAAAAATATACACCTTGCGCAAAAGCGACAGCCGCCAAAATCACAAGCAAACACTTCATTTTCTTCTCCCTTTCGGTAAGTGCCATTATCTTTCTAATGATTTCAGTATTTATATAAATATTTTCTGAAATCGGTACAAAAAATTGATATTTATCTATATAATTATTTTGTATAATACATCACTGTTCGTCACGATTGTCGCACAGATTGACTCAGATAAGATTGAGTATTAAAATATCTATATTAATCAACAAATTAATTTTAAAAGTTCATCAAAAGGAAATTCATCTAATGATAATTTGCATTTTATCTTACAAAATTAAAATAGCTGTAAAAAGCCTACTCTGCGTTGCCAAGTGAAGGCTCATTTAAACAACCTGCCGTTTCCTAGTTGGAACGTTATTTATTTAAAAAAATTCTGTAGGTTATTCGAATGGAACATTGTGTTTGAAGAATAATACTGACTGTGTTGGACTGACCATTGACATGTTTTTAAATGAAATACGTATTTTTTACGTAGTTCCATAATTCACGCAAAGGTAATTTAACAGGCCGAATATGAAGGGTGTAGATTTTTGCATGTTTATTGATATCAGTCCTTTTGGTCAAGTACCTATATTTCAAGGCTCACACATTGAATATGTTTATATGTACCTCATTTAATAGGAATCAGATATGGTAGTAGTATATAATATACAGGTAGGTAGCAGGTCTGTTTTATATAGTAGATACGTAGTAGGGGTTTCAACGTGTAATTTCGTAATAAAAGATATAGATTTGAGTATAGTATAGTTTATCAAATTAAAAAAAAAATTACCAATGACGTTGTCTATACATTTCTGTCATCTAAGCGGAAGATTATTTAAGACAACTGAGGACTGGTTGAAGGTATTTTATATTACGTACTGCTATATTGTTCAAGTATCGGATTCACTTCTTTGAACGATCGTCGAAATATAACTAAAACCTTACGTTTAAATCAGTAATTGTTATCAATTAAATGTTTTTCACGATATTAAACATTGCAATAAGTGATTTGTGAAAGTTTTTTGGAACATAAGTGCGTCTTAAATAGAGTTTTAAAGGTTTTTAAAAATACAAAAACCTGTTAATTATAAAGTACGCATAACTCAACCGCAAAATTGTACGAGTGAAGTGTTTTGTTAAAACGCGTGAGCGACGCGTTCTGCTTGGCGCTTACGACATTCTTCTCGCGAACTCTGTGTACGGTGGCCTGCTGTTTAAGCCTTAGTTCTATCGAACGTTTAATACTTATATTCAAAAGATTTTAAACAATGCCAATTAACCGATCTCCACCAAATACACCTACGTCGACTATGACTTCAGCAAGTGATGAACTTACTTGTGCTGCTTTATTGCCCCGTAACATCTCACAGGCGCAGTCGGGTTCGACTCCAAATTTAAGCAGCGTCGAAAACGAAAACACTACACGTTTTAAACGGAAGCGAGACGAAAATTGTCCCTTACTTATTGAGGAACTTCGCTCGTTATTGGCCGCGACTACAGCTAAAACAGACAATACATTGATTGAACTACAGTGGGCGATGCGTGAATTGATTGTACAGAACACTGAAATTAAGGAGTCGATGGCATTCATGTCCAAACAATGCGACGAAATGGTTACAAAGATTAAGAATTTGGAACATGAACGCAAGGCTGACAGGAGCCACATTCAGCAGTTGGAGTATATATAGTAGTATAGTAGATAGTCTCGAGCGCCTTTTATTGGCCACTAAAATCGAAGTTCGAAATTTACCAAAGATACAGGGTGAGACAAAAATGACCTTTGTCAAATAATAACAGAAAAAGCTGCTAAAATTCTAGATTTACCAATTCAAAATTGTGACATAAAGGATGTATATCGTGCTGGTAAAAAAGATAATTTATCGCCTATTATTGTCGACTTCGTCAATGTTACTAAGAAGGAGCTTTTTATAAAATTTAAGACAATTTAATAAAAAAGTAAGCTTAATACATCCCACTTCAATGTTACTGGAACCGCGAAGTCCGTGTTTATCACTGAGAAGTTAACAGCAAAGGCACAACGTATCGTTTTCGCCGCGCGTACTTACGCTAAAGAATATGGATTCAAGTATTGTTGGACCTCCCACGGCCAGGTTTTCCTGCGACAGAATGATGGCAAGCCACACTTAACAGTAAGAGATGAAGCAGACCTTCGTATGATAGTTACCAAATGAATTAATCCTTTTTTAAACCTTTTACACTCTCTCAAAAACTACAAAGATCTTTTAATAAAGTTCATAAATAAAACTTGTACTCAATGCGGATATACTTACAACATTTCATCTACAGATATACACACACTAATATATAACATTTACAGAAATATTATACAACATGCACCTCTTATACAAAAATATGTACAAAGACGCCATATTTCATGTCTTTGGAATTATACAATAACCTTACTTGCATTATTTTTCATAATAGAGTTATTAGACAATTTCCCGATATATCAAGTTGCGCAAAGTTTATTAAACTTTAGTAATGGCTAACACAAGTAAAGATTTAGATAAGGGTTTAGATAATTTGTCAGCAGCTACATCATACAACGTTCATACCCAAACCTGTAATTCTATTTTGTCTACGAGAGAACCGCCTTCGCTAAATATAGTGACCCAGAACATTAGGAGTATTTTCCAAATCATGGATAGCTTGCTGGCTCAATTGGCTTCATTTGACTTCGACATTGATGTTTTGGTTCTAACAGAGTGCTGGTTAACTGACTATAAACAAATACCTGTTCTTGATGGATATGTGGCATACTTCTCTAATAAATGCAGCAACCAAAATGATGGGCTCGTTATATATGTTAAAAAGCACTTAAAATGTTTATTAATAGAACCAGATTTGGCTGGTGCAAATTATCTTCTACTAAAAATTGAACCGGAAATTTACCTATTAGCTGTTTACAGATCTCCATCTCTAAATGTATAGATTCTTTTATAAATTCTATTGACAGTGTTATTCGGCCTTTATCCATACAAAAAAACAATTTAATTCTTATAGGTGATATCAATATTGATAAAAAACCAAACAATAAAGATAGGAACAGTGCACCATACTTAAATTTAACTGCAGAACTGGGTATGCTCCCAGCACATACTTTTCCTACGAGGCTGCAAAACTGCTTAGATCACATATTTTTAAAAACTACATTAGACGCGTCTGTATTGGTTATTGAAAGTACTGTAACGGATCATAGTTTAGTTTTAATGAATCTCTGTTTGCGTCAATCTAGGCCTACTTATAATAACAAAACCTCTATGAAAATCAATTTAGATAAGGTAGTTCAGTGTCTTGAACTTGCAGATTTTTCATTCATAGCACCTAGCTCGGATGCAAATGACGCTGCTGCCAAGTTTGTTAATATACTTTCTACAGCCGTGACAAACGTCACAACAACCCATAAAGTACCCTGTAGGAAGAGCATTATAAAATCATGGCTCACTCTAGAACTATTGCGATGTATACGTCATAGAAATAAACTTAATCAAAAGCTAAAAAAAGATCCTAATAATAAAACTTTAGAGTTAAGTTGTAAAAGGTACCGCAATTTTTGCAACTCGCTTTTAAAAAAACTTAAACGGAACTATGAACAATCATTACTAAATAATGCTAAAACAAATAAAGAAAAATGGAATGCCATTAAATCTATTATAAATATTAAAAAATCTACAACAAACGCTGAAAATTTAATAAACTCAAACAACCCGACCGAAGATATCATGAACGTAAATAGCTATTTCACAAATATAGGCAAAGAGTTGGCGAACGCTATTTCGGAATCAGAAAGTACCTTTGGCTACAATTTGGAAACTGAACCTATTTATAACTCTGTTGTCCTTCTACCCCCGGATGTAGCTGAGATAGCGTCTCTTATAAACGGTCTCAAAAGTAGTTCTGCGACTGGCTGGGATTCCATACCTGCAAAAATGCTACAATTCAGCAAACATATAATCGTTCCCCCGCTTACTCAAAACTTTGAACTGTGTTTTGATCATGGTATTTTTCCGACGGTTTTTAAGCAGTCTCTCGTTACACCGGTATACAAGAATGGGGATAGATGCCGTGTCACTAATTATCGACCTATTTCGGTCCTACCATCACTATCTAAATTACTTGAAAAAGCTCTCAATAACAGACTTATATGCTTCTTGGAAGACAACAAAATTTTATCCAGACATCAGTTTGGATTCAGGCCTGGAAAAGGTACAGGAGATGCTATTAGTAAACTGGTGAACCACGTTTCTAGCCTACTAGATGCTAAGAAAAAATGCATTGGCGTATTTCTGGATCTAGCTAAAGCTTTCGATACGGTGTCTGTTCCTAAACTTGAGCATAAGCTTAACCGAATCGGAATCAGAGGTGTGGCGCACAAAATTTTTAAGGATTTTTTAAATGATCGGACACAACAAGTAAAAGTTGGTAATATGATAAGTAATAAAGTGACTTTATCTTATGGGGTCCCACAGGGAAGCATACTTGGGCCTCTTCTTAATATATATAAATGACTTTTGCCACCTTAACCTACTAAATAGTAAAATTTTTACTTACGCGGATGATACCGCTATTATATTTCATGGGCAGCGTTGGGAGGAGACTCGGCGCCATGCAGAACTGGGGCTTCATGAGATTGGTAATTGGCTCGCAGCTAGCAGTCTTACACTTAATGTAACCAAAACCAAATACTTGCAATTCAACATTGCAAAAATCAGTCCTGTTAACGTGGATCTGAAATTTCACTCCTGTCAATTACCCCTCAGTGCCAATTGTACATGTCCTATAATAGAGAGATCTTCTTCCGTTAGATATTTCGGTATAATTTTGGATGACAGTATGAATTGGCTAGCTCACATTGGTCTTGTGTTAGAAAACTTATATGGGTTTTTAAAAAATTAAGACATTCAGCAGACCTTAAACACTTACGTTTAGTTTACTATGCTTTAGTACAATCAGTTCTTGGCTACTGCATTGAGGTCTGGGGTGGTGCATGTAAATCGTATATTTTACCGCTTGAAAGAGCTCAAAGATCCTTATTAAAAACGATGACATTTCTACAAAATTATTGTATGAGAAATGCCAGGTACTGTCAACTAGACAACTCTATGTTTTTAGGATTCTATTAAAGAAACATAAATTAATTCCATATGATAAGAGCTCGTACAATAAAAAAAAGGACAATCACCAACGTATGCCGATCATTAAAATATCGTTCGGCTCATGCAAGGCGACAGCAAAGTAATATGTCTATATTGCTATATAATAAAATAAATAAAATATTAAATATATATCCCCTTTCCAGTCGTGAAGCTAAGATTGTGCTAAAAATGTGCCTCATGACATTAGACTATGAACAAACAGAGTCTTTATTATTATAACCCCCTTTATAATCTATGTTTATATATTTTTATTCGGTACTTGATGTAATTTTGTATTATTTTTTAATTTTATACACTTAATAAAATAATGGCGTCTTTCGTGCATACATACATCAGATTTATACACACCTTCTCCTACACACACCTATTTACACACAGCTACATACCTTCACACAACATATTAATACACATCCTCTTACACTCCCTCTGAGTATACGCATTGAATTGTTATTTTTGTTGAAGTAAATCAGTCTGAAATGTAAAAGACTATGCACTATTGTTTTTTCATTTAACCTGTCTTTTACTCGTTTTGTTTACTTTATTTACAAAAAAAAATGTATTTAATTTTGCCGATAGAGGACACTGGCTTTTGTCTCACAGATATGTTATATATTTATTACAAAAGTCAGGGACTTAACCTGCAAATGTATTTTTACTGTGGATTAAAGCTTATTACTATTATTATAAAGTAGAAAGTCGTTTGGGACGAGGTCCGGCAAGCTCGGATAGCTTCTGCAGTTCTGGTAGTGAGAAAACTGTTTCGCGAGCAGTGTCATGAAACAGGAATGATGACGATTATTTGAGAAGTTGGTTGATTTTGATGCGATTTTTGCCAGTATTGTTCGCAGTTCCACACAAAAGACACCTGCTGTGACAGTTTTTAGGCTGTAGTAAGATACGACATAATGCGACTACCAAACTCAGTTACAATCTTTTTTTTGTGCAGCTTATCTTCAGGGCATTGTTGAAGCGCTTTGCCAGGATCAGCAACAGCGTTGTCCACTTGCAATTATCATAAAGGATCAATTTTTCTGAACTTCACAACATGCACTTAGATTCTCTGAACCAACTATTTTCCTAACCCCCGGTTGTTGTTAGTTCTGCTATCAAAGATAATATTTAAGTATCTTTATGGAATATTCCTTCAATTCGTTCTCCTTTTGTCTTAAAAACTGTTACAGAAGATAACGTTAAGAAATCCATTGCCTGCATAACATCTCCTGCTATCGGTGAGGATAAGCTGTGTTCAAAAACTTTGATATTACCGACTCTGCTACCAGTACTGACACATATTTTTAGTTTTCCCTAACAATCAGCACTTTTCCCACTTCTTGGAAACATGCTTATGTTATTCCGTTACCCAAGATTCCCAACCCTAGTTCTCTCTCCCATTTTCGTCCAATATCCATCCTACCTTTTCTCTCCAAAGTGCTTGAGCATATCGTACACGCTCAACTCTCAAAGTTTCTTGTAGACCAAGGGTTTCTCAAACTGGGGTACGCGAACTCCTAGGGGTTGGCCATTCGACGGTAGGAGGTTCGCGACATGATTTATGTAATGGTGGCTAGACTTAAGGTTAAAATTACTCCTAAAATCGACTCAATTTGCGCAAAGAAACTAGTCACCCATCGCATGGAGTCAAAAACTTTTTTCTTTTTGGTGCTGTATTTGATACCTTTAATTGAAATAATAAACTAAATTTTTTTCGCAGCCAAGTTTATTATTTTCTTTAGGGAAAATTATAAGGGGTTCGCGTGTCATATGAAAACTTTAACAGAGATACGTGGAGCTATAAGTTCGAGAAACCCTGTTGTAGAAAATAACCTACATAGAAGTTTTCAATCCGGCTTATGACCAGGGCACAGAACAACTTTTGCGCTTATAAATGTCACCGACGATATTCGTTGGTCCATGGAAAATAGGTCGCAGCGGGTTCACCATGGTGAGTCTCACTGTAATTGGTGTCTTCTTGTGGCGGGGGTGCCTCAGGGGGTTCTCTCCCTTCTGCTCTTCTCAGTATTTACTGACTCTATTACCACAGTTTTTTGGGTAATTTCCACCTTTATGCTGATGATTTGCAGGTTTTGCTTTCCTAGATACTTCAGTAACTATTGCCTCTGTAAATGAAGATCTAAGCCGCATCAGTAACTGGGCTAAATCATACGGCTTGTGTGTAAATCCAAGCAAATCAAAAGCCATGATTATCGGCAGTCGGCATTAGTGTGGCTGCATCGATTTGACCAATTTGTCCTTTGTTGTCCTTGATAGTACTCCTATTAACTTCACTGAGACAGCTAAAAACTTAAGGGTTCTATTTGATTCTTGTCTCACTTGTAATGCAAATGTCAGTGAAATCAGTAGAATAGTATATTATTCTTATCATAAGCTCAAGTGTCTTCGGAGTTTAGTCTTCTAGTTTGATCATATCTCTGAACACCGTAGACAACTCCGGTGGCTTCCCATAAGACATCGTAGAAACGCCCGCAGTACTCTTTAACGCCCTTCACAACCCGTGCTCTCCGCGTTACCTGAGTGACCGATTTTCCTTTATGCTCAATAAAGATGAGCATTGCAGTGTGAATAAGCGCACTTTATTAAAATTAAATGCACATAAAACAGACTTCTTCTCCAACTCCTTCACAATACACGAGGTAAGTTTGTGGGATTCATTACCATACGAAATCCGGGAATCCGAAATTGTATCCTCATTCAAGAAACGAGTAAGAGAACATTACTTGTCGAATATTTAAGTCTCTGTCATTACTTCACTAGTTATTTACAAGTTATTGATTTATATTTATGTAGGTATGTATATATTTATGTATGTGTGTTAATTGTATTTTCTATGGATGTATTTTTTATATGTATGTATGCACACTAAATTTGCTCTTTTTACACTCTCTAGTCTCAGGTGTGCTGGAAGAGATTTCTGTTGGAAATAAGCAGTTTCTTTGAATAATAAAGTATATTGTATAGTTATTATTATATGTTTGTCATATTAGTATATTAATGTCATAATAGTATAGGTAATTAAGTATTAATTTTTCATCAAACTGTCATCGAGAAAAATTTAAATTTATTTTTGTTGCTTTCTTGTCATTTGTCGTCAGGTAAACTATTTATAAAGGATGGTAATCGTTTTGATAATTTTCTGTCACCATAATAATTATTTACTTTGGGTACTTCATTTATACTTTATTGCAGTTTATTTAGTGAGGTCTGCTGGTAGAAATTTATCTTAAAAGTAAGCAGTACATTTTTCGACAATAAGTCAATAAGTAATTTTATAACTATGTAGGTATTTTTCGAAGTGTGAACAAAAATAAATGAATAAACAATTGAAAGTCAAATACCGAAAGCCATGACTTTTTAAATTTAAAATGTTTAAGTTTTGTATGGTAAAAGTTAACTCAAGTATTTGGCACCATGCAGCTTTAATTTCTATTCAAAATGGCAAGTGCGTTGAAGCGGCAACTTCATATTTATAGCCCTTAAAAAAAAAGATCTTGCTACAACATAATTCTAGTACTTAGTGAATTTAATGTACATTTTCTATTTAAAAATGTTTAAATCCAGAAATATATTTTTAAGTTATTTTCAATGTTGATTATAATTTCTGCAAAAACAATTTGTAGGTTATTTTGTGTGTATCGTAGCAAGATCAGATATTGTGCGGCGAGAGAGAAGAGTGCTCATTTAGAAAAGTTCTAATCTATTTTCATATTTGAGTGATTTTCGTCGAAATTTGTTCTAGATAAAACTACGTAGATCACGCCTCCGAATGCCTTGAGTTAGCACTGCTAACCTCATAATGCGATCGACTGCAGTGCGGAGCCATGGAGACGCTACTTCTTAAATACCTCCAAGTTTCTAAGTTAATGTAGTCATTTTTAGGTTATTAACAACCTCTTCTATGTATCTTTTGCAAAAATACCTATAGGTAGATAATATAGACATCGACAAAAAATGTTCAATCGTTGCATGATTGCCAACCTGTTTAACTTTCATCACACCTGGTGGTAAACGATGATGAAAACTATGTACACGCCCGTCCATGCGGTACCTTTCACTCTACGCTTGAAAGCTCCAGGATTAAGTTTGTCTTCATTTATGGTATGGTGAAACAGACGCACGCAGATCATTCCTGTCTTTGGCGACCGGATCTTTGCGATGGTTCCCAACATTTTTGAACCATGTCTGTGTTTCAACCTGTCGTCCGATGTTAAGTTTCGATGTGATGGTCATGCCCAGAAGCCAAATACACTTTGCAAAGTTGGCTTTGGGTTAAATAAGCTCTTCTTACTGGAGAAGAGACACGCGTGGGTTTTCAAAGGGTTGAAGGTGACGTTATTGACTTCGCCCTAATCGGAAACGCTACGTAGAAATGGCTACATAAAAGCTACGTATTAGGTCGTTTTTAAGCTGGTAAATGTATATAAATCAAAAGCATAAATATTTCAAAAATACGAAAATACTATTTCCGAGTACAAGATACGAGTAGAGTACGAGAAGATGAATAAGGGATTTTAAATAGATGGCGAAAATACGTACTTTGGATCTTGTAAGAGTCTGTATTTCAAAAACCTACTTCCATCTAAAGTGCGTAAGTTTACTTTTTGATGGCTGTTCTTAGATAGCTAGATATTGAAAAGGTGGATGTTAACGACCGCCCATAATGAATAGATAAAACCTACTAAGTAGGTGTTCCAAATAAAAAATATGCAAGGTTTTATTTCCAACGCCCTCTGCACACGTATACCTTAACTAAAACAGTTGACAAAACATACAACATTCACAAGCAATAGAGGACTCTGGTTACAAAACTCAAAATCAACGAAGATTTTTCAAATTACTACTGAAGTATATACCTAGATATAGCGGTAACGTTTATTTATAATTACGGGAATATAGGTAGGTAGATGAAAGATTAAAAACAAAAAATGTAGGTAAACTCACGGCTGTACGAAGCACGTCAGAATGCGACGAAGTAAAGAGGCCGATATAAATTAAGAAGAAAAGAATATATTTGAAAATATCGAATGACATAAAATAAATAAAAGAAACAAAATACATTTTGACTTGCTCTGTCATCGGATTAAGATGTAGTCGATTGAGTAAATGAAAATAAAAGGAATAAGTTATTAAAATTAATATTTAAATTGGACTTTAGGTACTGTTCCTACTTTATAGCCATGTTGGGATCTAGAATCAAAATCAAAATAATCTTTATTGCTGAAAACAACAAAATTATCCGTTATCATATTTTACTGTGTAACAGCATGCAATGTCAAATAACAAATAAAAAAAATATATACATTTTCGTTCGGATGGCAACTTATTGTATAGTCTTATTTACATACATTCACTATATCTTTTGCATATTTCTGATTTCATTGTTGACAAACATAGCTTATCCGGAAATCTTGTATTAAAATTACAGAAATCTCTTTCTGTTTTAAAGCAATCAGGATTCACTTTTACAAAAGTACTACATTGATAAATATAAATGCACGGAAGTGTATGCAATGTCATTGACTTAAATAATGGTTAAATAAGGCTGTGTATCAGACTAAGACTTGAACGCAGCTCCACGGCAGCATTCAAGCAAAACATACACTGCGTATCCACTCACCAATAAAAACGTGTTCCTCTCCTCTTTGCCCGCATCCCAATTTTTTGCACAAGCCTAGTTGCAGATGGCACGCGCATATTTTCAAAAACTGGTTGTGTGTTATTAGCTTGTTGTCGAGCCACCGGAACTGCCAATCACCCGGTTTACCCTGAGGTATCCCTGAATTCCAACAAATGGAATGATACGCCTCGGAACCTTGAGACCTACAATTAGTTGTAATATCCGGAACCAACCAGTTCTATTCCTGAAAACGTTAGCTTAGTACAGGAAATTCCATATTCGATCAATAACAGATTACAAATTATTAGAACTAATATTTAGAACCGCCAACCTTCTAGGTGGCTTCCAAGGCGGTCCAATGTAGAGTCGCAGAAGGTGGAGAACATTTGATATGATATGAAGACGCGACGGGCTTAAAAATTTATCAATTGTATTTCGTATTTCTTCAGAAATTTGGTCAGAGGCAAGGTATTGTCATAGCTGGTAAAGGGGCACATGACCTACCTTCAAGGCATCCGTGCCCATGCCCATCGTTAGCCGATTATTGTTTCAAATATTCATCGTTAAGAATATTAAGACCTACGGCAGGCAAAGCATCCCAACGTTGCCGCCTGTAGACTTCGACAAAATATTAATATTTGCCTACGACGTCGTTAGCATAAACTGGATATACCTAGAACTGATGCGATGTACCTACTTACTTACAAATTATTCAAAAAGTTAAATCCTTCCACATTCTGTTGTCTTTTTACACTTATCTGCAGTTAACTAGATAGTTAGATTGCAATCGCTATTAATCCATGTATGGTAGGTACAGATCTATATCTTTATTAATAATGTTCATTAATCTATTGTCATTTATGATTTGCCATTTTGTTTATTCGCAAAGGTCCAACGCGGCGACTGCCGTCGACATAAAAAAGCTGCGTTATTTAGAAAAATCACAGTCAATTGTTAGTATTAAAAAAAGAATTGGATTGCTGAAACTGCTTTAAAGTGCCTGAAAAGAATAAATGCAATTTAAAATAAATAAGAAAAGTAATATGTATACGCTAATTAAATAAATATACAAAAAAATATATGTTCACTGTCAGATTTTCACATCGCTTTTTTTAAATTAAAATACCGACCGCTTTATGAATTACCAACCTTAATAATGCGCGGTTTTCACGTATTAAATAGTAAAGTAAAACTAAATTTTAACATAATTTTAAGTTACTACATTGCACTTGTGTGTCCGCATGCATTACGCTCGTAAGTCCAATAAAGATGAACTCAAGGAAATCGTCAATTCTGTACTTGGATTTGTCAATAGCGAGATTTTGGCCAAATTCAGAGAAGTATTGTTTCGGAAATTAAAATCTCTAGAAGAATACGGTTTCTTCTGAAGTTTTTTTGTATATTCCGCAAGTATTCTTACTTTAAATAATCTTCAACAAATTTTAGAGTATAAACTCCACTCCTACGTTTTGAAAAAAAAGAAAGAAAAAAAGTGGGAAATAAATACGAGCTTTTGCCGCCAACCGCTTAACTAAAAAGTGTCAAAAAGTGTAAAGTGAGAATCCCCGCGCCTTATCGATAAATAGAACGAGGCCTAATCTACATAATCACTTGCGTACTAAATTTTAACTTAACACTTGTCACTTAATTCACTGTTTACATGTAACTTTTACCTAAAAATTAAGTTATCGACTTAACTACTTAATTCGTGTAATCCAGCCATAAGGATGTTTGATTTGCAGGCGCCGCAGCCAAGATGCCAGTCGATGATCGCTAACGCTGTAGAAAGCTTGTGAACTGTATGGAGCACATCGTTGTATCACGTGATGCTCCATGAATTTTACGTGTTTTCTATAGCGTTAGCCATCACGGACTATGTACTTATTAATTTATTTAAAACAAATGAGATATTTGTTATTTATACATTCAAATTCCGTTCAATAATTCATCAAAAAAGAATATTTATTCTAGTTTCGAGGTATTTTACTTTACATTTTGGACAACTTGTAATTTAATTTGTTTATTTTGAAAGAAACGGAATTCTGTGAAGACCTACTGTTAAAAACTCAGGATTATAAAGTTAACAATTAGTATGTGGCTGAATATGCATCTTTAAAATGAATTATATCCCAGAAACTATACAAGCAAATTGTGGGTTCGTTCAGTTTTAAGCAGCACCCCACTGTGGGTCGTGGGCCTCGCTGGCGATGATAACATGATAATGATTGTTTCACGATTAAACATGAAACTTCTTTAGAACGAATATTTTTAAACGATATATATATAAAGTGTAACAACGATAGATGACTGCCGATATAATAGACTCTCGACTCTCGAGCCTTAATAATCCCTCAACCAAACAAGGGGTGGTTTCAGGTAATTTAGAGTCCACCACGTTTGCCTACTGCGGGTTGGCAGACTGTACACATACAATAGCTGCATTCTCAAAATCATTTAAGTAACTTCTATAATATTTCCATAACTTAAAATCATTTGTGCATTTGTTACTTAAATGATCTCATTAGCACGGCGTGTAAACGACGTTGTCAGAAAACTATAATTTTGAACATATGCTGTACATCAAACAATGAATACCCACTTCCTATCTAAGAGCGATAATAGACCATGTGGACTCTACAAAAAATATAAATTATATTTATAAAAGAAATATACCTACCAACTGACAACAGTAGGTATACCTAAACCATCAAGTTTCCAAATCCTGTTAAAATTGTTTCATTATAATTTAGAATGATTCATCAAGAATTATTTAAGATTTTCCATTTGCCAGCTACGTACCTACTCAAATACAGTCCCTTCCCCGCAGTGTGGATAGCTATATCCACACCAATACTTAATGTAGTTTTTAATTTATTCATCTTATATTTATTAGGTATAAGTTATGATAAATTGCTTGCAATTACATTTTTTTTTAATTACATTCAAAATACATAACTAAATCCGTTAAAATGGTCGAAGGTACAATTTTGTCGTGTAAGTAGACTTTGTAAATTCTAACCAATGTTATAAATGCGACAGTGAAATTGTTTGTTAGTTTTTATGCCGAAACTACTCAACCGACCAACATGAATTATTTTCTGCACGTTGACAGGGCTACCGATGAGGAAGCAGGGTAGATGCTTACACGCAACTAATTCAGAACTATATTTATTATGGAGTTAATTGCAACAAATAATAACCAAATCAATCTGAAGCGTTAGAAGGCTGTACTTTACTAAAGTAACAACGCTTTTCTTTTAGCTGAAATCTCTAAATCACGTCTACTCTACACATCGCAAAGCAAACTTCATAAAATGTCCCGCAAACATTCTGTATAATGCACGCTGCAACCTGCCTAATGAGAGCGACTGAGACACAGCTATACCTGCTCCACAAGCCAAATAAGGACAAACTATTTACCGGGATAAATGCGCAACATGCCAGAGCGGGATGGCGTGATGGAACCAGGGATTAGTGAAAGGGAGGAGCAACAACGCTGTTGGTTGTCTGGTAAATTATTAAAGTGTGCGACCGCCCTTTCGCCTGCGAGTGGCGGGAGGTTCGCGCCCTTTTCGACGTCACAGGACGTTCGAATTCGGAATTAGTCGCGCCATCTCAGAGCAAACGTTGGTGTAGTGGTCGCGGATGTGCTTTTTGGAACCTTGGACAGAGTTCGGTGCTTGAAGATGGACTGTGGCAGAGTGGGACAGGTCAGTGCTGCGTGGATATTGTGTTGGTTCAATAAATTGATTTTATTTGGACTACTTTTTAAAAGTGTCGTAAATTTGCTCGAATACTAAAATATAATAAACACCTAGTTACTTAACATTCCGGTAAGGGTGATTTAAGCCGACCTAGACTTGCCTAGTATTAATATGAGACGTTAAATACTTAACATTGTCATCGATTCTTCCTAGTAAATCTACCAATTTACATATAATTCCTATCTTACCCAAAAGAGTTACATTTTAAATATTTTTAACGGCATGAATTACATATGTCTATTTCTACGAACAATCCCATGACTCTACCTAACAAAAGAAAACTTGATATATAGTGATTTAAAAAGGTAACATACGTGCACTTATGTTTTGGCATAGGTGAAGCGTAAGTGGAACTAATATTTTTACCAATGCTTTTAAAAGCGAATACCCTTTAACTTACTCGATTTGTACGGAACAGTGCACCGTATATACTTTAACTATATACTTACCATACTGCTAACAATCAAGTAATAAACAGCTAGTATTAGATACCTAACATCCCTTAAAAAAATTACAAAAAATATATTTATAATCCCATCTCTTTAAATCGAAAATTCACTTAAAAACTACCGCACGTTCAAAGGCACGCTTATATCCGCAAATATATCACTTGACAATTAATCGCAAAGTGTTGCCGACTAAATGCCAGCTAATCCGCTAATACTTCCGCAAATAACTCTTTCTCAAGAAGACGCACAAATATATCGCTTGCATTGGCAACACTGTGACGATGGATTTAGACAGTTTAAAAGTGTCAAGATTTGCCGACAGGAAGTTTACGGAATATCTTTTATTTGAAACATAACTGAACCATAGACTTAGTCGTACTTCGTATAGATGACCAAAACGTGCGAGGCAAAAGAATATCCTTTAAGTAAATTTGCCGGAACAAAAGGGGAAAGCAGATCTAACGACACTGTACACAGTTTCAAATGACAGGTCGTTAAAAGTCAGCACATCGACCGAGTTATCAGAGCAATTAATCGCTGTCTTCCAGATTGGCGATGGCTGGATCCCGCGTTATATCGAGAACGGGTGCCGTTTGCCGTTCGTAGATTCGATACTTGGGTGGAGGGACACTACCGGGCTAACAGAGGCAGATAAGAATAATTTTATAAAGACATAAAGAGGCATTGTAAATTTATTTTTTTAAAATTAAACCCGTGAAGTTTCTTGCCAGTTCTTATTTACGAAGCTTTTTCCGAACTGGTGGTAGAGTCTTGTTTTATTTGACGTCAATAAGAACAAGTAATTGTCAATGTTGAGAAATAAATATTTGAATGTTGAAATAACATTTCTCTTCACAGTATACGAGTAAGAAGAGTTAGATATCTTTTAGTTCTGATTCTGGCTACGGAACCGATCAGTACGATCAGCGGCTCTGTACATTTACGAAGGGTTTGACTAAATAATTCACACACAATGAGCTATCAGGCAATCTTTACTGAGTAATATACTAAACTAAGGTAATCTAAGGTATATTTTTAATTTTCAAAGATACTAACTTTCAAATTTATCAGTTTATAACCAGGTTCATTTATTTATATTAGAATTCAAAGATATCGTACAAAAACAATTAACCTCAATTATAATTTTATTACAAACTCATATTTATGAATAATTGGGTATATTAATATTTCAATTTAATATTTATTAGACACTCGCAGTAGCGCAAGGTTTCAGCTTGTTTAGGTATTTCAATGTTTTATCTATTGCAAATAAACGACGGCTAACAGTGACTTGTAGAAATTAAATTAATAGCTGTTTGATTGAATGGAGTAATAGAGACGGCTACCCGTCATGTTGAATAGTCAATTATTTAGCAAGGTATATGCGATTCGTTACTTTTTTTCTTGAAAACTAGTGGGTATCCTGCAATTTGAAAATGGAAGACGATAAACAAAACTGTCAGACAACGGTCAGCTGCTTAGTTGAATATCTAACTTAACCATCCGCCAGATACATGGATATACCTCATATCTTTTAAATTGTCTTTCATCAGAATTGTACAAAACCAATGTGTAATTTATAATTGAAAAACCTTTATTTAGGTAACAGATTCTCTAGATTTTTATATCTATATTCTTTTTCAAGCAAAAAATCCATGAACCTTTGAACGCTATTCGTGATTTCGTACAAATGACAGGAAAGAGCTAAAATAAAAAGGTCCTTTCACCTCACTTATTGATTGAAGATATGAAAGTTAGTTGAATGACAATTCGACCAGAATGGAATAAGAAACAAGAAAATGTGCGGCTCAAAATTATTTACTATTCACGTGCACATAGTTTCAAAGGTTTCTGACTTTTAAGTTAAAGGTTTTGTCCTAGTTTGGGAATCAGAAACTTCACACACAGTAGGTAACCACTTTTGTGTCAATAGAAAGAGGAAGAAAGATTACCCTACGAGTTTAAGAAATGGGTCAAAGAAGAATTAACAAGGATAAAGGATCACACGTGGTAGTGGGGATAATCTTCCTTATTTTATTTTTCCATTAAATCTTATCACTGCCAGACTGTCATCAAATACTTACGAGACAATATTGAACTAATATGTACTAACATACTAGAACAAGCACCGCAAGCAAATTTTTTGCCAACCCAACTATAGCCGCAATCGCTCGGTGACCTCGGATCGACGTGTACGCGCTCTTAGTGACGAAAAAAATCTTAAAAATGCCTACTCTTGCCCTTTTGACTCTTACGAATAACTCCAAAAACAAGAAAAAAGATTCTGGAGTGACTGTCCACCGGTAAATAGCTAAACAATGCATCAAGAAATATTATTTTCAATATTTAAAATATCTGACAAAGTAGATAAAACTGTAGGTCGTCGCCCGCCATTTTCTATGCTGGTTATAGACTTGTGTCAGTACCTACAGTTTTAGAGTGCCTAATCTAATATATGAGTGCCTAACTTATATATAAATTGGCATTACATAAAAGCTACTTGTGTAAAATGTCAATTTATGTGTAAATGAAGTTAAAATCATCTTTTTAATCAATTAAGTCTACGCTATCGTAATAAAAGTGGATCTATAACCATTTTAATTTTCATTTACTAGTATAAAAAATATAACAACTCACATGATCTCACATTGATCTTCGTTGATTGGTCGAGAGATATTACAATTTAATTTAGCAATCCAAGCGCTGCATGTTTTAACCGTTTGACTAGACAACTTAAAGTTTTTGTAGCGCTGCATCTAATAATAAATTATTGAATAGGTAAAAATTGTATTTATCACCTCGCTGGGAATGCGACAGTATTGAATAGCTTCTCTAGTACGTAGTACATAGTAACTCAATGCGAGATTATTTTTTGCTATTAGTATAGCTTGCAAACGAGCACAAATTTTAATAGGACGTATTTAATTATCTTAAAATAATATTGTTTAATTATTTAATCATGCGTTGTCGACCGTAAATTTCAGTTTTATTTAAGTTTGTTTCAACTATTTCTCTTATTTTTCTTTACCATGAACACGATCACGTAAAATGTGGTTTTTATTGTGGTTGTAATAGGAAGGACTATACTACCGCCCTAGAGGAGAGCATAACAAAAGAAACAGGTCTACGTTGCCCTAGGTCTCAATCTGACGCCTTTGAATTCTCGAACGGAATAGCCAGCGACCTGCCTCTACACCGATGGTTGCCCGATCGAAGTGGCAATGACCAGGGCTCATAACTCGCAGAGCAGAACATGCGTCCGGTTCCACTCATCTCGTTGACCGATGGAGTGCTTACAGCGGACGGCACCAATCACGGACTATAACCCGATAGTAACCCTCAAAATTAATGTACTTAACTATAGTAAAGTATTATAGTTAAATAGAAAACAATAGATAACTTTATTTTGGTATAATATGAAAAGATAAACAACAATAGAATATTTTATTGTAACTGAAGTGACAGAGTCAAACTTTAAGCTTGAACTTTCTTTAAATGATCAATAAGAACTGTCAGTCTGCCAGTTATTTACAACATGCCCTGTAACTGTATCCCTTAATCGCATTAAAGAACAAACTTAAAGCTAAACACGATATAAAAATAAAACATTGTCCCAATACAATACAAGTCCCATACCTTGTAGACAACGTTTAAAACTAACTGTGCATAAAGCCTTCGTTAAAGCATCAGCAGGCAACTCATCAGTCGACAGATAGGTGCTCGACATTAACGTTTTTACTCGCACCAAGAATGGCATCGTAAGTTTTGTTTGCTAAATTAGTAATTGAGTTTCAACAAATGTTACATCTCTTTCTTTTACTAACCTTCTAGGACATTCTGCGTGCCTCAAGTAGTTACTCCTGGGACCGTCTGAGTATCCTACAAAAATATATTCAGCAGCTTTCTTATCGAGGTTAGATCTATGACAGGGTGGAATATGAATAAGTGCTTGACAGGCGAAAACCTTAAGATGAGAAAAATTCGCCTTATGTCCATACCATTTTTGAAAATAAGTTTCAGTTACAAGAGCTCGATGTGGAGACCGATTTTTTAAATATACAGCTCTTTTTACAGCATCCTGCCGAAAAGCCTTAGAAAGATTGCTAAGTGATAAAATCTGCTAGGACTGTACGGCGCCGTCGTCTGATGAATTATTCCATGAGAAGTATAAAGTAATTATTCCAGAATAAATAGTCAGACATTAGCTTATTAAAAAAATTGGTTCCGTTATCGCTTTGTAAGCTCTCGATTTTACCACCAGTTTGTCTCTCTACGATGGAATGAAAATCAACAAACTTTGTAAAAACTTCAGTTTTAGAAGAAATACAATACATAAAGGTATAAAGAGAAAAATCATCTACAATAATTAAAAAATCTTTATTACCGCGAAGGGATGTACAGGACATAGGACCACACAGATCAGTATGTACTATTTCCAAAATAGATGTTGTTCGCTTAGATTTAACCCGTTTAAATGGTTTTCTAGTCTGCTTACTTTGAAATGAAATGAAATGAAATATGAAATGTAATTAAATATTTATTTCTCAACATTGACAATTACTTGTTCTTATTGACGTCAAATAAAACATGATTCTACCACCAGTTCGAAAAAAACCTTCGTGAAGAAGAACTGGCAAGAAACTTCACGGTCTCTTTATGTCTATACAAAATTATTCTTACCTGCATCTGTGGGCTCGGCAAGTTTCCCTCCCCCCAAGTATCTAAACGACGAACACCCTCAAACAGCACCCGTTCACGAGTTAACGCGGGATCCAGCCACCTTCTAAACAAGAAATGCATGGGTCATTATCAACTCCAGAGAAATCCACACCAATAGCTTGTCCTTTGTTGGGTTTGTCCATGCCGATGCGGCACAGGTGGCCCAGACGTTTATGCCATAGTTTATAGTTAGAAAAATCAAGGTGCACACTGTTTGCTAAGTTGAGTGTAGTTAGTGTACAGTTTAGATTGTAAAATCCACCATAGAACGAACCTTTCAGAAGATAAGGACCTGTAGATTAAACATTACAAGGTTTATACAAATTGCAACCATTTGAATTAAAGGTAACACAAAAACCTTTATCCACAGCCTTTTTAACCGATATTAAAATTCAGTTTAACTTGGGCACATAAAGGACATCACTCAGTTGATTAATAGCAGAATCACTAGAAAAAGAAATGTCTCCAATACCAACTGCCGGTATTTTCTCAACCATTTGCTACAGAAACGATACCACCGTCACACGATTTTAGGTTATTGAACCATTCTATTCGCAAACTCATATGAGTAGTTGTACCTTAATCAGTGTAACATTCTTTTTTTCCTGAGCTGGAACCTATTTTTGTAACACATATAGCCTTCTTGCACCTTTTAAGTAGGCACTGAGGACACTTATGGCCAGGTTCACCACACTTGTAGCATAATGTGCTACAGCATATACTTCGCATATTATGCGCAAAACCAATCTTCGGTTTGTACCCTTTGGAAGACTTAACTGAACGAAGGACGGTAGGCTCATTTTTACTAGAGTCTTTGGCCATTTCGTTTAAAAGTTAGTCTTCACTACAGTTTTCCAGCGCCATCAGAAGAGTTTCAGCTTCCTAATAATAAAGCCGCCACAGAACTCTCTTCTATATTATTTCCAATGTCAGCCAAATCCCGTCTGTGCAGCTCTGACATGCGTTATTGCCGGGCCGTCAAGAGTCAAAGAGATTTTTGCTAGAACCTTACTATCTTTGGCTATTACCTGCCAGGTATTAACATTAAAAATAAATTCGCAGTAACATGAATTTGGAAGTTCTAATAGACAATCTCTTCGACTTGATTGTATACAAATGATACTAAGTTTGCCTAACTTAATAATGTCTATAGATTAAATTAAGAATACTCGAGCAGATTAAATTACGCGTTCAAAAAGAAACAATAAAACTACGGATATGTTTTGTTCCTAATATTAATTAGTATTAATTGAGTTAGCTCAAAATGGCTGATTTACTGACATGGAATAAACTTCTACAGTTCACGAAACTTATGAGAAAAAGCGTTCAAATTTAACATTACATAAGAAATACACTTGTTTATTTATGAAAAACGAAATATGTTTATTTCTAATTATAGGTATAAATGCTCTAATAAATTTTCTCAAAACTTCCTGACTGTCCCACGTAGACATACAAATGCAAAGGGATATATAAATTTAATTCCATACAACAAAATCTTCACGTCAAATTAACTTGCAAATTCAGGTGGGTACATCAAACCGTTCAACCCTTAACTATTTAGACACCATGCATCATACATAATCATCAGTTAATTCGCACACCCCCCTGCCGTCATCGCTGACGTTCCACAATAAATGAGGTATTTAGGAGGGCATTTAAGAGGGTATTAGGAGGGTAATTTCATAACTACCCTCTCTAGAGGGTGAGGTCAGGTGATGCAGAGGGTCACATATTGTCGGAGGCTTAATTTTAAAATTGGTCCGATTCTAACACCTCTTTAAAGGGAGTATATTCGATTATTATGTTTGACAGCTCGGTTGGAAGTGTCAACGTGACATGTGTCAAGCAAGTAGAGCTGATTCGATTTTATAGTTATGAGTTTCTTGAATTGTTTCAAAAATAGGTTCTGTGTCTTGGAATAAAGCTGATTTATGACATTTAAAAATGTGTTAAATAAAAGCAAGAAAGAATATTATTTATTTAAAAAAAAACCAGAACTTGTAACTTAAAACTTACACACTAAAATATAACATTAACCATGAAAAAAACTACCCAGCAGTGACTCGTGGGGCCTGGCAAAGAACCCGGATGCTGGAGTTCAGTGGGTACCTGGATCCTACTGCTGTTCGGGGAAGAGAGCTTGTAAAATATAAAAAATACATAATTCTATATTTATAGACTTTTAAGAAATAGATTATAAAATTACAAAAGACAAGATCCATGTGTAAATAGATATATTACTTAATCTACATTATATAAATGTAGAAATGAAAATACGTGTGTTCATGAATATTAATTTAAACGATCGTCACCATTGTGTATACAAGCTTTTATGATATTGTAAGTGATAAAACTGTAGATCAAAATATCCGTAGTAAACTATATGTTCCAATTGCACTCTTTGTCGACAAAAAAATAACCACGATTTAGTATACGAATTTTGTACACAACTATAATGAAATTATTGACTCGTAATTCGTGTTTATATTATTTAATAACGTTTTATTTTTTTAGTTTTGTGTATTCTTTCTTTTTGTGTTTCATTGGTAAGGTCAAGGAAACATTCTGATAACATTGCTTAAGATTTGAATCGCAAACTTATATTGCAAAATACTAAGCTTTGCATATACTTTCGTTACCAATGCAAAAAACATGATAATTTAATAAAACATATTATTTTCAATAAGTTTTCTTTAAAGCTTCATATTTTGAACATCTTAATGCTATATCGATAGGTCTACGACGCACGCCGTCTACGGCGACTACGGCGCGTCCGTAGGCCTATTTGGTTCAAATAAAGACATTTTTTTACTTGAAATATATGTAGTACTATATACTGTGGGTCTTGGCGTTTAGAGTGCGGGGTCCTGGGTTCAGACTGGAAATTAATTTGCACAGTGTTTGTCGATTGCGATAAAACGCGGTAATTCCTTTTTGTATTGTTGACTTGTAAATATTCTTGTATGTAGCCTTCGTTACGTATACACTAGAAAAAATGTATGCTTGTAATGCAGTATAATATCATTTAATTGAAAAAGTTAATGTTCGTATGATTGCATATCTGAATGTTGGCAGGTAAATAGTTTAGACATAAATTAGCACCGAATTCCTTCCAATACATAAAAGACGTACAAAATATATATTACATTTGGTTTTAAGAAACGATATGCATGTTTTCGTAATTAACATTTATTAGTATAATGATATATACTAGGACATATGCGTCAGATATCACCTACTTTAATTGAAAATATGTAGACAACTTTCTTATTACCCCTCCAATATTTTTCAACCAACACCTTTCACTATAATTAACAATTTTTTAAAACTTTAAATTCCCACAACAATTTACAATATCTCCAACCAACGCCGCGCATGTTGGAGGCTGCTAATTGGTCCCGGGTTCGATTCCCGTGAAATTGATTGTCTAGTCCTGAGGGACATCAGGGGCGTAATGCAAATGTAAGTCCTTCTTCAAAGTAAATAGTATGTAGTTAGTTGGGTTTATAATTATTTTGTGCTCTATTGTTTTATAATATTGGTATATAGTATGGTTTTAGGGGTGGTAGAGTTTCTTATGTTAAGTCTCGTCTGGGGTGGGACTACAGTCTTTCTTAGTAAACCTCCGTAACACTCACGTGTATGTGGTTGTGTCAGAATACTGGGGAAACAACCAATTCTTGCTGAAGCCCTCGGTTTGCAACTCATCATTAACCGACAATAAAAAAATAACAATATAATTATTCCAGAGAAGTATAGTCCCACTTTTTTCAAGAGTCGAGACGTGTAATACCTTCGTCTTTATTGTCACTTTCCATCAGGTGAGATAGAAGACAAACGTCTCATCCTTTTTCAGTAAAAAAATTCAATAATATCTACTATTAACGATGTCCATGGACACGAAAGCCACTTAACATCACGTGGACCGGAGCTCACTGGCAGCTGTGACAAAGTTTACAAAAATCTTATAGGTAGTATTCTGAAACCGCAAAATATTGCAAATGTGGCGGTACCTTGGGGAAATTAATATAGTTTATTTTCCTAATAAAGCTCCTATGAATCAATAACTTAATAATTTGTTATCTTTTGACGAACTCAACTTCATGTTTTAACTTTATCATCAAAACAAAAAATAAATACACTTTAAGACACTTTTTTACAATATTTTATCGCGTTTATTTTATATTTTACATTTGAACTCGACATTTCGGTACCATTACGACACCGTGGTCACGACGGTCACAAATCATGAAAACTTAAGTCACAAAGTTTCAAAAATCTCTAAAACTTTAGGCGTTTGAAGGCAATACTACTTCATCGCATATTGTCTTTGGGAATGTTGAAGTTGAATACTTATAAAAAATATAAAATTTTAATCAGTGTCAAAACAATTACAATATTTCGTTCATCTTTGAGAGGTAAACTGCGCTGATTTTTAATTTACACTTTAATTAATAAATAATATTGTATTTTATGTTTTAACTTTGATGGTAGTAAAATGGCGGAGGTTAACGAACAGCCCTAAAATCTTATTCTCGGCCTGATTTTACTTGTCAAATGGTTTAGTCATTACGCAAGCCGAGTCGACACAAAGTAAAAGATGTTGTTTCCCATTATCAAATTAGCCAGCGTGTCACTTCCTCGGGCAAACGTCGGCATCAGAAAACAAATTTATATTGACTAATTGTTTGTATTCCATCAAACATATCCCATACTAGATGTAGGTAACTATTCACTATTTAAAAAATTCTTGGACTGTCGTTGTGTGGAAAAGTTTTTTTCAGTTAAAAATCCCAGTATCTTCATAAACCAACATTTAAAACTTGAGCGGTTTGTGCACATGTGTTATATTTTGATATCAAAGTGTGTGTAATAGTTAAAAGTTGGCATATACAAGCTCACCTTCGATATGACATGACAGATATTAATTTTGAAAGTTTTTTTTTTTATTTTTTTTTTATTTCTCTTTACCAATATTAAAACAACCCAACTCAAAGATAAGCCTATTTTAGAACAGTGTAGTGTATGTTAGGAGCTGGTGTCCGTAGAAGGTTAAATTCTGATATGCGGCACACCAGGTTTTCACCTCCATAATTAATAAAAGAAAGACTTCCAAGGTATCTAAAAAATGATAAAGGTAAATAAAATATATTTGTGCATTTCTGTAAATAATTTTTAACAAAATTTACTGTAGATGTAGATTGATAATTATTTATTGCATACCATTTAGCTACACATTAACATTGGTTATGTAAAGTAATAGGAATGGGAAAACCCGAAAATTCCGAATTATGTAATCCGAATTTGAATATTCTGATTTTTAAAATTCCGAATTTCACAATCCCGAGAGTCTTCATTCCGACTATTCAAAAACACGATTCCTATTTTACCGAAATACGAAATTTTAATTTTCCGACTTTCATTAGTACGAAGAATCAAAAACCCGCTGTGTTATAATAATATGGTATTCCGAATTTTAATTTCCCGAAAATTCAATGCTAACATTTAGATTTTGTATCTAAAACGGGTATATATTAAAAATTATAATCTAAATCTCCTGTGACACAAATTAAAATTAATAAGGCACATTTTTAAAGCGAAGCGAGGAGGAGCAGTTAGTCTGTATGTAGATAATGCAGCGCGAGCCGAGCGAGCGCAGCGAAATAACTCGGTACAAAAAACGAAATAAACAATCTCATTTCCAGCTGACTACTTGAATGCTCGAACGTATAAATTGATGCGCCCATGCAGTTTTACAAGGCGTTTGTTATTGCAACTAATATTATTCGGAATTTTGATATTCGGGATTCGTATTTATGTTATTGCGGATTATTAATAATTCGGATTTTTTTATGGTTCGGTATTTTCAAATTCGGCATATTGATTTTCGTAATTATAAACGTTCGGAATTTAGAAATTTCGAAGAAGAAAAATTCCGAATTATGAAACACGGAATTTTCATTTTCGGAATTATGAACCATTCGGTGTTATAAAATTCAGAATTTTGAAATTCGTGATTATGACTATCGGAACTAAGTTTTTCGTATTTATGTAGTGCACCTAATAGGAATAGAATGCACAATAGGCGGTCTTATCGCTTTGCAGTGATCTTTTCTAGACTACCAAGTTTATACATTGAAAGTTGAAAGATTGGCATGTGTACAGTAAAGTAAATAATAGAAATAATATAACAACTAAATACTTACATTCAAATATAATATAATGACGTTACGTTAAGATAAAATGTATCACAAACAAATATACATATAAGTTCTTAGATAATTATATTTAATATGTAAACGAAACGAAACGAAACATACATATAAGCAGTTCGTCTAGGCTTAGACAGAAGACAAGTAGTGATGCTTTATTGTGGTGCAAAAGAGTCCAGCGTCTTACAAGTTTTAATTTCAAATGGCAATTGGTTCCACAGTGACACTGCTCGCGCCGCGAATGGCTGACTGTAACAATGTGATGTATGGATTGGTGTTCGTAGCATTAGGTTTGCAGTACAGCGCAGCAGACTACCATACCCTTCATATCGAAATGTGGTAACTCGGTACGCTTGGATCAAACAGCGCTTGATACAGTGAGGAATGGATTTGAGTATCCCTGCGAAGGCGGATGGGTAGCCACATGAGTTTTGCGAGAAACTCGGTGACATGGTCATATTTACGTTATCCATATATGAAAGTAATGCAAAGATTTTGCAAGAACACAAGCTTGTTTAATTGCTCCTCCGAAATTGGTTTATCTGGACAACTTACAGCCTTTAATTCAATGATGAGACAAAATCCCTAAAGTACATAAATACCACGGCCTCGGAGACAAAACGCTTGTTCTAAACTTGAAACTCGGACACTACAGCTGCGAGAGACCTGAATCTTTTTATAAAATATAATAATTATAATAAATCTCCAGGCTAATACACCAATTAGGGAACCAGAGTTTGCTGGAGAATAAACATACCACACAACAACAACCCAGAATAAACATACATACAAAAATACAAACAACCATGACCCGAGAAAAAATATGTGTCCATCACACAAATGTTCGCCCCGACCAGGACTCGAACGTCCGGCATATGAGGAAGGGCCACTACGCTACTACGCTACCCGGTTAAGTTGAAGAAATTGTTTACCAAAAGAATTACTGCCCTAGCCTCTGTATTATAAGAGACACAAGCGTTCAGAGGCGCAGTCGCACAATCCTCCACGTGCATAAAAAACTAGATTTCTGCAAATTTCGTCTGGGTCTTTGTGAAATTTGTTTCCAACTGAACAATTGAAACGCAGCCATCAAATTCGCCAAAATTTTCACATTAACTACATACTTTTTTGTATTTTTGCAATTTTTTTTTAATGATTATAAAGAAATATTGTGTTTGAAAAAGGCAGAAATTTAACACATGGCAGCGTCTATAGCATGGCATTAACGTTTTAAACGACATTGAGTGCACATTGCAGCAATCGTCCTTTATTCAACATATTCAAAATTCATGCAAAATAGAAGCCTGAATAAAAAAAAAACAAATAAATATCAAAAACTTTCATAAATTCCAGATATCACTTTCGAATATCAACCACATTTATATGAAGGTACTCAGCGCTTCATTTCATTATTAACCGCTGCCGTTCAAGCAAAATTCCATTAAATTCAGCCAGCAAAAGCAAAAGTGACAAATATCGACCTTTTTTTCCAACAAAAGTGTTTCCGGTAGAATTCCAAACTTTTTTCGAAAGGATTAATCCACTGGAGCGCAAAATATTTGGACATAATTACTGACAATATGATTGTCAATAAGTATTGTGTTGGTGACATAATATGCGATTATAATATCTCGTGTGAGATGAGGCGTGTCTCCGATTTGTGAAATTGTAAGGATTTTGTAAATAGAGATACAGATGGTGCTTGATGAGGGAATTAACTTCGTGGGTTTTTTCTTGTCTTGTTTTTACAAGTTTAGCGAGGACATTGAGATTTATACTTTGATGTGTATAACTCGGTTGATAGTTACATGTGTTTGTTTAGAACAGTTGATCGAATTAGATTCTAATTAGAGCGCGAATCACATTGCAAAATTAATGGTCAAGTATTGCTTATTTATTGGCACAAACTTTGTGCAAAAGTGTTTGAAAAATTAAATAAAGCCAACTTGTACAGCTCTGTGTTAATAACTGTTTTAGACTATCGCGGTTATTTTCACTATAACTTAATGAATTTCATTCAATTTCGGACTCAGTCGATCATGGAGCAGCAACGAAATATCGGACGCGAGGAATAAAAATCAAAAATCGTGGTAAGAATTTAGTAAATTCAATAAATTATAGCTCTGTGTTAGCTAGCATTACGTTAGATATTTCTTTATGTCTCTATCATTTCAATAGAAACAGAATGTGACGGAGGGACATTTTAACTAATCGGATAGCTCAGATCTGCGCCAGTTGCCCTATATCAGGTATAAGAGTTTTGTTTCGTACTAGATTGATTCCATCAATTCTATTAATAATTTTAATCTATCGTTACCTGCTTCTTACTGAATGGTAATCCGTTGCCATTGGCCAGACAATATAATAACCAATTTATTTTTTAGGTCAATTTTGAAGTTATAATAAAATACTCGCAGTGTGAAACATTAAATTAAAATATTAAGGGTACCTACATAGTTTTACCGTCTATAGTAAACTCATTTAAAAATAAGCAAGACAACGCCAAGTTACAATCCCAAGTACGTTCAAATCACCAACAATCTCTTCACCGTATTATTTATTCGTATCAAGAAACTCTATTCAAACCCTCCACCCCCTTCCCCATCTCATAAATCCGCTAAAATACAGCGTCCCGACAACTCACTAACGTCCCGACCAGACGTTGGGTTCGATTCCCGACCGCGTAATGACGTCTTGACTTGACAGCTGTCACCTCGAGTGACAGATCAATTAATACGTAAATCGGATTTTTATTTGCGCTCACAAATGAGTGTTGATTTCATGTCTAATGTCGGTTACTTTGCAGATGTCGAGTTTTGGGTGTAAAATGTAGAAATGGCGATGTTAATTCGTCTAGTGACTTAAATTTGATTTCATAATTGTTGAATATGAATTCGATTTAAAGATCCCTCAGACGCTAATACTTTAATTATGTTGAAATGCGTCTGTATTCACATAGAAAAGGATTCTTAATAATACACTTGGAGATAATTAACATAACTAAACGAATATGGGACGTATTTTTGCATAAATATGACTCAAAGTTCTAGAGCGTTTTTAAGAGCCCATTAAATGATCGGACATTGCTTCACTTCTGAGTCGTAACTCTAGAAATATAAAGTCTATAATCAAATAACAAAAGAGATGGTTATCATCCCCACAGATGCTTACACGAAGTATCATATCAAAGACAATCTCACTAAATAACTTTAATACGAAATTCGTCCTTATTTGTACCACAATAAAGTCTAATATAATAATTGAATGTAAATGTGCTCAATCTACTTGTAATCTGGTGCTGAACCAGATTTGATGCGATTTTGGCAGGAGATAGGCGTCGTTCCAGACGTGTAGGGTAATCATGATATTGGCAGTGATAGGGTTTTTAAAGAGCTGCCCTCGTTAGCAAATTGAAGGTAATCTGTGATGGAAGATGGCGAGAGGAGATAGCTGATAGCGTTGAAAAGATACTTGTAGATGACTCATCAATGATTGTGTTTCTTGAAAAATGTTCTGTTATAATACTAGTAAATGCTGATCGGTTTAAGAGTGTTAGCTGCGTGGCGTTAAGGAATCAACCCGCAAGGTGAGTGTGAAGGTACTCAAGCGGTCCGGGACCCTTGATGAGATAATTCTACTCTAGGGAGGTCTTCCTAACTATCAAGGACAAAACACATATATCATTTAATACACTTTTTATTTAAAATGAATCTATTTATAAATAGCATATAAGAATAATTATTAGACTATTTTGGGGACGAAGCCCGCAATAGAATTCTCTAAGGAATCCTGTCAAGGAAATCCATCAAGCAATCCCCTCAAGGGACGCCATGGAACAACCTTCCATAATATATATATTTTACATTTCACAATTAAAATCAAATATTGACAGACTTATAAGTTGCCAGTCATAAATGTCGGCAAGTTTGTTTGTGCAATAACCTCTTTTCATAAATACGGCACAAGCAAACGTTGCAATCGCCCCTCTTGTTTAATTTATTTAATTAGTGAAGCTGATTAAATAAATTTCTATATGCATTTCATTCTTAAATAAATCACCCTACCTAAATCAGGACCATATACATTAATCGGGATTACTCTCAGATGAGCCCCCTACCGATAGGAATATATATACTTGATCATGTTTAAATTACCACATTTTATTACACCAAAAATGATCTTATAGTATTTATTCTCCATCAATAGAGCCTTAGCCACAAAACCTGATGAAAATCAGCCAAGATCCCGGCTGGTTAATTAATATCTAAATAAAACAGTGTAAATTATTTTAATTTCTCACATAATTCATGAATATAATCAATAACCCCATATTAATTATTTACGTTACCCAATCATATGCAAATTCAAATACCCAATATTTATTATTAAATTAATCAACAACTGTTAAAATAACCCATTGAATACAACCAAATTATAATTATAATTAATTGATAAGTAATAAATATATTAATATCCCAATAAAAGTAAATTTAATTAATCCCATTTATATTAAAATTAATACTAAATTAATCAAATTATATTATCAAACATTATCATTCAGTTGGCAAAACAAACACGTTTGACATGAACTGTCATATTAACTTTAAACTTTTCTGAATGATTAAAAGTTTATTTGAAAGTTTGTAACTTTCGAAAATTTAAACATTACCTACCTAAATATTAAGATTTTACCTGCCTAACTATTACCGGACAAATCTTCCTATGAAAAGATCATAAAATCGGATCCAAAGTATTTTACTTAACCCAGAATGATACCTATAAATTATAAATTAATATTTCACAACGCAATGCAGAGAATTTTTTCAAAATGCACCGAAATACACCTGACAAAATTCTATACCAATCACGTTAAAAAAAAATCATTACCTATTCCATCACAACCCTTTTATTATTTAACCCACTGAGGATCCTATTCTACATCCGCGTGTTGACCCACAGACATCAATATCACAATATTATATATACTCGTAAACTTTGGCCGCATAGCTAAATCGGCTATCACCTTCTCTCTTATGGAGATTATTAGGTGTGGCTCAAATTAAACGTGCACATTATCTATAGTGTTATTTTAGTCTTTGAAAATTGACTTCTTTAGAGCATTGGCACCACACGTATATTTATGATTCGTAAATAAAATGTAACGCGGTAAATACGTGCCGCGTGTACCTGCCGCCCCTTAGAGGTTTCTTTTCGGGTATTTAAAATTAATTTATTAAACCATTAAATAAAATACCCTCTTATTTCAATATATTTTATGAAAAAAAACCTTTTCCTTATTTTCTTTTATCTGCATCGTCCATCCATTGCATCTCCTTTTTGGTGATGCTGTTTGGATCGGCTTTGCAGGATATATCATCTCGGAGCATTGCGTTGTGAAGTGTACATAGAATTTGAGAAAAAAAATATATTAGTTTCTTATATTATTCTAAAACTCCAACGAAATTCTAACCGTTGCATTTCTACAAATGAATGACATACATATTTATACACCTAAATGTGTACTTTTACTCTATTAATTCTAAGAATAAAGAAATTATAATATTACTATAATATTTCAAGAAATAAATGTATATACAAAAACCCCATTTTACATATATAAATACAGACACAATTTCATCATTAATTCTATTCTATCGAACATTATATGGTTCCAATCTATTCACATGCACAATCAATTCTTGGTTATTTTGTATTTTTTTTACAAGATAATTGTCACATCCTATATATCGCAATACTCGAAATAAACCTTCATATGGTCGACCAAGTTTTCGACTTCCACAGTTTCGTGTCTATCCTTCTCCGCTATCGATAACTACCAATAGGCACAGTTTAAATCCAAATCAGCGCAGAATTTCGCCGCATTCAGCTGCACTATCATACCTTCGATGATAAGCAAATTATATAAATCTTTATTTACCTTCTTTATTAGCTTCAATAAAACATTATCTTGATCAATCGGCATCTACAATGTTTCAAACTGTCCCAACGACGCCTGTTGAAGTTTGGGAAATTCCTTCCTCGCCCGTTGGATGAATCACCTTCTAGAGTTTCTCCCTTACTCCTGGTATTTTAGATGGCTCCTGCCCTCCAAAATCTTCCTTCCGCTATACTTAGTTGGGAATATAGCTGAAATAAAATATACAACACAGCATTACACTTTATATCACTGCAATTGTATACCCGGCGCCTCCACCATCAAGCGGTCCGGGACCCTTGATGAGATAATTCTACTCTAGGGAGGTCTTCCTAACTATCAAGGACAAAACACATATATCATTTAATACACTTTTTATTTAAAATGAATCTATTTATAAATAGCATATAAGAATAATTATTAGACTATTTTGGGGACGAAGCCCGCAATAGAATTCTCTAAGGAATCCTGTCAAGGAAATCCATCAAGCAATCCCCTCAAGGGACGCCATGGAACAACCTTCCATAATATATATATTTTACATTTCACAATTAAAATCAAATATTGACAGACTTATAAGTTGCCAGTCATAAATGTCGGCAAGTTTGTTTGTGCAATAACCTCTTTTCATAAATACGGCACAAGCAAACGTTGCAGTACATGCAAAAAATTAAAGCTTATCAACGACCAACATCAAGGCTGATTCTCCCGCTAAAAAACAGCGAAATTAAGGGCTTATTCATACTTTTATCAGAGCCGGCAAGCGAGCCCGCGAGATTAAGTGGCATCCCGACTCATGGATACCACAAGTCGTAGGCGTTTTAGTTCTCAATATGAAATGCGAGTATGATATCGACTAATGATGCGTTGCCGATGGTAATAATAATAAATCCCCAGACAAACAGACCAACTGTATGGCCCAAAAGTGAGCAGAGCTTCTGTTATGAATGACTATATAGCGAACTAGGGGGAACCCCAAAGAACATACATATATAGATACAAACAACCATGACTCGAGAACAAACATATGTGTTCATCACGCAAATGAATGCCCCGGCCAGGACTCGAACCTGGGACCTTCGGAGTATGAGGCAAGGCTACTTACCACTACACCACTCGGTCGTCATTCGGTCGACGGTGGGCTGCAGTTGGAGTTGCCTCTATTCCAGCACTGGCTGCTCAAATATAGTTCACAATAGGAAGGACTATAGGAAGTGCCTCCCCAGACCAGATCTTCACATATAAGTAGGTAACTCGACTGCCACTAAAAATCATATAAAAAGCTATAGTACACGTCACTCAACTTGGCGGCTCTGAAGTATCTGCGAGACGCTGCACAGAACACAAACGTGGGTGTGTGCGGGGCGCGGGGCGCGGGCAGCAGACTTAAGACATGAACCGCAGCTAACTTCAGAGCCGCCATGTTGTGTGACGCGCATAATATATAATCTAAAATAGAAACAATTAATTACGGGGGTAATTCGCACCACAATAATAAACTACACATATTTATGAGAATATAAAAAGGAAAAAAAAGAAGGTACGCATTATTTGTGAAAAAAAAGGTTACTGGAATCTCTCGTAACTAAAAAATGGATCTCTAAATAACCTAAGTACCTACGTTATGATTGTTTAGCTCTAAATCCACCCGTAACCCGTCCCAGGTTCGAATCCTGGTAGGAGCAGATATTATATTGTATTTGCTCTCTGGTCATGAATGTGTATGTATGTTTATTTAAGTTTATTTCTAATATATATTCTTTAAAAAAAATATCTATGTGTGTTTATATATTTCTTAAGTTTATTTATCCGTTATCTAGTATCCATAACACAAGTTCTTAATGATACTTAATTTGGGCTAGAAAATTGGTGTGAATGTTAGAAATATTTATTATTTATTTATTTATTATTATACTTTAAAGATTTATCTGTCAATAACAAATGACATTATTTACACTATTATTTCCCGCTCAATATAATTTCGAATTGCAAATTGCGATTGTTCCTTGGAACAATTGCAGAAACAAAATATAAACCGTTTATTTGTCGCTGTAAAAGGGACTTAATAAATTATTGTTTAGCGACCTTCTCGAAGTTCGGACGAAAACAATATCCTGAGGGAAGCTTACTTCAGTTGAGTGCTTTTGTTGGCAAAATAACGTATTTCGTTGAATGAGTCCGCACCTGGCAGTGCTTCTAAATAAAACTTATTGTAAAAACTCGATAAGTATGCAGACTCAAAGTAGAGTCAAGTTGAGGGAACTTTAGGTGTTTTAGAGTATAAGCTTACTTATTTTGACGTAGGCACATAAGCTCAAAAAAAAAGCTTTGCTGCTTAGAGCTTCGAGTACCTATACATTTTTAATTTGATATTGTGATTTACTAACCTATGAAAACAGAAATAAATCGTATAAGTATTTTAAAATTGGAACCTTCAGGCTCGCAGAATTTTAATTATCTTACAAAAGGTCACTTAATTATTATTCATGTTATTGACTTTGAATTAATTAATAATTACAAAAAAGGAATTAATAAATAGGTTGTTATTAACTGGAAAGTGTTTTATACAAAAATCAAAAGCATAAATAAAGTCGTACCAAGCAGACTCACAATCACGATTAAAAACAAAAGAAATAATAACCCTTTTAACGACGGGGTGTGTCAGACCGGTCCAATTAAACGGAGCGAGTGGCTTTCGCGACCACACGAGCATATTCCGCGAGTTAACCTCTCGCCCTCGGCCTATTGTTCCCCGTGGTAATTGACGTGCCGACTGCCGAATGCTGAGCTCACCCGCCGTCGTCTGTTCACTATTGTTTAAGTTGTTCAATATTTGTTTGCATTGGAGTTAAGATGAAATCGCATTTGACGTACATGACGTACACGCTTAGTCGCTTTAATTAGTTCTGTTTTTTTGTCAATTTAGTTAAAGAAATCGGTCCAGAAGTCGTGTTTAATTGTACATTTAAGACAGTTCAAAGCCTCGCAATATGGTTTCCAAATTATACCTTTTTATAAAGAATCACGCTTGGGCACGATTTTTTATTTATAAGACTTTTTATATATAAATTGATATCAGACAGTTTCGAGTACTAGCAATAAAATTTGGAAAATAGCTCTAGTCCCTCAATCCAATTTCTCCACAAACACCGCGCATGCAAACAAATCCACCCTACAAATCTATTTTTGCTCGACACAAAGCAATTCAACCGCTGCATTTGCGAGCGATTCCAACAAACAAAAGTGACGTGTTTTGAAATGGCGGGAGTTCCGCCGCCGCTTTCCAATTTACTCAGTACAAGAACAATGCCGAGTGCGGCTTTGTCGCGTCCCCCGCGAACGCACCCATTTCGTGATTGCCCCTAACCATGCCTCCTTGTTGCAGATGTGAATGCAGCTCCGACAACCAGGTCCCGAGATGCAGCCCTTTCAGACCCCCTCAAGGCCCGAGGGCCCGCGAGAGTCCTCACCCGAGCGCGCCAAGTCCCCCGACACGCCCACCACTCCAGTGCTCAACTTCTCCATCGCCCGGCTCATGGAACCCGACAGGAAGAAGTCCTTGTCCCCGGAGCTCCCCCAGCCTCCTCCAGGCTTCATGTCTTATGGCGCGTCATTGCTCGACTCAGCTTTTAAACAATATATCCCCGCGGCTCGACGGCAGCTCGCATCGCATTATCCACTTTTCTACTACGGCCCCGATTTAGTTTCTTTGACATATGCTCATCAGCTGCATGTCCCGAGACCCCCTCCGGTTCCGACATCCCCAGTTCAAAGACCGTCGAGTCCGCGAGTGACGGCTGCTGATCAGGCCGTATCTTCCACCACCGGACCCACTCCTTCACCTGCGAAAAACAAGAGCTTCGCTTGTGGAGACTGCGGCAAAGTCTTCAACGCACATTATAACTTAACCCGGCACATGCCAGTGCACACCGGCGCCAGACCCTTCGTGTGCAAAATCTGTGGAAAAGGATTCCGGCAAGCGTCCACTCTGTGTAGGCACAAGATCATACACACATCAGAAAAGCCGCACAAGTGCTTAACGTGTGGGAAAGCTTTCAACCGCTCCTCCACTCTGAACACGCACGCGAGAATCCACGCTGGGTACAAGCCTTTCGTCTGCGAGTTTTGCGGGAAAGGCTTCCATCAGAAAGGGAACTACAAGAACCACAGACTGACGCACAGCGGGGAGAAGGCTTACAAATGCAACATATGCAACAAGGCTTTCCACCAGATCTACAACTTGACGTTCCACATGCACACACACAACGAGCGGAAGCCGTTTACGTGTACTATCTGCGCGAAAGGGTTTTGCAGGAATTTTGATCTTAAAAAGCACACGCGGAAGCTCCACCTTGGGGCCGGGGGCTCAAACATTGAGTCTTCGATGGACACGCAGGATGAATCGACGCAGGAAGCCACGACGTCGCCGGTGGATGAAACGAGTCGGAGCGCGGCTTTCAGGCCATTCTTGGGGGCCTCGTACCCGCGGCTGCTGGACCCCACGAGGATGACAGCCCCCAACACGTTCTTCTCCAAGCTCTTGTGACCCGGGAGTAGTTACTTCAGCAGCTACTCTGAGGGAAATGAGTGAAGGGATTGAAGCGGGATTGATGCAAATATTTTTAGGGCTAGATAGTGCAATGAGAGAATTCAGTGATATTGACTTCTTCTCGGAAGTGATGATGATATTGCAAAATATATTGTGTTTAAGATAGCCGTTAGTTAATACCGTGAATTGATTAGATCTATAAAATGGAATTGTAATTCTTAAAGGAGTACTGATGTGAATATTTTTGTTCTATTGCGATTTGAAAAGTGTACGCAATTTGTTAATTCAATCTTCCTTCATGTTGTCATGTTTTAGTAATAGCGTTGTAGCACAGCTTAGGAACCATGATGTTGTTTCCATCGCTTGTCGACCTTCATGTGTCCTACTGAGCATGGGCCACATTTATTTTTGCCAATTAACGTTCTTGTTATTCAAGAATTGAATATCCTAAGCTTACATTTTTATCGACAATTTGCTTAGCATTGATAAATCTGATTTTGTACTAGAAATCGCTAGGTCTAAAAAGATAAGTCGATTAGTTAGTCACCCGTGCCAAACCAACGATCCCACACCAGCTTCAAAGAAGGTTTTTACCCCATTGTAATATCACCAAAGAGCCCACAAAGACAGTTTTCAAGCATTTAGGGCATAGCTGAATAAATAAAACATTCAAATTGTAAATATTTATGTAATGTAGTGATGTCTACTCGTCCATAATTTTGATGTAAGTTTATCTTTTTGTACATAGACCACATGTAAATACATAGCTATTCAAGGATGTATAAAACCATTGTAAATAAGTATATGTTACAAAAATTTGACTCAAAACGATCAATAGGTTTTAATTATAATGGAGCGAATATCGGTACATTTTTATTTCAAACGAATTCAGCTGCAAATTATTTTTCATTGCTGATATCTGAAAAGCATGGTAACATTTCATTAATAGGTACCTTAGGTCCACTTTTTATTTTATGTAATTTGTTTTTATGTATGTGTTATTCGAAATTTACTAGAAAGACAGAAAATCTTTACTATTTTATTACTTTTAAAGGTTTTGTTCAATGTTTAAATCATACTTAGACATTTAAGGTTTAAGTGTACAAAGGTGTACACTCGTAGTACTGAAACAGAGTAGCAAAGATCAAATTTATATGATTTTGCCAACCGTATTTTTTCAATAAAATAATTTTGTATTGTTTTTTGCAATTACGTATCTATTTTCACTTACAAAATATATTCAATCATATTTGTACACCATTGCTAGACTGTTTGCCGAAATTTATATGATTTTTACATAGAATTAAGTTTACCCGACGAAATACTAACATTACTTTTAAGTGTATGTTGGCTGCTGGAGAAGGCTGTACATGTATGTACTATGATGTATAGAAATAATTATATCTGCGAAGGTATATACATAACACATAGTAAAGTATGCAATACTCCTGTAATTATACATGTTTAATTAACTGTGTTCGATTCGTTTTCATGGTTTCTCCTTTGTTTATTTTTTTTAAATTTTATTTTTCTTAATTAACTGGCTTAAACGGTGCATGAATATAGATAGACAACCTCGTTGCGTAAGTTATTAAAGCGCTATGTCCTGTGGTGGGATTGAACCCTCTTCGATCTTCCACGATTTTTCTACGATTTTTCAAACCTTCGAAGGCCGTCGCCGTATACTCGGGTTAGCATTCGTAGTAGGAAGATCGGAGGGTGGGCGAGAACCGACCCAGGTTGCAGGTCCTTGGTTCCATTTCTCAGTATAATGTAAGTTTTACTTGCCTTGGACCTTAAAGAAATTTGTTTGTGTTAACATGTTATTGAACTAATATCTGCTTTAGAAACTATGGTAAACTATTGACTAAACATTTGTCGGATTATTATGGCACACCCAACATAAATCCACCAGAATACTAAATATATTTCCATAACAAACCAAAATTCACCAATAGTCAACTTAATACCCGCACACATGTTCGATTCTTACCATGAAATCATCGAAACTATAACTAGACTATTCGACAGCTAAATTGCTACTTAGCAATTTCTCGGTGCGCCGACGCCGGTACTCGATCGCGGTTCACTTGGGGATGAATGAATGAATGAGAGCTGTAATTATTTCCTAACGGTCGGCGCGCGCGCATGTGACTGCAACCTTGACCCGCCTACTGCCGGTGATGCTCAAAGTTTTGTGAGAATTAATTTTTAATGTTTATTATTATGGATTTAATGGCAAAACGTGAAACATATAACCTTCGACAATCGTACTGATGGTATACATCCGCTTATAGGAGTAGTTTTTAGAACTTGTAGGCCATATTTCATCCCAGTTCCTTAAATTTATAGAAAAAAAGAATGTACCAATTATTGTTTATTGTCTAGCACGCGGCAATTTGATAAAATAAAATTTAACATAAGATAAAAATTTGTAACATAAGATAAAAATTTGCAAAGACATAGAGTTTGAACACAAATTGGGCAATCATTTTACCTTTCAGCCTTGACTAAACTTTGAGCACCACAACAAAATAACAGTCATTTGAACAAAACGTCGCGAAAAGTAATCTGAGCTTGCGCGAGCGACAATAATTACCGTTCGTTCAAACAAAAATAATGGAGTAAATAATATCGCGCTGCGCTTTTGTGCGACCGGAAGTGACGCCATAAAATTGACAACAATGGCTGACGGAGTGCGCGGGATTCGAGTAGCTTTGGTTGTTCCGTGATTTAATCTTTGATTTCAAATTTTTAACGAACTTTTTGTTTATAATACTTTTGTTGTTTAGTTCCTGCGTTGGTAAGTTTTTGAGTAAAGCTATCAATAAGTTCTCAGACGTTACTGCGCCCTTCTTTTTAGTAACACAACTAACTCCTAGTTTTTTTATACAAATCTTGTCATATTTTGGATATGAAAACTCAAGTTATGATGATAGAGTAGAGTAGGTGATTTGAAAACTGCTGAGAACCATACCTATTGCGTGTTTAAGGCAGTATTCCAATGGGTGCAGCGGCGGCGGCGGCGCCGGTCTTACTGATTGATGGATGCTCTACAACTTGGCTCTCAACTGACACGTTGGCGAAGATGGCTATATTGGAGGGAAGATATACTAGGTATACAGACTTAGCTCTCTTTGGAATGAGGGAGCTGACACGTTGGCGAAGACGGCTATATTGGAGGGAAGATATACTAGGTACACAGACTTAATTAGCTCTCTTTGGAACGAGGAAGCTGACACGTTGGCGAAGATGGCTATATTGGAGGGAAGGTATACTAGGTACACAGACTTAATTAGCTCTCTTTGGAACGAGGAAGCTGACACGTTGACGAAGATGGCTATATTGGAGGGAAGATATACTAGGAATACAGACTTAATTAGCTCTCTTTGGAACGAGGAAGCTGACACGTTAACGAAGATGGCTATATTGGAGGGAAGATATACTAGGTACACAGACTTAATTAGCTCTCTTTGGAACGAGGAAGCTGACACGTTGACGAAGATGGCTATATTGGAGGGAAGATATACTAGGAATACAGACTTAATTAGCTCTCTTTGGAACGAGGAAGCTGACACGTTAACGAAGATGGCTATATTGGAGGGAAGGTATACTAGGTACACAGACTTAATTAGCTCTCTTTGGAACGAGGAAGCTGACACGTTGACGAAGATGGCTATATTGGAGGGAAGATATACTAGGAATACAGACTTAATTAGCTCTCTTTGGAACGAGGAAGCTGACACGTTAACGAAGATGGCTATATTGGAGGGAAGATATACTAGGTACACAGACTTAATTAGCTCTCTTTGGAACGAGGAAGCTGACACGTTGACGAAGATGGCTATATTGGAGGGAAGATATACTAGGTACACAGACTTAATTAGCTCTCTTTGGAACGAGGAAGCTGACACGTTGACGAAGATGGCTATATTGGAGGGAAGATATACTAGGAATACAGACTTAATTAGCTCTCTTTGGAACGAGGAAGCTGACACGTTAACGAAGATGGCTATATTGGAGGGAAGATATACTAGGTACACAGACTTAATTAGCTCTCTTTGGAACGAGGAAGCTGACACGTTGACGAAGATGGCTATATTGGAGGGAAGATATACTAGGAATACAGACTTAATTAGCTCTCTTTGGAACGAGGAAGCTGACACGTTAACGAAGATGGCTATATTGGAGGGAAGGTATACTAGGTACACAGACTTAATTAGCTCTCTTTGGAACGAGGAAGCTGACACGTTGACGAAGATGGCTATATTGGAGGGAAGATATACTAGGAATACAGACTTAATTAGCTCTCTTTGGAACGAGGAAGCTGACACGTTGACGAAGATGGCTATATTGGAGGGAAGATATACTAGGAATACAGACTTAATTAGCTCTCTTTGGAACGAGGAAGCTGACACGTTAACGAAGATGGCTATATTGGAGGGAAGATATACTAGGTACACAGACTTAATTAGCTCTCTTTGGAACGAGGAAGCTGACACGTTGACGAAGATGGCTATATTGGAGGGAAGATATACTAGGAATACAGACTTAATTAGCTCTCTTTGGAACGAGGAAGCTGACACGTTAACGAAGATGGCTATATTGGAGGGAAGATATACTAGGTACACAGACTTAATTAGCTCTCTTTGGAACGAGGAAGCTGACACGTTGACGAAGATGGCTATATTGGAGGGAAGATATACTAGGTACACAGACTTAATTAGCTCTCTTTGGAACGAGAAAGCTGACACGTTGGCGAAGATGGCTATATTGGAGGGAAGATATACTAGGTACACAGACTTAATTAGCTCTCTTTGGAACGAGGAAGCTGACACGTTGACGAAGATGGCTATATTGGAGGGAAGATATACTAGGTACACAGACTTAATTAGCTCTCTTTGGAACGAGGAAGCTGACACGTTGACGAAGATGGCTATATTGGAGGGAAGATATACTAGGTACACAGACTTAATTAGCTCTCTTTGGAACGAGGAAGCTGACACGTTGACGAAGATGGCTATATTGGAGGGAAGATATACTAGGAATACAGACTTAATTAGCTCTCTTTGGAACGAGGAAGCTGACACGTTGACGAAGATGGCTATATTGGAGGGAAGATATACTAGTATGTTTATTTCACTAACACATGTGGGTTCTTTAGGCATATTTTTCTTTCTTGCTCTTTGTATGATTTGCCGCAGAGAATTCTTGTTAGGTATCGAAGATGTGCTACTTGAAGGCAATGAAGATAAGTGTTCACGGATTATTTTACCTGGTGTGTCATTGTTCTGAACGGCTGATAACCACAAATATATAAACTTATGAAATGGTTATAAATTAAACTTATAAACTTGTTCAGGAGCATGATTGGACGGGACATTTCCTTGTATTGTAAAATGTTCTTCACTAACTATTCGGCTACTAACAGTAATAAATGAAATGAAATGAAATGAAATATTTATTTCTCAACATTAACATGACACCAGTTCGAAAAAACCTTCGTGAAGAAGAACTGGCAAGAAACTTCACGAGTATATTTTTTTCACAATAAATTTACAGAGTCTCTTTATGTCTATACAAAATTCTTATTTTCTGCATATGTTAGCTCGGCAAGTCTCCCTCCCTCCAAGTATCCAAACGGCTAACACCCGCAAACGGCACCCGTTCACGAGTTAACGCGGAATCCAGCCATCGCCCTCCTCGACCATATTAGAGGGAAGTGAGTACTTCTACAGTTTACGGTATGTTTATTCACGCAAGAGCAATAATGCACGTCAATAAAGTCTAAGAGGTCATGGGTTCTTGGACCAACATGTCAAGAGACTACAAACTCCTAATCAAATAATTAACGTATTTGCTGGGAAACAGAGTACAAAATGTAATGTCGGTAAACGAGTTCGCGACCCACGTGATGGTAAGTGGAATCTACGATCATGGACATCGTTAGTCGTAGGTATTTTATGTATCAATATTGAATGTGATTATTATGCGTCTCTTACATGATATCCTGCATAGTAACATAAATAGTCCAAATCTTCTCGCAAATATTAGTTTTTGTACGCCTAAGTATCGTACAAGAAATACTCCGCATTTTAGTATAAGTACCCAAACGTCGAACTAACTATGGCAGGAATTCAGCTCTGACTCGTCTACCTAAAATATACAATGATAAGTTTCAAGGAGTAGTCTTCAATTTGTCCAAGTCTCGGTTTAAACTCCAAATAACCGATAGTTTGAAAGAGGAGAAACTGCAGTGTGCTCGGTACCCTGTATTTATAATATACCGTTGTTTGGTGGTCATTATTATTTAGTTTTATTTTCAATACATTTTTACTTAGTTTATTTTATTTTTATTATTAACTATTTTATTGCTATGTTTATATGCTAAATCGTAAAGTCAAATCCACCTTCGTGGAATACAAAAACGTTCAACGGGACGATCCTATGCGTAATATCTCTCCGTCCCACACGGCGTACTATAGGATGGCGAAAGCCCTCCGACTAGACGCCCGTACCTACGCCCCTCCGTTATCTCACCCCGATGGCACTACCGCCTTCGAGGACGACGAGAAAGCTGAATGCTTCACCAACAGCATTGCTTCACAATGCTCCCCGAGTACCGAACCCACAGTTATCTATTATTATAGGTACTCTATAAATATGTACCATTTTGAATTGCCTCGGCTACGCTTCCGTGCTTGTAGTGATAATCAGTCCTGGGACCCCGCGATACAGGTTTGCCTAGTGCGGGGACCGCTATTAAATATTGAAGCAGCAAACTACCCTCGATTGCCGATTTCTTAAATTTGTGTGTTGATAAACTAAGATAATGTTTTTATAGTACCTACTCCAAGTATTGTCGAACAACGCTGTATTATTTTTATTTTTTGTTTTTGTATTTCTGAGCTGTATTGAAATATTTGTGAGTAATAAATAAATTTTGAATTTTTTTGAAATTTGTATATTTGTATACTGTCGACCGTTAGGCGACCGAGTGTTTTAGAAGTAAATAGCCTAGCCTCATACGCCAAAGGTCCCGGGGTCGAGTCCTGGCCGGGGCATACATTTGTGTGATGAACACAGATGTCTGTTCTCGGGTCACGGTTGTCTGTATTTATATATGTATGTTTATTCTGGGTTCCCGCCCAGTTCGCTGTATGGTCATCCATAACACAAGCTCTGCTTACTTTGGGGTTAAACAGTTGGTATATTTGTCTGGGGATTTATTATTATTGTTATTACTGTCAACCAACCCTTTTCAATTGATGTAATTGTGTAAACTTTTGTAGTTTTATAAAATAGAGAAAGAATAAAACTGTACTGTAATGCGGTGAAACTCTGTTATTGGCTATTTGTTCAAAGTAAGTTTATATAATTTTTGTTAATAATAAAAAATGCTGTTGAGTTTCCGAATAAATAAACAAATAAATATTGGCTAGTGATGCGTTGCCGACCGATAGCTTCTGTTGAGGTTCCCTTTGTTCCAGTAATTGGCTAACGCGTTGGTTGTTCCTTTCCTTTATCCGGAACACAACCACGTAACGTGATTATTACTATTCGTACCGCCACAGACGAGATTTTATCAAACGAATCAACCCTACACAGCACTTTGTTTTGATCTATATATACATTTCGGAACCGTTAGAAACGAGTGTGATTGACAGATCTTTATAGATGGCCAAAACTCAATGAGATGATATTTGGCCACAACTAGGCAAATATTGATTAAAAAAAATAAAATAAACAAAATTATTATACAGTACTATATGTAAATGCTGGGATGTTAAGGTCTTTTTTTAGTTGGCATTAACTTAATCGTTTACCAAAAATTTATTCTTTAAAAACATCATAGCTGATCGTATTGACACATCATATAAGCACATCACATCATACAAAGCAGCTTATATCCGACAAACTAAACTAGCTTCGACCATCAATGCTGGTTGCATCCGGACCTGTCCTCACACATGCCAGTGACAGCCACGGGACTTGGCGGGAAAGTTGACAGCTCGCTAAATTGGCGGCAAGGGAAGCTGAGATGTCATGAGGAGGTGCAAATTGCCTTCATGTGCTGAGGTTATGTGCGTAGGTCTACTAAAGAATATATACTGTTATTATTAAAATTTTTAAAGGCATTAATTTTTAAATAAATCACTTGTGGCCTAAAATAATAAATTGAGGGCCCAAAGATAACGCACAGCGTTTCTGAAAACCTATTTTCTACGTAATCTAACTTACCGATGTTCATATAGGATACGTGAGTGATTGACAACACTGATGGGATGTTAAATATAAAACAATTCACCAAAAAAAAGTTTCACACAAACAAACTGTATAGGTAAATATTTATTCAAACCTGCGTAGTTACATTTAAATACAACAATAACCCTCTACAACAGCGCTTCACTCGGCTGCGGAACCGTCAAAACAATCAAACATCAATCAAAGCCTAAGCCTCATACGAAACGACGGGAAAAATAGGGTTAAAACTACTCAACACTCCATACTAGCCATTGCACGCAACACACGCACACATACGCACAAAAATGTTCATGACCACACGGCGAAACGCGGCGAGGTCGTGTGTGAAGCGTGTACGCGAAGCGACGGCTATGTGCGTGTAAGCTTTTTAGTATTAATATTAGTACTGAATGTGGAGAGTAATCTTTTTAAGACGAGAGGGCATTATGAGAAGCATATTGCCTCGGTTTTTTTATTGTTGTTTCACCCCGAGGGCGGAGGGCGAGGGACAATAACGTAAATCTGAGAGTTCGAGACGGACAAAGACTACATACAAGTAGAATGTAACGTTTGATTTTATTTGTAAAAAATGTAAGTGAAATTAAGTTTTTATTTTCTGCTCTATAATGTGTACTCAATTTATCTTTTGCTAAGTAGTATTTGTGCCAATGGAAAACAATTTAGCTATTTATTTAATTTCAATAAAAATTTTATTGATTAAGTTGCGTTGCGTTGCCTGATTATTATGATGAAAATAAGGAGGACTGTCTGTAGCATCGACCCAGATGTAATCTTTAAAAAAAGTATACATTTAATATAAATCTAAAAAGTAAAAACAATGTATAAAACCAGGTTTTCTATTGTTGGAATCAGATTTTATGAAGTTCGTTGATTTCTTTCATAGGTTTATGTTTTAACTAATGATTGTTTTCAAGCTTCTATTCTCTTGAAGTAAGTCCTATAAAAACCTTTTGAAATAACACGAAAATAAAAAATATTTTTAACGTATAGCCACATTAAAATCATGTTAACGATAAATATATTATTTTTAGTCTCGATCTATGTCTACACTCTGCACTAACTGCTCTTTGCATGATTGCAATGTTTTCCTCAGCACTCATATTTGATATGATTTGTTCATCGACGAGTAACTAAAGCGACCTCGGCGGAGTTATTAAGTAACTTGCACGAGGGCAACAATTGCCAAGTATTTTATTCATTCCGAACCAAATTGACTGATCTCTGAATTGGTAGCCGCTTCATTAAGCTGATGCCATACGTTCCTGTTTGCTATATTAATATATGAAGTTGCTTTTTATTTCCAGCGCATCTCGCGAGAGATACTAAACTTAGAAATCAAATAAATGCGTCAGTGTTACATGGCCTACATGTGCCATCAAATCAAAAGAAAAACATATTATTCAGGAAAATTAATAGTGTTTGGGAATGACTAACTCATTACCTGTCACTCACGCTCCACGTTGCACACAATTTATTAAAGATGGGTATTTCTAAATTATAGATATCCTAGGGGCCACTATACCTCCTCCTCCTCTATATTACTTCCTAAGTGAAGGGTCTTATTAATCTCAATAAGAATCTTAGTAGTCTCAGTTCTAGATAATAGTTTAAAATCATAAATTCTTTTTTAGAAATAACGTTAACATATAATAACAATTAACATATCGCTGCTGAAATTTAAAAAAATACGCACAAACTCCCAATTCTTCTATATTACATAAATACATATTTACCAACATATCAAAAGAAGCAACTTACAATAACCCATAACATCAAAACACACAAATTGTACAAAATCCCGAGTTTCCCGGCAAATGTTGCCGAGTACAATGGGTAATCCGCCATGTTTACATCGCTCGGGAACACTGTGTCGGCTGGACCGATTATGTTGCGGTTCAATGCTAGCGGTAAGCCTATTACCCAGGCTTACGAGGAGAAATTGAAATGTGTGAAGCACTATTGTTCAATTATTAGCGTGGGTGTCATGGCCGTCTTGGGGGTTCGGAGATTTTCATAAATATAACGCATTAAACAATATCTTATAATAAGCAGTTGGTTTGAATATTTTCTAACTTGTTATGCGTGGCAACCCTATGGAAAGTGCATAATTGCATTCCCTCAGTTCTCATGGACTTTAGTTACACGTGTGCTTCATCAGCATTTAATTTTATTCCTTGTGAATTAGTGTTACTTATTTTTCACACACTTTGTTTCCTAACTTCGGACAGAGCACATGTTTAGATTAGATTAAATTGTAATAATCATTTTATTAATTAAATTCTTTTTTAAGTAAATTTGGTTTTTTTTGAGATCCTCGGCGCGACCATATATTTTTGGCGCAGTCGGTAGGATCGCTTAGGGATATAGAAACAGTATACGTATCCTGCGATAACGAACCTACAGTGTGGTTGTGCCCGAGGAGAATCCAGACATAGATTCGTTGAAGAAAATCGAATGTAAGTACTTTGAATCTTTAAAGTGTTTGCCATCCTTAGTTATAGTATTTCCTATCCTGTAATTCGAATATTAATTTTGCGATTTTTTTTTATTACGTTTATAAATAGTTTATTTTAGTGAAAGTTTTAATTTGTGTTCAAGATTTTCCATCCACGGGAATATCGTTCTAAGATTAGTGATAAGAATAGTCGTAGGTTTAATACAATAGACGAACGTAGAATATTAGAGTCGAACACCATGACGGACCAAGTGGACACTATTTTTAAATCCCTCAGATTGTTGCCCGAATTTGACGGGAACCCACATGTCCTGACGCGGTTCATAAATTTGTGCGATCAGTTGGTAATAGCGCATTTTGACTCAGAGCCTGGCCACGAGTTAGCTAATTTGGCATTATTTAACGGCATCCTTAATAAAGTTACGGGGCCGGCTGCTAGGCTCATCAACTCCAACGGTGTCCCGGATAATTGGCAAGGGATCCGTAGCGCACTTATAAATAACTTCGCAGACCACCGCGATGAGACCGCGCTTTATAATGACCTGTCGCTACAGAGTCAAGGGAATAGTACTCCCCAGGAGTTTTATGAACGGTGTCAGAACTTATTCAGCACGATCATGACTTACATAAGTCTTCACGAGTCCATACCTACCACGATTGAGGCCAAGCGAACGCTTTATTCAAAATTGACCTTGCAAGCGTACTTACGGGGTCTAAAAGACCCACTAGGGTGTAGGATCCGTTGTATGCGTCCCGAAACGATGGAAAAGGCTCTTCAGTTTGTACAGGAAGAATTAAACACCCTCTATATTCAACAACGAAATGAAGGCAGCTCAAATAGGAAAGACTGGACAGACAGACAATTACAACCACCTCCTATTAATTTTAAAACTCCCTTTAATAACTACGTCCCACCAGTAAAATCATTTAACGTGCCGATGCAACCAATTTATAACGCCCCCGGCCCATCGCGTCAGCAAGGTATAACTATGCAAGGGTGGAGACCTGGCCCGAGCCCGATGCAACCACCAAGAGGTGAAACGCGCACGCAGCAAATGTTCCGTGCTCACCCTCCTAATTACAACCCCCATAGTCAAGTGTTTAAAATGCCCCCTAGACCTCAGAACCAGACTTTTAACTCTAACACTCCGCGTCCTATGAGTGGCGTTACGCCTTTTGCAACGAGACATTTACCAGTTATGGGACACGATTGGAGAAAGCATGGCAACCCGCCGCCGACTAACTATTTTAAAACGCGCGAGGTTAACTTCAACGAATTAGGCGATTACTATTATTATAATACCTATCCAGAGTACGAACCGTATTATTCATACGATCCGAATCCGATGTACCCCGAGTTCTATGAACCTAATTACGAGTATAGTGAAAGCGCGAATATTGAGGACGTAGGAAATCCCGAAACTGAACAGGAGGATTTTCAAAAACCATCCAGTTCAGAAAAGCAAAAATAGAAGTAAATTTGCAGACACAGCGTCAGCTTATGTATGTACAAATTAATGAACCGCCCCTTAAGATCTTAGTGGACACAGGCGCCAATCAATCCTTCATAAGCCCGCAAGCTCTGCAAAATTATTTTTATAATGTGCCGCTAAACTACGAACCATTCGAAGTTACGAACTCCAATATGACGACTACACATAAGCATTCAATTACGCTACCTTGTTTTAATGAATACAAAGAAAACGGCGACATGACTTTATTCGTGTACGATTTTCATAAGTACTTCGATGGGTTACTAGGCTTAGATTTATTAACTGCTTGGGACTCTAACATAGACCTTAAGAACAAATTACTAACAACTAGAAATGCAAAGATACCTTTACAAATTTATGATTCTCGTAATGTCAACTTGTACGAAGACATAATTCCAGCTCGATCCACTAAGTTGATTCAATTACCCATTAATACTTCAGACGGAGATGTCTTAGTGCAAGATGAAATTATTTGTAGCTGTACTATTACTGATTGCGTGACTGCGGTAAAGAACAATCGTGGTTGGGTCGAAGTTTGTAATAATTCCGATAATGACATAATCTTTTCAATGGATAGGCCAGTCGAAGGCGAACTTTTTAACGCTGAGATTAACCATTTACAACACTCTCCAGAGCGCGTATCTGAAGTTTTATCTCGACTTAGAACTGATCATTTAAACCCCGAGGAGCTTGCTAATCTTCAGGCACTGTGTTCGCGTTACGCGGACGTATTTTACATAGATGGTGAACCGTTGACGTTCACAAATAAAATTAAGCACCGTATTAAAACCACAGATGAAGTTCCTGTTTACACTAAAAGCTATCGATATCCTTATATACACCGACAGGAAGTTAAAGATCAAATATCTAAGATGCTTGCTCAGAATATAATTCGACCATCCGATTCCGCGTGGAGCTCGCCGATTTGGATAGTTCCTAAAAAGGCTGATGCTTCCGGTAAAACTAAATGGCGGATAGTAGTAGACTTCCGAAAAGTAAATGAGAAAACCATTAATGATAAGTATCCTATCCCGAATATTACCGACGTTTTGGATAAACTAGGTAAATGTCAGTATTTTACAACATTAGATTTAGCAAGTGGCTTCCATCAAGTGGAAATGGATCCCTCAGACATTCCCAAAACGGCATTCAATGTTGAAAATGGCCACTATGAATATCTTAGGATGCCGATGGGTCTTAAAAACTCACCATCGACCTTCCAAAGGGTCATGGATAATGTGCTTAAGGATTTGCAAAATAACATCTGTTTAGTATACTTAGACGACATAATCGTTTTTAGCACTTCATTACAGGAGATGATGATTAATCTCGAAAAAGTATTTGACAGATTGCGCGAATCTAACTTCAAAATTCAAATGGATAAGTCCGAATTCTTGAAGTTAGAGACTGATTTCTTAGGACACGTCATTTGTAGAGACGGGGTGAAACCAAACCCTAATAAAATCAAGGCCATAAAAGAATATCCTATTCCAAAAACCCCGACAGAAATCAAACGCTTTTTAGGACTCTTAGGGTATTACAGGAAGTTCATCCCCGATTTCGCACGCATTACGAAACCGTTAACTCAGTGTCTTAAGAAAGGCTCGAAAATAACGTTAGATCCAACTTACATTAATTGTTTCGAAAAATGTAAAACACTTCTGACCAACGACCCGATTCTTCAGTACCCAGATTTTACTAGGGAATTTATTCTAACAACCGATGCATCCAATGTTGCCATTGGGGCCGTGTTATCCCAAGGTACTATTGGCTCAGATAAACCCATCGCCTTTGCCTCAAGAACTCTGAACTCTAGCGAATTGAACTACAGTACGATAGAAAAGGAGCTTCTTGCCATTGTGTGGGCTACTAAGTACTTCAGACCCTATTTATTTGGTCGCAAATTTAAAATTCTAACAGACCACAAGCCATTGCAATGGGTGATGAGTTTAAAGGAGCCAAATTCAAGACTTACAAGATGGCGTTTGAAATTAACTGAATACGATTTCGAAGTTGTGTATAAGCAGGGCAAATATAATACGAACGCGGATGCACTATCTCGCATTCAGTTAAATAACGAAGAACTTAGCTCAATAGTTGTGAATCCTTCCGAAAGGTCGGATAATTTAGACGATTCTAGAACCCTCACAGCTATCGAAGGTGCTGATGATTCTAGAACCGTCACAGCTCACACTAGCGCGGAAAACCCCATCTTGGAAGTACCCATATCGGAAGATCCACTAAATAGGTATACAAAGCAGATCGTTTTTAACATCGTGGGTGACATCAAAGGTAAGTCCGTAGTAACTAAGCCTTTCGATACTCACACCAAAACATCAATTCAGTTATCCGAATCTAGTTTAGAGCAGGACGTCATAGATGCAATTCGAGAGTATGTACATCCTAAAATAAAGACAGGTTTGCTTATTAATCCTTCTGATGCTATGACTAAAGTAATACCTATTATACAGAGAAATTTTAAAAGTTCAGCTATGAGTTTGGTTCTTGTAAAGAAAGAGTTAGAAAATGTGCGTGAGTACCTAAAACAACAAGAAATTATTAATCATTACCACGATGGTAAAACCAACCATCGCGGTATTAACGAGTGTTTCCTAGCTTTATCACGTAGGTACTACTGGCCTAAGATGAGGGAGCATATCACTAAATTCATTAATGACTGTACCATCTGCGGACAGGCTAAATACGATCGAAATCCAATCAAACAACAATTTCGAATCGTACCACCACCCAGCAAACCGTTTGAGCTAGTTCATATGGATTTACTTACTATACAGGGTGAGAAATTTTTAACAATCGTAGACGCATTTTCGAAGTATGCTCAGGCATATTACCTACGTGATGGAACTGCTATTAGTGTCGTTCAAGCATTTTTAACTTATTGCACGCATCATGGGATACCCATCACTATAGTCACAGATAACGGCCCTGAATTTATAAATCAACTTGTTACGGAATTTGTTAAACTACATAGAATTCAACACCACAAGGTTGCACCCCACACCCCTAATGAAAACGGTATTGTTGAGCGATTTCACTCGACTATACTAGAACATTTACGTATTTTAAAACTTGAACGTAAGGGTGAAGCGACTATTAACCTCATGCCGTATGCCCTTCTGGCATATAATAACTCCATCCATAGTTTTACTAAATGCAAGCCAATAGAAATCATAACAGGTCACTTTGACCCGCGGGATCCATTTGACATAGACCTTTCATCTCATCTTTTACAACAATACATGATAGATCATAAGAATAAAATGACTCAGGTGTACAACTTAATGCACGAGTCATGTACTTCACTTCGCACCGATTTAACAAACAATATTAATCGTAATCGCAGTTCAGGAATAGAATACTCACCTGAACAACAAGTTTATATTAAAAATCCAGTCGCTTCCAGACAAAAACTAGCCCCACGCTTTATGCGAGATGAGATCATTGCCAATTTGCCTATACACATCTACACAAAGAAAAGACGTGGACCCGTCGCTAAGTCCCGACTTAAGAGAATACCTAATAGTAATCAATTGTTACAGGGCTCATCTAGTACTCCTTCTCCTCCTGCCGGTAACAGTACGAATGCAGGAGATAAAACTTGAGAACATCGATGAAGGCCCTGGTATTCTGCCCTTCAAATTAGGTCCCACTAGAATCATTTCACATTATCATTCATTTATCCAATCCATTAACCTACAGGATCTAGAAGCTAAGGTCGATTCAGTAATTAATCAATTAAATACCATAGAACCGGTGTTAAATAACAAAACTAGCTCATTATTCACCCCTCATATTCATTATTTAACTAATAAAGCTTATAGTGTGCTTGAGCAGTTACAAAGTTTTGAAGTAGGTCGCACTAAACGCGGATTAGTAGACGGACTTGGTAGTATAGTTAAAAGCATAACAGGAAATCTAGACCAGACAGACGCATTGCATTATAATCAAGCCATTAGGAACCTTAAAGATTCGGATAACCAGTTATTAATAGAACTAAATAGTCATGTAAGCATTTCTAAGGAATGGATGTCTCAATATTCTAATATAATAGACAATATTACTAAAAATCAAAATAAAATTGAACAATTAATAAATAAAATAAGCCAAGCAGAAGCTACTCGTGACTATGACCTGGTTAAATATGCACATTTAGCACAAACATTTCTAATAATTGGCGACAATGTTGATGCAATTTCGCAAGAAATATTCCGATTGCAAAATATATTAGCTTTCATTAAAATGTCAATTCCGCATCATTCAATTATGGACAGGAAATCATTCGACACCATATTCAGCAAATTACGAAATTTATATAGTAGCGATAATTTGATTGAAGTTGATATCCGAGAATATTACGATATAATTCGAGTAGGCTATTATTATAAAGGTAATGAAATTATTTTAGTTTTTAAATTTCCTATTGTTTTATCTCAAATATATACTATGTATAGATTGTCCATGGTCCCTAATAAGTATAATGAAATCCTTTTATCTCCCTCCCCATTCCTGGCAATACACGGCAAAGAATTCAGGTACATGGAGGCTGAATGCCCGAAGACCACCAAGTGGTACATCTGCAATGGAAACCGGAGCGCACAGATCTCAGATAATGGAGATTGCATCCACCAACTTATCACCGAGCAACAAAAAACCACCACCTGCAAGTCAGTTCGAGTAATGCTTCAAGGGCCAGCCTATGACCAGCTCGACGAGAAACACTACGCTATCAGCTTTCCTATACCGTCGAGAATACATCTCTCCTGCGGACAAAATCTCTACAAGGAACTTAAAGGAAGTTATCTCGCAGTCATCCCGCAGGGCTGCTCCATCATCACACCCTACTTCGTCATCTCAAACATAGACGACCACATCGGAGGCCAAGTACTCAAGATCATGGACATAGCTTCAGAGAAATCATCGCGGCTGCCAGCATCCGCCATTGTTGAATTAAATTCAATCGACCTCGATCATTTACATGAAATCAACACTAAAGTCTCTGCGCAACAACCCGTCGATATCAAAACTGAAGCAATCGAGGACAGTATCTACCATACGACCATACCGCTATATCTTATAATAGTGGTAATTGGTGTATCCTGCACTGTTTTCCTGATGTACCGGAGACACTGGCTTCTCCAAGGATCTGCTGGAATAACTGAACGAGTGCCAACGGGAGTTTACGCCGTTCCTGGAACGAGAACAAGGGTTGACTTGGATCAACCCCCAGCTTCCTTCACATCTAAAGTGTTCAGTCGCTGTTCTACGGGGGGAGGTGTTATGCGTGGCAACCCTATGGAAAGTGCATAATTGCATTCCCTCAGTTCTCATGGACTTTAGTTACACGTGTGCTTCATCAGCATTTAATTTTATTCCTTGTGAATTAGTGTTACTTATTTTTCACACACTTTGTTTCCTAACTTCGGACAGAGCACATGTTTAGATTAGATTAAATTGTAATAATCATTTTATTAATTAAATTCTTTTTTAAGTAAATTTGGTTTTTTTTGAGATCCTCGGCGCGACCATATATTTTTAACTCTGCTCAAGAAAATTTGATGAAAACAGGAATATAATTGACAGATTTGTTTTTTTTTTTATATCGATGACGAAGTAAAGATAACGAGCATACGATCCAGTCGATGCTTAGTGGCATCCACGCCCATTGACATGCTTAATCGTAGATGTTTTAAGAGGTAATCTTGTTGTTTATTTATCGATTAATGACGCGTTGCCGTTGCTTAACACTTGGAATCACCCTTGTTCCAGCGATTGCACTGGCAGTTCCTATCCTGTGACCGGAACACAACCACGTGACGTGATTATTACGGCGGTCAAACTAGGAAGGACTGTAGTACCGCCCCCCCCCCCCTCCCAGATAAGATCTTAACATTAAAACCTCTACTAATACAGTAGTACTAAGGTTACAGCAATATAATTGTATAATAATAAATCTCCAGACAAACACACCAACTGTATGGCCCCAAAGTAAGCAGAGCTTGTGTTATGGATGACCATACAGCGAACTGGGGGGGGCCCAGACTAAACATACATATATAAATACAAACAACCATGACCCGAGAACAAACATCTGTGTTCATCGCACAAATGCATGCCCCGGCCAGGACTCGAACCTGGGACCTTCGGCGTATGAGGCAAAGCTACTTAGCACTACACCAATCGTTTAAGTCAGATGTAATTTCCAGACGAAAATCCCTGACATTTTTAAAAGAAAAGTTGGGCACCTATTGGGCTTGTTCGTCTTCATTGTCAATTCAATTAAACCCCGATGGCGGGAGGAATTAAAAAAAATCCTTTCTAACTGCTCTCCTACATCTAGATCTACGCGATGTTTTGGTTTCTAGGTCCACCGGCATCAGCGGTCCTTCAGTAAGTCAATATTAAGTAGAAACTCAAACAGCCTTACCACCAAAAAGATAAGCACCTTTTTATATTTAAACACTGTCTAAATGTATAACCCAGCCAAATTAAAATGTCTGTCCCCAGTGAGTATTCTGATGGTTTGACATTTTTATTTAAATGACCTGTGTTATACATTGTTGATAAAGATAAACAAGTTTTTTACTTTTTTGTGGTAAAGCCGAAAGTCTTTAATTTATTGTAAGCGAGAATATGCTTCAGTCTTTATATCTGCTGAAACAAGTAAACCATATTTTTAAAACCGCTTAGATTATTCATTATATTGTCGAATTTCGCAATTCTAGAGCTGCATCTTACATTAAGTCCTAATTGAACAACCTACGTCGTAAACAAAATATCCAATTCAAATTCAAGGCAATCCGCAATACCCTAATCTACACCCGATTCGTAGTCGACACACAGGCGCAGGGGATCACCTCTACAAGACCTCTCACACTCCACTTCCTAACGCGCACACAAAGAGCTCGGAACCTTAGACCTCGGCGCGGCGGCGGCACTTCCGACTGAGCTACCGGATTATCTACACAATGGTATTTATTATCTTCCGCTTTAGAGGCCGCTGCCTATGTGAAAAAAAAGTGGGTTCTGTAGGTAATTTTAAAATGATTACAATTTTTCGATACAGATGATTTTTCATGACCGTATAGATTGTCAAATAAGTTTTATATTAAAACGTTATTAGAAGTAATACAAATTACCTAGTGAACTGGAATGGATTTTAATTTATTAATTTAATTCTTTTATTTCTTGGGAAACAATCATATCCAATAAACATAATAAATAACACATAAATCATAAAGTTTTCTCTGGTTCATTATTATAAATTGGTTAAGATATTATAAAATAAAGACAATGGAGGTAGAACTCGTAAATGTCCAAAGACAATATGATAATCGTAATAAACACTTAAAATTGTCAAATTAAAACAATATTTGGGTAGACGATATTAATTTTTATATAGTTCAGTATTCGTCTTTTTTTAAAGAAAGAAAGAAAATAATTGTATTAAGAGCAATTAAATGACCAAGATTTATCGTTTGTCAAATTCAAATATTTATTTCTCAACATCGACAACTACTTGTTTATAAAGCATGACTCTACCTTCGAATGGAAAAGACCTTCCTTAATCAATCTAATAACGTTCTCGTATATAAACACACAATTATAAATAAAGTTTAATGTGTTTAAAAAGTTGTACAAAAATGGAGGTTTGTTATCTGTTGATTGATCTCTGATTCGGAAGCTGTATGGACCGTGGCAGTATTGTTAAACTTTCATTGTAGTTTTTATTTGTGGGTGTCGTCTCAATCTAAGCGTTAATTTTAAATCCATAAACTCTTGCGATTTTTTTTAAGGTTAACAATAAGTAGTACATGGAGTCCTATATTTCGGATCTTCATGGCTGTATTGTCCGCAAAATGTTTAAAGGTGAGCGGTACTCGTTAGACATTACAATGAGGCCAACCTCACTAGGTAGTTGTTATATATTTTCCAAAATATTCAACCGTAGTGATATGTAACCATATATAGAGTTAAACCCAAAAATTTTATGACGAAATCCTTAAAAAAATTGTGTTGGTGTACTAATAAATTCCTCGTTTTTCTGTCCCTACTAAGATTTGAATCCGGGCCTCATAAAGTTGGTAGAACTCTTACGCCACGCGGCCCTTTCTCAATTAACAATTGTTACATTATCGCAAGAAAATGTATTAATGAAAATAACTACTACACATACAAATTTCCGTTTCATCCCATTCCAATCCTCAACAATTAGTTCCGCCCTTCCATTCACAAAACTTCCCGCAACACCTTTACAACGAACACACAAACAAACCGACAGAATGTCTGTCTGACTGCGCGTAACTCCGGAACCGCCATTATGCAATCTCGAGTGTACACTCCGACCAACTCATCTGTTCAGTAAAGTGTGGCGCTGTGGTCTATGCGAAAGTGAAGTTGGACATTTCGTCGCTGAACAAAATCTTTAGTTCTAGTTTTCATTACTGAACAGCCAAGTCGGTAGCTCTGTGTAAATCCGGGTATTACTGCTGCAGACGATGTAATTTTATTTAATCTGCAAACCGGACTTTAATTCTTTGTATGTGGATCCGATTTTTTTGGGTTTTCTAAAGGATTGCGTGGTTATCGGAATTTTGGGTGTATTGTACGTTGGCGACGGAATGTCTCGTGGTCGATTTGAAGAATTTAGGTTTGGTAATGTTTATTTGTTGGTAAATTGTACAAATAAGAAAGGTGAAAGATGGGATTTATTAAAAATGTATGATATATCTTTTACCTATACCTAGCACTAGCTGACTGCCATCAGGCTTAAAGACCACTTCTGCAAATTATTGTGTACAAATAATAAATGAAAATGATACATTGTGGATCAAAAATATAACTTAAGGGTCTAATATGCAAAATCTTTCATTTGTCGGTTTTATGTCTCGATAAAGAATTCATTTGTCTTCGAACAAAGACATGTTCAAAATACATATTCTGTTCAAGAACTGCGTTTCTTTCAGTGTAAGAAATTTTGTTTTTATCCTATTACTATTCAAGATTACATAGTTAAGTTTTTCGACTGAATATCGAAAGTACTATCTATGTAATATTTATCCAACATAACATTTTATTCATTTATATATTAGGTCTTTACCTATGAAATTGCCGTTTTTCACGAAATAAATGAAGCGTAATTTTTTTTATATATTTTTTATTTCTATTAATCAAAATAATCACCCATGCAATCAATGCATCTTTGCCAACGCATTGGTAGCTTATTGATGCCTTTCTTGAAGAAATCAGCTGGACGGGAGGCAACAAATTCTTCAAAGGCATTTTGTACTGCCTCTCGGGTATTGAATTTTTTCCCCGCCAAGAAGTTATCCAAGTTCTGGAAAAAGTAGAAGTCTGTAGGCGCAAGGTCTGGTGAGTACGGCGGATGACGGAGAACTTCCAACCCCAACTCTTGTAGCTTGGAGACCGTCTGCTGTGCAGTATGAGGTCGCGCGTTGTCGTGCAGGAGCAGTGGAGCCGAACGATTGACCAAAGCTGGTTGGAGACGTGCGAGCTTCTCCATCATTGTGTTCAGTTCTTCACAGTACACATCTGCAGTAATGCTTGTCCCGTTTGGCAAGAAGCTGTGATGAATTACACCCGCATTAGACCACGCGCGTTGTCGTGCAGGAGCAGTGGAGCCGAACGATTGACCAAAGCTGGTTGGAGACGTGCGAGCTTCTCCATCATTGTGTTCAGTTCTTCACAGTACACATCTGCAGTAATGCTTGTCCCGTTTGGCAAGAAGCTGTGATGAATTACACCCGCATTAGACCACCAAACAGTGACCATCACTTTTCTAGGGGTAAGTTTTCGTTTAGGGAATTGTTTGGGTGCTGAACCAGGGTCCAACCAACTTGCTGAGCGCTTACGATTGTCAAACAGGATCCATTTCTCGTCACAAGTAACAATGCGGTTCAGAATTCCTTCATTTGTATGCCTTCTGAGCAGTGCAAGGCACGTCTCCACGCGTACTTCGCGCTGGCGGTCATTGAGTTCGTGGGGTACCCATTTGTCAAGCTTTTTTACCTTGCCAATTTGACGCAAATGGACCAATATTGTTTTGATGCTAACGTCGAAAGCTGCTGCTAATTCAGCCGTGGATTGAGTTTCATCAGCTTCCACAATTGCCTTTAATTCGTCATTGTCGACCAAAGTTTTCGGACGACCACGGGATTCATTTTTCAGGTCAAAATTTCCAGAACGGAAGCGGGTAAACCAATAACGGGTGGTGCTTTCGTTTGTAGTGTTCGCTCCGTAAACGTCGTTGATGTTGCGTGCCTCTTGTGCCGCTTTGCTGCCACGACGGTACTCATACTCCATAATTACTCGAATTTTTAACTTATCCATGATGACGAAAAATGTTCGAATGCTTGAAAACAAAACACTAACTATTAAACAAATGACGATTTAAGAAAAAGAATTCCATGTTTGTCAAATAAAATGAATTTGAAATTAGAATTATCAGTCAAAAAAAAAAATATTTTCATTTGAAATGGCCAGTACGGCAAAACGGCAGTTTCATAGGTAAAGACCTATTATTAACTGTAGTTATTTTTCTATATAGTATGTTGAATATTTTAGTTCTATTTAATATAGTTTACCAACTTTATATATCCATTCATAACTTTTTTGAACTCTGTCCAATAATGGTTAATCTGTAAAAAAAAATATTTTCTTTGTGTATAGAGGGGTTGCCTGGTAATACAAGGCAACCCACATTGTCAATTTCTTTCATTTTGTTTTATTGAATATTGTTTTTGTTTTTTTGTTAATGGCAATAAAGAGTTTTATTAGTATTATTTTTATAATTAAATTAAGTATAATTTATTAGTAGTATGACGGCCTGTTTGGTATGGAGGTAACTGGCCTTGCCTTTCATGCCAGAGGTCCCGGGTTCGAATCCTGGTAGGTGCAAATATTTTATCATGTTTGCTTTCTAGTCATGGATGTGTATGTATGTTTATTTAAGTTTATTTCTAATATATATTCTTTAAAAAAAATATCTATGTGTGTTTATATATTTCTTAAGTTTATTTATCCGTTATCTAGTATCCACAACACAAGTTCTTAATGATACTTGATTAGAAATAGGTTAGAAATATTTATTTATTTATATTATTATCTTAACAATATTGTAACAATATCACTTTAATGCTATATTTTAGGGAATAGGGATTTTGTCTAGATTCTAGACTCTAGAAGGTATTGGGAAAGCTAAGAAATGGAATCTGATCTCTAATATTCCGGTTTATGGTGCTGCTGTATCACAAGTACACGTGTACTTGTGATACAGCACCAGTGCACGTGTACTTGTGATACGGCACCAGTGCACGTGTACTTACCGCGCTGTAATAAAAGATACTTTGGTTTCATTTAATCGTAAAACATAAATCAATAATACTTCACTGCTTACACTCCCAAAATGCATCGACTCTGAACAACCTATCTACTTATAAACAAATCAACTTTCTAACACGAAGCGCCCTAAGCCCCAGTTATCCCGAATACGCAACTCAAACACAGGGTCCCGCGTTCGACTCCCGAACTCCCGAAGCGATTACAAGCGGCAAATATTTGCCGTTTTACCCCCGTCTTTATGGACGTAGGGGATGACAGGATGCTGGTTAAACATATTATTTATGGTTTTTCGTTGGTTAAGTTTGATGTTCTTGTTTTCTAAATTGATTAGGCGTTAGCTTTGATGGGTGGTGTAGATGTTTTTACTTAAATTAATAATTATTTTTTGTGTTTTTCCAGAAATTTTGTCACGAGTAAAGGATATGTTTAGCTACCTTCATGCTCATGTAAAATTGCTGCGTAATTTAAGCACAAACAGATTTGGGAAGTAGTTACTGGAAGAAAAAACTATTTTAGACCGTTATTTTTGGGAAGATCAATACAACATTACTTATGTAAAGAACTAAAGGTTAAATAGTATTTAAAATATGTCATTATTTACTTTCATTCTCAATTTAAACATATATTCCTTTCTTTTAGAAACCATAATCAGTAACTTCGTCAAGAGACGAAAACGCCTCGATTTCATTGATTCAATAAACAAATACAGTAAGAGCCTAAAAATTTTTAATAGCAAGGTATAAGATACAAAAATTGCCTATTCGGATCAGTTTCAGAAATGAACTCATATCAATTGAGAGTATAACCAAACCGTACAATACTTTTTGCCCAAGTTATATTTCCAATAAATATAAAACAAATTCAACCCCCCATCACCATTGTTTCTCACGAGCTCGCCCTGCAATGAGCCGTGACACCTGCTCCAACATGTCGGCTACCGCGCCGGCACGCGCCTATCACATTTGATATAGCCGTTTAGGCGTTCTAAATGGTGCAATATGCAATTATTGTGATTAATATTGGTATGTTTATCTCGATAACTAACTGTGCAGTGTTCGTTTTAAACAATGCAGTTATGTTTCGTGTTCTATATTAAGTATCCGTTTAATTTAAATTGTTTGTTACAAAAAAGCATTATTTCATAAACAAAAACAGTGTTTAGATTTGAACTCCACGTAGTTACAACGCTATTAATCAATTCCTATATTAGTCATACATAAACCAGTAGTCTAATTTTAAGCTTGATTATGAATTATTGAAAAGAGGCCGACAAGGAATTAATATAATTTTATACATAGATAATAAGGTAATAAAAAATACTGACAAGTATATATTTCAATGTTTCTTTCCTAGGTTTCTATATTAAACAGTATCTTAAACGTTAAAGTTTGCCTAACTTTCATAAACAATGGCAAAACTTCAACCATGTTTCGTATCCCAGACGAGATTCGAACCTACATTTTGGACTACTTGGCCAATGTTCTTATAATTGGAAACTTGACTAGCTTATGTATTTCCTTTAGTAAATCTAGCAGTAAGTCTTATGGTAACTGTTTGTTTCCCAAAAAAAAAAAAACATTAAAAACCTTCATGTAGAGGTAAATATCTAGAGCCTCTCTCTCTCTTCGTTGAATTCATTTTTTCATTCAACTCTCGGTCTGCCTATAAAAGCCGGAAATCGTAAGTTAATCTTCACTTTCCTCAAGTGTTTCATAATATACAAAAATGTATATTATTTATTTACTTTATTTTGTACATATATTTATCATCAAAAACAACAAAACACCGGTTTTTACCAACTTATCAACAACTCCAACATACAGCAGACCTTAAGTCCGCCGTTAGTTCAATGTAAGTATTTTTATATTGGGCAATAAAGTGTTAAATCAATAAATAATAACAAAAATAAACTACAACAAGACAATACAACTCAACGTACAGACGGTCTGGGAACTCGGGACCACGTAATTCTCGGCCGATAGCCGCCACACCACACAAATTACTTTCGGGAACAATTTGCATCTACCCTCCGATACAACACTCAATAACCGTTTTATTAACTCGTCCCGGGTTTGATTCCGCCCGCATACAGAGGGTATGACATTGAGTGGAAAGCCAGTGGAGTATTAACGGTAAAAATTAATATAGGTAATTAAATCTGAGTCGTGACCTCACTGGATGATATAAGTGTATTATTTTTTTGTAATACAACATAAAATTGGACGACCGATTGGTGTGGTGTTAAGTAGCCTTGCCTCATGCGCCGAAGGTCCCAGGTTCGAGCCCTGGCCGGGGCATTCATTTGTGTGATGAACACAGATGTTTGTTCTTGAGTCATGGTTGTTTGTATTTATATATGTATGTTTATTCTGGGATCCCCCAGTTCGCTGTATGATCATCCATAGCACAAGCTCTGCTTACTTTGGGACCATACAGTTGGTGTGTTTGTCTGGGGATTTATTTATTATTTGATTATAAAAGCTGCCTTTATTTGCCACAATTCTTAGTAGGCATAATATCTATCTCTACGTCTTTTAACGACTAAACCAAGGGCTCATATTAAACTGCATTAAATAAATAATTAGTTCATTGTTTTTATTATATTAGTATTTATGATATTGGTAGGGTAACGAATTGTTTTTATAATACTGTTTTACACATTCGTTGGTGCCACTCCATTGGATACTACGCTCGTTGGCCAAAGCTTGCAATACTTGTGTACTCGATTCGAGTGTCTGCATAGGTAAATTAATTGTTTTTTCTTTTTTGACCTTATATTACTATTTTAAATACACCAGTTGTTTATATTTTAATGTGTTACAAAATATTCTACTAAAACTAAAAACCTCACAACATTCCCTTATGTTTTCACGATTCAAAGAATAAAAAACTTTTTACTCGGATTTTATCGCTTTTTTTTTGACATCGTAACTCGACGTTTCAGTGCCTTTATAGACACCGTGGTCACTAAGGTGTGAGTGAGTAACGGTGTTACCACAACAATCGATCGATGATTGAATGGGACAGTACACGTTGATCGACGGTTTCTACCAGACCAATCGATCGACGTCGATCAATGGTAGAATGGAACAGTCGACATCGATTGACGGTTTCTACCGGACTAATCGATCGACGTCGATCGATTGGTGTGGTAACACCCTAAGGTGACAAGCGTTTACTTGACAGTTTAATACTGTTAAAAAAAAGTTTTAATTAAGACCCGCTCGACAATAACACAAGGTTGGTAAAAGATTTGGCAATGTGAAATCTGCAAGAAAGGTTTCATTTCCAGTAGATTGAATATCTTGGAAGCTTAGTTGTGAGAGCTCTCGATTTATGAATAATCAAGAGCAAGAATTTGAAAAATGGTTATAATGTAAATAAAACACAAAGAAAATCAATTTAAAGGTATATTTTAGTAAAAGCAATACTTGTTCTGCCGTCTATAAAAGAAATTTAAGTTGATGCGCCTTTAATTGGAATGCTAATGACCACTGCATTCCTAGCATATTTTAAATATGGGTAAAGCGGAGGGACAGCCGGTGCTATTAGGTAAATAAAAACAACTTCCTGTCCTGTATTTCTACTTCTGTATTAACATCCTGTATTTTCCTATGTGAACGTTCCTGTTCCTTCACGGAAGACTACAGCTGGCAACGAACAGAAATCCAACTACGTAGTCTTTTTAAAAAAATGCATTCAAGAGATTTTAGCCAATGTTACAACCATATACTTTTATTTACCTGTAGTTATAAAAAGAAATATACAAAAATGTACAACAAAGTTTACCACAAAAATTGAGAAATTCATGATTTTTCCCGCTAGCAATTTTTCCACATGAATTCTAATAGCTATATTCAACTTATATTTCGCAGCTTTCTGCGCATCCACCCTCTCGCGACGAACAATTAGCAATATGTTGCCTCAATCCGGCAATATATCAGCAAATATTTGCCCAAATTATTGCTACAAACAACCAGGAGCCCCGCACATGTTGCCATTTTAAATATTTAGTGGTTTTAAGATTTACTAGATAAGTACTTGGTTAGAACTGAAAGAAACATTAGGTTGCGCAGGTTTGGTATGACTTTATTTTAGACATTCGCGAGAAGAAATACGTACGTACGTTGACGGCAGCAATGCGCAGCTGAACTCCCAGTGTTTATTTCACCTGCCGCGTTTATATAGTAGGTAGCACAATAGTTCGTTCCAAAATAATGTCCTTTTTTAAGGTCGCCTCTTTTTAGGGTTAAATCTAGTATGTTTATCCATATTTATAGTAATCGGAATTCTACCTACAAAACTTGTTTACCTAAATAATCAATTAAGGTCCAGTTTTTAATCAGTCAGGTATTATAACCCAGTCAAATGTCTCAATTATACTAGGAATAACAGTTATTTGAAAGATTTTACTCTCATTATTATTATTTATTATTATAATGTCAACATTTGTCACGAAACTACTAACACGAAATTGTCGGATTACGACAAACACAACTCGTGACGCCATGGAGCTTGGGGTGGCATGGGGGTGGGGGTGACCGATAATTGACCAGCTTTGATTGTTTATTTAGCGGCAATAAGGCGTTGTTGTTGGGGATCGCATAAACGGATTGTATTCTATTATTTATTTGCACTTAATGATTGAAATATATGGATTAAGATTTGAGTTGGCAATAAGTCAATGAATACGAAAAATCAATATGTAGTCGAGTTAGTGTACCTGCGTACGTTATATCACTTTGCTTGCTCATTACTTATACATCACCTTTCATCACTTTTATAACACTACATCACCTACCATCACCATTCATCACTTTCGTCGGATGACAGATTTCAAATTTTCAGTTGGCTCCGAAGAGGTCGTGTTGCCAGGAATATCTATGTCTATGATGGGGTGTATCCGGCTGCTTCTAGCGCAGTCGAAGTATAATATTTGACCATACAGGGTGTAACAACATGCAATATATGGCTTATTTATAATTAACTTTTACTTTGTATAAAGTATTCAAGAAAAATAATGTTTCTTCTGTCTGTACTATGGAAAGTAATGATGAAGATTTATTTATTTCTGAAAATCTTGGTGTTATGGTGCTATTACCAAGATAGTCAATTTCGTTGAGGTATTGCAATATTTTTGGAGTAAAAGTTGTGTACATCTCAAACGCAGCCATATAGAAAATTGATGATTAGTAATCGAGTTGTTAAGACGAGCATTGTTTTGCCAATACGTCGATATCATGTGACTCCACGTTCAGGGCAGAGCCATACCTATGACTTCAAGGTATACAAGAGTACAGTTAAGAATAAGTACAATTGAATAGGTGACAGCAGTCATCACGAAAATCATTAAAAGATGCCTCAAATTATATCAACACATCAGGGACATTAAAATCATAACATTTACTGTGATGATATATATAGTAAACGCTGTAAACGCTTCATATTTTTTATATTAAATTATATTGTGCGTATTCCCATAAACCCTAGGGCCTAGGATACTCAGTTGTCACGTCACAACGCAGTACCTCTATATAGCGTTTTTCGAGCGCTATCCGAAAAACATTACTTCGCCACAGGTGATTTCATCTAAATTCGTCTCAATAATACCTTGAGATCAAATATTTTAGGTTAAAAAATTCCTAAATTAGTAAAAAAAACCACACACAATTCATTTATACGGAGGTATAGTGATGAGTAGACCAAAAAGAAGTGGACCGTGTCTTCGTTGATAACATTCTTTTTGAGAGCTCTTATAAATTTCGTTCCCAGAAAATTAATGACAGAAAATAATTAACCAGCAATAAAACTAACTGTAACTATCAAAAACTTTTATTAATTCATTATTCCTAAAACTGATGCGGCATTCTAGCTTGTTACGTCACATAATTTGCAAAAATTTTTGTTACATAGCTAGCTACTCATTTACTAACATAACATTACACATTACAATAGAGGAAACATGCAGTTCTGGTTCTTGATATTAATATACTCTAACCAACACAATAGAAGGACTATGTGTTTAGATATAAAAAGCACTCAACATTTCTGCTTTTGTTAGATTTTTGTAGATTGATTTAAATATGTGATTATCTATTAAGAAAACGGAAGAACATTTGTTCCTAAATCGGGGACCGCCATGTTTTTCATTTCAAGTCCGTATATCAGGTTGACATTGACTTCGACAAGCTAGTGACAACTGACGTTTCTTTCTTTGCTTGATTGTGGATTGTTTTCTTTTTTTATTTGTAGAAATTATATCACAAAATAACTTTAATTTAATAACATTTCAAAACTATATATTTTACCGACTATTTCCACAGATTGATGATGGCAACTGGAAGTAACGCACTTCACCTCACAATGTCATTGAAAGGTCTTGATATATGTCAACAACTATAGTGTTGCTGTAATGAAATTAACGACAACATTTAATTATTTTTTATAAAAACAGAAACAGGGGTCGAAGAAATAATAACAGTTAAACAAACTTAATAAGAATAATTTAATCTTTATTCCATGTATCAAATGAAATGTATTAAATATCAATTAAATAAAGGTCAGTACCAGCATGTTCGCGAAAATATATATCTCCTTTGTACCCTATACGTAATGCGACGACGATCCGTTGCCGTCCTACGTACATACCTACAATATTCTACCTAAGCACGTATAAAACAACAATAACAGTTTCCTCGAAACAAGGATCAATTGATAAATATATTCCTAGAACCGTACCTACGCGACATGACGTACATCGCTGTGTATAGCACTGGCAGCACCGTATAAGATATGTATAAACGTATACTAGGTAAATCGTTTTCGACTGAAAATGTACGGAACACACCAAGTGCCAACCAAAGGGCGTTCGTGAATTATGCAAAAGAAACACTGAGCAATTACTTCTATCTCTTTCAGTTACGGTTTTCTTATATATAGCCATTTCAACCATGTTTTGTATGGGAGGTGTTGCGCATTCGACGGCCGCTATGGTTATCTTTCACTAGCGCGTGGTTGAAGATATGAGTTGTCTCGTTCGCTCTCATTAGGTTAGTCTCGCACGGGTGTGTTTACTCGACGCTTGGCAGTCGCATTTTGTATGTACGGGCATAGAGTAGGGCGAAACAGAGAACCACTGAATATATTTATTTCGTTTTTTATATGGGGTTATAATTTTGATAAGAACATATTATCTGAAATATAAAGTACGTGTATGTTGTGATTGAGATGTTTTATTTTGTATAGATGTAACGATACACCGTAAGAATTACAAACAATTTCAATATTTATAAACCATTTAATTCTAAGATTTGTGAACTGTTTCTACAATTAACACAGCCTGCAGTCGGGGTTCAGCATAGGACGGAGCACAGCTCTTTCAAAAATTGTGCGGAATGAAGGCAAATGCACATTCTTACCCCTGCTAGATTTTTCTCAAGCTTTCGATTGCATAATAATAATAATAAATCCCCAGACAAAGACACCAACTGTATTGCCACAAAGTAAGCAGAGCTTGTGCTATGGATGACCATACAGTGACCTAGGGGGAACGTAGAATAATACATATATACATATGTAATAAATATCAAAAACCATGACCCGAAAACAAATGTTTGTGTTCATCACATAAATGAATGCCCCGGCCAGGACTCGAACCTGGGACCTCTGGCGTATGTACGTACTCGGCCGTCAACTCGGCATAAACACAGAACTACTTCTGGGCAAATTATCGATCTTCTTCCGGTGTAGAAAAGGCGTTGTCAGGATGGTTAGCACGCTATCTTACGTATAGGTAGGTTCCAATTCGTTGAAATCCGGAACAATGATGCATCGAGCATTTTTTCTGTATAAAAATAGTAATTAGAGGATTTCTGCAAGGTTCTATTGTTCTTCCAATTTTATACATTGTGAAAAGCTACCCACATAGTGCCGATGGGATATTGAACGAATTCCACGCAGACGACTCTTAACTGTATGAAATCTTTCATCCGACAGATTTAAACGTTGCGGTAAAATTCAATTAAATTGAGGTCTTAAAAGGATAAGTGATTGGTCTTCTAAACATTCCAGCCTAAATCCTTCAAATAACAACTTTCTGGATACGAACATCATTTTAAAACGTAGATACCAAAGTTGACAAAGTCAAGGAAGGCCCTAACTTGGAAGTAATTTTTTTACAGGACTTTGAACACGCCTTTGTCTCCCATCTCACCTTCTGGAAAGCGATGCTGAAAACTAGGATGACAATCTAAAATTTGAAAAACATTTTGTTAACATCTTAAGTAGCTACCTGTTTTCAACGGTTAAACTGTTTATACAACATAAGACAAACGAGGTTCGGTGCGTAAACGTTGCTTCAAAAATGTGTGTCTTGCAAGTCAATGGTGTCACCTTTTGCGACACCAAATAATTAAATAATTCTTTCTACTTTTTCAGGTCTCTCTTTAATTATTTTTAAAGTTTTTATGTTATTGCGGAAATGAATATTTTTCTTTCGTTCTAGACTGGTAGATACATTGATAAATAAATTACTTCTACACGATCTAGTTTTATCAAGTCAATTTAATAACAATGTTTCATTCAACAAAGCAACTAATATCCAAGTCCTTCCTTTTTCCGATAGTATTTTGAAAGTCCTCCCCATTATGCTAACATGTTAGAAACACTACACTCCAGCGAGATCAATCGCCTCGAGTCAAAGGCAACGAATATGTCGCGAGTGGCGCCACGTGCGGGCACTTGTCTCGGTGCCCTACAGGAACCTGTCAGTGAGGATGGATTGCAGCGGTAGATAGGCAAGGTGTAGGTATGTACGTAAGTAGAGAATATTTCAAGAGGGTTAAATATAGTTATTTGATTACTTTTGTTTTATCTAAACTATATCTGTACCTAACGAATATATACAGAATATATACAGTCGACGGCCTGTTTGGTGTGGAGGTAAGTATCCTTGCCTTCCATGCCAGAGGTCCCGGGTTCGAATCCTGGCAGAGGCAGATATTTATATTAGGTCTTTACCTATGAAATTGCCGTTTTTCACGAAATAAATGAAGCCTAATTTTTTTATATATTTTTTATTTCTATTAATCAAAATAATCACCCATGCAATCAATGCATCTTTGCCAACGCATTAGTAGCTTATTGATGCCTTTCTTGAAGAAATCAGCTGGACGGGAGGCAACAAATTCTTCAAAGGCATTTTGTACTGCCTCTCGGGTATTGAATTTTTTTCCCGCCAAGAAGTTATCCAAATTCTGGAAAAGGTAGAAGTCTGTAGGCGCAAGGTCTGGTGAGTACGGCGGATGACGGAGAACTTCCAACCCCAACTCTTGTAGCTTGGAGACCGTCTGCTGTGCAGTATGAGGTCGCGCGTTGTCGTGCAGGAGCAGTGGAGCCGAACGATTGACCAAAGCTGGTTGGAGACGTGCGAGCTTCTCCATCATTGTGTTCAGTTCTTCACAGTACACATCTGCAGTAATGCTTGTACCGTTTGGCAAGAAGCTGTGATGAACTACACCCGCGTTAGACCACCAAACAGTGACCATCACTTTTCTAGGGGTAAGTTTTCGTTTAGGGCATTGTTTGGATGCTGAACCAGGGTCCAACCAACTTGCTGAGCGCTTACGATTGTCAAACAGGATCCATTTCTCGTCACAAGTAACAATGCGGTTCAGAATTCCTTCATTTGTATGCCTGCTGAGCAGTGCAAGGCACGTCTCCACGCGTACTTCGCGCTGGCGGTCTATGAGTTCGTGGGGTACCCATTTGTCAAGCTTTTTTACCTTGCCAATTTGACGCAAATGGACCAATATTGTTTTGATGCTAACGTCGAAAGCTGCTGCTAATTCAGCCTTGGATTGAGTTTCATCAGCTTCCACAATTGCCTTTAATTCGTCATTGTCGACCAAAGTTTTCGGACGACCACGGGGTTCATTTTTCAGGTCAAAATTTCCAGAACGGAAGCGGGTAAACCAATAACGGGTGGTGCGTTCGTTTGTAGTGTTCGCAACGTAAACGTCGTTGATGTTGCGTGCCGCTTGTGCCGCTTTGCTGCCACAACGGTACTCATACTCCATAATTACTCGAATTTTTAACTTATCCATGATGACGAAAAATGTTCGAATGCGTTGAAAACAAAACACTAACTATTAAACAAATGACGATTTTAGAAAAAGAATTCCATGTTTGTCAAATAAAATTAATTTGAAATTAGAATTATGAGTCAAAAAAAAAAATATTTTCATTTGAAATGACCAGTACGGCAAAACGGCAGTTTCATAGGTAAAGACCTATTATTTGCTTTCTAGTCATGGATGTGTATGTATGTTTATTTAAGTTCATTTCTAACATTTATATATGAATAAAAAAATCTATGTGTGCTTATATATTTCTTAAGTAGGTACCTACCTAGGTATATTCATCCGTTATCTAGTAGCCATAACACAAGTTCTTAATTATACTTAATTTGGGCTAGATAATGCGGTGTGATTGTTAGAAATATTATTATTATTATTACTGGCGGCAATAATCTGCTGGATATTCTTATAAGAACGTCAGGGCTATGGGTACCTGTTATCAACTTATATGTGTTGTGTCGAATTATATCCAAAGACTTTGTAACTAAACTGATCATAACTTTTTTTTTTACAAACACAACTTAATATTTTTTGTATACTTAGCCATCAACTGAACCCAGGATCCACCTGATTGTAAATAGCATTAGTGCGTACCGACATGCACGATCAAGTGTAGCTTCATTGTTCAAATGCTAAATGATGAAACACCTACAAAAGTATATTGGAAAATCCATTAATAATGTATTATATGTATAGGCCTCAAATGAAATTGCCTTTGTTCTTGTAAAAATACCGGCCGTTCCTTTACTTAGATCGAAAGTTATGATGACGAATACAACAAGGACTTATTTATTAGAAGAGCTCGGTCGACTAATGCGGTAGTGGTGGTGAACTATTCCCTTAGCAGACCATCCCCTCCCCCCCCCCACAGTTGGATAGTTAGGTACTTTTAATTATTAATCAGGTATTATTAATCAGCTTCACTGATTAAGTAAATTAAACAAGAGGGGCGATTGCAACGTTTGCTTGTGCCGTATTTAATAAAAGAGGTTATTGCACAAACAAACTTGCCGACATTTATGACTGGCAAGAAGTCTGTCATTATTTTATTTTATTTGTGAAATGTAAAATTGATAGAATATGGAAGATTGTTCCATGGCATTCTATTGCGGGCTTCGTCCCCAAAATAGTCTAAGAATTATTCTTGTATGTTATTATAAAATAGATTCATCATAAATAAAAGTAATTTAAAGTTAGATATATGTGTTTTTCCTTTATTGATTAGGAAGACCTCCCTAGGTTAGATTAGGTCCATCTAGGGTCCCGGACCGCTAGAGTACCTACCTCTTTTGTTGAATGTGTGGCATGATATAGTGAAGTAACTACATGCTTCTATTATCTTAAAACTAAAAATAGCTTCTCATATCGATTCTTAACCTGTATATTGAAGGAATACTTATAATAGATTTTTTTTTACATTAAGTAAGAATCCACAAATCAATTACATAAAAAAAACATTATACTCCCTTAATCCAACTGTCACAGCGAGCCTTTGATCAGTTTGACTGCAATATCTGACTATGCATGAGCAAGCTTAAAGAGGTTTGGGAACTTCAAACAAACCTAGAGACCAAGTCTCACTCACACACTCACACACTTTCCGTGTCACTACACGTCATCTCACCGCGCTATAAACTGCAAGTCAACGTTTGTGTTGTGTAGGTATGTGTGAGTGTACAGTTGTGTATGAAGTCTTCGAGGCTGGTCGAATTTGAAGAGTAATCGAGACGGAAGCTCAGCTCTTGTGGGTGCAGTCAAGTGTGAGACGTACCTATTTGTGTAGTCGCAAATGTCGCGGTCGATTATATTTGTGTCAATCATTTGGTTGAACCGTTGATACTGTTAGGGAAACTATTTTGTTTGATAAAATGTACATTCATTTTTAAAATTACACATTTACCAACCTACCTATGTTTATTTATTTCACGATAGGTATGAAAATTGCGATGAAGATAATTTTTACAAAAAGGTACGACAGGTATGACTGTTTTGAACGTGACACCTTATACCCCAGTGCCTAGAATTAATTTATCTTCATAGTTGGGGTGTGTTCAAACACCTACCAGGATTCAAGCCCGAACCTTCGTGGCTCCTGCACGAGACCACGAAACCGAGCTTACTTGGACTTCTCAGTAGGCAGTACATCCTTCAAAAAGCTTTCCAGTCCTTCTTATTTTTTATAAACACGTAAAACAATGTTTACAAACGTCAAGTGAATCGGTTATGCGCGACAGAGGGCGCTGCCGTAAGTAAGCCTGCGATCACTCGCGCGCCACAAAGGTATGCTAATGCGGTGGAGCAGCTGTTTTGCATCAAAAAGCTGAGGGGAAACGCATTATTTAAAAATAATAGAATGGCACTCAATTAAAATGCGATTTATTATGATTTACGAAGTTAAGTTCATGTTTTAAGTAGAATAGATGTGTTAATGGTATGCATGCACTTGAAAAAGCGGTATTTCCTGAGTTGTTAGCGTTAAGGCATACAAGAAATATGAACATCTAAGAGCTTAATTTTTAGCGAGTAAAGGTCGTGATAAAGTTTCTTTAACAATAAATGGTAGGTACATAGTAAATAATTACAAGTATGTAAATAAATAAATCCCCATACAATCACGCCAACTGTATGGCCCCAAAGTAAGCTTGTGCTATGGATGACTATACAGCGAACTGGGGGGGAACCCAGAATAATCATATATATAAATATATATCCATAAACCATGACCCGAGAACAAATATTTATGTTTATCACACGAATGAATGCCCCAGCCAAGACTCGAACCTAGGAGCTCCAGCGTATGAGGCAGGGCTACTTACCACTACGCTGAGTAGCGAGTGGCCGTCGATAATAAAGAAGTAGGTACTCCAACGTTTGCTTGTGCCGTATCTAATAAAAGAGGTTATTGCACAAACAAACTTGCCGTCAATTACGACTGGCAACTTACAAGCCTGTCATTATTTATTTGTAATTGTTTGAAAGATAGAATATGGATAGATTGTTCCATAGCATTCCATCGCGGGCATCAGCCCATAAATAGTCTAATAATTTTTGATTGTATTAATATAAATTATATTCTTCTTCAATAAAAGTATAGTAAATGTTATAAGTGTTTTCCCTGGAGTAGGATCATTCCATCCAGGGTCCCGGACCGCTTGAGTACCTAGGATAAGATACTAGGTAGGTACGTAGGATAGTAGGTAGGTAGGATTTACTGTTACTTACTTATAGGACTATCTATCCATGAAACCTGAAAGCTATTGACGGGAAGAGTCGACGGGCAGCCAAACTAACGATCGATTTATCAATTTTTTAAACTCTTAGAAGTACGCTTGGCTTTCTTTCCAACCCTACAGTTTATTTGTGGTTTTATTTTCTTTTTTTAAATAATCACAGTATATTTTTATTTACTAGTCGGTAGGTAAGTTTTTTTAAAACCTGAATAAATCTGAAGGTAGATAGGTACATGATTTCTTACTTAGGTATACCTTGTTACTTTCGGTACGTTTAATACATTTTTACATGTTTTTCTATATCTTTTCTTCTGTCTTTTAATAATGTTATAGATAGTTTTGGACTATGGTAATAAAACGTTTTTAATCGTTTGAAAAACAACCTTTGTATTCATTTATCCACTTTATACATTCCGCAACAGTACTTAGTCACCAACTAATTAATTAATTTTCATACCTAATTACCTATTTTGTATAACTTGTGACATCACTTATATCAAGCTATCTTTTCATCTTATTACTTAAGTATTATAACGAATATAGATCCGAAAGATTTCTGTTTTATCTCGCAATTGACACCTCCAAACACAAGTTAGGGTTGTCCCCACACGACTTTCCCTCAAAAAGCGAACTTCCCACTTGTCGCAATTAAGCAAAAATAATCAGAAAGCAGTCCTGAGTGGTTCCTTTGATTCGGAGCTGGCGAGGGCAATGTCGACTGTGGATGCGGTCCTTTATAAACAAACAGGCAGAAGTGAGAGGCGGGTCAAAGGAAGATCCGTAATTCCACTGATTGATTGAGGGCGACTGACATTTGTTGATGACTTTATTCGGGTACCTAAAATATGATTAAAGCAATGCTTTAGCTAACTAACGTTAGCTTAGATTTATAGACCCTAAAATGTTTCTAACGACTTTTTTAATAAGATGTCTTACTAATATTACTTATTAAATATGGGTATCTCTGTCCAAACATAAACATAAATTCCAGCTAAATATAAATAGATAACGTTTTCAACATGGCTAGAGATTTATAGTATGAGTTTAAAATAACATATTTCAATCTTACCCAATAACTTACTAGGCTAGTGAGTATTTAAAGAAAACCTACCTACTTACCTTAACATCAATAGCAGATGCCATATTTATTGACATTGTTGTGACAGCAGCGCCAACTCGACGCGAATTCGTCGACTTCGTTTTTTTTTAATATCTACCTTGTTCGGCTTACGAGGGTTCGCTTGGAAATTTGCATTTAAGAAATTATAAAAGTTAATTATAAACTTGCCTCACAACTGATCGGCCTCGACCAGACTGACTGGAAGAACCTTATCTACAATTTAGCAGACGACAAATACTTAAGAAATTTTGGAAAAGCGGCAAGACCTGCCCTCGCACAACGCGAGTGTCGCACCAGAGACTCGCGTTTTTTAATATTACTTGAAATGTTTTCTGACACGGAAAGATTTATACATGGAGTGCGACGTCTTCCCTATTTATATCATTATGAAGATCCCAATAATAAAGATGACCGGTTGCCGCGCCCGGGCCGCTGGCCGTTGCCCTGCCCGGGCCTGGCCGACACGTAATGCTAGCAAATAACAATAGTAAAGACGTCTGTAGTAAATCAAACATGCAGTGTAATCTCGTGATCCGTTAATCAATAAACGTTATGGGGATGTAGAGAATCGTTTACTATATTAATAAGTTTGTGAACTATTTTTGTACATTACTGTTTGCGGTTATCTGATTAGGAACAAAATTAAATAACACAATAACTTGTCAATCGTTATTTGCTGCAATCACATTTCAAAATCACATAATCATATTTGGTCACAATATTTTTTTAATTTTTCAAAATAATTTTGCAAATGTAAAAAGATTTCAACGAAATTCTTAATCTCTCAAAGCATAAAATGAAAGACAAGGTATTTCGTATGCCACCAGCATTGATATGGATATAAAACCTATTTTAGTTTTTTAAGAGGCGTCCTCTATAATGTTTTTATTAGAATATAAATAATCAATGCTGGCCATGTTTTATAAATCTCCTTTACTTTCATACAAATAGCTCCTGAACAAAAAGTTTTCAACAGAATTCTTCGTCCCTCAAAGCATAAAATGAAAGACAAGGTATTGTGTATGCCACCAGCATTGATATGGATATAAAACCTATTTTATTTTTTTAGGAGGCGTCCTCCTTACCTTGAAAATGTTTTTTTTTTTTTATAAATTATATCAATGCAGGCCATGTTTTATAAATCTCTTTAACTTTCATACAAATAGCTCCTGAATAAAGTTCAGCAAATGAAATAAAAAGCTGGAGTTCTTTTTTTGTAATTTCTTTATTTTTTCACCATTTATCGTAAAACTTTCCTACGGCACACCGCACATCGCAGTCGCGCACCCATATTCCGCCTTGTGTATGTCGAGTCTTGTCCATCCTAACATTACATAAAGTTGCTCACGTCACGCAAATCAGAACACATTTCGTTCCAGCTGCTTGAATAAACATTGGAATCACAACATGACTTCTTCGCCAAAAAAAGTGACGCCATCTGTATTTTAAAACTCGAAACGAGACGAATCCAAAACATGCCATGGCGAAATGTGTTCCTCCCTTTGCAATTGGTTTGAAAATTTGGAAAACAAATCGAAACTTACATATAGCGAAACATAGCTGAAAAAATTACATTCAAAATAAATAATAGTATTTTATACATTTCACTGAGTTTTAGTAGGTAAATAGAAATAATATATCCATCGTAAGTACGCTCAAGCACCATCTGGCGGCAGTTTGACTGCAGACCAGACCCGACTCTCCGCTTCTGAACTTATTCCTGAGAATTGCTTAGCAAAACCGTATCACATTAATTAAGTCCAGAATCAGAGAGTGCCTATCCATCCCACAACACTCTTAAAATATAATAAAGTGAGTACATTCTACAAAATTTGTTAAAATTCACTGTCTTCCTCAACTCTTTGCTTCGCAAACGAGCGTCTCCTCATCTATACAGCTTTGCTTTCTAAATCGATCGGGAGATCTGGTTCATCAAAGATATTCCAATAAAAACTAGTGTCAAACAGAAAATAACAAGTATATATAAAATACTAGTAGTATAATAAACCTATAGGAATTTATACATCACACTACACAATCTTTGGATACAAAATCTCGACACAAGCGTTTCTTTAGCAGTAACGCTCCAAAAGTTTAAATGAATAAATCTTCTTGTCACAACATTACTGCTAATTAAATGTAAGTGTCTTTTCAAATACCATCTTTGAAGGTTCCTTTATGATCAAAAGAGAGCTGATATAATACTTGGTAAAAACATCTTAAAAGTTGTATCATTTCAGAATCAACAAATCCAGTATCGACGTTACACACACCAAACCAGTCTCAAGACAAAAGTGTTATACACGAATTACAGAAAATTTCGAAAATAAAAAAAGATTTATCCTCATCATATGAGCCGCTCAGTCCCATCGTTCCCACGATATCATTACTCTCCCGAAACGGCCGATATTGGGTGCAAATCATACAAGGTGAGATACTTATCGATAGAAACCATGACTCTCAAGTCTCTTCATACACAACACCCAATATGCCGTCATCATTAACTCTAACACCGCAAATTATATTGCATACTATGTTTAAACTTATCCGACCTACGGCGACGTGACCTTCGCGTCGCTAGCCCTGTCGCTCGGTACTCTACAGAACACAGTTGTATCCATCCCCCTCCGTCTAAGGAAACATGAAGGACACCCGCTCGCAACCCGCCGAAGGTCCAGGCCAAGCGATCTCGCGTAAGACGGAAGAAACATCAAAGGCACAAATCAAATCAAATCGGTACGTACGCTTATGACACAACCCCCCCCCCCCCCCCGCCGGATTGCGAGCGGCCACCGCGATGCTATACATAAAATATGAAATATTTAGGACACAATATTTCGAAAATGTTATACTACAAACCATTTTACCATTATAATAATATAAACTACGATCGATTGGCAGTATTTCGCTTATCTCTCCCTCTCCCTTGATATACACAACGTGACGTGAGATTCTGTCACATACTTCGTGGGCCGAAACGTGCAGAGCCTCTCCGATACCTCAGCGCGCCTGCGAGTTAGTACTGAGGCACGCTTAGCGTGGCCTCGCGTTTTATTTTTCGTTTTCTTTTTCGCGCACCACATTTTCTTACTTTTACGACAACCCGCATTGACACCACAAACACCGCGACGCGCCTGGCGTGTCATTGCGCGAAGTCGCTCTACCCTAACGGCTATGCACTCCTGTCACCTCGTCCTGATCCCATCAACCGTTAACATTAACCAGGGGCACAGTTGTTACAAACCCACTGCTCCTGAAAGACTCTTAAGTATGTAAAACTCTCTAAATTGCAATTGGTGTTGTGCATCTTTAATCGTGCCACAATTGCGCCCCTTTACAATTCTTAGTTTCTTTAATTAATTAATAATGACAGTAAGTTTATAATTTTGAATGTTTATGAGTTACACATTAGCATTAGTGACAGTATTAATGAGAAACAAAAAGTTATTTACCGTCATGCAACCAGTCAACGTCAAATCATCGACCGCCCACCGAAATCAAGACGAACAATATGAAACGAACCGTTACTACCTCCAACACTGAACAATTGCGGTCAAAAGCCAGTTGCGTCTGTACTCCGCCAAATTCTATAGATTTTTGTGTCTAACCACTGTTACCGTACTGTTTTATATATTTTTTTTTATTCGTTTTTCTTTCAGGTACTGTGGTATTGCTTATATGTAATTATAACGAATTTTGAGGTTAACTGGCGTTTTATAATGGGGTCGTTGGTCACCCGCGCGAGTGAAGATACAGTTTAAAGTGAGCGCCATCTGTTATGTATTTATCCTACATTATAATTATGAAATGAGTTTAAACGAATGTAAGTAAGTAAATGTATATTTGTCTCTCTTGCGATGATCTGACGCTGCGACGTGCCAGCGCGCAGACTTGCTCATCACAAACGTAACGTTCAGATAAATTATCTTTTAGCAAAACATGAATTAATTAATATCAGAAATATAATTAAAAACTAACGTACTTTTATATCTCTGTTATGTTTCGCAGATGACTCGATCCGTACCTAAAGACCTATGTATGCATAACACTTAGATGCAGGGGCGGGCCTAGCACGATGACGACACACTTTGGAGATAAACTCATATCGTAAAAAACAGACAACGAGAAATAAATGGGAACAAATCGAGTAGGAACTTTATCGCACTATTGTCATAACATACCACTAAAATTCAAAAAACACTAGAACGTGAAAATGTGCCGTCAGCGTAGTGAAGCATTACGTTCAATGTATGAATATTATAATAATTGACTATCATTTCACACAGCACACGCTTCGCGGCCACGACTTAGTAAGATGGCCGAACAAATATGGCGGCGACTAGTGAAGTCAGAAGTTGGAACATAGTCGGAAACCACGAAAACAAAAGTGTAAGACACAATTACTCAACAACTCAATCAAACGCAAACAAGCTTTTACAATGTGTATGACACAAGATTCACACTCTACTCAGCAAATATCTCGAGAACAATAACAGTATCAGTATACTGAATAATCACTCTAAGATTCACTGTTAAATATTTTAATAAGAAAATCGACGGGCGGGAAAATAGTTCTTCAATAGAGTTTAACATGCGTGATGAATCTTCAAAAAGAGTGCAAAATCTGAGTCGTTACCTGTATAAGTAGAATCTCAAAAATTTCAGAACGCCTAGCCAAAGTGCGAAAAGTCAAAATTTGAGTAATTTGGTGGTACAGCGTGACTGAGCGCTTGAGTTTCCATTTCGTAGTGGATCACCGGAGATAACCTTTTTGACAGTACACATTTAAAAAGAACAACGGGTCATAAATCTAGTAAAGATTCTTTAGAAAGATTTGTTAGTGCGTTCTCGTGGCGGGCTCGCCGCCCCGAATTAAATATTTATAACTATATTCTTTTATTCCAAGTGATTACTCCATCTCAGCTTGGCAGTTTTCTCTTAAACCAAAATCTCGAGTTTTACGTCATCACAGTAACATCACAGTACTCTCGTACGTAGCAGACAAGGGCGGTAACTTTTTTGAAAACACGTGAGTAAAATTTGCAGAGAAATATCTCTTGCGTCTATTACATATCTTTTAAAATGTATTTATGTTTTTTCAATTAGTTTATCTGGGGCGATCCACTACGGAACGCGCACTCACGGACCTAGATTACCATTTTTTGACGCTATTAATGAATTTTGAGGTTACAAAGAGAGGGAGGGGCGCGGGGCGAGGTATCACAGCGGCAGCGCGGCACGCGAGCCGAGACACGGGACCGACGGCTTTATTACCAAGCAGTAAGGTTTAACACTGATGCAGATTACGAAAAATGGATGTCAATGAACTATGGAATTGAAGATCTATCTTTAGTGTGATATTGAATTAACCAACTGCTTTTTACAGATGGTTGGTGAAGAAATAAAGTGATTACAGAGGAATCCGCCGGTCCAAACGAACAGAGATGTTTCAAAACTGAAAGATTCCCTTTTTAGCAAAACACCCAGTCTACAGCCTATTGCCGACGATATAAACTCACACGATAACTAGCTTCCGTAAATATACACAATATTATCCATATATTACTATTTATTCATGTTAAGCGTCTCTTTATACACATAATATTAACTTTAATTTTAAAATATTGACGCTGCTTGTTCGGCATCGTCAACAGGAAATAGGAATATATATCTGATCCATATATTCTATATAATATAAACTCTGTAGATCTTAAACATCTATGGAACTAAAATTAGATTTTGTACCATAAATTTGTTGTTAAAATTAAGCCTCAAAGTCGCGGACAGCCGCAGACATAGATGTGAATGGAACTGCGACATAAGTGCACAGTATTAAATATTTTGCAATTGTCATATGTGCGGCTCTCCGCAAGCCAGCAATACTTCGAGCGGTACGAAACACGACCAAATTCACTCCGCAACCCCTTGCCTTATTCGAAACACACGAAAAGTAATCAACACAACCGGAAGCCAGCACCAACTAGGTCACCTCCCGGCTTTGCAAAAACAAAAACTACCCTAAAACTTACTTAAGCGACGGTCCCGCCCCTGCTTTAGATATATGAATCTATTTTAATATAGGGAAAGTTTTTTTTATAAAGTATTTTTTTTTATTTCTTCTATATGTACCACTTCTTCGGACGTAACCAACTTATCCCACTCTATTTATATAGAATATGGTCTTCGAGAAAATGTTGTGTAATTAACCTATACGGAAATAGACTGCATGCGGTTCTATTTTAAATGGAGCTGGTTGAAAGGGATACAATTCACATGTTTCTAGATTTAATGTTTTATTTCGATGCAGTCTAAATCGGACTCCTAAGTTTAGCTATAGTACGTAATGAAGTTACACCTTTAAAATATAAGGACTATGGTTTGAATCAGAATGCGTTCTAGCAACATTATTTATATGGGAAATTGATTAATCTAGTGGTTCCAAGTAACTACAAGAAAAAGAGGCTAGGCGGTGAAAAATAAAATTCAATTACAAATAAAGGGATGCGATGCGAAGCTATGTCGATACCAACACGTTCTTACGCAGGAATCAACAACATTATATAAAATTGTATACAACACCATCCGTTACAGGAGGCGACAATCTTGCTACGTATTACATAAGACTCAATAAACGAAGCTTAACATAGAGAGGATGCTATCAACGTAAGACGTGCAAAAAATAAAACATTTTTTATATATAATAATACAAAAAAGATGAAGGGTCTCGACGTACGTCTTTGCTATGCAATTTTATTACTTATATTGAAACAATCTACGTTAGAAAATGATCTGCAAAATTATGGTCGAGACTGCAAGGCAGTAAAACCCAGAACGTGATCAATTTATGCACAAAAGAGTTAAACACTAAATTAGGGTGTTGAATAAACCGTTCGACAAAAAGTATCCTTTTCGTCGAAGCTATCATGCCTTCACGAATTAAAATAATGAAACCAAAATGCACGAAACGCTTCACTCAACAATCTATAAGGTGTTGAGAACATGCTACGTGTTCGCCCTTATGTGCCTGGTATTGGATGTAAATTAGCTTGACTTAGTCAAGTGAGCGAGACCGCCGATCGTCTTCAAGTTGATTGCGACCCGCTTTATGCATCAACAAACATACCAATATATACATCGCCTCACGCGCACAAGTATCGTACTCATTTTGTATAGAATCCACAAAAATGTGCTTTTTGAAGTAGAGAAGTTATAATAAGACTTGGTTTTATATTCTTTCAGATTCAAATTACGAAATCAGTACGAAACTTTAACAAGCAAAGGGTGTCCAAACTTAACCAAGATTCAATCACCAGATAATATCACGCTATCTCTTTCTAACCCTATACGCCAACAAGGCGCCGACAAAGAAATCAATCCTTTGTCATTTTCAAAATGGCAGTGATAGTTTTTCAATCATTTATAAAATCGATAATTTTAAGCGTAAATTGAACCGAAATGATGAAAGTAATATTTTAAAGCTAATAAGTTAACACCTAAGGCCGGGTATTAAACCATTTTCAATGGGTTTTCATCCCTAAGTTTCCATATCACAGCAACGCGTCACTAATCTACAAGAAATTGAAATGTTACCGTCTGTAACTGAATTTAGGGTGGAACCGCGATTTGTGGTTCCTTACGAAATCCGAAGCGGCTGCTCCGATTTGTTATCCAATTGTAAAAAAATTTGAGATACCAAAACGTCCCTAAAACCACACTTCCCATTCCTCGTGTTCCACCTGGACACCCTCACATTTTTTCAAGGGAAACGCTCTGTGTGCGTCTAAACCTAAATAAAAAAATAACTTAATTTACGGCAACTTCAATTTTGTAACTCATTTTTATTCAAAACCAATTCCATTGTTAAATTTTTCGAAAAATTTTGCCGCACACAAATCGTCTCATTCATTCATACTCGTTCGCACTCGCACACTATAAAACTGACAAAAAAAAACTATATTAAATAATTCATATTAAAAAACACATACGCCTACATACTAGATAAGTGGCATCTTATATTTAACATTTTAATCTTTTTTTATTATTTTATTATGTGTATCGCGACAGAGTGGGGCGGTGTGACAATTGTTACAATTTTTTTTTTATTTTTATGTTTTTTCGTCATCGTCTTAAATTCGAACCTACGCTAAACCTGCCACCCCACTTCGTACCTTTATAACTTAACAAAAATAACACAATGCATTAAAATGACTTATACTCTGAAATATTAAACCACCGTCAAAACGTCCCGTAACTTCGTTTCAAGTCAAATCTAAATACCACGCCATGATATATACAGTATGTTTGATTAAAAACGTTTTTACGTAAAGCTTGAAGCTGTATACAGTTGAGAAAGTCCACCACAGAACGGTGTTCGTGTTACACAATAAATTTAAAAGGCCACATATGTGTCGATTTTTTAACTCAATTTGTTATTTTAACGCTCACGTATTCTTGATTTTTTTAAAGAACTACAACCGCTGGGCGATACGGAAATATGTTTAATAATAATAAAAATAAAATATTATGTTCACGAATAACTGAGCGTGATTATATCGGGATCCATTGCGTCATCCGACAAGCCGAATCCATCTCAAACCCCTCTATCACAATAATTATAAGAATCAACAACAAATAAAATTGACAAACTGCAAACATTATTAGTACCGGAAATCATTGCGAAGTCTCACAGACCCAATTAATACTTTACCGAATATTACAAAAAAAAGAGAAAAGGAAACTAATAATAAAGCTTCGACATGTTTTTATCACATTATCTTATAACTAACTTTTCGAACGGTCTAGAATTTTGTGAATAAAAGAATAGAAAACGAATATCTGTCCAACAGCGGAATGTCCGGAAAATATTTAAAAACAACGCCTATTTATAGAAAAGAAGTTACACATACATACATAAACGTACTGTGTACAAAATACTATATACATATAGATAGTCGTGTGTGTACGTGTCGGCGAATCCCGCCGGCTGCCTGTGTGTTACTGTGTGTAGTTGTGTTTTGTATGAGTGTATTTTTGTGTGTTTGTTTGTTGGATGTGTGTTCAGTAGATGGGGCGTGCGGATCAAATCCGATTTGGTGCGCTTCCGGGAAATGTATCCTGAAACCAAAATAATATTTTCTTGAGATCATTTAATGATGAGGAAAATAAATATAAACTTAGATATTGTATATAAATAATTATTTATGTATATTTATACTTCTTACCGCTTCGCGAGGCGGCTGAGTGCTAGGGGCGTGTCCTGATGATCCTTGACCACTTGCACCCTATAATCAACAGAAAATATATAATTAAATAAGTTAGTACAAAGAAATTCTAAGAAGATAAAACAATTTGCTAAAATCCTGCAATGCACGGCCGTTTTTAACTAAAGATGATGGTCAAAATCAATATGGGATTTTGACCTGCTAATGGTCAGTAGAACGCATGAAAGATTAACTCATGAGTAACCTTTTCCCATCCCTAATTTTAAATTTAACATCTAACATCCCTAATTTTAAATCTAAAAATCTTAAAAAAAAAAAATAATAATTTGTGAAAAATCAATCATAAGTTACCATGTTGTTTTCTATTGAATGTATCAATGTCAATGTCAAAAAAAGTAACAAAACGATGTCGAATGAACCACAAGTAATGGACGTTATTGGCGGATTAGTTTTGACAGTCAATCAACAATCTGTCAGTTCTTTTTTGAATGAATTAACTAGAGTGAATCCTAAAAAATCGGGAAAATATATATTTTAGAAAAATATCTTACAATGGTAGGAAGGTCTTTATATTTAAACTAATGATTGTATGATAATCTATATTTATTGGCCCTTAATTTGATATACTGACTATTAGTAGGTCATTTTTTGTACTATCTGCTTTGCAAACTTTCTATAGTTTCGTGAAGCAGCTTTGAGGTCATCCGTTTATCATAATTGTAGAAGCCGCCCGTCCCTGTTACAAATTTCCGTGACGGCCCCTAATACAATACTTGTATGTCGGCGCAAAACAATAATACAGAAGCTGATTGTACCGTAAAACTGCCACCTATCAAATCGCGGATGAACTCGTCTTGTTGCAACTTGTGTAGCAAACCAGTGCGTTGTCTGTAAGGTCAGCGTTAGCAACATCAAGCAAAAATAAACTAGCTATCTATTTAAAATACTGATTAAAAAATATATCAACAAACCGGCGGTTCGTGTTGCATTTTCTCGCAGTAGTCGCGCAGGATGTCCCGGAACCGCGTCCAGCACTTCTCCGGCACGGTGATCGCCGTGCGGAAATTACTCTTTACCTAAAAACGTCGCAAAGTCAGCTCAATATACAGGGGTCTTATTCAAGGTGAATGTCAGTACAGTTGTTTATTAAATTAGATGTAAATGTATGTGTAGGAAATAGCAATCAGATTTATATCTTTGTATCTTAATAAAAGTATTAAGATTCTTAATGAGCTCGCGCCCTTATAGTCGTCACAATCATATTTTACTCGTAAACAAAAAAAAAAAGGGGATCTCTTTAGCCTTTAGCTAATAAATAACAGACAATGAAATCAACTTGGGACGTAAACTAAGTAAAGGAACCTTTAACAGTGTACAATATCATGTTTTTCAGTAAAAAGTGTTAAAGTTGTCTTTGACCCAGAACGAAACTATGATCACACATCCGACAAACAGGGATGCTACCTGTCATGGTATAGCCATGCCTATGCCATCACATTCATCACACATATGCTGCATTACTTACGCTCAAGTTTAAATAATCTTCTATTCTCGTAATTCACTTTTCTATTACCTAACGTATTAAAAGGATGCAGACGTATTTGAAAAGTCGAAAATAACACACAGGGACTTCCTTAGATCAAAGTGTTCACACTTCTTAAACAAAAGCCTTACTATCTAATTTAAATCTAATAAAATGAATAAAAACTTGGAGCATTTATTAACTTGGACAACCTCGCTAATCTTCATGTAGATGCCGCGGTTGTTCTGACCGATATCGAAGTAGAAATTTTTGTTCTCAACACGCAGGTGGCGCCCTTCTGGTAGCTCGCCTTTGAAACTGCGAACAGACGAACTACTAAGAAATTCATCTAAATATTAACAATAATGAACATTTATTCACATGAAGAAAACACGTACAAATCAAGTATAAGTAAAATTGAAAGAAAAATTAGAAAATTAGCAATACGGCTCTACGGATCGCACAACGCATTCTGCATAAACTATTCTTGTATGAATAAGAAGATATATAGTGAGAAAGATTAAGATACATATTATATACATATCGCTAATTCAATAAATAAATAAAAATCATGCCATCAATCATGCTACAATAATAATTTGGCTACATTTCTTCCTTGATCTGATATTTCCTATACTTGGATATTACTTTAATTCATTCTTACTATTTGTTGGTTCAAGGTTTAAACAAGCCAATTTTCACTATTTTAACCTTTTCAAATAATAAGTAATTATATGTATCATTAATATTATTTAGAAAATCATTAAAATAAAATTTACGTTTATTAGGTACGATTTGTTCCACTTAGCAATTAAAATTGTAGAAACAATTTCTAAGGATTGACTCCGCCCACTTTTCATTTCAGCCAATCAATCATAACGGGGATATGTTATGGACCAGAAATATTTTAAAAGTAATCCACTTTAAAAAGAATCAAAAAGATAGTAATAATTATAAAAAGAAAACATCGAAACGAAGATCTGAATTTGGAACCTACGGATTCATCGACTCGTCGCGGGCCGCCACCCCACGAAGGTCGAGGCTGAAATAGTAACGCACTTCTTAGGCCTGTATTAACAAACCTCACTTATGAGCGCTAGGCATACAGACCGTCATTCTGTCTAGCTTGTTGCGATGACGCATGATTTTGAGTGAGGTTTATTAATTCAAACTTTAGTCATAGCAAAATCAATTAGATATCGCTCAAAGGGGCGGAGCTTCCTTTGGTTTCATGAACACCGTGGTAGACCAGACTCGTCAATTTTTGTTTGATTGAATAGTCTCTATATTTGATAGATTGAAGTTAAAGCATTTTTTCTTAATTTGTTATTTCCTGGATATAGAGTACCTTATTTAGTTTTCGATATTCGTTCCAATGTTTATGCAAAACTTTGTGTGAAAGCGTAACAAACAAACAAACTCACTTTCGAACTCGAACAAACTGTCGAACTCGGTATAGATAGACGATCATTTCTTGGATTTGTTTCTATTACATAAACACAGTAATTATGGGTGAATATAGTAGGTAAGTAGAATATAAAGTTATCTTAAGACTTTACTTAAAAAGCATATTACTCAATATTGTGCAAATATTATTTCTAACTATATAAATTTCTATATATGCCAACAGAACATTGTTACAAGAATGCATTGTATTTTATTTCAATACGTCAATCGTCCTTGGAGCATCTTCTGACCTGCTCGGGTTCGATCCTGTTGATTGCCCAATGTCCCAATGAATAATTCAAGTTCGTCTACTCTTACGGTGAAGAAAAACACCGCGACCACCCACCTCAAAAGTATTTTGTATATAAAGAAACCCGCTGTAGTATATAAATTTGCCAGAAGCCACTATTAGCCAGGCGAAGTTGATAATACCCCTAAAGTCAGATTATTTAGCCCTTCTTCGATACAATTTTACATTGGTTGGGGCTAATATCCCTACAGTGGCATTATGAAAGCTACCGAGTGAGTCAATGTTCTCAAATTGGATGTGGCTAATTAAGGCTGCTGTGGAAGTAAATGATTGTGGGACCCTCATCCATAAGAGAGGCGAGGAGACCCTTGCTGAGAATTCCCTTATTCTGTAGTGGACGTCTTTCGGCTGAAAGAAGAAGCGCTCACCCGCCATCATCAGCGCCGAAATCATCCAGTAAATCGGTGAGGGCATCCCGGAATTCGATCATGCCCTGCGCGGGAAGAGCCACCTGCGACCGCGGGCCGCCGCGGGTCATGGTTTGAGACACGCGGAGGAATCTGCCTCGTGAGTTCTCTTTTAGATCTAGGTAGTAGCGGCGGTTGTCCTGTAGGTAGGTTGGAAATAGGGTGAGATTATTGATAAATAATGAATACAAGGGACAGACTCAGACAGTTTTGAAAAAAAGAAATAACGTGTCATTTATCAATATCTTTCAAACATTAACTTACTACTAAAAATTCGGAGGTAAACTAAATAATAAAAAAACTCTTAATCAACGAACGAGGTTGGATGTCCTAAGAATCACACAGGACCACATCAAGGCAACAAACGCCCAGTGAAATACTTATAATTTTATTAAGTTAAATTAATAAGTTTATTCACAAACGTAGTCTATTGACTCGAAAAGTTACACCCAAAATAAGATTAAAATATTTTGACTAGTTCCCATTCAAGAGTTCCCACGTAAACTGGAATTATACTGAGCTATTAAAGCGTGGTCGATATACGTAAAATGAAATTAATGTATAAATTGTATCTTTGTTTTGCCTCTTAGTGTCCATACTAAGATTCGTACTGAATAAAAAATGTATAATGTTTGCATAGTCAGACCAGGCTGAGTGAAGCGTCGCCAGATTTGCACTATAAGGTACTTTTAGTTTCGACGAACGCCGTCTCACCAAATAGACGACTTTACTCCACACGTAACTTACACTCAAAAACAACCTCTAACCATACGCACCTTAAGCATCATCTCGGACTTGAGCTTTCCGTCGTCCGGCACGGTATCCGGGTTGGGCGGTCCGAGCGACGAGTAGAAATCGCTGAAGCTGGATAAGTGGTCTCTGAATTCTGCCGCCGTCGACATGGCGAGGAAGATCTGACTGCGCCGCCCGTCTGCGCCGATCTGGAATATAGAGAGCGATTTCAGCAAAGAACGAAAATAAATAAACTGGAAGACTTGGTGGTTTAGGGTTAAGGGGGAGGTAGGAGATTACAGACATTGCTCGTTTATTATTTATTATCATATCGATTATCATTATTTCATATAATTTTTGAGTAAGGCTTAGCACTGTATTTTAAGTATATATATATATATATATATATATATATATATATATATATATATACACTATAATATAATACACACTAACACAACGTCAAAATTGTCTAAGGATCAAGATTTAAAAAATATGTATATATTCAATCAATATTTACCAAATCTAGTCTACCAAAATCACTTTTACTTCAATTCCCATGTTGAAAACCTGCTGGTTTGCAATTTGTGGGAAATTAACTCAAATTAACGGCGTCGATCAAAAAGGACAAAAACTAAGATTTTATACATTTTATTGTTTAGATAAAAAAATTAATAGTCTGCGTTTCCACTATTAACGCGAAAAACACAAACGCAATCGGATTTGGTATGCTTAATATCGGTTCATCAAAATCTCTATGGTCATCCATAACACAAGCTCTCCTTACATTGGGTCCATACAGGTGTGTTTGTCTGGGGATTTATTATAATTATTATATTTAGGTCAGCGCATTCAGCACATTCGACAGGTAGCACCTGTAAGAGTTAATTGTCCATCGAACATCCACGCTAAGGCAAACAGACGCCATTGTTTTAGGAAGTTCACTATTTCGTACTTATTTAAAGTTATTATACTCGAGACAAGTCTTAACTCCTCCCACTGTTGAAGCCCACGATTCCGTCTAGTCTATGGCTAAAAATAGAACTCTGTCAATATGATTTGCTAGGTTTACTACATCAGACTGTAGTCAACGTAAATATGAGAATTATTTTAATATCGTGTGCTGTATGTTTTAAAACACGGTTATTTTTAGAAACATTACCAACCTTGAGCGATACTTTCACTAATATTAGTTGTCAACGTTCCATACTAAATGTTTTATTATTATAAGAATTAGTATTTTTTGTTTCAACGCTCTGCTAGCCGAATAAAAATAATTTTAGTTTTGCAATCGATAGAACATTTGCCGAGGAAATATATAGCATATTTTTACAAACTAACGCACGTATAAGTTGAAGTGAATAATCCAACCATTTACCTACTTTTACAAATTATATCAAACATACATGCTAACTATTATTTCGAGATCAATAATTGAAATCAGGGGCGCATTCAAGAACAACAAGGTCGGCTCGTAGCAATTGCTGCACATATTCGGTTTGTACCTTCGGGTCGGTCGCCAAAATCCGAACACAATGCAATCGGGCGGTATTTTTCCAAACATTCATCAATATACATTTGATTTTGCATTCGCGGATATATGGGTAGCGCTCCCGTGGTCTAGGCTGATAAGATTACGGACGCTCTTTCACGTAATTATTTATTAATATACAAAGACTAAACACCTTTTTGTTTATTTATAATCGATAAACTACGAAACTACCAAACCAAATTTAGTACATTATCCCGAAATGGTCTCCAGGTTACATTTAACCCTTGTATTTCCACGGGATCAGGTGATCATGCATGATAAATAGTATCAGCTTGGGTGACACCCGTAGAGACCTCTATTGAGGGATAAAACAGCCTAAAAGAAATCTTTTTGACGAGAAACAGTTTTGTTACCAACTGTAGGTAGATAACTTTTCCTTAAATTTTCGCAATACGATAACCTTCAGCTATCTTATCTCGAGTTTCATCACAAATAATCAGCTATTCAAAAAATTTTGGCTTTTTTATTTGCAAACTTTACCATCTTTTTAGCAAGAATATAATGTTATTGTTTTTACTTTTAGGAACACAGTGCTTAGTTTCTTTATTTATTTAAATGAGTTTACTCATTATTCAATCAGCTTTAACCCATCCAAGATAAGTGATCAATTATTTTGAAAATATCTAAGAAATATTTTTTCAAAACTCTTCCAATAAAAAGATTCCAAGATTCAACAAGGACTACGAAAGAAAAAGTAATTTGTTAAATTGTATAAATATTAAATAGTACAATCTCGAGAAAAAATTTCATCGTTCATATTTATAGGTATTCCATATTTTCTCAATTCTATTGAAAGAGCGTATGCTAACAATATTCATTTGGCAAAGTCAAACAATCATAAAAAGAAACATAAGTTTTAACGCGAATTTCGCTACCAGGAATAAACTCAGGAAAAGAAGTTCTCATTACCGTGAACCAAACGAGAAATTAAATTTTCTTCAAAAAAATACGGGAAACAACCTTCCTTCTGCACTGGAGCCTCCCAAAAATCATTAGGTATTTTATACGAATTTCGTATTCACAAAGTTGATACACGTGTACACTCAGCCGGGATTATTGCTGAACCCACAAAACTGTGTCAGATGCATGTATACAAATCTTTTTTTAACAAGTTAAGGCTCCTATTTATAATTTGAGGGGGTTGCAATCTCTGGTGTCAGAGTTGATCAACGCGCCTCTAGAAACTCCACAGGCCTCTGCCGTGTCTTAGCGTGCGACAACGATCGGGACCGACGACGGCTTGCCGTGTCCTGAAGCAAGGAAACGCTCAAGTTCTTAAGCCGCGTACGGTCAGCCATCATGTCTGCCGCACCGAACGAACCTTGACAATCGTCAAGCGAAAAGCGTGTGCTAGGAAAAGACACATCTATATGATCATCCTCCCAATCAAATATATAACTAAACGGAGTTATCCAATCATAATACTAGCTCATCTTCTCCGCACAGTTTTCATAGGAACGCTGCTTGTAGCTGGCAAACCAACTTTTGGTAAACGATTTCTGGTAATTTTAATTGAAGCGGTAAATAATGAATTGTATAATAAACTACTTAACACTTACACAAACGTATTACTAATCAGAATTAAAGTTGAAAAATAAACTATATTGTTTTTAATATATAAATTTAACTTCAACAAAATATACAATAACAGTTTTTTCCTTAAAATGTTCGCCGTTAGGCAAAATCTAAAAGCGGCAGTTAACATTAACAAGCTATTTTCGGAAATACCCAAAAAAATTCGTTGACCCCGAGCACGGAGAGCGCAGATATTCGGGATTTTTCCTTTCCCCACGGCCTGAGGGAAGAAATTATAAATCCATTTCGAAAAATAAACAAGCGGCGAATATACTGAGATTTTGTTAAAGTAATCATAGCAATATTATCAAACATTCGTCGGAAATAGAATAATTAATAACTTAAAATTTGGAACGTAAACACAATTTATTTGTCCCAAAATAAAAGTTTTGTAAAATAATTTATGCACCGAACAAAGCTTGTGTTTTGTATGGATTAAATTTACAACTGAAGAAACGACGAAATAGCATAAATATAAAAATAGAAAAGCAACTATATACATCTGCAGCTTAGCTTGGCTTATGATAATATCGAATCCTTTTCAGACCACGACATGCCAACTGAATTAGAAGATTTCAATTAAGTCAACACAACCTAATACTTGCAGTGAAGTCTATCTTCGCATATACTTTTAATACGCGATCAATACAAGCGCTTGATTTATCACCTCGTATAAGTGTAAGTCACATGCACACATAGGGGCCGCCCGCACTATTACTTGAACCATCTAAGTATACCCGCACCGAATTTAAAGGACTCAAACAAAACGTAACAACTGCAAAGGCTTATCAACCAGGGGAAAACGCAACATAAATTTGTCTACAGAAGGTATTCATGATTAGTAAATGTCCATCCGTGCTAATCAAACAAATGTCTGTTCCTGGACCTGCTTACACGAGGCCCTGTTTCAATTCAAATAAAAAAAAAAAATAACTACGAATAGCCCAAATTTATAATAATAAAAGGTAATTTCCGGACAATTTCAGGAAAATAAGCGAAGTATCCTTATCAAAATTTAACACAGCATTGTTTTATTTTACTCCCACAACAGGTCGTTGACCTCCAATTATTTATTCACACAAAAATTCTATGAGATAAGGAAACATAATTAAAATCGACTTAAATGATGAGATCCTTATCACGAGAACTCTTACAAGGTCAGTTTCGTGGAAGATACGCAAAAACCAGATACACATTAATTACTTAGCCATTTTGACAAAAAACCCCAAAACCTGATAAAACCCTACGATGAAATGGTAAGCTGGACATAAGTCCACCTCTCTCAGCCCAAATTCTGTCGTATTTCTGTTAAATCCGCATATAAAGCCTATTGCTCTTAGGGTGAGGATCCCTTGAATAATATCGTTGAAACGTGTGAACCCAATCGCATTAAGCAGTCGTGGTCGAACACGAATTGTTTAAAACCAATCTTGGTTGGGTGAGATCTCTGCAGTGAAATTATTAAGGCTGTCTTGGTTTTTTCACAGCAGCTGAGTGTTATCGTGGTACAAAATCCCAATTAAAACTAACCGAACTCTACCCTTAATGGATTTCCCACAGATTTCGCGTTAATTTCGACAAAAACAGCTAAGAGCCCAGGCTGCAAAGCGACATACCTCAGCCACCTTGATGAAGCGTCCACGGCGGTTCTGCTTTACGTCCAGGTAGAACCGCTTCGACTGGATCTGCAGCATCTTCGTCGCCAGCTCCTGCTCCTGGGGCTGCTGGCCTGATGTAAGAACAATTCCGTTATTGTCTGCAAGTCGTAACGGATTAACTGATATATCAATGAAAGCCTGGAGACTGGACAAGTCTGAGACAAAGGTTTATAATAATAATCCCCAGACAAACACACCCACTGTATGGCCCCAAAGTAAGCAGAGCTTGTGTCATGGACTGGACCATACAGCGAACTGGGAGGGAACCCAGAGTAAACCCAAACATACATATATAAATATCAACAACCATGACCCGAGAACAAACATCTGTGTTCAATACACAAATAAATGCCCCGGCCAGGACTCGAACTTGAAAACTCCAGAGTATGTGGCAGGGGCTACGCTAATAGAGGTTATATAGTATTAATCGATTGTTCAAATATCAAACAATTGATAAAATTCGTGCAAATCGTGCATTGACGTTACATGTAAATCAACGATACTTCAACTTTTAAAACTATTGAGTTTACTTGATATTTTCGAATTGTTCCCTACAACTTCGAAGATACCTTTTAGATTGACCATATCAAGTGACTCATGTACCCCAAATTCGATGCAATGCTACTTTATCATCCCTGAGGGTAAGATAATTGGGGTGACAGAGCTACAGCATTAAATCAGTATTGATTCTAATTACACTACAGCAACCGGAAATGAAGGATAAAACCTTTCCGCCTAAAAATCTATCGGGTTACACTAGAAATTGCCAATTTACTGGCTGTTTAAATAGAAACGATTTCAAAATACGGTTAGTGTAGGTTAGCGTTAGATTTTGTAACTACCAGTCCGAACTGATTAATTTATTTTTATTCGACCGAGTGGCGTAGTGGCTAGGAGCCCTGCCTCATACGCTAGAGAACCCAGGCTCGAGTCCTGGTTGTGCGATGAACACAGATGTTTGTTCTCAGGTCATGGTTGTTGATATTTATATGTGTACTATTATTGTGGGTGCCCCCCAGTTCGCTGTATGGTCATCCATAACACAACCTCTGCTTGTTTTGGGCCCTACAGTTGGTGTGTTAGTCTGAGAATTTATTATTATTTATTTAGAATTATTTTACGATATTGTTTTACCATGGGAAACTATCAAATAAATAACAAATTTATTAAACCAAATATCATTGATATATTAATCCAAAATAACACCATATTCTCTTCTTAAGTACCTATGATATATTCAATGATACGACATAGTTACCGACAATAAACAAAAATAATTTCCTTATCTTAATAAATCAAGCATCATAGGTATCAAGCAAAAAAAACATTTATACACAATAATTTAAATTGAAATATTCCGCAGATAACGAGACAATCGTCGTTACCATCTCAGTCTTCACACGTATCTTGTTTTACTAATAAATCGAATAAATATGTATAATAATTGCGCATTCCACCGCGGGTTACATGAGTGCACGCTCGGTCGAACGCAATTATAAAACCGCGAGCTATGCTGAGCTGCCGGCGGAATTATTGTGCAGCAAGTTTTGTAATGTAGCAGCCATCGACTACACATATAAGAGACACCTACCGGAAGTTTAATGTCTTACCGCACCGCCACACCTACAGTACAAAATTTAATTACAGTACAAATTACTTACAAAAATAATTTAATTACAAAAAAAATACTTCAGGTAAAAGTACCGGTCAAAATGCACAATGAGTTTACCTTCGATAACTATTTCAATAACTATACTATTTCCATTTCTTTATTTTCTCGATGACAGTTCTAATTTGATATAATGCTCTCTAGCTCCATCCTCTCTATCAGTTTCTCCGACTGTGGTATTATATAACCTTGTACGTGTGTAAACGTCATGTTTTTATAAAATAATGCATACATAATGTAAAAAAAACGCTTGCACAAGGTTACACAGGAGCTATCATCAAGAAAATAAAGAAATGAAAATAGTATAATCTACAACTGTAATGTCCTGGAATATTCAAAAGCAGACTAAAAAAACCCTCATCTTTAAGACATATAACATCCACATCTTCAGTAACACTCAATACTTTTGTTTTGAGCAACAAAGTTAAAAATATAATAAATTAAAATGGCATGGCATTAAAGTCAGGATAGTGCTGCAACTATTCATTAAATCTTGGCTGTGGTAGGAAAATTTACGATCATTTAATTTCCCTAATCAAAACAGAAAATTAATGGATTTAACCTATGTATCAATATTCAGCACAGCACCGAAGCTTCCTCGGACAGCGTTGGTACGCAGCTTAAAGACATTTACAGCGGACACACCACGACGATGCTATCTCCCGCGAATGTCCGTTGCACCATTATGAGAAGATTATTTCGCGATTTGGTTAAAGCATACAAGGTGTCTATTGGTTGGAGCGTCGTCGGTTACTGCTAATAATCTACCAAGGAAATTACGTGTAAGTAGCGTGCGGACTGAAGTTTCTATCAAGTCTATTTCAGGAGGTTCTTTGCAGGTTGAAGAGACTGGATTAAGAATAATTTTTCGCTAATAATAGAAAATAAATAAGAAAATATATTACATTTGGAACTGAAAAATATGTTTGAAGATAAAGGAACAATCTTTTACTGTCTTAAAAATAAAAGCATTATAAGGGTATTATTTTATTTATTGCCATCAACCAAGATTAATGTAATTTCCTAGGACTAATGGGTAGATCGTCGGTCAATAAACAATATTTCACATATTTAAAACAAAGAATCTAAATTGTCTGATATTTAATACAGTGTAGCCATTTGTATTCCACCTCATGTGATATAAAGTAACTATGAAAAAAAGTGTATTACAATCCTATCCCCAGGAACGTATAGTCCCTACTCAGTGTTTAGCAGAGATTCGATGGATCGGCTTTTTTGAAAGGCGAAGTACAGGTACGTCGGTGATTATGAAATTGTAATGATACAATGTTCTACAGAACTCACGAAATTTGTTTATAATCATTGCACAGCAGTTTTGGTACAGCTGGCCTTGGGGTGGTTTCTCTCCCGACCTAGGGAGAGAAACTCTTAACTTTTTTTATCATTTGTCTTCCATCTCGCCTAGTGAAAGTAATGGTAAAAACGAGGGTGGTACCAAGAGGTTCTGAGCCACTGTCCCAAAGACACCGTATAGCGAAAATGAAAGTAAGTGTATGTGTGAAAAAATAGACGCTTGTACGTAATAAACAAAGAACCAAACTCTACTTTCGCATTTAAATTATTAGTTAAGTTTCTATTGTTAATGCGATTTGGCATGTATTTTGTTTATTATTTCTTTGTACTGAAAACAACAAAACAGCTGCTGGCACGCTCGCCATGTACAAACGTGTACATTAAAAATGTTTTTCTTAATGCCGATTTACTTTCAAATTTAAATATTTATTTCTCAACATTGACAACTACTTGTTCTAATTGACGTCCAATAAAACATGACTCTACCACCAGTTCGGAAAAACCTTCGTGAAGAAGAACTGGCAAGAAACTTCACGGGTATAATTTTTTACACAATAAATTTAATTATTCTTATCTGCATCTGTTAGCTCGGCAAGTTTAAGTATCCAACGACGAACACCCTCATGAGTTCACGAGTTAACGCGGGATCCAGCCATCGCCCTCCGCAACCATATTAGAGGGAAGTGAGCGACCCGTCACCCGACGCTACCATAAGAAGACGTAATTTAGTGACATTGACGGTTTACACATTGATCGGGACGAAGAACTCAACGAACAAACAGACACATTACACTATAAATAAAACCGTTTTACATTGATCTACTTCTACTAGATTAAAGTAAATCGGCCTTTCAATCTTGGTCAACCGAAAGACATATTTCGAAAACAAGCTATTTCTTTGGTCATCAAAAACAATATACGATTGTTTTTGATTTATTATTTGTTATCATTTACTTGAAAAATTAAATAAATAAACTAAAATAGAAAGGAAAAATGAAAAAGTTCAACTCACCGGAATCAAAGTTATTCCCTCCCGCGTCCATGCCTTGACCATGATACTCTGAAAAAGATATTTCACAACTACAATACGAATACAGACAATAAAAAACATGTCTGACAGATAAATATAAGAGAAGGTACAGTTAGTTTATTCTTTACGAGAAACACATAGATCGAAACGTAACCTCTATCAAATCTTTCGTATTATTTTTAAGAAAAGCCGCATTCTCAAAATGAATGAATACATTTCAGGTAATCCACGAACCCATATAATTTGCTTCAATAGAATAAATCTTGTGATTTGTAACAGTCTTTTTTATACAGCTATCTTATAATAAAGATAAATATGCAGTTTTAATGTCGATTATCACACAAATTATTTATTTCCATTATACCAGTTCCCCTCACCAGTTGTTGTCAAAGCAAGGGTTCAAAAGACAAGTCTTTTAGTTGTTTTGAAACACATACAACTTTAAATCCAAAATTTATTCGAGACATTAAAATATTGTCAATATAATGAATTACAAATATAAAGCAGAAGAACAAATGCGCAGGATATCCTTGATTGCACAGGCTTTCATGTTTCACAACTTTTCGGTCATTTCATACAAACAGGAAGCTTTCGGGAAAATAAATATATGGACTTTTTATCTTAGAATATTGAGATGAATATTAACATGGTATAAATTATGTAAAAAATAGAATAATTGCAAACCTGACGTTATTGTCGTAAAACGAAAGAACAATATAATTACTATAGACGACGCCGAATATTCATTTAACAACTATATTATATTATGCTTAAAAATCCTAGGTATACAAATCCCCAAGAAACGTTCAACACATAGAAAGAAAATATCTTTTACCAAGCCCAATATCTATAAACCCGACTTTCTATAGCCGCGAGATAATTCCGATCTCTCATATTTCGTATGGAAGATCAAACAGCTGAGTGATCGCGAATTGAAAGGATCATGCAAAAGGGGTTTATTTTTCAGTGGTTGGTTCATATCGATATTGCCATAATGCCAGCCTGTGATTTGCCGAATGAGACTTATGTTCTGCCGGTCGGATACTGTGGTCAAGGCTGCCGCAGTCTAGTTAATCTGCAAGGATAACACAAACGGAAGATTCAATTGCTGTGACGAGGATGGGAAAACAAAATAGGTCAATATAAAAGCTATTCTTATATCTGGATTTTGCTGAGTATTCTCTTATAGGTAATATATGAATAATTTGCCAAAATGTACATATGTGAGAAATATGGAGCTTCCTACGGGAACCTACTAAAATAACGGGAGACAAGGGAAACACGTATGGCTGTTGCCTGTTATAATTCAGACTGAATCACCGGCACATTTGTTATTGCTCAAATACCCCCAAGCTGCTGATAAAATATATAAAATAATAACCTACCTACCTAAGCTCATAACACAACTTAACTTAAATTACAATTAAGTTATTTTCACTTAAGATATAAACTCTACGATATATTTTATAAAAGATACATTAGTTGTAACTTGTAAACCACTTTTATTATGGACAGTCAATAGCACACTTTAATACGGGTTTTCTTTGGCGCTTGAGACGGTGACAGTGGCAAATCAAGTGCCGTAGAGTCAGGATGAACCGAGGCGTCCTCAAAACAAGAATGTAAGCAAATTAACCATACAGACCTACTATACTAATAGATTATACTGTTGTGATAATAGCGCAATCGCAACAATTCTTTAAGTAAAATATACTAAGTAAACTGGTAGATCCTTCCTCATACAGCGGATCACGGATTTGAATGCTGTTGGATATTATTGTATAATAAAAACGTAAACCTATATTTCTTTATAAATCGTGGGCGTTCTTGTTATGTTTACAATGGTGAATAAATGTAAAATTTGGATTCCATACAAAAAAAAGGAGCAAATAAGGCAGAGAGAAAAGGAAGCCTTGCACTAACCTGCCTTCTGCTCGTCGGTCCTGGAACACAGCTCAGATGGTCGGGTTATCCTGGGGTGGTTGGTGGACTTTGACCGTCACTCCACGTTATCCAGGTCGCTTCGCTTTGCGGCACTGATTTGGTTTCGTCCAAATATTGAGTTTGATTAATGTGTATCCGATATTTTATAAGAAGCGGGAGACGAGGTGCTTAAATCAGCACCTTAGAACGACAGGAACGGCAGTCGCAGCATCAGAGTAAGAATCTTCGAGACATTAGACTTATTGTCAATCGTTCGACATGGTCGAATGCAATGCAAGGCGAGGGAAGGGGGTGGAAGGTGAGGTAGCATACATACAATTTTGTTTCTTAATTGATAACTAGATGGCGTTACCACAATGTTTAAAATTACTTACGATACTTAATTTATCGATTACGTTAAACAAATAAATATTTATTCTTTATAATAGGTCTTTATCTATGAAACTGCCGTTTTGCCCTACTGGCCATTTCAAATGAAAATATTTTTTTTTGACTGATAGTTCTAATTTCAAATTAATTTTATTTGACAAACATGGAATTCTTTTTCTAAAATCGTCATTTGTTTAATAGTTAGTGTTTTGTTTTCAACGCATTCGAACATTTTTCGTCATCATGGATAAGTTAAAAATTCGAGTAATTATGGAGTATGAGTACCGTCGTGGCAGCAAAGCGGCACAAGCGGCACGCAACATCGCACAAAACGACGTTTACGGAGCGAACACTTCAAACGAACGCACCACCCGTAATTGGTTTACCCGCTTCCGTTCTGGAAATTTTGACCTGAAAAATGAACCGCGTGGTCGTCCGAAAACTTTGGTCGACAATGACGAATTAAAGGCAATTGTGGAAGCTGATGAAACTCAATCCACGGCTGAATTAGCAGCAGCTTTCGACGTTAGCATCAAAACAATATTGGTCCGTTTGCGTCAAATTGGCAAGGTAAAAAAGCTTGACAAATGGGTACCCCACGAACTCAATGACGGCCAGCGCGAAGTACGCATGGAGACGTGCCTTGCACTGCTCAGCAGGCATACAAATGAAGGAATTCTGAACCGCATTGTTACTTGTGACGAGAAATGGATCCTGTTTGACAATCGTAAGCGCTCAGCAAGTTGGTTGGACCCTGGTTCAGCACCCAAACAATGCCCTAAACGAAAACTTACCCCTAGAAAAGTGATGGTCACTGTTCGGTGGTCTAACGCGGGTGTAATTCATCACAGCTTCTTGCCAAACGGGACAAGCATTACTGCAGATGTGTACTGTGAAGAACTGAACACAATGATGGAGAAGCTCGCACGTCTCCAACCAGCTTTGCTCAATCGTTCGGCTCCACTGCTCCTGCACGACAACGCGCGACCTCATACTGCACAGCAGACGGTCTCCAAGCTACAAGAGTTGGGGTTGGAAGTTCTCCGTCATCCGCCGTACTCACCAGACCTTGCGCCTACAGACTTCTACTTTTTCCAGAATTTGGATAACTTCTTGGCGGGAAAAAAATTCAATACCCGAGAGGCAGTACAAAATGCCTTTGAAGAATTTGTTGCCTCCCGTCCAGCTGATTTCTTCAAAAAAGGCATCAATAAGCTACCAATGCGTTAGCAAAGATGCATTGATTGCATGGGTGATTATTTTGATTAATAGAAATAAAAAATATATAAAAAAAATTACGCTTCATTTATTTCGTGAAAAACGGCAATTTCATAGGTAAAGACCTAATAGTATAGACAAGCAGTCTTGCGCGGTGTCACTCGTGCAACTTCTGAACACGTAGTTTTTTTTTAAAAGTATAGGCAGACTTTGCCAAAATATCAATAGAACCACCAATAACCAAATTAAACTAAATCCTACCCGATCTGAAAGCAAAATTGTATCTCACATAGATATACAAAACATCGCAAATTCTCTTTATACATCTAACGAATTCGTGACGCCTCGCCTGCGTTTGCCGGTTGGTCGCAAACGAAACCTGAAAACCTGTAACCGGTCATAAATAATCCGTGCCCCTATTGGAACCAATTAGCTGATGCGATGCACGCGAATCTTCATCATTATCCGTTGATTAACCGAGTTCTTGCATGGACAAGCTCCTTTTAACAGCTTGTAATCAACTTTAGGTAACCCTTTAGAGACTTTGATAGCCCATCAAGTCATATACTGAAAAAATAACAGACCAAGGAATATAATGACGTAGAAAGAATTTAAACTAAATTATTTATTTCGTTTATTTAAACATTTTTGGATGGTGTCAACGACACAATTATAATTAATCAACATAAAGAACAATGGAGACAAAAAAGGAACGAGATAATGAAAAGTTGGAGTAAGACTGTAATAAAATAAATTTAACTAACGGTTTTCAGTTTCAAATAATACCCAAAAGTTAACTTTTATTTCAAACAATGAAATAAAAAACAATGGCCATTTTAAGTCAGTGTCGTGTTTGAAATATTCACCTTAAACATTCGTAAATGTCAAGCTCCATTTTGTCTAACCTTAGAAAACGGTTACAATAATAAATCCGCTGACTGTACACACGAAACAGTCGCAAAGAATTAGCACGTCCAACGCAATGCAGTATACCACACGTATAACCTTAATTTACTACGTTTTACAGTCTGACAACTAAAAACCATGAATTTTAATGCGGTTTTATAGTGTAGCTTCCATTTTAATATCTATCATATTTTTATGCTCACATTTAGCATAACTGAACTGGTTGAGTTTTTATATCTTTCTTTCGAGTACGCCTGTAAAAATTTCGTCTTCATCTTCATTTATCATCATGACAGATGGTAACCAAACGTGATAATATTTGCAATAAAATGTATGTAATTTTCTATTATTGCATCGAAACGAACACTCGCTGCGTCTCAGCTGATCAGTTTCCACAATTCAACTTCGCGGTGCGCAGGCGCCAGTTATGCGGAAAGACCAGACGTTATTACCATGTCTCACTTGCCCGCATTTATCGTCTGTTTAATTGAAAACTCGATTAAACTTTAAGTCCAAAACTAATGCAGACTCATCATGATTTATTTTATTTATTTAAATACGACAGTTTTTATTGGTTTAACGGCGATTAATGTATGTCTGCGACTATATAAAATAACATTGAACTCAATATTACTTATAAAAATTAGGAGAAGAGTAATAAAAGAGATGGTCACATTCACATGACTATAAAAATAATTATCACGCGTAGACGCAGTGAACAACCATCCGTTAAATTGAAAAATCATTCATTATTGTATCGCAATCGTAACCTCTTGTTCACGATGCGCCAAAATTATTACCTAACAACTTGATTGCCAAACAAGGGGCTTCGGAATATCATCAGTGAACGACTAGGCCATTATCAAAATAAATTATTGAAATCACAAAGCGTTACACGACAGGCGACAATATGCCTATCCTTTGTGAATGACATAGATCGGTGTCCAACTTAACAAGAAGTAGACCACAGCCAGTAATGTGATTACAATGTAGGTCGTTTCAGCAAAACGTCCGAGATACCTACGCTCCTATTAAACACGCAAACAAAAAGCCACATGTTAGGAATGAGCGGCGCCTCGAGTCCGTCCTGGATAATTTTGGATTACGAGAATTTTATTAATACGCAAAGTTCATTCGTCCCGAAATTTGCACGGTCTGATCTGTCGATAGATTTCGGGGACAGAAAATAAAAAAATGAAAGTCTGGTCCAATGAGGTCAGTGAGAAGCTGGTGCGGCACGAAGCGCACAACAGCCACGGGTGCCCAAGCGCGAGAGGCTCAGTTATGTAATTGGTTCAAGGAAGGTCGTTGGCTGAACCGCCCAGACGGAGGCCAGACGCGCAAAAAAGTGAAAACTATACTTTTTGCACACACCTCGGTCGCGCGGAATTAATGCCGCAGTGATGTCATTATAAGCAGACATTTTGTGAGCGAGCCGCGTTTTTGTTCCAGTTCAGCGTGTTGTAGCTATATTCGAGTAATATACTTACTCGTTTTTACGGCCGTGTTCAGGCTGAATTATTTTATAACAATTTTTCAAACACTATTGAAATTTACAACCGCATTTATTGTAGGTTATATCTACATAACACTAAGCATTTGCACATTTTGAGCTATATCGCAAAAAAAAAACGATTGTAGCAACACACAACACTTTGACTGAGGTGAAATATAAGAAGAGTAAATTTTTTGTTTCCGATAATCTTAAATAAATAATTGGACTATTCACGTAATTAAGAAGCCTGTATTAATTTTCTTTAAGTTCATTTATTATACATATAAGATTTAATAATAGAATTTATATAAATGTACAAAATATTACATACCTACATAAATATGAAAATTGAATATAAATGACCGATTTACCTAAAACTGGGAGCTTTATTGTATGAGGCAGGTTTACAATCCCTTACACGACTAGGTCTTTATAAAATCACAAGAATAAGACTTATGAAGGATCTGATCGCCTCTTTTTGTTTTATGAATAAAACCCACCACTTTCTGCTAAATGCAGAATATTTGTACTTTAAAATTAGTAACTTATCCCAAAGCCCTTGAGTAGCTTTTCGGTTAATAGTAACAAACCCAATTTATAACTTTAATGTAACTTTTTATAGCTAAACTGAACAATTTCTTATACTTTTTAATGATTGGTTAGTAGTTGAACTTAAACTTTTAATTTAGAACACAAATTAAAGGATAAGATTTTGCCAAAATATCAAAAATAACTCCCTCATATTTTAGTAGGAGCATGCACATTAAAATTAACATAAAGCATAACATTAAATCATCACACAACTATTTTGGATGTTTATGAGTATTTGTCTTTATCAGGTTTTTACATATTTCGATTTTACTGCTGAGTACAAGCAAGTAAGATGTATTTGCACCTCCTTTATGTTATTCTATAATAGTATTGATATTTGCACTATGTGAACCACTGAAACACAAATTTGGTGCTACAGTTCTTAGATTCAATCACAAGGACACAGGATCAGATATTCTTAGCATTTTAACCATATCATTTTGCACCCAGATTATAGAAATAGGATAGGAACTGGAGAAACTATCATGAAAATTGCTACCAATTTATTTAATTTCCTTATTTGCAAACACCTGCTAGATACTCTTTTCAAAATATTAGTTTTTGCATGATTAAAAAAAATGTCTAGTATCCAAGATTAACCATAATGCCTTTAAAACTTTAAGCTCAAGAATTGCTTATTATTAGATAACTGACAAGCTAATCAATTTTGCAACAATCATCCAAACCAATGATTAGATAATAAAACCAATTGTTTTAGAAATAATATTATATAAATCCAATTAGGTACAGAATATGTGAAAATTCATGTTATTTAAATTAAATGTATGCTTTATTCTGTTTAAAATTTAAGAGAATCTTTACATTGTAAACAATACAAAAATTTTATCTTATCAGAATTTATGATTGAGCTGTATTAGCCCCACAACTTTATATAATTTTAGCCTTTTGTCCCACCATCCAAAAAAAGCAAGAAACATAGAGAAAGTTTCCATTGGAAATAATGTAGGAGATGCACTTATGCAGGCTTTATTTAGTATGATAAGTTTCAGTTCGATAAGTTTAACCAAACTATCATGGACCCTATCAATTGCACTACAAGAGATTTTATTATGTTGAATATTGAAAAGTTATTTTTCCATTGGCCTAAAAATAATGACTTTCTTCATTTCTTGTCTTATTCTACATTTAAAAAATGTTTAAAAAGCAATATATAATAAAGCTACCATTAGCCAGTGGATTTATCAGCTATGTCAAACAGATTCACTCTGAATTAAAAGCACCATGTTTTATGACTATTACAGCGGTAAGAACTCAAATTTTAAGGGTAATCATTAACCCTTTCAACAGAAGCTGATAAAAATCAGTAATTCTAATAGAGTCTAGAGATAATCAGTAAATCTACAGTATTCTTTTTAATTTTAGGATTGCATACCTAATTTTGATACTTCAATAACATAGATCAGAACATAGATTAACCAAGCATATATCAGATACAAAAAAATTTCATGAAGATTGTAGCAAATGTAAATATAAATGATGACAGCATTGTTTTATAATATTTCATTGCAGCAAAACTAACCTAGATAAAGTTTTTGTACCAAAAATACACAGTAAAATTTGTGACACTTATTAATTTCAACTAAAATGTAACATTTCAGATTGTGGTTTTTGTAATCAATATTTAAGATTGGTAAAAGAATTTTGTACTTACGGTCTGTGTCTACATCAAACATCCTTTGTTATATTTATATTCATTCATATGATGCACAACAGAAAATGTTGCAGAATGCTTCTGACTCTACCAGTAACTTGTCAGTGTCTTCAGACTGTGATTTTGAACATTTCAAATTTAATTCACTAATTGGACTTGTCTTCTGGCGCAGGAATGGTATACCAAATTGTAGTTCAGGGAAGCTCCAGCCAAAACTTAGACAGTTTTTTTCAACTTAGCAACACACTTTCACTGATTTAAGCATAGTACATCACACAGTAATACATTGCACAACACTCCACAACAAAGACATCACTTTGCAGACACTGATTTGACTTCACATTTTGAGGATTTCTACAAAGAAAGAACAAAGGAAGCTCAATATTTGGTAGATAAGTTTTGGAGATCTGTAAGAGAGCGAGGGGGGAGGAGCGGCAGGCGGCATCAGCTGGGCGGCGCTGCAGCTGCAGCCGCCGGTCCGCCGCCGAAAATCGATAGGTCGTCAACCTCGCGCCCGGACACCTGCTCGCCGCCACGCGAGCTCTACCATGGCCCGCGGGGCCCCTGACTTTAACGGATTTGATTTCGCCATTTTGAAACGGGAACAATGAAATATTTACTTTATAACGCTTAGACTACAGCCGGAGCCGACCGTAATAATGACCTTTGAAGCACAATAAAATCAACTAAAATGATTTTAGTTGGACGTCAAACGATACATACTCTGACTAGAAATTCCTTCGTCTCCGCTGCCGATATCCGACATCTCAATCCACACCAATTTCTGTCTAGGCGATCCAATTCAGCGATCTTTCTTTTCGGAACCTCTCGCAAAAGTCAAATTGTCTATGCCATTTGCAGAGTAACTCAAGTAACTGTCAAACAACGAAGAAAGGTGTTTCTGAAATCATAGACTCAACGACCACAGACTCAATAACAACAATCAGAAACAACATCAGCTGCAATCATCGGCTGCTACTTGTATTTTCCTCAACTGCTAATGGTTGAAAATCACAGTTACACCAATAAATACATTTTAATAAATCAACTTGCTTATGAACAGACTGTTATAAAAAAAATTTAATTACCATTGAAGCTACATGGAGGCTCATTTAAATTAATAACTTAGGTTTAGAGTTGGAGGTTTTACTATTTTCTTTAGCATCAGTTACAGACTTAATAATAATCATTTACATATATTTCAGGAAATGGTTAATTTTTTGTGTTTATAACCATTTATTAGTACAGGTTATTTCAATACGGACGGGTATTGAAAGACCTATGTCATGAAATATGTCAAAATGGAATAAAGTGAGAAATTAACGAATTTATTTTTTTATTTAAAAAACCAATTTATGCCATTATGTTTTGAATATGACATCATTCAAATGTCCACCGCGGCTTCGAACAGTGGTTCGGATCCGAGAAGTCCTATTTTCATTGACTCTGCTGCATAAATCCTGCTGAATATGAATGAGTGCCTGGTTTATTTTAACTTTCAGTGCATCAGTCGATTGCGGTTTATTGGTATAGACCTGTGACTTCAGAAACCCCCACAAGAAAAAGTCTTGCGGGGTCAAATCGCACGATCTTGGTGGCCATTTCACGTCACCTCTGCGAGAGATAACCCTGATTTTGTCTATGTGTCGTTTGCTGAGGCACGTAGCGCCGTCTTGCTGAAACCACATGTCATCCACATGTATATCGCTCAATTTGGGCAAAAAAAATTCTTTATCATGGATGTGTAACGCTCGCCGTTGACGGTGATGGCCTCACCAACGTCGTTTTGAAAGAAGTATGGACCAAAGACGACGTAGGCCCAAAATCCGCTCCAAACAGTAAATTTTTGTGCATGCATTGCCACCTGATGAACTTTATGTGGGTTGTGGTCGTCCGATATACGGCAATTTTGTTTATTGACGTAGCCATCCATCCAAAATGCGCCTCGTCGCCAAAGATTTGTCGACCAAAAATAGGGTCCTCTGCCAAACGTTCCGAAGCCCAGTCAGCGAACAAACGGCGTTCTCTATGGTCATTAACTTTGAGTTTCTGGGTCAGTTGGATCTTGTATGGGTGCAGGCCTAATTCCCGACGCAAAATTCTCCAAGTTGAAGTCTGCAAAAAGCCGAGTTCTTGTGCACGGCGAAAAATTGACTGCCTCGGATTCTCTTGCACACTTTCACGGACAGTGGCAATATTCTCAGCCGATCTGGCGTTCCTTTGACAGTTCCCGTCAAAACAACATGGCCGCCACAAACTGTCCAAATCGACCCGCCTTATTTGAAAGACCCTTTCTAATAATTAACCCATTCGACCTCGCCAACGCACATAACGCCTTTTCTGAAACTGTGTATTATATCAGGGTGCCGGCAACACTTCTTATGCGTTCATGACTAACTTCAACTTTTTGTTATGTTGTCCCGTTATTAATCGTACGATTTTGTTATCTTGTTATGACAACACAAGTAGATATTTAGATGATTAAACGAACTTCCAAGTGAAGTTCTATCGCTATTATATGAGTCGCTTCTTCCGAAGATAGTATATATAAAATTAAACAGGTAGTCCTTTTAAGGTACTTGGTAACTTCGCACAGTTTTAGAATATGTTATTTGACTTATTCAAAAAAACTTCCGTCTTTTTACTTGATCAAACCCGGTCCTGGCAAGTCTTCATTTTTTAGAGATCAAAACAAAACTTTTGTATGGGTCCCGGAAGGAACGGGTCCTTTATTATCTTCGAATAAAGCGACTTATATTATAGCGATAGAACTTCACCTGTGATTCGTTTAATTATCTATTATATTTCGTCGCTTCATTCTTTAGATAGTATATAATTAAACAGGTAGATTTTTAGAGATTAAGTTTTGTTTTCTTTTGTCTTTACAAATTATTATTTAGTTAAATACGTTTATTCATTAAATTCCTTACTTTAGTACATAATTTAAGAATCCAGTAACCTTCAGGCATTTATTATACACTTGGTGATTTTTTATGTGATTAATTAAATCAATAAACAGAATAATTTAATTTTAATTAATATCTTTATCGGAACGTATTAAGTGGTTTGTACTTTAATTGAGTACGGACAAGGCAAAGTCGTTTATAACATGGTTCATTAAAGAAAGGAATCGTAAATGGCGGCTTGTACTTGCATTGACAGGTAGTACAGTTAGCATACAAATTTTGAAAAGATTTTTTTCAATTCAAAAATAATAAAAAAAGATCGAGTTTTCAAACTTGCTTCTGACAGCGGCTTCGTCGGAGTGAAAGTTTGAAAGACACGTGGCGCCATCCATTATCATTAGAACGTTTTTGTTGTTTACATCGGAAACATTGCTTTTTTCGGGATGAAAGGACCTTATGTCCATTTTTGTACACCTGACAAAGTAAGTAACAAAATTTCAAGAGAATCCTTATTATGATGTTAATTAAAATAAAACAAGAATATTATTTAAATCAAGGCTAATATTATGTTTGCTTACCGTACGCGCGAGAGTGTGAGTATAGACGGCACTAGTGTGCGAGTGAGAGAACATGATAAGCACCGCCATTTTCAATTCCTTTCTTTAATGAACCATGTTATAGTGGGTTTAATATAGGTTAATGGTAAAATTTTGTTAAGGCCTGAGAGTTTTAGGTCATTCCAGCCGTTTCTCGGATAACCTACAATGAGCACGTGCCTCATGCTGTGTGCGCTGAACACACTCATGTCAACGCCACTCATACCTAGTGTCTGCTTTATCCACTGACTTAGCGTCTGACTCGACGCAGCTCTGTGAGGGGCCTTTCATGTTACAAACAAGAACTCAGAGTTTGAAGCTTTAATATTTTTCGTCACAAAAAATATAATCTTTTAGAGTCGATACAGGACATATCATCAAGTTATTTTTAAAGATTAGCAAGGATAACATAGGTTGTTTACGATTTGGAGCTGTGGTTTTAATTATGTTTATTATGATAATGTGTACGGATGCAAAAACTATATTTTCTAATTTAATGTCTGGACCAAACGGCTAACGATGTAACGGTAACTTTTTGGGTAATTTTTTCTAAAGTTAAAGTAATATAATAATATCACAGAGAAAGCTGATTAAGAACTAAATTTGGGTCCCAAGAAAATCTGTACTTCGATTTAGTTGGTTTAATTTTATGGGCTTCTTGTAAAATTAACCTAACAAAAGAGACAAGACTGAATGGTGTGAATTTAATGAACCGAATGAACAACCCTTATAAATTGCTCATTTAAAAAACAAAGAACTAATAAAACAGGTTTTTGAACATACCAGTATTACGTAACGTACAACCTCCTACCATGACTTCAACGTGACGTTATATTGACAAATAGTCATGGATGCCAGAGAAGCGAGCATCAACGTCAGGTTCTCTGGCGGATAGCTGCACCACGCGAACGCCACTCGGAGCGTCTCGCGGCATCCAGGGTAAGGCTGGACTGCTTTGCTTTGGTGCTGTTATGGAAGTTAATTAAATCTTTTGTTTCAATTCAAATCAATTATTTTTCTTACACATTTTAAGACAAGGGAAAATAGAGGAAATGGTTAAAAATACGTAGAGGCCCAATTAATCGTAAATGCATCGACTGCGACCGCATCCGGTTCAGGATACCTAGTTACATTTGCAAACAAACATTAAAGCAAAAATTCATAAATTACGTTCCTGGCCAAATGCCATAGCCAAATGTGTCTAGTTAGAGTATTTAAATGTGGGAATTGAATACTACTCATCCTATTGACGTAACTAATAGCGGTGGTATTATTAATTCGTAATAATATTGCACAATTTCTTTCTTCCCCGGCTGAACTTTTGAAGCCTAAGGAAACGGCTAGTAATTCTAGGTAATTGATATGGTATTCTTTTTCACAATAAAATTTATTGTTTTGGAATACTACGCCCCAGCCTGTTCTGAATGCATCTGTATATATCTTATAAATTTGTAAAGTAATTGAAGAGGAAATGGTATATTTACTCGTACTTTTCTACCAGCTTAAATCTTAACAGTAATTTAGGGAGTTTAATTTTTGCCTCATAGTTGTACTTAATTTGTAGCTAGACAGGCTGCGACCATTACACCTATATCTTTGGCAAAATCTCGTAACGAGCATATTTGAAGTTTAATTTTATTTATTATTATAACGCTTATCGTCAGGTACTGTTCGATGTTAAACATACAGCTTGAAAATGTTACTGACTTTGTCGGTACTAGTCGATTTTTGTCCAAATTCACAACAAGTGACTCATAACTTAGCGCATAATTTTAGTGAATACCCCCGGAGCAACGGATAATTCATACGGCATGGCCGTAAACTCGTATTTGATTGGCTCAAACATATCGTTTTCTTGAAATTCAAAACGTAGGTATTTTTTGTAATTAACAAATATAGGTACGAGTAGGTATGACCTTTCTTATCTATGTTAGCTAAGAAACCATTATGGGGAATTAATTTAGAAGCTGTTTTATAAGATTCCATTTTAAAGTGTACTTTTTCTATAAAATTTTATAAGTAATTTTATTTATTATATTTTTTTTGTTTTTTTTTTGTTTAGTTACGAATCATTTTTCGCTGTTGAGTTTCGGCGCCAAAAATATTTATTTATTATATTTGTTTGATATAAGCTGGTCACTTCAGGTATAACGAGGTTTATAGCCTCTAAGTGTAACAATTTTTTAATTGCTATTATCATATTTCGTTTTTCACTATGCGACAAAATATGTTTGGTAGTAAATACTGGTGTGATTTTATCATGAAATGGAATTAAAATTATCATCATTATTATTTATCCATTTTAAAATCGTTTTATTATTTGTTATTTTAGGCCAATAATCGTAAAATTAATTGGATTCGACCTGCGTGTACCTGAATTATGGTTGATTCGGTGCACGAGTGGTTGAATTTTGCGTTGAACGCCGAATTCAAATGTGGACGCCGAAGTGGAGGCACTGGCACTTTCCATAGACGTCATCCCCCCCCTGTTTGATGGGTAACGAGGAGGTCCCATCCAGTTTCCCGACTGGGTTCACCGATTGCCTGTCGATGTTTGGTACTTAGATAGCCTCGGTGTACTTTTTATTATTATTACTATTATTACTTATTTTTTTTAACACTTTATTATTTCCTTTTTCAACAAGTAAGTTCATCCCCCTATTTATAGCGGTTATTCCATAACTGGAGCCCCTTAAGCCCCGAGGTTAGAAAGAAGCTCTGAAGATCCATGTCGAAAATAATTCTCCTAACTGGTCCGGTTCATTCTCGGAGGTCGACGGTTCCAGATTAGGCATCGTCTACATAGAGGACTTAGGTATTGCGGTAACCGAAATGGCTAGCGAGAGATTCGTCCACTGGGTTCATCATTATATTTAAATAATTTTAATGACGACTTTCAGATTTGAAAAAAAAAATAGAAATAATAGAATATTACGTAGTACAGATATCGTGTTAAATCTCTTTCAGACTACACGCATTTTCTGTATTCGAATTAAAATATTTAAACATTATTGAAAAAAAAAGTCAAAATTAACAATACGAGTACTACTTATACAGCATTAATCGGAATAGGAAACATCAGGTAGAAAACTACCAGTAATTTATGTATTTTCTGCATCTTTTTGAATAAGCGAAATTATAGTTTATAATAATAAACATCAGGTAGAAGACTACCAGGATTTTTTTGCAGATAGCGTGATATATCTATTATAGATTACACGTATTTTCTGAATCTTTTCGACAAAGCGAAATTATACTTTAAAATAATAAACATATTCACATAAGTAGAAGACTACCAGGAATTTTGGCAGATAGCGTGATATATCTATTATAGATTACACGTATTTTCTGCATCTTTTCGACAAAGCGAAATTTTAGTTTTTAATAATAAACATCAGATAGAAAACTACCAGGAATTTTTGCAGATAACGTGATATATATATTATAGATAACACGTGTTTTCTGCATCTTATCGATAAAGTGAAATTATAGTTTATAGAAATAACCCGTCGGAAATATCTGTGTACAAAGTACGAACCTGGCTTTATGACGTCATGCAAACTGGATATATCTCTCCTGATATATATATATATATATATATATATAGTCCAGATAGATAGCTATCGCTACGTTACGGATAGAGAGATATGGCTACGGTACTGGATAGGCGAAAAAGGGGCGAGGTGTGGGGAAGCGCTTTCCAGCGAGGTTTGCAGATATTTCCAACGGGTAATACTCGCGATCACTTATGAAAAAACATAAAATGGCTTACCTCATCGGAAGAAATAACGAGTCGCTTTCGTTTATTCTGTATTTTTTGTTCTAATTTCTCAAACTTTTAGTACACTTTTAGTACAACTTTTACAACATATTTAATATAAAACTATTAAGTTACTGGTTTGTATATACGGGTGCTTGGTACCACGCACGAAAAAAGAATGAAGACTTGCCGGGACCGGGGTTGATCAAGTAAACAGACGGAAGTTTTTTGAATAAGTCTAATGACATACACTAAAACTGTGCGAAGTTACCTAGTACCTTAAAAGGACTACCTGTTTAATTATATACTATCTGAAGAATGAAGCGACGAAAAATAATCCCTTTTTATTATATTCCCTTACACTCCGGCCAACAATCCATTTAAGTTCAGCTGTTACTACCGTTAGAATTTGGTGAAGTTTGCGATAATTTGTTTATTACGAACTAGTAGGTTCTTTTGCATATTGTACCATCGTTTATTTATAAATCTTTAAAAGATAAGTCATATTTCATAAATAGTAAAGTTCAACGTTTGTGACCGACTAGGGTGCGTGTGCCGGCACATAGATATAAAAATAAAATGAACGATGTTATTCAAAACCCAGATACAAATACTGTGCATTAAAAACTGCCACTCGTTTATTTTAATATAAGATAAAACACGAATATGAAGAAGAAATAAATTAATACGAATAAAATTGGTGTAACAATAAAATGATACTATTTTGCTTTATTTCATTCATCTATGCAAAAATAATATATGCTGCGTTCCGTTTGCCGATTACAGCGCTCACAGCGCTCAAAACCGTTCCGATTCGTTTGAGCGCGCTAAAAGTGTTATTAGTGCTATTGCAATCGGAACGGTAAATATCGCGCTAAAATTCTGATTGTTCGTTGCTTAAGTCTACAGTTACAATTTCATTTAGATCTTTGACCCTGAATTAAGCAGGAGCCATTATTACAAAAGAAAATGAATAAGCAAGCTTTTAAAATCTTTAATCGACTAATAAAAACATCAACAAAGTAACGTCATGTGTCAGTTTTGACAGGCCGCTCACAGGGACCATGCTCCGTAGCTTGGCGGCGTTTATGACGTCATTGATGACGTATCGATATTGCTGTGAGCGCGCTCATGGGCAATCGGAACGGGTATATGAGCGCTGTGAGCGCTGTAATCGGCAAACGGAACGCAGCAATAGATATATTGTAGTGGCACCGGAGTAAGGTTATACAGCTTAGCGACAACGAATGGGTTCAGTATCAAATGGCCAAAGATTCCTCCCACTTCGATCACTTTTTCTACTATAGGAATAAGCAAATAATGCCTTTATTAATGCATTGTGTAGAATTAAACTATTTTATTTAAAGGCAACACTTTGGAACCCTTCATCTTTCTGTCAAAGTCATGATTAACTTGATAAACGTACTATCCCATTGGTTGAACTAAAACGACAGCATGTTTTGTTGCCATATAACATTTTAAAATCCTGTATCATATTAGAAATCTACATACAAAAGAGACAAATACAAATTAAAATAAATTATTTTTGTATAAACTGTATAAAAATTTTATAATATTTGGCCTTTTTATATCGTATTCCATTGTATTAAAGGCGGATGGGTGTTAGACAGCACAGTATCTTGTGAATGGATTGACGGAGAATCGGGAAATTTCAAGATGATCATACGCATTGGTGTATTAAGAACACAAAGAGTTATTATACGCGTCACACAACATGGATAGCGGCTCTGAAGTTAGCTGCGGTTCATGTTTAAAGTCTGCTGCCCGCGCCCCGCACACCTCCACGTTCGTGTTGTGTGCAGCGTCTCGCAGATACTTCAAACTCTAATTCCTTTATTGCTTATCACATAAAATTTAAGATCTTAATTAGATACGTAGTTCTTGTGATACCCCGTAGGGGCACTGCAATATGTGAGGCGACATTACATTAGCTTATTACTAATTACTCAAAATACTATACATATTTCTTTTAAAGCTTACCTAATAATAATTTCTATTGTTACATTATTTTATTATTATTACATTATTATATCATTATTTTATATTATACATTTTAACATTATATATTTTTGTAAGCTAAGCATTATATAATGTTATTAGTAATTAACTGTTTAATAAATAGTATTATTATGTTAAATATTTTGGCCTACTGGTTTATCCTACATTGGTAGGTATGTTACAAAGGCAGTTGGGCATTTTTATTAAAACTTGTACCAAATCGAAAAATAGATGATTTAAATAAAGTTTCATAAATCAGATTTTTTTGGAATATAGACGTATACACATAAATAATGTGAGAGTTCGTATAAAAAGATCGTGTGTTTTTTAATTAATTTAATTTTAAATTAATAAAAATACGGCCAGCGCACCGGATTTCGTCATGTTCGTTACCGGCATAGATAAAGTTGTTATAATAAAACAAAATCATTGTTTGATGTTTAAACAAATATAATATGAAATTCAATTTACTCTCTGTATTTTGACGTACAAGAACTGCATTAAAAAGTATTTTTATTTAACATTTTTGCTTTTATTGGTTCCGTACCGTTACTTCTTGTTGCTACTTATTATTTAACTTTGCCATATTAATCAAATACTTAAACTAATAATCACGAGTAGTCTTTGTTGATTTTATCTGAACATTATTTGTAACAAAACTGTAAAATAATTAAGATATTTAACAAACAAACTGGAAAATCAACAAAATTAAATATATTTTTACGGGACAGTAACGTAACCTGACCGATAAGTAACAAACAGGACACAGTAAAAACGAGGGCACACTGAGCCAACCCAATACAGTTTTGAATAGACAAACTTAAAACAAAATCTGAAACTCTGATTGAGATCTTTCGCGCTCTCTTATTAGTAACTGTTATTTATTAGTGATCCAGAGCATAGATCAAAACTTTTTTCAAGTCACCCTTGAAGGCACGTTGATACGTGTGATCAATGTGATCATTGTGATTTGTATCCGCAACAGTCCCAACAAAGCCATTTTTTTACAGCACATACTTTTGGCTATACGGTTCATAACCAGTCAACCGTCCTTGCAACCGTCACAGTGTTACCACACCAATCGATCGATTAGTGTGGTAACAACCTTAAAGACTGTTCTTAGTTCGTAGTAACTATGTTTTATTTGATTTTAGACGCTGTTTCAATTTATATATATTTTATAAAACTAGAAAATGTAGGGTTTCATTAATGTTTGTCAACTATGATACAAGATTAAGATAAGAATAGGATCTGGAACCGTCATATAAACATACATGCACATATTCGCGTGACACATTAACATGTATGTAGTATGTCCCCGACTTTATGCTGTCCTGTTCGTTTCTAATCAAGTCCGGACTATACGTTACTGCTGCGTTACTGACTCAATGGTAACGATCAGGACGTAACAGAATTATGTACAATTTCAAAGAAACATTTATAATCTAAAATATTTGTATAACACACCTTCTTGTTTAGGTATTTTATACTTCAGATATAACTTATCTGCGTGATACTATATGTGATGAAATGAATGTTATAGTCTTTTTAAAAATAAAATGTCAAACATTTACCGGACAATCACATGTAAAAACAGGAAGCAGTTCAGAACGCAGCGTGTCGAAGACTCTTATTTTATTAAAATGGTCGACAATGAATGAACTTTGTCGTGAGTTTGACAGTTTATTGTGAGGGTTATTATATTTTAAAAGAACAAAGATGTTATTTATTAGAAAATGCGCAAAATTTTTACTTAACACGGTAACGGTACATGACATGTCCGTTATTATCGAAAGTACGGGACGGAGGTTTTTTAAAAAACAATCTACATTTTGTACGATTTATGCAAACGAAAAGTGTTTAAATCAAAGGGTAATCATATTTTTCACATCAAAATGAGTTTTCTCATGTAAAGTACTAAAGAAAATTAGTGTAAAATTTCAGGTCTAATGTTGATGTCTGGAAATGGGACAGTACTAAAACCACACCAAATATGATTTTTAAATTGCTCTTACGTTTTTTTTCCGGCGTATTATCTATTTTAAGCAATTGCACAATAGTCGATTCAAAAAATAAAATATAAAAATTAAAAATGATGCTAGAACATTTATAAAAAATTATATTTATTCATGGGACAACCAACTTTATAGCTTGTACAAGTTTTGGTGAAAATGCCCAGTTACGTATATCGAGCTTGTTGAATTAAAAGAAATGTCCCAAAATGCAAGGAAAATAGTTTAAGATGCCTAAAACACTTTTTGATTGTTAAATTGTTATTAAAACACTTTGTTTATTGGTAGGAAATGAAATGTTGCATTATTAGTGTGCAACACAAACAAAAAACATCATGGCGGAAAAAATGTCATTTCGACAGCTAAGGTTTACTTACAACCTTTTGTTTTGTGTATCGAGTAGTATCGATGGCTGGTTGCCATTAAGTCCAAAAGAATTGAATTGAATTGTTTTGTGTATTTTTAGCTTATTTAACAGTTGTAAAGTTAAAAAGAAACCGAAAGAAAGAGCTTAAGCGCAACGAACAATCAAAAACACAGACAGACTACTATCAATGTGATGTGAGTGAAGTGTGCTGTGAGTGAGGTGGCTGACCCTTCTGCTTACTGAACTAACTTCACTTGACAACTTCTACCATAGGAAAGAGTCATTGTCAATTTTGCCCGCTAAAACGAACTCAAATAATTGTTGACTTTTTTATTTTCTTACCATCTTATTACTAATTAAATCAAGGTATTTGTATTTTTCCTTTAATTACCATTTATTTGTCAATTTTTTTAGATGGTGTACAAAGACCTAGCCTAGGTTGTGACATATCTTTTAGTAGTACGTTGTCAGTAGTCACTATATGTTAAATTAAGTAAAGTATGCTTCTTTTTTAATAAGTTATTTATCTGTAGCTTCCTTTTTATTTGAATGAACTTACTATTATTATCATTATGGGTTAATTATATGTCATAGTGTCATCATAATTATTACATTTCGCTGGTAGGTATTCATTTACATTCATATGTCATGACTGTTGAGTACGATTTTGTTTCCGATTCCGAGAAATGTGGGAGGACTCTAGGCAAGGGCAACTCTTTTTTGCCATCATCATACGTAAATAATATCAGGTTCTTCGACATAATTAAAATAGAGCTAAGAGATGTTTAATTGCAACACTTTTTAGAAACATTATGCATGGCGTGAAACGAAACGAAATATTTATTTCTCAACATTGACAATTACTTACTTGTTTCTATCTTTTTTCAGCGTATTAATAAAAGTAATCACCAATGGAATCAAGGCATCTTTACTAGTGCAGTGGCAGTTTTTGTTGCCCTTCTTGAAGAAACCAGTTGGAGGGGCGGCAACAAACTCTGCAAAGGCATTTTTAGTACCTCTAATACCCTCTCAAATGCGCGAGAGCTGTGTAAAAATCGAACGTAAACTGCGTAGGACTTGAGCTTGCGCGACTTATCTTAGAAATATAAGAATTTCTCCAACAAAATGTTCAAGACGTCCCAAATTGATTACTGTCCCTGAATGCTAGATACTTATTGAATCTTTTCTATTGTTTTCTAATGATAAAACATTGTTTATTTATATTCTACTCGCCCATGAACACAGACATTTGACCAAAATTGGACTTGTTTCTAAATATAAACGATTTACAATAAAAACTGTAATTTATTTTTGGTTTTCTTTATGATTTCACACAGTTAAATCTCTGGACAATCCATTGCACACAATATTAGCTAGCTACTAATACAAATACACTGGTAAATATCACTTTGAAAATTAAAATTTTATTCACAAATTGAACTTTTTCCGTTTTTTCACATTCAACTTTGATTTCAGTTTTTACCTAAACTATTTGGAATTAGATGGCGTACAGACTTTTTTAATATTAGTATTTCAATAAAACATGTCAAATATGCTTATTTATATCATTTACATACCAAAATAATGCAAAAACCGGAAAAGGTACTCGTTAACTAAGAGATTTGTGTGAAGCTTGAAAAATGGTCTTTCTTCTCCATAATACACTAACATAGCTACCATACATATTTTTTTGAAAAAATGCTAAAATATTATCAAGTTTTTTGGGATTTTTTGTGTATGTGTGCGTGACTTGCGTGGAATTGTCGTCTGCTTAGTCTCAGATCTGATCCAAGATGGCGTCATCTTGTAAATGCCTAACTGCGTTGTCTCAGATCTGTGTATGTACACAGGTTGTTCATTTTTAGAAATAAAACAAATAAATAGTCATAGTTTTTTTATTATATTTTTACTATTATTTGCTTATTTTAAAAAAAACAAGTTAGTTTTATTACTATTTTATTTTAGGTTAAGGTCTTTAAATAAAAGTATTAAATTAAATAAGCATAAAATCAGAATTTACTATTTATTACTTATATATCTATATATGTATATATAAAACAAAGTCGGGTTTGTTCAAACACTTATAACTCTAGAACGGTTGGATTTTCATGTTTTTTAATTTGTTGTATTTGTCTCAGTCCTGAATAGTCTCAGTCACGAGACTCCTCCAGAAATTAGGATCCTCTACTCAATTAGAATGCCTATGTAAAGTTTGGCGACTGAACTGTTCACCGTGGAGGAGTTCCCTCGCGAGGAGACAGTTCGGGCTGCAGCAGTAAACCATGCCGGAAATTAGGATCCTCTACCCAATTAGAAAGTCTATGTAAAGTTTGGCGACTGAGCTGTTCACCGTGGAGGAGTTCCCTCGCGAGGAGACAGTTCGGGCTGCAGCAGTAAACCATGCCGGAAATTAGGATCCTCTACTCAATTAGAAAGTCTATGTAAAGTTTGGCGACTGAACTGTTCACCGTGGAGGAGTTCCCTCGCGAGGAGACAGTTCGGGCTGCAGCAGTAAACCATGCCGGAAATTAGGATCCTCTACTCAATTAGAAAGTCTATGTAAAGTTTGGCGACTGAACTGTTCACCGTGGAGGAGTTCCCTCGCGAGGAGACAGTTCGGGCTGCAGCAGTAAACCATGCCGGAAATTAGGATCCTCTACCCAATTAGAAAGTCTATGTAAAGTTTGGCGACTGAGCTGTTCACCGTGGAGGAGTTCCCTCGCGAGGAGACAGTTCGGGCTGCAGCAGTAAACCATGCCGGAAATTAGGATCCTCTACCCAATTAGAAAGTCTATGTAAAGTTTGGCGACTGAGCTGTTCACCGTCGAGGAGTTCCCTCGCGAGGAGACAGTTCGGGCTGCAGCAGTAAACCATGCCGGAAATTAGGATCCTCTACTCAATTAGAAAGTCTATGTAAAGTTTGGCGACTGAACTGTTCACCGTGGAGGAGTTCCCTCGCGAGGAGACAGTTCGGGCTGCAGCAGTAAACCATGCCGGAAATTAGGATCCTCTACCCAATTAGAAAGTCTATGTAAAGTTTGGCGACTGAACTGTTCACCGTGGAGGAGTTCCCTCGCGAGGAGACAGTTCGGGCTGCAGCAGTAAACCATGCCGGAAATTAGGATCCTCTACCCAATTAGAAAGTCTATGTAAAGTTTGGCGACTGAGCTGTTCACCGTGGAGGAGTTCCCTCGCGAGGAGACAGTTCGGGCTGCAGCAGTAAACCATGCCGGAAATTAGGATCCTCTACCCAATTAGAAAGTCTATGTAAAGTTTGGCGACTGAGCTGTTCACCGTCGAGGAGTTCCCTCGCGAGGAGACAGTTCGGGCTGCAGCAGTAAACCATGCCGGAAATTAGGATCCTCTACTCAATTAGAAAGTCTATGTAAAGTTTGGCGACTGAACTGTTCACCGTGGAGGAGTTCCCTCGCGAGGAGACAGTTCGGGCTGCAGCAGTAAACCATGCCGGAAATTAGGATCCTCTACCCAATTAGAAAGTCTATGTAAAGTTTGGCGACTGAGCTGTTCACCGTGGAGGAGTTCCCTCGCGAGGAGACAGTTCGGGCTGCAGCAGTAAACCATGCCGGAAATTAGGATCCTCTACCCAATTAGAAAGTCTATGTAAAGTTTGGCGACTGAGCTGTTCACCGTTGAGGAGTTCCTTCCTGAGGAGACAAAAGATACTAATAATAATAATAATAATCATCATCTCTTATTTCTAAGTCATGACAGCAATTATATTTGACTCTCTAATTAAACGCAAAAGATTATTTTTTTTACAATTTACACTTCTCTATTACGTTATTCTAGTACAATTTGAATTTGGAAGCGTACTGTATATCCCTAACGGTCCGTTTCAGTAAGTCGTGTGTATACAAGAAAAAATGGCGGCCTTCTTGGTCATATGTGTGTGTGTGTTTCAATACCAGAGTCACGGAAAATATCAAATTTTGATAATATTACGAATTTATTGTAAGGAAATTTGTACAAATTGTAATTGTTATAAAATTTTCAACAAACTGACAGAAAACAAAATTGCTTGGAACGTTATTCATACACGTATAAACCCTAAGAACATACCGTACCATTGCAGCTCTAAGGTACAGTCAATATATTTTATCTTTTATGTTCATATTTTAGAGAAATCTCGGGTAATTTTTCACAGTATAGGTTCTCAAGTATATAAGTATTAATAAAAGTAACATCCACTTACCTTTTTTAATGAATTTCACACAAAAAACACTGATTTTATTATTGAGTACTCAGACGTTATTCGCGCAACGACTTTCAAATTTGAAAAGCGTCGTTTAGCTGAATGGAAGCAAAATTTGAATGAGTGAATACTGTATGGTAGATTATTTATTAGGAATCGGAAATAAGCAATAGAACACGTAAAGCCTTTATAGAAAGAACTATATTTGCATAAAAGATGACCAACGTAAACTTGGCACAGATCTGAGCCAACGCAGTTGGAGCGGGTTGCACAGATCCGAGCCTAAGCACAGGAGAGGATACTTGTCAATTCTTACCGGCACGGCGTGGCCATCAGTGTTGCAATAAAAAAAATAATTAAGGCGCCCTTAGGCTAAGATTTTTATTGTTCAGGCTTTGAATGCATTGTTGAAATAAGAATAAAACAGTTCATTTAATTTTGAATGGCTGCAAGTGTGACTCCGACCGTTGATGTATTACTTTTCAAACCCCTTCAAAAATTGGCCGCGACTCCATAGTGAGTAGGTATCTCGTGGATAGACGTGTAACACCTTCGTCTTCATTGTCAATTTCCATCAGGAGATAGAAGACAAACATCTAATCCTTTTTTAATAAAAAAAAACGGTCAACGGTAAAGTTAATTTAGAAGAATAGAACCACAACCGCCTAATTAGGCGTTTATTACGTAAAGAGAAAAATAAATAAAACAACATTTTAATATTACAAATGACTATAATTTTGTCACAATTTTTCCATACAATGTTAATAACTTTTTACCTTATCACTATTTATAATACATTACTTAGCCGTTATCAATGTTGTATTTCAATATTTAAAATTCTTCATGTTTAGTATCTAATTACATTTCACGGATTCACCTTAGAGACGCTAGAAAGTAAAGTTACGAACGATCATACTTTCAGAACGTAATGTAAAATTGAAAAAACTTTTTTACTTTATTATATTACACTAAAATGTAATTCGATTAGATCTTATACACTAAAATATTTCTGGCTTAGTATTCTATGAGATTATAAGTAAAACTGTACAAATGTTTTGTATATGGCTAGCGCAAGGTTCGGCTAGTTGGTTAGCGCGAACACCTAGCGTCTAGTGTAAACTTAATGACAGATTAATGATAGATAGATATCAGTAAATTGTACTTTGATAACGCGCGGAGCGGAGGAGCGAGCGGCTAAGCACGTCGGAATCAAACAAAACAACGTAAACGAGAGATCAAGGTTAAGTAGACTTTTTAAAGGAATATTAAATTTGTACGATAGCCAAGGAGTGCCACGCCGCCCGCCCCGCCGCGAAACTATACATACCGAAATAAGCACCGTATTGTAAAATGCGAGTTGTGTGAGTAACAAGCGCGCTTCAAGCGCTGGCTTCCCTTTGCGAGATGTATTTTCGGAACTAGGGCGAATTAATCATTGAGGACATCTAGTAGGTATATAGATTTAACTACTCTTTTTATGCTTTAATTCTAGATTAAAACAAACCTGGCGTGCGATAGAAGACACATTTTAAACTCTGTAGTAGATTTAAACATATCCTTTTTATGTTAGAAAATGAAGCCAGCACTCCAAGCAAATAGGAATTAACGGTGAATAACAAGCGAGTACAAAAATTCAATAGTAATAATTACAATAATAATTAAGTATCAATAAAATTGAGCTAAATCGAACCCCATAATGCCGACCGGTCATGTAGACCCACTGAAGAGACTTACCCTGAGAAAATCAACAAAATCGCTCAATATTTGTGGGAATAATCCTTAGATCCGTAATCGGGGAAAATTACAGATATTGATGATTTTAAAGTTTCTCTGCAAATCCATAACTACCAAGTGGTAACAATTTTCGATTAATGGTTCTAGATAAGACCTACTACACTGAGAGTCGATACAGTATAATACAATCAAACTTAACGGACATCGTGGGCACACGTTGTCAAGCAAACAGAGTCATCTTTTAATATGTCAGGTTATTTAACTAAACATTAAGAGATGTTTTCTACCCGCTTCGCTTTGCCCATTTAAGATAACAATTTGATTAGATCGTACTACACAATATCGTTTTTCGGGATAGGGCCTGAGTTCAGAAAGAACTTTTTTATTGCTTTCGTGACTAAAACGTAAATATTGCTACACTCTCTGCGTTGGTTACATTTTTGGCACGAAGTTACTGCATTGCTATAAAGATGAGCTGAGATCTGCGGATTTTCATCAGAATTATAAAAATTTTCTACGAAAAGAACGAGATTCCTAAATTCAAACCAGCTGAAGTTTTATTAAATTGCCCATAACATAACTGTATCCGTCAGATCTATAATGAATTTCGTAACTAGCAGGCGAGCGAAAGAGACAGCGATACTAATTCACAACCAAGCGACGCAAAGACTTATAAATTTTACGAAATATCTTCCAACTTATACAAAAAACAGAGCTAGTACAATTCAAACAGAATAAAATCAAATCTGAAACAGTTATAAAAATAGAACTAATTATATTCATATAAAATGAATGTACTTTTTGCGTAAAATTATAAGTCTCGACGAGTGCTTTTTATATGCACACTGTCGTAACGCAGCATGTCACTGTTTACTACAGATTGTTGGCCTAACTAACACGAGGGAACAAACAAAGTTACAGGGGTGGAAAAGAGCGAATAAACACCCGGCCTAATCTATCATGTACTTACGTATATATGTAAAACGGTAGTCACTACATGAACAATAAAAAAAGAGAACGTTTCCATACTAACGCAAAACTGTAACAATGTATTTTTCTTTTAATTAATTGTACTAATTATTATAATAATATTAAAGATAGATTTTAAAATTTTCATATAATATTGCCACGAGTTAGAAAGAATTTTACAAAAATATACATACTGTACAATAGTTGAGCGACTCAATGTACGCGTCGAGACGTATTTAGATGCTGTGGTCCTGCCATCTTGCTAGTCCACTTTTACGTATCATGATTTCTCCCAATTTTTTGAGAACCTCAACATCTAAAAACGAGAATTAACACTAACTCGTTGATAAGACGTTACTTGTAAGCTAACCTCCCCCCCCATTCGTACCTAAAACCCGCGAACACGATCGCACGCACTCGCACACACACACAAAGCCACGATACCAACACACAACATACCAATTCAATGCCGAATACAAAAAGATAAATTGCCTTTAAATTTAAAAAAAATGCGAGCGTCTTGTCCTTTACAGTGCATTCAATTGATTTAAATACTCGGTTCGTCCAAAAAACAACCTTAGAAACACGACAGTAGGCCTTAAATTCGTTAGTGGCGACACAACACAATACTTTCTCCCTTCAAATAAATAAAGCTAACTATCAAAAAGTCATGGTAATATTGGTTAACTGGGTTTATAATTCATCACAATTTAAAACAAAACGATCGCCATTCGTGCCCAAATCATAAATAGTCAAGTCTTTTAACACTGTCGTATATGTTAAGTACTTGTTAGAAAGTAAAAGAAGGTTTTAATTTAATGACAAAAATAAAGTTGATTTTAAAAAATTTTGTTTCAGAAACAAACTAATACTATTTAAAAATAATTCTGTACAGACAAAAGAATAAACTCAATCTATAAAATGAGTTATAAATAAAAATATAATATCAAAAAGCGCTATACAGCACCCTATATACAAAAGCGATGACAATAAAAGTAAGTAAACAACAGAAACATCATAATTTCGATTGAAAATCTAATAAAAATATATCACAAAATTGAGATTTATTTCACACATACGTGGTCTCTCATTGGTCGATTTAATTGTAAAATTGACCAATAAGGAAGCATCGGTGATTATCAATCGAAAATGTAATGTTGTCGTTATTTCTAAAATAAAGAAGGTAAATAAACATTAGTACAGTAAATAACACTAAAAATATTAGCGCGAGGCACGCACGACAATATAAAATAATAAATCTTAAGCAATCTTAAATACCCTGTTATTTTCATTTATAGAAACACCTTTTATTAGTTGACGCAAAATAAATAAGTACCGACGCCTGTGCTTTGGCAAGGCGAGGGTTGTCGAGATTCATTGCTTATATGCTATTTTTATGTTTACGGACAGTACAGTGAGAGACATATTTATTAACTTGAATATATTATTTGTATATTGTAAAATTGTGATCGTCGCGATACCAAAGCACAGAACTGCCTACCAAAGAGCGCGATGCGAGTCGCCGCGAGCCATCCTTACATATAAACTTCCCATAATATCCTACACTAACGTATATGTCTTTATTACGTATGTAATTTCCATTTAGTTTACCACATTTTTATACTTTAAAATTACTATTTTTGTGCAAAGAAACATAACTGTTATTTTAAAAATGTTCATTCTTTATTTTTGTACAAAGATCCTTAAATAGACGGGGTGTAGGGGATACGTTAAAATCAAAGCACATTCGAAACAAAACGCGTTGACTAAAATTCGCTCTTAATAGTTTAGAACTGCTAAAAATTTGAGTAAATTTGACCGTACAACGGTCTCTGCACGCTGCAAATATTCACAGATAAGATAAATCACCGAATGCTAGTCTAGATATATTTCTTAATATCTGCAATATGAAAAGGCCCCCGCGAAAGGATTCCGATCCTGACGTTCCCAAAACTTTCCGTTACTTCTTTGACCCAAATCCGGATAACCATCAAAACTGGAAATAACGACTGTCAACAACCGATTAAGACTTCTCCTAGAACCACAAGGACTCGACACACCCATTAAGACCTAATAATTACGAGCCCGGGTATATCTAGTGAGAAAATTGAAACCAGCGATATCATTTTGCTACGACCCGTCGCTCACCAAATATGGCCGCCATTAAAAAAAGAGAACGACGACCATCAGCACCCTATATGAAATTATGCGATAAACTAAACCTAAGAATATTCGAGGACTGCGATGATCTGACTGTCGACAGAAATTAATGTGAGGAAAAACACAAGATCCTGGCCTTCTACTTTGAGAAACTATACAACGTGATGCCAAATTGAGCCAATATCGTTGACACATTCTGTCAAACAAATAGATACTCTAAACAAATAATTGTAGGATAAACCTTTTTGTTTGACAATAACCAAAAAATATAACATTTCCATTTCGAATCATTAACCATATTGCTTGTCAAAGTAGCCGGACTCCAAGTTGATAATACTGACAAAAAGTGTGATCTTTACATAATAGTAATAACAGACAAAAAAATACACCGTAATAATTATTATATTGTAAAAAAATATACTACAAACTAGCGTTTTCGAAGCTACGCGTAACTCATCGGGTAACATTAGACAAATGCATGTCTCCATGGCAACGGACGAGGTCATCGACCTGCGGGGTCATCGATACAACGACAAAATGGCCGCCTCGCCGCGACAGTAAAATATTAAATCGTCGTATATAAAAATGCTTCAATTTAATCATATAAATAACGCCGCAAACTTGATTTTCATTACTTAAAAGTACAGCAACTAATTGATTTGAAAAAAAAATTATACATTCTTTCCCATAGGCCGTTTTGTGACTTAGAATAAAAAATATTTTAATTATTATTTTTCTTTTTTAAATATAAAAAAACCAGGGTCAGTTATTAGCGATGCGTGGTCGGGAGCGCGTTTCGTATATTTTTGACTAGCCGACACGATTCTTAAGTGACTAGAAAGCGAAACACATCATTGGCAAGACGATCGAGAATTACAAAAAAAAAAACATAAAACAAACAAATTTCTGTTTCTATGGCAACGCGATGGCCATACAGGGTCACAATCACAGTCAATCCGAAAGTTCTCGAAGCCGCGGCCCGCCACGCAAGGACCTTAAACCTAGCACATAGGTGCGATGGACCGAAACGAAATACATACAATATTTACAAATAAACGCTAAAACTTAAGCTCGATTCACAAAAAAATTATATTAATATATCTACGAGAGACCTACACAGAACCTTTCAGTCCGTTTACAAATAGCACTAAGTGCTCGACTCGGAACTATTACCAAAACGCCCTCCGTTGTATTTCTGTTACAATCCTTAATTCAGACATCACTCTTTGCCGACTAATAATATTCGTTTTGTCCTTTGATTCAATTCTAAATATCACTGATTTATATAAGTTAAATTAATAAAATGCAATTATTTTACTGATTTATTTTAAGACAAAACGAAAAGTTTTTATCAACTCTTCAACGTACTTGACAGTCCGTTAAAACGAAATCTGTAAATACACCACAGTTTCAAAAATGGTAGTAAATATTGTTTTTTATTTGCGCCTCATCACATATCCGTGTCCACACTATAAATCAGCACTATTTAAAAAAAAAACTGAAAACTACGCTGACGAGTTTAAAAACTTCAAGTAAAGGACAATGTGCATTTCCGTATGGCATTCCGTATGGGTTGCCCTTTGTTTTGTTTTTTAGGGACGTTTTCACCGCCGAAGTGAAAGGACACTAGGCATTTCCGTACGGGGCTGGGGCCCGCGAGGTGCTGGACCGCGTTCACTAACAGAAGCCGCCGAAGCCCACAGATGGGACGGAGGGCACCGCGGGGACGCCGCCCACGCCCGGCGAGTGCTCGCCATTCTTGTGAAGATCCAGGAGCCCAGGCGTAGATAGGTAGTGGGTCTGAAATTGAGATATTTCAAAACTGTAAATTAGTATATCAACTTGTAAGCTATCCTTATAGATGTCCCATTTGGAAAGGTTTATGTGTCTTGTTATTACACCTTCGTTTTTATTCTTATTTATAAAGAGAGATGGCGCAACAAACGCCTTGCCACAAAGGTAATAAACCATATAGAATTGGATTATGGACACAAATGAATAATCATAGTTAAAACCTATTTCTTTTTATTACATGTTAAAAGTGAAGCTACATTTTGAACTCAAGAGATTCAAACCACATCAGAACGAAGATACATAAGTTGATATTATCAATCAGTAAAGAACTCAAAGCGAAGCTTTTCGGATTTAATAACTTCACTGCCTACTTCAATCACTATGGTTCCAATGATTAAACAATTCATATTTACGCTTGGACGAATTAACCGCTGAAAATGTAATGCAAGAAAAATGTTTGAGATCTCGTTCAACCAATATTGGAGGGGCTGGATGAAAGTGTTAATAAAATCATATAATCAAAACATAAATGAACATTTATAAAAGATTCAGTGTCTTCCGGATTTTATAATTGTATTTGAGATTTTTGTTGAATAAAGCATGCCTTGTAAAATTCTTTTAGAAGACTTTGTGATTTATTTAGGTATTTAAATAAACAAGATATATACGGCCTGTTTGGTATGGAGGTAAGTAGCCTTTGCCAGAGGTCCCGGGTTCGAATCCTTGTAGGGGCAGACATTGCAACATATTTGCTTTGTGTATTTATATATTTCTTAAGTTTATTAATCCGTTATCTGGTATCCATAACACAAGTTCTTAATGATACTTAATTTGGGCTAGATAATGTGGTGTGTTAGTTAGAAATATTTATATTTAAATATTTTATTATATAACTTAACGATTAGAGAGTAAGATAAAATAAATAAAAATTCTGTAAAGTAATTTTTTTTAATGGTATAATCTGTTGTATCTAATAAATCAATCAATCAACAACGTGGTTGAATAAAATTTATCTGAAAGAAAATTTATATAATTCCTCGCACAAGAGTTCTGTGCTGCCTTATAAGAGCATACCCCAACACTCTGAAGCAGAACACGATGAACGAACATAATAGTGATAGATATAATCTGACTGATTAGAGTAGATCAATGTTCTGGTTGCGATGAATTATTCGGTGTTTTCATTTTGATTTTAATGTGTTATGTCAATTTAAATCACAATATACTAAGGCATACTAATTGATAAAAGGAAACCTTTTCTAGTTTGATAGCTACAACTTTTGCGTCCGGTGGGTAATTAGTCCAATTAAGCAAGAGTTAAAACCCTTCGATTTTAGTATTTCTGATGATTTTCATTACCATTACAGCAGCCGGCTTTGCGTAAAGATCGAGAAGCGAGCGCCATAATCACTGTCACCGCCGCTCTACTTTTCATGCTAACATAAATCCTGCAAAACCATTAAAAACACCCAATACTCCAACACATACCTGCTGCTGAGGATACTGCAGGTACGGCTGCGGATAATAAGAGGGGCAGTACGGGTACTGCCAGTCGGGTAGGTAACCCGCGCCGCGCAGCGAGCCCACGGCGCCGACGCCGCCGACGCCCCACCCGCCCCCGTATCCCACCCAGCCGCCGTAACTAGCAACATTAGAGGGGGTTACGCCCGAACTGTGGATGTTTTTGCATTTTAGAAAGATAGAATTCAGTTGGGACCCGTCACCTTTTTGAATCACCCTTCGATCACGTGTAAAAGCCAGATACACAGTCAGTATTCACGTCTTCGCCTAATGAGTTTTCTTTTCTTTTTTTTAGTTTAGTTTTCTTCGCCTTCACGTTTAGGCAAACAATAATTTACAAATACAATTTTAAGTAAAGCACGGGTGAGGGTTGGATTTACTTTAATAGGGGTTGTTATGAACCAATTATCATGACTTCTAATATCGTGGACGGTTTTTGTATGAAACATAACCGACTGTGTATCTAGTGTTTATTTGTGATCGCCTTCACCTTTCTTCATACATTTTTAAATAACAATCTCCTTAGAAGCGATGCCTATGAAATTAATTAACTTTCTTGTACCATTCATTGTGATAATTTACTTCAGCCGCACGAGTTAAAAGCACCTTTCACCTTTTTATATAAATCTTATTAGTACAATGCCATATAACATTAATTGCAATCAAACTATGGTGTTCAGTTTTTTTTCATTCAAAACACTTCAAAAGACCTGCTTAAAATAAACTGCCAACTGCATTGATTTACTTCCAACCTTCATTACGGTAAAGTTTTCGATTTGTGGCTCGGGTGAATTAAATTAGTTGTTGAATTTATCCCCTCGTCTTTAAAATTTTGGAATAACAGTTGTACCGTTCTTTGTATAACGTAAAAACAAAAGGCTTCTTAAGAAGCCATGTCATGTGCTAATCAATACAATTCTGGATATTGCTGTGCCTAGTAAGGGAGGTTATGGACGAAATGTCGTGTCGGGGATGTATTGATACCTTCACCTATACAACAAGATGAGCCAAGCCCTTATTAATAAATATTAGTTCCACCTCATGTTGCGTTATTACATTGCGTATGGATCTCATAACGTTTCAAACCGATATTTAGTCTATTGTTTTTATTTATATTAATTTATTACCATTATAAAGATATCATACATTGTATGAGATAATATATACAAAATAGTTTAACATTATTAATTTATTTATAAATCATAAGGGCAGCCAGAGAAGATTACATTATGTCTTCTATATTATAATGTTCAATCAGTAAAAAATTGCGAAACGTCGTGATTACACGGGGTTTGTTATTGTAACAAAACAATAAGTATCGTGAAGATTGTTATTTTCCTATTCAATGGTTTCCATAAAATTTCTGATAAATTTACTGACAGTTAAAATCATTTAAGTATCTAAATTGTAGTGCAAGCAGTATCTTGTATACTCTAGGGATTTGATTTTAATAATATCACATACTGTATTGTAACAAAAGTACACAAAAGCTTGTATTTGAATGTCAATTTCATTTACTTTGGAATAGATTTAGTGGCATAATTTAAATCCAAATATTTATTTCTCGACATTGATAATTACTTGTACTTATCGACTTCAAATGAAGCATGACTCTAACACCAGTTCGGAAAAACCTTCCTGAAGAAGAACCGGATAGAAACTTAATGGGTATCAAATTTTCAAAATAAATTTACAGTGTCTCTTATGTCTATACAAAATTATTTTTATCAGCATCTGTTAGCTCGGTAAGTCTCCCTCCCCCCAACTATCCAAACGGCGAACACCCTCAAAGGGCACCCGTTCACGAGTTAACGCGGAATCCAGCCATCGCCCTCCTCAACCATATTAGAGGGTCAATACAAAATAATTAAACATAGCCTTTGTGCTTTCTGTTGACTTACTCTACAAATACATCGGCATGTTTAAACTAACAAATACACACCCAAACCACATCTAGAAAACTCCAAACTGTTTAATCTTCCCCTAACGCAAGTTCGATAATCTATTAAAACTTAAAACTCACCCATTGTTAGCATACGGCGGCGTCCCATACGGCGGATAGGGCGGATAAAGCGGCGGATAGTCGATAGCCGGCGCGTTATCCGCCGGCGGCGCGCTCTGGTTCGCCGGCGGCGGCGCGCCCCCCGCCTCCGCTATGGAGGGGATCTGGTCCACGAGGGACTCCAGCCCAGAGAGGGACTTCGAAGCTACGTCTTGGGGTTTCGGCTTGTTGACTGTGGAGTTGAATTCTACGGGGGAATCTGGGGATGTTCCAGTTGTTAAAGTTAAGATACAAAGTATTTCATTTAATGTCTTTAGTTAAACTTTTCGTTTTCAGTAAAAATCGATGAGACATTAGTTATGTGTATGTTTTATCTTAAGTGGACATTAATTATATGTTGGGTCTTTAGGTATGGTCGTATCAATACTATAATTTTCTCTCCGATTATTTCACACTTTTCTAGTAAGAACAGCAGTGTTTTAAATAGTTTTAAGTCGATTCAAATTTCATACATACTTATGTATTTTTAATTTTTTTACTAGGTAACACAAAGTTTGTACAATCTAACTTGCAGATGTGGAGAGACATCTGGTAGAGATCATAGGCTCGCTTTTGACAAATTTCACAATTATTCCAATTAATATAAAATGTTCTTGATTTCCTCTTACCAGCATGTTCCGTTGGGTAACTGTTCAAGTGTTCGTGATGCAGCTGCGGCGTGGCGGGCTCGCTGTGGAGGAAGTCGCCGCCTTCCGACCGACGGAACCCGCCGTTCGGGGAGAAGGCTTCCGACGAACCGTCCGGAGTCGCTCTGGAAGGAGAATTAGGTAGTCTAGTTTGTACTGTACGCTTCGTTGTGTACGGCGCAGCTAATGGATATTATACAAGTTATCAAAATGCCATAGGTAGAAGAAATGTATATATATCTGTACCTAAAGAATTATACATTTTTGTGGTGTGGCTAATACACTAATACACTAGAAATCCTGAGCTTCAGATTTGTACAATAGTAGTGTTCACAGATTGCATGTATTAGTATAAAAAATTCTTACTACTTTTCCAAATAGATTCAATAATAATAATATTATAATATTTATATTCTATAACCTAATATTTAAGGCAGAATATTTTTATTAGAGTTTGTTTAAGCTACAAAAAGACACAATATAGAAATTCCATGAAGCTCTTATAAAGAAAGATTATTTCCGATTTGACTTCGATGGTAATAGTTATAATAGAATAACAAATACCTATTGTAATTAGTCTGGTACATGCCGGGGTGTTGATGCATCTGGTCTAACCGGGGACTCTCCGCTACTTCTGAACCACCTGAGAAATAAAAAATAAATTATGGTGTTACCAACAATGATAAGACATTCGTATTTTTTTAAATAAATTATGGCTACCTAAAAGTTATAAAATGTATCTAACAATCTTAAATGTGTCTATAAGACTGACAGAGCTCGCATTTAACAGAAACCTACTATACTGAAGTAAAGAAAATATATGCTTTAAGAAGTAAGAATGTTGATGACGAGCTATCCAGAATATTACAATTTATTTTAGTACTTATTACAAAACCATAAAAATAAAAATATACGTACCTGGATGACAGTCATACAGCCGCTCGTTGTCGTACAAAGGACACATCGCAGCCACAGAACTCTCGCCGCTCTCTTCTACTCCCACTGATGACTGCACCTGCAGTTGTTATTACACGGTTAGAAAATATTCTTTACGGATCAATTTTAAGGTAATTAAGGCTAGGCAAAGGCTGGTCCAAAATGTGATTTTTGCAGGAAATTTAACGGTTGCTAAGCAACGTCAAACTATGGGGTTTTCTGCATTTTGTATTTTGTATTTATATTATTTTGTACCCAGCCAATAAAGGAATAATTTATATAACTATCTCGCGATCTCACAGTTATTATTCTCTTACCGTAGGCGGCGGGCTAAAGTCTACAGCGTGCAAAGGACTGGGCGCGTGGGGCGACGCCGCGCCGAGCCCGCACCCACCGGACGCTGCGCTGCCACAACTTGAACCACCCTGTATACAAAACATTACGGTTAATTATTGCAATATTCAGAATGGCGAAACATTAAAGTGGAAATATTCATAGATAAACTTTGATAAATGTATGGTATCAATTTAGAGAAAGTGTTTGTTACAGAGAGTGCACTGAAGAGAACTAAGTGTGAATATACATGTATAAACTCTCCAGTTTTTGCGAGTGAATTCGCGTTCCCTTTCTCACTATGCAAATTACACATCAAATTCCAATATTTATTTCTCAACATTGACAATTATTTGCTCTTATTGACGTCAAATAAAGCATGACTCTACCACCAGTTCGGAAAAGCTTTCGTGAAGAGAACTGATAAGAAACTTCACGAGTATAATTTTTTCAAAATAAATTTAAAATGCCTCTATATGTCTGTTTAAACTATTCTTATCCGCATCTGTAAGCTCGGCAAGTTTCCTTCCCCCTAACTATCCAAACGACGAACACCCTCAAACGGCAGCCGTTTACAAGTTAATGTTCATGAGTTAACAATAATAATAATAATAATCTTTATTGAGAAAAAAAGTTACACACAAAAGCTTAAACCACTAATTAATTATAATATGTGTTAACATACATTTTAACGTAACATTTCAAGGTTATCCTGTATCTTAGGAAACAGTTTTCGACCATGTAAATTTATATACATGTATGTATAGGTAGTAATAGGATATTCTGCAAACAACGTGTTATATTTAAAATAGAACATTAAGTCCTAGTATAAGATGAGAGTTAGATGTGAGACTAAGATGTGAGTTAATGTTAAACATGAAGGATTACATTTTGACACACTCCCTTTCCTTGCGTACACCGTAAAGAAGAGGAAAGCACGTTGCCCTATAAGTATCAATATTTGAGTCTATGTCTGGAATTACTTTCATACACGAGTTTAACGCTCAAGTTGCAATTTTCTCAGCAACTTAAAGTTGAATTTCGTTAATTTATTCCCGCAACATGCAGAGTCGCCGATAGTCAGGCGTATGCACCGGGAAGGATATAATTCCTTGACACGTTTATTTTTACCATTACCACAGCCGACAAACGAGCACCACGTTTGTCGGTTGTGGTTGCTCCACTATTGCGACTGGCTGCAAGGGATAATGATTTCAGAATGTCTAAGCTCGGGCGCCCGCGGGGGGACATACCTGCGGTGCTATAGGTGTGTGCGTGCGACTGGCATAAGCAGGCGACGAAGCAGGGTACACTTCTTCCAGATTACCCTGAAACACAATTGTTTATTAATTTTATCATATTTACTTATAAGAATCGAATCGCAAGAATCGTTGCAATCATATAATAAGTGTAACGAATCTCTCGTACAGATCTCTCGGCCGGCGCGCGCCCTGTACTTCGATGCCATCTCGACTATAGTAGGCATCTGTCAGCTTGATCCTTGACAGATATGTTTTCAATAGAATATTTTCAATTACCACGAATTTACTTCTAGGAGCAGTTGATCTCCGTACGATCACATCTCCAGAGTAGAATTGACGTCTCTATAGAAGACTACGCCAAAAGGAAATTCTAAAAGGTGGCTAAGTCCTAACTGATAGCAAATTGCAGAAATGCCTAGTGGAGGTTCCGGAGTTTTTGACGTTGTCTGGTTTGCGACTCTTGCTTACTAGAGATATTGCAAGTTTCTTGTTGTAGCAGATCATGGTTTCACTTCCCAGAGATTGGTCATAAATGGTTTGTAATAGACAAAAACGTGATATTAATCTTTGATATGACCAGTTAATGAGCGTTTCCGTGCTTCAGAGGGCACTTCAGAAGCCTGCGGTGTTCGGCTCGACCAACAACGACACTAGAGCCGCGCGATAGTACCTGCGGCGCGAGCGGCGTGTGCGTGCGGCTGTAGGCGGGCGAGGCGGCGGGGAAGGCGGCGGGGGACGCGGCGGCGGCGGGGAAGGCGGCGGGGGACGCGGCGTACGGCGTCGAGCGCCCCGCCATGGGCGCCGGCGAGTGGGAGTAGCGGGTGGGCGTCTGTTGCAGTCGGACGAAGCTTAGTATTGTGTCATACACAGATTACATCGCACAAGCTTGTAACATTATATCACTCAAAAAGCGAGTATGAGAACATTACGTTTCTCGAGTATATTAGCTTGCGTTCTTCTTGTTGTAACCCCATTGTATTATTATTATCTTATGTTAATTTATGTGTAGATAAGTATTTTTTTATTTATGTATAATGCAATATGTAAGTATATTATCATTTATCATCATGGATAACAATATATATATAATTTAGTGCAAACAAAATTTGCTATTATTCACACTCTCCAGTATCAGGTCTGTCGGAAGACATTTCTTTTTTGAAATAAGCAGTACTTTTGTACATTATTTAGTAACTATTTGTATACTTTTATTTAAACCAGTGTATACATAAATTATTTAATAAATAAACTATTATCTTCATGGTCAGTTTGCATCAGGAGAGATGTGCAACAAACGCCTAGCTTTATGTATTTTTATAAATTGTCATCCTTATTGAGGGTTAATTTAAATTCTCACCCGACAATGTCGATTTAGTCAGCAATTTCATTACATTTATTAGTAAATAAACAGTAACAGATAAAATCAGTCAAATTTAATTTTTTTTCATAGATCCCTCTCTGGCATGGCATTAATTATTAGATTACTGTTTTCTAGGTACCACATATAAGAAAGTGAAAGACAAAAAGACAGTTATCAAACACCCAATAATGGATAGTTTCGTTTATTCTTGTGCCTGTACAAACCTGATGCGGCGAGAAGTGGCGCCTGGGCGGTGAGTACACGTACTGATCCTGCATCGAGTGCAGCTGCTGCTGTTGAGGAACTTCCATACCACAGGGGGTGTTCGATCCTACGGAAAAAAAGAAGAATTGCTATTAATTGGTTGGTTTGAGAGCATCATCAATTTTATTAACCATTACTATTGAAATCAATATTTAACAGTTATAACTATCACAAAAATCAGCTAAAATCGAACTCCTCTATATGTGTGCAAGTAACAGCTTAATGTATAGTAGCTTTCCCTATGAGCTTTAAGTATGAAGAACAATGACGGTGACCGGAGGTGGCCGAGAATTTACAAAAACCTCGTGGTATTTTGCAAACGATGACAGAACTCACTCATGAGCTGGTGGTAGGGCTGGTGGAACATGAGCGGCTGCTGGTACTGCTCGGGGTACTCCATCATGCCGGGGAGCTGCTGCGGCGGCTGCTGCTGCGGGGGCTGCTGCGGGGGTTGCTGTTGCTGCTGTTGTTGGAGGAGCTGGTTCGCCTGTGGGGATTAAATTTTGAAAATGAAATTTTATGTTACTTGGGCCTGAGCGAGCACAAAAATCTTAAAATGCACTAAACATAAACCTATATTAACCCTGTATATATTTGCTTGACACGAAGGTACAGGTTAATGAGATTTTAGTAATTTGTCTTAGTATAGTCAAAATGAGATAATGATTTGACGGTGCAGTAGAATCTGTAGGTGTAAAACGAACACGATTTAGCCTACTTAAGTAAAGGCTAAGTATTTTATTTATTTATTATCACAAAATCCACAGCGCTTAAACTAAGTTATACAATGTTAGTTAGCTAATTGTGGATTTACATTTTGTAGTTTTTGTATCATAATAACTTTTATTTTTATGTATTAATTACATGCCAGTTTCACTCCTTCGTGAAATACACTTTCGAAAATTCGTTCTCATTGCTTTGGACGCACAGAGTCCACGACGGCAGAAAGATCCAATTGCAATTATTACAATTGCTGTTAGAAAAAACTGTCGGTAACAGGTTCACAAATTTTTTATGTTCAAATCTTAGTAAATAACCTTACCTGATGCTGTAAGAACATGGGATCATCAGGCCTGATCTTCTTGGGTCGGCCTCGTTTCTTCTTGGGCGGCTCTCCGTTGGCGTCTAGAGTGGGAGGAGGCCGAGGGGCACGCGGCGCGCGGGGCGTGGGTGGGGCTACCTCACCATTTTCTAATTTCACCTGGAAAAGCGGGCATTGAATTTATTTATCATATTGTTAATTTTCACATACAGAAACAATAAAGAATTTTTAAAGAAATACAAGATGCCTATTTCTTAAGATTTGTAAGCGTAATCAGCACTTCTCGTGTAATCCGTGTATTGCCGCTTAACAACATAAAAAGTGATTTATATATAAACACGTCAAGGTGTTGATTTTTTGTTTGTGCAAAAAAATTTAGTACAATCGTAAGATATGTTTGTATTTAAAATTGGTAAATTAGACGTGATACATCATTATAAAAAAAAATACGAAAGTTTTAAAAGCTTTGAATTTAATGGTAACCATTTTTTTAAATATAAATTATAAAGATTTATGATGGTCATGTTAACTTTGAAATTGTGCTGATTCTGCTCTTCAGACTGCGTGCAGATTGTATTTGGTCAATTTCAGATTTTGGCTTGATGGTAGGCTTATCTCACATAATTTTATGTACAAATTTGGGTCACCAAAATTATGTCAAAACCGTAATGATTATAACTTCCTAGAAACATCAAAGTTATAATCTCACGGCCATCACAGTATTATGATAACATATTTGTCAGTGAGTACTCAAATGTACAGCAGGTTTAAACTTTATAATATAATGTATAATATTGGAAGGCGCTCACCTTCTTTGGCCGTCCTCGTTTCTTTTTAATAGGTACTTCTGTACCATCTTCTAAAATGATTGTATCACCTGGTTCCGGCTCCATTGTCAATCTACAAAGAAATACCATTATTATTAAATAATTTTATAACAAATTCACTTCAAAATTAATAATTGTACATGTATTATTAATTTACAGTCCACAATGGAAATGTGATAGCTTGGATATTACGACATTTGTAATGTACATGTCACACATTTGTTACCGTATATTCATTCATTGTTCTGTACATGGTGTTTTAAGTTAAATTATCTGTATGTTGAAAACACTATTTTTCAAATATGGGTATGAAGTTATGAATGGAAGTGTGCCTGTAGAGTGATAAAAAGTTAATTTAGACTCTGCAGTGATAATTTCATCTTTTTTTTAGGAGAAATGTGAATATGTTTTTGATGATAATGAAAATTCAAGAAAATAATTTTAAGTAAATGAAACATGTAATGAATGATGTACTGGACATGAATGTGACTCACCTTTTAGGTTATGTTATCATGTAAGTCACATATTTAACTTACTTCTTGTACTTCATTTGAGATCTTATATGGACAGTATACCTTCCATCATCATAATAATCTGCGCAGCGAATTTAAGTCCTAATTATTCAATGTTGCGTTCCGACATATGTTGTTTTATTGTTATTATATAGAACAAATATATTTTAAAAGACAAGCAAACCCAGAACCCAAACATATAGCTCGATAAAGCATCGCCCTATCTATTGCAAAGCGCGCACGTGACTGCGCGCTGAACCAACGTAAGTGAAACTATTTGTGTACGTTAGTATCAACTAATGCAGTACGGTGATAACCTAATGCGTGATTATATGATTTACAGATAGGTATGTTGTGTGTAGTGAATTGATAATTTTGTATAATATTAACTGGTAGATGTTTGAGGACGGTGGATTCTATTGCGTTTTTTTTTTGAGTGATACGCCAAGAATTTAAATATCTCGATGTTAAAAAGTACTTAGACATTACTATGAGACTTAGATAACGATATTAAAATGTTACTCTAGCAATATTCACGCTAGTTCGTGTTAGTTTTAGCTGACCTTGAAAGAAGTTCACCTGACTTGTAACACAGAGCTCATTTTGTGAATCTTGCTTAAACTTTGAAAGGCCGACCTTTTTAAATATTAATTATAGACATAACATTTTCATATTGAAGCATACTTTAAAGCATAATACTTATTTATTGCTTCGAAACGGGTTCTCTCAAACTCCTTCCACTAGACCCTTCAGTTTACCCTGAAGCTCTTGTTCAGTACAATCCCACGCTCCACAACCTTGTTTGGTGGCCAAAGGTAGAAAACGTTTTAAATGGAACTTGCTGCCTCAGCGTAGATACCTAGAGATATAGTATTTTTTCTTACAGCACTGACCTTCGGATCTCCAGCTCATCCTGCGGTCTCCGGCCGGTGGTGTCCGGGAACACCAGTTCATCTTCAGACACGTGCGGCACCAGGCCATTCAGGTAGTCGCGGAACTTCTTGAGGGCGGCGTAGAAAGGGACCTTGTCTGCGGCGCGGGGCAGCTGCGCGCAGCGCGCTGACGAAGACGGCATTACCCACATGTACTGAAAAAATTAAAGGGGCTGGTTCAGATTTTGAAAAGAAACCAAACAATTTGCAAAACCCACATGATTAACGGTAGATCTAGTTCAAACCACGTGAATTCGGTAGTAAATTATATATCAGCATATATAAAATATTCTTAATTTTGATAAGCCTCTTACGTAGGTTTAGGATAAGTATATGTTTTGGGCAAAAATGTGAGGCTTAAACAATATTACTCCATCAACGCAGTACGTTACGAAAGATAACGGTATTGTTACAAACATAATTAATAAATCTAAAGATAAAAAAAACTGGGAGTAATTGGTTGGAATAACAATAATTACTTGATATGTTTCTTTACGAATTACATTTATTGTTTAGTGTAAGTTAATCTAACGCCTACGAAGCCTATAATACGGTACACTTGTCTATCAAATTAACAGAAACAGGTCGGTATAGAAGCCGTCATATTAACAGAAAAATAAGTTTCGTAAGTTGGATATTCCTAATATTCCTATTGGCTAATTTTTGTTTATCGGTAAGCGGGACAAAATATAGTATGCTTACCTCGAAATTAGAGTATTATAAAGTTATACAAAACTTAGTGGTGTTGCAAACATCATGCACTTGCGTCGACTGATAGTTGCAATAAAAGAATCGTGGAGGACATCACGTAACTATAACGCAAATGTAAAAGTGGAGGTGTGTTCGTTTGTTTGCGTATTTCATGTATTAGATGAAGAGGACATTCGCAATTTTTTAGGGCAAAAAATCTATTGTTACCCTCTACATGATTTCAGGGTTTTTGTTTTGCAGAATTAACAAGGTATCTAGTACAAAACACGTAGCACAAATGACCATGTATTATTATTTTGCTATAAATATTATGAAGACCGATCCACGAGCGCGGCGTTGCACCATTCTGTGCAATGACATACGTGCCGGTATGAGTTTGATAAACTGTTGAAGAAATACGTCTATCATGACATATTCAATACTTAAAATGAGCCCCAAAACTTGCTTTACAAGTCATTTTTGATCTAATGAAAGAATTAGAAGATATTCTAAAATCGACAAAAGCTTAAAACATCTTTTGACTTTTCGTGCTAAAATCTAAAACTAAACAAATATAATCCAAAGTAACTTTGACTTAATTATTCAATTGAAAGTAAAAACGCATTAAGCTTAAAACGTCCACCGATCCCGACAATTAACATCCCACTGGAGAAAAACATGGAGTTATTACTACAGCAATGCTCATAAAAACCGGGTATCGCCTTTCTTAGTTCAGATGTATAAACTGCAAATAATTGGAGCAATTATTCACATTATGACTCCATTGACAAGCGTTTCTTTGCGTCCATAGAGATCGAAGATTAAAATTCCTTTGATGATTTATTGGAGACAGTTTTTGACGCTTAAGAACGAGATGAATCTGAACGGTTTGTGATTGATTGAAGAACGCGTGAATGAAGATGTTTAAGAATCTGTGAATTGTTTTACTGAAGTGCGATACGAAATGTTAATTGTAGCTGAAAGCGAATTAAGTTGCTAAATATTTTAAAGATTACAGTTTAGAAAGTCACTTAAAATATATGTCAGTTACAGATTAGCATTTCTGTTGTTTGTGATTGTTCTTAAAAACTTATTCGAAATCAGACCAACCAAAGTGTTCACTATTGGGCAAGTAATATTCATAAAAATTTTTGATACCTATATCAACTCCCTACGAAGATAATAATCATTATAATATATCAAATTTACCACAACATTCTTTCACCTAAAAGCCCATAGTTTAAAGTCTAATTTCCCAAATCCTCGTCTTCATCGTCACTTTCCATCAGGTGAGATGGAAGACAAACGCCTGCTAATTATTAATAAAAAAAAAAAAAAAAAAATCTAGCAAACTTCCAATATCATAGCATTGCTTGTTACCGAATCTATTTTTAAGCCGGCATTGACGCATTGTACCAGTTTTTTAATCCTCAATACGCATGTGTTCGCTAAACGTATTCAAATTGCAACCCGATTTTTTGATTATGGTAGTTTTTAGAACACTAAGAAGGGCTCAAAAAGAAACTTAATATATTTAAATCAGGACAAAATTTACTGGAAGTTTATAACACAGCGGGCACTGAATATAATACATGAAACATTGCTTACTTTTTTATTTGTTTAGTAATAAAAAGATATGTGAATTATAAAGTAACATGGCATATGAAGAATTTAATGATTATATTTTAACTTAATATGGGTGACATATATTTTCAACATTAAGTTTTAGTTTTAACAAATTTTTATTATACTTTATTTCTACAATTAAAGAGAAATGCAATAAAATTTCATTAAAATTATAATAGTTATTTTTAGATTCAGTATAATAATAATATAAATTAACATAATATGAAATCGAAACCTGCTCAAACTAAGAAAATCGACGAAGTCAGCGATGTAAGATTCAACGTTGTTTTAAAAATATTTGTTGAACTCACCGTGTTAGTCCCCACCACTGTATCCGGTTGCTTCCCGAAGCAGAAGTCCTTCTTCCCCGAGAAGACCTCATAGATCAGCTTGCCGTTGAACACGGCGACCTTAGGCCTGAAGGTCTGCAGCTTCTCGAGAAGAATCGCGGAGCCCTCCTTGATCTCCCGTCGAGTGAGGTCTGCGGAACCCTTGGTAGGCCGGGCCACCATGTTCGTGAAGCCAATGCCGAAGTTTAACAGCTGGAATGGGGTTGGTTTATTTGTTAGTCTTTACTTCAATCTAAAGTATAGGTATAGATGGAGCAACTCATTTGTGCGCACGGCTCCAAGTGTGCGTGTGCTTGTAAATATGCAACTTAACTTTGTGTGGCAGCCGCCATCTTGTCAAACCGTGTTTTCGTGGCTTCGATGTGGTGCGTGTACAATCAGTACATCTCGTCACGCACACAGTTACTGTATAAATATAACTGTTTATACAAAGGCAGTCTTGAGACAGTAAATTCAATTTTTTTTATGTAAAAAGTATTTGGCACTATACATTTTTAAATTTATCTATAGATACAAATAGTAAGATTGAGAATTCGATATTAGACTTAAAACAATCCGAGATGAGCCTAGGGACCTTAGACAAAGGGTTACCATTTTGAGTAACATAGTAAAATTTAAGAGAGAAATATTTCTTATAGAGATTTATTGGAAGCAGTATAATAGTAGAAGTATTCCTTTAAGTTTTGAATGGTGTGGACCTAATAAAATGTTTGATTATGATAATAATCTAAAAAAATATTGAACTGCATGTCCTCTTGACTAAGTCTTAACAACTCTGATTTAAAAAAATTCGAATTAAACACCTTTGAACTTCAAACTGTGATATATTGTAATAATTCTTGATGACATCCGAGTATAAATGGAGGTAGTCTGCGCTAACGGTCTCACGACAATAAACACACCTTTAACCTTTGTCGAAATGTTTAAGGCAGATAAATTTAAAAAAGTGACAAATCATCTGAATATGTATCAAGGGCTGACATTTTAATTTAGCTGGGTTACACGTTTAGACACTGTCTGAACCGTAGGCAGTACCTGGTTCCAACATTAGTATGGATGCTTGTTGGCCATTCTTCAAAATACGACAGAGCTCAAACACACCCTTATCATCTTTAAATTATAAACGTTAAACGTTACATTAACTAATAAACGGTAAATTTATAAATATATGTCATTTACAGTCTACGAATAAGAACTGATTTACTCGTTCAGAGTTTAAACACACAGTTCGTGGCGTTTGTGCCCAAGCCCAATAGACAATTTAAAAAATTAATGAAATATTTATTGCCATCCGCATAGATAATGTATTTTAAACGCAATTCGCATTACTAGTCATAAACCTCCAAAAAGAAACTTAATTATTTTGAGTTGAATATCAACTCATGAAACGGTTTTAATTGGCTGTTAAATTACGTCACAGGCAAGTCAAAATCTTGTTTCTGTCAATGCGTGCCGTGTCTCGACGCCATATTGCTGGAGCAAGCGCTTTGATAGCTTAAATAATCAGTGTTCTTTGTAATCTATATTTATATAGATTTTATCTATATCTATATTTTAACCACAACGTACTCTGACTTGGCTTGTGATTGGCGCGCTCCGACTGGTGAGACCTTTCAGACTGCCGAGTGGCGGAGTGGATAGTAGCCCTGCCTCGTACGCTGGAGATCCCAGGTTCGAGTCCTGGTCGGGGCATTAATTTTGTGTGATGAACACAGATGTTTGTTCTCGGGTCATGGTTGTTTATATTTATATATAAACAAATTAATACTGGGTTCCCTAAATAAAACAAAGCTCTGCTTACTTTGGGGCCACACAGTTGGTGTCAAAACCCTCCCAATCATACTTTGCCTTTTCGAAGGAAATCACATGGATAGGAATAAAATAGATTTGGCAGTTAAGTCACTATGGATAAGTCTTATAACATAGCCAAGCTCTGATTTCTAAGGATTCCCAAACTACAGAGTTCAGCGTAGAGCAGAATCCCCTGTACTTTCATGGATCTTGTAACTATTTTCTGGAACTTAAAAAGAACTGTATTAGTATCATAGGCTCCTCGCAACAGCACCGACCTACCTTATAGTCCTCGTCCGCACTCATCTGTTCCCGGGTGAGTCCAGACAGGTACAAGCACTTCCAGAAGTGGTTCCCGGGCCCCGCGTAGTGGTGGCCTTTGTATGCCGCAAACAATCCAGGGTTGATGCCGATCTGCGGAAGTTACGGGTTGTAGCTAACGTGTGGCTACTTAGAAGCTATATTTATTGGGCTGTGTTTAAGCTGTCATCCTGAGTCTTAATTCCACTGGTTTTAAAGTAACTAAAAACTCTTGGTCGGAAATACAATATATTGTAATAATTAAAAACAAAGTTGTAATTACGTTCTGAGCACCAATTCCAATCGCCATACTAAAAACTACCCACATTAAATAAACATAATCCCAATCAGCTGTTCTCGTAACTGGCCTTCTCACAGAAATAATAAATTATTTTGAATCCATTTGTGTAAGCAATACATTCTAAGCAGTCACTTTTTGTATAAAATTAATAGCTGTCACAATAGAGACATTTTACGCTATCATTTGCGTGGATCGATATTTTCAATGGAAAATGTCGTGTAATCAATGGATTACAATAATGAATGACTGCATGTGATACTTTATTACAATCTAAATACTATGAAACAACTATAAACGATTTGCTATTAATATTTATAGCAAACCACATGTTAACATGGTTCGGTTAACATTAATTCAAATTCAAATTCAAATTCAAATATTTATTTCTCAACATTGACAATTACTTGTTCTTATTGACGTCAAATAAAACATGATTCTACCACCAGTTCGAAAAAAACCTTCGTGAAGAAGAACTGGCAAGAAACTTCACGGGTGTTAACTTAAGACTTATAAGTTGAGAAGCGTATTTGTGAGAATGTTCGTACATAATGTTGAATGAAATGTAGCCCTTTCCAAAGTTATTAATGATTTTAAGACATTAAATACAAGTACAAATCGATCACATGCTGAAGGTCCTAACCAGAGATGAAACAATAATCCATATTAAAACCACGAAAGTTTTAATATGGATATGCTAAGAGTCCAAGAACACTAGTATATTCCAACAAACGAATTAATAAATTACTTAAGTAGTTAAGAAAACCCCATTCTCACAAATATACATTAAGGCCCATATCCCAGAAAGCTACTTCCTACTTCCAACTAAAATTCGCACAAAGCATTAACTTTTTGACAAAAGCTCCAATCTAAAATCAACCGTTACACTTTCTAAACTACAAGCCCTAGTCGCCTCACTACAAAACACCAATTAAACTTGATCTCAGCGACCGTACTCACAATAATGATGTCGAGGTTTTCGGCCAGATGGTCGGGCAGGGTCCTCCGGGCGACCTCTTCTTCGCTCATCCCGTTGAAGCGGTCGTGCTTCTTGCGCTCCTTCACCGGCCGAGCAACCAGCGCGCCTTCCATGCCTACTTCACATTTGATCTCCATCCTGGAGGAGAAGAGAGGATTGTTAGTAGTTGTGATGTTGAATGAATAAAAGATTTCGAGCTGCTGAATTCCTCATCTTTCATCCTCATCAGGGATTTAAGGCATGATACCTATCGCTAAACATTTATATGAAGTGTCGTGTGTGTTTCCTATTAATGTAAGTAAGTGTGATTGTTTTTGATTTACTCCAGTTCGCAATAATGTGATAGACACAACAAATCATCGAGGATTCATTTTATTTAAAAAAGGTTTGCGCGGCCTATTCCACCAATTGGTCCTCGCTTCAGATGAAGGCTGTGAGGCAAAAATTCCCAGAGTCATCCAGGGGGTTTTTTAGTGGGTAGTAGCTCTGGTAGGCTCGGAGCAAGTCCCACATAACCTCGGTCGCGCGCGCGGGGTATGCGTAACAGCATTTTTAGTTCCTCCTGTCCTCCCCTTGGAGGGGAACAAAAAAAAAATTTCAGTTTAATATTTTTTTTTGAAGGAGAGACAATATTTAATATACTTTTTACATTAAACTTCAGTTAGATTCTCCTGAAATCTAGGTTATCATTAATTATGTCAACCATTTTATTATACACTTTCCTTCCTCCACACGCATTTAAACCTAATTTAAACTCCGTGCCTTTTTTCCTCATCGCCATTCATTAAAACAACAAAATGAATGAGTTCATTCCAAAACACGACTTAACAACATCAACAAATCAAATACACAATGTTATTCAATTTAACCCACCACCAAATATTCACATAAAAATCGCTTACAACTCCCAACCGAAACGGACAGTGTGTCATTTCTCCAAAACAAGCGACGATCTAAAACATTGGCCCATAAAATTCGGAGCACGCGCCGTCAAAGAGACGTCTGTCAATAAGTCGTCCGAGAGAAGCGCGCGCTTCTTTCGCGCCATAAATCCGGACAATGGACAAATGATGGCAGCCGGCAGCGCGGGCGCATAAATAACGCAAGTACGCATACAGATGCGGACAGTAAGATGTATTAGTCGAAGAATTGTTCCGCCCGCTATAAGATTGTTTCACTCACCATTTAAAAAGTACGAAACGCAGTTCAAGATTTAAAACAAGTTTTTCTTTCGAGCATCGGTTACGAAATCGGTTAAAAAGCATCTTCAATTATTTAAAATATTTCATGTAGATTTAGAGTTTATTTAACAGCATTAATGGTACGCTCTATATATCTCTACTACTGCTCAAGGGATCGAGAGCAAACCGGCGATCGACGCAAAGCAGCAGCCGCCCATATACGGTCTGGCCGGTCTCAACTAATGTCTGGTTTACAAATATTAAGTAGTTAAGTTGGTAATTAAATTTAAAGTTAAAATTAAATTTAAAGTTAAAAATTACGCGTTATGCCAGTTAAGTGACAACTGGTAAGTTAAAAAGTAGTTAGCAAGTGAATAAGTAAATTAGGATTCGTTCTATTTTTCGGTTAAGTGGGTGGCCCCGCCCACCATCTCTCTTAACACGTTTGGACATGATTTTTCAGTTAAGTGCATAATATTTTGACAAAGCGGCAAAGCATTTTCTTCTATTTTTCAAAATGTCGAAGTGGAGTTCAGAGTCTACTTTAAAATTTGTTGAACAACATTCGTCGAATGGACGAAGTAAAAACTACCGTAATCAATCTCCACTTGAGATTTTATGTCCGTAACAAATTTTTCTCTAACGTCGTTCAAAATCCCGCTCATCACAAATCTAAGTACAGAATTGACGAATTCCTTAAGTTATGGACCGACCACCAGTATTAAACTTATGAGCTAACTACTTAATGAGTTTGGACACACAAATAGCATAAAGTAACTTACAGGTGTAAACCGCACATAAATGCACTTAAGAATCTAAACATAACGAACTGATACGCAGGTGTATACGGCGAGCTTCTCGTTCCTGAGATGAATCATGATGAAGGTGCTGAGCGAAATGAAAATGATTTACAAACTTACAAATAAATTGTTAGTTGAAGAGATTTCATGCTTTATTTATTAGAAAGAGATTTTAAAGATGCCTTTTTCGTCTCAATTATCGACTTTCATCTCAAATAAAAGAAAGCAAATATTAATAATTAATTATTTCAAAGGGCAAAATGACGCAAGAAAATAACAAAATTCAGTTAGTTCATAAGGCCAAACCAACTACAGATTACCTTGTAGGGATATCTGAAAAACTTAAAAAAACTGCAATCTTTTTTTATTTAATAAAATCCCTATGAACTATTTATAACTTAACCCAAGTAACGTTCCATTTTGCTTACAAAAAAAAAGAATACAATAAGAAAATACAATTAAAAAAAAACATAAACGCAAATTTTTCAAATAAACCTGCGAAGCATTTTACAAAGCGTCAATACATAACCGCAAATTAGAAAAAAAAAAAAATAAACATTCTTTGTTAAGTTTTTAAACTCCATTGAAGAGATTAACGAATGAAAACAGTAGCGTCGCAGTTGTAAAACTTATTGTAGACTATAATAAAGTAGACAGACAGACAGGCTAACAGCAAATCATTCATTCATTGATATCTTTATTGATGGTGCACGAGTTTTTTTGCATACTTTTGTATTGTGTCTTAAATTATGTTTAGTAACCGTTTTTGGCGCCGTTATTTACATAGCTCAGTAAACAGTTGTTCTCAAGGAAAGAATGAAACTGAAGAATATTGTTTCCGAATCGATTCTTTTATTTGGGTTTTTGTAATCGGGTATAGAGTAAAATCTCTCAGTATTTTACATGTTTTGAATTATTATGTTCTGGTAAGTAGGTACGTACTAATACTCCATTTATAATTTTCTTTAACAAATCACCTTATAATTTTGATGCACGGTAAATGGCTATCGAAGCAGTAATTGCATATCTACTAACCGTTGGGGCCCTTTCATTTGGTTCAGTACTTAATACATTTTAAATTCAAAGAGGGTACATTTTACTTCAAAGTCCAATACCAAGTATTCTATAGACTAAATACTTATATATTATTTGTCTTTACTAAGTATTGGTAGATGTTTATGTTGTATTGCCGCTGGCGTAAAATGAAGATGACTATTGGGTAGTTAGGGGCCTGTACAAGGCGATCGACACAAGCCGAATATATGTTATAATTGTACGGCCGGGCTCGTCGTTCAATAATGCGGACCCGAACCACCAGCCTGTTCCCGTCCAGCGTTTGCCTGAAGAAAGATACGCAGGTAGCTCAAATCACACATTAGTGAAATAAACCAAAAATAGCTCTTTTGTCTTGTCTGTATATGAACTGTAAACAAGTGAAATTACCGAGAAACGAGGAAGACACCCCATTGAACATCCTTTACACAACAGCGCAAATCGGAAGTTTCTACCTGCCTTTCCAACTAGCATTCCATAAGGCCTCCTCAACCATCAGCTTACGGCCCGTGCACCTCACACTGCTAGACTCAACAACACACAATGGCCGACCGCGGCCGCTCAAGAAATCGAAAGTAATAGTTTTGGCCGCCTCCCAACTCCAGACTTCGACTCACTAACTTCTGAATACTGCTGTTTCTGTGGAGCGGTTAGGTTATTGTTTGTGTGTGAATATCGAGTCATATTTATTGTTGTTCCTGTTGGATTTCTATTTCATTTGGAGTTTTAGCGGACGTAAATTGGACAATGTGCATCTTTTGGAAAGATGTGCTCTGCAGGACAAATGCCTCTCTTGATGACTTGCATTCTTACTACATTTTAAATTGTGATGACTTCAACAAAATTTGAAAAATTACCGTTTGTCATCGCCGTTTAACCAAAGAAACTTCAAATTGCTGGAAATGTGGGGTTTAAATAAAAATGGGGATTAATAAAAATATCTACGGAATAACTAGTATAGACCTATATAGAATTTCATTGTTTTGAATAAGATGTTAGTACTTCAGGTTTCTTGGTGTACAACACAACCGCGACCTACGATCTGATGCTGATAACCTCATTGAGGCACCACTTACTCAATCAGGATATTTTCACGAATCCTTCACAGTTAGGTCCGCTCATCTGTGGAACAAGCTACCGGCTGTTGTACGGCACTCGAAGTCCATAACCACTTTTAAATCCAAACTCCATAAACATCTTTTGGGAAAGTTATGAGCTACAATTACTGATCTACAATTACAATTATTTATTATAAGTTTACTATCAATTATATATCAGTGTTATGTTATCATATTTGTGTATACAGCATTTATTCCTTATATATTTATTTATTTATTGCACTGTATTTTTTTTTTCTCCTTATAATGCACTACCTCTGTTTCTTTTTGTAGTTTTCCGTCCACACAAAGGTTGTCTGGAAGAGATCGCTGCTAGCGCTAAGGCCGCCTTTGCCCACTTTAGTTTAAGTTTCCTATTGTAAATTTGTACTCTGTTTTTTGTGAGCAATAAAGTGTTTTTATTATTATTATTATTATACAGTTTCTTCTAAAATTTGCATATGTTCTTTACAACAAAATTTTATCACTTGATTTATCGGCCTCTCTACTATTTTTATTATTATTATAATTAAGTGCATCTTTATTGATGATTCTCATTTAATTTGTCTGAATCCAGCAACGCAGAACCACACCCAGTCAGATTCAAATTTTCGTGGGAACTTTTAATTGAAGTTTTCTGTATATTCTATTAAAATGCGACATTCTTGAAAAATTTCAAGTCCATCCATCAATTAATTTTCGAGCTTTGCGGACACAACTTGCGAAAATTGAATATTCATATACAAAGATATGAAACCTTGGCTGCATAAATTAACAGTTTTTTTTAAAGTTTTCAGTATTAGTAATGAATATCCTTGAAATTAACCACTACCTGCTTGAAATATAATGTTCGAAATGGTCTTTTAAACGAGAATTAATAAACTCACTTGTAATTTCATTTAGTAAACATTAATTATTCACGTGCCAAATAGCAGACATTAATTTGAGAATGTTTTTATTGCATTTAGTAAGTAATAAGATATTTTAGGTTTTGGATATGACGGTAGAGGTGCTACGCGGTACATTCTTAACGAAATGTTTGTTACTTCACTAATATTATAAAGCGAAAACTTTCCCTTTATTAAGGTATATAGCACCTAATTTATAACTGAATTTGTAACCTGAACCACTCCCAGTGCTGAAGAATTAACTTGCCTAGGCAAAGAAAATCTTAGTAGCACGCCTGTCTTGTCATAACATTATGTTTTGTATACTATGAAAGATGTCTTCGAGCAGTAGGTATATAGTTTTATTTTATTTCCAACGAAACCAGACAACCTTTTAGTTTTGTAACTACACTAAAATGAACCCTCGAATCAACCATAAGCTGGATCTTTCACTTACGTATTATATAACCTAGCTATGTCCTTGAACCGTGCTAACTACTCTTTCAGACATTCGTTTCGACAGCGTCGCCCCAAGATCGATATTAGTCAAAAAACTGTGCAAACAATTATTAGACCGGGATTGGCTGGGTGGGTAAAATCAGCAGTTAAGTAGGTAAACATGGTGCATATAATTGTCAAAAACCATTATTGCGTTGCTGATTCTGATAGAAGAGTCGAGTGCTGTGAGCCATGATTTCCCCATATCAGGTCGAGTTTTGTTTGGCTGGAGGGGTAAAATCAGTAATGTAGTAGGTAAGCGTGGAGCATGCGTGCTGCAGCGACTGTAAGCTGTGTTGCAGACTGTACAGTACGCTTTAGTAGTGGGTGAGCGTGTAGGGTGGCTGTGTATTTAAAGTTTATGGTGTAGATTTTTTAAATAATAATTACTACAAGCATAAGACATTCGTATTGTATCTACAAGGTTTAAAAATCACAGAAACAAATGAAATGATATAAATAAATATATATATATATTATATTCATTAAAAAAAATCACAAAGTTCCAATACAAAGAGTTCTATTCCACATCCGAAATTATAATCATCACTGTTAACTCGTTTTAGATTTATATTCTAACACAATTTTACCAAAAATATAGTTGACTATGAAATGTTTACGCACTTATCACATTGAGGTAAATTAGTAAAATGCGCAATACCAAAACCTTAATTTTGTTAACGTTTAATAAGAATCCAGAAAATATCTTTAAATGTATTAAAAAATAAACTGATTCCTGTACTACAACATGTAACAAAATATTACATATACACACCTTTACAAATAATACAACCTTATGACGAAAGTTACGCCGAACAGTAAACAACATTAATCCGTTTCATAATCAACACTACACATCACCAAAACACATTTACAATATTCATTTTCTACTAAACATAAATCTACCAAAACTGTTTACCAAAACAAATGAAACAGCTTCATTGATCGTCCTCGAGCATACATAATCATGGTCGCCCTCACCGGCGAGGGCTCGGCGAGGACCGGTTGCGCAACTCTTGGTCTTTTTACTCCGCTGCATCGCTCGTATGACGGATTTCGTTACCTCGGGTCCTCGCCACCCTGTATACACCTACATTCACATAGGTAGATATATTCAAGTATGCAGCGCTAACATGCGGCAGCACCAGGAGCGCTGATGCTCGCTCAGTAGGGAAATTCTCATTTAGAGACAAGAATTCAAGATAGCCAGTCTATATATTTTGCAATCTCTCGCTGCATGTAAACTTCCTAAAACGTCGATTTTGTCATCCCTAGAATATCAAATTTCTCTCGAAAAATCTCCAGATTCGAGATTTTCCTGTAACTTATCTTGAAAAATGAGAATTTGCATTCAGGTTCGCTTTCGAATCCCCTGTAGTGTCATCGTGCCTGATACTCGAGGCGTCTGCAGACCGTACACGCGCCTCTGCCGACTGTGCCCACAAGTTTCAAAATTACATCTTCATGATTTGGACATTTGCCCCGAGTCCGAATTTTATGTTAACGCCGTATCTCGCGTAACTTACTCTTTATGAGATTTTTATGAGGTGTGAAATGGATATGTTATTTGCGTTATTTAAATTATATAATATTTTATGTTGTTATTATAATATTCAATTTACGATTTTTTTATATATTTAACGAGCCGGTTTCGGGTTCATTTAGGTAATAGTCATTCATATGATTCAGGGTTTTTAAATGAAGGATTTTGTAAATTATTCAATTAAAACAACGTCAAAAAATAGTGAACTTTCGAACGAGGAATGATATATCTCAAAGAAGCTATGAAGGAATACATGTAGACCGTTATAAACAAACAGCACTGTGAACCGTATTGCATTGTAATGTATAAACTGTGTTATTCAGGCACCAAAACTAATATGCTATCGTAAAATGATTCGCAAGTAGGTAATTGGATGTTATTACACACACTATGACAACGCCGGCGTTCCAGTTAGAAATAGGGCAACACGGTATTCGAATCGCCCTAGCCACCGGTGGGCCAGGCTAACGTGGCCTACGCATTCCTACTGAGTTTCTTGCTGGTTCTTTGGCAGTAGATGACCCTTCCGAACCAGCGGTAGTTTCAATATACGACGTCCTAAGCCGAGGCCCGTGCCCTCTCGGGTGCCCTAGGCGTATCTTATGTAGGAGTAGGTGGTTTAACTTCCAGCTGAGTGCCCACAGCGCTAGGCTACAAAATCCGGTGAAATTCAAAAGGCTAATAGGGCCATAAATAAACTGTCCATTTCGAAAAAAAAGTCATTGGATGATAATTTGCAGTGGGAGTTCGCTGCCGAATAGTAATTACAACTTGACTAACCAGTTACAAACCTTCATTTACGATAATTCTGAAAATATGCAAATTCATACTAAACTAACATTTCACCTTGCTTAACAACACTACACTCCCAATTATTCCTTAAAAACACTCACTAAAGTCCTACAATAATTGTATAAAATGATCCTTATTGAAATTATAACAACTTGATCGAGGGTGTAACAAAATTGAAAACAAATTCCACCAATTCCTTTATTATAAAAAACATTATATCCATACATATATATCAGAAGAAGAAACAAACTCACAAACAATCAAAACTGACAAAGGATTACTTTTCTCTGATTGCAGCGACATGGTCACTGCACAACCGAACCATCACTTTTCTCGCAGTTTCGAATGCACTTTTTGTGAACTAGAAAAATAGCTACATTTCGCAATCAGTTTAGCAATGTGTTTTTTTCTCAGCAAGTGATCAGAGAAACCACTCCTCTGTGCAGATAGCAATAATTAAGGCACGCGATCTGGTATCATGCGACTCGACGTACACACTAACACTAGACCGTGCAACTACAGCATACTGAAATCTCAGATGATCTCTTGAAGATTTTCTATAAGGCTTTTTACAACATATTTCCTGATGGTAAGTAATCCGCCCCCGTGGACAGCTTCAGCCGAGGGGGTGGCGTAGCCGACCATAGGCTTCATTGAAATTGCCTGTGTTCCAGTTACAGCACTGCCTGTTCCGTCCCTTTGATCACGACACAACCACGGAAACGTGATTATAAATAATAAATAAATAAATATTTCTAACAATCACACACCACATTATTTAGACCAAATTAAGTATCATTAAGAACTTGTGTTATGGATACTTAATAACGGGTAAATAAACTTAAGAAATATATAAACACACATATATTTTTTTAATATATGAAATAAACTTACATACACATCCATGACTAGAGAGCAAATATATTATAATATCTGCCTCCTACCAGGATTCGAACACGGGACCTCTGGCATGGAAGCCAAGAGTACTTACCTCCACACCAAACAGGCCGTTATTATGGCGGTCAAAATAGAGTACCACTATAAGTATAATAAGTACCACTATAGACGGCATGTATGGTTGGTATAGGTAAAAGGTATGTATGAACGTGTAAGAAGGACAACCCAACATTCCAAAATTGAAACTCCTTGGTAAAGTGTCTTGGGCTATTCCAAGAAAGATAGCTGTCTGCTTTTGCAAAGACCAACGTACTTTCCACTAGTCGATAGTCGATAGGATAGATATCATGGCAAACCAATGATTTAAACATCAATTGCATAGATTTTATGTGAAGAAACATATATGGGGGAACATAATTGTTTATTCAGTGACAATAGAGTTTCTTCCCTTCATATTTTGACTACCATGGCAATCACGTTTACGTGGTTCAGTTCCGGTGGAAGAGAAGGAACTGGTAACAGTACAATTACGCAACAATTCGGCAACGCATCATTAGTCGATGCAATAATCACAATCTCTATTCAGAAATAAGGATGGAAGGATCTACGACTACGGATGTCTGTGGGTGCAGATGCCACTAACCACCAGCTGGAATAAAATAAAATAAATTATCTGTTTTCCATTCATAAGGGAGATAAATAATTGATAAATAATTATCTAAGTATTTTCGTAAATATTACGCCACATAAAATATGAAATAAATTCAATAAGGAATGCATAACATAGAATTTATCCAACGTCAAAGTTGTGGTTAACTAAGATTTTCTCACCTATTCTCCAATTCTGTGGAAAATAACTATGAAAACACGTATGTTTTGATGTTTGTTTGACTAATGTACCGAGTTGTAGGTGCACGAAATGATCCAGAGGCCTTGGAATTATAATGCGACGAGTAGCATCTACCTTTTTTTTGTGAGTAGTTTACTAATCGAGTATTTCAAACGTTAATTTTTACGGTTATGTAGATGTGCAGGATTATGAATGTGCACATCCCACAATTCTAAGCAATTTTGAAAAAATTGGTCCACTATATCAGACTTTCCTCTACATCGGCTTCTTCCAGCTCATCTTATGGAGAATGGGGATGTGTCAAAGATGTGTCACCCATTTTCAAGAGGGACCCGAATCTTATTCGTAACAACAATGTTAGTGAGGCTGTTACAAGGTTCTATTTTATAATTTAGAGATTTTTATTTGTGTCCTGACTCTATTAATGAATTACCGGTTTAAACTTGTATTAATCTATCGAACAGTCTGTTTGTATCGCCTATGAGAATGAAAGTCGAAGATTTCTAGTTGATCCTTTTATTCTTAAATCAATACCACAAAAAGCGATGTCTCGCAGACGTTGCACTATAAATCGTCTGCAACAATGGTAAAGTCCAACAATACCTAAGTACTATATATCTATCTGAAGTTATGTTATCTTTAAAAATATCCCTACATCGTCAATACTTATTACTGTAATTAAAATGATGGCTAAGTTTCTTCATCTGCTCACTGTAAGAAATAAGTTTATTTTGAATCCAGTATGCATAAAAATAATGATGAATTTCTACCCCGTTGACGTCATACCCCCGTTGGCGTGCGCAGAAATTCATGACGTACTTGATTTGATTGCAGAGGAGGCCCCAGCTAACAAGACCTTAGACCGGGCACCTACTCCAACCTTACTAGAATATGTTATGTCGGTCGCTGATATCATTAGTTTAACATTATAAAAAAATCATACAATGTTTTGTCATCTTTGATCTAGCAATTTTTGTGGTTAAAAATCACGATGGCCAAATGAGCGTAGATATACGTTCAGGAATAATGCGACCACGCCGAGGCCGGGCGGGTTTTGGCGTGACGAGCTGAATACGAGCCAGCCTGCATTAAGCCGGAATGGATTGTTCGACCAGCACAACCCCAATATTTCTAGTTATTTTGACGGCATTATGCGGCGTTCAACATGTATGTACCAAACCGAATATAGGAGTAGCGTCTTTCACGATTTGAGTGATCCCAATCACAAGCACGACGTACGATAGTTGCAATCAACAATCTGTTCGGCCACGCTTGAGACTCGTGGCGTATCTGCCTCAAGTTCAAGCGAGGCCTGCGCCTGCGTCTAGCCGGCGGCGGCGGTCGGCAATTAGGCAAGCACTTAGAAATTCAAATTGATATTTCTGTAAGGTCCTGCGCAGCTATGGCGAGGTCTGCGCGAAGGCCGTTGCGAGTTCAGATACTGTGTTCATTTGACTCATTTATTTTTTAAATTATTGTTTACATAATTTACAAGTTGGTTATATGTTGGACAGTCGGTTTATCCACTAAGTGACAGGGCCCATACTTTCTTTTCCAACAATGAGTTACCTCTAATTATATACCTTTGTAAAAGTGACATTTATAATAATAAATCTTAAACAATAAACTATATAAATATTAAAGAAAAATTTGATTATTTTATCTTACAAATCGACGCATAACTTTAACAATATTAACCATTACACACACGCTAACCACCAAAAGAGGTCGCGGACAGAGTCGCATGAAAAGCTTAGCTCATTATAAATCTGAAGGTTGCCACTTAATTAATTAAACTCGAATGTTTTGTGCTAAAATATAGCCAAGTTACATGAAAACCCGTTCAGCAGCTTTTGTGTCATTGGGTAACTAACAAAACTCGAAGCGTATCATTTATTCAACTTCACCTTTATTAAGATTTGTACAATTATCCTGTACTACACCTCATGAAGCTGACCATCAAGAGGTAGATACTACGGAGCTCTCCAAGAGATACCTATATAGTTAGTTAGTTAATTGAAAAATGGCAATCAGCCGCGATTGGTGCGGCGGGCTATTTCTGCCAGTGCCGCGTATTGGTGGAACACGGTACAAAAAATAAAATAAAAGATGCCTAAATATAAATTCCGCTGGGCATTGAGATATATTATTGGCTAAAACAAAATATAATACTAACAATAACTTACACCATACGATTAATTATAAATGGTATATGACATGCTCTAACTTACCAAAAAAAAAAAAAAAAAAACAAATTTAATATCTAACTCAAAATACTAGCTAACAAGGTACAATCATAGGCTAATATTTAATTGATGAATGAATTCACAAAATATTCTTAAAATCTTCGGGGTGTAAGTGAAATGCCTCTATACTTTACTATTTTTACGTCTGAATCAGAAAGACAATGTTAAACCATTTAATATGATGTTTACACATTCAAACAAAAACAGATGACATCTCTTGCTGGGTCTGAAATAGTCATTTTTTGAAAAATGTTGGAACTCAAAACGCCTACGCCTCGTAGTTTTAACTATCACAACTGCATAAACAAAACGAGAATCTTCAAAAGGAACTCAATAAAACTTATCTAATATTATTCCCCCGGGGACAATACTCTTATTCCAAATGAACGGTAGCCTAAGCCAGGAACCACTTATCATTTATAATATTAAGTTAGAACAAATATAAAACCTCTTACATTGTACACTGACCATAGATAAACGAATATGCTTGCGGTTTATGGACCCATACCTACTGGCCAACAATGTAGACATACTAGTCACATTTCCTTTTACCAATCACAAATCCCGGTGATATAAGTGAATACCGATAACCCTGAAAAGTGACACTGTTCACACACCAACGCGTTGACATGGCGTCGTGTTGTCCTACTTACATGTACCTACACTTGTACCTACACTCGTACCTACGAGTAAAAAATGAATACGTTTAGAACGAACCCAATGTCAAACGTTTACAATCCAGAGATATGTAGGGATAGAAACAGGGACAAAGAAGCATTAATTGTTTTTACCGGCTGGACTTGGTTTTGTTTATTTTCAAGTCGATAAAAAATACCTTCAACAATTATCGCAGAAATCTGCGGGTACAAAAACAGTCACAAAAGATTACCGTGTCGTTTTATGGTTAAAATATCCTATCATGTCACTATTCAGAATCCACATAATAAATTGATTACAAAACCATAACTTTAAGTATCTTGTGTTTTATCGTAAATAGTAGCTATGTTACTTTGAACAACTTGATGACCCTGGGAGTAACCAAGTCAATCATAAGTATAGACTTACGATTAAACTTTAGATCCAATCTCAAAACACTCCAATTTAGCAATTATAAAAGGCAAAAACGATTCAATCTGAATGAGACTTTTGCAACAGCCGGGCCAGTATCATCAACAGCTGTAAACTAGAAAATGGAAGTCATAATGAGGTCCTTTCCAAATGACCTGATGCAAGCGTTACGACACTCCGCCTAAAGAAACTTGACCAATAAACCGAGCCGATTACTACGGCATCAATCTTCTCGCCTTATCGGAATTATTTCACTTTGATGGCAAACTTTAATTTAAGTTTAGAACAAAAACTGTAAGATGTTGGCACAAGTTTGAACATTGGATGGAGAGTAATTAATTTTGATGTAAATATGGCAAATATAGGCAGTGCGAAACGTAGTGAAAATTATAGTACATTAACGTACATATAAGCCCTATTAATAAGTATATTAGGTATTACCAAAAGTAGCTTAGGATTATAGAAACTTTTTAATATAGCTGCTCGCCCGGTTTACTACACTGGAGAAAATGTGAACTATAATATCTGTAGTGGCCAAACCATAAAATTGCTGATTTCATGAAATGGTCGACCATTTGGCCACAGACTGCAAAAGCTTCATGATTGTAATCAACGGTTGGCCATATCTTGAATTTTGTCCCTACAACATAGTTCACATCCTGCTTGTTTGGACAACCTGGCGAAGCGCCATTACGTAAATTATACTAATAAAGAGTACAAGACAAGCAAAAAAGGTTTTGAAAAACACGTAAACAAAGCGTTTCCAGCGCCTCTATCGGAAGTTAAAGAAACCATTTTACGATGTGATCAAAGAAAGTTGGCCACTTCATGGACAGCCACGCGTTAATTGGCCATATTGAATGATATTCATACATCAATGATAAAATAGACAAACGATATCTGTTCAACGATCTGGCCAAGCCACATCATGTTTGCCAATGCCCAAGTGGCCAACGGATAGTCGATCATTTGATGAAAGGGTCGCGTGTCATGATGTGGCCGATTATCTATTTCAAACTAATTGGACCTATCGATTATAAACAACAACGTGCTTAATCAAATGTCAGCTAATTGGCCAAATAAAAAGCGACTTTTATACTGATTCGACGGCCGAATAGCCTAGTGGTTGGTAGCCTTGTCTCATACGCCGGAAGTCGCAGGTTCGCGTCTTGGCCGGGGCATTCATATGTGTGTAGAACACAGATGTTTGTTCTCGGGTCGTGGTTGTTGTATGTTTATTCTGGGTTTTCCCCTAGTCCGCCGTATGGTCATCCATGACACAAGCTCTGCTTACTTTGGGGCCATACAGTTGGTGTGTGTTGTCTGTGGATTTCTTATTATTATTATATATTCTATCTAGAATACATAGTCTGAAATTATGTGACACAGTTGTCGAAATTTGTGCAATGCGATTTTCACCACTATGTAACAAAATCGCTTTTGGTTTGACTACTGAACTGATATAAGTCTGAGATGAGTCTAAGCACCCCTTATCTAAAATTAACCACTTGTATTGATTATTAATTGATTTTTAATAATGCATTGATACTACAGTGTTAAGTGCCTAAAAAGTATGTTGAAATTGAATCAAGTATTCCCGAACTGTCTTCAATCTCACACCGAAACTAAAACTTTTAAAAAGTTACCAAAACCACAGACTAAATATACTTCGCAAACACACAAAAATTACATCATTATACATTCAGAAACTGACAACAAACTTCCTAGACGAATCGCTAACAAACTTCAGTTAAGGTAAGGGGGGAGGGGTTGTACTAAGTTTCCGGGGGCTGAACTTGAAACTAGTTGGCATCTACAATTTTATTGGCCGGCGTTTCCCATCGGTTACCAACTTTTTCGATAGTTTTGGTTTTCTTTCAAGGATTTTCTGTACGCCCAACATTTCTGTTATAAAATTTTTATTAAATATTTTTTTTTTACAATGTCTTTGTAGTAGGAGCTCATTGTTTTTATAATTATGGGACATTGAATGACGTTATGTTTATTTTAAATTTCGGCGAGAACTTAAAAAGTGTCAAATATAACGGAGACCAGTCATCGAATTGTTGTAACAAGATTGAAGATGAGTAACAATATGCTGGGCTATATAACCCGAAGACGTTGTCACTCTATGAAACTATGATACGATGAATATCTAAAGCGTCATTGTCACTAAAGTATGTCTTCTTATGGTAGCGTCGGGTGACGGGTCGCTCACTTCCCTCTATATAAGATTATATGATTGAGGAGGGCGATGGTTGGATCCCGTGTTAACTCGTGAACGGGTGCCGTTTGAGGGCGTTCGTCGTTTGTATACTTGGGGGGAGGGAGACTTGCCGAGGTAACAGATGCAGATAAGAATAAATTTGTATAGACATAAGAGACACTATAAATTTATTTTGAAAAATTTATAGCCGAGAAGTATTTTGCCAGTTCTTCTTCACGAAGGTTTTTCCGAATTGGTGGTAGAGTTACGTTTTATTTGTCGTCAATAAGAACAAGTAATTGTCAATGTTGAGAAATTAATATTTTGAATTATTTTTCTTTAACTTCTGGTAAGTTTTCACGGACTTAAACACAATGCTCGTTTGGACGGTTCCTTTACAAATATCTTGATTCAATAAAGTGCCTATACGAACCAACAAGTCTCTTTCGGTTCGAATGTCCAAGGTGTGAACTGAAAATCGTTATAAACTACAGTAAATAAGTGTTAAGGCGGGTGTTGCTGGCCTATTGGCGCCAGTGGTACTAGCCCTGTCTAATACGCCGGAGGTATTAGATTTGAATCCTGGCCGGGGCATTCATTTGTGAGATCAACACAAATATTTGTTCACGGGTCATGGTTGTCTGTATTTATATTCATATATGTATATTTATTCTAGGCGGGCCCCCCCAGTTTGCTGTATGGTCATCCGTAACACAAGCTTGCTTACTTTGGGGCCATACAGTTGGCCCGAATTTCTCAATCAGTAACCCAAACAAATCCTACACCTTCATAACCAGACAGATCCCCTCTTATCCCATCTAAGAACTGTACACAAAACCAATAGCAGTTCAGCAATGAGCCCGCGTCCTACTTGGCACCGACTCGACCAGGAATATTATTTTCATTCGGCGTTCGCTTGCGAGGTTCCCAGTGCACGTAATGTTTAGACTTCGGCCGTCGCGTCGGTTCGATACTATTTATTATGATAAGGTATCGTCGCGTTGTTTTGTCGGATAGTCGTTCTGGGAATACATAGGTACAATTAGCTAGCGGTTGTTGGTAAATATTCATGTTAGACTTTAATGTGTGCGAGTTATAAAGTGGGATTATTCTGGAATATAAGCGCTAATACGCAGTTCTTCTTCTGCCGTATTAAATATGAATGTTTATCTACATATTTGGACAATGGAAACCAAATTCTTGCGCAAACTTAAGTATTTGCATTGAATGTCTAAACCGGTTGTAACATTTTTAAATGATTCAATGTTGACAAGGTTATATCAATCGTCGACATCTGGAAACTAACGCAAATTAAAATCAAAATTTACCATTAAATTCTAAACCTGCGCCCTTGAAGAACATCGCTAAAAACATCTCCCACTGTCCGTTATTTACTCTCAAACGCATTAACTAATCTAAATGAAATATACCCACGATGAAGAAAAATGAAGAAAACATCAACGATATTAAAACTACCTACAATAATCTTGTAACAAAATCTCTAGGATCCTTCTGCAGCTAGCACCGCACCATCAACAATCCCAACTTCTCGGTACCCGGGCCGGTCCATCATCACCCAGCAGCGTATACCATCGTTCCAGTTTGTGCGGCATTTTTGGCGAGCTTCAGTTCCGGGACAGAAATACCCCACGCTAGTCGGCGCGCGAGCATACAGTCCGCGGCAGAAGGACGACTGCTTGTTTGCGGTTAGGAAATAGATTTGGGTATTTATAGAGGGATGGGCCGTTTTCGGCGTGGGGTTGTTGTAAGGATTGTATGAAAGTTGGGTCTAAAAGCTAAATCGTGTATGCACGTGGTCCAAAGAAGAAGTTATTATAATGCAGGACACGAGCGCAGGCTGTTGAGGAGGTCCAGCCAAGTTGCAATCTGTGATTGCTAATGCTACAGAAAACGGTTGAAGTGTATGGAGAATATCACGTGACGCTCCATACAGTTTACGCGATTCGTTGCCTTCCCAGATTCAAGGAAACATTGGCAAGTAGTTTAAAATAATAACGTTTCAGGCTGACACAAAAGATGATTCGGGAGGTTAAAACCTCCAAAAAAAGGCATCTAATTTATTCATACAACTTGCGAACTTATCTACGAGACTCGTTTGAAACTGGTTTTGTTTCAGCGCCGAACGACGTCGAATCGGCAACTTTTTGTCTAGAGATAATTTGCGTACGCAGTTAGAGAAAAACCACAGTTGTTTACTTGGTTAGCAAGAAAGCCGTTTGTCTTGAAATAACCCTATCAGAGTTATGCGATGATAAGGTTACTACAGGTGTCAACATATATAATTACTTCAGACTTTAGAAGTTACTTTAAGACGAATTCTTTAAAGAATCTTACCGAATTCGTATATTATGACAACAGACTAAATAAATACAGTTTTATTTCGCCGGTTGGTATGACAGCCCCCATTTGAAACATGGAGAGAAGTTGTGCACCGCGCTATTTGCACTCAAACCTAACTAACAAATTGTAGGAACACTTTTCACGCATTCCATATGCAAAGAAAAATTTTCAGATTCCAATTCGAAAACCATTTAGAGATATCACTTTTCCATAATATATTTTGTCAGTAGCAACTCGAAAAATAATGAGGTTGAGCTTATTTTAACGATAATACGCTATTTATATCGACTCTCATTCAACCTGTATATGACGTCATACGGTAGCATCAACTTCTAATAACTCTTTGGCTGAATTGTCATGTCAATTTTTACAATAAATATCTGTCACAAGAATCCATAGCAAAATAGTGCTCCTTAACGTCATCATATAAAATTATTTAAAATTAAATACAGCACAAAGATGAGAAATATTCAAACTGTTTTTAGAAATAATACAAAAAAGAGACACTTCAAGTTAACTTTACTTACCGAATTTGTGAAAACCCCCACTTAACATGGGTTCTGTTTGATGTACAACAGGTAATTTTTCTTATTTTACGGCAATGATACAAGTATGATTAGTTTTACAAGTCTCTTGATATTTCAGAACATTTTTGCATTCAGGACACAACAACCTTTCAGTAAATTAAGATGTTAGAGCAAAATCATATTCAGTCATATTTAAAAAATCATATAAGCTGTACAACGTCAATTAGTTAAGAAAAGCAAAAAATTCAAAGTCCTTGCATGCTTTCATTGCCAGTCCAAGCTCTCTTTACACGCACGTAGTCGGCCAACTGACCACTTTACCACGCACCTATTGAAATATAATAGATGCTAATTAATTCACGTTCATTTATATGCTAATGCTACCCGGCGGTTGATTCGCCACAATTATTTTGGAAGAATGTATCAACGAGTTAATGCACGGTTTTGAAATAGCGAACACGCAATAAAAACGAAATTACGTTTAGATAATGTATCGATATCGATAGTGAGAGCAATATATCGACATTGCGGAGATTGTGACCTGCTTATTTTCGTCAGTGGCTAAGTATGATTCAATATGGTTTAGTGTTGTGCTATCCTAATTACAGGTATTTTAATATTGTCGAGAATGTTTTGTGCGAATTAAATTATATCGATTTCGAGCTCGACAGTATTCGGTCCGATTCCACAGTTTTTTATTTTGCAGTTTATGATACAGTTTTGCGTATAATAACTATCCAAAATTATAAAGAAAAATAGCTTCCATTCGCGACGCCCCTTGGTTGACCTAGCTTGATAATCATATCGTCATATTTCAAAAACGAATTCAAAGGGTCGAGTTTGAAAAAAATGATTTCATAGCAGCTTTTAGACGTTCACCTTCCGTAAACAAAGCTTTGCATCTTAATTGCAAATGCCAATAAACAAACTCTATCATTCCATAGGTACATTCACGAGCATCCACGCTGATAACACAGAGCTAACACACCACACAAGAATTCGAAAGGCCCAGCACTCGAACCGACTCAACGCAAAATAAAAGACAATTCAAGGGCGCTGAGTACGCTCTTAGTAAATAGGTTACAGCCTCGTACGAACCGGCTTCAGTACTGGAATCCAAAATAACGCTGTTTATTCAAGGCGTGATACGATTCTGACCAATCAGAGCCGAGCGGACACGTGTTTCATTGGCCGATTAGGTGTCATTGGATTAATGGGGTCGCAACTAGATAAGTTGGTATCGGTACCATCCTTGAGGAAGCTATAATGTCACCATTTTGCGAAACAGCTCAGCGCTAATATTAAAACTGGGATTATTTTGGCACATCTACAAACTGGGCGTCCAATGTAAACTATTATACAGGGTGGGATCGGTCTGTAGCCTCGCCGATGCAACTACGCTGCTTTGTCAGAAGGTTCGTATAAGCCATACCTCTTGCACCAGGAAATCAAATCGTGACAAGAAGACTGAATTATGTTTGATGGAAACAGGTTTTTATGTACCTACTAATAAGGAATGATTTTCAAATTTACTCACGAAGTCGCTGTACGTTTACCTGTTCATTATATGTAGGTATTCAGGAAGTAAATTAATTCTTATGGTATAGTTGAAAATCACCTTTGGCAGATCAACAAGCAATATCGCTTATCTCTACCCTACAGATTGAAACCGATGTACAAATTATTACTTCTACAAGACTTAACATTCAGTATTGATGAATAAAGCACCTACATCTAATGAAGTGCATGGGCGCGAATGCACTTACCATCAGATGGGTCGTAGGTTAATTCGCCGGCTATGCAAATAGTAAAAGAAAGAAAGAAATATTGAACACTAAGCTTCTCCCCACACCCTGTATAATCCCAGCAGATTCCCACACAAACGCACACTACCAGATGCCTACAGCAACTTTGTGTGTTCAATAAAAGTTTGCTCAATGCAAAACGCAAACCCCACTCGAGTCAACAATAAATATCTGGCTAGCTAGACGAACGGGCTGCAGCGCTCTGTGTACCGGCAGGTACACAGAGCGGCGTGTGGCCACAGCGCCATATACAAATACACTGCAGATTACGTGGAACCGTTATGTTAGGTGTTGAGTGAAACTGTGTTTTGTTTCAGAGCTTCTTTTATATAAACATTAATAAAATATAACAATATTTTCTGCTCCTAATTGGATCCGTAGGTAATTATTAGAGATAAAATACGTATATTACAGATAGGTATATTGCATTAATCGCACATCATCATTACAAGCAATGATTACATCTTAATGAGTAATAAATAAACATAGGTTATATTGTGACGTCACTTGTTGGTGATTGCGGATTCTTCTACGTCATTTTATACTTTTTCAGTACAATAGAAAAAGGAATTAAAAATAAACGCTTTGACTGATCCCAATAATTATTATTTTATCAACTCAAACATTAAATGACTGCCTCTGATTTGTCAACACACAACAATAACAATTACAGCCTACCCACTTAAAGTTCATTCTGAGTAAATTGAGTTAAAAATTAGAAAACATATTTCATAGATGCGCTTTTGGACTAAACTCGTGTTCTCCAGGCAGACACCGGCCTTGCTACATTCATACTTTAAAGACGAAACAAATTGATAAATCCTCCGCAAAATTCACATAATGAATATTTCTCCAGCCAGAGCCAAACTTGAATTACAGATAGCTCGAAGTAAACAAGAACAGCGCTCCGCCCGCGACTCTTGCGCAGCGCCTAATTAAATACAATTTCACAGTTTTTGCGAGCACACTTTCATTAATTAACTATGCAAGCGATCTCGTAAAGGCGATTTCGTTAAGAACAGGTGGATTTTTTCGGGTAAAGATTAACAGTTTTAGGTTAGCTAGTCTACGAGACGTGGGTAACCAGCCGCGTGGAAGTTGATAACAACGGTTTAATTCAATCAATTAAGCTGATAATTGGTTATAATCCTTCTTCAATAAAAAAAAGTGATTTTTCGCTAATGCTAGTTGTGGAAATTCGCCGTGGAGTTTATTCACATAGGTTGAAACTGACGTAAGTGTGCCGTCTTCAAACAAGTCAGGTTGTCTTACTAAATTACGTCATACATGAGTGAGCCACACACGCAGACCAATCTGTAGGTATAATCAGTCTGTAATTTAACCCAAAAACGGTTTTAATTTAAATATTTTTAATAGCGGTCCTAAATTTGTCAAAATTAGTAAAACGGAAGGCAAATTATGCGTGCAGGCGCCCACGCGTTTTGTTGTTAAGCGTAAGTTGGTTATCGCAGTGATGAGTAAACGTGCGCACTGTCATCGGAACAGGTGGCTTAGTAACCTACAGTTAATAATACCTCATTTTTATATAGTCTAATAAAAAAAGGAGTTTTTATCAGTTATACATGCCTGTCCTCGTTTTATGTCAATTCATCTTAATTAGTACCTTATTTCGTTGTATCGTATACCTATACAACATTAGTTATTTATACTACGACTATATAAGACTAGGTTCCTTTTTACCTTTCTATATGGTTACCCAGAATTCAACATCAGCTCGGGAACAGGTTCTAGGACAGTTGATTGATAATAACGAATCAACGCTATAATTGATATTTTCACTCTCGCTTCTCATTAATCATTATGTAATTCAAAAAATTATTGGCAGTTAAAACTTTTTGTTTTTTTTAAATAAAACTGTTACGAGGCAGGGTGTGTTGAAGTCTGTATGTTATAATTTTTGAAAAAAATTGTTACAGTTCGATAAAAGCGGGAGGGAAACTACTATAAGTTTGACAAGACCAGTTTGCGATGTTGACACAAACGCTCAAATAGCGTCTGCCTCTCTATAGATTTCTGCGAACATCTTCACACCCTTTGGGTCCTCGTGCTAAAGTGTTTTATTTAATATAATGAATTTTGAAAACTTAAAAAAGTATCAGGGTAAATTACATTATTACTTTCCAATCTAGGCCCATTAAACCCACCGAGAAATTAGCCTGTGTGAGAATCTGCGCCCGCGCTGACGCAACGCGTTGTACGCACGTGCGCGGCTCGTCACAGCGATAGTTCGCCGGAGAACCCACACTAGTTAATTATATCTCGGGTTCGTATTCTGCTTCGTGAACGTGCTCTTGTGAGGTTAGCTAAGAACGCTTTATAAAACCATTGCGATAGTCTCGAGTTTACAAAATGAGAAGATTCGTTAGTTTTAATAATTTACAGTCGATGGATCAACTGGGTTTATAGTGAGAGTCACGCACGAAGTCGCACCCCGAGACCATAGAACCAAAGACCAGTAGGGCGTGGAAATCTAGTAACGAACTTTTTGGTCGGCTCCTTTTTGAAAATTTTACGATTTCTGATAATTATTCCAAGCATGCGTGAAGACTTTTTTATTATATTTTCTAAATGTAACGCAAATGTCAATTGTTTATCGAATGTAACACCGAGATCCTAAATAATAGGGTGTTACCACACCAATCGATCGATCGTCGATCGATGTAGATTGGTCTGGCAAGACTGTCGACTGAAGACGTCGACTGTTCCATTCTGCCATCGATCGATGGCGTCGATCGACGATCGATCGATTGATGTGGTAACGCCCTTACAGTTTCGACTTGTTCAATGGCTGTACATTGATATTGTATTGTGAGCATTTTCATCCATGTTCAAACATGCATTTTGACATTAAGGTTCATTTTGTTAACTCTGCACTGACTATAATTATTCATTCGCTTTTAGAAAGCTTACGTATCTCGAAGTTACGTAGATTTTATTTTAAGCAGGAGTTCTTACGCAACCAGGGGCGAATAGGGTGCAACCAGGAAAACTTGTTGCTACTTCAAAATATGCATTAACATTCTCATGTAGCGAACTTTAGTTAAAATTTGTAGTAACATATTAAATGCACATTTAATACATATATCAACACGGAATCTTCACTCATGCGTTACCTTGGTCATATCCTGCTTATGTAGTAGTTAAGAAATATCCTTTAGTTAGATTGTTTTTTTGGGTTAATGATATCATTTCTTACAAGGTTACTTTATTATTTTTAAATCAATCTCAGCAGCGAATCCAGAAAAAAACCTATTTTTAAATAACACCGTGATTTAAAGAACCGTGAACACATACCTTCATGTTAATTATTATTACAAATTAATACCTGTGTAGGTTTGGTCATGTTAAACCAAACCTGCCTAGTTTAAACAAAGAAGGAAATAACAGTACAAACCATGAGCCAGCACTTATAAAGCATGCCAATATTACAATCGCAAACTATCAAAACTGCACAACACTAATAAAAAATATAGCCAAGCTAAAAGATTAATCATCATAAAATATAAAATTGATAAAACGCCGGCTTCACTTCAAACGATCTACACCCAAAATATTAATTACTCAAGATATATATTAGTATCGCAATCCTTCGGAACAATAACTGCGATATCTGCCTGTACTATTATAAAACTTGATAGTTCAATACTTAATTATTTTAGCCCGTGCTTAGGGACAAGTAAATTTGTATCATTAAACTTGACCTGGCGTCGGTAAACTGTTGAACTTGGCGGATTGGCAGACAGTTTTTTTATACACTTGATTAAGTTATATATTTCACATTTACATCACTTCTTTGACAAAAATCAAGATATTTGATATGATATTACATAAAGAACTAATGAAAGTCGGGGTTTCCAACATACTACTTGAAATATAGCTTAATATTAGGCGTTTCCGAGCACATCAATTGAATTGAAGGAAATAAATATTTCCACTTAACAATAATAAAGAATCAAATACTGATTTGAGACACTAGATTTTGAAAGCGACTTCAGCTGCGTTGTCAGCCTTTTGACTTTTATACAAAATCGTATGTCTAGATTCGCAGCTCTTTTGTGAATACCTACTTCAATTATACATTGCGTTACCGTCCAACTTAAGCCGAACTTCGAAAAGAGACATTACCTAATCATTTAAGATTTTTCAACAAAACAGTACGTATAAATCTGAAATTGCAAAACCCAAGTTTTCGCAACGAATCAAGACAAGCGAAGTTTCGCAAAAAGCGGTTTTCCTTATCATCGTTGCTTCCTCATTGCCGCAGCAATCATCATTAGGTGATAACCCTGCAGTCGTAAACCGGCGTAATTACGCACCTGCCGTCTGCGGCGTCTGAGAGACCACACACGGACGGAGGCCGCACAAAAGAAAGTGCTCGTAAAACTACGGCTGCGGTTTGGTCCTCTCTCTCTAGGTGCGGGTCCCGCAGGGTACGAAACTGGGTCACGCGGACTGCTAAATCGGCCGCCGAGGGGTTAACGGCCTCGACATACTAATTGTGTCCCACGGCTAAGTTTCCCTTCGTTTTTCGAATTTTCATTTGCGCTGCGGGTTTTTAAAAAAAGCTGTTTTTGTTTTGACAGCCGAAAACGAGGGGTTCAGTTATGTAATCTGTAGACTTTTACAAATGAACGGCCTTACCTAATGATTAAAGTCCAGTCTAGCCTTACTTCGTCGATAGCGGTTATTATCATGAAACAAAGGTGATTGGCAACACATATCCTATGATAACATTAATTTGAAACATTCCATTGAGCAAAAGAAGTGACGAAGATTTATGCAAAATCACGGAATAAACCAAATAAAATGCCAAATACTTTGGCCTCATTAAAGGTATCACAAAGAGACAGTTTTAACACAATTATCTTACTATATGAGTAATGTATGAAAATTTTTATATTTAAGTATTCGTTGATTTAAAGATCCTTATCACAGGAGCTAAACCAACATGGTCGCTTTGCCTCTTTGATTACTAAAAACAGTTAACTAAATAAAATCACGCTCAAATCTAAAGCTAAATTATTTTTAGCCTCTACTATAGAATGTCACAAGTTCCACCTCCCCCGTAGCCCTGCCTCTCCAATGACGTCAACAGAAGAGGGAAGCTCGTAATTCGACCAAAGCAATCATTCGAACCCCTAGTTCGGTTGTGCGTAGGCTCTGATATAAGCAAAACGCAGACGTTTTACGCAGTTTAGGCTTAGATCCCAAATAAAACAACAACATAATACAATTTCATAAAAATATGACTTTCAATTGTCAACAGTGGAAATTTGACAAGAAATTACAATTGGTACAGAACAACCTGTCATTGCAAATACAACCCTACGTTCATGACTTTGAAATGAATTATGAAAGCCGATTAGGTACAAACAGAGTGCTCAAATACTCATTTGGGCGCTTATTTAGTAAGGAGGTTTTTGTGACACTGCTTGTGTGTCTAAATTTTTATTAAGTTATCGATTTAAAAATATCTCTTGGTCTGTATTTGTCTCTTCTTCCGCGATTATTTTAAACCAAAGAATACCTTTTGAATAAGGTAATACAGCAAATTTTCGGTCGAAATATCGACGGAAATTCTTTCAGAATAAAACTTGAGCTCCATGTAGACAAAGAGGTTTTTACCTCTGTTGCCTAGAAACGTGTCTACCTCCATACTTGTTACAACTGGCTGTTGGTTGTAGTGTTAGACAAAAAACGATTATCCGACGCGATGAGAGACGCCAAACGGTTACCAAGGGAGCTCTTAATTATAGATTATACTGCTTAGCAAATATAGACTTAGCGGCGATTTATATGAAGTATAAATTCGCTTAACAAAATCTATATTTACAAGCGCCCTTAGAAACTGCTGTTTAGTGTGTCCGAGTGCGGCCGCATGTTTTCTTTACGTAATTTTACTATAAAGAGGATACATTTTTTGTTTTACCGACAATATTTTATACCCGAAATTTTCAGAGGAATCAGTAGTATCCGCTGCTTTTCAATCCCAGTGGAAGTTAAATTTTTTTTTTTGCTTTTATAATTACCAATATTGTTACACAACTATACAAATCAGGCGGTTTCTAACAATAACGTTTTACGTCCTAAATTCGTTAACTCATCGCAAGATAAGTATGTATGCTCACACATTAAAACAGAGTAATTAAAAAATTTTCAAGTTTCGCACAAGCAACAAAAAAAAATTATTGGGCGGCGACGTAATGAGTTTCATTTAGTCAGATGTGCAGAATGGAAAATTCCTAAAATGACGATTGTTGCGTTTATTCGCAGAGTTCTGTGCTGCGCAAGTCTCAAACTAGAAACCTTCGTACAGCGAATCGCGAGGCTCACTTCCGTGGGTTGTTACCAAATTGGACACATCCATTTTGACACTTAAATGAAATAAAAAAAACATAATTCATTTTTACTAATATACTATTACCTAATTTTAAAATTTGAGCGCAAGTAACGATATAAAAAGTATAACTTAAGTTTTAAAGCAATTTTTTAAATATAATTACAACTGCATCAAAACCGGAAACAGTTAAGATTGAATATATAAAAGAATAATTCAGAATGTTTACCTTAAAAAGGTATTTGGTGAAAAAGTATTTCACCAGCTCCTCCAAGATTGGAACAATCCCTGAGGGAACTGAGAAGGGCCCCTTTTAATACGATACATTAAGAACGGAAATAACTTAAGCTCCTTTAAGCCCTTTTTCCACTTTGTGGACGTCCAAATATCGCCCTAAAGACCCTCCCAGCGACTAAACAGACTTGGAATTGTTAGTGTATATAGATACACAGGTTTAACTTAGTGCATTCAACTACAATTTTGTCCAAATGTTATTGACGTAACTATTGCCATTATATGAAAAAAATATATTTTCAGGAAACAAACAGTTATGTTAAATAAATGTGTTGAAAAAACAATGACGAAAAAGAATTAAGCATTACAGATAATATCTTTATATTTATTTATTGATTGACCAAAAAAACTGTTTTGCTTTGTAGCAAGGTTCGCCCTCTGTAACTTTGGTTTCTAAGTTGCAATTCAATTGTCGGCTATATCGACTATAGTACACCGCTGAACGCTTTGTATAAATTTTAATCAATGTTTTTTTAAATTAACATTTATGCCACTAATCGTCACTAAAGTTATATCAAAATTATTCAACTTCTACTTAAGGCATAAAGTAATAAACAAATCGAAAAGTAAGTGTCGTTCGGATCCCAACTTCCGAAAATCCGAAATTCTTTTGGACAGGCGCAACATTTTCGTCTACAAAACCCTTATTTATTCAATTATTTACATCTTAATCAGAAATTTGTTTAGAACACCGCAGCTACAAAAAGATCCCTTAGAGACGACCGAGGTCTGTGGAGTTTCCAGAGGCGGCTTGATCAACTCCGACACCAAACGTTGCCACTTTCTCACACGATACGAGCCAACGTCAATAAAATTGGTAGTCAATGAAGATTTACAGATTTACAAACGAGTAAAGCTCAGTACACACCCTTACCAAAATACAATTTAAACACAACTTTATTAATAATAATACTCCATAGACCAAACACTGTCAGCCGAGTTGGCAACCGCCCGCTTCCGTCGCATTGAAAGGCCCGGACCGGTTGTCTAACGCTTCAAGGCGACACCGCCGCGGCCGCGCCGTGCGTCTCTCGTCTTCGTAATTATCACAGACGCCGTTGCTTGCAGTTTCGATGAAACGCCGTGTCTGTACTGAGAAGCATGGCTTCTTGGTCTTGAGACTCGTTTTGGACGAATGTGTTGGATGGTTCGAGTTGTTTGAGTGATGATAAAAATGAGACGTTGCCTATATTGTAAGAAAGAAACGTGAAATCGATAGTAACTTTAAGCAGGTCTTCTTTTACCGGTTAACGAAATAAATGTTGGTGGTAAGGGCAAGTTTGGGATAATTTTTGTCGGCCATTGAAGCTGTCTCTATCATAAGCTTTGTCATTGGACTTCAAAGGTAATCAAAATTTCGTTACTTAACTGTATTGAAGTTCGATTCAATCTCGTTTCATACAGAGAATAATGCTGGTTTTGAGCTCTCATTGTTGGGTTAGTCTTGACACCAGAAACTCAGCGCAACTCCTATGAAATCTCAACTCCGTACGAACAAGTATGCCTTTTTTTATTCATTTAATATTTCACGAAGACACCGCTTTTCATGCGCGCGTGATAAAAGTATTTAGACAATGCACAAGCTTATTTCTAAAAGAAATATCTTCCAGCTGTCTTCTTGATGCTGAGAAACTAGTTTTACCTAAAAGTGTTAAATAGATGTATGATCTAATCTTTCGAGGTGATTCCGATTATAGGTTGTTTTGTGAATAAGTTATTTAAATGTAAATTTCTAGTTTCGTATGTTAGATAGATAGATAGATTAAGAGAACGCGCAACCGAATTTACTGTCAAATTATGTGTGAGTGGTGTAACATCGCTTAAGAAAGAACATAGGAACTGATATTCAATGTGCACATGGATATATATAGAAATGTACCTAAAATTAAATAGAAAAATATGATAAAAAGTTTTATTTATAGTATAAATAATAACTACGTGGGTTGATACGGTTATGATAAATTATATTTTAAAGCGGAGCGTACTAAGATGACATCAAAGCCTGAGCACTTTTTAATGTAACTTTAACTACATAAAAAAAAAAGAATCGTCGACACAAATTACGCCTTTCAAAACCACAATTCGATTCTGAGGTTAACCCCAACAAAACAACAACACAATAGTTAGAAATACATGACTTCTGTATACATACCTACGTACACAGCCCGAGGTAGGCTATTGTGTCAAATCAAGTCACATTTCGCCATAGAATGTGAGCGTGCGGCGAGCTCCAACGTTGCTAGCGCGATATAGAACGCGCTTCCAAACTAGGTCAAAGTTGAGGATGTCACCTGCAGCGACCGGGCACTGGGCGTGCGTGGCATCTTTAAACTTACAGCGTTATTGTTCGGCCGGCTTTTGTTTCAGACCGAACGCTTACCTAACGCTTACACAAGACTTTTACGCGAAACCTAACTTACTTCACGTATTTATAATTAAGAGCATACTAATTAGCAGTAACGTAATGTATTGTTAGATTGTAACAAGGCAGGCAGGCTGGCAACAAATTAAACGTTATCAACACAAGGCTATCCGCAGCAGCGGATTTCCAAAGACCGGGCTTTTTGTGCTGGATGTGACGTCACGTCAATGACTGCTGCGATAATCTTGCCGGCTGGCTAATTAGATGCCTATTACAGTTGGATCCCGCAGATTTTCGTTAAGTTTCATATTTTACGGAAATGGACATAAATATAACATACTTGATTATGTAACTCAATCGAAAAAACCATGTTACAATTTGGTTCATCATCAAAACCACCTACAAGTTAAAGTTATATTTCAAATGGCTCTACATTTGACTCTATATAAAAAAAATTATATGTATATCGAAATTACCAACAAAAAAATAGTTAATTTGTCCTTTTAATTACTTTATAAAAACAAAGTTCATATCATATATCAGTTCAAAAAATATACGAATATTATACTTCCTTTCACGAGTAAATAAATTAAAAGGAAATAAACATTATATCACTGATATTGCAAATGATGGCGACGCGGGTCTATTCTTATTTGAACCGAGAGTAACACGAAACATCCTGATAACACATTTAAAAGACCTTCTAAATACCCCACATTTAGAATATGACCTACGCTTTACTAAATATCAGTCTTAGGGTCAAATAGGGCAATTAATGCCCGTAAGTTTGGTGATACACATTCTACATACACAACATAATCTTAAGACCACTCACCCATTCTCATCCTTAATCTTCTTCTTCCGTCCCCTTTTCTTCGGCTGAGCCATCATCATATGATGGTGGTGATGGGGCGGCATGAGCGGCGGCGGCTGGGGATGCGCCGGCGGCGGCGGCGCCAGCATGCAGGCTTCCTCCTCCACGAAGGAGTAGGGGTCATCGAGGTCTCGTTTGGTGACGTATGCTTCTCGGTTGTGAGGGTAGCCGCCGTCTCCTGGTGGAGAGAGTGGTTTTTAAACAGTTTTTTGGTGATATAAGAAGCTGGTAGCCAACCTTTATTACTTGGAGAGGAGTCAATTGAAGAAGCAGTCAATTTGTTATCCGGTGTAGTTTTAGTATGAATTATACGGGTGATTCTACAATAAGAGGTAAAGTAAGCGGCAAGTATTGTCAAATTGGTATTTTGTTCTATGTGTTGTCATTTTATGCAATAAATCACGGCATCTTCGTGTATTTTATGCATTACTTATGATTGACAGTCTAATTAGAAGTGTTTTCCTAGAAATTCGTTATATTTAAGTATGAAAAAATCTCTACCCTGGCCTGTCCCCTTGACGTTTTTAGTTAAACATACACGCAAAACATACTTTATTTGTGGCAGTTGCCGAATTAAACTATAGTTACCACACACTTAAACATATTAAGTATTCTAAAGGTAGCATACCACAATATTTGTTGAGTGTCAATAATTTGCGAACTTGTTTTGTCCAGCTTTTATTGCGTATCTACCCTGTCAATTTCGGTTCGTAAATATAAACGAAAATATTAGACGCACAAACTTCCAACACGGCTCCAGGTCGTGCATCAACGTCAAGTTAGCAACGCTAAACACGCGAGGCGTTAAATTTCTGTTGTTGGTCAGTTGCCGCGACACGACCGTACGTTGCAGTGCTTTCGCAAGGTGATCGAGTCTCTCCACTGGTAAGTCGTAAAATGAAAATAAAGTGACTTAGCGTATTTGGGTTTACTGCATTAATTAAACAATACTGTAATAGTTGATGAGTGATAAATTATTAACCTATTATGAATGTATGTCAACTAGTAATCTTAAATTTGTCACGAAAACATCTCTACCCTGGCATTATAACTGCCAGGGTAGATACTTAGTGACCAGGGAAGATAATGTGGATCATGAGATGTTTGTGCAAACTAAATCAGATATAGCTAACTTCTATAAAAGTTCTCGGACAAGTTTTATTAATTACGGTTAAAAAAAATATGTTAAAGAAGGGTGTATTATATGTATGATTCGTATGTATAAAATTTACAAAAAAGTAGTGTAAGTATAAATATCCGTTGTCTACTACCTACATGAGCTATTTATAAGCTTGCTTTAAGGCTAACTGGCGCTGTGTGAATATACATTCATCTGTCATGTGCGTTTTATGTGCGTTTATGGATTATTTCTTTGTTGTATGATAAGGTTTCATTAAAAAAATATATATTATTGCACTGAATAGGCATCCTAGTGATTGTGTTTTTTTATGGCATAGATTTAATATTATTACAGATCATGGCACCACGAAAAAATGTAACACGTGAAGAACGATTGAAAAAGAAGCGTCAAGCAGAGAGATTACGCTATTAAAAGATTAAAAATGATCCAGAAAAGTATGAAGTCCAAAAACAAAAAGATAAGGAAAAATCCTTAAAAAAGGAGAAAGGAATTATAAAAACTTCAAAGATGGCGACATGGTGTACTCATTTCAAAACGAATCTCGTTTCCTTGTTGAGGATGTATACGGACCAGATTCAGAGTCCGAGAATGAGAATACGAAACAACTTGAAAGTGGTGCCAAAAGTCAGACAGAAGAGTAACAACAGCCTTCAACATCCAAAGAAACATTGAAGAACGGCGAATTTATTCTGGTCATAATTACTTTCGAAACAAACAGAGTACCGTTATGTGGCTATGAGTATGGGTTTAGAAAAAGATGGTGAGGTCCAGGTAGTTTTCTACATCCTCAACACGAAAACGAGTTTCGTTTTGAAATGAGAACACCATGTCGCCATCTTTGAAGTTTTTATAATTCCCTTTTCCTTGTTTTTTAAATATTTTTCCTTATCTTTTTGTTTTTGGACTTCACACCGGTCTGGATTATTTTTAATCTTTTGATAGCGTAATCTCTCTGCTTGACCTTCTTTTCTAATCGTTCTTCACGTGTTACTTTTTTTCGTGGTGCCATGATCTCTAATAATATTAAATCTATGACATAAAAAAAACAGACTTACTAGGATGCCTATTCAGTGCATTACTTGAACAAATTTTTTAATGTAGGTAGGAGAATGCCATTTTTCTTGTTATTGTTTTTATTTTGGTTTATGTTTTGAAATTTTTTTTTGATTTATTGAAAGATATAGTAAGGGAAAGATAGAATAAAAATGTCTTATCACAACGTTCATGTTAATTTTATCATAATATTACCCTAAAGATGCTCTAGATTTAGATTTAATAGAAAGGCTGATTAATGATATTGTAATTATAATTGAGGTTACTTCAGTGTTTAATAAAAGTTGATTTTATTCATTGTTTTACTACTTCAAAGTCTCTCCCTTGGCCAAAAAGCGTCTACCCTGACTTTGATGTCTCTACCCTGCCCGAACTATTTACCCTGGCCTTCTTAAAAGTAGCTAAATATGTATAAAGTGACTTGCCCTTGCGTGAATGTTTTCGTAAAAGGGACTAGCATATGCGTTTCAACAAAAATCTCCAAATTTTTCGCTTGGCTATAGCCTCTATGGACTCAAAACCTCTTATCGTAGAATGACCCATACGAGGGATTTTAAATTTCTGTGATATTGGTGGAAGCACCAGAATGAGAGGAATAAATGTCTTTAACAGTCATGAACAGGACTTGCAAGTGTCAAATACCTAGGCTTAGCAATGTTGCTACAGGTTTTGTATCAAAAGATCACATAGGACTACTGATGACTACTGATGATACCTTGCTTTGATAGCTAAAGTGTAATATTTGCATTAAAACTCTAACCGACGCACTTAGGGTGTTACCACACCAATAGATCGATGGCGTCGATCGACGTTCGATTAACGGTCGATCGATTGGTGTGGTAGCACCCTTAGGCGCATCAAATGGTTATATAAGGCGTACCTAAGTACGGACTTTGATTTTCCTGCTAACCAAATGTACCAATAATTTTATACAACTTATGCATATTACTCTGATGATATAGACGGTATACGAAGTCCTTAGCCGAGGTCCGTGCCCTCTCGGGTGCCCTTAGGCGTGTCGTATGTAGGAGTAGTTTAAGTTCCGGCTAAGCGCCGTCAACGCAAGGCCACAAAGTCCGGTGAAATTTAAAAGGCTAATAGGGCCATAAATAAATCGTCCATTGCGAAAAAAAAACTTGATGATGAAATTAACGTCAATTCTGAACTGCGGGCTGGCAGGCTCTGCACATATCTTGAATTCTTCTTCATATGGATAGGAAAATACAATTTTAGTTAAGTTCTCAATATGAAATACGATTGTCACATTTCGTCAATTAGCAATAAAAACAATTATAATCAAATAAAACACTTTTTACCGGATATTATCGCGTATATTTTAGTTAATTTTAAAATTATTTCGACGTTTCGGCATCTTTGCAGTTGCCGTGGTCACGATAGACGATAGATGTTTTATTTAAAGTATGTATCGTGAAAACTTAAGAAAAGATTCAATTATAATCATATGAAATCCAAAAATGTTGTCAAATGGATTGACTGCAAGGCGTTTATAAGTACTTAGGTTAATTAAATTCTATCTAGTTAATTTATTTTACATTAAACCCATGTTAAACTTCCCAGTCACGGTCGCAACGTCTCTCAGTCTCGGAAATAATAAGGGATTATAAAGAGTTAAAAAAAAGCCTTGGATTAACTTCACTAGAAAAGTTAATCCAAGCGCTGCTTAGCTCGGACAGTATTAAAAACTGTTGCAAGTTTCGCCAGGGGCTGAAATCAAAAAACTTTTACTCTACGTTCAAAGGAATCTTCAAATTCATTTTCTTTACCTTTGTCAAAGACCGGGACCCACCTGATGGTGAGTGGCAAACGTGCCCATGGACATCGTTAATCTTAGAGGTAATTCATTAATTATATTGTTCTTTATTGATTATCAATTAATGATGCGTTGCCGACCGCAAGACTTTTTTTAGAATAGCCTTTGTTCGCTGTCTTTTCCGTCTCTTTATCCGGAACACGACCACGTGACGTGATTATTACGACGGTTAAAATAGGAAGAACTGTAGCACCGCCCCAGACGAGATGCTAACATATGCTTCAGAGCCTTATTCGTATAAATAGAAGGGTGCTTGCGAACACCGGATCCAATAAGCATCGTGTCGGACATCCATCAAACGTTCAATGATTAATGATGTCTCGAAGATGTGATACTTCGAGTTGCTCTTTTGTTTTTGTACTTCGAAGATAATCAGTTGATTACTGCATGATCAGGACCGTGGAAACCCATACTTCATGTAATGATATTAAGACCAAAAACTGGGAACAGTTTGGGTTTGGGACGAAAATATTCCTCCATTTTTTAAGGAAAAGCATGCTATGAATTCTTCAATGTGTGTTCTTGTCTTGTCGTTCAATGTGTGATAACAAATGGCCATTAATCGGGATGTCATTTTATTATTATTATTTAAAGCAGTCTCGACTAGAATCATAGCAATAATGCGTTTCATTCTCATACAGTAAATAATATAAATAAATCAAAAAATTATTTTAAATTAATTTATGAACGATTTACAACAAATTCACTAACCCAAGCTTCAATAAGTTAATACCATTGAAGAAACCTACAAATTAACGCAAGTATCAAGTATATTTTTGAATACTCCTCTCCAACTGAAGGGCTCGAGTTACATTCAAGTATTAAACTTGATTTAACGAACCCAGTGAAAGGGATATCTCGGAAGCATCACAAAAATCACCTTTCACGAAAGGATAAAATACATTCAAAAGTAAAAGACTTACTGTATTTACGTGGAGAACTGTCGCTGATGTGGAGCTACGTCTTATTCAACTTTTTTTTTAATTAACAGGTTGATGCAAACTTTTCCGAGAATTGAGCCATGTCTCTTTTGGAAGCTTACCGGTCGAATGCTAGCTCTAGAATATCTATCGTTTTTAAAACCATGTACTGATCAAATATTGAGTATTCTATTTGAGAATGTTTTCATTAAAATGTTCATAATGTTCTAATGCGTTGACCGCTTTATTTGGAAAAAAAAAAGAAAAATATAACTTCTATAAACAACTGGAGTATTTAATGAAAACAAAGTAGGAAATTATGGATTGTCAGCTTGTTTTTTTCCTGAACAATATAATGGCAATGATTGAAAAATGAAAATTAGACGAATAATCCTGAAAAGATGCTTATCCAAAAATAAAAATCAGATTTGAAAACGATTAATAACTCTTAATACTTTGAGGGGCTTTAAACAGATTTATTGATTTGGTTGGGTGTACTTTAATAAAATCGAACCAAAAATGATTGGAAGGGAACTTAAGTTGTATGTTGCTATTTCAATATCTGTTGTTTTTTGTTCATGGCTCCAAAGGGCACTTTAAAACGCCCTACAATGGAATACACACAGACTACAAAGACGAAGGAATCTCGTAGACGACCTTTTACCATAAAAGACAGATCCATGTATTTACTTTTACGGAACCTAATTTCTACCATTAAATTTCTGGAGATAATTTCCAATTAATTATGCTTTAACATAGTTTTATAAACGCATACCCACTTACTAAAAATTATTATGTAAGTTTCTAATAAATTATTTAGCGTCCCCGCGAATGTGGCATTATTGAGACAGTGAATTCAATAATAATCGTCGTGGTGAATTCAAACAAAGCACCGAATAATTATTACGAGTTTTTTATTAGTATGAGGTATATTTTTATCGAATTATATGTCGGCATGATACAGCCTACACTCGCCTACAAGAACCCTCGATATAACAATGCCATTGGCAAGCAGGTGTAAACAAGATACCAGGTAAGTAAATCCCTATAGGATGTGTACGTAAAAAGGGGAGTTTTGTGAATGATACAAATGTGATAGCGCTGTTATGGAGTTATAGCTTCTTACACGCTTGTAATAAGATCATTATTAAGTCTACAGAAATACTGTTGATATGCAGGTAACCTTCAGCAGATATTTTTAGTAAGTTACCTGCGTATTTGTAGAGTAAAATATAGAGCATCTTGTATCTTCTTTAGATATTTGCTTAGAGTCTCAGGACACCTACTAACTTCGATTTCCATTCGACTTGCTGAGTACATTATTTGACATTCATAAATCCTAAAAGTGATGCCGTGGCTAAACTGTAGAATGGCATGCACCTAGACACCCCCTAACATGTGAAGGGGTGCCGTTGGAGGGTATTCGTCGTTTGGACACTTGGGGTAGGGAGACTTGCCGAGCTAACAGATGCAGATAAGAATAATTTTGTGCAGACATTAAGAGACATTGTAAATTTGTTTTGAAAAAATTATACCCCTGAAGTTTCTTGCCAGTTCTTCTTCACGAAGGTTTTTTCCGAACTGGTGGTAGAGTCTTGTTTTATTTAACGTCAATAAGAACAAGTAATTGTCAATGTTGAGAAATACATATTTGAATATGAATTTGAACATGAGTGGATCTTTCATTTTTTAAGATTCCTTCGTCATTAAATATGTTCAATATCCTGAGGTAAAATGGCACATAATTGGAGCTTTGTCTAGCGTGTAACTAACACACATTAGTTTATGTCCCGAAACAATTTTTTTTAATAAGCCTTTTGTAAACCTTATTTAAAATACGATAAGATTCAATCCCTATTTAATTGATGCAAAATCAACGACATGACACCATTTTTGACAAATTTGTTAACAATGATTGTCGCCAAACTAATTCAATGTATGAACCCTTGACCTAGTGACAAGTAACATTGCGCACGAGCAACCACACGCCACTGGTTAGTAAAACGCTAATCAGTTTTTTAGTCATCCTTCTAAAGTTAATTATAAGGGAATAATAATTATGAAAACAATAATCAATCATTTTGCAGACACCAATTTCATCATACTGAATTAAGCAAAGTTTAGATCTACGCAGCGAATTAAACAAATATATTCAGGAAATGGATTTAAGGAGCGTAGTAAGTACTTTCCTGAGTAGCTTTCTTCAAAACTTTAGAATTCTAACGGTTCAATCCTTTTATTAAACTTTCGCCCCAACACTTCCAAAATTTTGTCTCTACTTTAGGGAAAACAAATTAAGCGTAAATTTAACTTGCCAGCGGAACAGAATAATTAACTTTTTTCTTATCCCCAGACTGTCACTCTTGCTTCTCTCAAGGAACTTAAGAATAGAAGGAAGCCGTTTAGGGTTTAAGTTCAAAACTAAACAAAAATGACTACACTGTTAATAAGCCACATCACACATCATGTTTTTCATTATACGGAACACATTTGCCGTCGCCCAACACCGCTATGCAGACGTACACAGCTCCGGTGACCGCTTCCGGCTGGTTTTTAAGAAAAAGCAATCCTGGGGTGTTTTAAAATTAGAGTTATTACTGGAACAACTTAGGCAATTCCAAGTGAAGTGAACTCGTCATTAGTGGATATAATAACACATTCATCATTGATTAATAAAACACCTGGGATCACCATCACCAACACCATCGTAAAAAAAGGCTGACTAGTCTCTTCTTGGCTTCACATAGAATTTCCACAACGACCACTAACACTAACACGTCCATCCTAGTTTCATCCCCAAACATACCTGGAAACTTATAAGGAAAGGTATAATCGTATGGCGCGAAGGCCTGCGGCGGCGGCGGCGGCGGCGAGCGCGCGGGCGTGGCGCCGCGCCGCCGCGCCTCGCCGCTATTGCTGGTCTCGTAGCCGTCGTCCTGGCTCTCCACCGGCTTGCCGGCCGGCTCCGGCCCCTCCGCCCTGCAGGGAAACATAGGGTTAATTATAGGCTAAAGGACTTTAATCCTCTCGAAATGAAACCCCTTACTGAGGCTGGGGAGGAAAGCCTATGTGAATAGGTCATGAAAAAATATAGGTTAAGGTGTTAAGATATCAGAAAGGGATATTTTGATAATTATACCTATTTGTGCATATTTATTTAAACTTTTAGGTTTATGTGTAATTTAAATAAATTAAATTCTTCAATATGAAGCGAACAGTTTAAACATTGTTAATCAAGTATGGTACTTCTTACAACAGGTTGACCATAATACACACATTTAAATACATTTTCCTCATAAATGATAAAATTTAAGAATGATTTGATTAAAATTAGCGCAATAGTCTAAGTTGCTCCATAGTCACATATCCCCTGTGTTGGGATATATATACTCGTAATCGACGTCTTCATCAAATTATACTTTGTGTATTTACTGCATTAACCACAAAAAACATTTAAAAAATAACTCTTAAAACCACACGAAATTCAGAGACATGGTTAACTCGAACCTTATGCCGGCACATGTGCTGGTCAATTAAAGAGATCTCGAATTAAAATAAATATGAATGTAAATGAGTGCCAACGAGCTCCCGATCCTAAACAAACAGCCCTCCATCACGCGCCCGCAGACTGCCAACCCAGACCCTGGGAGGACAATACACCCTCCATTTTATGAAAAAAGCTTTTTTAAATGTGAATAAATAGAAGGATTTTAGTGATAGAGAGGTGGATCATTAAAATTTGAACTTTTCAGTGCTTTTAGCGCGAAACTATAATCAATAACTTAATAAACAAAAACCGAGTATATGTAGATGAATTATGCTTTTCGGGTTTTGGTGAGAAGAACCGAATGTCTCGACCTATACAAAGACTAACTGGACAACGCGATCGGCACGAGCCGAATATGTGTAGTAAATGCTTCGGGCCGACTTTGTCATTAAAAAATGCTGCCAACCCGAACGTGTGGGAGCGTACCAAGATGATGTTATGGTTATTGCGACCTGATAACCTAAAATGCACATAGGTACTATACACATAGAAAAGTCATCTCATTTGTGATAACAATCCCAGTCTTAGAGTGTGCTTCATGCTGCATCAAACTAATGTAACAAATGTGAAAATGTGTTTGTTCTTCTTACACTTCCTTTTCACTTGAAAATTGAATGGATTAAGGTTATTTTTTGTGTGGGGTTATTTGAAGGGCTGGAGAGTGACATAGGCTAGATTTTGATGCAAAATATCCCACAGGATCGTGGTCTAAGCAGGTAAACCCACGATTACCTAATATATATCTGTGTTCACACAAATGTCTTAACTTAATGAAACCCAGCACCTAAAACATTCCTTTTCAAATTCCAATTGTTCATCCCCACTTCGTCAACCTAACAATAAATGGCCACAGCCATCCCGTCTGCAGTGGACACGGGCCCTTAACCCTGCGTCAGTCAAGAGGCGGCTCGACGACCGTATCGCGTAATGAGCCCCCCCCCCCCACCGGGTCGCCAACCGCTTCGTAATTTAGTTTCGCGGCACATCGATTTTGTATGGCCACTCTGTTAGCCTGGCTCGGTTCGCGTGAGGGGTTTTGGAGGCGGTAACCGAGCAATGGTTGAGTGTTGCAGATAATAATATATATACATATACCAACTGTATGGCCCTAAAGTAGGTAGAGCCTTTGTACATACAGCGAACTCAAAGGTGATCTAAAAATGAACACACCTATTCATAGTTCATTATATAGGTGATTGTTCCCGCCAAAAATAGGCGTCATCCTTCCTCATCCTTATCTTTTTAAGAGGCAGAATTACTTCAAACACACACGAGGCCATTACAGTCATTAAACGCAAGTATCTGATACAAGGATATACCACATAACGTCTTGATAAGAAGGATCGTTATTATCTTAATGAACAGCATCACTAATCACGGGTCACGAGCGGCGCGTCATTCAAGGACCCACGTGACTCCGCACTCGCCCGCGGCTGGGACCCCGCTGTGACCCATCTCGCGAGTCACGACCTACCGAGGACGCACCGACCGACGCGCCACTCAAAACAATGCACAATGAACAAAAAAAATCACAAAACCAACTTATATGTAAATGGGATCTCGCGTAGGGTGCATACGTAAGCAGGGTACGTCTTGGTCTTGAAACCTTTCCGAAAAATACGATGAATTCCCGGAATGTTAGTATTGTTCACTAGGCGAACGCTCGGTACGTTACAATGGGGTTTTTACAGCTGTTCGGCGTTATGAATAGAATCGTGTTGAGCAAATTCAGAGTTTTGATCGATCATGCGTGTTTGGTGATGGATGGGTGCGTCACAAAAACTTTGTAGCTTCGCGTGTATGTCGTGAGAGTCGAACCGCGGCTGTTATTGCATGTTATTGTGATAAAATGCTTAGTTACTAGTTTAATTGCTAGAGTAGAACTACTGGTCCCTCATATGTGCTTACAATCTGTTTTGAAAACTTTTCTTTTTGTAAAATACCTTATGCCGTTTCTTTAGCCGAGTTCACAACTAAACACGGAATTAGCTGGCAAGTCTATTAAAAATATCACTCCATCACTTTCGATTTGTATTGGACTGACAGAGACGTAATGCTATATTTTAACACGAGTTAGCTAAACATTATAATACTGCGCAAGTCAGTTTTACAGATAAAAAATATTACTATTATTAATCTTAACTAGAATCCAATTTGTCGCATACGGAAAAAATAACATTCCGCTTGCTTTTCGTCACGATAACCCTTGGCTTGTAGTTTATAGTTGTGGTGCTTCAAGGGCGAACTCTGATCATTTGTGAATACTTTGGAACTCTCTTGCTAGTAGCCCGGTAACTCGCTCAGATCTAAGGGTGTTACCACACCAACGATCGACGTCGATCGATGATAGCATGGAACAAGCGACGTCGATCGACCTTCGATTGGTGTGGTAACACCCTAAGCTATCTCTACTTTATTTGCAGCCCAGAGGTTACGCCGGCGCGACAGGCGAGGCGAGGCGAGGCGAGGTTGAAAATGTCATTTGACGGGACGGGCGGACAACGCCTGCAGCCTTATTGCATTCTACCCGCGCACGACGCGATCCGTCACCGCCGGAGCCCTATTGCGAAAGGGCCTCGCCGGCGGACAAAGAGGATTAAAGCGCAGTCGTGTCCGCTCCGACGGGATTTGTTTCGCAATAACATCTGTACATCAAGCTTTGAGCTCGGGTCATGCTTCGAAGAATCCTTCGTAATTACATTAGGGCTCTTTGACACGAGACACATTTCTTGATGAGGAATGTTTTAAACTCCTCACTTTCGCTGGTTACCAGTTATCAGATAATGAAATCGTGAACATGCCGAACTAAGTTCAGAGACGTGTAGTTAGGCGAGTATATTAACCCGCATCAAAGTTTACAAGAACACGTTGCGCGGCTCTACTCCAATAGTTGTTCAAAGTTAGCTAGCTAAAAGTTCGAGCGTTGACGCCTGAACTTTCCCAGACTTGCCGAGGTCACTCGACAAACTTTGTAAAAACTTCCTTCTATATTGTATTAATCCAACGACAGTGACAGGTATGAATAATTAAATAACTGAAAGATCCGCGTTCGTCAGTCGCAAATAAATCATAAATCCTAAAGTAAACAAAACAATGAATCATAAAACAAATATGTTCAATAATAAGTTGTAGTCGGCAATAAGACATAAAAGACCCGGCAATCGCACTGGGCGTGGCCGCATTTATAGCGAACCACAAGTTTTACTCCAACCTATTATTATACACCCACGCGCCTTGACCTATCCCAATTAAATATTATTTCTCTTCTTTTTATTTTTCATTTTATAACTCGGCGAGTCGTAAAGTCAGATGGAACAAAAGTTGTAAAGTTCGCGAGAGCGCGCGGAGAAAATCGATATCTGGGTGAGCGGCACATCACATGGCTGGGTCGAGACGCGGAGCTACCTACCGTGCGGCGACGAAACTTACTTGGCTCGTCATAAAACTAGTGCGGTTTAGAGAATAAAAAAGTTGTGTTCATTATTAAACAGCGTACGTGTAGTGTGGGAGGTGAGGGCGGTGCGCGGGTGTTAGTTTTCCCAGGGCCCGCAGGTGGTCGTTCGCAGGAGCCCACGTCCTCCGAAATAAATCATTCACGACCCGGCACGCAGGCAACTAGCCGGTGAACGTTCTGCAATAAAATAAATAAGTCTTCGACTCGCGTCTTGTTTACAATCGATATTATAATTCAAAGTGCCACTTTATGAATGGACTCATTCAACGGACTATAAACATGTGTAATTGTATGGAAGCGGCCGATTGTTTATATCGCCGATCAGCTGATCGGTCTATTTCGATCCGACGTCGCGTCGCTGGCATTATAATATTTATTCGACGGCTGCGAAATGCGATTTACATACGCGTTCGGACCGCGTCGCGAATGTGTGTCAAGTACCCGCCATCGATCAACTCGGTGCAAGAAAGGAGAAAGATTAGCAAAGCCGGCGTGTAATGGCGACCTCGATAGTAGCACTGTTATCGCGGCTCGCACTCGCAACTAATTAAAACCATTAATTACGCTGTAATAAAACTCGACTTCATTATTTTGATTATGGTTAAAATTTAATTTAATATTGCAATTCGCTAAAGACGAGCTTAGCTATTAAATATTATAAACAACTCTTAGGTGAATTCATATTAAAAACCATAAAGTTTAATTGTTTTATCGGAGAAAATTACAATCGTAAAATCTAAGACAAATTGAGTCATTAAAAATAGGCAATCAATATTAATGATTTCGTAACATATAAAAGCTATTTGATCTATCCTAAGAAATTTTATAGGAAGTAATACTAAATACTGATACTTAATACAGTATCGAATTATGTATTTGAATGTAAATGAATACACGCTATGCCTTAGTGTATAGTATAGGTATCTATAATAGAAACACAAGTTACCTATCAAGCATAAATTCGCGGGGAGTTAATGGAAAAACTCTCAAAATATTTAAACTAAATTATTGATTTTAGTAGCCCACATATTGGAATGAAAATAAAACATTTTCAAACACAGCCGCAGCCCAACTTTCGTTAATTCAACCACGAGGAGTGTGGTATAAGTAGATTTGGGAGGAAGAATTGGGAGTTCAGTAACTGGCATTTAGGATACTTACTCTTATTACAAATTCAGAATCGAATAGACACAAATCTCTGCACATAACTATTAAAATACGAGGGACACCGCCCAGAGCCGCATTTCGGTTTCTAAGCTTGGAAAGCAGCATAACAGAATCGTTTAACACGTTCAGCGTTTAACAAACAACTAACTCCGGGTTAAATTCTCAACTCATGTCACCTGTGTTACAAACCACCGATTTGTACACCACTTCTCTAAATTATATATCTAGTAACATAACATTCATGCTGTCAAAACGCACACGAAACTGCAAGCAAGCCTCTTCCTCGAGACTCTAGCCTGGCTCGCCACGCGCTCTCCACGTGGGTTGAACGTCCTCAGTGCCCCCTCCTGCGACGCCCGCGCATCCAATGTCACTTGCGTCAGGCTAACATCGATGGATTAGTATGCTTTGGCAATTATTCATAGCATGCTAATAACAAAGGGAATATGGTTGCTATTATGAATTTGTACAAATCCGGCGCTGTTTTAATCGTGTAGCTTCCGATGAGATCGAATTCATGCAATCAAAATATTCCCTGTGATACTCCTAGACAATATAGCTTTAAACAGGATTTTTCAAAACAACTACATATAAAGAAATAAAAAATAATTTCCACCATATAAAAACAGTATTGATATAATAATAATAAATCCCCAGACCAACTGTATGGCCCCAAAGTAAGAAGAGCTTGTCTTATGGATGACATATATACAGCGTACATATATATAAATATAATATATAGAAAAACTATGGCTAAGACGCAGAAACTTTTAAGATACTTTTTTGGCTCATCAATAACTTACAACTCAACATTTTAATGACCGAAACATACATAGTATAATATCAACGATCGAATTAATAACAAATAACCCACTAGCTGCCATCGCTGCATCAGGCAGGCATCGCCAGGTTGCGCAAGAGTTTGCCCAACGCGCATAAATCGTAGCGACGAGCGTACTGCAAGCGTGGGCGAGCGCACCCAGCTCAACTGCTCAACGTACTACTAAGTTGGGTGTAGATCTGTAATGAGCGAATTTATTTGATAACGAGATTTTTTATAAGATGCTGTGTGAGATTATGAATGAAAAAGAGTACGGTTCGTCTTTGTTTTTGCAATTGCACGTGGTATTCACGTATTTTGTTTTATTTTAAGCACTTTTTAGAATAAAATACGATTTTTGAGATGTGTTTATTTATTGTTGCTAATGGCGCTACCGACCAAGACAGAATATAAGCATTTTTATTCTCACAGACTTGCCGCCGCTCATTCTCAATTACCGCCACAATACGACAGCTCAGAATTATTACGCATGCGTTCAATCCCGTGAATGAACGATTTGTTATGATCTCATCTAGGGTGGTACTACAGGCCTTGCTATTTGGCCCGCCATAACGATGACGTTTATATGGTTGTGTTCCGGTCAAAGGGAAGGCAGAAACAGTGCAATTACTGGAACAAAGGCAATTTCAAATCAAGTCTACGGCCGGCAACGCATTATTAGTCGATAATAATAATAATCAGTTACTATTAACGATGTCCATGGGTGCCGATGTGACTTACCATCAGGCGGGTTATGAAAATTAAAAAAAAAAGTATTAAAAGTATCTACCCAAGCAGCAGTCTAGCCAACGGTTCAAGTACTCAAATATTGCTTGTAACAGACAACACTCTCTTCTTACCCATTCATATCTAAGTAATAAAGAGAAAAGATTTTTTTATGTAATATTCCAATTACGAAATACTTGAGCCTAGCCAAATACTGATATAATTAGATTCGGGGATTTTTTTATTATTTAAAAAGGATTAGACGTTGTTTTCTATCTCACCTGATGGAAAGTGACGATGAAAACGAAGGTGTTACACGTGTATCCACGAAATACCTATTCACTAGACGCTTGAAAGAACTAGGACTATAGTTTTCTGGAAAAACAGACGCAGGCAGTTCATTCCACACCTTGGCGACCCGCACCAACAAGGAACTATCGAAGCGTTTGGTTCGACTTCTTGGGATGTCTCCTATAAAGGGATGGAAGGCCTGTCTGCGTCTAGTAGTCCGATGTAAGAAGGGTGTTCGACCTGATCAAAAAGAGCATTCGCGCACTCTCTCAGCTTGTGTATACCACATCCCAGCACCAGCGTCAGAGCTTACCACCTGGTGCGTCAACCCTCTTGTATAACTTATTACGGAAGATTTCTGACTATTTACAACATTTTTATTTCATTAACTAGTTAAAAAAATCTGAATTGATTTCCACATTGCAACCATAATTGTTTTACAGTGCATTAAACCATAAATCCTAGAGCCCAAAAATCTACGCGGCTATCCAAAACTTAGCATACAAAAGCCTGCAGTCGATTATCAACGCGACGCAGCCGGCGCCGGCGCACTGCGACCCACTTGCGTGCGCGCAGATAACGCCGATACCGCTTAGACTGCTGGTTATATTGGTATATTGCAATCTCGAACTATACCTAAGTGTATATGGCGAGGTGTAGGGTTTGGTCAAACTTATATCTGGCAGGTCTGTGATTGTGTTTGTGATTGGTCTGTGAATCGTTAGCTATTTAGCACAGTCAGATTTTCTCAAAAGTCATAAAGCATTCAATGCAGTTAAAGATATTGAATAAAAGTATTTGGAAAAAGGGAAAGAAAACTCGTAGAAGTTATCAAAAAGTATAAAAATCAACACGCAGCAAAAAAAATATTAATATTATGTGAGAGTAAAAGTCCACTCTATGTCTGCGATTTTTAGTTTACATAATTTTTGTATTCTTATGAAATAAAAAAAAATACAAGATGGCTTCGTTGTTAACGTTTCGTCTAGTCAAGGTCACAGGAAATGTCATACTCTCTGCCTAACGTATTCGAACACAGTTTCAATAGTAAAGGAATGACTAACTTAAGAAAACGAATACCTATCATAAAAGGAGTTTTTAGAAAATTTCCTGGCCTAGCTTTGTGACGTTTCGACATGCCGGCGACAAGCCACTTAGCTGAACAAATCTATTCAACGAAACGGCTAGCTGATTAGTTGTATGTCTAATACACTCGTCCGCCTGCCACACATAAATCTGGTAAACTCGTCTCTCTCGATCGATATATTTGAATGTACTATTGACATAGTGCCGATTTTATTATTTATTCTAAAATTACGTTAATAAAACATTTTGGCGCCTTTGGATACCTGCGTTTGATGTAATTTGTGTCAATTAATGACCATCATTGAATCATTGAGGTAAGGCTTTTTGATATTTACCTTTTAGTTATAATAATAATAATAAATCCCCAGACAAACACACCAAATGTATGGCCTCAAACTAAACAGAGCTTGTCCTATGGATGGCCATACAGCAAACTGGGGGGAACCCAGAATAAACTTACGCATATAAATATAAACAACCATGACTCGAGAACAAACATCTGTTGTTCATCACACAAACAATAGCCCCGGCCAGGACTCGCACCTAGGACCTCCGGCGTATGAGACAGGGCTACTGACCACTACGCCACGCGGCCGTCAAACTGTTGTTGAAACACTATTGATTTTAAAAAGACCGTATAAATGATACCTGAGAAATTAATATTAAAATGTATTAATTAAGCGCCACTCAAAAGCGATAGGCAATTCATAATTCACAAGTCCAATTTTACTACCAAAAAAAAGCGATCACCCAATTTCTTGTTAGCTTCAAAAGGGCTTTTACCCGCCGCCGCTGTGCAAGCAAACCTGATCGCAAAAGGGACCAAATTTGAAGGGAGCAAGTCTCTTTTTTACTTTCAAAATAAAACGGCCGAGTGAAGGGAGGCCAGGAAAGGGGTGACCCGATTGTACTTCTTTTCCGCCGGAGGCCAATTACAGTCAAAGCTCTTTGCTCAATAATCTGCAGCTTAAATGACAACTCACTCCGCCTCTTAATTGAAACCACCTCTCAAATAACAAGCTATTATAGATTATTAAGTTAAGTTAAATTAAAAATAAAAAGCGAAGTATTGACGAGAAATATTAAATTAAAGCTTAGCTTATCGGTTGATAAGCAAAATGGAGGGTTTTAAGTTAATTAGGTTAGTTCGCTTTACGTGGGAACTTCCTCTGTCGATACAAGTCTTGTCGACGAGAATATCGCATTCGTCATTGTGCAGATTACGTCGCCGCTCCTTAATGGAGGCAAGAATCATCTGTAGAAGGCAACTCGAACGGTTGTGAGCTGTCTTGCTTCGTTCCATAAATACTATACCCATTTTCGTCCCATTGAAGCGACCGAAGGCGTGTCGCGTTTTTTGTCTCAATTTAAATATTGATAAAAAAAATTACAAAAAAAAAAGACATAAATACTGATAGAGTTAAATTAAAGCAATGTGCATTTATTTAATGGTTTAAAGTGCAGCTCGTAATTAGCTAGCATTGTGCTAAATATCGCTTGGTCTCTATCAGTTCAATAGAAATTGAAAGTGACGGAGGGTTATCTTAATTAACTAACCGGCTAACCCAGATCCGCGCAAATAGGCCATAATGGTGTAAGTGTTAATATTCATGCCTAATGCACCTGGGGTGCAAAACCCTGGGGTTCAGTAACCTGGGAAGAAACGAAATTTGATGAACATAAAGATTTATATTCTATAATTGGTGTTCTTTAGCTATTTAAGTATGTACGCTATTAAAAAATATCTTGCTGAATGATTTAATATATTTTTAGGGTTGTGTAATATATCGATAAAATCGTCAAATGAGTGTGAAATCAAATGTTCTAAACTACATACTATTATGAGACCGAGGACTTAGTATAGGGAATTCTTAAGGGGATTCTTAAATAAATCATACATACAAAGAGATCAATGAGTAAATCTATCGGGCGGCCGCACTCATTCACATCACAAGGATTTTGCTAAGCGAATCTACACTTTATCTGTTGTCTCTCAAAGTCTGGATTTGCTAAACAAAATATATACTTAGGAACGAGTTAACAAACCAAGAAATTTTGCGTTTCATAGAGTATCATGAACACAAGAAATGATATTTCGAGATTGCCTGAGGAGATGAAAATGGGTATTTAGAGTACCTAGAAAAACGCTAGTTATAAATATATTGACAAATTTTCATCAGTTATGTCTATGACTATGTTCATCATTGAAATGTTTGTCCCAACCAAGATTCGAACCTTGGGTACTCAGGTATTAGACCTAAATGAGTTAGGTTGAAAAAAAAACTATTACCGAGTATTTTTTTGTTCGGTTTTGCTAGATATTGAAAAAGTCGCCTTCATTTCAAATTCAAATATTTATTTCTCAACTTTGAAAATGACTAATTCTTGTTGAAGTAACATAAAGCATGACTCTACCATCAGTTCGAAAAAACCTTCGTGAACAAGAACTGGCAAGTACACGGGTATCATTTTTTCAAAATAAATTTACAATGGCTCTTGGGTCTGTTAGCTCGGCAATTAGTGGTGCGTCTGCCTGTACACTTTCCATGAGCTGAGAAGGAATACAAGCGACAATATAAACAAAATTTGTTCAGTATAGTTATGAAACAAAAGATAATAAAAAAATAAACGATAAAGACATTTTCTATACGTCGATTCACGAACCCCACTGCATATTTCGTGAATATTTCGATTAGAAAATTCTTAGCTAAAGGAATACCTACTGACAAAGAATGAGCTTCCATACCCCCAGCAGGTTTTCAACAGTTTCTATTCTAGTAACACGGCGTGACGTCACCTTATCAGTGTCTACGTGTGTATGTGCGTGAGTGTGCGAAGTTCCACGTATGCGTCAATCGTATATGACATGGCTTGAAGATATCTACCTAAAGTTGCTGTACAATGTATGTACAGTCAGCAGCGTGATTCCTTGGGTATTTTTAATAATATATTGAAAAGTTGTTCGTTTCACATCTCACTTGAGGTAAAGTAAAGCTGAGTCTTTTATATATATATATATATATACTAAAAGGCAGCTATCCTCAGCACCTCTGAAAGCTCTGAAACTATTCTTACAAGACCTAAACAATGTAAAAGTCACTTTAGTCAAGTAATACATAAATTTTCACTACTTTACTTGTTTCAATGAGTAATTAAATAGCTAATTTCTCTTTTGCCCATGAACTAAGATGTATTTTTAACAATACAACCACGTTGAACGTTCATTGTTTGACGACTGAGTAGAGTTGTGATTAGTAGCCTTGCCTCACACGCCGGTGGTCTCAGGTTCGAGTCGCAGTCGGGGCATTAATTTGTGTGATGGACATAGATGTTTGTTCTAGGATCATGGTTGTTGATATTTACTTATATTATGTACTATTATTGTGGGTTAATTGTTAATTGTAAGGTCATCCATTACACAAGCTCTGCTTACTTTGGCCCGTACAGTTGGTGTGTTTGTCTGGGGGTTTATTTTATTATTAATTATTCTTTAAAATGGGGAAAATAAACAATTACATTAAAAACACTAGTCAGACATCATTTTTAGGTGTTATCGTCCTAATAAGGAAAATTTGTAAGTCATATTATTAACGTCGCATTAGTAAGCAGGATGTCCAAACCACAATAACTTTTATATACGCCTATTATTATTTAGCCCATACATAGCTTAGGTACTAACCAAGAAGAGAGAAAACTATATACCTTCATTATATTATTTATATACCTACTCAAATTGCAAATCATACCATGTACGTGGCAAACACAAATCCATAGTTATCATAATTCATTTGACACGACTTTATAACGTCACACATAGAGTCGACATTCCTAGATCAGAGCAACAGCTGAATTGCAGTCTAGTGTACAGAGAGAGCTTATTTCCCCCAAAACGTGAGCTACCCTTTATCTAGCGAGGCAGCGGGGGCTGCGGCGGGCGAGGGGAGGAGAGGGGGGCAACTACAGCAAGCAACCCCCCTCTAATCTTTGTGAACGAAATTTCGAGCAAAAATCTGTACACGATAATGAGTATAGTTAGGTAGGTAGGTGCTGCCGAACGGTCGATAATTTACGGCATGTGGGGATGCCTGGTTGCGGAATGGCCGGGGCAGCATCGAGGATAACTTTGTGAATTAATTGACGGATTGGCAACACAATCGACGTTCTAGTCTGATGTTTGATCAATTTGAATGCCCTTTTGTGCTATTTAATAGTGATTTAGTGTTGTATGAAATAGTGTGTTTTAAAATGGTTTTAGAGACCGCAAGCGCGTTCAAAGGCCTGGCTGCGAGCGCGTGTATCAATTATCCAGCGCTCCGTACAAATCGTTCACGCTTTTGGCTTCGGGGCGAGAAATAAACGAATTTTACTTTTGTGCTAGAGTTAAAAATAGGCATATTGCTTGCATACAAGTAATGTGTATTTCGCGTTGGGTTGATATTAAAAGTATGGCTTTAAATATTTTATAAATAAATTACATTTGGGTACAGAATTTTTCATTTTCTTTCACCTTATATGTCTTATGTAACGAAGACTATTGTTGTTAAGACGCCTATTACACGATTAAATGGCCGTATAGAACCATTAATTACTTACTGTCACTTCTGTTCATCTAATATAATAAAATTTAAAACGAAACTAGGCAAATACATTTGCAACTAACAAAAGAGAACATCTAAATGTTTAAATCTTAACAAAGAACGTTAATGTTTAAATCTTAACAAAGAACGTTCTAACTTTACGAGGACTCGAAGTATGAAATAGCAACCTAAACTCAACGTGGCTTCGCCCGACCCACACAATTTCAGTTCAAAGGCTTCACCAGCTGGCAGAAACATTCGCCACAATGAGACATTTTCGCAGAACCTCGGCGAACAAAGACGTGACGTCATCACACAGCAATCACAGCCTGAAAGCCTTCCAAGCTGCTTAGCAAACATCGTAGCGCGCACGCAGCCAAGCATTCGACAAAGAACTGAGTTCGCAGCTCGTTCATTGGTCAAAGATTTTTAGATAAACTCTTAATTAGCGAAGCGAGAAGTACGTAAAGCATATTAATGTACTCATTATAAGCGATGCGCCCCTCTTCGAGAGTTTGTCTGAGTTGCAGCTGTACTCAAGTTTACGTCTCAGACCTGTCACCGCAGTATACATTTGTCAGTTTAAGTGTTCTGTGAAACTGAAGCCGCAGTTTATAATAATAATAAAAATCTCCATGAAAATGGACTGGAATTTAAGCAATACAGCAAACTAGTGTCTTCTAATGATTACCATAAAAACACTTGTATTAAAAACTTATGTTATCCTAATGTACTTATCAGGGTTTAAAACAGAGACCTATAGTATAGTGGGTATGACAGACAACATAAACCACCACAGATAATACATGATGTTACCCCGTTACATTTCACTCATACTTCATATAAGCTCATAAAAGTATTGATCACTCTTATAAAACAACATCTATAAACAAGATATAAAGCTTTATTCAGGTGTCATTGGACAATCATGTGGCAATAAGGAGGACAAATTTACTAACGAACTGCTCCATTTAATAATATATCAAGGAGAAACTCACAAATTTATTAAGTGTTTCTACCCAGTAAACTGAAATTGGTAAAACACTATCAAATTATTTCGTAAATAGCTTTCATTCATATATCTTCTGATCCCACTTGAAAGTTTTGTTTCTTCCATATAATGTATCTTTTACATTGATGAAAGAATTAGGTATAAAAAAAAGGGTTGGGTATCCACGAGGATTTTCCTGCATCAAAAAAAAAGTGATACTAACCTACTTCTCTTTTACACAAGTTACTATGAGAACTTCCCCTTGTTTAGTACCACCATAAACTTAACCAGTCAACTCATATCAGTTTTTATTTCATATGCACAATATATTATACAAATACAAAGATAGATCAATCTTAGAAGATACTATTAAGATACTGGTATAAAAGAACTTTTAAAAAGCTTTTATTCATAGGTATGATATTCTTATGAAAGTGTACAGTATAATACATGTGAGCAAATAAACAGGCAAAAGCTACTTTTATTCATAAGAACTATGAGGTTACAGATTCTTAACAAGGCATTATTTATAAAACTACTAATTTTACTATTAATTGACTACTAGAATTTTAAATTAATTAGAGTATTTATCAAAACACATGCAAAAGAGCAGCAAACGCTTTTGAACTATTCACCATGTTTAGAATTAGTGTATGAAAAAACTCAGTTTCATAAATCAGTCTTAGGGGGGCTTATCTTTTTCCAGTATCTCCAATTCACTGATCAAAAATTAAATATAGATGTTGATGTTTCAATTATTTGATGCTGATATGGTATACTTATAGATTTGTTTGTAATATAAACCTAACAATAAACATTTAACCACACTTTATTCAAAACAGACAAGCTGATTATTTCAGTATAAGCAAATATGTGACATAGTTGCACATTTACCTGTGCAGCGAAACAATTTTTTATGTCAATTATACATACAAGTACTAAAATCAATTAGAAATACTAAAATACCATCTATATAAAGTACACTTCCGGATCCTACATTTAGATAAATTTGGTAGTTTATTTGTTTTTGAAAGGATAAACACTGGAATAACAGATCACCTCTCTGATCCTCTTTGATCATTCTTTCACCAATATACAGCTTGCATTATCCAAAAATCCCATATACAGAATATCTAGTATTCTTTAGATAATAAATCAAAAGTTTTATTACACAGGCTTAAAGATTAAACAAATAATTAAAGATGGTATAAATCAAAAATTGTAACTTCTAATCATTGTTTTCAATTTATTATGTAAGCAATGGTCATAAAAGATATCTGTAACTTAAATGATTTACTCCTATTATGTATGGTATAAATAATTAACCTCATAAAACTTTATCTTGCACATAAAACTGAGAATATAAGCTACTTATTATGTCTTGAGGTGGTCCTTAACAGCTGTAAATTAATTTGAAGATTTTCATATTGTTAGTTGTACATGAGATATATAATTTTACTATTTTAAATTCAAATTCTTATTGATAAGATGCTGCTTTAATAGTCAGAGCTTAGTTTTTTATATGCAACATTTTGTACTCATTACATATATTATTTATATCAGGAGATACATTAAAGCAACAAGATTTATAAAATAAAGTATACCATTACCAAAGGAGCTATTAGACTATCTATAGGTACTATAATAAAATATATGGTTAATTCTTTATTTATTATCAAAAAACTCCAATACTACTCAACCAAATTTAATTATTATTTCAATAGCTGTAGGTACTACCTTGATGTACGCTGTGATACATAATAATTACCTCTAAAAAAGCACTGAATCAGGATCTACAGTAAGACAATAGAAAACTAGTAATTTTTTTTCACATGTCGCTTACCAATATTTATTTACTCTATCTTTCTATCTACTGGTAGAGAATTCTTTATGGCATTAAACTCTTCTGTGCATAAAATATAAGTGATGCATGAAAAATATATTACTTAATTAATTAATCTTTAAGAAGAACTACCTACACATTATAGGCTTCTCAGAGTAATAAAATAATTGTAAGTGGATGGTAGCTACATAAAATGTCCTTTTTTATGTTAAAAATTATGCTATTATAACATCAGGCTAGTATGGTTAATACAAATACTACCTATTTAACCTGTGGAAAGAAACTGTCATATTGTATTGGAATAACTAGAAGTATACAAACTGTAATTTACAAAAGTAAGCACAACTTATATTAAAGATAAAAGGACCATTAAAGTAACAAACAATAGACATGTTAGTAAGAAACTCTGCCTCACTAAGAAATAAGTTATTATACTAGTTTCAATTCTTGGCTATGAATAAATTTCTTTATCTTCATTTCTAAATGTGTATATTTATTGTATAAATATCTGTCTGTACCAGGACTTTTATGTAAATTTAGGGCTGGAAGCTTTGAATAATAATAACTTATAAAAACAATTCACATTTTTCATACATTTCTGAAAAAAATAATTCTTTCAACCTATTCAGACCTCCAATCTATTGTCTTTTCAATATGACCTAAAAAATTGAAATATACTACAAAGTAAAAATAATATCAAAATTTTGAATAAAACTCCACAATTTCACCTCTTCTAATAGGGATTGAGCTTTACTAACTATCCACTCTCATTGAACTGATAATAAAATGAGGTTTAATTCATGGTAACCTATCTATCTACTCTACCATTATAGCCTCAATACAGCCTGTAGCTGCAAAATAGCTTTTCTTTCTAAGCACCATTAGTACCATCAGTAACTGCTTTGCCAACAATCAACACCTACAAAAAGACAATGTTTTATCAATTAGAACTGAAATTAAATATTTTGTAATAGTTACAAGCTTTATAAATAAAAGTAACTAGTTTAAAATGCAGAAATCAATCAATTACTTACAATAAATTCAAAAACTTACAAGTTAAGTAAATAATAAGTTAATTCAACAAAATTTTATGAAGTATTGTTTAAAAAAAACATTGTAAAGATTCAAGACTTTGCTTAAAGCACAATTGCATAAGACTAAAATAATGGTTGATTGTGGACAAACACCAAAATTTGGTTTTAAGTTAAAGTCATCATCAAACACATACAACACAATTGATTTTTATTCAGTTAAGGGAAAGGTTTAATAAATCATGTAAGGTAAGCAAACAATTTAAATTTAAGTGGTGCCAAAGTTACTATGAACACTCCCAAATGTAATTTATTCTTTGTAGTGTAAGGCTTGTTTGATAAATTATATTTCACTTCATACCAGCTCATCTCATTTTAAATAATAATGATCATTAAAAACAGGGATGGTGATACCTTACAACACTTATCGGCGTATGAAAGTATTTCATGGTTTAAATATTAATTAATCTGTTCTATTAGCTTTTAGTATTTATTTCAATTTATATAAAGCACAAGCAAGTTTCTGTATCACCTAATATGGATCTACATAATTTGCATGAAGATTTGATTAAATAATTTCTTCTTATTCAATAAGTATCAAGCCACAGCAAATCTACATCAACATAAACTAATACAAAATATTGTTTTCCAATATTACTTGAAAATTAGTTTGATATTTAGTCTACAGAGTTCAATATAAGTTAGTATTTAAAGAATAGGGTCCCATTTGTCGGAAGTTGTTAAAAGATTTACAGCCATAAAGTCGGGTACATCTAAGTTCTTGCTGCTTCAGAGAAACTGATAAATAAATAAGTTTTTGTTTAGGTACCTGTAATATTTATAAAATAGTAATGATAAAAACCTCTATTTAACATGTAGAATGAGTCATAAAGTGTGATGATCAGAGTCTGCATTCACCTGAACATGTGTGATCCTACCACATGGGCTGCTACACCAACTTTCTCAGCTTGCTACCGGTTAGTAATGATGTAAAATGTCCAATTAGCTTGGATTTACTGCATTAATTCACTTCAACATAACACACACACTCACAGCATTCTATAAATCACTCTCACTGCTTCCCACACAGGTGAACACACTAATCACTGCAGCATCCAATGTTTGGTGTCTGACATAAGTTCTACAACTGAATATTTGATAGAATGAGTAGCACATAACCTCAAAGAGATCATTGATTTTGTTTAAAACATGAAGACCCTATATATACAAAGCACTGAAAATACTGTGACATCATCCTTGGCTAGCAACATGACAAAATTTCACAAAGGATGTGACAATGAGCAGCCGCAAGTGGCATGTATGGATCCGAGGACAAAATGCTTTGTTTAAATGGTTGGGAGCTCGACGGCGAGCAGCCTTCGCGCACACGAGCGCACTTCGATGTGTGCCTCGCGTGTGTGTACAAGACGTGCACGAGCGTGCAGCGAGCTAGCGCGCTCGCCTGTGGACTCGCAAAAACTGTAAACAGAGATGTGATTTACGAGGCGCGAGCAGCGGAGCAGGGCGGCCGGCGGCGCCGAGCGGAGGCGGTCACGCGCGGCCGCACCGCTGATCGCTATCGCAGCGTCCTCGGCCGAGCGATGCGGCCGTTGCGAAATGGCGCAGTGCACAGAGGCCGTCACACTGCCACCGAGAGAATGTCCGCGCTTACGGCGCGACCTGAACCACGCCGTTTCGCAACAGCGGACGGCTCACACGGACCGAAATAGTCTAGCAAGCGGCGGTAACAGCGCTTGATACTTACTGCCTGGGGGTCTGCAGAGGGTCCGCGGCGGCGTCCATGGCGCGCCCAGGCCCCGGCCAAGGCCGGGCTCCGGGCCGTCTTGTGAGGGACGCGACACACTCCAATCTCACTCGGAACGCACCGAGGAACACTGTAGCACCATCTTCACTACACTACACTCGCACCACGACACTTCTAAACGCGTATAAACACTCCGCGAGCGATGTTTTGTTACATCGGTTGACTTTTCTTTGAAAAATCAATATACATTTTCCCAGAGTTTGGAGTTACGGACGAGTCGATGTCCAGCGCAGGTTGGGTGCGTGAAGTTTGCAACTTTTTTAGCGCACCGGTGTTACCAACATTTTTTTATAGTTTTTTGTTTTCAGTGTTGTGATTTTTTTTTACTAACTTGCGACTAACTTCACTATAGAAGCAGCGTTAGGTCTTTCATAATACTCTATGGCAAATTCAAAATGGCGCTGAGATTTGAATTTGAACTACGCCTAATTACTTTTGAAGCTTTGTAACTTTACATTCATTTTTGAATATACTATAAAATATGAAGTAGAGTAAGACAGTATTGTGTATATTTAAAATTGAACTTAATTTTATTACATTTGTGAAGGAATGACAAATGAAAAACAATGACAAATTTTACTTTTATTTTATTCTGTATAAAAATATGTAAGAAACAATTTTGAAATTATATACTTTTTTACATTATAGATCTGTTAAAACATTTTTGATGTACATTTTTCAACGATGCTGCTACCGAAGAATATGCGATCGAGCGTTAAGTTGGAGGAGTTGAATCTCACTTTAAGCAAAAAAAGTGAAGAGATCACACCTCCACTTGACTCTTTTCGCAGGCTAAAACGAAGATCAGGATTCGCTGAGGCAGACTTGGTAACTGTTGAGAGTGGCACCATGCGTGAGCTGGAAAGATAGATCTGGCAGCGTATGTATAAAACTGTCAAGATCCCCTGTCCAACTCAAGCGTGAAACCTTTTGTACAATACACGAAGGTGTCCGTGCCCGGGTGCCCTGTAACAAAAAGAAATATTTTAGTGAGTGACATGGAAGGTCGCTGGCCTTATGTTTGCTCAGCATGACATAGAAATGTGTGCGCTCGATACAGAACACACGCTATTACCGCTGTAAAGGCGCGGCTTACGCTATCTGATAACACTGCCTATTTTAACCAACATATCGCTGGTGTGTTTTATCATAATGTATAAGTCATTTCATTTATAAATTATGGTACTGTATATAATATGAATTAAATTAAAATTTGAAATGGTAGTTCCACATAGTTCGCTAAAAAACAAAAATACATACCCTCAATTGCCAATAACTTGCTGATCAATTTTTTAATTATAAGTAATGATACTTGAAGTTATAAGATTACTAAGATTTAAAAATTTGTGAAATAAAATGTGATAACACCACTTTGCAAGATGTAAATTGTACAGTGGTAATTTGCGCAAGGTACTTACGAATGGTCAAATAACTCTATCACGTTACTTTCTTACTAGCCGATATACACATGTTAAGCTTAAATATGGACATAGGGATAACTCCAAAAGCACTGTCAATCGCAATCACAGGTCACACTTCGATAGAGACCCGATCGATCGATGGGCCCATATTTATACATTCGATGTAATCTTTAGATATGATATCAGGCAACTAACACGAGTTATGAACGTCCACCATGATTATGATAAGATTGGAAGGTTCGGTGTATTGATTGGTCCCTGCATGCATATCAGTCGCGCAAACACTTTACAAAACCAATAGCAGAATCAGGATGATAAGTGGCGTGGAGGTTCGTCGCCACGTCGAGCGGCAGCGTGCGCGGGCGCCGCCACCACCGCACGATCTGCGCCCAGCGTCACAGCTCATACGACTGTCTGCTGCTGTTTACACAAGAAGATACTCTTTTATTACAATATATCTAGTCGTTGACAGATAATTACTGCGTTTTCTTATTTGTAAGTCAGTAATAAAGCACGCATGTAGTGACTCATTTCTTGGATATTATAATAGGTGAACTATCCAAACTACCAAGTTCAGATCTAGTAGGTAAAAACTTTTAAGTTAATAACATTTAAACAAAAATTTGCTGTCATATTCAAATTTACTGTGGTGTCACACAGATTGCAGTTAATTTTTATTAGTTCCAATAACACCCCTATCGACTAATTACAGCCTAACTTTGTACGAAATGTTTACAAATTTCATTAGCCAACTAGTATATACAGTTTATAGCACATTTCTTCATATCAATCTTCGTATCTACAGAAACTAGGTTTACGACCCCATTTTGAGTTTTCGGATCTAAAATATATCAAAAAAATCAGAATAAGTTTTTATGAGGATGCTCAATTTGGCAGCTCAACACGCTGTGTATACGTGGAAAAATTTCAACATGATAGATAACATAGTTAAAGACACGTATCAAACGGTGTCATTAGATAAGTAACAAGGTGTGTGCTTTCTGAAAGGACCAATACATTTCTACAGGTGTAACTAGGATGCACATATCTTGAAATTAATATAAAAACAAAAGTAATCTGGAAAGTTTATTTGTAACTATAGAGCACTTTGAGATCTTTTTATTTTTCAGATTGTAATCTATTTAATGGTATGGTAGGACTTAGGGATGATGTTCAGGAACGAGATTATTTTGAGAAATAAAGTTAAATTCACGAGTTTCCGATAGTTCAATAAATTTTAATCACATTATGCATATTTCTTGGTTAATTTCCCCTACCCTAAAAATACCTACAACTGCTAAATACCAAGTGGTTAAGAAGTTCTAATTACAATAGCCACCTGCGTAATTACTTAACCTGTTAGGCATTACTTTATTAAAGAAGCCTACATTGCCTACATGTATTAGCGATATACCTACGCTAAAATAACTGATATACTTAACCTCTGTACCTACCTGCAATGACTCAAAACAAATACCTACCAAAAATGTTATCGATATTATGTTCGGCCAAGAAAAGTAACTTATCATTGAATTCAACTTCAGCAAATAAAAGTTTGTAACTGAAAACCAGGGCTGGGGTGCCAGCCAAGTGAAAGCTACCCCTTGCGTCGCGGGGAGCCGTGGCCATAACTGGAGAAGTTCCGCGGGGGAGGTGGGCGGCGGCCGTGAACTGCGACTTGGGAACTTCAACGTATTGTGTTTACATTGAACTTTGTTATGTGGGTTAAAGTTAAGCCAGAGTTCACCGGCGCAGAGCGAACGTATGTGCCGCCTGTACACCTGATTGCAAAGTTGAATCTTAACTTTGTCGTATCGATTTTCATCTCATGTTTATCAAATGTTTCAAGGTTTTCCATTTTGAGGTCGTACGTTTAATGCTTTCGAGGTGTAATTTTATTTGAATGAAAGTTCGTTCATTCGGAGTATGTACATTGGACAACGTTTTAAACCAAAACAAAACTTGCAGTACTACCTATGTAGCTATCTAATAACTTTGTACATTTTGAAACAATTTACATTACACATATTGAAATTTTAGCAATTTTTCTTCATACATCGAAGTCAATGCTTTATCAGTGATAACGGCCACGCCTGAACCTATTTTTCAATTTCGTTATCAAAGCAACAGGTTATTGATAAGTTTTCACACGATACGTATTAAATTGGGTACTTACTTAAAGCAAATTTTTATTTCATATAGCACATTATCAGATAATAATTTGCACCTCAACCAATTTGAATATCAATACAACTATAATCTTACCTTCTTCGGAGCTTGGAAAATTTGCAAGTTGCAATTTGCAGTTCGTGCGCGTTTGTCTTCCATCTCACCTGATGGAAAGTAAACACGAAGACGATTGTGTCACACTTTTGTCCAAGAGAATCCTATTCACCCTACGTTTGAAAATCTCGGCATTTTGTTTTTGTGGAAAAACAGACGCTGACAGATCATTCCATACATTGGCTGACCAACCATAAGTGGATGGAATTTATGTTTGCGCCTAGTTAACTGGTGGAGAAAGGGAGAGGATTGTACTTGTTCAAACAGAGCTTTCGAACACTCCCCGAAATGTATCTTGTAAAATAAAGACAGACATACAACTTTGCGACGGTGATCAAGACTATTCTGTCAACAGAGTTTGTTAACTTTATTTTATTACTATGAAAGCTGGCAAACGTGCAAGCGACCCAATTGAGGGTAGTGGCATCCACACCCATGGATTTAATTACTCGTAGGCGTTTTATTTTTAATAGTGATTGTGATGATTATATCTGCTAATGACGCGTTGCTGACCGTTATTGCAGCAACGCGTCAGTTGAAATTACCTTTGTTCCAGTAATTGCACTGGCTGATCCTTCTCTTTGGTCGGAACTCAACCACATATAAGTGATTATTACGGTGGTAAATCTGTCTGAGAATAAGAACTATGCAGGTATATTGTAACAGTTTTGGTAACTTATTAAGAGGGATACATGATCACGAATCTCATGTATGCGTTTGATGTCCGAATTTCAGTGGCTTTAATTTTAGCTTAGATATGTTAAACGTTTTCATGAATGTATTTAAAAGTATCACTATTCCATTTCTGTAATAATAACATCAGTTTGTAAATATTTTAACCTACCTAATCATCCTAAGTTCACAAAAATTACCATTTTAATAAATATAGTAATAAATAAAAAAGCATTTATGAATACAAGAAAAGTATGTAACGAGTATAAAGGCACTTACTTGAAAACTGGACACCATCTAGATTAAAATAAATAATTACAAGTGTTTGTGTGTATGTTTACAAATTAAAAATATAAATAAAATCCAGCATGTAACTGCGTGGTGCAAAGGAAAGTGGCCAAAAGGTTGGCAGAATCACCACAACTACTTGTTTATGATTTTAGTTACTAAAAAACTTAGGTAATGCCCATCTTGCATGTTGCAGCTTTAATTGGTGGTAGTTCAGTTTTAGTTTAGTTCAGTTTTATTTTATTAGTAGCTATCTACTATTAATAATGGATGTCTCAAACAATAAGAGTCCACTTTAACATGCAAGAAGGAGTTCTGAATATTAGTACATTAGTACATACATAGTAATACAAGAGTATGAATGTTAGTACATTGAAATGTTGTCATGGTGTGGCTGCAGGGAATGTGGGTGCCATTGAGGTGATGCAGGTTTTGTTGATTTAGAACTAGAACTCTAAAAAAACAAGATAGCATCGCTTTTCTTGGTTCATTATGATGCAATGTCAAACGCTGGGTCGCTTATTTTTTGTGAAAATTGTGTAGCTTCATAAGATAAGCTAATACTAAAATAAAAACTATGATTAGTACGAAAGAATAACTGAGTCTGTGAAATTGCCTGTGTCAATAATCAAAACTATAGTCAAGACGATTCAAGTATAGTCACATTGGTATGAACCTACATTGCCTTTATCTCGTTTTTTATACTTTATTTGTTGAAGGCGCACGATAAAGATAAAGATAAGTGGCATTCGACTACGTACCTACGTGTTATCGCCTTCTATCGTGCAAAACGGACTAGCTTCAGGAAGTTATATTAGTTGATGCTGAATATAGTTTTCAGTAAGATTAAAAATTAACTACATGTTTCGGAGTCAGTATAGTAATTTGTATTATCACTTTGTGATTAAAACAAATTAATTATAGTTGTAAATAGTCCTAAAATTTCAGTTTGACTTTTTTTTACTCATCGAAGTTTATGGTATGCTTTGAATATTGTAACTTATGTAGGACAGGTGAACTTTGTAAATTTTGTTCATTAATCAAAAGTTTGGCGCAGAGTCTTGTTCGCCAGACTCTCCACTCCACTGCGCCACCCATATTCGACGCCCCCACCCTCCTTATAATTGTCTATAACTATTATATTTATATTTTTTTAGGTCTTCATAAATACTATTTTGAGCTATGGCAACATGAAGATATTGACAAGACAAATGGCGGCTCTATTCTTTTCGAATCTGTCACTGTTGGTGAAGGAAGAGTAAACATCGCGGCTCGTAATAATTTTTGTGATCCTGTAGTAATGTGAAAATGGACAATGTGTGTAGATTATGTTGCTCGACAAGTTTTGTCAATAATTATATTTTTGACGAAAGAAATGCTTTGCACCTGAAAATGTCTCTGTATTTACCGATCAAGGTAACGTTTATCGCAAATTCTACTGATTATTGTAATAATGCAGTGCTTTTTCAACTAAGATAACATTGTTTACAGATTTTTAAAAATGATATGCTGCCACAGAAAATATGTGACAAATGTAGTTGCAAAGTTAATGATTTATATCAATTCTGTAATGAGTCTATGGAGGCTCAAAACAAGTAAGTTCCAGTATTTTTCGCATTGTTGCACTTCACTATGATAGATTGGACTGATCTAAAAATGTGCTTCATTTCCAGACTACATTTAGCTCTAAATATAAAAGATAGTAAGGAAAATAAAATTAAGAATGTCAAGGGAAGTGACTGCATTGGGAATATAAAGTCAGCCTTAACTACCCAAAGTACCCAAACGGAAGACCCAGCTTTAGAGAATCAATCAAATCTTCCCACTTCTGATGTAAAAATTAAAGAAGAACCAAAACCTGTGAAAGAAGAAGAAGAAGATGAAAATTTTACAAATTTCGATACATTTGGGGGAGATGATTCAGACAGCAGTGAAAACATGACACTCATTGATTTAAAGTTAGCCAAAACAAATAGCTTACTGGTAGAGTCCACATCAGTTAGTGTAACAGTGGATGAAAAGCCTGTTTTAGTAAGAAAACCTTCTTCAGGAAATTTGAAAAAGGTACAAAATGGCAAAAGGGGAAGGAAAAGAAAAGTAGATTTGGAAGATTGGACACCATTAATGCAAGCAATGCCAGAGGGGACATCGATTACTGTAATTAAAAACAATTTATCCAAACAATTGAAACTGGAGATGAAACAAGAAGTGGAGGAGGTGATACCGTCAGAACTTGGATTTAAAAAAGAACAAATGGTTGGCAGCCTGTCCTGCTGTGTTTGTCTGATGGAGACTGATAACCGCATGGAACTATTGCAACATTATAGGTAAGATCTTACTTAAATCATCTATAAGACTTGGTTATTTATAAATATATACAAGTAGGTTTATTTTAAAGTGAATGACATAATTTTCAGTTATAATTTTAAGGTTTGCAGTATGTTTTTTCCATAGTTCTGTCCAGAAGTGACATTTCATATTTGCTGGAATGGCCTTCAGGAAATTTCCACCTACAGTGTTTCATGGCTCTCTAAGAGGCTTTTTCACCCACATAAGCCAAGCTCATTTGCATTGCTTGTGATCCTGTATATCAAAATAGTAGCTCATGTTATGTCTGAATGTTTTGGTTGTGAAACAAACTTTCAAAGGTTCACTACTCTCAGAGTATTTTTTGACTACAAATTAACAAACAAAACTTTCCTTTTTATAATAATTGTGTAGATAATGCATAAATGTAAACACTATGTCCATGAATGTGGTGTCTATAGATGTGATAAACTTGCAAAAGAACCAATAAGGTAATTTTTTTTCCTCAAGTTGTTTAAAATGTATGTTCATTGTATTGACAGCTTTGTGCTACCTTAAAGCATTGTTTATAAAACATAAGTATTATTTCTGATCACATGATTTTAGTAGAAAACTAAGTATTGTGTAACCTTTTTGAAATATTTCAATATTGCACCATAAAATTATTCATTCTTATGCCTGACATGAAGCAGGTTACATTTTTTTACTATCAATGCTAGCCTGGTGTAATCTATAGTAATATTACAAAGGGAACCAATTTTGCATATGGTTCATTATTTATTTGCAATTCAGAAACCCTGTTGCTATTTACTACCTAATTGTTTTTAATTCTTTCACCACCATCCAGCAGCTAAATATTTATATATATATTTCAAGAAATTACACTGTCTTATTGAAAATAACTTGTTTTACAGTTATGAAGCACAATATAAGCGTTTTCAAAAACACAAAAGATAATTTATTCTTTATTGGAATCCTTAGCTTCTGTGTATCAAATACAGTTATATATTAGCATAATAAATAATTAAATGAATATATCTATTTTTTAAATTTATTTATTCACAAAATAAAATGATTATAATATAAAGGATGGATTTTTGCCACTTGCAAGGTAAGTAATCTAAATACTGGAGATAGCATTTTTTACTCTAAGGAACACTCCTTTATTTTTAATAAGATGAAAACGTGTTACGTGTTTAAACGTGTTTATTTGAAAAGAAAGCTGGTGTTGCAAAATAAGGAGAGAAAAGATTTTATTAAAAAACAAAAGCTCAAAGTATATTATAATTAAAAACATAAAGTAACTTATCATTAATGAAGCATTAAATATTACAGAGGTAAGCTGAGGTTAAACATGTATGGTTCCTATGTGATGACTGTATTTAAAAGATTAGAATAAAAAAACTCATTGACTTAGCATAAGCTATGACATTCGTAGAATTCACAACAATAGTTTTAAATCAGCATCCAAAATAAATGTGTCACGCTGTTGTATGGGGATGAGAGCGAAAGTGATTTATTTAATATAGATCCCATATGTAAACAAAATAGAAATAAAACAGAGTAGTCAACGTCTTCACATTAAGAGTATCATATTGTTTGATTATAAAAACAATATTTTCGGGGCAGTACTAAGCTACCTCACGTCGTACCACGTCGGTACGACGTGACATTTGGTCAATCTTAGCAAGTTTTGCGTTTTTTCCACCAACTGCTATCTGCTGACTAATTTCTAAGCTGTCTATTATCTACTAGCTGGCGCATACGCAGTTTCACCAGCGTGTTCTCCGATCTGTCACCACAGGTTGCTACTTCCTCACACAATGGACAGCAGTAGTAGAAGATTAATCATTTTTGTTGTTGCGTTACAGATGCCACGCAGACCCGGAGCAGATGAAAGTGCCGCCGCCGCCGACGCCGCCTCCCATCGAGGCGCCGACGCAGTGCGCTCGCTGTAGAAAGGTCAATTTTAATGTTCATTATATCGCCACTGGTGATGTAGTACCTACAGTCCGAATTGTCCTAAGTATACAAGATACGCGATTTTGTCATTGTTGCGAATAGTGTTTATTGCTAAATTCAAATACAAATATTTATTTTTCAACATTGACAATTACTTATTCTTATTGACGTAAAATAAAACATGACCCTACCACCAGTTCGAAAAAACCTTCGTGAAGAAGAACTGGCAAGAAACTTCATGGGTATATTTTTTTCAAAATAAATTTACAGAGTCTCTTTATGTCTATAAAAAAGTTATTCTTATCTGCATCCGTTAGCTCGGCAAGTCTGCCTCCTCCCAAGTATCCAAACGATGAACAAACGGCACCCGTTCACGTGTTTACGCGGGATCCAGCCATCGTCCTCCTCAACCATATTCGAGGGAAGTGAGCGATCTCTCTCCCGACGCTACTCTTAGCTACTTAGATCGCTACTTTAGATATTCGTCGGGATGAAGAACTCAGCGAACAAACAGACACATCATTACACCATGTTATATTACAAATACTAGTAATAAACTGTTAATGAGGGGATTATACCCCAAGGGCTTTTATTATCCAAATAATCGGATAGTTTATAATAAGCGTTCGCACACAACTTGTGCTTTATAGTTTCTTTGAATTTGTCAATAGAAAGACTTTGGATATCCTCAGGAACCTTATTATAAAAGTGACCCATGAATGAGTTAGTGACCTTAGTAGCCTACTATTATGAGCTGCCAGCGTATTTCTTCCTCTTAAGTGACACCCTTGGACCGAGGTGATAGATTGCGCGAACCGTTCTTTTCTGCAGAATAAATATATTATCGATGCCATATGTCATGAGGCGTTGGAAGTAACCGAAATAGACTAATCGAGCAGGCTTTTCCTTTAAAATTTGTCTCATTTTCTAACAGCATATGCGGCAGAGCCAAGCCTTTTCGCTAAACCATCAACATGCGGTCCCCACTGGAGTTTGGCGTCTAAGGTTATGCCCAGAAATACAGTTGAGTTTACAGGAGTCAGTTCCTGGCTCTTAATTACAATGTTTGTTTATCTGTTTGACTTTTGGCAAAGTGTGTTAAAAATTTAGTTTTGTTTTCATTGAGGAGCAAATTATTAGCTGAGAACCAACACTCCCCCAAAATTGCAGCGCCCAGCAGGGTCCTTAATTTTCATTTTTTGATTGTGCTTTTAATAATCAAATGTATGATTCTTGAGAAGCAATAAAGTTTGAGTTTGAGTTTGAGTTTGAGTTTACTGCTCGATAGTCAGTTTCTTGTGTTTTGATTTTAAATAAGAAGTAAGTATAATCAGCATATTACCTCGCATTGATTCTTAACCACCGATGGCAGATCATTGACAAATACTAAAAATAGGAAAGGACCAAGAACTGAACCCTGGGGCACACCCATTGTCACTGCCGATCCTGATACTTTTGTTCCATTTATTGCGACTTTCTGTTTTGTATTAGAAGTATATGATTTAATCAAGCCAAGTGCTCGGTTTTTTATCCCGTAATGGTGCAGTTTCATGAGTAGTGTAGTACGATCCACACAGTCGAACGCCTTGGACAAGTCACAAAAGACACCAGTAGCATCACACGACTCCTCCCAGGCGCTGAATATGTGTTTTATGAGCTCAACACCGGCATCGGTTGTTGAGCGACCTTGCGTAAAACCATATTGCTTAAAGTCATTAAACTATTACCATAAAAATGAGAAAGTAATTGATTTAAAACAAATTTTTCATAAATCTTACTGAGCGTTGGCAGTATAGATGTGTGTCTAAAATTATTAGGGTCAGACATACTACCTACTTTGAATATTGGAATGACCTTACTCAATTTCGCGATATTAATACTATACATATGGAGAGCAAATACTTATTTAAAAATCTGCCACCCATTCCCCAATGCAAAGTTAGCTTCGCATATAGAGAGTTTTTATTTATGTTTAAAAATGAAACAAATGTTTATCCATGTTTCAGATGGTGGAAGTGTCCGTCTGGTCGAGCCACTGGCGCAAGCACTGGGAGCGGGATCGCCGCCCCTACCGCTGTTCTCTGTGCGGCGGCACCTTCAGGGACCACAACGGCATATATAAACATGGTTGGACTTTTATCAGTAAAATTGGACTATTTTGGTCGCTTGTTGCTTTTTATAAGTATTTTTATTTTTTATTCAAAAATTGCCTAAAGTACATTGACCTAAAAGTGCGTTTTATAAATAGTTATAAAGGGCGTAAGGGATTATTTATATTATTTATTTCATCCGTGGAACTAAGATTCTTTTAGTTTCTTAGCAACTTATGAAACACTCCAATCATAAGACTTTGCCAGATACTCAGTCATGAAAACTGATTGTAATAAACATTATTTTTTTATTTCGATAAGTTCATCTTTCTTTAGAACACACAGATTTTTTTTAAAAATCTGATGTACTTGTGTCAGTTATTATTTAGTAAGCATATCATGGCCATAGATTTAAAACAAAAGTTTTATTTGACATTGATATAAAAATAAATCTGCAGTCAAACACACCAACATACAGGCCGCAGTATTTTTAAGCATCTGTTCAAAGATAATACGTAACATAGTGCACAATATTGAATCTTTTATGTGTCCTTTATCTTTTAACCTATAACATTTTACTACGATTAAAAAAAAACTTGTCTACAGTTAGATTTTTCTTAATAGTATTGAATAATTTCTTAGTGCAGTTTGGTGGTAGGAGTCCTGGAACAAAATGTGTGATGATTTTTTTTGGATAATGGATCATGTATTATTTGCTTTTATTTATATCTAAACCGCACTCACACAGAGAGACTTGTATTGCTGTCTGTACCGTGTCTTTGACTGTCTTGCTGTTTGCCACTGTCAAGATAGCACAAGCAAACACACCAAGAATTTAACCGTCATTAAAGACGGATTAATCTCTATTATTTTGGTAAAACTTTTTGTTTTGCAAATCTGGAGAATGCACTTAACAAAACAGTTGCTATGTTCTGGAAAAAATTTAGATATATAAATATAATTTTGAAAATGGTAAATAGGTCCACAATTTTCCCGTTTTGCCTTATAAAATATACTAACGGATATTAGTGAAGTCTAACTGTCAAAACGGTCCACATGGTTTTATGGTTATAGTGGAAGGCTATTTGTGGTAAATTATTTAATTAGGAATCGAAAACAATGCATTAAAACTAGTATTTCCTGTTAAATGAGAGTTATATTTGCGTAAAAGATGACTAAAGTATTCTTGTCTCAGATCTGAAATTATGCAGACGAGAGTTTAAGTGAGATCGATTATAACGGCTCTAGAGTCTGTCTAGTCCACAACCATTTTGCTGATTTCTTATAATGGCAACACTATTATCTGTCAAACAAATTGTCACAAATTCTGTTGTTAACCTCGAAATATTCCTGTTTTTGTTGAATTTTTAATTTTATAATGCCGAAACCTATTAAAAGTAGTATCAGGAGCCTATTATTTACAATGATTAATAAATATAATCATGTAAAGAATGAAATTGACAACGAGTTATTGGAAAAACGACGACTTTTGGATGAAATCGTTTCAACATCAGGTAGGTTGGCTACAACATGTTGATACTTTTAGCACAATTGTATAATTTTATGTATTTTAAAAGTGATGTGATCAGCATTTCGGTTTTGGTTTAGATTCAGACGTATTCACTTCCACCATATCGCTGTGACCTGAACGCAATTGAACTGATATGGAGTTTGGCTAAAAGAAAAATAGCCAGCAAAAATTTAGGAATTCCTGGTAAAGAAATGGAGAATCTTATAAAGGAATGTTTTAATAGTGTCACAGCCAGTGATTGGAAAAAATGCACAGATCACACTATTAGTGTCGAAAATAAGTACAAAGTAAGAGACAGGATATCAGAAATAGAGTTGGAACCCTTCATAATTTCTGTACGTAATGATGATACTGACAGTGATTTTTCATATGAAGGCATTGAATTTCTTGATTCTGATCTAAGTTCTGATAGTGACAAATAAATACCTACATTAAAATGCTTTTTCTTTTATTTATCCTTAACAATTTTTTTAAATTAGAATTTCAAGTATCAAGAATTTTCAGGGTGTTACATCAGTGTTGACACTTCAAAGATTTTTGAATTTACCGCCTTTTTCATGGGACTAGACTCGCTTGACAGACTCTAACTGTTCCTCTCAACTTTGCTGTATCCATGGCTAAAGTTATCCTTTTTTATATTTATCGAGGTTATATATAAGTGAAATTCTGAAATTTTTGAAATTCAAAATTACAATAATGTGAAATAGTTATTGGTAATGTTTTCCAGGTTTCACGCACAAGACGCCCGCGGAGGAACAGGAAGTGCCGCAGACGCCGGAGAACCGGTTTCTGTGTGATCTCTGTCCCGAGGAGTTTTATTATATGAGGTCAGTAAATCGTAATTGAAACACTCCCATGAAATAAAAGAAGTTTTACGTATGATCCTTTCATTTTATTAGTTTTTATTTTGCATTTACTTTTTCTTCATTTTAGTATCTGAAAGGATTTTAAATCGAATCATTACCTGTGATGAAAAGTGGATCCTGTAAGACAATCGGAAACGCTCATCGCAATGGTTGAACCCTGGCGAACCAGCCAAATCCTGCCCCAAGCGAAAATTGACTCAAAAAAGTTAGTTGTGAGCGTTTGGTGGACTAGTGCCGGTGTCGTTCACTACAGCTTTCTTAAATCTGGCCAGACGATTACGGCAGATGTCTATTGGCAGCAACTGCAAACCATGATGGAAAAGCTAGCTACTAAACAACCGAGGCTGGTCAACCGCTCTAGGCCACTGCTGCTTCAGGACAAGACTAGCCCACACACTGCACAACAGACGGCTACCAAATTAGAGAACTTCAATTGGAATGTCTAAGACATCCACCGTACTCCCCGGACCTTGCTCCAACAGATTACCATTTTTTTTCGAAATTTGGATAACTTCTTGCAAGGGAAAACATTCCACTTCGTCGGGGCACTCCAAAGCACCTTCAAAGATTTTATTGATTCCCGTCCGAATGGTTTTTTTAGTAAAGGGATGAACTACCTATGAGATGGCAAAAGTGCGATAGCAATGGTACATAATTGGATGAAATAAATATATTATATTTAAAAAAAAATTACTTTATGATTCACCTTTACAAAACGCCAAATCCATATGTAATGACCTAATATTTAATTATTGGGTTGTTACTATTACCTTTTATTATTACCTCTGTAGACAATATTTGAAAATACCTTTTCACATTTCCAGATGCGCCCAGGCACACCGTCTACGCTCACATCCCGAATCCATCACAAAACCCTTCCGCCTGCGCTGTTCGCTGTGCCTGCGCACGTTCGCGCACCTTAACTCGCTGCGGCGGCATGCGCGCGCGCACTCCGGCGCGCGGGACTTCCTGTGCAACGTGTGCGGCAAGGCGCTCACCTCCAAAGAACATTTGAAGTTCCATCTCCGGATACATGACAATGTCAAGCCGAATGTTTGCAAGTCAGTTTGTTGATTTGGTTATTGTTCAATCTAAATAGGAGCTGCGACTGTCTTGTGGACGCCCGATGTACAAGATACGCTTATAGACTGTTTTTTTTTATCAACGAGTTCCAAAAGTTTTGACTGCGTTGATATTGGTCCACGTAATCAAGATAAAGTCCGTTTTAAACAAACGCTGTAGTTCTATTGGACCTATAAGCGTATGCCCCGCCCCTTAACAATGACCCATCTCACTCTGTCAATATCGGAAATGTGCGAGGGACATACTCAGTACTCGTTTGTTGAAAAAAACAAACTATAGTAACTAACTTAAAATCAAAATACTTACACAGGTACAGTCCACACCACAATCCACAAACAGGTAACTGAGTACTGCGCAGTATACTTAGTAAAATATAAACGTAATAATGGTTATAAGAATAAATCAAGTTATTGAGACTGACGAACTTTAACCCGTCCCGTGTCGAGGGTCAAATTAGCTCAAACGCCGGTAGTGTCCAGGGATTTTCGGCAAAAAAAATTTTTTGCGACTTTGGTTAGAAAACTTAAAATAATTCCTAGGTTCTTACAAATATGTGCCACATTATATACTAGATTCCAAGCTATATGAACGTTTAATAATATTATTCAAATATATGCGTTATGTTTCCAAAACACGTGGTTTTCGTGAAGTTAGCAATGTTTGTTTACATTTTTTGAAATACTTTGATTTATTACAGAATACCTTCACTTTTTTTTATTACTTTTGAATTACTTTGAATTACCCATCACTTTTGTTACACATTATTTGAAACTCTACAATTTACTCAGTCTATTTCATAAATTAGTTATTATGTAGACCAAAATATAACTTCACAATATTTATTTATTCACGGAGTATCACAACGCGTTGCGCGCTAGCTGCCGTGATTGATTGCAAAGTACCGTTGACAAAAACGAAATTGATATATTTTAATTTTGATTGATAAAAATTATAAATTGATTAAAAAAAACATAATCAATACTATTAGATACTTGAGTTACGTTTACTACAAAATTAATCCTTTTCCTATTGAGATAATAGTAACTTGTATGTACAATATTATGAAATATAGCCCAATAGTTTTATGGAGATGCGATAACTAGCGATCCTTTTGCTGAACTGTAGATTGTGCTGGATTGCATGCCAAAATTATACAAAGGACTTTAATGTCGTTTTCAGCTTTTAGTTTTGCATTGATATTTAACATTAGACTGCTTTCATCGTATCTAATTAATTTATTTATAACTTTGTCGTCTCTAAAATAAATACTGACCAAATTACACGTTACATTCAATATTTTTAACACTTAATATTTGACGGCCGAGTAGCGTAGTGGTCAGTAGCCCTGTCTCATACGCCGGAGGTCCCAGGTTCGAGTCCTGGCCGGGGCATTCATTTGTGTGATGAACACAAACGTTTGTTCTCGGGTCATGGTTGTTTGTATTTATATATGTATGTTTATTCTGGGTTCCCCCCCAGTTCGCTGTATGGTCATCCATAACACAAGCTCTGCTTACTTTGGGGCCATACAGTTGGTGTTTAAAAGAAGAAAAAAAAAGAAAAGAACATTCCAATTATCTATTATTGCTCATATCTTTTAGTAGCCTGAGTGGCATTTATTTGTTGGTCCATATTCAATCAAATATACCTAAACATTTGTCATTGATTTCTTGGTAAATAGGGAAAAAGGCGGACCTCGAAATCACACTCTTGAAAATCTTTTTATGCCAGTAGGAATGAGAATCTTTTCTGCTGAAGTTTTTAGAAGTTGACTACAAAATATATTATTTATAAGAAAAACACACAAAAACATTTTCACTTTGAGTTACATTTAAAGAGCCTGTTTCTCTTTTTTATTATACAGGGTGAAAGGAACACATGTGGTGGTAGACAACATGCGGTGGAAATTATTATTTATCAAGTTGTACGCATTTTTGTGTTTTTTGAGAAAAATGTCCGATTTCAAACTCCAAATTGATGTATGTTCTAAAAATACCATACACAATAAGACTTTATGTTTTTTAAAGTAAATAAACAAGAAACTTATTTAAATCACACATCTAGTTAAGAATGGTACAAAAAAAGGTATTATGCCCCTAAAAAGACAACTAGTTTCTAAGAAAAATGTTTTTTCTCTACAATTGGCAAGACTTAGTAAATAATAATTTCCGACCACACGTTGTCTCTCCAAATCTATTGAAAATAAGCTCTACTACAACCCCTTCAAAGGCATGTATTGAATTTCCTTTCACTCTGTATAAAGTATGTGTTACAAGAATGTATTGACCAAAAGCTGAGCTGGAAATTTTCTAGGTTATATACATATATAAAAATAATTTATTATGTGGTTGGAGTCCTCTTACAATACGAAACATCCCTCTTCCTCGTCAATTCCACGGGCAGCGGCTCTTTCTATGGCGGAAATGCTGGCATTATCAACCCTGCTCGTTCCCCCGATGGGCCAGGCGTCACGGAACGTGACCGAGACCGCGACACCGTTGACGCATCTGCTGAATTCTATTGAAGGAATAAATTTTTTTAAAACTTTTTAGATTCAAGTTATTTTTTATTTTATTAATATATATGCTGCTATTTCGTGAAAACAATTCGAAACGTAAAATATAAAATTTCTTTTTTTATAATTTAAAAAATATGCATTGCAATATAATATTTCAGTTCAGTACTACTTTCATTCAATCTATCAATCAAACATATATATTTTTTGCTGTCAGTACTTTGCATTTATTTTTAGGTTGTTTTTACTAGAAATCGTAGTTATGCTAAAAGTATTCAATATTACGTAAATATGAAGTCGAACTTAAATTGCTGGATAAATTTCCTACTAATTTGTCTATTTTTCTCAACGTATGATACGTAATAAAGTGATATATAAATTTCGCTTGCATTATTTCATTGCAATATCAAAGTTAGACACTTTTTTCACTGTAATACAACTATAAATAGGTAAAAAGGAATACAATTCACATAATCTATATTATATTCTTAGTAAATTGGTATAGGAAACAAATCACAAATACTTACCGTTTCAAAATCCAGGACATTTTTAATCACTAACTATTTTCACTCGCGAATGCAAAATGGCGGAATGGCTTTTTTTATGAACACCGAGAAAAAGACTTAAAACTAAAAGGGTGTAAGGTCAATACAAAAGCTACAATCATTTAAAACAAAGAGTACATAGATGAGAGCTTCAGAGTGAATGCTTTTTTTTGTCTTTGGAAAAAGAATTATGGCCATATTCGTCATTCATTTTCAATGAATGCGTTAGTGCCAAACCTTGGCACTGGGACATTGTATGTACGAAATCGTTAGGCCCAAATGCTATGCCTAGGGATACGGGACGCGTTAAGACCTTTTTCATGGTTCAATGGAGCGTCGGTTGCGCAGTGGCACAGGGCCAGGCCTCAATCTTACGGTCCCGGACTCGATTCCCGGTGACTGCCAAGTGTACCGATGAGGACCGACTGCTCTAACAGTGAGGGAAAACATCTTACGTGAAAAGTCCGCGATTTTAGTTATTTTGGCCAAGTTAAATGAAGCTTCAAAGGTCAAAAGTTAGTTTTTGCTTTGTGGAATACAGATAAACAAAGGAACTTTGTCTTAAAAATTAAATCTCTTTCTCTTAAACATTGATTGTATTTGTTTTACAACCATTGCTTTTTAAAATAAGTCAAATTGGTAACACATGCAATCTTAAAATATTATTATTGGGTATTTGACACCATTTGAAAATGCAAAGTTTTATCATTTATTTAGAAAATACAGGGTATTTTTTCAATCGGTGCCCAAATTTTTACAGGAGACTTAGAGTTGGTAATACAATGGTAGTACAAACATAAAAATGTCTAATGTCACATGTCAAAACAAGTCGCTCACTTCTCTCTAATATGGTTGAGGAGGGCGATGGCTGGATCCCGCCTTAACTCGTGCACGGGTGCCGTTTGAGGGTGTTCGTCGTTTGGATACTTGGGGGGAGGGAGACTCACCGAGCTAACAGATGCAGATAAGAACAATTTTGTATAGACATAAGAGACTCTGTAAATTTATTTACAGGGTTTTTATTACTCGGGTTTAGCTGAAAATCAGCGTTTTGCTCCCAGAGCAAAATAAGGGCGCTGAGCTACGACCCTTTGCACTGCTACAGCATACTTGCTTATATGTCTCTTTGTTTGTGCCGTCTCTTAGCTTAAGATGTATGTTTGCGGTGTCAATAAACTGATTTCTATTCTATTCTATTCTATTTTGAAAAAAATATAGCTGAGAAGTTTCTTGCCAGTTCACCTTCACGAAGGTTTTTGCGAACCGGTGGTAGAGTCGTGTTTCATTTGACGCCAATAAGAACAAGTAATTGTCATTGTTGAGAAATAAATATTTCATTTCAATGAGATAGTACAATCATAACCAATCACACACTTTAATTCAACTCCCTACCCAAACCCCTCGCCGCATTCCAGTGTCCGCAATCCAGTTAGGATTGCTTATGCTATTTTTAGATAATTGTTAATTGAGATAACTCTTAAAATGGCGGCACAAAACCAAAACAGTATGTTTGCTTATTATGACGGTCTTAAGCCCGTAAAAAGTATAAAAAATTGGAATCCAACTTATTTACTATTTTACAGATGTTGGTAAACATTAGTAACAGGCGTGTTAGTCGCAATTAAGATAGGGCAGGTTGAAATATACTACAGTGTCGGTATCCTTAGAAAACGTGGTTGTGTGTGTCATTAATAATTTATTTTTGTTAATAATTAGCAGGCGTTTGTCTTCCATCTCACCTGATGGAAAGTGACGATGAAGACGAGGATCATACACGCCTGTCCAAGAGGTACCTATACACTCTACACTTGACTGAAAAAACAGACGCAGGCAAATCGTTCCACTCTTTGGCAACACGAACCAAAAATGAGCTATCGAACCGTTTAGTTCGGCTCATCGGCACGCTAACCACAAACGGGTGAAACTTCTGTCTGCGTCTGGTTGACCGGTGGAGAAAGGGGGAAGGTTCGATCAACTGAAAAGGAGCATTCTCACACTCTCTGAATCTGAAAGTGCAATCTGTAAAAAACCGATAGACTAGCAACTTTTCGACGATGTTCGAGACTTTGCAGTCTCGAAGAAGTAAGTTTGTCATCACTTATGAGTCTACGGGCGTTTCGACGACAGAATCCAACGCTTTTTTTACGCTTTAATTTTGTTATCAATGGTATGTAATGCGCCCATACGTCACGTACTTTTATATTTATTTTAAAATGTATGTTATTTACTAATTACGAGTGATTTTAAATATTTGACATATTTTTTATAGCATTTTTTACACGTAGAATCTAATAAAAAAAGAAAAAAAACACCCTGTATAAGTTATTTTATATATTTAAACTTAAAAAAGAAGCAAAATACGCATCGTAAAATATGGTAAGTTTTTGAATATTAGTAGCGTACTGACATTAAATGTAACAATGTTTATTACGACAGTATGCATGTAAATGCATTATCTACGTAGCTATTACACATTTTATACAATTAAAAACACCCAGACAATTTTTTGTAAGATGTACACATTGTGACGTCACAACTCGGTACCGTTTTGTACGGAGCGTTTTTCGGCGACTCGCACCAGCTCCTCAAACACATCGCTGTATCTAGAAAACTATAGATTGTAAAAATACTGGTGCTTTTGCAATATTCCTGCACAGTTGATAAACTATTCAAATATGTAATAAAAAAATTTGTCAAATACCCAATTTAAGTCTATTGTAACAGACAATACAAACTTGTTTTCATTTCTATGTCCGCACCCTATAAAGACGACCTTGTCATTAATATCGAAATAAAATTTGACGGCCTGTTTGTGGAGGTAAGTAGCCTTGCCTTCCATGCCAGAGGCCACAGGTTCGAATCCTGGTAGGGGCAGATATTTTATTATATTTGCTTTCTAGTCATGGATGTGTATGTACGTTTATGTAAGTTTATTTCTAATATTTATATATTTAAAAAATTATCTATGTGTGTTTATATATTTCTTAAGTTTATTTATCCGTTATCTAGTATCCATAACACAAGTTCTTAATGATACTTAACTTGGGCTAGATAATGTGGTGTGATTGTTAGAAAAAAAAAAGAAACGAAATATTTCCAGAACCTGCGGCAAGGCGTTCGTGAAGAAGACGAACCTGACGATGCACGAGCGCGTGCACACGGGCGAGAAGCCGTACGCCTGCTCGCATTGCGGCAAGGCCTTCAGCCAGCGCTCCACGCTCGTCATCCACGAGAGGTATGTAATGGATTATTGTTTATGCTGTGAACCACAGGGTTTGAAAGGCATTCGTGAAAAGTCCCGCAGCCGTTTTATTTCGGAATAAAAGTTAGCTTTTGTGTTATTTCATATACAAATATGTTAAGAAAACCTATATACTAGTCTCATCTGTAGGCAGACGTATCAGTTGACAGTCGTGACATGGTTTTGTGTGACGTTAGAATTATCGCAAACACGCTTTCCGATATAAAAAATCACTTAACCTGAAATTAGGGCTTCACAAGTTGTTTCTTTAAGGTATGTGGAGTTTTGATGGTAAGATAATGCAACAGGTTATATGTTGTAATAATATTTTGTAAATGAAACGTTCGTTTTCACAGAAACGCCATTAAGTCTTTTTTTCAACAAATCCCATAAAACAACGAGTAAATATCATTATAAATATATAAAATTTATATTTAATTTAGTTTGATTAATAAATTTAATTAAAATCAATAAAAAAATTAAATTAAAATATGTTGTATAGGTGGCATTTGTTACGGCGTTATTCTTTGCAAACTGCAGCTGTACCCAACTAAATGATATTTATTTTGTTATTTTTGTTTATTTCTGGAATGTTTTTGTGAAAAGTGAAAATTAAAAGTTCAAATTTGGTAAATTGTATTCAAATTCAAAAATGTATTTCTCAACATTGATAATTACGTACTTGTTGGCGTTAAATAAAACATGACTCTACCAGTTCGGAAAAACCTTCGCGAAGAAGAACTGGCAAGAAACTTCACGGGTAAAATTTTTTACAATAAGTGTCTTTTTATGTCTATTCCAAATAATTCTTTTCAGCATTTGTTAGCTCGGCAAGTCTCCCCCTCCCCCCAACTATCCAAACGACGAACACCCTCAATTATCACCAGTTCATGATTTAACGCGGGACCCAGCCATCGCCCTTCTCAACTACATTAGAGGGAAGTTAGCGACCCGTCACCCGACGCTACCGTAAGAAGACGTACTTAGTGACAATAACCATGTAGACCACACCATCCTGCTCCAAAGCCTTTTCCACTTAGCATCCGAGGTGATCTTTGAATCGCTCTCAGGCAGTGGTTGTTGGGGGATTTAGGTCTGATTTTATAAAATACTGACTGGCGTGCCCCAGGGCTCCCACTTCGGCCCCCTATTATACAATGTTTATAGATATGACATAGGAAATTATGTTGAATCTTCAAATTTTTTACTATACGCAGATGATAAAATAAAAAATTCATAAAATCAATGGTGAAAAAACTACAAGAAGATTTAAACTCTCTGTACGATTACAGAGTCATCTAATAAAATTACTGTCAGTATAGGCAAGTATCAATGTATCAGTTTCTCTTTCAAAAGGAATGTTATTCTGTTTTCATACAACTATAACGGTAGACCTATTGAAAGAGTTAATGTATAGTAAACTTATTTTGTATGAACATGTTGATCGTATAGCAGCGAAAGCTTACAAAACTCTTGGTTTTGTCGTACGTGCCTGTAAACCGTTTCATGACCCAATGGCTATCAAAGCTGCATATTGGGCCCTTGTCAGAAGTATTCGAGACGACGACCGTATATAGACGACCGAGTAGCGTAGTGGTCAGTAGCCCTGCCTCATACGCCGGAGGTCCCAGGTTCCAGTGTTGGCCGGGGCATTCATTTGTGTGATGAACATAAATGTTTATTCTTGGATCTAGGTTGTTGATATTTAATTATGTATGTTTATTCTGGGTTCCCCCCAGTTCGCTGTACGGTCATCCATAACACAAGCTCTGCTTACTTTGGGCCCATACAGGTGGTGTGATTGTCTGGGGGTTTATTTATGATTTTATTATTATTATTCGTGCATACGCCAGTATCATTTGGAATCCTCAATACTCAGTCCATGAGGATCTAATTGAGCGGATACAAAAAATCTTTCTAAAACATTTGAATTATCCCAACCGGTCATCTGCACACTCTTATACAGGGTGGGCAGCAAAAGTGACGTCCAAAATTTTTTTTTATGTTACTAAACTTACTTTTGTTGCACTATCATTCAAATTTGATTAATTCTGAAATTCTACAGCAGATTTTTCAAGTTAGGGTATCATTTTAAAGCTTATAAAATAGACTTAAATTTTAAATAATTGAAGTCATTATAAAAAAACCACACTTTTATTCCATTTTGTAAAATGAGTCGATTTAGCGGCACGCGAGTGTATAAACACTAATTCTTTTATCTCACTAAGCGACTTTCGCTTTGCTTGTGTTTGTTGGTGTACAGTCGACCGCAAAAGTCGCTTAACAGAATCAAAAGTGCAAAACAACTGAACACCCAACGAACCATAAGCCTTTGTTGTGACAAGGGCGCAGAATAAACTCAACTTACAACCGTTCATAATAAGCATATCACAAATTCATTCCAAAAGTTGCTACCCATCTAAGAAATTTGGTTTCTTAATGAAAAAGTTGGAATCGCCTTATTGTGAAACCTGTAATATTGTAGATGACATCCAGCACATGCTTTCAGAATGTGTAGATATCAGAGGGAGAGGGAATCTTTGTTGCAAAAATATAATAGTAATAGATTAGATGTAGGTATATTCTTGACAGTTTTAGCAAATCCAAATTCAAATGTCTTCGACTTCTAACTCATATATTTTTACAAAAACAATCCTCTCTCTCTCTGATCCTTAAGTTATATTATAATTAGAGTTTTGTTTTAACTTAAGTATAGGTTATGATGAGGCTGACATATTCTCATTAATAAAAGCCTCTTAAAAATAAGATAAAAAAGAATTGTGTATATATTTTCAGGTACCACAGCGGCGCGCGACCCTACGTGTGTAAGCTGTGCGGGCGAGGATTCGTGGCCAAAGGGTTGCTGTCGATGCACTTGAAAGTTGCCTGCATTTAAAGGTGGAGATGCTGGTATCATAAAAAGAAAAGATTGGTTTGTTTACATTCTATCGATAAGTCTGAAACTATTAAATCGGAGCAACATTAGCTTTATCACAGAATTCTCTCAGAACATCTTTCTTATTTATAAAAGACGGCTTTTAGCCTACATGAGAAAGATTGCCACATTTGCTCAGGACATCTCTTCTTTGTATCTTGTTGTTAAAAATGTCCAGAATTCCCTACCGCAATGTAGCATTACTGGCACTGCATGTAAATGAAGACAAAGGCATTTCTATTTCTCTCTATTATAACTTCTGTGCTTACTAAGAATTGGGTATTAGACACAATTTTAAATGCAAGTTTTTAACATTTATTTAGAAAATTTAAGTTATTTTGAACTTAAAATTTATTATAAAAAAGAAATTGATTTTAATATCAAAATTATACAGCTTAGAAAACTTTAAAAACTTATCATAAAATATGTTACTTTTTTTTTGTATTACTATTACTGTTATTATTTTATTATTATTACTGACATTAAACATTACAACTTTTATTACGACAAACTGCATGAAAACTCATTATCTACGTAGCTATTATACACACATCAAGAAAGTCTAAGCAACATATACATATTTGAATTCTACAATGTATTTTCACATTAATTATATTATTCTTATTATATTAATTATAATGTTTTAATCGTTTTATTATTAATATTATTCTTTAGTGTCTTTTCAAAGTAAAAAATCAATTGTCTTTTTATAATTTTTATTTTAATAACATAAATTAGCAACATTGCCAGTACTGTATCATACGTAGTACAAACTAAGATGTCTAAGCAACTAAACTTTTTATAAACTTAATGAAATTGTTAAACAAAAAGAAATTGGATAACTTAATACAAAGAGTGGCCGCCTCTGTTATTGAGAACTTGCTGACACCGATTATTCATAGAATCGATGAGACTGTTTATGTTATCTGTTTATGAGCAATTGCTCCCAATGAAATTTTATTAAGTCCATCAGTTGTCGGGATGTTGTCACTCCGTCCAAGTCCTCTAAAACACGTCTCTGGAGCATGTCCCATGCGTGCTCGATGGGGTTGACGTCTGGCGATTGTGCAGGCCAAGGCAATACCCGGATGTTTTCCCTTGCCAAGTACTCCCTGGTGTGCAAAGCTGTATGCGAACGCGCATTATCATGCGTCGACGTAAAATCGAAGGGTTTGTGCAAATGGACGGACATAAGGCCTTAGAACATCCTTAACGTAATTTGAGGCGTTCATGTTTCCATTTACAAAAACGAGCTCGGTTCCTATGTTATTATCATAATACCCGCCCATACCATAACTGTTGAACCGTTGTATGGATGAACTTCTTGAACGCACCTCAGCCTCTCAGTATACGGTACACTCTTCTTCTTCGCCCTTCTATTATCAGGCTTAAACCCAAATCGAGACTCATCGCAAAATAAAATTTTATCCCATTGCTCCTGGGTCCATGTTATATGTTCTCTACCCCATTCATTTCGACGAGCGCGATTCCCGTGACGTATAGGCGGGCACCTAATCGGTCGTCGTGCATGTAGACCGTACTCATGCAGTCGATCTCGCACGGTTTGGGTGCGCACCACTTGTGTTTTGTAGCCTTAAACCTATCTCTCGGTCAGTTAACATCGGCTAACGTCTTGCTGTTAGTTGAATGTATCGGTATTGCCGAATGGTTGTACTCCTTCCGCGGCCTGGGTGCTGCTCGGCAGGATCTCCCGTTTTAGTGTAACGCTGATAAAGACGGCAAATAACGCTTCTGTTGACACCAAAATATCGTGATACCTCAGATTTATTGCTTCCCGCTTCCAACATCCCTACGGCTCTTAGCATTTCCTGTGATGTCAAATGACGTCGCTCCATATCGTAAACACTGTCTTACAATTACAATTTTTCTCGATTAATCAATAAAAATTTATTATAATAAATGATTTCCAACGCTCACGCCACACAAAGAAAACGCATTAAAATTCGAAGGCATGGATTCGCTTTAAAATTTGTGAAGAAACAAATGACAGTCGAATTTTTTTTTTACAACCAGCCAGTATGTCATCTAGAACAAAAATGTTTACTTTAGTATTACCTACTTGGTAACAAAAGATATAATAATTGATAAATAAATTTGAAATAATATGTGTTGCTTAGACTTTTTTGGTGTATATTTTATCCAAACGCCCGTACAATTTTTAGTATGATTTACACGTTGTGACGTCACAACTCGGTACCGTTTTGTATGGAGCGTTTTTCGGCGACTCGCAGCAGCTCCTCAAACATTTCGCTGTATCTAGAAAACTATTAATTGTAAACATACTATTACTTTTGCAATATTTCTTTACTGTTGATAAACTAATTAAATATGTAATAAAAATGTTTTGTCAACTACCGAATTGATTGTTGTAAAAGTATAACCGAATAATTGTTGGTGTTGCATTTGACATATTAGTTACATTAGAGAAATTGATAAATTTTATCAAATAATGAATATTGATTTTATTTTTCAGAACCTAGCAGAGGCAGTATGGCTGTAGACCTTTTAACGGACTGATGATATACAAAACAAATTAGCACAATCGACACATCCTTGCTAGTTTTATTTATTTATTGCATTATGTTGTAAATATAAAAGTTCTATTTTACTACACAGCAAAATCCATATTTGGACACATTCAAAGGAATTAAAGTCTGTTTTCAAATTAAACAAGGAAAAAAAATGTTTGTTTAAAAAGTATTTATAAAAGTGGAGTGAATTTGTCTAGTTAATTGTGTTACAGCTAAACTCAGAGACGCCAAAAGATTTATTTAGGTTAAGTGTAGGTATAGCTAACCAAATCTGTACTGTTTCTAAGTCTAGAGTTGCTTAGCAAAATGTAAGCTTAAAGCCAAACTCTTCATTAAGGCGCCCTAATGAAGAGTTTGGCTTTTAGACTTTAATTGAATGTGTTCAAATTCATGGTTTTTTTGAGACATCACCATTTAAATGAGGAACTTAGTTTGTAAAGATTGTAATCAAATTTTTTTTTAATATGGTGAAAGTTGATGTGTTTGTTTAATATTGTATTTTAATTATTGGCTTACAAACAATTGGACTTTAGATTTGGATGAAAATCCAAAAATAGAATGAATTTCACAATTTGAACGCTCGAGTATTCAAAGACAAGTTCCTAGTTGCAGATACATAAGGTGATAAATTGTGGCAAGCAATAATCAGCTGTAATGCAACGATACACGCTATAAATTTCAAGTGATTTATTTAAGAAGTTAACTGGAGAGACTTCGAGACACGTCGATTTTGTATTAGATTCATTGTCCATTTGTTTAAACACCAATGCTTTAAATCACAAGTTGTATTTGGTGTTCACATTTTCGTTTTTCCACTATTACACGTTCCTAGTAAAATTACGTGCTG